>OX336392.1:512158224-514558224 GCA_946902985.2 Meconema thalassinum | reverse complement strand
ACCGGCCTTGCCATTCCCTCCCAGTTAGATCCCATGCATAACGTGTAATTGAAAAATTTCCTCTAGTTGCCGATAGATAGCACTCCCACCCAAGTATAGGCGCGATTAGAAAACAGCTGTTCAATAGGTTTATTAAATGTGTTTCTCACAGTGATACGTTTAGAACAACGGAGTTTTGTTTCAGTTTCAATTATTGTAGGTAGTCGGTATTAATATACTGAATTCATGCGTTGTTTGGAGTGTTTGATGAAGAAATTGTAAAATACTGGGGTAAATTGTGAACTATGGTTTAAACGCCGTTGCTCAAATCCAGTATGTCATACTGTTGTTTGTCATTTTGACTTTAAATAGGAAGAACATAGGAGGTGTCGTAGTACACACATCAAAAAAAGTTTTGCATCACCTCGGTTCCCAGATCTCCGGCATATAGACGTTGACTGTGTATATTGTATCAAAGATACAGTCCCTTTGACTGTTCATAGATGTCACTAAAACTGCTCAAAGATGTAAACAACCATGCATGAGCAGGGCCTATTAGACGGAGGGGGTACGACAGCCGATCAGTTCCAGTCATTCCACCAGGACGAAGGTACGCTGCTCATGTTGTCTGTAGTTCTACCATGCCTAGAAGGTCAATACCGCAGTTCGATCGCGTCCGCATTGTTACTTTGTGTCAAGAAGGGCTCTCAACAAGGGAAGTTTCCAGGCGTCTCAGAGTGAACCAAAGCGATGTTGTTCGGACATGGAGGAGGTACAGAGATACAGGAACTGTCGATGACAGGCCTCGCTCAGGCCGCCCAAGGGCTACTACTGTAGTGGATGACCGCTACTTACGGATTGCCGCTCGGAGGAACCCTGACAGCAATGCCACCATGTTGAATAATGCGTTTCGTTCAGCCACAGGACGTCGTGTTTCAACTCAAACTGTGCGCAATAGGCTGCATGATGCGCAACTTCACTCCCGACGTCCATGGCGAGGTCCAGCTTTGCAACCCCGACACCATGCAGCGCGGTACAGATGGGCCCAACAACATGCTGAATGGACCCCACAGAATTGGCATCACGTTCTCTTCACCGATGAGTGTCGCATATGCCTTCAACCAGACAATCGTCGGAGACGTGTTTGGAGGCACCCTGGTCAGGCTGAACGTCTTAGACACACTGTCCAGCGAGTGCAGCAAGGTGGTGGTTCCCTGATGTTTTGGGGTGGCATTATGTGGGGCCGACGTACGCCACTGGTGGTCATGGAAGGCTCCGAAACGGCTTTACGATACCTGAATGACATCCTCCGACCCATAGTGCACCCATATCGGCCGAATATTGGAGAGGCATTTGTCTTCATGGACGACAATTCTCGACCTCATCGTGCACATCTTGTGAATGCGTTCCTTCAAGATAACGACATCGCTCGACTACAGTGGCCAGCATGTTCGCCAGACATGAACCCTATCGAACATGCCTGGGATATGTTGAAAAGGGCTGTTTATGGACGTCTTGACCCACCAACCACTCTGAGAGATTTACGCCGAATTGTCGTTGAGGAGTGGGACAATTTGGACCAACAGTGTCTTGATGAACTTGTGGATAGTATGCCACGACGAATACAGGCATGCATCAATGCAAGAGGACGTGCTACTGGGTATTAGAGGTAGTGGTGTGTACTGCAATCTGGACCACAAATGCTGAAAGTCTAGCTGTATGATGGTACAACATGCAATGTGTGGGTCTCATGAGCAATAAAACGAGCTGAAATGTTGTTTGTGTTGATCTCTATTCCCTTTGTATTTAAAGGTTCCGGAACTCTTGGAACCGAGGTGATGCAAAACTTTTTTTGATGTGTGTATAATTACGTATAGAAAAACTACGTCGATATTTTTCGTAATAACAATCTATTATCAAAGAGAACAAAATATATCTACAATGGCATTACATATGCCAGTTGCAAGTACCGATAGTAGATGTCGCATTCAATTACCCTTGATCCCCCACATCCTCACCACCCTGGTCGATTTCGAGAGGAATCACCAGTTGCACCGGTCGGCTGACTCTAGAACCATAGGGGAGACGCAGGATGGCTGTCCTCACTCGGCCATTTCTCCCTTTCAGTATTTCGTCGACTCGGGCTCTCTTCCACATATGCCTAGGCAGGATGTCTTCTTGTAAGAGAGCAAGGTCTTCAACTCGCAGTTTCGGGTATTTACCAGCTGGACACTTAACCTCGTGGTAACTCCGCAGTTGTAAGAGGTATTCCCTCTTCCACCTTTGCCAGAATTCTTCAAATAATCGAAATCTTTGATCAGTTCTCTTCTTCCATCAGGCTCAGGTCCATTTGGAGCGGTCGTGAGTTTCTCTCCGTTCAGAAAGTGAGAAGGTGTAAGAGCTTCCAGGTTGCTCCCATCTTGCACAATGGTACGTGAATTCAGGGTGGCATCAATACTGATCAGTACAGTGTTGAGTCCTTCTTCATCGACCTGCGATCGACCGAGTACCTTTCTGAGACAGCGTTTGGTGGAACCTATCATCCTTTCCCACCATCCTGTTCTCTTTGCGTGTATGAGCCAACGTCTACACATCTCAGCTGGAAAGGCTCGCAGGATTTTTGGAGCTAATATACGTCCGTACAAATTCACATCTTCTCCTAGGGCCTTGAGGACCTGCACTCTGCGATGACACTCCACGTACGTCGAGTTTAATTCATGAGGACTTTCCGACAAAACAGGCCTTAAATACTCTAGGAAGTCCAGGTGGGCCTGGATTATTCTGTCCTTATCTCCGTATCGTGCTATAGGTCTAAGTATCGTCTGCTCATATGTGTCTGCGCTTACCGCTATGCCATCTATGAGCCGCTTTGACTCGCCTTCGAGGTAACCTCCGAGGAACACATGCTTATTAATGTCTGATATTGTCAGGTTCTTGTCGACTGAAGACTGGAACAGTTCACAGAATCTGCACCAAGTGTCTATATCACCCGAGAACGGTTCGAGTCGGATCGTTGGTGATTTGACTCCTTGCTGATCGTCAGAACTGGAAGTAGGAGTAAAAAGCATAATATGTTCGTCTTTCGTCTTTGCAAGGAGGCTATTGGCCTTTTGAATGGAGCGCTTTGAGATGTCTAAGTATTCTTCACAAGTCTGTGCGTCTAGTTCGTATTTTTCATCTTGTAGCATTTCATGGATAGAATAAACTAAGGTGAGCAACAATGTTATAGTATCCTTAATACGATCGCGGATATGCTTGATCTCAGCAGTGTCTGTAGTAGTATTACTGTCTATTGAAAATGTTGCGAAACGTGTAGAATTAGTGCGCTGAGTGGCACGTTTCCGTTTAAGAGTTTTGAGTTGTTGTTCGTGGTCAGTCATTGTGTGAGAGAAAACACGTGAATAGCCGAAAGCGATTTATGATTTGTGTGGCTGTGAAAATGGGGAATAGTCAAAGAATACCTGTATTACTGAAAGAATGCAGACGGTTTTAGTATTTGCCGACAGATGGTAGCACCTGTCACGTGCTTAATCGTAGATGGCCCTGATAATTGCAATGGCAATTGCTACTCGTGAAAAATGAGGTTATCAATCAAAATTTTACCACTATTGTACAGTCAAGAAAATAATGCCATATGTTACCTCGTAATAAGCTGCGTTATGAAAATAGAACCTGTATTGAATGGTTTATTACGTCGTTTATCCCCGTGCGTAGTTGTGAACTGCCGTATGTCATGCAGGATATTGCACGTCACTACTCCTTCCAGCTCGTATATAGCATGTCAGGAGTAATTCTGAAAACCTTTCGTAGCGTGTCGTAGTGGTACGTGATTGTAATTGAGTTTTCGGCACCAATATGCCATAGTGTAATTGCGTATAGAAACACTACGTCCACATTTTCCTTAATAGCAATCTATTATCAAAGAGAACAAAACATATCTACAATGGAATTACACATGCCAGTTGCAAGTACCGATGGTAGATGTCGCATTCAACTACCCTTGGTCCCCCACAGGAGGTGTGCTTTCATTTCCCGAGTTTACGTGAGACAGAGTTAGGCGTGATGATTGTCTTACGTGATTTGCGGCGATAACTTTAATCCGGACACAAACACTCCTTCGTCTGTTATGTGTAGTCGTCATTTTGAGAGTCCCGCGCCGTAGTTGTGATCGTTTAAACGTGCATCACGGCTGCGAGGGCACCTGTAGCAAGTCCAGACATCGTAGGTTCGAAACTATCCTGAGTGTGGTTTTTCTACACTCTGTCAAGGCAAATGTCGGGATAGTACTTGACCACTGCTAGTAACGCACATGATAGGTACTTCTTTGCCTCTGAGACCTACGATGATATCCAATTAACTACGGACGGAATCAACCGTCCAGTGCATAACCATAAGTTATCGTTTGAAAAATGGGTATCAGAATGTTTTCTTGCGATTCTGTTGAATCATTCTTCAGTACATCCCCCAGGGGATCACGAACAATGGGATGTGGGTTTGGTGATTGCGGTATTGCCTTCACTTACTTGTGCCGGGCTCCCTTCTGTCATCTTTCCTGTCGACCACCCTTGGTCACCTCTCGTTCACTTACGACATTACGACACTCCCCCTCCTTCAGGGCCTTACAACTTGTGGAACGCTGGTTAGCGATCAGGAGACCCCAGCTGAGTGCGGTATACCTTTCACTTACTTGTGCCGGGCTCCATTCTGTCATCTTTCCTGTCGACCACCCTTGGTCACCTCTCGTTCACTTACGACATTACGACACTCCTCCTCCTTCAGGGCCTTACAACTTGTGGAACGCTGGTTAGTGATCAGGGGACCCAGCTGAGTTCGCGATTGCTTCCACTCAATTGTGCCGGGTCCTCTCTGGCATATCTACTGTCGGCCTCCCTTGGTCAACTCTTGTTCTCTTCCGACCCTGACGGTATTAGGATATCCGAGGTCTAAGGAGTCTTTCAAATTCCCGCTTTAATTGGACCTTGTTTCATCTTTCCTGGTACCCTCATTCTTCAAACGGTCAGATGTCTTCTTTTTCTTTTCATCATATCTCCTCCCTTCTGCACGAGGTCATAAATGAGGCAGGGTGGGTGTAGCCCCACCACTGGAGGTGCTACACCCTCAAGGGCTCACGGCTGTTGAGCTGAATCTGATTTCTCCCTTTTTCCAGTGATTCTGGGGCGGTCTCTCTCCTATTTCCGTTCCGATCTGCCTTTCATGGCACACCTTACCAAATTCGTCAATTCTCATTTTTTAGGATTGAGAGCATTTCATTTACTTGCATTTTATTTCCCTTATTCCTTCCGTTTTGTCCTTTTGTTCTCCTGAAATGCCATGTCCTGTGGTTCGGATTCCACGTAAAACGGAGGTCCCGTGGCTTATGATCGCGAGATTAACGGTCACGTTAAACTACAAGCTTTTTTTTTTGTTCTCCTAATCTGTAATTTGGTTGTAAGTTGTAGTTATTTTTAGTTCAAGTGTTCATTTTATCATCATTCTTCATTTTCATCCCAAAGAATTAAGAGACCTCTAGCCTCCATGTTAGACCCTTTAACATCAACTATCATCGTCAAATTACAATTTCAGCAATATCCTTTTCTACAATGAAAACTGAAAGTCTGGTTTAAGTTGTATTCACAGTGGAAATAATTTTTTGTATGAAATGTTTGGATGTTTTTTCTCAGAACTCTAATCCTCTCCACTCATTAAACTGACCGCAGCAGCGGTCTTGCCAGCGTAATTGCAGAGAAATTGGGATCACTGATTACGAATACTATTGCGGAAGCCGAAATACCGGTTGCTTCCAAATAACTCATGTACTAACCACTCATCAGGAAAGTTCATAAAGGTTTATAAAAATCGAGTGAACCTAATGGCATTCTATTTTAATAAGGTGCAAAGGTATGTTCTGTTTCTGTCATTTAATATCACGCTATTGTATTTTGTGATATAATTTGCATTTTGATATTGCGGAAATTATATTAACAAAAAGTGTCAAGTCTTTGTTATGCTATACTGGGTTGACAGTGCTGTGTGACCAGTTGAATAACTAACGGGATTTCATGTAAAGAGCCTCATTTTCTATACCGGTAGTGGAGAGCGCAACTCGCATCCAGTCGGCCGTGTCTAGACTCATTTTCTTTACCATTAGTGTAGAGCGCAACTCGCATCCAGTCGGCCGTGTCTCGACTTGAGCTACTGTCGCCATGGAGATGGCCGGCCTTGCCATTACTTCAACTTATTTTCTGACGTAGTTAGCCTTTGCTCGAGTGCAAAAAGGCCGAATGAGAAAGACTATCGAAAATTCATGTAGCCAGCCGTTTCTTCTGGGTTCTAAACTATTTGTATGCAAAATTTGGTTGAGATTGGTGGGACGGTGCAGATTTGTATGCGGAACAAATCCACATACCTACATACCCACATACATACAGACTTTCACTTTTATATATAAGACTAGCAGTAGTGCCCGGCTTCGCCCGGTAGATTTACTTGTTTTATGGATGATAATGAATACTACTACAGAACTGGCACATGATACTTAAACTAAAAGAACAAAAATATTTTAAAAATATAACTTTTTGTGGTGCTGGTAGTGGGGGTGATAAGTAGTACAGTATAATGGACATAACATTCAGGTCATTTTCACGTAATGATAATGATAATATTGAATAGGGAAACGGCTATTTATTAACTACAGTTCTGACACATGTAATTTACAAACGAATTGAAAAATATGATTAGAATGAGGAGTATGTGATACAGCAAACACTGCCTGGGGACTATATCTCATTGGCTGTTTGAAAATTAGATATCGACAGTGTCGTATTTTGTCGCATAGTGCCTTAGAAAAATTCTCTATAAGACTACGGAAACATTTTCTTAGATTTGTCACTTTCAATCATTGGGAAACGGCAACATCGACGGGGTAGAAAAGGACGAAGCTAATTGCAGGACATAGGATTTCGTGTGAGAGGCAAATACTACATGTAATTCCATACTGTCTTTTAAGGCAGAGACGCACTATAGTGAAAGAGCTTATGACGTACTGCTCGGGTCCCAACTGTACGAACCTTAGAGGATCGTACCGGTGAATCACTCACTCTTTCGTAACACCACAGTGGTTTGAGCAACGGCCCTGTATGAACATCATCATAGTCAGCAATACCAGATAAGACGGCGGGCTCTGGACAGTCATCTCATGTCACCTCGCGATGAATCAGCAAGCTACTCACAACTGCCCCTCCCCCTCCTTCCTCCCCCAGGGTCTCACAACTTGTGGGACGTGGGTTGGTGCCCACGGGACCCCAGATGAGTCCGACATTTCTTCTACTTACAGGTGCCGGGTTCCTTCCAGTTCTCTTTCCTGTCAGCCTCCCTTGGTCAACTCTTGTTCTCTTCCGACCCCGACGGTATTAGGGTATCAGAGGCCTAGGGAGTCTTTCACTTTCCCGCCTTAATTGGCCGTTGTCTCATCTTCCCTGATATCCTCATTCTTCGAGAGGTCAGCTTTCTTTTTATTTTCATAATATCTCCTGTCTTCTGTTGAAGGCTCTCGAGGAGGCAGGGTGTGTGTAGCCCCACCACTTCTGATGCACCCTAGATAGTGCTACACCCTCAAGGGATCATGGCTGGTGAGTTCGGGAGCTGGCAACCCCGAGGGATTCCTGAACTGGGTCCGGTTTTTACCCCTTTTTTTCATTGCCTTCGGGGCGGACCCTCTTTCCCCTTCCTATCTGCCTTTCGTGGCTCTCCTTCCTTCCAAGTCCCTCAATTCTCATTTATCCAGGGTTGAGGGTATTTCCTTTCCTCCTGTCTTTCATTTCCCTTATACTTTCTTTTGTCCTTATCTTCTTCTAGCCCGTAAATTTTGTAGTTAGTTTTAGTTGTAGTTTCAATTTCACGATCCGCCCAAACGATTAGGGGTCGCTAACCTTGATGTTAGGCCCCTTAAAACAACAATTATCATCATCACAACTGGCATTGTGCAATTGGATTATTGTGGAATTTATAACTTCCTGTTAAGCCTCTCACCCTTTTGTGTTACATAAATTATTTGTTGCTAGAAACCTTCCCTGGAATCCACGGCATTGTGCAATTGGGTTACTATGGTATTTAAAACTTCCTGTTAAGCCTCTCACCCTTTTGTGTTACATAAATAATTTGTAGGCAGAAACCAGTAGTACAGTTCGTTTCACTTTGAATATTGCATCATCATGACCAGAAATTGCGTAATCCTGATGACGTCATGGGATGACGTCATGGGTCCTTAGAGCGAGCACGTGGTCCAGGAGCGAACATGTGCACTGCACGTGTTAGCGTGGGAAGGGGTTGACCTTTGGCTTGTTTATGCGATGGTGATAGAAAGTTAATGGGTGTTGACGTCATGGGGGTTGTTTATTGGGATGCTAACTGTCATCTGACACCCGTGCGAGTGTGAGCATGTGTGCCAGTGCGAGCAATCCGCACATATGGCGCGCAGCTGTTATGTTTTTTTTTTTGCTCGCGCCGGTTGGGCTGAGCGGAGAGGCGGCTCCTATCCACACATGTGGTGTGCAGCTGTTATTGTTTTTTGCTTAGGATGCTAACCGTCATTTGACACCCGTGCGAGTGTGAGCATGTGCACCAGTGCGAGCGATAACGTGATATGTCTGCAGTGCTCGCGTGAAACGTGGTTGACCTTTAACAAGTAGTGTTAACTTGGGGGTTCTGTCCACTAACTTATTGAACCCTCGTCGTATCGGCCCCGAACCTGATATCTCGCACACGTAGTAATGCCCCCCTCTTTTCCTATAGCCTCATTATTTAAATAAAATACCAAAACAAAAGGTCATTCGCGGGTAGTGGGGTAGTGTATGTTCTCTTGCAAGTCGCATGTGTGCTTGAATACGTATGGCTATGTTGGGAAAATGTTTGGTGGTGGGCGAGGACTAGGGTTGAGTGAGGGCTCGTTTAAATGCTATTTTTCCCGCTCTATTTGATAGTGAGGTAATTTTTTAAAATGGGTGGAATTTGGAAACGCATTTTGAGGTAAACGTGCGTTTTTGACATTTTGGCGAATTTAATGAGCTTGTAAGGCTAGAACGATGTGTTATTTAGGAATGGTGTGACGTCCTCTTTGCTATGAATGTGTGTCGGTATATATATATATATATATATTAAAATTGTTGTTTTTTGAAATTGGTGCTATTTTGGAAACGGTGAAGATGAGAGAAAAGTTTGTTTGACGTCAATGAAAGGTCCCTATGCCCTCTAGGCTGACAGCAAGTTTGAAGTGTGTAGGACAAAACAAAATGATAGCCTACTTTCTGGCGAACATTGGCGATGATTCGCGAACGCATGGACGGATTTGAGCATATAAGGTGTCGTAGGACTTGTGGTGAACCACCCCTTGCTATGGATGGGAGTATATCCACCCCAAAATAAATCTACCCTTACCCGGAGGTTAAGTAGTGGTTATTTTTGTATGCATGCGCACTTGAGGGCTTTTGTAAGAGAGCGGAATTTTTAAATGATTCTTTATAGATGAGGCTTTTTAAAAAATTTATTAAAAAAACAAAAACCTAATAGGTCATTCGCTTTTTAGTATCTCGCTAACCAATAATGCGATTTAAACATATGGGGTGTCATAGGACTCGTAGTGAATTCTCCTTTTGTATGAATGAGGTATGACAACCCCCAAAATAAAAACTACCCTTACCTGGGGTGAAAGAGCAATTTTTGTATGTATGCACACCGGTGGCTTTTGTCAAAAGGGCCTAACTGCACATTTGTTAATATTTTCTGAACCCCTGATGGAATTTTGCCATAGGCAGTAACCTAGCACTTGGGGTGACGCCTCGTTTTTGAAAGTATGATTCATTTTTTTGTCAAAATGGCCTAACTACACTTTTGTTAATATCTCGTGAACCAATCATGCTAGGGACTTGTATGAGGGGTCCTAGCACTTGGGGCGACGTCCCCCTTTGTGGGGTGAAACTACCCCCCAAAATTGAAAACTCAATATCTTGGAAACTATGAACCCTAAAATTAGGCGTGATAGCTTTAAAAATAGGTGATGACATAGGCTTTTACCTGGATTGGTCATTTCACCCCTAAAACAGTAAATAGTCATGTTATGGGAAAAAACGTGTTAAACACCTAAAAATGATAAATGAAACTAAGATCTTTTGTTTTTGATGAAAAATAGCAGGGGGGGGGTGAAAACAACCCCCAAATTGAAAAATCGATACCTTGGAAACTAAGAACCGTAAAATTATGTGTAATAGCTTAAAAAATTCGTTGTGACATAGGCTTTTACCTGGATAGATGATGTCACCCCTAAAACAGTAAATAGTGATTTTACAGTGGGGAAAAAGGTCTTAAACGGGTAAAAATGATAATTGAACCTAAGATCTTTTGTTTTTGATGAAAAATAGCACGGGGGTGAAAACTACCCCCAAATTGAAAAATCGATACCTTGGAAACTAAGAACCGTAAAATTATGTGTAATAGCTTAAAAAATTCGTTGTGACATAGGCTTTTACCTGGATAGATGATGTCACCCCTAAAACAGTAAATAGTGATTTTACAGTGGGGAAAAGGTCTTAAACGGGTAAAAATGATAATTGAACCTAAGATCTTTTGTTTTTCATGAAAAATAGTAGAGGGGTGAAAACTACCCTCAAATTGAAAAAATCGATATCTTGCAAATTAAGAACCCTAAAATTAGGTTTGATAGTTGAAAAATAGGTGATGACATACGCTTTTACCTCGATAGATTATTTCACTCATAAAACAGGGAATAGTAATGTTACATGAGAAAAAGGTATTAAACACTTAAAAGCGTAAGAGTTTTTTGAAACCATGCTTTAATGAATGTGTGTTTGGAGGATGACAGCTTGCTAATTATTATTATTATTATTATTATTATTTTATTATTATTATTATTAGGTAATTATGGATTAATGTGTTTATAGCTAATGAATAAGGCTACAGAGTTGTATCAGGTGTTGTACAAATCAGGATGGCCAAACCGTTGCCATTCCCCCATGAATATACCCAAAAGAGCCAAAACGTTAAGGTTATCGACCTGAGATTTTATAAAACTAAAGGGGCGTGGTGGCTCAGCGGTCTAGCTGTATGCCTCTCACCAAGGCGGTCCGGGTTCGATTCCCGGTCAATGCATGTGAGATTTTCGATGTGAAATGCCATGTCCTGTGGTTCGGATTCCACGTAAAAAGGAGGTCCCGTGGCTCATAATCACAAGATTCACGGTCACGTAAAACTACAATCTTCCTTCCTTCCTTATAAAACTAATTATCTGAGAGGGTGAAGTAAGGTGTTGTTTTGGACTGACAGTGGCTAACCCTTTCCCATGATTTATGAATGACCCAAAATATTTTACCTGACAAGACTGAGTGTACCTGTTGCAGCCTTTAGAAAATCGAACCCGGACCTGTGTGGTGACAGTCGAGTTATATTAATGATGCTTTTTGAACAAACACACTCTTGCATACTATCGCTGGGTTGAATCTGCACAGAGACACTGGCTTTGTTTGTGTAATGAGTCTTGGTGATAAGAACATGGCGCTCTTGCCAGCAAGTTTCATATTACTCGTCTGCTTGATAGTGGACGTGATTCGCACCGTGTTAACGTACATGACTTGATAGTTGTTAGGTAAGGGTTGACAAGGCTCAATGAACCTTATTGCTACCTTAGGATGAAAATGAATTTCTTGGTATAGTCGGGGTTGCAAGCCAAGGCCTTAGGGTAGACAACCAACTATGTTAAACACTACACTGTGAGATGGTCAAATGATAATGTAACAGAACATATAGAAAAGTTTTATGTAGTTTAACGAATTGACTAAGAGCCATACCATGAGAGGAATAGGTAATTGAAATTGAATCCTTAGCTGTTGACCCTACTACATGTAAGCTATAGCAATGCCCGCCTATAAGCTATCATGTTAGAAAAAGAAATTTATGGGTTGTTTTAAACGGAGAATGATTGTGTTTACTGTGAAACACAAATCTGAATTTAAAAATAGTTTATGTCCTACATGATGTTTGAACTCTCTTTTTATTTATACTTTAGACAAACGCTAACATAGTTGTAATTCAGAAGCCATGGCTGCCTCTTTTCCAATCCTACACCGTACACTGAAGTTAAAGTTAATAATGATCACGTTACAGGCAGCCAGTTTCAAAGCCATGAGAAATAAGTGAACAAAGTATAAAATACTTGACCCAGTCGGGAAATCAACATGGTGTTGTTTCAAACAAAAGACAAGCGTTCTATAAACTTGACCACCAAGCTGTCCTATCGACCTCTAATTGTTTGGCTGATGGTGAAAATAAAATTAAATGTAAACTATAACTAAAACTAACTACACACTTATAACTAGAAAAATGAAATGTAAGACAAAAGGATAACAGGACAAATAAAGGACAGAAGGAATAAATAATGCCCCCTCAACCCTCAAGTATGTGGATTGATGGACTTGAAAGGAAGGAGAGCCATAAAAGGTAGATATGAAAGTAAAAGAGGAGAGGGTCCCGCTCCGGAGGTAATCGATAAAAAGGAGGAAAACTGGGCCCAGCTCAGGAATCCCTTGTGGTCGCAAACTTCCAAACTCATCAGCCGTAAGCCCCTGAGGGTGTAGGCATATCCAGGGTGCACCACAAGTGGTGGGGCTACATACACCCTACCTTTAGTGTGGCTTGTGCAATAGGCAGGAAATAACATAAGTCGGAGTCGGTAAAGAGCAAGAGTTGACCAAGTGTGGTCGACAGGAAAGAAGACAGACAGCCTAGCACAAGTCAGTGGAAACAATGACGGACTCAGCTTGGGCTCCATGGTCGTCAACCTACATTCCACTAGATGAAAGCCCTTGTTTGGGGTGGTGGAAAATAAACACCTCTTTTGTTTTAAATCACTGGCTTTAAGGACGGTAACAAATGGCATGCCTTTATAATGCGATACTGGTCCTAGGGGTATGCAAAATTGTATTAGATACTCATCTAATAATAGTGTACATGACTTCTTATTATTTTCCCTAATTACAGTACAAGGGAATGATGACCATGATTTCCAAGCCCCTAAGTAAGACAAAATCAAATTATTTCCATTTCCAAACAGTTGGGGTGAGGTGAGGTGAGTTTTCTAAACGTCAAACTCATGTGGATTTCCACTTTTACTCCAGGTAAATGCCATGTTTGCCCACAGACAAGTGCAAAGAAAATCGAAACATGTTATGTTTGGATCAATTCCTTACCTACATGACAACATGTACTTGAAATAACAAGTAATGAGCATTCTATGTTAACAATAGTGAGATGGTTGCAAACTGCCAATGCTTAGAGCTCATTAGCGGCTTCTAAGGGAGGCAAGGAGTACACTTACTTGAAAAACTAACAAGAGGAGTGTTCGATTTTCCCACAACACCCAATCTGAAAGTAAATATAAATGACTATGCACTTAAGTCCATAACCACCTCCTTACCATTCCTACCCTTCATTGTCAAAGGCACACATTAATACAGCCATCACAGTGACAGAGGTTATTTGTAAAATATCTAAATATCTGAGATTTATCTTGAAATTGACCAGAATTTTGTAAAATCCACAAAATTTACCGCAAATTTAGCAAATTCCACCAAATTTCAGCAAAATCCAACAAATCACTACCAGATTTATTGAAATGGCATTGAATTATTAAAGAATGGTTTGAACTAGCTCAAATTTATATAAAATTACCCGAATATTGATGAAAATTCACCAAATTCTACCAAATTTAGCCAAGAGGTCTACAAACCATGAAATTTAACCATTTTTTAAAATTCACAACATATACTCGAAAATTCCATAATATTCCCTTTACGTGTATATTTTTTTAGTTGTTGTTTCGTTTCCCACACTCCCTGCAGACAAATACCTGAACATGACTTTCTCCTAGACTAGGATCTCCACATTCGACATGATAGCTGAGTTTCATCTCCCATAAACTCGTCTCTGAGGTGGGTGCCAGAAAAGGCATCCAGCTGTAAAAACCACACCCTCACATATACTTTCATAACTTCTTACGTTGAGGTTCATAACACTACGTTGAATGATTTCTCGGTTTCCTTTTCACAATTACTGTCTATACATTCCTCTTGAAGGTTGCAAGATGCTTGCAAGGTTCCTAAAATGCAATTCAATTTAATAAATACCTTAAGACGGTTTGATTTGTTTAATGATATGGTGTTAATACTATTTTTAGGTCTTGACTGGCTTTGCAATAAGAATTGAATAACCAAACATGAGTTACCTATCAGGGAAACATTTTGGCCACTATGTTGGCTATTGACCAGTGAGTTTAGCTGTTTATCATTTTTTAAATCATAAACAACAGAGGCTTAAACGTATAGATAAACCGTGTGACCATGTTTGTTAAACAAGACATTATACCAGAGACAATTAGGATACTTATGTAGAGTTTACCGAAAATAATGTCGTGTAACAGTAAATGCTAGTCAACAAACAGTTATGCACTTCTAAAAAAATCATCATACAATACCTAAGAGCTCTTCTAAAATTATTGATGTGTAACATGTTTCCACTAACTTGCTATGTATTTTTTGGCTTGGGGGTGATTTTCAAGAAATGCAAATGGAACTGAAATGCAATACAAACAATGAGCGCGCCTGGTGGCTGAGATTGATACCACGACGTACTGTCGGTTATGTAGCTATGTGGAATGTATATCAAATATGGTTTACTTCGAACATTTAGTGTTAATTGTATATTAAAATTATATGCACAGCTTATACAAGCACGTTTTGAATGCAGTCAAACTTAGTAAGATAATTACATACAACACGCAAAGTGTGTTTCCGTTACCTAGCGGTGGATATGAGCACTCACTGGTGATATCCGAGGTGAGCTGATTTGCTCCCACATTTGCTCCCATATTGGCTCCCACTTTTGCTCCCACTTTTGCTCCCATATTGGCTCCCACTTTTTTTCTCCCACTTTTTGATCCCATATTAATGCCAACTCTTATAATTATAAGCAGCAGAAAAATGTAAATGGAATAATATTTCTGATAATGTTCATAACAAAAGTTCTGAAGTCTTGGGTTTGAATTCCCAACTATGGTTGTCAGCCAATGAATTACACTACAGGAAACTTTTATTTTTGTGTTGTGTTGCGTGATAATTTGCCCATCTCGCGGTGTAGTGGTTAGTATGCTTTGGTGTTATCCCTGAGGTCATGGGTTCCAACTCAACTATGCCCAGAATTTAATTTTGATCTGAGAGTTGAAAGGTTAGGTTGGGTGAAGTTAGGTTAGGTAAAGTTAGGTTAGGTGAATTTATGATAGGTTAGGTCAGGTAAAGTTGGGTCAAGTTAGGTTAGGTGAAGTTAGGTTAGGTGAGGTGAAGTTGGGTTAGGTGAGGTTAGGTTAGGTGAAGTTGGGTTACGTTAGGTTAGGTTAGGTGAGGTTAGGTTAGGTGAGGTGAGGTTAGGTTAAGTTACGCTAGGTTAGGTTAAGATAGGTGAAGTTAGGTTAGGTTAGGTGAGGTTAGGGTAGGTTATGTTAGGATAGGTGAAGTTAGGTCAGGTGAGGTTGGGGCAGGTTAGGTTAGGTTAGGTTATGACTAAGTTTGTTATGCTTAGTTGTTTTAGAAAAACACTACATTGGCTCTCATATTTGCATCCATATTTTCTTTGCACTTTCAACTATCTTGAATTGTGTATTTACTTTTGCCGGCATATTTGTTGACATATTTGTTAGCATATTTGCTCCCACTTTTTATATTTTCTTTGCTCCCACATTTCATCCCATATATGCTCCCAATTTTTGCTCACAGTTTTTGCTCCCACATTTGCTCCCACTTTCGCTGACACTTTTTACCCCCACTTTTGCTCCCTCTTTTTGCATCTATATATGCTCCCACATTAATCTATTGTTGTTATTTCCAAGTTGTCTTTACTAGAAATTAGTTTATGCTTGACAGTTGATATGGAAGTATCAGTGACTAGGTATGGTAAGCCTTATGCATACTATAAAGGATATTCATATATTGTGAAACGAAGCAATAAAAATGGAACTGTTATTTGGCGCTGTTCAAAGCAACGATCAAAACAGTGTCGAGGAATGCTTAAGACAAGAGAATTGGACATACTTTCTTCAAACAGTCATGATTGTAAACTTAATAATCATGCTAGTGTAAATGTAAGGAAAACTCAAACCGATGCAAAAAACCAAGTCCAAGTAAAAAATAGTGCTGCTCAAGATAATATTAACCTCGGGTTTAATACACTACAACGCACTCATGCTGTTAGCGAGTTGTTTAATGAGAAACCTTTAAGACCTCCAGTAAAACCCATGATCAGACACACACACACATCTCAAAAGCCCTCAACTCTATCAGAGACAACATACCCCATCAAGAAGTTGGTTGGGGAAGATGAAAAGGATGGTGATGGTGATAATAATAACATAATGTTAAAGCACTCTAGTACATCTAAAAAGAAGCTTTCAACACTATCAAAGGGAACTCAAACCATTGAACAGACTGTGGACACAGGTGGAAATTATGATGGTAAAGATGACGAGGATGATGATGATCATTATGAAGATGATTATAATGATGAGGATGATAATGATGTTGATGGTGAAAATGATGGACTGCTTCCCGAGTATTTGAAACTATTCATAAAAAATAGCAAATGGAACGATCCTAATATATTAGTCGAACGTCTACAGCTCTTGCATGCCTGTAAACAGGCTGGTCATATTGGTTATGAGGAAGAGCTGTTAAAAATAGAAGATGAACTTCGTAAAGCTGGTATTATTGTGTAATTGGTGAACGTAGCAACACCCCCACCCCTAAAATAATGTTCAGCAAGTGTTATATTCAAAAACTGTAGCAGGCAAACATGAACAAAAAAAAGAGCTGTATTCTGTGTGTGTGTGTGTGTATACCTACTGTAAAAATATATATATTTGAATTAAATTAATTAACACAATTTGTATATATTTCTTGTTTTTTTGCCTGTTGACTGTATATTTGCTCAACCACTTTTTGTTTTCCAATGCACGTTTTTGATTTGTTATGATTTTTCCGTAGCATTACAGTTATCAGTCTTGTAAACTGGGTGATCAATATAGGTATAAAGGCATCTTAAAAAAATCACAAGCCTTACAGTTGTGACATATCACGTATATTATGTTTCATGTTATCCTACATTCCACATAGGGCTCTCCGTTATTAACAGTGAACTCTGTTGTCATTAAAATAACTACTTGTAAAATAATTCCAGTGGCATATTCTGTTAGCAAATATCATATATTAAATATTTTCACGTCATAGAATGACAACTTGAAAATCATTTATTGTAGGAATACCTTTAATGGGACCACCAAACCTTCAAGTATGCAATACATATTGCAGATAGTGCTGTATTTTGGTCGGTAGTGCCTCAAGTGCTTACATTAAATAACAATACTGTAAACATATAAACATTTAATAAATCATAATTGTTTTCATTAAATATCATATACCTAATAAATATTTTCACACCATAGGATGACCATTTCAAGATCAATTATTGTAGGAATTGTAGGGATCTCCATACCTTGAGGTAAACCATACTTGATATACATTCCACATAGCTACATAACCGACAGTACGTCGTGGTATCAATCTCAGCCACGAGGCACGCTCATTGTTTGTATTGCATTTCAGTTCCATTTGCATTTCTTGAAAATCACCCCCAAGCCAAAAAATACATAGCAAGTTAGTGGAAACATGTTACACATCAATAATTTTAGAAGAGCTCTCAGGTATTGTATGATGATTTTTTTTAGAAGTGTATAACTGTTTGTTGACTAGCATTTACTGTTACACAACATTATTTTCGGTAAACTCTACATAAGTATCCTAATTGTCTCTGGTATAATGTCTTGTTTAACAAACATGATCACACGGTTTATCTATACGTTTAAGCCTCTGTTGTTTATGATTTAAAAAAATGATAAACAGCTAAACTCACTGGTCAATAGCCAACATAGTGGCCAAAATGTTTCCCTGATAGGTAACTCATGTTTGGTTATTCAATTCTTATTGCAAAGCCAGTCAAGACCTAAAAATAGTATTAACACCATATCATTAAACAAATCAAACCGTCTTAAGGTATTTATTAAATTGAATTGCATTTTAGGAACCTTGCAAGCATCTTGCAACCTTCAAGAGGAATGTATAGACAGTAATTGTGAAAAGGAAACCGAGAAATCATTCAACGTAGTGTTATGAACCTCAACGTAAGAAGTTATGAAAGTATATGTGAGGGTGTGGTTTTTACAGCTGGATGCCTTTTCTGGCACCCACCTCAGAGACGAGTTTATGGGAGATGAAACTCAGCTATCATGTCGAATGTGGAGATCCTAGTCTAGGAGAAAGTCATGTTCAGGTATTTGTCTGCAGGGAGTGTGGGAAACGAAACAACAACTAAAAAAATATACACGTAAAGGGAATATTATGGAATTTTCGAGTATATGTTGTGAATTTTAAAAAATGGTTAAATTTCATGGTTTGTAGACCTCTTGGCTAAATTTGGTAGAATTTGGTGAATTTTCATCAATATTCGGGTAATTTTATATAAATTTGAGCTAGTTCAAACCATTCTTTAATAATTCAATGCCATTTCAATAAATCTGGTAGTAATTTGTTGGATTTTGCTGAAATTTGGTGGAATTTGCTAAATTTGCGGTAAATTTTGTGGATTTTACAAAATTCTGGTCAATTTCAAGATAAATCTCAGATATTTAGATATTTTACAAATAACCTCTGTCACTGTGATGGCTGTATTAATGTCTGCCTTTGACAATGAAGGGTAGGAATGGTAAGGAGGTGGTTATGGACTTAAGTGCATAGTCATTTATATTTACTTTCAGATTGGGTGTTGTGGGAAAATCGAACACTCCTCTTGTTAGTTTTTCAAGTAAGTGTACTCCTTGCCTCCCTTAGAAGCCGCTAATGAGCTCTAAGCATTGGCAGTTTGCAACCATCTCACTATTGTTAACATAGAATGCTCATTACTTGTTATTTCAAGTACATGTTGTCATGTAGGTAAGGAATTGATCCAAACATAACATGTTTCGATTTTCTTTGCACTTGTCTGTGGGCAAACATGGCATTTACCTGGAGTAAAAGTGGAAATCCACATGAGTTTGACGTTTAGAAAACTCACCTCACCTCACCCCAACTGTTTGGAAATGGAAATAATTTGATTTTGTCTTACTTAGGGGCTTGGAAATCATGGTCATCATTCCCTTGTACTGTAATTAGGGAAAATAATAAGAAGTCATGTACACTATTATTAGATGAGTATCTAATACAATTTTGCATACCCCTAGGACCAGTATCGCATTATAAAGGCATGCCATTTGTTACCGTCCTTAAAGCCAGTGATTTAAAACAAAAGAGGTGTTTATTTTCCACCACCCCAAACAAGGGCTTTCATCTAGTGGAATGTAGGTTGACGACCATGGAGCCCAAGCTGAGTCCGTCATTGTTTCCACTGACTTGTGCTAGGCTGTCTGTCTTCTTTCCTGTCGACCACACTTGGTCAACTCTTGCTCTTTACCGACTCCGACTTATGTTATTTCCTGCCTATTGCACAAGCCACACTAAAGGTAGGGTGTATGTAGCCCCACCACTTGTGGTGCACCCTGGATATGCCTACACCCTCAGGGGCTTACGGCTGATGAGTTTGGAAGTTTGCGACCACAAGGGATTCCTGAGCTGGGCCCAGTTTTCCTCCTTTTTATCGATTACCTCCGGAGCGGGACCCTCTCCTCTTTTACTTTCATATCTACCTTTTATGGCTCTCCTTCCTTTCAAGTCCATCAATCCACATACTTGAGGGTTGAGGGGGCATTATTTATTCCTTCTGTCCTTTATTTGTCCTGTTATCCTTTTGTCTTACATTTCATTTTTCTAGTTATAAGTGTGTAGTTAGTTTTAGTTATAGTTTACATTTAATTTTATTTTCACCATCAGCCAAACAATTAGAGGTCGATAGGACAGCTTGGTGGTCAAGTTTATAGAACGCTTGTCTTTTGTTTGAAACAACACCATGTTGATTTCCCGACTGGGTCAAGTATTTTATACTTTGTTCACTTATTTCTCATGGCTTTGAAACTGGCTGCCTGTAACGTGATCATTATTAACTTTAACTTCAGTGTACGGTGTAGGATTGGAAAAGAGGCAGCCATGGCTTCTGAATTACAACTATGTTAGCGTTTGTCTAAAGTATAAATAAAAAGAGAGTTCAAACATCATGTAGGACATAAACTATTTTTAAATTCAGATTTGTGTTTCACAGTAAACACAATCATTCTCCGTTTAAAACAACCCATAAATTTCTTTTTCTAACATGATAGCTTATAGGCGGGCATTGCTATAGCTTACATGTAGTAGGGTCAACAGCTAAGGATTCAATTTCAATTACCTATTCCTCTCATGGTATGGCTCTTAGTCAATTCGTTAAACTACATAAAACTTTTCTATATGTTCTGTTACATTATCATTTGACCATCTCACAGTGTAGTGTATAACATAGTTGGTTGTATACCCTAAGGCCTTGGCTTGCAACCCCGACTATACCAAGAAATTCATTTTCATCCTAAGGTAGCAATAAGGTTCATTGAGCCTTGTCAACCCTTACCTAACAACTATCAAGTCATGTACGTTAACACGGTGCGAATCACGTCCACTATCAAGCAGACGAGTAATATGAAACTTGCTGGCAAGAGCGCCATGTTCTTATCACCAAGACTCATTACACAAACAAAGCCAGTGTCTCTGTGCAGATTCAACCCAGCGATAGTATGCAAGAGTGTGTTTGTTCAAAAAGCATCATTAATATAACTCGACTGTCACCACACAGGTCCGGGTTCGATTTTCTAAAGGCTGCAACAGATACACTCAGTCTTGTCAGGTAAAATATTTTGGGTCAATTCATAAATCATGGGAAAGGGTTAGCCACTGTCAGTCCAAAACAACACCTTACTTCACCCTCTCAGATGATTAGTTTTATAAAATCTCAGGTCGATAACCTTAACGTTTTGGCTCTTTTGGGTATATTCATGGGGGAATTGCAACGGTTTGGCCATCCTGATTTGTACAACACCTGATACAACTCTGTAGCCTTATTCATTAGCTATAAACACATTAATCCATAATTACCTAATAATAATAATAATAAAATAATAATAATAATAATAATATTAATTAGCAAGCTGTCATCCTCCAAACACACATTCATTAAAGCATGGTTTCAAAAAACTCTTATGCTTTTAAGTGTTTAATACCTTTTTCTCATGTAACATTACTATTCCCTGTTTTATGAGTGAAATAATCTATCGAGGTAAAAGCGTATGTCATCACCTATTTTTCAACTATCAAACCTAATTTTAGGGTTCTTAATTTGCAAGATATCGATTTTTTCAATTTGAGGGTAGTTTTCACCCCTCTACTATTTTTCATGAAAAACAAAAGATCTTAGGTTCAATTATCATTTTTACCCGTTTAATACCTTTTTCCCCACTGTAAAATCACTATTTACTGTTTTAGGGGTGACATCATCTATCCAGGTAAAAGCCTATGTCACAACGAATTTTTTAAGCTATTACACATAATTTTACGGTTCTTAGTTTCCAAGGTATCGATTTTTCAATTTGGGGGTAGTTTTCACCCCCCCCTGCTATTTTTCATCAAAAACAAAAGATCTTAGTTTCATTTATCATTTTTAGGTGTTTAACACGTTTTTTCCCATAACATGACTATTTACTGTTTTAGGGGTGAAATGACCAATCCAGGTAAAAGCCTATGTCATCACCTATTTTTAAAGCTATCACGCCTAATTTTAGGGTTCATAGTTTCCAAGATATTGAGTTTTCAATTTTGGGGGGTAGTTTCACCCCACAAAGGGGGACGTCGCCCCAAGTGCTAGGACCCCTCATACAAGTCCCTAGCATGATTGGTTCACGAGATATTAACAAAAGTGTAGTTAGGCCATTTTGACAAAAAAAAATGAATCATACTTTCAAAAACGAGGCGTCACCCCAAGTGCTAGGTTACTGCCTATGGCAAAATCCCATCAGGGGTTCAGAAAATATTAACAAATGTGCAGTTAGGCCCTTTTGACAAAAGCCACCGGTGTGCATACATACAAAAATTGCTCTTTCACCCCAGGTAAGGGTAGTTTTTATTTTGGGGGTTGACATACCTCATTCATACAAAAGGAGAAT
The DNA here is from genome assembly GCA_946902985.2 of Meconema thalassinum. Taxonomy (NCBI): domain Eukaryota; kingdom Metazoa; phylum Arthropoda; class Insecta; order Orthoptera; family Tettigoniidae; genus Meconema; species Meconema thalassinum. Next base: position 514,535,966 of record OX336392.1, on the reverse strand, counting down.
TCACTACGAGTCCTATGACACCCCATATGTTTAAATCGCATTATTGGTTAGCGAGATACTAAAAAGCGAATGACCTATTAGTTTTTTGTTTTTTTAATAAATTTTTTAAAAAGCCTCATCTATAAAGAATCATTTAAAAATTCCGCTCTCTTACAAAAGCCCTCAAGTGCGCATGCATACAAAAATAACCACTACTTAACCTCCGGGTAAGGGTAGATTTATTTTGGGGTGGATATACTCCCATCCATAGCAAGGGGTGGTTCACCACAAGTCCTACGACACCTTATATGCTCAAATCCGTCCATGCGTTCGCGAATCATCGCCAATGTTCGCCAGAAAGTAGGCTATCATTTTGTTTTGTCCTACACACTTCAAACTTGCTGTCATCCTAGAGGGAAGAGGGACCTTTCATTGACGTCAAACAAACTTTTCTCTCATCTTCACCGTTTCCAAAATAGCACCAATTTCAAAAAACAACAATTTTAATATATATATATATATACCGACACACATTCATAGCAAAGAGGACGTCACACCATTCCTAAATAACACATCGTTCTAGCCTTACAAGCTCATTAAATTCGCCAAAATGTCAAAAACGCACGTTTACCTCAAATTGCGTTTCCAAATTCCACCCATTTTAAAAAATTACCTCACCATCAAATAGAGCGGGAAAAATAGCATTTAAACGAGCCCTCACTCAACCCTAGTCCTCGCCCACCACCAAACATTTTCCCAACATAGCCATACGTATTCAAGCACACATGCGACTTGCAAGAGAACATACACTACCCCACTACCCGCGAATGACCTTTTGTTTTGGTATTTTATTTAAATAATGAGGCTATTGGAAAAGAGGGGGGCATTACTACGTGTGCGAGAAATCAGGTTCGGGGCCGATACGACGAGGGTTCAATACGTTAGTGGACAGAACCCCCAAGTTAACACTACTTGTTAAAGGTCAACCACGTCTCACGCGAGCACTGCAGACATATCACGTGATCGCTCGCACTGGTGCACATGCTCACACTCGCACGGGTGTCAAATGACGGTTAGCATCCTAAGCAAAAAACAATAACAGCTGCACACCACATGTGTGGATAGGAGCCGCCTCTCCGCTCAGCCCAACCGGCGCGAGCAAAAAAAAACATAACAGCTGCGCGCCATATGTGCGGATTGCTCGCACTGGCACACATGCTCACACTCGCACGGGTGTCAGATGACAGTTAGCATCCCAATAAACAACCCCCATGACGTCAACACCCATTAACTTTCTATCACCATCGCATAAACAAGCCAAAGGCCAACCCCTTCCCACGCTAACACGTGCAGTGCACATGTTCGCTCCTGGACCACGTGCTCGCTCTAAGGACCCATGACGTCATCCCATGACGTCATCAGGATTACGCAATTTCTGGTCATGATGATGCAATATTCAAAGTGAAGCGAACTGTACTACTGAAACCTTCCCTGCAATCCACACAACTCACCCAAGTTTCTTCGCAATCGGATTAATGGTATATGAACGCATAGGGGACATAAATACACTACCACTATTGAGCAAGACTTTATGCTGTGAGATGACTACCACTACTGAACTGGTTCGTGAAACGTAGAAACTAATAGAAATACATATTTTAAAAATCACAGGCGTGGAAGAGTGTGGTGTTGCTTAACTTCTGACACGATTGGTTCAAGGGCCTTAAAACGTGATTTTCTGGTCCCGCATAGTTTCACCGAAGTACTCGTTGGGTTCCAAGGGGTAAGTATACAACATTTGGCGCAGATGAGTGAAACGGTGTAGATTTATGCCAAAGGGCCTAAATACAGGGAATGGAGTGGTCTGTCCGAAATTTAAAGTGGACAGTATAACCCGCAGGGTTCCAAGGGGTAGGTATACACATTTTTGTTCAGATCGGAGAAACTCTGTAGATTTGTGAAAAAGGGTCTAAATGCAGGGAATGCAGTGGTCTGTCCGAAATTTCAAGTAGTGAGTGTTATTCGTTGGGTTCCAATGAGTAAGTATGCACAATTTGGTTCAGATCGCTGAAACGGTGTAGATTTTTGTCAAAAGGCCTAAATGCAGGGAATGGAGTGGTCTGTCCGAAATTTCAAACAGACAGTGTTACTCGTCGGGTTCCAAAAGGAAAGTATGTAAAATATAGTTCAGATGGGTGAAACATGTAGAATGTTGCCAAAGGGCCTAAACGCAGGGAATGGGGTTGGTTTGTCCGAAATTTGAAGTGGGCAGTGTTACACGCAGGGTTCCAAAGGGTAAGTATACAAATTTTCGTTCAGATAGGTGAAACGGTGTAGATTTTTGCCAAAGGGCTAAATGCAAGGAATGGTGTGGTCTGTTCGAAATTTAAAGTAGACAGTGTTACTTGTCGGGTTCGAAAGTGTAAGTATACAAATTTTGGTTCAGATCGGCGAAACGGTGTAGATATTTGCCAAAGGGCAATGGGAGGGCAGGGAATGGTGTGGTTGTTCGAAATTTAAAGTAGACAGTGTTACTCGTCGGGTTCTAAAGTGTAAGTATACAAATGTTGGTTCAGATCGGCGAAACGGTGTAGATTTTTGACAAAGGGCCTAAATGCAGGAAATTGAGTGGTCTGTCCGAAATTGAACGTTGACAGGATTACCCGCAAGGCTCCAAAGGATAAGTATACAAATTTTGGTTCAGATCGGTGAAACGGTGTAGATTTTTGAAAAAGAGCCTAAATACAGGGAATGGCGTGGTCTGTCCGAAATTTAATGTAGACGGGGTTACCCGCAGGGTTCCAAAGGGTAAGTGTACACATTTTGGTTCAGATCGGTGAACCTGTGTAGATTTGTATAACAGACAGACAAACATTGAGCTTTATATATATATGTGTGTGAGTTGAATAATTTATTGTGATAAGTGTTGTTAGTTCTGAACGCCACTTTTATTTTATATTTTTTGAGTACACTAGTAACATTGTAGGTGGATTGATTCACAAAAGTGAACATTGCATCAGTGGAAGGTTCTTTATTCTCTTTTGCTAATCTGGAAGTGGGGTTGGTCTTAATTTTGTTAATAATACTGTTAACATATTTTCTATTGAAACCATTAGCTTCGGCAATTTGGTGAATTATTGAAACTTCTTTATGATACTCTACGTCAGATGGGATGTTTAAAGCTCTGTTAATAAAACATGTGAAGGCTGCTCTTTTATGGGAAGCGGGGTGATTAGAGTCTTGTCTAATAACAGTGCTGGCTTGAGTTGGTTTTCTGAATATTTGATAGCATAGGAGATTGTTTTCACGTTTGACTAGCAGATCTAGGTAATTTATGGAACTGTTAATTTCATTCTCTGACGTGAATTTAATGTTGCTATTTAATTGGTTCAAATGTTGCAAAAATTGATCGATTTTCGTTTTAGAATTGTCGAAGATTATGAAAACGTCATCAACATATCTTCCCCAAAAGAATAAACCATCATTTTTAAGATTAATTCGTGTTCCAGATTGTCTAAGAATATGTTTGCTATGATTCCTGATAAAGGAGAACCCATCGCGAGGCCTTCTTTTTGTTTATAGATTTTCTCATTGAAGCTGAATTGGTTGTTTTTTTTAAATGAATGTTAAGATGTTTAAAAATTCAGAGATTTCAACTTGCTATAAATTACCGTTTTTCTTCAAGTTCTTCTCAATAACATCGATAGTGACGGAAATCGGTATGCTTGTGTTCATAACTTTTATGTCTATTGTGTGTAAAGAATGAGTTTCAGTATGTTTCAGTTTGCTTGTTAATTCACAAAAATGTATTGAATTTTTGAAAGAAGCATTGGCCTTGAATATGTAATGCGATTTGAGAAATGAATGAGCAAATTGGACGGGTACGTATGTCGGACTATTTCTGAAATTAACTATTGGTCTGATGGGTATGTTAACTTTATGTACATGTATTTTAGTTAGTGCTCTTAATGTTGATAATTTCGGGTTCATGTTGGCCATTTTGCTCTTTAGTTTGTCATCAAGGATGAATATGGTGTTTTTCAAAAGCTGTTTGAGTTCCCTTTGTAAACTTTGGGTTAGGTCTTTATGATGTATTTCAAAATTTGGATTAGTGAGGAAATCTTCTGTTTTGTTTATATAATAATTTTTCTTGATGATAACTGTGGTGTTACCTTTGTCTGCTTTAGTTAGGTTTAATTGGTTCTGTTTTATTTTGGTTGATAAACTTTTGCAATCTTTTTGAAGTTGTAAATCCTTTTTATGTTCGTTCTTATTATGAATTATTTTCTTAATTTTCTTATTGACCTCATGCCGTGCTCCTCTTTGTACATCAGGATGGAGTCGTTTGATATCTGCCTCCGACTCAGCTGTTAATTTGGTAAGGTTATGTGCATTACATTTGTATTCCCAATTATGCTTGAAACCTTTTCCTAATATTTTTAATTCAGACTGGTTGGAAACGGTGTTTGTTAGATTGTTTACTGGTTTTTGGAAAATGTGTTTGGCTGTAATGGGTTGTGCTTTCGATTCCTCCTTGTTGATTCTAACCAGGCTATCAAATTTCCTTGCTAGTTTTACCGTTTGCATGTTGACTAGGTGTTGCAAAGTTTGGTGTAGCTGGATCGTGAATTCATCCCATTCTTTATCTTTAGACATATTAGAAGCTAATAAGTGGATTCGGTAGACTTTGTTATTAATATTATTATTTTTGATGTAGAGGAATTTTAATTCTCGTTGAATGATTGTGCGATTAACAATTTCTTGGGTCCTACGTACATAATCGTTGTTGAACTTCTTACGCTGAAAAGTTGCTAGATGCCTCGGAACTAATTTATTATTTCTACACTTCATGAATACTATGTCCTTTATAATATAGGAAAGCTTTAGTTTGATATCTTTATATTTAAAGCGTAACCTCTTTGCTTGGCTTGCCATTTGATTCATAATGTCAGTAATTGAGGTCCGTATTGACTAACTATATATTAGAAAGAATTAAAGGGGATGTCTGCCTTTTCAATACATATTGTGCCCGTTGACGCATGTTTGCTCAGACAACAGAGACTAAAACTTACGCTGGAATTTAACTGAACATACCCTGCGAGCGGCGGGAAGAAGCTGAAGTAATATCGCTTAGGATCATATTTTTATATATTTTGGACATTCCAAAAATCAACTATAATTACCCCCAGGGGCTCACATCTTGTGGGCGTGGGTTGGCGACCACGGGGCCCCAGCTGAGTCCGGCATTGCTTCCACTTACTTGTGCCGGGCTCCTCTCTGTCTTCTTTCCTGTCGACCTCACTTGGTCAACTCTTGTTCTCTTCTGACCCCGACGGTATTAGGGTATCCGAGGCCTAGGGAGTCTCTTCCTTTCCCGCCTTAATTGGCCCTTGTCTCATCTTTTCTGATACCCTCCTTCTGCGAGGGGTCAGCCTTCTTTTTCTCTTCCTTTTCCCTCCTGCCTTGTGCTCTAGGCCCTTAAGGAGGCAGGGTGTATGTAGCCCCACCACTTCTGGTGCACCCTCGATAATGCTACACCCTCAGGGGCTCACGGCTGGTGAGTTCGGGAGTTGGCGACCCCGAGGGATTCCTGAGCTGGGTCCGTTTTCCCCTTTTGTCCCTTACCTTTGGGGCGGACCCTCTCCTCTTTCACTTTCCTATCTGCCTTTCATGGCTCTCCTTCCTTCCAAGTCCCTCAATCCGCCTTCTCCGAGGGTTGAGGGCATTTCTTTTCCTTCTGTCCTTTTATTTGCCTTATTCTCCTTTAGTTTTCCATTTCTTCTTCTAGTATGTAGGTTAGTAGTTAGTTTTAGTTTTAGGTTCGCTTTTCCTCTTCACGATCACCCAAACCATCAGGGGCCGATAACCTAGATGTTAGGCCCCATAAAACAACAATTATCATCATCATCATCAACTATAATTATAACCAAGTAATTCTGCATATTTGGAGTACAGCATACTTCGTAAATCATGAAACTATCAATTTAGGCGGCCAGCTTATATCCTGAGAGCACGCCATATTTGGTAACACCAGTTCCTATTTGTCTTTGGATGAGACAACACCGATGTGCATGTTGGAGCACAAGTGAAAGTACGTCCGTGAAGGAAACCATGTGGCAAGAAAAATCTGTGGATATTTTTCTTATGGATAGCCATCATGACATTGTTTAATAATTCAAAGATCGAAGACATTCATCACTAAATAAACTGTGAAATATTTTCATTATCCGAAGTGAAATGATGGACTTGTGTGAAGTAAACTTTACGACCGCAGGGTCTCATTCGCACACACACACTTCAGTGCTGTATAAACTGTGTACTTAATTAACTGCATAACTGTACAAAATCTACGAGAACAATCTTTATTTGCCAGATGGGCAGTATTTTTGATTTAATTTTGTGTTAATATTTTTGTGTAAATAGCAGTGCAAGTCACGAGTGAGTGTCGCACAAGCGACAAGACTAGAGCCAGCGGCGGAGTGAAAATGGGCAATTTTTTACCGCATATTAGCTGCAGTGCGCGAAAGTTTTCTTTAATTATGTGCTACGTTATTACCAACGCTAACATTACAAACATGCTAAACCAGCAGATCTTCAAATACAACCCCAACCACGCGATGGCATGTGATTTCAAAATCATGCGTGGGGAATTGGCGACGGAAGATGTCCAGACACAATGAGGAGATGGTAATCTAAAGCCATACACGAGACCGCATATAACATCTCATGGCGGGACTCGAACCAAATGACGCTGCATCTGTAAGTAAGATCAAATATTTATAGCGTATTGTAAGAGTTGGGAAACAGTGGATTAAGTTTAATTTGGTTTCATTTATTTAGTGCACAATGCAGGTAGTTAATTATAAGACGCGTGTGGAATTTAATAAGTTTTATTAAACATTTATAGACGCCAGGAAGGCTGGATTTTCAACGCTCATTTCGTATCATTTCAAAACAGTTATTATCAACTTTTATTTTATCAGGCTGATGACAAATAAACTAGTTTGACAAATCGTGAGGTGAGAACCAGAGGGTTCTATCTGACTTTAAGTTAATTTTTCAGGAGAGGCGTTTGAAGTTTGGAATTGCATAAAGTATGTAGTATTGACGCTAGATCTTTGCGAAGTATTTCAAAATGACGATACAAGGTTCTACTTTAATGAATTAACACCAAATATTACAATTACATAGAGAACATAGGTATTTTAATGACATATTCAAAAGTTTGCATGCAGATAGAACTTTTTGGCTCTATCATTTGCACAAGATGTTGGAGTCATAAGGTTCTTCATTTCAAAATTGCTTTGTAGAACTCTACATCGACAGAGAGCATCCATTTCATCATGGAATGGATATCTGTAGTCTTCTCCTTGGAAATTTTCCTCATGATATAGAAACTCTTGCTTCTGGAAGTCGGATTGGTACTATGTTCTCTTGCTGATTGTCATCAGTCCTGTTGGTTCTACTCTTCGGTATCTTGACTTTATTCCACTCCTGAGAACCGTGACTTGTCTTAAAGTACACACTGAACAGGTCTGCTCAAAATTTCAGCTGCGATTCCTGCAGATACGGTAATTTACTATACTGAAACAGTTTGGTTTGAATCCGGTAGTCACGGAAATTGGATGCTCTCATCTAAAGTACATGGTATGGTGTCCTGTTGCAAGAGAGAAGAGTTCTTGTTAGTAAAACTGGAGACCATACCTCTATGTTTGAATTGATGTTGTCAACCTCCTGAATGCAAGAATGCCCCGGTGTTGAAAATTTCATGGGGATTTCCCTTATGTAGGTATTTTCTTGAATAAAGCTAGCCAAAGCAAAATAAATCAGTGAGTTCCTATTCTGAGGAACACAGCTATCACTCCAAAGAATATATTCCCTAACTTCCGGGTGAAACATTTTTTAATACTTTAATTATAGCACTTGCAATGCCATTTCCAGATCTGCCGCACAGTGCTTCATGCCAAATAGTACAATAGCCATGTTTATTCCTCGATACATGAGCAGTACGATTGCAAGCGATCAGCTTTCTTTTATAAAAGAAGCTACTAGCATTTGCACGAGGTAATGCTATCACATTTGGCAGATCAAAGCATATCACCATAGCATCACTTCGTCTGTCATGTTCTCTTTCCTGTCGCATGAATGATTTCTCTTCTAAATGATTATCAAACTTCGTTGACAAACTCTCAGTAACTATTTTCCCTTTTCGCAATGATATACTCCTCACAAAGGTCACACCGATCGGATTTTGGTAGGGGCAGATGACCTCGTAGTTCCGCTCCTTAACACAACAATAACTAACCAACTAAACTAACTCGCATTTTGGTGCTAAAAAGTCCAGATTATATTCAGTGTTAAATATTGACAAGTACTTTGACAGTGTTACCACTTTATAGCAATTCTGTATGCAAACTTCTTTATACATCTCATACATTCTAGTTACATTTAAATCAGGACTTAAGTATTCATTTTGTGTCACAGCCCTTCAGTAATGCGACTCTGCCCTTGGCCATGATTCAATGTGCCTTTTAACAAAATCTTTACAATAATTGTTGGAAATCCTCTCATGCTTTTTTTCCCTCTCTCATTGGATTTTGGAGTCCCGGATGATTTATCTTTGTTAGAATGCACATTGTATATTACTTTTTGACTGACCAACAAGGTCTCTTGCATACTCTTACCTGCGTGCCATTCACTTGTAAAAAGTAAGAGAATGACTTACGGTCGACTTTCAGGTTCTCGGGGAAGATTTGCATTCGGCGTTTTGTAAAATATAATGTTTTTCTCATATCCTGCAGTGAATAAAATGAAATCATTATGGAATTCGGGTCATCTTTAAAAATCTTATGATAACACTTAAATTTGCACATATAGTCTGTATGTTTTGCTTCCTTCGCAGCCAGCACTTTGTCGCAGTCTCTTTTGAATATTCTTTTTACATTGTTGAGGGTTATGCTTTCTCTTCCTGGACTTCTTAAGAGATATAGCCAAACAGATGAGATGGGATAGAAGTGAGCAACTCCAAACAGCTGATCCAATGTGTACTGTCTGCCAACATTCTGCAGATAGAACCGTCTGGTTCTCAGCCTTGCAAACTTTTGCAGATAGAACCAAATTTACCTGCTTATTGTCTGGAAATGGTAAATGATACGGATGTTGCCGTCATGGATAAAGATAGTACATATCTCCCAGTACCATTTACAACGATAAAATCAAAATCCTCAAAAAGTGTAGATAGAACCCTCTGGTTCTCACCTCACGAAATGTTAAATCGAGGCCAAGGTTACGAGCCAAGTCCACTAAACAGCACACTCGATTCTAGGCAGTGGATCAATATTTTGTTTAGAAGGCTGAGAGATTCTTAACATTATTACAAGTGGAATGCAGAGTTCCGTTATTCACATTTGTTGGCCAGATCAATACTTGAAAACAGGTTTATTTCTTTAAGAGAAGCCACACAGGCAATGAATGCAACTGTATTTTGTAACCAAATGAACGCAGGTTCGACTTTATTCAGGGAAGAGGCAATTTTATAAATGCTCATACACACTTTTAGCTTGTATCAGAAGCCTTCATGTTTATTTAAAGCGTTGTCAGGATGTGTTTTCTGTACACATAATCTTTATTACCAGCATTTCAAACGTGTATCAATTAGGAATCCACACTTTTGTAAATTAACGTTATAAGAGCATTATATGAGTCGTGACGGTGGATAAATACCTCCAACATTGCTACTGTGGTTATATCGGTGGTAATGAACTATTTAAAGTCGTACCAAAACCGAGGGCGCCTGGATCAATGAATCCGAAATAAGAGTAAAGTAATTGGTGAAGACATAGGATGTCTAATAGTATGATGAAATATTGGTGAAGACACAGGGTTTCTCGTAAACTATTAAACTATTGAGTTATTTGCTTAAGTTGGATACACACGTTACCTAAATACACTGAACGCTTTTAAATGTCCCTAAACTGAACAACAATACTGTCAGGGATAAATAATTGTGTGAAACTTTAATAATAAAAAATAGGGTTTTGAAAAGTAACAAATCTTATAATTCCCTGAATCTAAATAAAATTTATAAACATTAAAAATAAACTATTTTTCTGGACCAAATGTTAACACTTAGATATTGTTAAGCTATTTTAGATACATTTTGATACAGTTTCACATGAATAGTCGACAACTAATTGGTGATGTGATAACAGAAGCACACACATCAGATTAGTAGCAATATGAGTCGATGTAATTGTTTAATTACTATCGCATTTGCAGGCATTCCTATATTTTCTATTTTCTTAACACTTTGACACTATGACCGTTCGTTACAAACATTAACAAATCGAGTACGCAGGCAGTGCCAATTGCACAACCTTAGGAGTGCTGAATTATTGTATGCATTTGTGTTGTATTAGCATATTTTTTTTATTCAGCAACATTGTGCACATAGCTTGATTTTCTTAGTAATAAACGCAACTCGTTTATTAATTAACGATATTTAGGACTAGCTAAACACTTAACTCTAAAGATAAATGTTGAGATGGCATCATCATAGCATAGGTCAAAATTTCCCCTTGCTACTAAATGTAAATGTTCTAGTATTTGTAAACAAGTAAATGTCTTGCTTTGCTGTAGATTCTTTTGATGTTTGATCCACCCGTAAGTCATTTCGATGTAATTGCTTAGGGCCGATCTTACGTGCCATTCTCTTAGCTTGTTCATTTTGTCGAATTTTCTATTAGGACAATGAGAGTAATTTAGATCTTGTTTAGGACTTTTTTATATATTCTTTCAGGGCAGAATAGTATCGGACTAGCCGTTTTGCAACTCTCATGCTAGGCTAGGGATCTATTCTGAATAAAATTTATTTGTGATTTTAACATAAAACTGACCTCTCTTTTCTCGTTTAGTTCTGTTATCGATGCATTCCTCTGAGCTGGTTAAAGATCGAACCTCATTAATTCCCGACACCCCCGAGTGCAGACTTTGTGCTACACCAGCCTATGAATGTATCGTCCCCTATACTTGTGTGTTAACTGGAAGAGGGTCTCGGAAGGGTCATTTGAAACCGGTGGCTCCCCGAAACCTTCGGCCAGCGGGCACAATATATTAAACCTACTCACAGGTACATGTTTCGAGGGTTGTTAACTCCCTCTTCCTCCGCCTGTACAATAAATATCAAATATTGATTTCCTTTACAAGTACATAAGTGACATGAATAAAGTTTATGAATAAATAATGCGAAGTTCATCAAATCATTGTTTTCGACTCTCCATAGAAGATCTTCTTATTGCATTTCTAGGCCTGGGTGCACTAAAAACCGCTGAATCAGGCCGGTGTTGTAGGCCGCTGCTTGGATGCGTCATCGTAGGTTCGAACTAGTATCCATGCTGCCCTTGGTGAACATCATGGCAAAGAAACCAAAGAATCCCTGCAGCCGTGCCATGCCCCGCCATATGTATGGCACTTGGGCGCGAACAACAGCAGATCAAAAGCGTGTCTCGCAAATATCACTCTTTTGATTGTCCAAAGACATGCTAGGGGAGAAGGAGAAGGGAAAAATAGAGGACAGGAATAAAAACTAGGGAAAAATAAATGTGGATGTTTATGATGTGCCGTTGGCTGTTGTTTTGGGGGTAGATGAATGCGAAAGATGAGAGGTATAATCATTATTGAATTTGGAAAAATAAATGTTATGAATGGTGGAATACAACTGATCAATTTATCTATTACAATACAATGCGTCTATTAGTGTTCTGTATAAAATACTGGTTTCAAAAATTATTTCATTGAGATTGTGGGAAGAGTTAAATCTCTGTGCTTTGTTAATCTCTATTTGTTCCCGAATATTCATGAGCGTGCCTTTGTTTTCTTGATGTAAAATAACTAGATCGTTCTCTATGGTTGTGAATGTGTGCCCAGTTTCTACCATATAGTTGCCTATCGCCGAAAATTTATTATGTTTAATGGCATTAACATGTTCCTAAAATCTGGTGTTGAACCCTCTTCCTGTTTGTTCCACGAATCCTGCATCACAATCGTTACATTTGATTCTGTAGATACCAGAATTCTTATATTTGTTTGTTGTATTGAGACTAAGAGAGTTGAAAAATTTATTTTGATTAGTGTTGTTAGTTCTGAACGCTACTTTTATTTTATATTTTTTTGAGTACACTAGTAACATTGTAGGTGGATTGATTCACAAAAGTGAACTTTGCATACGTGGAAGGTTCTTTAACCACTTTTGCTAATCTGGAAGCGGGGTTGGTCTTAATTTTGTTAATAATACTGTTAACATATTTTCTATTGAAACTTCTTTATGATACTCTACGTCAGACAGTGGGATGTTCAAAGTAGTATTTTTTTTAGCGTATGGCTTTTAGTGCCGGGAGTGTCCGAGGATATGTTCGGCTCGCCAGTTTTGTAGCTGCTTCGAGACGGACACCCAATGGGTGAGCTACAAGTACCGTTGGGGAGGAAAGTTGGAAGGGAAGGGCGAGGAGTTGGAAGGTAGCGGCTGTGGCCTATAGTGAGGGACCAACCCCGGCATTTGCCTGGAAAGAAGATGGGAAACCACAGAAAACCATCTTCAAGGTTGCCGGCGGGGGGATTCGAACCTCCTCGCCTCCCGGATGTGAGCGACTGCCATTAGTCATGCCGTAACCACCACGGCTAACTCACCCGGTAAAGTAGTATTAATAAAACATATGAAGGCTGCTCTTTTTTATGGGAAGCGGGGTGATTAGAATCTTGCCTAATAACAGTGCTGGTTTAAGTTGGTTTTCTGAATATTTGATAGCATAGGAGATTGTTTTCACGTTTGACTAGCAGATCTATGTAATTTATGGAACTGTTAATTTCATTCTCTGACGTGAATTTAATGTTGCTATTTAATTGGTTCAAATGTTGCAAAAATTGATCGATTTTCGTTTTAGAATTGTCGAAGATTATGAAAACGTCATCAACATATCTTCCCCAAAAGAATAAACCATCATTTTTAAGATTAATTCGTGTTCCAGATTGTCTAAGAATATGTTTGCTATGATTCCTGATAAAGGAGAACCCATCGCGAGGCCTTCTTTTTGTTTATAGATTTTCTCATTGAAGCTGAATGCCATTAGGCAAGACACAGTAGGGAAAAGAGGCGGTGAAGTTTTAATTGCGGTGAGACATGACATAAATTATAATTAAATTTACTGTGAGCATGGGAATTATGAAGCGTTAGGTATTAGAATTCTGATGAATAATATGGCTTATTATTTCTTTTATGTTTATTTTACACCAAATTCTTGTCTTGCTACCTATAGTATGGGCTCTGGTGTACCCTATTCAATATTGTGTTGGAGGGGGTGTGAGTGAAATGGTGTTAGGGGATGTTTGGATTAGTCGTGAGCGTGTGGTATGAGACTGAGCTGTCTAGGGGCGTAGACGTAGCTCTAGAGAGAGCTCCCAAATATTCAGACTGATTGGATAGCTCAGGGGTGTGATGGCGGTGAAAGGGTTTGTTTAACGGATAGCAATCTAGAGTACTGCGGCGTTACTCAGCTTGCAGACAGCGCGTAAAGGCTAGAGAAGGCTACAACAAATACGCTGACGCGAACTCTGTGGCGATGCGCCAAGTGACTGTTCAGCTGACTCCTCAAAACAATTAAACAATTAATTCTAGCGGATCCTACTTGGGTAAGGTCTGGGGGTAGGATCTTATTAAATGATCAAATGAGCTGAAAGACCAGTGAGGTAGAGACTAATGGTTTTATTGGATACTTCTATAATGAAGTATTACTAATTCTCAGATCAGCTTCAGTGCTGTCGATCCAGATGCGTCACAATACAAGTAACAATCAAGGGTTTGAAGTGTGGAAGTGTGTGTGTTTGTTTAGGATGAGACTCGCTGATACACTCACCTAGATGGCAGCCCGACGTGAAGTCACTCTTCAAAGGTTTGGCACTACAAAGACCCTGAGCCGTGTGTTCCTGGTGGCTTTATAGTTTGTGGCCTGCTGTGTGAGCAGAATTGCACATTCCAATTGCGTCAGTACTCCTGGTGGGGTCATGGCAGTTCGTCAGGAAGCTCACCTGAGGTTTTCAGGGTTAAAGCAGTTCATAGACTGTGTGAAATGTATTAGAAAGTGTCTGAGTATTTGGGGACGAAAAGTATGATGTAGTGGATGGTGGCTGTTTCCACCCCTGGGGGTGTAAATTATAGGGCGAGGGTATGTATCCCCTACGGAAACAACAACTCCCCTGATGGAGTTAGTCATCGTCCTCGATGACTGGTCTGAGATATAGGGGTGGTTTCGCAGATATGATTCATCTTCTTTCTTCTAAATCTTTTTTCTCTTCCGTACTTGAACTACATCATCCTAGGGGATGGTGGCGTCAACGGGAATGTGTAGTAGGGTGTGTATAGCCTCTAGGTAGGTGAGTCGTGGATGGAAAATGTGTACAATGTAGAGATGGGGTGTATGAAGGGAGTGAACGTATATATATATATATGAATGGCTGCTCGTGAAATATATCACTCGGTGTTCGAAGTTGGTGCTGCTGGGTTCGTGTACAGCGAGCTCGTGTAAACGTGCGGGTGTGGGGACAATATTTATTTCACATGTGAGTCTTCTGACACAAGATTGTTGCCAAAGGCAAATAATAATGAGTACAAAGTAAAGTTATGTCACAAAAGTAAAAACATGAATCCTGAGTAATAATCATTCAAAACATAAATTCATATGTAAATGGAACAAAATCAAAATTAAGGTGTGAATACCACGAGAGGAAAAAAAACATCTGTAAGGGTGTAACTTACCATCCATCTGCTATTTATGACGGGATGAAAAACTGCTCTCGGGTTGATAAATTAAAAGTGTTACATGGTGATACATAGAATATAAAACATCGGACAGCGTGATAGAATAGAGAAAGGGAAACAATTGCCTCGAGGTGTAAGTTAGGGGAAGATAAAATGTATTTATTGTGTTAGGGGAAAGAAGGCATTTTTACAAATTGCGTGTTAGAAGAACGGAAAGGAAAAACAATATGTGGCAGTGAGAATGTGTAAATAACAATCGTGTAGGTATAAGAATGACCATGGTGTATGACATGGGAACACTGGTGATCCTAAAATAGTTGGCAATGATACCGTCCTCTTGACATTGGATATATTCGCATAGTAGCTCTGAAATAATAGCATCAATATACAACGTCTTAGAGGTTGCAGGGGCCTTGAAACAAATGAAACCAGGGAAGGCAACTGGTCCAGATAACATCACGGCGGAGCTATGGTGCTCTCAGAAGTGGGATCCAGCGGATTGGTTGGCAAGACTCTTCAACCAAATAGTCAAAGAAGGACGAACGCCACTTGATTGGCAACATAGCATTACGATACCTATCTTCAAAAAGAAGGGAAGTCCAGCCGAGTGTGCTAATTACAGACCAATTCGACTCCTGTCACACCATGAAGTTCTTCGAGCGCATTCTTGATAAGAGGATACGTGCAATCACCCAGCTGACCAAAAACCAAGCTGGATTTGTGAAAAATTGCAGCACAACAGATGCAATCCATCCACACGGCGTTTAGTTGAAAAGCATCGTGAAAAGAATAAGCCGTTGCACCTTGCTTTCTTAGATCTCGAAAACGCTTTTGATCGTGTGCCGCACGACTTGATCTGGTGGACTCTCCGACAACATGGCATCCCAGAGTACCTTGTCAACTGGGTACAGTTGCTCTACGCGGAGCCAAGAAGTTACGTCCAAGCCGCCGCAGGAGCGTCGGAAATCTTCAATGTAACAGTTGGTGTTCATCAAGGTTCGGCCCTGTCACCATTGCTGTTCATTATGGTCATGGACACGGTTACTGCAGATCTACAAAAACCGTTACCTTGGACCATTCTGTACGCTGATGACGTTATGTTGGCCGCTCAAAACAAGCTGGATCTCCAACATCAAGTCCGGGAATGGAGTGATCGTTTAAGTCAATATGGCCTGCGGCTTAACAAAGCTAAAACAGAATATATGACAACGGATGCTGGAGAAATCGGAACAATCCAAGTCGACGGCGATGATCTGCCTCGAACGACAAAATTTAAGTATCTTTGCTCTACGATAACTGTTGAAGGTCGTCTCACCGAGGAGGTCAACATAAGAATAAATGCTGCGTGGATGAAGTGGCGAACAACGACAGGTGTCATGTGCGATCGCCAGATGAAAGACCACCTAAAATCGAAGATTTACCGCACTGTCATTCGTCCCGTAGCGCTTTACAGTACCGAATGTTGGCCGACCACGAAGGAAGCAGAAAGTCGGCTAAGTGCCATGGAGACCAAGATGCTTAGATGGACAGCAGGCATTACTAGGTTGGATCACATCCCCAATCAAAGAATAAGGGAACGATTTGGTATCGCAGGAATCAGTAACAAAATGCGTGAGTGTTTGGGCATGTGCTACGGTCAGGAGCGGACACCATTGCGAAACAGGGCTACACACTGGAGGTCGCCGGGAAAAGACCAAAGGGGCGACCGAGACAACGTTGGGCCGATACACTACACAGGGATTTGAAAGGCGTCAACCTTCATCCGGACATGGCCCATGACCGAGTAAAGTGGAGACAGCGGATTCAAATAGCGGACCCTGCCACGAGGTGGGACAAACGCTAAAGAAAAAGAAGAAGAATATACATAAACGTAATAATAGCATGAATAGCAAATATTCATTTGGTATTGCAGATAATAGAACTCTGTGAACAATAATCTTATGCGCGCTAAGTGTTAAAAACTACCTTAATCTCGTTGGACCTACTCCATTTTTGTTCTCCTCTGTTTGCTGCATTTGATCGATGTGAATGGTGTGTATTTCTCTCGGTTCCTGGTTTCTACTTCTCTGGTTTTGATTTCCAGTTGAGTTGGTGGATACATTAGACGTGTGATCCAGTCTTCTCAAAATTTCCGCCATTCCTTCTAGAGTTTTCACGTTTGCCGAGATGAGGTGTCTCCTAACTTCTGTTGGTAGCTGACATGAAATAGCGTGAACCAAGTCTTCTTCCGCCAAAGGGGGTTGCAAATACTGCAAGCGTGCTAATTGTTTCGTGAAGAAACTTGCGTATTTCGTAGGACTGGAATATGCATACTTCTTAGAATAAATTTCCGCTCGTATATCCTGTTGAAGTTCCTTGCTCCAAAATTGTTTTTGTAGAGCTATTGCGAATTCTTCAAATGTCTGATATGTGTATCTGAAAGCTCCGTGCCATACTAATGCTTCTGAATCTAAGTATTTTTCCACGACTCTCATATGTCTTTCACGAGGTATCCTATTGTCTTCTAAATACGACCTCATGTCTCTCAGAAATTCTACTGCAGTAATATTGCCTACTCCGCTGAATTTTTTCGGTTTCTCATCGTTATTCTTTATTACGACGATGTTGGCATTTGATCTAGTTTGGTAAGGTTCAAAATTTCCTCCAAATTCCCCTATTTCAGTGTGAAATGGCTCTTGATTGAAGTTAAAATTGGACTTCGGAATTTGCTGTTGACTACTCTCGCTTTCCTTATCCTCTTCTATCCTGTCTGTCCTAGCCTCTAATCTTCTTATTTCTTCTTTTAATTTTTCATCTCTTGCTTGAAAAAATCTCGTCAAGTCCTTTCTGATGTCCTCCCTGACTTCGGTTCTTAACGTTGATGAAAATGTAGCATCTCCTATCGTAAGTGACCTTAATTGCTGTTCAATTTCTCTGATATCCTCATCCTGTTTTGATTGAATTTTCGCTAGTTCTATGCTTATCCCATCGACCGTACATTTAATTTTGTCAAATTCGTTTGAGTTAGTTAAATCTGTTTTATTAACAATCTCTGTCAGCGTGGCTACGTTATTAATTTGTAATGTATCTATCCGCTTAGATAGATCTTCCCGTACCTTGCTAACATTAATATTGGAACATAATTCTATAGCTTTAATGTCATTTGCTAATTTGTGATGTATCTCTGATATGATTTGAGTTGTGACGGTTACGACCTCCTCCTTCATGTCCGTAACTGCCTTTACAATGGAAGCATTTATATCTACATTTATACCCTCTTCAATCAGTTTACATTGACCTTCCAATTTGACCTGCAATTCACCAACAGTGCCATTTAGATTGTCAAGTTGCTCCTTGAGTTTCTTCTGGGCCCCTGAAATGTGTACATGATGAGTGTTATTGTCTTCCTTAATGGAGCTCATGCTAGGCTATAGTTTCTGTTCTAGTTCTAACATGTGATTACTGTTAGCTGATTGGATTTCTATCACTTTTCCTGCCATGTCCTGTTTGACTTGTTCAAATGAGGCTTTTAATTCTTCTTGTGCATTACCTGCCCTTTCTAAAATTCTCTGAGCTTTTTCCTGATTTTTCCGAACCTCTAATCTAGCCTGCTCCTGACTTAACCTGTCCTCCTCGCGAGCTTTTTCCTGAGCTAATCTTATCTCTGCTCTTATCCTATTTGCCTCTTCCAAAGCTAACTTGGCTTCTTCTCTTTCCTTCTCTCTAGCTAGTCTATCTTCTTTTCTGGCCTTCTCTAAAGCTAACTTAACTTCTTCCTGTGCTTTTTCCTGACTTTTCTTGACCTCCTCATGTATTTTCCTAGCTTCTTCCTGTGCTAATGTTATACTAGCCGTAGTAAATGTTTGAGCAACTGCTAACTCTGCTTTGACTTCTGATTTTACAGTAGCTACTGATTTCTGTATCTCAGTTTTTAATTGTTTAATGTTGTTATGTGTTAACTGGTGGAGGGCTTCAAGGTCTTTGGTCAATGTACTTTGACCTTCCTTCATGGTTTCAAGCATCGTTCGAATGAACGTCATATCATTCGTTGACATCTTTCTTCTTTTCTTTGCCATGTCCTGTGGTTCGGATTCCACGTAAAAAGTAGGTCCCGTGGCTCATGATCTCGAGATTAACGGTCACGTTAAACTACAAGCTTCCTTTTCTTCTTTTCTTGAGAATAAGGGAAGTATCGACTACAAAAATTACCAGTGAATATCCAGATTGACCAACGCATGCATTTTATACCAGTAATGGAATATATAGAACATCTTAATCCTACTTACATCTATTTCAATCGCGACTTGTCTCGTATACTTGTTGTCCCATTTTACCAAACTGACATCGCTTCATTTTATCATCTCACTTTACCTATGTTTAACAACATGAATTTACTTTTAAATTTACTATTACATGACAAATGTCGTTAGCTGGTTTACAAATTATGCCTCACAACTATAGTGTACTCCACTAATCTCCTGATGTTGTGTTCGTCTCAACAATCATTAAATTTGGGATCGGCATTTTTCTTTTCAAAACTAATATGGCCTCACTCTCGAGTACTTCCAAACTTCTTCTCTCAAGTGCTCTTTCGAATGCATTTCGAATGCTTTTCGATCCCCACGGATGGGTATGCCATTTAAATAATATCTATCTATATGCGCCCGAAGAAACCCATCAGTACTTATATCCAAAGCCCGAAAAAGGATTGCAGACATGTAAGTTACCCAGCTCACAAGCTTATCATGCCTACTAAGTAAAATTGGGAATTCCAGGAACATACAGGATAGATATTATTCGTAAAGAAAATAGTACTACTAGACAAGGTACAAATTTCTACTATTATTTACATTTAGAACAACCGAGAAACTCCAATCTCGAGGGGTGATAAGGTCAAATCTATAGTGAGCGCCTGTATCTATACCTCGTAGTACTATTTTCGACGATGACGACAATGGAAACGGAATCAGTTTAGATAAAATTGGACTAAGTTGCTAAAAAGCACTAGCCGTTTATTAAGCTAATAAAACATGTATAACAACTGACTTCCTCCCTTAATATTGTGTCTCCCTGACACTTCAACAAAAATAACTGCAAAGATAAATTTGCACGTGACATTACTATCGTAAGAAAATGTGAAACGGCGTGACATTAAGTATTGCCCTATTTTATACAGGTCCGCTTCAACTATGAACCGTAGTTCCATATCTAATCAAATTATTCATGAACTATGTGCATATATACATCTTTTTATGAAATTCAAATTTCACACTTCATAACGTTGAAGATTAAATTTTCTTCCTCCAATAAGTCTTTCATCTACTCCATTTCTCTTAAACATCAAATTCAAATTCAAACAAACATACACCGCAACTATCGTGTTGAAAGTAATAAATACTCGTCATAATCAATTGAACATAAGTGACAAACATTTAAGCTAAGCACTGTTCCTTTTTACCTTTATCTATATATCATGAAATTCTGAAATAAGTGCTGAAATTCTTTACTGAGTTAACAATCTTCTGATAAACGTGAATACTGTAAGTGCACGGCATTAACCTTCGTTTCCACACTTCTCCTCCATGATTATACAACAATTACTTTCTCTCTTAAACATCCTGTACAGAATCTTCCTTTACTACACTCTCATAACTTCACAATTATTGCATTCAATACTCGAAAAACTTAAGAGACTCCCCTGCGTCCCTTCGTAAACTTACGTAACTCCTTTACGTTCATATTTCCTTAATCTGCACGGTAATTCAACTATAAACTTCTATTTCAATACATATACTTCCTTTACTTAACATTTCTCCTCTATAATTGATACAACATCGCCTCGTGCTCGTAATTTCATTCCTGTAATAAATCTCTGTACTTTCACCTTTTTGATCACCCTGTGATTTAATTTCGTTAACTTTCCTCTTCACGTGTTTAAATTCAGCTTTACATTTCATTACAACTTTTCAAGAAATATCAGTAAATATTCATATTCTTAACAAAAGATATAAGTTTGACTTCATTCCATTAATATTTGTTTAACAAATTCCTTTATGTTTTTAACGCTCTAAATCTCATTAGACATATGTGTTTAAGCTTTTCGTAATATTTTCGTTCATAATAAATTTCTGACACTCGAATCAACATCATGAGTTGTCGAAATATTCTTTACACTTCGTGACGTTACTTCTTAAGTATACTGTACTTAAATTTGCTCCAATAAATTTCATTTTACTTCAATTATCATCTTACTCCTTCTGTACTTCGTTCAACGTTCTATTCCTTTTAAATAGTTCACTCTACATTCCTTTTTTATTTTTAACGCTCTAAATTTCTTTAATACAATTCCTTTCAATAATTTGCTTTCCTCTAAACAATTCCTTTATATTCCATTTTTAACGCTCTCAATTTCATTAGACAATTGGTTCTAAGTTACTCTGAACAATTCCTTTATATTCCTCTCAATTCCTTTATATTCCATCGCTGCGATAAAACAGATTTAATTAAATTAAATCTAACGCAAGTATGAAAATATTTACACGATTTTACTTTACTATAACCTTAGTGTTAATAGCATCATCATGCCAAAATTTCGTCCAAGTGACTGAAATTTTCAAGAAATACGGCAAATAACTCCGTAGCAAAATATGAAAAATCACAATAACAAGATCTACACAAATTTAATTACTTTGACAAAATTACACGTTTTAAATAATGCAGTTAAGAAAAATGCGGTTGAAAAATACTGCAAAAATGCTGTTGAAAATATGCGGTTGAAAAATATGCGGTTGGTCAATTGGATAATCACACAACTAAACTACAATTCTACATTATAAAAGACAATTTTCTCACTACCTTGTGTTGACTTCTGTACTGCTGAAAATACTTGCATCGCTCCTTCCAAACCAAACTTGTCGTGTTCATAGCAATGCCCACAGCTATGAAGACCGGTTTTGTGACAGTAGCAGCTGGACTCGCGGTGAAAGACCTCGCTGTGAACAGCTCTGCCAACTCCCCGTCTTTCCTCCGCTCCAAGTAGGCCGGCTTCGATTCTCCATCTCTTCAGAATAGACATCATGGTTTCTTCAGAATAGACATCGGTTTTCTTCAGAATAGACATCGGTTTTCTTCAGAATAGACATCACGGTGTAATACTGTCGTTTATGCAAGCTTTTTCGTGTCTCAAGATGTGTTAAAACTCTCGTAGAAAAGTATGAGTTTTGCTCGGTGATGTTGCGCTTTGCGTAGATATTTGTAGCGTCTTTCATGCTAGTGAATCTGGAATTCAACTGACATCCTTGTAGTCTTCAACTTCCCCATGCTTAACTTAGCACATGTTAATATTCATCTTCTTGACAATATAATTGAGACATCCCCGTTGCTGCCTGGTAACTTGCATTTTCAATACAATGTTCAAATAAGCTTTTACACGTAGAAATACTGAGTAGCTTCTTGTCGAAAACGTTTCTAGCTATATGGAACACTTTGCATAAGCACTGCAATGTATAGTTGTAGCTTGCTCCCAAGTTACTGAAATTACACTCTCCCTTACTTCCAACCTTTGTGAACCGTAGCACTCTTATAAAGATACTCGTTTATGCTCGAGGTCTTGTCTTGTTCAAATCTCAATTGGAAAGAACTCTCTCGTCCTGCTCTCCGCATTCCTCAAGTTCTCGTCTCACTTCCTCTCCTCCCGTGGTGTGACGTAACTCCTACCACCTCTCCTGACTTCCGTCCGCAGTTCGACCTTCGCCTCTTCCCCTCTCTCATGACGTAACTCTCGCTTCAAGTGGCGTGATCTTTCTCGTAATGTGAACCTCCCACTTTCGTATAATGGAATATATGTCCATCTTTAAATCATTCCTACTTCCTTGCCTTTTATAAATGCATAAGATCTATAGTATTTCACTCGTTTCCATACAGTTTTTCCCATATTACTCAAATTTTTAATAAATAAATTTTTTTATCCACTCATTTATTTTCTGGGGTCTTGGATCATCTCCCGATCAGTTCTTGAGTAATGACCTTCAATAAATTCTGGCGCAGTACCATGTGTTAAATGTATACCCTGACGCATAGGCAGTATCTGGAACCATGGTTATTTTCTTGGCTTCGTTGGAGCTCTGGCTGAAATGAGAAATACATGTCATTGTGAGGGCCTCTTATTATCTATGTATTTAAACTCTGCAGGCCCGACAATTATTCTGTCGCCTTTTTAAAGCGGTTTATCGGGCTTACGATGCCTTGACCAAGTCTTATCAAGCCGAATGATCAAATATCAATCGCATGTCGCTGTGAAATTCGAATCGAACGCATTTTCGGCTATGGCCGGCTCCGCTCGCATTCGCGATGTTATCAATGGCATTTGATCGTTTTAACGGTATTAACCCTGGTGTCGGACTTACAAGTGCCTGTAAGGTCTTACAAATGCCGATCAACCTTTAACAATTGTTGATCTATACATTTAAATCGCATTCTCATCTTTTCAATCATCGCATATTTGCATCGCAAACAATCGCATCTTGTTCGTCCGCAAATAATCGCATAGAGTCGCATAGGAACGCATAACATCGCATCCCTATCGGAAATAATCGTATTCTCTTCGCGAATAATCGCCTCTTTTACGCAAAAAATCGCATCATAAATTATCAACTCACATTGAACCTCTGGACTTATGGCCTATGGAGACTTATTGCCAGGAAAAGTCCTTAACTCAATCATATATTTTTCGCAGACTGTGGGTGCCTAACCCCTCAAGGCGCGCATTGCCGACATTAAAAACTCGAGGGCCACTGCCCAACACGTAAAATAGGCTACGCGTATTCATTATTCTCATTCATTATACATCTGGACTTATTGGCATGGCCAGGGATAATTATTGAACGTCTGGACTTATTGACATGGCCAGGAAAAATCATTAAATCATATAATCTTCACCTGCGATAGGACTTTTCTTCTTTCTTCTCTCTTCTGCCTGTATACGAAAACAGGTCTTAGCCTCCTCGCAATGGGGCTTAACTACTTAACCTTATATTTAGCTAACTTAAAACTAGTAGTAGTGGCAGGCGTCGTGAACGTTCGCCGTCTGGCTGGACTTGTTCAGTCGTCATCACACAGCACGGTGGACGTCCGGGCCTTGTCAGATTTAACTTCGTTGTCAGAAACGGAGGAGCTATTTCCTGTCTGAAACTAAGTATCGTCTGACTTGTCGGGTCTCGTAGTTCGTCATGTCCAAGTTCAGAATTATAATGTTTAGCAATTTACTTTTTGTCCATTACAGAATCTGCAATTTCAATTTAATAATTGTGCCTTTGTTCAAATTATACCTTTCAGACTTACCATCTAAGCCGAGTGCATGTGCGAGGGTGTGTTAATGTGTGTGGGGGGGGGGGTAGTGTATACTTTTTGGGAAATTCAGCACGGTGCGCGTCTCATTGCGCCTAGCTATCGGATTCCCAGCTAATCCAGTGACGTTTACTAATTCACAAGTAAGTGGGTAAGTTTGTCCCTTGTTATTGGGTAAGTTTGTAGACATGTTAATATTGTTAAAACTAGGTAGTAGGATGGCTAGTAATGGATGTGGTTCTGAGGTCCTCTATGGATGCAGGAAAAATTTAATGGTGAGGATTAATTAACTGGTTAGGTGTGGGATCGGTGATGTGCAGGAACTGGATCTCAGTCCGGTGGTTATTGCACGTCCTGAGTTAGGTAGGTGTGGGGTAGTGTCAAGTATGACATTATGTCGTATACAATGTTAAAGATCCCCATTAGGGTGAAATATGGCATGCGGGATGGAAATATAAATAGTATAATAATTATGTTAGTGGGTAAAATTATTTCCCGCTTCACTGCTAGCTTTACAATTCCGAAGTGTTCTGTTATGAGCGAAAATGCATGGGGCACACTCTGGTGGCTTTTGTCCACCAAGTGCCTTACTTTAATGGGGAAAGTGTGGGGGGAATGTGGAAATTGTGTTAATGTGTGGGATGTGTGAACTATGTGGCAATTATTAGGTACTTGCACTCTCCTGTTGTGACATTTGGCATCTGTGACCTGGTATGCTAATGCACTGCTGTCTGGAATCTCTATTTCTGAATTCTATAATCTGTATATATATATATTCTCTTATTATAATACTGGTCATCTTATTATATAAATAATAATTATTATTTATGGGATGGTCACTGGGGTGTATCAAGATACCCTGTGAACTATATGTCCCTTATTTGAAATACTGTTGTTTATATATCCTCAAGTATATCTAGTGCTTATTTAATAGCTGAAATTATATATACGTGATGATTATTCGTAATTATCATGTGCGCTGTATCTATGTTCGCGCTATATGCTCGCCTATTCCAATTGGCACTGTATACTGTCGCTGTTTGGCTGAATACTGCTATCCTCAGTGGTAGAATGCAAACCTGTATGTCACCTTGTCCTTTACGAATCGTTTCACCTATGTATATGGTAATTATAGTCTATCTCCTGAGCGCTCTGTTTAATATAGTCTCATACTGACTGAAGCCTATCATTTTGGAAATATTTCTTCAAAAGATGCAATCTGCTGTGTGTATTCTTGTGTGCTATAATATGTGTCTTACCAGCCTATCCTTTCGACATTCAGAGTCGCTATGAATATTTCTCCTGTAAATGCAAATGGCTGTATGTGTGAAATAATATTCAATTAAGGAGTCATTATTGTTCTGCTGGAATATTATTTCCATGATCGTTGTAATTTGTCTTCCTCGTTGGGAATCGTAATAGAATTACCTTCCGACAAGCTGTCATGCCCTTGGTAAAGATTGTCTAAAGATAATTGGCATATATCTAAATATGTTTTGGACTGTCAGTAGCTTCCTGTATCGTAACATATTATTTGTGCTAGGGCTAATCTACGTCCTATATGTTCTGTGCTTTGCCCATCACTGGTGTATGGTGCTGCGCAAGTAATAAAAGGATGTGAAATGTGAGAAGGAAATAATAGTGCGGTGTGAATGATCATGTGCGCTCTTCGTATAACAATTGTAATATCGGTGTCCTCTTATTAAAATGTCACTATCTGTGCTTTGCAAGTAATGTTCTATATAGTTAAGAACAGTAAGAATATTAATGTGCCGGTATATCTAGTGTATCAGATAGGTAAACACTGGGGTCGTTGTTGACGGCGTTTAAAGTTAGCGCGCTATTGTGTAAATAACCGTAGTGCGGATTAATGGCTGCCGCTGTGATCACGTGATACTGAGTCTGAATGAAGGAATAGTATCATGTATCCGGTGTGTGTGTCGAGAATTGTTTATCTGTTATCGCTGTCTAAGCGCGAGGCGCTGAATGGTTGTGCGGTACTGTTAGAGGTGTGTCGAGTTGTCCGTGATGCTGATTGGACGGTAGCGACTTGCGCTGGAGATTAAGTTATGGCTGTCTTTTGTTTACTTCGTGCGACCTCGTGTCCAAGTGTGTGCCATGGGTAATGATAGTATTGTACCTCACAGTATATACTCCTGATATACAAAATGGTGTGTTTATTCTGGAGTGTAAGTATAAGATTACCTCTGTTTCAGTATGGGATATGGGAAATCTGTATGTATTCCCGTGCAATGTATGTTATCTGCAGTTTATCGCTTCTACTGCAGGGAAATGTGGAAAAGGAGTTAATATGGCATTGGTTGCTTCAACTCTGTATGTAAACTAGGAAAATGTTTGTAAGCATGTTGCGTACAATGTCCCTATAGATATCAATGTGTGGCTTCCCGTGTAAATAATTGTTTCCGTGGTTTTGTCACGTGTACTTCAGGAAAACATTGAAATTTCATTGGAGGGTCAATGGTTATTCCATATAGTTGTATAATCTAAGGAAATACGTGTATATATGTTGTATGGGTTCTTGTATCCTGTGTACTCCGGAAAGTCTGTGTCGTAGTTTCGTGGTTCGTGAGTTTGTTCAGATGGGTTTTTAAAATGTGTGTATATATTGAACCCAACGGGGTTAGGCTGACTGGTGTCGAACGCGGATCTCTGAGATAAGATGAGCTAAGAATTGAGGTTCCAGCTAGGAACGAACACGAGATCTTTTGAGGGAGTTTAAGCTATAAAAACCCCTAGAGAAAATACATATTAAATCACTGTTGTGATATGAACTAATTCTGACATTATTTGTTAGTATAATGCAGGGAATAATAGCAGAATACTGCATTTTTGGGCTGTATGAAGTATACTATTCTGGACATGAGCACAGAAAGTTTGAGCGCTTGACAGTTGTCAAATGACTCTGGAATAGGGGCGTGATTTCTTGGAGCCGTGTCACTCTTTGTGACCTACTTATGTCGTCTGGAGCAGGTCAGGAGGGTAAAATATTGTCAAGTTATTCCCCGTTTGAGAATAGAGAGGCCAGTGGAGTGAGAAGATACCAGCGTAATTTAATGATTACTCGTGATTGGAGTAACTCAGAGACATGAGGTTTGCACCTATGTGATTGTATAGCCGGGAGGCTAATTATCAAGCCATTAAACATTGAAATCGAAATCGAGGCAGATTTAATGGAACGCGCAGGGACACAGTAGGTTTGTGGTTAGCGGCGAGATCTGACCAGGCCTTCGGGGATTTTTAGGTGACGCCGCGTGGGCACGCGCTGGCAAAGGAAATTAATATTAATTAATTGGCCGATCGATCCTCGAGCACGCATACAGATCTGTGGCCAGCGAGGAAAAAGGAACCATATAAACGTTAATTCAAGACTCAGGTCTGTGAGAGAAGATGACGCTGCAGGGAAATTCTCGGTCTACTTTTTCTCTCCAAACGGATATCAGGGCTGAACGAATGACAGAGGCAGTCAGTTGAACCATACTTGAGCGCAGGAAGCACCTCACCCGAGCTCAGAGAACAGACGCGCGAACTCTAACAGCTTAAGTGCAGCAACATAATAATCATGCAGTAAGCCATGAATTAATAACGATTAATGTAGTCAGTTAAATCGCAGTCTAATGCGAAGTGCACGTTACCAAATTCAGAGAAGGGACGCGCGGACTTTAACATGAAGAGCCATGCAGTAAGGCATTTATTAATCACAATTATTAAGGACAGTCGTGCCATACGTTTATAGTCGGCATTACGAGGGACTGTTATCGAGCACGCAGGAAAGGTGCCGTGTGATATGTAAGGTAGGACAATTGAGAGTGGTAATCTGTACAAGTACAGTGTACAATGGTTGAGCGCAGTATGTAAACTATTGGTTAGACATATCTTAGGATGTCGGATTGCGCAGATATAAACTTTGTTATGCGATTGGTGAAATTTCGCAGGGATACCACTGCAATTAATGCTCAGGACGATATGCAAGCATACTTATGCGATATCCGGAAATTTTTCTAATGATAGAAATTGATAGACAGATGGGTGAGTGATAGGAATCCTTAGGCAGAGAATCGAGACTTTCAGACGAGATGCGGGAAAGAAGTGGAGGGGAGATTTCCAACGTCTGCATTTCTGATATTTTGCCAGGAAAAGTCAACCACTAAGAAATGTACATAGTGATCGTGTGATTGTAGTGATGATCATTTAAATATATGTAAAATTAATAGCGTAACAAGTGCTATAACGTGTTGTGTGAATAAGGAAGCGACAGCTTCAACATGGAAAAGAAAAGTGCCGTGTGTTTTGTAAGGCAAAAGTTATGTATAATGTGTGTGAGAAGTGTAAGAATGCCTTGCTAATTTGCATATAATGGCGGGCATTACTGGAAGAAATGCGTGGTTGGAGCCACCAGATTAGCCGATGTAAGTACCCAAAAACCATGATTTTGTAGCAATTATAGTCCACTGTATGTTGAGTGATTTCAAAATTTATAGAATATGCCAATGAGAGTCAATTCTAGGAGGTATAACCTCAAATTATTATTGTTGTGTTGATTTTAGTCAAGTTGAGATGTCTTCGTACATCATTGAGTGGATAAATCGTTACCACTATTGAAAAATGGCAATTCAGTTATATAGAAACGTAACGTAACGAACACGGATGTTCGGTTATTGAAAAGTGTTACGTTGTGTCGGTGATGGTAATTCATGTCAGTAATAATAATAAAAAGAATAAACGAATACACATCAGGGAAAAATGGTTGTAAGCAAAATATATATGCTAATTGGAATATTTATCTATCCAAGCAGTAATATTATACATGAAGGGCTAAGCAAAAGCAATTTAATATCAGAGTATATTATGATAATGGAAATA
Source organism: Meconema thalassinum (assembly GCA_946902985.2). Lineage (NCBI taxonomy): Eukaryota > Metazoa > Arthropoda > Insecta > Orthoptera > Tettigoniidae > Meconema > Meconema thalassinum. The sequence continues at coordinate 514,506,973 of OX336392.1, read as the reverse complement.
AATAAGCAAGAATCTAGGATATGGAAGAGTTTAATAGAGAATTGAATTTGCAGCTTGTGAATAAGCTTGCAAGAGTAATTGATAGCTTTATCTTACTAATTATAGGACGAGATCATAGCACAATGGTCGCGGAGGCCAGGTAGTCTAAGCCAGGGGTTCTCAAACTTCCTGTACTCGAGGACCCCTTCAATTATTTATGTAGTCATGGCGGACCCCTCAAAATTGCCTTTAATTTTTGTTGTACATTTTTTAATGGTTGTCATTTTCAAAGATAAACAATTTATACCAAAAAATGGTGGGTTGTAAAAACAATTAATCTGTTTGTTTTAGTATATACATAGTTTATTTAAATTGGAATAAATACTGGAAAAAATATGACTTACATAAATATAGGCTACACAAATTTTCTTAATGACAGTGGGAGTAGACTTTAAATGCAATCTTAGAATAAAAAGTTATCAGTGTTTTTACCGTTACTTTAGTGAGAACAATGGTACTGTTTTTTGCTTTTGACTATCTCTAAAATGTTGGGATTTATTTTAGAAATCTTTAGCCTTAAATCGGTTTCAATGTTCTTCAGTCTGTTTCTTTTTGCTGGCTTCAGGTTGCACAGTTCTGAAAAGGCGCGTTCACACAAATATGTCGTACAAAGAGGCACAATATTTTCGAGGGCTTTTTTGGCAAGTTCTGGTACCTCAGCTTGTACAAATAGACTAAACCTTGCCAAGTTAATTTCTTGATAATCCTAAGGTTAGATATAAATGTTTAAACACGCCCATAACCTGTCTTGCATACAATTTAGTTTAAATCATATGGGATATGTAGGTCATTGAGACTGCACTATTGTATTTAAAGTCACAAGTTACTGCTTGGAGGTAAACAGAGAAGGGAGTTAGGGAGAGACAGAGCACGTGGTTTTGTGACCGCTCGACTCATTCCCATTGTATACAAGTAGAACCGAGGGAGAGATTTTTATACGACCCTTGAAGGTTGACATTTAGAATGGACAGACTTTGAAACCCTGTTTGTAATAAAACAGAATCATTGTTAATTAAGGATCGTTCTGATAACGTAATATTTAGCAAACATACGAGTTGTTGGAAGTTGCATTTTTATACTGACAGTGTCACTGTGTTCTAAAGGTCGACACTAGATGCCATAGGCTATGCCCACGCAAGGGTAGCATAATATACCATCCGACACAGCGGTAACGTAAATTTTGAAATTGAAATCACAACGGCATACAGTGGAACTGTAGAAAAGGGGACTGCAGAAGGGAACTGCAGAAAGGGGTATGATTACAAATAATTGTGGAGTTGCAAGTAAATTTGATGTGCAACCCATAAATTGGTTAATGCATGGTAAAGCATTTTGGTGGGAAGAGAGATACAGAACACAAGTGTACGCATAATGTAAATTAAGATGTGTTGAGAGTAAACAATTAAGATTGTGAAATTAAAGAGGTCACAACAGGTGACATAAGATTATAAGTACAGTTTATGGGTAATTTACCTGTGCATCAGCGCACTTGAGAATGAATTTTGATGTCAATCTTATGGTAAATGAATGAATAATCATTTGGATTTGCAAGGATAAAGTGCGAATATTAGTGGATTGTAGGAGTAATTTTGCATTGTTTTGTGTTATATTGTTGGGATTGTGTTTTTGTGTGTTTGAAGCCATGATTTAGAGCTGAATTAAAGTCTTTAGAATAGAGTTGTGCTTTATTATTGTAGAGTTGATATCTTTTAGTCTCAGATCAAAAATTTGCAACTGCTCAGTGGGTGGACTGTACACGCCTGAGGACTGATGCTGGCTGGAGGCAGAAGCATGTTTTCCATGGAAATTACTCACATGGGTACAAAATATATATATATATATATATATATATATATATATATATATATATATATATAATCCTATCTACGTGTGTGTCCCGTAATCCAGGGGGGGGGGACAGGTGTTTTCTCCTCTGTAATACGGAAAAGTTGTGTGGACCTGTTCCTGCGAAGGGCGGAAAGAATTGCAGAATTGTGTACTTGTACTCTGAATTGTCCGCTTCTCAGTGTATTAGTGTGGCTGTACGCCTAGATACATGTGGACTATTCCTATAGGACAAATTATTATCTTTAATTGTGAAATGTGCTGGTGCAAGTTTGTAATTGATTGTTAAAAATGGGGAATATGTTTTCTAAGTGCGTGTGCTGTGTTTATGTTTCCAAGTGCATATTTTAAGGACTGATTTAATAAAATCATTGGGCCATTGTTTATTATTTCCTCATTATTATAACATAGGGATGATGTGGAATGTCCTATGTTGTTGGTACAGGCATGACTCTTTAGTGTATCGAAATACAAACATGGTCTGGAAAACATAGGAAACTCCACGTCCCTACGTGTATATGGCTGATATTTATTCCACATTGTGTCTGCAGGCAAGATTCTTTAACGTATGAAATACGATGCAGACCTGCTAAAACATAGAGAAATTATGAGCCTCGTTGTTATTGTTAATATATATATATATATATATATATATATATATATATATATATGAATGTATGTTATATATATATGAATGTATAATGTTAAATATATATTGATGTATCGGCCAAGGAATGATTTCGTAAGCAATTGTAAGACTATCGTGTATATAGTATGGGATCTGTATGGACTCTTGTGTTCTATTGTAGCCTTGTGGCTTTCGTTGAGATATGGTGTTACCGTATTATATTTTATTGAGTCGCCATATGGCTGTCTGTTACTGGCAGTTCATAACTTGGCGTTAGATGAAAAATGAAGTCCTGTGCGACCAGTGATGCGTTTGACACAATCCAAGCATTCTAGATGCAAGTCCTGGTTTCGAAGTCTAAAAATGGATGAAAGTTATTAAGTTGAAATGAGGTTCCCTGATCGTCGGCTAAATGATAACGCCTTGTTCAGGAACTGGCTGTATAGCGTAGCCTTATGTCGTTAATAGATTGTCAATTTGACTACATAGAAAAATAAAATAAAAAGATCCCATGTTAGGAGAAAAATAGATGTAGAGAAGTGTGAGTGTAGATGTGTAGGTCTGAGTGAATGCGCTGCGCACGGCATGTGTAGCTTGGTCACCCTGTTAATCGCGTGCTTGGAGAGCTGTGAAGATTTTTGCAGCGTTATCTTCCCTGCTTCATGTATAGTGTGAGCATCTGGTCTCACTGCTTGTGATCAATGCGAGTGTCTGTATACATTGGCCAGTGAAACTCAAGTGACCGTTTAGTGTAAATTCATTCTGCACGAAGATGTACTTCACATGTAGGTATTTCCTCTTCCTTTTCATTGAAGTAGTTTGCTCTATGGACCTGTTGTTTTCTATGTCCTAAGTGTATGGTAACCTGTGTTACTGTGGTGACTAAATGGAATTATGTAAATACGTTTTTAGGTTTAATAACCTGTGTTATTGTGGTAGACAGTATAAAGACGTGTTTAGGTCTAATAACCTGTGTTCTTGCGGTAGACAGTTTAAAGACGTGTTTAGGTCTAATAACCTGTGTCATTGTGGTAGACAGTTTAAAGACGTGTTTAGGTCTAATAACCTGTGTTATTGTGGTAGACAGTTTAAAGACGTGTTTAGGTTTAATAACCAGTGTTATTGTGGTAGACAGTTTAAAGACGTGTTTAGGTGTAATAACCTGTGTTATTGTGGTAGACAGTTTAAAGACGTGTTTAGGTTTAATAACCAGTGTTATTGTGGTAGACAGTTTAAAGACGTGTTTAGGTCTAATAACCTGTGCTATTGTGGTTGACAGTTTAAATACCTGTTTAGGTTTAATAACCTGTGTTATTGTGGTAGGCAGTTTAAAGACGTGTTTAGGTACAATAACCTGTGTTATTTTGGTATCCCTGTTCATGTATTATGTCTGGATAATTCCTGTACTAAGCATAGTGGCCTAGAATATTGGTGTCCGGTAGATTAACTCTAGACTATTCCTGTTGCCCGTATGTTAATAATTTATATGTAAATTATACTGCGAAAGTATGTCCCTACTTTTTGCAATGCAATGGTACCTGGCTATAATTTACTTCGGTATAGATTCAATTATCTGCTCCGTATATTGTCTGTATGTATATATCGTATGTCCTCGTATACTGTTCCCAGTTGTTCGAAGTTTTCGTGATTTATTCTAGTTAATCAACAGCTGTAGAAAATTGCCTTGGGGCTAAAGTGTTTCTAGTTAAGCGCTCTACGTGTTACTGTATATCGTAGGCGTGTATGAATCGTGCGTGGTGAATATTGTGTTGAAGCGTGCCTTTTTCTGTCATGCTGGACAAATAATCACTGTCGCTACTTAATGTATGTAGGACTGTGACGTGTGTGTGTCGTCAATACTTATCATGTTACTTACGAATGCCTTTTAAGGACCTGCGGGTCCCATAAACCCTGTAGCCAAGTAAATTAATCTTCAATCGGTCGACTAATTGACCGTCGACTGGTTTTGAATGTGTGCGTGGATATCTGTATATGAATTTTAAAATAATGTGTGAAATAACAAATGTATCGGTATACTGTGTGCGTGTTCGCGTAATGTAATTAAATCGTTCTGCGATATTGCATTTGTACTGCAGTGAAATGATATGGAGTACGCACGGCTATGCGCGAGTGTGTTCGTCGCGTGGCTAGCAACTAACCTCCTGTGCAATGGAAGGATTAGCGTAAGCGCTGAGTCAAATGGGTGACTCGCGTTACAGTAGCCGGCTGGCGTAGTGTATTGACCTGAGCTAACAGCTGTACTATCTAGAAACATGTGTTCAGTACACACCTAAATAAAATTCAATTCCTGAAAATCTCTATATTAACATATCAACATACAAATATGTAATAAAACAATACACTGTGTGGGAATTCTATACTAACATTTTAACATGCAACTTTGTAATAAATCACCGTGTAGGAAGTAGATAGGGGAATATAAATGGGAATTACTTGTTTTTTGTGTTAGGAGGACATTAGATCGTTGGGAGGGGGGGGAGGGGGGGTGTAAATACATGTTCAAATGTGTTGGCTAATATGTGCCCTATATGGTAATATCTATTGTGTGACCTTGCAGTCCTGGGTTTGATATCCCATTGCTCGTACCCATTGAGGTATCTGAAAGGAGCTGTGGACCATGTGTATAGTGTATAATTTTATGTTTATTGGCGGATTGCTAGCGTAGGCGATACATTGATCGGCCTCGAATGACAATGGCGGCGTTACCCTGGAATCCATTCAGGATTTCCACTCTCTGTTTGGGGATACATAGGAGGGTGATTTTTGGTTTAGTTCTCATTCGCTCCTCCGGGGGTGTGTATATGATCCGTCCGTGTAACTGTGTGGGAATGTTGCGGCATGTAGTAGTGTTGCCCGCCGGGGTGGGCGGTAGTGTCCTATGGGGCAGTGTATCTGTGGGGATGGAAATGAATGCACGTGGGGGTTCATGTATAGGATTTTATTGTGCTAGTATTATAATATGTGTGGGAATATGGCTGTTTTGCGTGGCAGTGGCTATGATTGGAGCCCTGTGGTCATTGGCCACGGTGACCTCATTCCTAAGTGGAGTATCGTGTGTAAAATTCGATTAGTTGGGTGCTGTGCCACATGTGTTCGGCCATGAGCTGTCTGCAATTGTTCTGGAGTGTCACATATTGCGTCCTTATAATCTGGAGGGTCACATCGGTCATTGATAGACAATAGACGGCATTTATTCTATCGTGGATGCGTCTAGTTTTAATATGTTTGCTCTGTAGTCCCTTGTGAATATTGTGTAAATTTTTGTGTGCCCGTTTATGTAAGGATTTGCGAAAATCTGAAGGGGTACGCATGTATTTAACATGTGCCGCGCCTACTTGGGTATGCAGGGTTTGTATTCAGGATTGCACCCTCTGCATCCGGTTTTGGCGGCTCCGTAAGAGTGTGAATAATATTTCCGATGTCCTATCGCTGTGCATGGAGTGTACCCTCCCTTGTGTACGTGGTATATCTGTGGCTTCGTCATGAGGTGCCATAGCGTATAGCTGTGTACTAGCGGGGCGTTATCTCTGTAGGGGTAGTGTAAGTGCTACGTTTACCATATAATTCTTTGATTAATGAATGGGCGAATATATATGGAGTTGTTTAAGCTGTAGTAGCTGCGCTACTGTTTTTAGGCAATGTCCCTGTACAATATGGGGTTGGTGTACTAAATAGTACCTGTGACTCCCTTTTTATGTAATTAGGGTTTGGGCGGGCGGGCGGGTAATTAATTAATAAATCTGTTTATCTACTGTGTAATTGCGCTACTGTACTCTGAATTATTTTTTTCCAAAACTAGGGGTAGCGTTTGCTTGGCTAAGTGGTACTTTGGGATCTACCGTAGAATTACGTTGTTTGTAATCCTTTTGACAATGTGCTATGACAATGTCAGGGTACCCTGCGCCTCCCACCAATTGTATGGATTCTGGTGTGCCCTATACAATGTTGTGTTGGAGGGGGTGTGAGTGAAATGGTGTTAGGGGATGTTTGGATTAGTGTTGAGTGTGTGGTATGAGACTGAGCTGTCTAGGGGCGTAGACGTAGCTCTAGAGAGAGCTCCCAAGTATTCAGGCTGATTGGATAGCTCAGGGGTGTGTGGCGGTGAAAGGGTTTGTTTAACGGATAGCAATCTAGAGCACTGCGGCGTTACTCAGCTTGCAGATAGCGCGTAAAGGCTACAGAAGGCTACAACAAATACGCTGACGCGAACTCTGTGGCGATGCGCCAAGTGACTGTTCATCTGACTCCTCAAAACTATTAAACAATTAATACTAGCGGATCCTACTTGGGTAAGGTCTGGGGGCAGGATCTTATTAAATGATCAAATGAGCTGAAAGACCAGTGAGGTAGAGACTAATGGTTTTAAAATGAAGTATTACTAATTCTCAGATCAGCTTCAGTGTTGTCGATCCAGATGCGTCACAATACAAGTAACAATCAAGGGTTGGAAGTGTTGAAGTGTGTGTGTGTGTTTAGGATGAGACACGCTGATACACTCACCTAGATGGCAGCCCGACGTGAAGTCACTCTTCAAAGGTTTGGCACTACAAAGACCCTGAGCCGTGTTTTCCTGGCGGCTTTATAGATTGTGGCCTGCTGTGTGTGCAGAATTGCACATTCCAATTGGGTCGGTCGTCAGGAAGCTCACCTGAGGTTATCGGGGTGAAATGTATTAGAAAGTGTCTGAGTGTTTGGGGACGAAAAGTATGATGTAGTGGATGGTGGCTGTTTCCACCCCTGGGGGTGTAAATTATAGGGCGAGGGTATGTACCCCCTACGGACACAACACTATAATCAATTTTATATTAATCTAGGAGAACTCCCACAGAGAGGGGTGCTAATCAAGGTCTTCTGAATGGTGATTCCCAAGAAAGAGCCTTATTCATCTTTATGTCACTACATAACCTACATTCTCTAAATGATATCCAGAGCATAAATTCCAGAACTCTAGACTTGGTACTCACCAACTTACCCAAGATCGTGTCGGTCGATAGGGTATGCATCTCCTTAGTAGGAGAGGATAACCACCATCCCACATTGTCTATTGAGTTAAGTCTAACTAATGTATATGCATTGGTTCTATTAAGGCCACTTCTACTATGATTTATAATTTTAAACCTGCATACTTTAATAGAATGTATAGGTTATATTATGAAACTAACTGGGAATATCTTGATACATTTCATGACATTGATAGGGCAGTTGAGTATTTCTATGACAAAATTTATCCAGTATTTAATGACACTGTATCTTTCATAAAAACGCATAGAAAACGTTCATACCCTAGTTGGTTTAATTTAGATATTATCAAAAATTTGAAATTGAAGGAATATCATAGAAAGAAAATGAAATCTTCTTCATTCCGCAAGGAAAATTTTATCAGGTTAAGAAAGATAACAAAGGCTTGGATTGACACTGATTATAAGAAATATATAAATGACTGAAAATGTAATGCAGGAAGATTCCAAACAATTCTGGAATTATATTAAAAATAGAAAGGTAAAATCTAGGGCGAATTATCAACAGACGAAGCTCGGCCAAAACTTGTTAAAAACGAATAAGGAAATTTCTGATGGATTTGCAGATTTTTTAAAAGCAGTATATGAAGGTAAAACAACATCTTATGCACTCGATGAACATATAACAATGATCCCAACTATCACCCTTCATTCACTATTCATAAAAGGCATAACCATAAATGAAGTTCAATCTGCCATCAAGAAATTGAAGCATAAAAAGTGCAGTGGTCCGGATAATATACCTCAATATATTATAAAGGCCTGTGTTGATGTCATAAAATATCCACTGTTTCTCTTGTTCAATTTCATTCTGAGACATAGCACATTTCCAGCAATATGGAAATTATCCAGACCATGTCCCATTTTCAAATCCGGTGACTCCTCTCAAATTGAGAATTACAGACAAATAACGATCATGTCTGTACCTGCAAAGGTTTTCGGACAAATTATTTATTATAGAATTCTCAATCATGTAAAGCCATACTGTATATAAGTAATTTTCAACATGACTTCGCTCCAAACCGATCTACAACTACAAACCTGTGTAACGTTGTACAGTTTGTCTCAAATACATTAGATTCGCGATATCAAGTTGATGCCATCTACACGGATTTTTCAAAAGCCTTTGACAATATGTATAATGGTATATTATTACGGAATTTATCAGTCTTAGGATTCTCAAATTAAATGTTAGAATTAGTGGCATCTTACTTATCAAACAGAAAACAGTACGTGTCCTATAGTGAAGCTAATTCCTACACCTACATTGCTAAGTCTGGCATGCCGCAAGGCTCAAATTTGGGGCCATTATTTTTCTTGTGATTTTTATAAATGATCTTCCCATTTCTATCAAAGAATCAAAATGTATCCTATATGCTGATTATCTAAACGTGTACAGAGTTATTAAAACTGAGCAGTATGTCCAGAAATTGCAAAATGATATTGATAACATTCACAAATGGAGTCTAGACAATGATTTATTGTTTAATATAAAAATAATGTAATTTCATCACCTTCAGTCGGAAAAGACAATGTTTGGAATCGAGCTACAGAATGGATGGAAATCTTTTAACTAGACTGAATACGGTCAAGGATCTAGGGTTGTATATAAATCATGATTTGAGTTTCACATATCATATTGATAAGGTAGTGGATGATGCACTAAGAACTCTGGGCTTTATTTTTAGAAATTACAAGGAGTTGACGAATGCAAAGACAATCATTACGCTCTTCAATGCATATGTGAGAAGTTAACTGGAGTTAAATGCGGTAGTCTGATCTCCAATGTACGAGTCACATATAAATCACATAGAAAGACTGCAAAATAAACTGTTATGCTTCCTATATTACAAGAAGTACACAGTATCATCCATCCTATGTAGAATTCCTTACTCTAACTTGTTGTCAATTCCAAATGACTAAACTTTCAACACGCAGGATTATTGCTCAGCAGATATATTTGTATGAAATTATCAATGGTATCTCAGACAAGAATGAAACTTTAGAGCAAATAAATTTCAACGTGAGAAAGAAATGTCTCAGAAAACGAGAACTCCTAATAGTTAAGAAATCTAATACAAATCTCCATAAAAATTCACCTATATTGAATATGTGCTGTAGTTACAGTACAACAGGCTCTCAGCTGACAACAATTTGGATTTTGGAATGTGCTAGCTAAATTATAGAAGAAAATTACACTTAGTTTTAGCTGTCAGATTCACTATAACAAATATATTAAATTTAGCTGCTCTTAGCTTTAGGTTTCTCTTTCTTCATCGCTATTGTATTAGTACCTAAAAATATGAATCTAGTTTTACATCATGTGACCAAATATTATAAATCATTCTTCATTTATTGTTATTGCGACTTGAACCTGTGTATATTCCTTGTTAACAACTTCTTTTTTTTATTTTGAATTTTGAATTTTGAATTTTCAATTTTATGTTGTATTCTAATATATTTTTATTTCGTATTTTAATGTATTTTCATGTATTATCTGTGTGTAATCGTACATTATGCAACGAGGCTATAATGGCAATAATTAAGACAGTATGGTTATAAAACGAGCGTAAGCGAGTTTTATAATTTTGCATACGAGTGTCTTAATTACCATTAGCTTGCCACGGTGGGTGAGTGGATATCGTGTCGGTCTACTAACCCCAAGATTGCAAGTTCGCTCCTGGCTGTGGGAAGTGAATTTGAAAGGCGGCAAAAATACGATACGCATGTCATACGATGTTGACATGTCAAAGAACCCATTTGAATTCAGTAGGCCGAGTTCATAATAGCAAAATTAATCTCGGGAGTTTCCGCCAACACAAAGTTCCTCATTTCTCTACTAGAAAGCACCATAGTGTTCAAGGAGCTTAGATATCTATCATCTAACCTCCTTAAATTTTCTGATGTGTATTTATGCTTTTCAAAACATAAATGTGTTAGTTGTCACCCAATGAACACTTATTTACCATTCTCTTACTGCGGCACCTGGGAAATGTCATCAATGTTTGTATGGTGGCACTCAACGTGTTAATTAATGATAGTTGGTCCAATTTTAAGTTCACTACTTTGATCTCTGTACATTGACTATCATCTCACTTCCTTACTTTTTCATGGTGATATGTGCTGATACGTTGAATCTTTTCAGGGTGATATGTGCAGATACGTTGAATCGATCTCCAATGAAGAAATATGATGTTGGTAAAAGTGGAATACAATATACTAACGCTGCCTCTAGAGAAAATTATTCTAACAAGCAACACTTGGAAACAAATATTTTAATCCATAGAGGTAGTTCCCGATATACTTGCGAATTATGCAAAGAAACGTTTACTCTTAAATATTCCTATAACAGACATACGCTTATCCATTGCGACAAGGAAGCATGTTCATGTGCCGTATGCAAAACTGAATTCGTACTCAAAGAACATTTGAACACTCACGTGCTAATCCATAGTGGCAAGGAGGCACATACATGTAGTGTCTGCACAAAGAAGTTTGGTCGGAGAGAACATTTGAAACGACACATGATAATCCATAATAGCGAAAAGGCATATTCATTTGCGGTGTGCGAAGCAAACTTGGCCCAAAACGAATATTTGAATGAACACATAGGAACCCATGGAGAGAAGACATACACTTGTAGAGTGTGCCAGGCCGAATTTACCAAGAAAACAATTTTGAATAGACACCTGCTTATATATAACGGCGTGAAGGCACATTCATCTAGTGTGCGAAGCCAAATTTTTCAAGAGAGCTATTTTGAATCAACACATGCTTATCCAAAACGGTGAGAAACGGTATTCATGTGGCGTGTGCGAAGCCAAATTTAGTTCAGGTTCAGGTTTCAGTAATCACATGCGAATCCATAGTGGCGAAAACCCGTATTCATGTACTGTATGCGAAGGTAAATTTGGCCAGAAAGAAAGTTTGAAGCGGCACATGGTAATTCATAGTGGAGTGAAGGCATTTACATGTGCCGTGTGCAACGCCAAATTTGCCCTACGATAAAATTTGAAAACTCACATGATGATTCATAGTGGCGACGGACCGTATTCTTGTACCGTGTGCGAAGCCAAATTCATACAAGAATGCCGTTTAAAGGGACATGAGCTAATCCATAGCTGCAATGTCCAAATTTAACCGCGATGAAAGTTTGAACAGACATGCTAATCCATAGTGGCAAGAGCTGTATGCAACAGGCTGAACGGTAGTGATGGGTCCATCTTCCCACCATACATAACCCAAACTACCACACTTCATGTGTACGACAAGGATTTGTGTCGTCTGATGCCCCTTAGGTGATTGCTTTTATTGCCAACTACTGTTTACATGAACCAGATAATTTCAAAAATGTTAATTCTTTGATGTACGGTATTATTTTAATGTTCATTTTATTTGTATCAGACCTCTTGTTTTCTTTTCATTATATTTCCTTTTCTCTTTAAGATTCCCGCACTGTTTCTGTTACTTCGTTCCCCGTGTGTCTAAATTCCCTTTAGCGATGTTTTTGTAGGTACTTTTAATCTACGTTGCATTTTGTGAGTTTATTCGATCTAAATTACCTCTCGCTATCGTTTTCAACCTCAATTGCCTTTTGTAAGTATTTTCAACCAAAACCGCATTTCGCAAGAATTGTAAATCTAATTTCATTTTGTTTGGTGGGCATTTTGCAATTGCATTTTGTGGGTGTTTTGAATCTGAATTGCATTTTGTCAAGTATTTTCAATCTAAATTGAATTTTGTTAGTATTGTCAATCCACATGAGTCGTTTGAATCTACCGTACTTTTTGTAAGCATTTTCAATTTCAATTGCATTTTGTAGGTATTTTGAATTTCAATTGCACATTGTGAATAATTTGGTTTGGTACTGGGATATTTCAATCTGAATTGCATTGTGTATTTTCAATTTCAATTGCATTTTGTAAGTATTTTGAACCTCAATTGCATTTTGTATGTATTTTCGATCTCATTTGCATTTTGTAAGTATTTTGAATTCCAGTTCCCTTTTGTAAGTATTTCGACTCTACATTGCATTCTGTACGTATTTTGAACCTAACCTCCTTGTTAATTCTCGACAGGTATACTCTTTGTATGTAGTTAGTTTTAGTTTGTAAGTATGTAGTTAGTTTGTTTATTAGATATAGTTCATTGTTCCAATAGACTGTGGTGTGTGAATGTGTCTGGTGGCAGCTGCATTGTTTATTAGGTATAGTTCATTGTTTCATTAGACTGTAATGTGTGAGGATGCATGTGAGTGTGCCTGGTGACAGACTGTTTTAGTGGTAGTATTGTGTTGTTGGTAGAACTTTAGTATTTTTTCGTTAGTAGAATTTTGGTATTTAATTGGTAGTAGAAGGTTAGTATTTTTGTTAGTAGAAATGCTCTATTACTTATTCTGAAAGGGAGTAGCAGCCTTTCAGAATAAATCAATTCTTTACTTGTCTTATAGACGGCTAAGATATTGATAATATAAGCTAACTAATGGCTACACTGCGATCAGCTGCACGGCTGAAAGCAACGGGAAAGTACAGCCGTAATGCTCTACCCGAGGATATGCACCTCTCTATGCATAATTACATGTGATGATGGCCTCCTCCCTTGTAAAATTCCAATCCGGAGGTAAACAAGTCCCCCGTTCGGATCTCCGGGTGGGGACTACTCGAGAGGGGGTTAACATCACAGAAGTGACAAAGAGGAAATCTGATACGCTACGGATCGGAGCGTGGAATGTTAGAAGTCTGCTAGGAAGTGGAAGGGTAGAAAACTTGGAAAGAGAAATGGATAGGTTGAGGTTGGATTTGGTTGGGATTAGTGAAATGCGCTGGCAGGAAGTACAGGACTTTTGGTCAGGAGACTATAGGGTCATTACCACTAAATCAAACAATGGCCAAGCAGGGGTTGGTCTCATATTGATTAGGGAATCTTGACAGCGGGTGGAATATTATGAGCAATATAGTGAACGGATTATTGTAGCAAAAATCAATAAAAAGCCTTTGTGCACCACAGTGGTACAAGTCTATATGCCTACCAGTCAAGCTGATGACGAAGATGTTGAAAAGGTCTACGAAGAAGTAGATGAAATTCTGAGGTATGTCAAGGGTGATGAAAATGTTATAGTAATGGGAGATTGGAATGCTGTGGTAGGAAAAGGAAAAGAAGGGAAGATAGTAGGAGATTTCGGATTAGGTGAAAGGAATGATCGAGAAAGCAGGCTGATAGGACTCTGCACCAAGCATGAGTTGGTCATAGCTAACACCTTATTCAATAACCAGAATAGAAGAATATACACATGGATGAGACCAGGAGATACAGGGCGTTACCAAATCGACTTCATTATGGTCAAACAGAGGTTTCGAAACCAGATTTTGGATTGTAAAACATATCCCGGTGCTGACATAAACTCTGACCACAATCTGGTTGTTATGAAATGTAGATTAAAGTTGAAGAAACTGAAGAAAAGTCAAAAGCCAAAAAAGTGGGCAATAGACAGACTGAAAGAGAAGGATGTAAATGAAAGATTCAAGAAGAGTATAAAGGAAGGACGAATTAAAAACCCTAAACAAACTTCCATTGCAGACGAATGGACACTTTTGAAGAATGAAATAACAAAATCCGCAGAAGAAAACATTGGCACGAAAGAAAAATAGGTAGAAAACCGTGGATCACTCAGGATATACTCGAATTGATGGATGAAAGGCGGAAGCACAAGAATGTAAGAGATGAAAAGGGGAAAGCAGAATACAGACGTCTGAGAAATGAGGTTAACATATAGTGCAAGGAAGCGAAAGAAGAATGGTTGAAAGAGAAATGTGCAGGTATAGAAAATTGTCTGAAATTAGGAAAAGTAGGCACAGCTTATCGAAGGTTTAAGAATACATTTGGGGAAAAGAAGACTAAGTGCTGTAATATTAAGGACACAAATGGAAAGCCTATAACAGATAGGGAAGAAAAGGATGAGAGATGGAAAGCTTACATAGAGTGTTTGTATAAGGGAAAGGAGATTGAGAATCATGTAATGGAAATGGAGGAGGAAACTGATGATGATGCAAAAGGAGATTTAATATTGAGATCAGATTTTGACAGAGCATTGGAAGACTTAAGCAGGAACAAAGCACCAGGTTTAGATGATATACCGATTGAGTTGCTACGGTGCATAGAAGATGAAGGTCTGAACAGGTTATTTCACTTGGTGTGTAGGATTTATGAGACAGGTGAGGTACCCTCTGATTTCAAGAAGAATGTTATCATCCCCATACCGAAGAAAGTAGGAGCTGACAGATGTGAGGATTACCGTACAATCAGCTTGATTACTCATGCTTCAAAGATCCTGTCTAGAATAATTTACAAGAGGATGGAAAGCCGGATAGAAGCGGAGTTGGGTGAAGACCAGTTTGGTTTCAGGAGAAATGTAGGAACAAGGGAAACTGTACTAAGTCTTAGGCTGATTTTGGAAGGTAGAATAAGAAAGGATAAGAGAACGTTCATGGTATATGTAGACTTAGAAAAGGCCTTTGATAACGTTGATTGGACTAAATTGTTTGACATTTTGAAAATGATTGGAATAAAATACCGGGATAGGAGGGTGATCTACAATCTGTACAGAAACCAGACAGCAGTCATTCGAGCTGATGGACATGAGAGAGAAGCTGGGATACAGAAAGGTGTGAGGCAAGTTTGCAACTTATCACCCATACTTTTCAATCTTTACATTGAACAAGCAATGAAGGAAATTAGAGAGAAATTTAAAGTGGGAGTGAAGATTCAAGGAGAAATAATTTCAACTCTGAGATTTGCTGATGACATCGTCATCTTGGCCGACACGCCTGAGGATTTGAATGAGTTTTTGAATGGTATGGACTCCGTCTTGAGGAAAGAATTCATGATGAAAATTAATAAATGTAAAACAAAAATGTTGGAATGCGGCCTCAATAAATAAGAAACATCTATGGAAATCAAATTGGTAGGGGAGAAACTAAAGGAAGTAGGAGTCTTCTGTTAGTTAGGAAGCAAAATAACCAGTGATGGACGAAGCAAAGAGGATATAAAAAGTAGGTTTGTTCAGGCAAGGAAAGCATTTCTACAGAAAAGGAACCTGTTGACATCGAATATAGATATAGGTATTAGGAAGACATTTGTCTGGAGCGTCGCTCTCTATGGAAGTGGAACTTGGACTATTGGTGCAACAGAAAAGAGGAGAATTGAAGCATTTGAAATGTGGTGTTACAGGAGAATGATGAAGATCAGATGGGTGGATAGGGTTACAAACGAAGAGGTATTAAGGCGAGTGGGAGAGGAGAGATGTTTCTGCCGACTTTTGTGGGATTGACAAAGGTACTGCCAGTAGAATCATTCGGAAAGTAAGTGAAGCAGTTGCTGGTCTGGCATAAAATTATATCAAGCTTCCCGAAACGCAGGATGAAATCAATCTAACGCAGCAGTGCTTCTATAGAATTGCAGGATTTAATCGATTTTACACAACTGCAAAATTCTATGTTAATATGGGCGTTAAAGGTTCGTTACAGCACAGGTGAATATGGAACAACCCATTTAATGTCCATGTTGATCACTGTATTTGGGTTGTTTATCCTCTACGCCTGTAAGTTGGGTAAACGTCTTCGCCAGTAATTGTCTCGTTGGTAAATTTCCAAGGGTATTTCTTGGAGCATGATGATGATGATGATAATTATTGTTGTTTTAAGGGGCCTAACATCTAAGTTATTGGCTCCTAATGGTGTGAGTGATCGTGAAGGTGATAATGAAATGTAGACTATAACTAAAACTAACTACTAACTTATATACTAGAAGAAGAAATGGAAAACCATAGGAGAATAAGGCAAATAAAGGACAGGAGGAAAAGAAATGCCCTCAACCCTCGAAGAATGTGGAGTGAGGGACTTGGAAGGAAGGAGAGCCATGAAAGGCAGATAGGAAAGTGAAAGAGGAGAGGGGCCGCCTGAGAGGTAATGAATAAAAGGGAGAAAAACCGGACCCAGCTCAGGAATCCTTCGAGATCACCAACTCCCGAACTCACCAGCCGTGAGCTCCTGAGAGTTTAGCAATATCAGGGGTGCACCAGAAGCGGTGGGGCTACATACACCCTTCCTCCTTGAGTGTCTTGAGCAGAAGGCAGGAGATAGCATGAAAAGAAAAAGAAGGCTGACCCCTCGCAGGAGGAGGGTATCAGAAAAGATGAGACAAGGGCAAATTAAGGCGGGAAAGGAAGAGACACCCTAGGCCTCGGATACCCTAATACCTTCGGGGTCGGAAGAGAACAAGAGTTGACCAAGTTAGGTCGACAGGAAAGAAGACGGAGAGGAGGCAGGCACAAGTAAGTGGAAGCAATGCCAGACTCAGCTGGGGCCCCATGGTAGCCAACCCACGTCCCACTAGATGTGAGTCCCTGGGGGGAGAAATTGAAGACGGTTCGGTTTGGGTTTCCATTGACGAGACGACAGACAAGGAAGGTAGGCTAATTGGCAACGTAATCATTGGTTCGTTAAGTGAAGATTATTGTAAGCGGATTCATTTACACTGTGATGTTCTGGAAAATTGCAATAATAAAACTATAGCAAAACTGTTCAATGAAGCTATGGGTATCCTCTGGCCACAGGGCGTTCACTATGATAAAGTGTTACTTTTTATTAGCGATGCCGCACCTTATATGAAGAAAGCCGGAGAAGCATATTGTGTGTTGTATATCCTAAGATGACTCATTTAACTTGTGTAGCACATGACTCTCATCGTGTGGCAGAAGTGGTAAGAGGCAGTTACCCCAAAGTATATCAATTTATTTCATCAGTGAAAAAAGTTTTTCTCAAAGACCACAAAAAAGTTCATATTTTGAACGAAATGTACCCAGAAATTCCATTGCCACCTAAGCCAGTTCTAACTATGTGGGGTACGTGGCTGCAAGCGGTTGAATACTATGCTGAATAGATAAGACTCCATTAAGAACGTTCTGCATGCTTTAGACTCTGAAGATGCAGCCTCAATTGAAGATGCGCAAACAAGTGTGAGGAATGACGATTTACATTCAGCATAATTTTTCATGCAACACAAAAACACTCAAAAGTCTCCAAAACTCTTATCTCTCAGTTTCTGAAAGTTTCGAAATTGTAAATAGAACTGTGGAACAGCTAAATCATGGTACAGGTAAAGTTGCAGATGTAGCAAAAATGAAGATGGGCACTGTACTTTCAATGAACCCTGGATATGAAAGAATGGGAAAGGTTGCTGCAATTGTGTGTGGATATTTATGTGACAGGTTAACGTTGAATTTAACCCCAGCAGAGGTTATAAAGTTTAAATATGTCCCCATTACCTTGTAGATTCAGGGGACATGATAGAGGTAGCTGTGAGTAATAAAAAAAAAGAAAAACAGTTGAAAACGAACGAACATATAGTTAGCAGTGCTCATAATGTAACCTGTGGAGAAATACTGATTGTTGTTGTTCTGTTGAAATAAGTGATTGTAAATAAAAATAAATAGAGTATCTTGCACTGTTATTCGACCAGAGGCTCTGTGTGCGGCTGAGGAACAAGAAAGGTCTGATGAAAAAACTAGAGGCTAAGGAAAGGAAGCTTTTGAGAAAAATCCTGGGTCCCATCAAAGAAAACAGCGAGTACAGAAGGCGTCACAACCACGATTTGTACAAGCACGTGGAGAAGATCAGTGATACGATTCGAAAAAGAAGGATTGCCTTTTATAGCCACGTGACACGAATGAGCCCAGGCAGGATATCAAAACGGATATTGACGTACTTCCAAGATAAGAAAACCAAAGTGGCATGGTTTACGGAAGTTGAGAAAGATCTACGTGAAATGGAAATTTCCCCTAAAGATATCCAGAAGCGTGTTCCACTTCAGGAAAAACTACGTACGCACAAAGGTTTCCAGGAAAAGCCGAAGCTGAAGACAGGGAAGGCGTGGTCCCAAGGGAGAAAAGAACAACACCGAAGACGAATGCGGGAACACTGGGCGGTAGTTAGAGCTCGGAAGAAGAGACAGTTGAACTGACGTGGTCCCTAGTTGGCCGAATCGAGGAAAGAAGAAGAAATAGAGTATCTATAACCTCTTCTGATGTTGAACGAAGTTTCAGTCAATATAAATCAATACAATAGGAGGAGATTAATTTTCCAGCACTTAAAAGAACATTTTGTGATCCATTGTTTTGGTAACAGAGATTAAAATATTGCGTGTTCTTCAAAGATCAGATTAAAATGAGAAGTACAGCATTATGGTTCATGTAGATCTACTTTCTATAGCTTCTTTGAACTTTGATATCAAATAGAAATGTAACCCTATGAGGTTACATGTCCTTCTGTTCCTATATTTACTGAGTTTCACATCTGTGTACAATATCTGTGTACGATGTTGGTTTGTTTTTCTTTTCTCTTTGACCCTACGAGTTTACATGTCCTTCTGTTCTTATATTTACGGAGTTTCACATCTGTGTACAATATCTATGGAGATTATTAAGAAGATTTGGTTAGATTGTGTTAGGTCTGCTGATTTTTGTAAGAAGAGAAAAATTATATTGGCTGGGGAGTTGGTTGTATGGTAATGAAAGTGGATTGTTATTGAGATGTTTGAATGAATGGAAAAAGACGAGAATATATGTTTATATATATGTTTATTAAAAGTATCCCTTATTGTGATAAAAACAACCATGACCCCGAATAGGGACGGTTACAAATGTCGTACCAACGTGCGCATGAACAAGGGAAATTTTACTATATGACATACTAAAGTGAGACTCGAAAGAGGGATATGAGCAAGACAAGGAAGCAGGTAAAGGCGAAGAAAAGCAAACTTTAATAAAGTGAGTACAGTGCACGATAAAGGAGAATACGGTAACTTGAATAGCAGCGAAGTATACGGCCTTATCATGTATAATATCGCTAGTTTGCTCCAAACGCTTACGGCTATGAATGAGTCTATTAAGAAACAAGAAGAATCTTTAAGTAAGGAGATAGGTGAGGTCAGAGAGTTTGTGAGTGAGTCTATTAAGAAGCAGGAAGAGTCGATAAAAGAGTCTATGGGTCAACAGAAGCAGGAATTAGGCAGACAGATAGAATTGTAGGTAAGCAGGTGGAATCGGTGAAATTATATGTAGGTGAGGCAGTGAAGAAACAGGCAGATGCCACAAATGCTAAAATAGAAGAGTTAAGTAAGAAAATAAGAGGTGTGAAAAAAGAAATTGAATTTTCGAAAGTGTCTGTGAGAGTGTCTGGAGAGGAGGC
Organism: Meconema thalassinum; assembly: GCA_946902985.2. Taxonomy (NCBI): domain Eukaryota; kingdom Metazoa; phylum Arthropoda; class Insecta; order Orthoptera; family Tettigoniidae; genus Meconema; species Meconema thalassinum. Next base: position 514,487,180 of record OX336392.1, on the reverse strand, counting down.
AGAAGTGGATGAGATATGTGAAGTACGTGATGCTGGGGGGCGTGTGGAAGTGGTATTGTTGGTAAGAGGAAATAAAGAAATGGAAATATGACTTATAAATGAATGAAGTAAAGGATATAAGTTGCAGAAGTAAATCGAGAAAGAGAGATCATGCCACGATGTATATGTCCAAATGTCAGTAGATTTATATAAAAGGAAAAAGTTCATTATTAAAACTATACATCCTTAGTGTGAATACACACTCGCCCCTCAAACTCCACCATAACTCTAAAAGAATAACGTACGGTCACAGAAATGATAGTTTGTTGTAATTTTAAGTCCATATATAATTCCATATTTCAATTTAAAAAAACTAAATAGGATGTACATATTGCATGAATTATTAGTACATATAAATCCGTTCCCTGCTCCTTTCGTATACAGAGCGAGCACGTAAGGTTGGTAGGTGCATATGTCGCGCGATTCACGGTCTATTTCCTGTTGCCCTGTTTATTCGTAACTTATGCTTAATTTTTGGACACTAGTGTAGGTTATCGGTTCCTAATGATTTGGGTAATAGTGAAACAACAAGTAGTTCCGCGAAGAACTATACAGCCTATTTTCATATATCCTACTCATGTTAATTGCCTCTATCAACATACAAAATTTCAGTTTGATTGTTGTGATAGATTCGTAGATATTGAGAATCGTTTAAATATTTCAGATGGTCGCCAGGTTGGATTTTTATGTATGTACTATTACCGGTACATTAAGATAATTGTGTACGTGAGATATTCAAACCTCAATCGCATGATTAGGACACAAGATGTAAAAACGAGATTTTAAAATTTAGTATAGCTGCCATCTTGTGGTTATGAAAACAATTGAAATAAATTATATGCCAGTGAATTAACATTTATATAAGCATTTAACGTGCAAAGTTTCACTGCACTCGGATGGTTAAATCACGAGAAACGTCCATTTTAATATTTATATTTCGCGTCGCCGCCATGTTGGATTTGTGCTCACCAGGTTACTGAAAGAACTATTGTTGAACTTATGTTCATAGCCTCTATGAATGTGACGATTCTATCGTCACACATAATGATAAGTTCACGATTTGTATGGTCTTAACTTCTCTAAGCTCACGTCGGCTCAGTTAGTTCTCGAAGTCGCCACTAGATGGTAACAGCTCACGGTTCTGCTATCACGTCGGCTTTGACGGACAAGGAGATGATGGAGCGGAAGATGCCGACATCAAAAGAATGTCTTTTGTCTTAACTTGTAAAATTGTGACCGTTGTTGCAAGAAGTGATAATTAGCAAGATGTATGAAAAGAAGTCGGACGTGTTTATCTTGTAGTAATCGATGCTGGATTACTACTTAGGAAATGATAATTATTATTCACCAGATGTTGATGTGACTGAAGTGTTATCAAGATGGCATACGCAGAAACTGATTTCTAAAGAGCTTATGGAATTGTCAAATTTAAATTTATTAATCTCAGAATATGACAACTGTTAGACTGGGCCGTGATCATATGAGGATATGAAGTTTAAACTATGCTTTGGAATGGACACCTCCTGCGGAAAATACTTTCTTGAAGTGTGACGTGTATTAATATTTTAAAACGTCCCTTGTTGACGTTGTATGACCTACTAGATTTTTGATCGTGATTTTATTTAGAGGTCAGGTATTATTGGTGAAGATGTATTGTAAGTATTTTGAAGGAATTAGGTGCGATATTCCTAAAAATAAGTAAGTAATCTTTATATGTTTGCATGGTATGTTTTGGTAATGGCTTTAACCTTGTTGTTCAGTTGACTTCGTATTCTGGAGACCTTCAAGTTTTTGGGTGTGGATAAATATTTGATGTTTCGGTCGATTAGTTTATTTTCTTTTATTCACGGTAGGCCATTCGGCAGTTTCTGTTTTAAGTCATTTATTTATTTTCCTAATCGTGGCTTTGCTTGTTACCTTATCTTAGTTTCGGATGTTCGCTCGTGTTTTGTTTCATTGTAATGGACTTTGACAATCAGCTGAAAAAAAAAGAAGTGGGGTGTAGCCATATTAGTTTTGGGAAGAGATTTTAAGTTACGTCGTACCTGATAGCTGATATTTGGGTTTTAATATTACTTAAATGGGTTATTTGTCTTTTAGACATTATGTTTACGTTTTAAGCATATTGAACCTTCATGACAATAATAAGGATCCTATTACAGTCTTTTGAGTACGTCGATTGAAGCCCTTTAATGAAAACTATGTTATCAACTCTATTTATCTAACCGAGCATAATGACGATGCCACGACTGTATACATTTTATCTAACCCTCATGTTATGATATTTTGGAAGCCACATCTGTAAGTGCATTCATGTTATACTGTTGGTATAATGAATTGTATTTATATTTTATTGTTAATAGACGTTGGATGTTTTAAAAGGTAAATTGTGTTTCATTCCCTAGTCGTAGATGTAGTTATCGGCTCCACTTAGACAGTCTTTGGGTATTTAATCATGGGTCTAGCCGCTGCGCCACAAGGGGTTAAAGGTACTGCTACTGTTGTTGGTAAAGGGGGGTCGCAATGAACATAAAAGAATTCAGTGCGATTGCTGTAAAAGATTCGTAGATATTGACTACCGTCAACATATTTCGGATGCTCGCCATTTTGGTTTGTTATATGTATAGGCCATAGAGTTATGTACCATTAAAGGAAAATTATTGCGTAGCTTCATTATTTAAACTTTCACTTCGATCGCATGATTACGACACAAGAAATAAAAACTTAATTTTAAAATTTCGCACAGCCGCCATCTTGAGATTATGTGAACAATTGAACTAAATTAGATGCCATTGCATTACAATATGTATAATCATTTACTGTACCACATTTCACTGTGCTCAGATGGTTAAATCAAGAGAAAAGTCTATTAAAAGGTTTCAACTTCGCTTGGCCGCCATGATCGTTTTGTACTTTCAAGGTTTTTGAAAGGTACATAGTTAAACTTTTAGCAGAGCCCTTTATCACCGTACAAAATTTCAGGGTGATATCTGTAACAGTTTCAGAGATATAGAATGCCAGTGAAATATTTCGCACAGCCGCCATTTTGAGGTTATGTAAACAATTGAACTAAATTAGACGTCAGTGCATTACAATGTGTATACATATTTTCTGTACCAAGTTTCATTACGTTTGGATGGTTAAATCGCGAGAAAAGTCTATTTAAAAGTCTCTACTTCGCTTGGCCGCCATGTTGGTTTTGTAGTTACCAGGTTTTTGAATGTCTCATAGGTAAACTTCTAGTAGCATCCTTTATCACCGTACAAAATTTCAGGGTGATATCGGTAACAGTTTCGGAGATACTGAATGCTGGTGAAATATTTCGCACAGCCGCCATGTTGGATTGGTGCGACAGAATAAAATTTGAAGGGCACAGTCGGGGTCGGCTGGAATTGTGCTATGATCTTACCGAGTTTTATTGAAATCGCTCCAGCCGTTTAGAAGTTATTAGGGGGACACACACCTCTCACACACACACACACACACACACGCACACACACACACACAGACACACGGACAAAAGGTGATCTCATAAGCCTATTTTTTTTCCATAAAATGAAAATAGGCTAAAAATGATAATGAAACGAAAAACTACCTAGCCTAATAAAACTAACTATTAACATCTAACCTAGGCCTGAGTACTAACAGAAGAAAAATGAAAGAAACAAGTAGTTCCGTGAAGAACTATACAGCCTTTTTTCATATATCCTACTTATGTTAATTGCCACTATCAACATATACAATTTCAGTTTGATTGCTGTAATAGATTCGTAGATATTGAGAACCGACTAAATATTTCGGATGGTCGCCATGTTGGATTTTATATATGTAGGTCTTACAGTTATGTACTGTTACATGCAGATTATTGTGTACGTGTAGCATTCAAACTTCAATCGCATGATTAGGACACAAGAAGTAACAAGGAGATTTTAAAATTTCGTACAGCTGCCATCCTGTGGTTATGGAAACAAGTGAAATAAATTAGATGCCAGTGGATTAACATTCGTACCAGGATTTACTGTACCAAGTTTCACTGCACTCGCATGGTTAAATTGCGAGAAACGTCCATGTGAATATTTATAATTCGCGTCACCGCCATGTTGGATTTGTGATCACCAGGTTATTTAAAGTCCTATAGGTGAACTTAAGTTCATAGCCCCTATGAACATTAAAAAATGCAGTTTGATTGCTAAAATAGATTCGTAGATATTCAGTATCGTCTAAATATTTCGGATGGTTGCCATGTTGGATTGTTAAATGTATAGGCCATAGAGTCATGTACCATTAAAGGAAAATTATTGCGTAGGTTCATTATTCAAACTTTCACTTCGATCGCATGACTACATCACAATAAATAAAATCTTAATTTTAAAATTCGCACTGCCGACATCTTGAGGTTATGTAAACAATTGAACTAAATTAGATACCAGTGGATTACAATGTGTATAAATATTTCCTGTGCCAGGTTTCAGTGCGCTTGGAACATTAAATCGCGAGAAAGGTCTATTTAAAATTTTCAAATTCGCTTGGCCGCCATGTTCGTTTTGTAGTTAACCGGTTTTTGAAAGTCTTATAGATGGACTTCCAGTAGTGCCCTTTATCTCCGTACAAAATTTCAGGGTTTTACCGCTCACAGTTTCAGAGATATAGAATGCCGGTGAAATATTTCGCACATCCGCCATCTTGTGATTATGTAAACAATTGAACGAAGTTAGATGTCGGTGCATTACAATGTATATAAACATATACTATACCAAGTTTCATTGCGTTTGGTTGGTCAAATCGCGAGAAACGTCTATTTAAAAGTCGCAAATTCGCTTGGCCGCCATGTTGGTTTTGTAGTTACCAGATTTTCAAAAGTCACATAAGTGAACTTATAGTAGTTCCCTCTATCACCATAGAAAATCCCAGGGTAATATCGGTAATAGTTTCGGAGATATTGAATGCTGGTGAAATATTTCGCACAGCCGCCATGTTGGATTGGTGAGTCGTAACAAAATTTGAAGGGCACGGTCGAGGTCGCCGGGAATAGTGCTATGAACTTTCCGAGTTTCATTGAAATCGCTCCAGCCGTTTAGATTTTATTAGGGGGGGACACACACACGAATCACACACGCACACACACACGGACACAAGGTGATCTCATAAGCCTATTTTTTCAAAATTGAAAATAGGCTAAAAAAACAGGAATAAGTGAAATAAAACACAGGGAAAAGAAATATCCTCAATCTTCGAAGAATGAGAATCGAAGGACTTGGAAGGAAATAGAGCCATTAAAGGCAGGCAGGAAAGAGAAAGAGGCGATGATGATGATGATGAAAACATCCACAGCCAGCTTCCAGTCTCCGATGACGATGTAATTGTTGTTTTAAGGGGCCTAACATCTAGGTTATCAGCTCCTAATTGATTTGGGTGATGGAGCAAGATGAGATGAGAATGAAAACTATAACTAATACCAACTACAGACTTACAGACTAGAAGAAGAAATGGTAAACAAATAAAGGATAAGGCAAATAAAGGCCAGGAAGAAAGTAATGCACTCAACCCTCGATGAATGAGGATTGAGGGACTTCGAAAGAAGGAGAGCCATGAAAGGCAGATAGGAAAGGGAAAGAGGAGAGGGCCCGCCCCTAAATCAGTGGAAAATGGGGACAAAACGGACCCAGCTCAGGAATCTCTCGGGATCGCCAACTCCCAAACTCACCAGTCGTGAGCCCTTGAGGGTGTAGCACTATCCAAGGTGCACCTGAAGTGGTGGGGCTCACACACCCTGCCTCCTTGGGTCTTTAGCAGAAGGCAGGAGGTAACATGAAAAGTAAAAGAAGGCTGACCCCTCGCAGAAGAAGGGTATCAGAAAAGAAGAGACAAGGGCCAATTAAGGCGGGAAAGGAAGAGACTCCCTAGGCCTCGGATACCCTAATACCGTCGGGGTCGGAAGAGAACAAGAGTTGACCAAGAGAGGTCGACAGGAAAGAAGACGGAGGGGAGCCCGGCACAAGTAAGTGGAAGCAATGCCGGACTCAGCTGGGCCCCCGAGGTCTCTACCCACGCCCCACTAGATGTGAGCCCCCGTGAAGTGATTCAATTACTGTACAGTTGTCTCCACTGCCTGCCTGACGCTATGGTTATGTATTCTACCCCCACCCACTGTCGATACCGCATGTCTTGAGGATTCAGAAGGCAGTGTGGACCAGCCTGTAGTAATGGAGCATGGGATACTCGGCTCCTGTAATTTGGGGTTTCTGAACTGTTGAAAGTTTGCTCGCTGGGAGTGAATTGGCGGTTCTGCAACAGACCGGTTGATATTGGGAAAGCTGGTGCGCTACTCAATTATGAGACGGTGTTCTCTAACTTCAAGCTGAACTCTTGTAGAGTATCTGTGGGCTGATTGATGGCATTTGTTGGCCCGCACGCGATCATGACACAGTAAAATTAGGCAAATGGGATGCCCAAGAAGCGTGCATGTCTGGAGTCCATATTTCCTTGTCGCGTGTAGTATCATTTGTTCGCTCGGCACCGCGCGGCGCTACAAGATATCTGCTGATAACATTGTATAATGAGCCGTGAGCAAATTTAAGGGATCGGAGATAATATAAAATGCTTGTTACCCTTTAGATGTATATCATTTCATGCTAATATTTACGTAACACACGGTCAAGATTTACAATCGTGGTTGAATGAAAGGGTGGGGGGAGCGGCATTTCATTTTTAGCCTATATTTCTCATTTTCAAAAATGAGGAAAAAGTAGACTTATGAGATCGATCCGGGAAAATGTGTGTCTGTCTATCTGTCCCCCGCCCCCTATCAATTCCTAAACGGCTGCAGCTATCGAAACCAAATTTGGTAAGAGTAAAGATCTATACCTGAATATCTCACGGCCATATTAAAAATTGACGTCAGTGCTACCAACTGCTGAAAAATTGCAATTGAAATTTGAGCTCTATGTTGGATATCTCAGAAGTTATGCGGGCGAACTATTCCAAAATTGGCATGCATATAGATAATAACATTCCAGATTAATTTTCAGAAGTCCATATATGCCAGTGTTGCCAATAAGATTCTAAGCCTGCCGATAAGTCAAATTTCTAAATGCATGTACTGTAACGTCTATACTATCGATTGGTTTCAACCAAATTTCGTAAGTACTATGCGTACTACAACAGATACAACAGAACGTATTCTAATTGCCACCACGGCTGCCAACTGTTAATAAATGCTCTATCTATGTTTTACCCTAATATCAATGTATCAGAAAGTATGCAAGCCAACATCTCTGAACTTTGCACACGTCTAGTACCTGGCATTGTACTTTAGTTTGGTGTAACACATACAGGGTGTAACAGAAAGGTGCGGCACAAATTGCAGGACACATTCCTCACACGTAGACGAAGAAATTATGTTATATGAACATGGGTCCGGAAACGCTTTGTTTCCATGTTACACCTCATTGTCTCCAACTCATTACGCATGAGAATCACACAAGAACAGAACGTTAGAATCGTGGGGAGCATGCACTCTTGGTTACGATATCATCGTAGATGCACCGCCCGTGGTTTGTATTACATGGCCCCGTTGCCATGCGACTTAGCAGATGTGCCTTTAGCTGTGCGACGAATCATCTACTTCATACGCGATGGAGCACCTCCTCATTTTAATGCTAATTAATGTCCGTCTACTTCTAAATAACAGATTTGGTGACAAATGGATAGGTAGAGGTGGACCAATTGCCTGGCCTCTACGCTCTCCGGACCTAAAATCACTGAACTTTATTTGTGAGGGCATTTGAAAGTTCTTGTGTATCGAACCCCAGTACAAGATGTTCAGAGTCTCCGTGCCCGTATTATGGAAGGCTACACAGTACTCCAGGGATACATCAGCGCATCCGAGATTCACTACGACGGTGGGATGATGCATGTATCAATGCGCACGTAGGACATATTGAACATTTCCTGTGAGAAATACTTGTATGTGGTATGCTGGTACGTTCTGTTCTTGTGTGTTTCCATGATAAATGAGTTGGAAACAATGAGGTATAACATGGAAACAAAGCGTTTCCCGACCCATGCTCATATAACATAATTTGATGATGATGATAATTGTTGTTTTAAGGGGCCTAAATCTAGGTTATCGGCCCCTAATGGTGTGGGTGATCGTGACGATGAAAATGTAGAATATAACTAAAACTAACTACTAACTTATATACTAGAAGAAGAAATGAAAAACAAAGGAGAATAAGGCAAATAAAGGACAGGAGGAAAAGAAATGCTCTCAACCCTCGAAGAATGCGGATTGAGGGACTTGGAAGCAAGGAGAGACATGAAAGGCAGATATGAAAGTTAAAGAGGAGAGGGTCCGCCCCACAGGGAATGGATAAAAGGGGGAAAACCGGACCCAGCTCAGGAAACCCTCGGGGTCGCCAACTCCCGAACTCACCAGTCGTGAGCCCCTGAGGGTGTAGCAATATCTAGGGTGCACCAGAAGTGGTGGGGCTACATACACCCTGCCTCCTTCAGGGCCTTGAGCAGAAGGCAGGAGAGAACATGAAAAGAAAGAGAAGGCTGACCCCTCGCAGAAGGAGGGAATCAGAAAATATGAGACAAGTGCCAATTAAGGCGGGAAAGGAAGAGACTCCCTAGGCCTCGGATACCCTAATACCATCGGGGTCGGAAGAGAACAAGAGTTGACCAAGTGAGGTCGACAGGAAAGAAGACGGAGATGATGATGACGATAATTGTTGTTTTAAAGGGCCTAACATCTAGGTCATTGGCCCCTAATGATCTGGGTGATAGCGAAAATGATAATGAAATGGAAACCAGAACGAAAATTATGTGAGACGGAAAATATGAACAAAAAGGAACTCAGATGGAAACAACTCACAATATGGTCTTACAAAAGGGAATTTTGAACGAAAAGATTCACAAAAAGAATAGATTGAAAAAGACCCACAAAACGTAACCTAGATTCAAAGTACGTACAAAATGAAATGTAGCGTCGAAATACTTACAAAATGCAACTGAAATTCAAAATACTTACAAAATGCAAATGAGATCGAAATTACGTACAAAATGCAATTGAGGTTCAAAATACTTACAAAATGCAATTGAAATTGAAAATACACAATGCAATTCAGATTGAAATATCCCAGTTCCAAACCAAATTATTAACAAAGTGCAATTGAAATTCAAAATACCCACAAAATGCAATTGAGAATCAAAATACGTGCAAAATGCCCACCAAAAAAAATGCAATTTAGATTCAAAATTCGTGCGAAATGCGGTTTTGGTTGCAAATACTTACAAAATGCAATTGAAATTCAAAATACTCACTAAAAGGCCCGGCTACCTGCATTGAAAGACTTACTAAAAAGCAATTTAGATTGTCAATCTTTACAAAATGCAATTGAGGTTGAAAACAATCGCGAGATGTAATTTAGGTGGAAAAAACTTACAAAATGCAACGTAGATTAAAAATGCCTTAAAAAATCGCTAAAAGGGAATTTAGATACACGGTGAACCAAGTAACAAAAACAGTGCGGGAATCTTAAAGAGAAAAGGAAATATAATGAAAAGAGGAGAGGAGAGGGTCCGCCCCAAAGGTAAGGGACAAAAGGGGAAAACGGACCCAGCTCAGGAGTCCCTCGGGGTCGCCAACTCCCGAACTCACCAGCCGTGAACCCCTGAGGGTGTAGCATTATCTACGGTGCACCAGAAGTGGTGGGGCTACATACACCCTGCCTCCTTAAGGGCCTTGAGGACAAGGCAGGAGGTAGAAGGAAAAGAAGGCTGCCCCCTCACAGAAGGAGGGTATCAGGAAAGATGAGACAAGGGCCAATTGAGGCGGGAAAGTGAAAGACTCGCTAGGCCTCGGATAACTTAATACCGTCGGGGTCGGAATAGAACAAGAGTTGATCAAGGGAGGTCGACAGGAAAGAAGACGGAGAGGAGCCCGGCACAAGTAAGTGGAGGCAATCTCGGACTCAGCTTGGGCCCCGTGGTCACCAACCCACGTTCCACTAGACCTCGGGATGTGTCCTGCAATTTGTGCCGTACATTTTTGTTACACTCTGGCAACACCCTGAAGGGCTGGGAGTTGGTGACCCGGAGGGATTCCTGAGCTTGGTCCGTTTCTGTACTGTTGTTTGAGTCTTCAGTCTTTTGACTGATTTGATGCAGCTCTCCATGCCTCCCTGTCCTCAGCTAATCGTTTCATCTCTACATAGCTCCGACACCCTACATCCGAGGCAATCTGTTTAACATATTCTAACCTTGGTCTACCCCTACAGTTCTTGTCCTCGACCCTTCCTTCCATAACTAAGCTTGCTATTCCTGGGTGTCTTAGTATGTGTCCTACCATCCTATCTCTTCTCTTCATTAGCAGTCGCCAGAAATATCTCTCCTCTCCCACTCGTCTTAATACCTCTTGGTTTGTAACCCTATCTACCCATCTGATCTTCATCATTCTCCTGTAACACCACATTTCAAATGCTTCAATTCTCCTCTTTTCTGCTGCACCAATAGTCCAAGTTTCACTTCCATAGAGCGCCACGCTCCAGACAAAGGCTTTCAAAAATAACTTCCTAATACCTAAATCTATATTCGATGTCAGCAGATTCCTTTTTTGTAGAAATGCTTTCTTTGCCTGAGCCAACCTACTTTTAATATCCTCTTTGCTTCGTCCATCACTGGTTATTCTGCTTCCTAAGTAACAGAAGTCTCCTACTTCCTTCAGCTTTTCACCTGCCAATTTGATCTCCATAGAGGTTTCTGATTGATTTCGGCTGCATTCCAGTATTTTTGTTTTACATTTATTAATTTTCATCATGAATTCTTTCCGTAAGACAGAGTCCATACCATTCAAATACTCATTCAAATCCTCAGGCTTGTCGGCCAAGATGACGATGTCATCAGCAAATCTCAGAGTTGAAATTATTTCTCCTTGAATCTTCACTCCCACTTCAAATTTTTCTCCAATTTCCTTCATTGCTTGTTCAATGTAAAGATTGAAAAGTATGGGTGATAAGTTGTAGCCTTGCCTTACACCATTCTGAATACCAGCTTCTCTCTCATGTCCTTCAACTCGAATGACTGTTGTCTGGTTTCTGTACAGATTGTATATCACCCTCCTATCCCTGTACTTTATTCCAATTGATTTCAAAATGTCAAACAATTTAGTCCAATCAACGTTATCAAAAGCCTTTTCTAAGTCTACAAAAGCCATGAACGTTCTCTTATCTTTCCTTATTCTACCTTCTAAAATCTGCCTAAGACTTAGTACAGCTTCCCTTGTTCCTACATTTCTCCTGAAACCAAACTGGTCTTCACCCAACTCCGTTTCTATCTGGCTTTCAATCCTCTTGTAAATTATTCTAGACAGGATCTCTGAAGCATGAGTAATCAAGCTGATTGTACGGTAATCTTCACATCTGTCAGCTCCCACTTTCTTTGGTATAGGGATGATTACATTCTTCTTGAAATCAGGGGGTACCTCTCCTGTCTCATAAATCCTACACACCAAGTGAAATAACCTGATCAGACCTTCATCTCCTATGCAGCGTAGTAACTCAATAGGTATATCATCTATGCCTGGTGCTTTGTTCCTGCTTAAGTCTTCCAAAGCTCTATCAAATTCTGATCTCAATATTAAATCTCCTTTCGCATCCTCATCAATTTCCTCCTCCCTTTCCATTACATGATTCTCAATCTCCTTTCCCTTATACAAACTCTATATGTAAGCTTTCCATCTCTCAACCTTTTCTTCCCTATCTGTTAGAGGCTTTCCATTTGTGTCCTTAATATTACAGCACTTAGTCTTCTTTTCCCCAAAAGTATTCTTAATCCTTCGATAAGCTGTGTCTACTTTTCCTAATTTCAGACAATTTTCTATACCTGCACATTTCTCTTTCAACCATTCTTCTTTCGCTTCCTTGCACCTCTTGTTAAGCTCATTTCTCAGACGTCTATATTCTGCTTTCCCCTTTTCATCTCTTACATTCTTGTGTTTCCGCCTTTCATCCATCAATTCTAATATATCCTGAGTGATCCACGGTTTTCTGCCTATTTTTTTTCGTACCAATGTTTTCTTCTGCGGATTTTGTTATTTCATTCTTCAAAAGTGTCCATTCGTCTGCATTGGAAGTTTGTTTAGGGGTTTTCATTAGTCCTTCCTTTATACTCTTCTTGAATCTTTCATTTACATCCTTCTCTTTTAGTCTGTCTATTGCCCACTTTTTTGGCTTTTGACTTTTCTTCAGTTTCTTCAACTTTAATCTACATTTCATAACAACCAGATTGTGGTCAGAGTTTATGTCAGCACCGGGATATGTTTTACAATCCAAAATCTGGTTTCGAAACCTCTGCTTGACCATAATGAAGTCGATTTGGTAACGCCCTGTATCTCCTGGTCTCATCCATGTGTATATTCTTCTATTGTGGTTATTGAATAAGGTGTTAGCTATGACCAATTCATGCTCGGTGCAGAATTCTATCAGCCTGCTTTCTCGATCATTCCTTTCACCTAATCCGAAATCTCCTACTATCTTCCCTTCTCTCCCTTTTCCTACCACAGCATTCCAATCTCCCATTACTATAACATTTTCATCACCCTTGATATACCTCAGAATTTCGTCTATTTCTTCGTAGACCTTTTCAACATCCTCATCATCAGCTTGACTGGTAGGCATATAGACTTGTACCACTGTAGTGCAGGTAGGTTTTGTATTGATTTTTGCTACAATAATCCGTTCACTATATTGCTCATAATATTCCACCCGCTGTCCAAGTTTCCTACTCAATATGAGGCCAACCCCTGCTTGGCCATTGTTTGATTTAGTGCTAATGACCCTATAGTCTCCTGACCAAAAGTCCTGTTCTTCCTGCCAGCGCATTTCACTAATCCCAACCAAATCCAACCCCAACCTATCCATTTCCCTTTCTAAGTTTTCTAACCTTCCACTTCCTAGCAGACTTCTAACATTCCACGCTCCGATCCGTAGAATGTCAGATTTCCTCTTTGTCACTTCTGTGATGTTAACCCCCTCTCGAGTAGTCCCCACCCGGAGATCCGAACGGGGGACTAGTTTACCTCCGGATTGAAATTTTACAAGGGAGGAGGCCATCATCACATGTAATTATGCATAGAGAGGTGCATATCCTCGGGAATAGCATACGGCTGTAGTTTCCCGTTGCTTTCAGCCGTGCAGCAGGACGCAGTGTAGCCATTATTGGCTTATATTATCAATATCTTAACCATCTATAAGACTAGTAAAGAATTGATTTATTCTGAAAGGCTGCTACTCCCTTTCAGAATACGTAAAGAGCAATTCTACTAACAAAAATACTAACCTTCTACCATACTAACAATTAAATACCAAAACTCTACTAACAAAAAACTTAAGTTCCACCAACAACAAATACTACCACTAAAACAGTCTGTCAACAGGCACACTCACATGCACCCTCACACATCACAGTCTACTGAAACAATGAACTATAACTAATAAACAATGCAACTGCTACCAGACACACTCACACACCACAGTCTAATAGAACAATGACATATATCTAATAGAGAAAATAACTACCTACTTACAACTAAAACTAACTACATACTTACTGTACTTTTATTTGAATTGACAATATTTACAAAATGCAATTTAGATAGAAAATACTTACAAAATGTAATTTAGATTCAAAATTGTCACAAAATGCAATTTAAGGGGGACGTATGCAAAATTGCACTAAGTGAGAAATGGTTTCATTTCGGCTGTATTAAGGTAAATAAGGAGGATTGTGTAGTCGGGAATTGGATTTTGACGTTTGTAACAGTGTTTTATACGAGTGTATTCATAAGAGAATCTGCGTCTGATACTAGATCGTTCAGTCCAAAACATTTCGTATACTGGCGAGGCGAGCAGCACATTTATGTGAAGTGAGACGAACATTATTAGCACCGTATTGAAGCCATTGATATTTAATAAGCTGCGTGTGTTTATGAAAATTGAGGCAACTCATATCAGTGAGATATCAACTCTACAGATATTCGCAATGAACATTAACATGAAATGGAACGGAAGGCAGAATTATCAGTATACGAAAGCTGCAGAGATGGCGTAAGTTTTAATATGCGTTTGGAATACATTAGACAGAAGTGAGATGGCTATACTGTGCCCTTTTAGCAGTTTCTATACTAACAAATTGATCTCAACCACATTTCGTATGTGCTTGGTGCTAGTTATTGTTGTTTTAAAGGGGCGGAACTACGAGGTCATCTGTCCCCCTTAACACAGATTGAAGAATGCAAAGTGGAGAGCGGTAATAGGCTACTTACAAAAGGGAATTTAGAACGAACATACTCACGAAAAGGAAAGATTGAAAGATACGCACAAAATGTAGGTTAGGTTCAAAATACGTACAAAATGCAATGCAGAGTCGAAATACTTACAAAATGTAACTGATATTCAAAATACGTACAAAATGCAAATGAGATTGGAAATACGTGCAAAATGCAATTGAAGTTCAAAATACATGTCTTACAAAATGTAATTGAAATTGAAAATACACAATGCAATTCACATTGAAATAACTCCCATTTCAGATCCAAAACACTAACAAAGTGCAATTGATATTCAAAATACTTACAAAATGCAGTTTAGGCTGAAAATACTTACAAAATGTAATTTAGATACCCACAAAATTCAATTGAGAATCTAAATACTTGCAAATTGCTCATCCCTATAAAATGCAATTTAGGTTGTAAACACTCACAAAATGCAACTTAGAAAAAAACTTACAAAATGCAACGTAGATTGAAAATACCTACAAAATAAAGTGTAGATGAAAAAAAAAAAGGAATCGCTCAAGGGAATTTAGATACACGGGCAGCCAATATACAAAAAAGGGCGGGAATCTTAAAGAGAAAAGGAAATCTAATGAAAAGAAAAAGGAGGCAGAATCCTCGAAAAATGAGGGTATCAGGAAAGATGAGACAAGGGCCAACTAAGGCGGGAAAGTGAAATACTCCCTAGGCCTCGGATACCCTAATACTGTCGGGGTCGGAAAAGAACAATTGTTGACCAAGGGAGGTCGACAGGAAAGAGGACGGAGAGGAGACCGGCATAAGTAAGTGGAAGCAATACCGGACTCAGCTGTGGTCCCGTGGTCGCTAACCCACTAGATGTGAGCCCCTGGGGGGAATATGTGCTTTGTGTACAGTAACAGTTATGACTATGCGTATTCGTAAGAACCAGCAGGGCTGCCAACTGTTAATAAATGCTCTATCTATTTGTTTAATCCTAATATCAATATATCAGAAAGTATGCAAGCCATCAGCTCTAAACTTTGCATATGTATAGGGTATAGTACCTGACATTCTACATTAATTTGGAGTAACTAATATACCTCAGTGTTGCCAACATGATTCTAAGCTTTCTGACAGTTTCAATTTTTAATTACATGTAAATTCTATACTAAAAATGGACTTTATCCAAAATTGATACTATAATAGATCGTCATATTTCAGATTAATTCTGAGCATCAACACGATTTTACGCGCACTATAAATCCATTATCAAACAGCATGTAAATCCTTTCTATCCATTAGATTTCAACCAAATGTTGTATGTGCCTTCTATACCTTAAGAGATGCAACTCAGAATATATTCAGAGTCACCAGCGCTAACAACTGTAGTAAGTTACTCTATTAGGCTACGCTATTTCAGGTGTATTTCAAACTGCAGTACTTAGAAATGTTAGTATTATCAACTTGAATTCGTCATTATTCTAGATAGGTCTGTATAGATTACCATGAATCCTAAATTTTAGGTCGTCACGGAAGTACTTGTTAAGTTTCTTACTTTACATGTTATGATTACAATAACGCAAACAATCTTGCTGAGTCTTTACAAGCGCCTGAAGTCTTTACGAACTACTGGGTCATGGATGTGTCAAAACAAAACGTATTTTTCGTTTAATTACGGATATTTTTCACACAAATATTATAATTTTTTTAAACTTAAAAACCGAGACACTTTCATTAATATTCGTATGGCTGGCTGCGTGGCTCAGGGGTAATGTTCTCGCTTGCTGGGCCTAAGGTTGCAGGTTCGTATCCTGGCGGAGTCAGCTGGCATTTGAGGGTGCAAAAATGCGAGGGAGCCGTCTTAGTAGATTTACTGGCACGTTAAAGATTCCCTTCAGGGCAAAATTCCGGCACCCCGGCGTCTCTAAAAGCCAGAGTAATTAAAAGGGACGTAAAACCAATAACATTATTATTAGTATTATTATTATTATTATTAATATCCGTATGGTCATCGCATCTATGTAGTCTACCTATATGGTTTATTACATTGCAATAATGTGAGTCTACCAGAACTATATTTTCATATAATTAAATACCGTAATATTCCTTTGTTGATAATTCATTAAGGAGCTTCGTGACATGATGGTCATTTAGCTCCGCGTGCATAGGTGTGATGAATGTTGTTTTTAAGTGCCTATCATCTAGGTTATCGGCCCCTAATGATATGGGTGAACCCCCACCCTCAGGGGCTCACATCTAGTGGGACGTGGGTTGGCGACCACGGGACCCCAGCTGAGTACGGCATTGCTTCCACTTACTTGTGCCGGGCTCCTCTCCATCCTCTTTCCTGTCGACCTCCTTTGTTTGAATCTTGTTCTTTTCCGACCCCGACGGTATTAGGGTATCCGAGGCCTAGGGACTATTTCAATTTCCCGCCTTAATTGGCCCTTGTCTCATCTTTCCTGATACCCTCCTTCTGTGAGGGGTCAGCCTTCATTTTCTTTTCCTTTTACCTCCTGCCTTCTGCACAAGGCCCTCAAGGAGGCAGGGTGTATGTAGTCCCACCCCTTCTGGTGCACCCTGGATATTGCTACACCCTCAGGGGCTCACGGCTGGTGAGTTCGGGAGTTGGCGACCCAGAGGGATTCATGAGCTGGGCCCGTTTTGTCCCGCTTTTTCTCTGACCTTGGAGCGGGCCCTCTCCTCTTTCCCATCTGGCTTTCATGGCTCTCCTTCCTTCCAAGTCCCTCAATCCCCCCTTTTTTTTGAAGGTTGTGGGCATTTCTTTTCTTCCTGTCCTTTATTTGCATTATCCTTTATTTGTTTACCATTTCTTCTTCTAGTTTGTAAGTCTGTAGTTAGTATTAGTTACAGTTTTCATTCTCATCTCATCTTTCACCATCACCCACACCATCAGGGGCCGATAACCCAGATGTTAGCCCCTTAAAACAACAATTATCATCATCACCATCGATATAGGGGACAATGACAAAATTACAGCGAAAAATAACGACTAACTTACAATGTACTAGAAGAATAAATGGAAAACAAGGAGAATAAGGCAAATAAAGGACAGGAGGAAATGAAATGCCCTCAACCATCGAAGAATGCGGATTGAGGGACTTGGAGGGAAGGAGAGCCATGAAAGGAAGATAGGAAAGTGAAAGAGGAGAGGGTCCGCCCCACAGATAAGGGGTAAAAGAGGGAGAACCGGACCCAGCTCAGAAATCCCTCAGGGTCACCAACTCGCGAACTCACCAGCCGTGAGCCCCTGAGGGTGTAGCAATATCCAGGGTGCACCAGAAGTGGTGGGGCTACATACATCTTGCCTCCTTGAGGGCCTTGTGGAGAAGGCGGGAGATAACATGAAAAGAAAAATAAGCCTGACCCCTCGCAGAAGGAGGGAATCAGAAAAGATGAGACAAGGGCCAATTAAGGCGGGAAAGGAAGAGACTCCCTAGGGCTCGGAGACCCTAATACCGTCGGGGTCGGAAGAGAACAAGAGTTTACCAAGTGAGGTCGACATGAAAGAAGACAGAGAGGAGCCCGGCACAAGTAAGTCGAAGCAATGCCGGAATCAGCTGGGGCCCCGAGGTCGCCAACCCACGTCCCACTAGATGTGAGCCTCTGGGGGGACAAGGAAAAGAAATCACCTAAATGCTCGAAGAATGAGGACTGAGTGACTAGGAAAGGATGATGATGGTGATGATGATAATTGTTGTTTTAAAGGGCCTAACATCTAGGTTATCGGCCCATAATGGTTTGGGTGATCCTGAAGATGATAATGGAATGTCAACTATAACTAAAACTAACTACTAACTTATATACTAGAAGAAGAAATATAAAACAGAAGAAGAATAAGGCAAATAAAGGACAGGAGGAAAAGAAATGGCCTCAACCCTCGAAGAATGCGGATTGAGGGCTTGGAAGGAAGGAGAGCCATGAAAGGCAGATAGGAAAGTGAAAAATCGAGGGTCCGCAACAGAGGCTATGGAAAAAGGGGCAAAATCCGGACCCAGCTAGGAATCTCCCGGGGTCGCCAACTCCCGAACTCACCAGCAGTGAGCCCCTGAGCGTGTAGCATTATGGGGGTTGCACCAGAAGTGGTGGGGCTACATGCACCCTGCCTCCTTAAGGGCCTTGTGCAGAAGGCAGGAGATATCATTAAAAGAAAAAGAAGGCTGACCCCTTGAAGATCGATGGTATCAGGAAAGGTGAGACAAGGGCCAATAAAGGCGGGAAAGTGAAAGACTCCCTAGGCCTCGGATACCCTATTACCGTCGGGGTCGGGAGAGAACAAGAGTTGACCAAGGGAGGTCGATGGGAAAGATGACAGAAAGGAGCCCGGTACAAGTAAGGGGAAGTAATGCCGAAATCAGCTGGGGCCCCGTGGTCGCCAACCTACGCCCCAGGTAGTCGTGAGCCCCCTTGGGGGAGGTGAAGTAAAGCTGGTGATCCCTTGTCAGAGATTAATGGCATGTAAAAGAACCTTCCACTAATTACATTTGTGTGAAGCTAATTTATAGGTTAGATTTGATTAACGCTCTTAAGTTCCAACGTTCGTCATCAGGGTCTGGGTGCAGTAGCATAAAGTAGCCAAGTTCGCGGCTAGGTGTCGTTGACGGTAGCAAAAGTAGGAATTACTTGAAAATTGAATGTCTGCTGTCTTTAGCTGAATCACAGATAACACACACTAATACAGCCATCACAATTAACACGGGTTATCAGACAGATTCCACACACACCCAAAGTATACAGGGCTACATGACCTCGTTGTCGCAGCCCCTAAACTGAGGAACCAACCAAACTTTCTGATCTTAATACCAGTAATATTTTCATAACTAGGCCTAATAATGGGAGGACGTTCTTTCGTAACGTTTATTTATATTGTCATTAATGTTCGTCAAAAATAATACATACGAAGTTGTTAGGTTAAGAAAACAAGCTGATGAAGGTCCCATTGAAGGACTGAAAACATGTTCCAATAAAAAAGAGAGCATATTGTGTATTAGCAGGTGTCAACAATTTAAGAAGATAACCAAGTTAATACGTAGAACAAAACATTATCCAATACGGTTAATGTTTTTGCCTCATATAAAGAGGAGAAAGTCCACCACAAAGGCAAAAGAAAGGAAAAACGGACCCAGCTCAGGAATCCCTCGGGGTCACTGTTGCTTCTGTACAGTTTATAGAAGTTAAGTTGGTAGCTACCTTTTAGTTTATGTTCACGTGTTTTCATGTTGCTTCTTCCTTGTGTTGAGACCGTTGTATTGTGCCAATGCTGGTAATGAATAAAAGTGTTGTGTTCCAGCAAAATCATTATTGCGCATTATTGGTTTGCGAAGTGAACCTGCAACAACGAAGATAAAAACGGTTTGACATGGTGATAATCGAACTGCTGAACAAATGGATCGAAATTCACCATGTAACTGGAAAGCCACGCTCCTGGAAGCCCTCAGGAATAAGACATCACCGACCGATGAGGAATATACCCGGTTGGCAGGGACACTTGGATGCCCAGAGGAGATAGTGCATTGGTGGTTCGAGAGACAGCGACACCACAGCAATCATGGGGCGACCACACACCGAAACACAGACTAACACGTAAGAAGATCGTGGGGGGACCACACACCGAAACAGCGAAACTCAGACAAACACGCATACAGATCATGGGGGGACCACACACCGAAACAGCGAAACACAGACTAACACTCAAGCAGATGAGGCGAGGACCTACACAACAAGGCAAACCCGCCAAAGACGGACTATGCCGCAACATCAGAGAAAGACCTACTCAACAAGGCAAACCCGCCAAAGACGAACTATCCTGCAACGTGGCTTTAACAATGCGCAATTACGAATGCTGCGGGCGGGTACCGTATGAAGAGGAGGTTAAATCACCTGGAAAGTCAGGTAATTGAACGGATCATTGCATCTTCGAGAAGACGTGCCGAGGCGTAGTTCTGGGCTCGCCGCCATGATTAGTATATCTAGACGGCAGGAGTTGATCTGTATGTTTCCTGTGAGTGATAACATTAGCGTATTTCACAACATACATATCCTAAAGTTTCCTTGGCTTGGGAAAGACTCCATATCGACTTTGCAGAATATTCCAAGGCCATTTACTTGATTGTAGTCGATGCCTATGGTAAATGGCCAGAAATTAGCAAAATGTCATCTACCACTACATCAGCCTTGGTTGATGCTTTAATTCCTTTGTTTGCTCAATTTGGGTTGCCTAGAGTTGTTGTGTCTGATGGTGGACCCCAGTTGATCAGTGATGATGTTAAATCTTTTGGTGTTATTAGGCATTTGACAATTGCTCCTTACCACCCAAACTCTAATGGGCAGGCAGAGAGAGATGTCCAGAGTTTCAAGCATGAATTAAAAGCCAGCAAATTCGATGAAACAACCACCATAGACAAACTGTATACTTGGTTGCTTGCTTATCGTAATGCTGAACATGCTTCCACATGTCAAAGCCCAGCTATGCTTATGTTTGGTAGAGGTCTGAGGACTAGATTAAGTTCTTTGATGTCCAACCTAAAAGTAGACCTAAGGAAAGTGAAAGAGGACAGGGTCCGCCCCACAGGTAATGGGTAAAAGGGGGTAAACCGGACCCAGCTCAGGAAACCCTCGGGGTCGCCAACTCCCGAACTCACCTGTTGTGAGCCCTTGAGGGTGTAGCACTATCCAGGGAGCACCGGAATTGGGGGGGGGGGGGGTTACATACACCCTGGCTCCTTGAGGGCTTGAGCAGAAGGCGGGAGGTATCAGAAAAGATGAGACAAGGGCCAATTAAGGCGGGAAAGGAAGAGACTCTCTAGGCCTCGGATACCCTACTACCTTCGGGGTCGGAAGAGAACAAGGGTTGACCAAGTGAGGTCAACAGGAATGACAACGGAGAGGAGCCAGGCACAAGTAAGTGGAAGGAATGCCGGACTCAGCAGAGGTTCCGTGATCGCCAACCCACGTCCACAAGGCCCTTTCAGGAGAGCAGGTAAGTGGAAGCATTGCCGGAGTCAGCTGGGGTTCCACCATCTCCTACTAGTTGTGAGCCCCTGAAGGAGAAGTAACTAAAAGATAGTTTCTAGTTTGGTTCGGCGGAACTAGTATCTTTAATGGGTACTATGTGGTAAGTCTACTTCAGATCTGAGAAGTGCTGTAAGAATGTGTGGTTATCTGCTGGTTGGCGTAACTCTAGTAGTCTAGTGCAGGGGTCTCCAAACTTTCCAGCCTTAGGCCATACTGATTACTCCAGTAAGTTCCGAGGGCCAAAACCATATTATCATTGTTGCCGGTGGTAAAAAGTGAAATAGTCCACTGATGAAAAAAAAGTCCGAAAAAGTACGCAACGTTGAAAAAAGGCTGCAAATCGGACTAAAGTCCGCAAAACGGCAACACTGCATATTATTAATGTTCCTGTCATTATCTGTAATTTCTAAATTAGTCGTAGAGTACGAGCCATGAGGAGTAACGTGACACGACATCTGGTGGACACAAGCGGAAATAGGTAGTACCTTCTATCGCTAACAGATGGCGCTAATAGCACGTACAGAGTAATCTCGTTGGTTCGAGAGAGTTCTGGTGTCTTCCACTCACTTCTAGATGGCAGTAATTGGAATATATAAGAAGGCTAGTTGCGCAACCACAAGTCAGTTCCTATGACACTGTTGTGAAATAAAATAGTGCGTACCTCCTTAAAACGTGTTTGTGCGTGTTTAAGTTTAAGACATCTTTGTAACAGTATTTTGATTTGAATTGTTGCTTTTGTGTGTGATTTAGTAGTATGGAAAAGAAGCGGAAAATTGATAGTGAATGCAGAAAATTCAAAGATGAGTGGAACATTCAGTATTTCGTAATTGAGTCCAGTAACAAGGCGCTATGTTTGATTTGCAATGAAACCATAGCCGTTCTCAAGGAATATAACATTAAACGTCATTATGAAACAAAACATTTTCAAAATTACTCAAAATATACAGGAAGTTTGCGGACAGAAAAATTCGAAGCTATGAAGCGCGGATTGAAATCGCAGCAATCTTCATTTACAAAACTCAAAACCGAACAAGCGGCTGCAAGTCGTGCCAGCTTTCGTGTGGCTCTTGAAATTGCAAAACGTGGAAAACCATTCACCGATGGAGAAATGATCAAAGAATGCATAATTGCAGCAGCCGAAGAAATGTGCCCTGAAAAGGTAAATTTATTAAAAACTGTCAGTATGTCAGCAAACACTGTGGCTCGAAGGGTAGAAAACATCGCTGAAAATATATCCTCTCAACTGTTCGACAAAAATGGAGATGTTGAGTGGTTTTCTTTGGCCTTGGATGAGTCAACGGATGTGTCAGATACTGCTCAGGTGTTGATTTATATTCGAGGAGTAGATAAAAGCTATGAAGTGCATGAAGAACTTCTTGATATGTATAGTATTCATGGCACAACTACTGGTACAGATATTTTTAAAGGAGTTGAAATGGCCATTAATCAAAAGAACCTTCGATGGAAAAACTTGAAATGTATTACAACTGATGGAGGCAAAAACATGAGTGGGAAAGATAAAGGAGTGGTCGCTCTTGTGTCAAAGGCTGTAGAAAATGACGGTGGTTCAAAACCATTAGTCTTACATTGTATCATTCATCAACAGTCTTTGTGCGGAAAATGTTTGGATATGTCTGAAGTTCTGAAACCAGTCATATCAACTGTTAATTTTATGAGATCTTTTGGGCTGAATCACCGACAATTCCGACAATTTATTGAAGAGATTGGAGAAAATGACTTACCTTATCATACTGCCGTACGTTGGCTTACTTGTGGGAAAGTCCTTCAGCGCTTTTTTGAACTTCGAGCAGTGATCGAATTTTTTTTTAATGAAAAGCATCGCCCTCTTACTGAATTACAAAACAACGCATGGCTGTGGAAGTTAGCATTCTATGTTGATTTGACAAAACATGTGAACGAACTGAATTTGAGATTGCAATGAGAAAACCAGCATCTTCCTGATTTATACACTAATATCAAATCATTCCGGAAGAAATTGATACTGTTTCAATCACAACTACGAAGTAAATGTTTTTCACATTTTAAAACATGTGAAATATTCAGCCACACCACTGAGACTGAGTTTCCTATCGATTTTGCAATCGAAACTTTGAGTGCTTTGAAAATAAATTTTGATGCTCGTTTCTCGGACTTCGATGCCTTTGCGAATCAAATTAAGATTTTTCAGGATCCTTTTGATACTGACATTGAAACCCTAGCCCCGGAACCTCAAATGGAAATGATTGAACTACAGTGCAGTGATATAATTAAGAACAAATATCAAAACTCATCTTTGTTGGAATTTTATAAGAGTCTTCCACTGACACAATTTGATAATTTGCATAAATTTGCTCGTGGGCTGTTTTCTGTTTTTGGTACTACTTATTTGTGTGAGAAGACCTTCTCCAAAATGAAGTACACAAAAAATGTTTACAGATCTAAATTAACTGATGAGCATCTTAAATCTCTTTTAATAATTGGTACAAGTAAAATTAGTCCACAACTACAAACTATTGTCAGTGGAAAATCTCAATTACATAAATCTCATTAGTATTTCATATGTCTGCATGTTATACATGTCTTTACTCATTACAATTCTGTGTTTCTTTATCCAACTTATCACAAAAACAATAACAATAAGCCTACAACAATGTTATGAGTAGTTAGCCCATGACCATATCAATGTAGATGTCATATTAATAATTATTCAACATAAAATTAGAATACTTCAGTAAACTAAATTTAATTTGCTATAAAAAAATATGTTCTCTAAAAGGAGTTTTCAAGTATGCTAGCTCTCCGCGGGCCGGACAAAATCTGTCCGCGGGCTGGATGTGGCCCCCGGGCCGTAGTTTGGAGACCCCTGGTCTAGTGTATAGGCTACTAAATGGAGTTTGTGGCAGAAAACTTGCTTACACGCCTGCATTATCCTTGTCAAAGTATGTCGAATTTCCCTAAAACTTATTCATTATCCATCTTATTCTCTAGATTTGGTCCCGCATATCTCATGGGTCTATCGAAACGTGAACGAATTGATACATGAGAAAGATTCGCATCCACCAAAGATATTATAGTTGAAATACTTGGGAGGTTTCGACAAATCTATACTAATCTAATAAGAGCTGAAGAGTTTGTTTGTTTGTTTGTTTGTGTGTTTAAACGCGCTAATCTCTGGAACTACCAGTAGGATTCGAAACGTTATTTTTGTATATAATATCTAGATTCAAGAGGAATAGTTCAGGCTATCTAGCATTAGGCTACACCTCTCAGGTAACCTTTTTGTTCAGTAAGTCGGAAGAACAAGCGCTCCCGAACAGCCTCAATAATACCTAAGACTATTGTTGGCTGGCAATGCGGGCTGCATCACGTCGCCCCTACCAGTGTTCTGGTGCAGAATTCCGAGCTGCTAATAAATTGCAGTCACGGGGAGTAATAGTTGCAAGAAGATTTCTTAGGCCCCTTAAAACATCATCATGACAATAGTATGCCGCTGTTAAGGGCGATGGTGTTGGTGCAGTATACTGAGGTTATCAGCTGCAATACGCGTTGGTGCTTTCCGATCCTTATCCTTGAGCGGTCCAGTTCTGTAGTAGTATTCATTATAATCCATAAAATAAATAAATAAATCCACCGGGCGAAGCCGGGCACTGCTGCTAGAAGCACTGTATATTGAAAAGCTTCAACGCTTCAAGAGAAAGGTTAGAGTAGTACAGTATATCGAGCTAAAAATAGAATGAACTGAAGTTAGATAAAGATAATAATGATAATTGTTGTTTGAAGGGGCCTAACATCTAGGTTATCGGCCTCTAATGGTTTCGGTGATCGTGAAGATGATAATGAAATGTAAACTATAACTAAAACTAACTACTAACTTATAGACGGGAAGAAATGGAAAACAAATGGAGAATAAGGCAAATAAAGGACAGGATGAAAAGAAATGCCCTCAACCCTCGAAGAATGCGGATTGAGGGACTTGGAAGGAAGGAGAGCCATGAAAGGCAGATAGGAAAGTGAAAGAGGAGAGGGTCCGCCCCAGAGGTAATGGATAAAATGGAGGAAACCGGACCCAGCTCAGGAATCCCTCGGGTCGCCAACTCCCGAACTCACCAGCCGTGAGCCCCTGATGGTGTAGCATTATCTAGGGTGCACCAAAAGTGGTGGGTCTACTTCCACCAGGCCTCCTTGAGGGCCTTGATCAGAAGGCAGGAGATATCATGAAAAGAAAAGGAAGGCTGACCCCTCGCAGCAGGAGGGTAGCAGAAAAGATGTGACAAGGGCCAATTAATGCGGGAAAGGAAGAGACTCCCTAGGCCTCGGATACCCTAATACCGTCGGGGTCGGAAGAGAACAAGAGTTGACAAAGTGTGGTCGACAGGAAAGAAGACGGAGAGGAGCCCGGCACAAGTAAGTGGAAGCAATGCGGACTCAGTTGGGACCCGGTGGTCGCCAACCCACGTCCCAATAGATGTGAGCCTCTGGGGGCATGTAAAATTAAGATTTCAGGTGCGGTTTCCTAATTCAAAGTATCCAACCCGTGATACCATTCGGGATTTGATAAGTAAATTTCGTGTGACTGGCTCAGTTCACGATGTACCGGTAACAGGCAGGCCTACCCTTTTAACAGACGAAAAACTTGATGAAATCTCCGATATAATGCTGCGTAGTCCCAGTAAATCAACACGAAATCTGAGGTATACAAAACTAAACCAAAAACGATTGAGGAACTTAAAGTGAATATCATTAATTATATGCAGTCCATTCCGCAAGAAACGTTAGTGAAAATGTTCGACAATATGTGTAGACGTGGTGATGTCTGTCTTCGAACACAAGGACTACACTTCCAGCATCTGTTATGAACGGCTGTGGTGAGTACTAAGTTTACTGTTTGTTTGTTATGATGCAAGCGGCAGCCGTGCTGCCAACGTAACTGCTGTAGCTAGCTCTAATAATAATAATGTTATTGGTTTTACGTCCCTTTTAACTACTCTGGCTTTTAGAGACGCCGGGGTGCCGGAATTTTGATCTTTAACGTGCCAGAAAATCTACTGACACGGCTCCCTCGCATTTGCGCACCCTCAAATGCCAGCTGACTGCGCCAGGATACGAACCTGTAGCTAGCTCTCTCAAACGCATGTAGGCGCTGCGGAGAACATTCCCGGACTCACTGTATTTATATATCACCACCGTCGTGCGTCCACTCGACTGTTACCCATGCATCGGCTGACCACGGATGACGTAATTCCCCTTGTTATCTCTATGCGCACTGGTCTCGTCAGCTACATCTGTCAACGCGGGGCAATGGGAGTGTTCTAGGCGAACTTCGTGTTGCCGCCACAAGAGTGCAGCAGGGACCGAAGGGGCTCAGGCAAGGAGTATTAAGAAGAAGCCCCAACGGCCAGGAAGTGAAGCTACATGTTACTCTTGAGATAGTGCTCAAAACATTCCGTTAGTCCCATAAGAATATCATGCAAAACGTGGCATATCAAAGTTTTAACACCCACAAGCAATAAATCTAGAGCGTGTAAATATCAATTTGTCACCAGAGTGCAGCATGACTAGAACGGGTCCAATATGAAATATGGCGAATGCTAAGCAACGTCAAGGAATACAAAAGGAACTTCATATTGAAGTTCTATGCAGCCAGTAACCCAATTAGTAAGCAGCTGCCCCTCTTCGGTCGCTGCTGCAATCTGGTGACAACTTTTGACAGTTACACGCCCATTACGGCAATTACATCAGCTGAGGTCGGCCGATACACGGGACAGCCGAGTGGACGCGCGACTGTGCTGATAAATAAATATAACCCTGTACATAGCCTAGGGGAACAGCATTCTCCTCAAATGTCTAAATGTGTTGCTTTATTACTTTATGCTTTATGTAGTTAAAATGCAGGCTCCTTCACTCAAAGTGTGGCCGGCCGCACGGTTGGAGCAGCACTGCAGGTAGAAGGTCAGACGAGCACATTGCAATACGGAGCTGAGACAGTTGCGACGCTGGATTTGACGAGTGACGTTGACTTCGTTATTTCGTTTATAGCCTATTTTAAGTTATACGTTTTATAAGTTTGTAACGTGTATACGTGGTTATGGTTTAATTATTGTTATATTTTAAAATTTTACAACGTGTTATTGCTAAGTGTCAAAGACAATTGCTTCAATTTTAATTTATGGGGAAATTTGAAAAATAAGGTTTATGCAATAAATCGTCACACTCAAGATGAATCCAAAACTAAATATCACGAGAGAAATTGAGGCTCGGTAGATGAACAAATGCGTAGGAATTAAAATTTCCTGAGAAGATGCCAGAAATGTGTAGATGCAGGTGGAGGACATTTTAACGTCTTCTGTGACAATGATTTTACTTTGATTATGTGTTGTTATGTGTGCTTGTTATTTACATGCGATTCGTGCGGGCGTCTCTCGACTCCAAGCTCAGTGAGTTGCCATGTGCTCGTCCGACCCTCCAAGCACCACGCGGCCGGCCACACTTTGAGTGAAAAACCCTGTATTATTGTAATGCCAGTAGATTGTGATAACAGTCGTGCGGATGCGGATAAACGCTTTATGTATCCGCGCAGGGCTCCAACTACAACATGCAAGGCACGAAATGAGAAAAGTTACTTACTCGTTGGAGACATCGTATATTGTGTAGTGGGCCGTGAAGGATTGTCGGAACACCTACAAGAAAGAAGACAAGTCATGAGTAAACCGCGAGATGAGTCTGCAGCAAGCTTACGAGATAAGAAGAGTTGTCAGAAATAACATGCATTTAATAGGTGTAACATAGTTGATGAAGACGATAATTGTAGTTTAAAGGGGCCTAACATCTAGGTTATTGGCCCCTACTGGTTTGGGTGATAGCGAAAGATGAGAAGAGAATGAAAACTATAGTCTAACTAATACTAAATACAAACTAACATACTAGAAGAAGAAATAGTAAAAAAAAGGAGAATAAGGCAAATAAAGGACAGGAGGAAAAGAAATGCCCTCAACCCTCGAAGAATGAGGATGAAGGGACCTGGTAGGAAGGAGAGCCATGAAAGGCAGATAGGAAAGGGAAAGAGGAGAGGGCCCACCCCAAGGTCAGAGGAAAAACGGGACAAAACAGACCCAGCTCAGGAATCTCTCGGGGTCGCCAACTCCCAGAACTCACCAGCCGTAAGCCCCTGAGGGTGTAGCAATATTCAGGGAGCACCATAAGGGGTGGGTCCACATACACCCTGCCTCCTTGAGGGCCTTGAGAAGAAGGCAGGAGATAACATGAAAAGAAAAAGAAGGCTGGCCCCTCGAAGAATGAGGGTATCAGGAAAGATCAGACAAGGGCCAATTAAGGCAGGAAAGTGAAAGACTCCCTAGGCCTCAGACACCCTAATACCGTCGGGGTCGGAAGAGAACAAGAGTTGACCAACAGAGGTCGACAGGAAAGAAGGAGAGGAGCCCGGCACAAGTAAATGGAAGCAATGCCGGACTCAGCCAGAGTCCCGCGGTCGCCAACCCACGTCCAAATAGATGTGTGCCCCTGAAGGGGGGGGGGGGAGAGGGGTAACATAGTGTGGCTGGAACTAGGCCCTGTATTTTATCCCAATCGTTTTCAAAATGTCAAACAATTTAGTCCAATCAACGTTATCAAAAGCCTTTTCTTAGTCTACAGATGCCATGGACGTTCTCTTATCTTCCCTTATTCTATCTTCCAAAATCAGCCTAAGACTTAGTACAGCTTCCCTTGTTCCTACATTTCTCTTGAAAGCAAACTGGTCTTCACCCAACTTCGTTTCTATTTGGCTTTCCATCCTCTTGTAAATTATTCTAGACAGGATCTTTGAAGCATGAGTAATCAAGCTGATTGTACGGTTATCTTCACATCGGTCAGCTCCCACTTTTTTCGGTATAGGGATGATAACATTCTTCTTGAAATCAGAGGGTACCTCACCTGTCTCGTAAACTACACACCAAGTGATATAACTTGATCAGAACTTCATCTCCTATGCAGCGTAGCAACTCAATCGGTATATCATCTATACCAGGTGCTTTGTTCCCGATTAGGTCTTCCAATGCTCTGACAAATTATGATCACAATATTAAATCTCCTTTTGCATCCTCATCAATTTCCTCCTCCCTTTCCGTTACATGATTCTCAATCTCCTTTCCCTTATACAAGCACTCGATGTAAGCTTTCCATCTCTCAACCTTTTCTTCCCTATCTGTTAGAGGCTTTCCATTTGTGTCCTTAATATTACAGCACTTAGTCTTCTTTTCCCCAAAAGTATTCTTAATCCTTCGATAAGCTGTGTCTACTTTTCCTAATTTCAGACACTTTTCTATACCTGCACATTTCTCTTTCAACCATTCTTCTTTCGCTTCCTTGCACTATATGTTAACCTCATTTCTCAGACGTCTATATTCTGCTTTCCCCTTTTCATCTCTTAGATTCTTGTGTTTCCGCCTTTCATCCATCAATTCTAGTATATCCTGAGTGATCCACGGTTTTCTGCCTATTTTTCTTTCCTACCAATGTTTTCTTCTGCGGATATTGTTATTTCATTCTTCAAAAGTGCCCATTCGTCTGCAATTGACGTTTGTTTAGGGGTTTTCATTAGTCCTTCCTTTGTACTCTTCTTGGATCTCTCGTTTACATCCTTCTCTGTCATTCTGTATATTGCCCACCTTATTAGCTTTTGACTTTTCTTCAACTTTAATCTGCAATTCATAACAACCAGATTGTGGTCATAGTTTATGTCAGCACCAGGATATGTTTTACAATCCAAAATCTGGTTCCGAAACCTCTGCTTGACCATATTAAAGTCGATTTGGTAACGCTATGTATCCCCTTGTCTCATCCATGTGTACATTCTCCTATTATGGTTATTGAATAAGGTGTTAGCTATGACCAACTCATGCTCGGTGCAGAATTCCATCAGCCTGCTTCCTCGATCATTCCTTTCACCTAATCCAAAATCTCCTACTATCTTCCCTTCTCTTGCTTTTCCTATCACAGCATTCCAATCTCCCATTACTATAACATTTTCATCACCCTTGATATACCACATCATTTCATCCGAGAAGAAAATTAAAACTATAACTAATACTAATTACAGACTTACATACTAGAAGAAGAAATGGTAAACAAATAAAGGACAAGGCAAATAAAGGACAGGGAGAAAAAATGCCCTCAGCCATCGAAGAATAAGGGTTGAGGGACTTGGAAGGAAGGAGAGCCATAAAAGGCAGATAGGAAAGGGTCAGACGAAAAAGGGGGCAAAACGGACCCAGGTCAGGAATCCCTCGGGGTCGCCAACTCCCAAACTCAACAGCCGTGAGCTCTTGAGGGTGTAGCACTTTCCAGGGTGCACCAGAATTGGAGGGTATGTAGGAGGGTATGAGAAAAGATAAGAGAAGGGCCAATTAAGGCGGGAAAGGAAGAGACTCCCTAGGCCTCGGATACCCTAATACCGTCGGGGCGGAAGGGAACAAGAGTTGGCCAAGTGAGGTCGACAGGAAAGAAGACGGAGAGGAGCCGGCACAAGAAAGTGGAAGCAATGCCGTATTCAGCTGGGGCCCCGTGGTCGCCAACCCACGTCCCACTAGATGTGAGCCCCTGGGGGTGGCGGGGGGAGGTGAAAGAGAGGAGCCTGGACCCTCTCCTCTTTCACTTTCCTATCTGCCTTTCGGAGCTCTCCTTCCTTTGAAGTCCCTCAATCCGCATTCTTCGAGGGTTGAGGGCATTTATTTTCCTTCTGTCCTTTATTAACTTTATTCTCCTTTTGTTTTCCATTTCTTCTTCTAGTATGTAAGTGTGTAGTTAGTTTTAGTTATAATTTACTTTCTCATGTTTCATTATCACTCAAACCATTAGGGGCCGATAACCTAGATGTTAGGCCTATTTTATCATCATCATCATCATCAGTTATTATAGCGTTAGAAGTTTTGGCTCTATTACAATTTTCAACAACACCCTTATTATTAGGGGCAGGCGACCAGGACGTTGCGCCACTTTAAGCAACAATCACCAGCAGTACAGTAAATGTGGCCACGTCACAGCATTCCAGTTTCTAATTGTAACATGTGGTTACAATGTCTATTTTAGATCTCTATGCATTTTCTATGTTCCTTTTTTTGATGTTGTTTTGTTTTTGTTTTTTTATTCCATGATTTTATATATATCTTTGACTTCTTGTGTGGGTCCGTACTGGAGGATTTTGTAAGAGAGTTTTTTTTATCTATGGAGATTGTAGGAAGCCATGTTAGAATATCTATGGAGATTATTGGTGTTTGTACCGACAGTAGTGGCTACACGGGCTAAAGCGCTGCGTTAGGTCAAGAGGCCAAGCTCTCTGCTGACTCGGTAGACGCGTGGGTTCGAGCCCCACCGTCGGCTGTCCTTGGGATGGTTTTCCGTGGTTTCCCATTTTCAACACCAGGCAAATGCTGGGACAGTACCTTCTGACAGGCCACGGCCGCCGCTTCCTTCCACATCCTTGCCCAGTTTCATTCCTCTTCATACATTCCTTCTTCATCCCGACGCGCAGGTCGCCCACGGGCGTCGATTAGAAAGACCTGCACTCGGCCTCAAAGGAGGCTACACGACAAACAAAGAAATGGTGCTTGTGCAGTTAGGTTTGGATTATGAAAGTGGATTGCTTATAGATACAGGAAAAAATGTATAGTGATGATTATTAATGAATTAAATGAATACCTGTGTTTCTATGGTGAGGTGCAGGTTCCTTTATGTTTTAATTGATGGTGATCTGAGTAATGAACTGTTAATAGAGGAATGTCCATCACATATATCAGGTATATATACTGTCTGTTTGCCCTGTTGTTAAAATAAAATATTCCTTGTGAGTATAATCAACCACGACCCGAGAAGAACAGTCACATTATGACGCACCAACGATGAGCACGAATGGGGGAGATGAACCTTAGTGATTTCCAAATGCTCATGGAGCAGTTGACCAAGAGGAGTGACATCTTTGATAAGTGGAGTGACACCATTGATAAGGGGAGTGAACGGATATGTGAGCGGATAGACTCAATGAAAGTACAAATGGAGAAAATATGTGAAGTATGTGATGCTTCAGTTGCTGAAATAGAAGGAAATGATAGAAAACTAAATGAAGAAGGGAATAAGAAGCAAGAAAAGTATCAACGAGGTGGGGGGTGCGAAGAAGGAATGAAAGACGGACAAGAAAGAGAACAAGGTCAAATGAAGGAGGATAAAACTGAGGACAAGGAAGAAGATGAGATAGAGGGCAAGGTAGAAGGGAAACGAGAAACAGATAACGGAGAAGAAGGAATGAAAGACGGACGAGAGAGAACAAGGTGAAGAAGAACAAGGTCAGATAATAGAGGAGGATAAAACTGAGGACAAGGAAGAAGATGAGATAGAGGGCATGGTAGAAAAGAAAGGAGAGATGGATAATGGAGAAGGTGATGATGATGATGATAATTGTTGTTTTAAGGGGCCTAACATCTAGGCTATCGGCCCCTGATGGTTTGGGTGATCGTGAAGATGAAAATGAAAGGCAAACTTTAAACTAAAACTAACTACCAACCTACATACTAGAAGAAGAAATGGAGAACTAAAGGAGAATAAGTCAAATAAAGGACAGGAGGAAAAGAATTGCTCTCAACCCTCGAAGAATGCGGATTGAGGGACTTGGAAGGAAGGAGAGCCATGAAAGGCAGATAGTAAAGTGAAAGAGGAGAGGGTCCGCCCCGAAGGTAAGGGACAAAAGGGGAAAACGGACCCAGCTCAGGAATCCCTCGGGGTCGCCAACTCCCGAACTCACCAGCCGTGAGCCCCTGAGGGTGTAGCATTATCTAGGGTGCACCAAAAGTGGTGGGGCTACATACACCTTGCCTCCTTAAGGGCCTAGAGCACAAGGCAGGAGGTAAAAGGAAGAGAAAAAGAAGGCTGACCCCTCGCAGAAGGAGGGTATCAGAAAAGATGAGACAAGGGCCAATTAAGGCGGGAAAGGAAGAGACTCCCTAGGCCTCGGATACCCTAATACCGTCGGGGTCAGAAGAGAACAAGAGTTGACCAAGTGAGGTCGACAGGAAAGAAGACAGAGAGGAGCCCGGCACAAGTAAGTGGAAGCAATGCCGGACTCAGCTGGGGCCCCGTGGTCGCCAACCCACGCCCACAAGATGTGAGCCCCTGGGGGAGGAGAAGGTGAGATGGAAAAAACTGAAGAAGAAGAGAAACTACTAGCAGATGAGATTGGTCATGAGGAGGACAGTAGCAGTCAAGAAAAAGAGGCTAAGGATGAGGGTAAAAGTGCAAGAGTGAGTCATGAAGAAGACAGCATACTGGAAAAAGATAAGGTGAAGAAGCGTTGGAGAAGGAAGATGGGGATGAAAAAGATGAGATGTAGGATGAAGACAAGAAAGAAGAAGAGAAAATGAGGAAGGGAAGGAGAGAGGTACGATGGAGATGGAAGATGAGAAGTACAAGGTATGGAAGGATATGGCGAATTAAAAAAGACGAGATGGAAGGCAGAGGAAGAAAGAAGAATGGGGAAGAAGGAGAAACAGAAGAAAAGGAAGAACGAGGAAGGTGGAATGGTCGAAACTGAAGGGGACGAAGATGATGATGGTTCTTCAGATGACGATGAATGGGAGGACGAAGGATGATGGTAATATCGGAGAGGACTGGTTTGATGCAAATATGTAGTTCATTCTGATTATAATATCGTTGCCGGATCTAATGATGGAAGAGGAGTGTCTTATAGACTTGAAGAAATAGTTTTGGCTACTACATCTGAAGAAAATATTCATGTTGGTAATTCTGGTGAACTTAAAACAATTGTTTCTGGCGATGATAGTGCTTATGGATCTTCTGAAGTAGTTGATAAGTTATTTTATTGTGTGTGATATTTCTTAGTGTATTCGTGATGTGTGTTACTTTTATTTATATAGTGTGTTTTTGTTATGAATGTGATACTCATGTGCTTCTCACATGAGAATCACATTAGGGGGCGCATTGTAACATGTGGTTACAATGTCTATTTTAGATCTCTGAGCATTTTCTATGTTCCTTTTTTAATGTTGTTTTTTTTTTGTTCCATGATTTTATATATATCTTTGGCTTCTTGTGTGGGTCCGTACTGGAGGATTTTGTAAGAGAGTTTGTTTTTATCTATGGAGATTGTAGGAAGCCATGTTAGATTATCTGTGGAGATCTTTGGTTTGTTGAAGTTAGTTGAAGCTTGTGAAAAGATATTGGCAATTAAGAGAGTGATATATAATCGTCGAATTTAATAGTATTTATGAAAGCAATACAGTATGTTATAAATGGTATGTGAGCTTATAGTAGCTATTGGTGATGGGTATGGAAAGTGATAAAAATAAATGGTATTAATAATGATTCATCTCCCTCTTGTGCAGTAAACAACTACGGCCCCGATAAGAACAGTTACATAATATCTAGGTTACCGGCCCCCTGGTGTATTCTATGGAATACACGGTTAGTTGGAGTTGCTCTTGCTGCTCTTTGCTTTTTCTCTTTCATTAGTTTCTTTTGTTTTCCCTTCGCAGACACCAACAGGGACCCCTTTTTTATTCCCTTTTTCTTTGAATATGCACTAAAATGTACGTAAGTTTGTTTCAGTTATTTACCCTCTGGATTTCGACCCCAGCTCACCACGCGGCGACCTGCCAAAATTTTTGGATCCAGCGATTTCAAGAGGACTTACAAACCATTCCAGCAGGCGTCGTCGTTGTCGTCACCTAACGTCTCCTTGAATACCCTACTCCATGGAGAAAATTATATTACATAATGGGTTTATATTGCTCAAACGTTACCCACCCTGTTATATGTTCCTTTGTCACCCCCACCCCCACCTCCCCTTCGTCTTCTAGCTAGCCGTGTGTTCAAATTCTCCTTTCACTTCTCTTGTAGTCAGCTTGGTGAACAGTTCAGCCCTCCCTCAGAGGTTCTCCTCCTCTCTAAATGAGGTATTCAAACAGACGCCATGTCTGAATTTTGAGTGTAGCGGTTGCGGGAAACTTCAAACTTCAATCTACCATGGCAAGATAAGTAACTACCTACATTGATTTTAAACATTTTAGAAGGTTTTAAACAACATTTTGAATGCCTTTAATGAAAGTTATAGGCAGTGTTGGGATTTCCGCAAAATTGAGTAATAACTTCCTCCCTCCCCACTCCCCTCGTGGGAACCGTCATTCTTCGCCAACCAGGCTTGCTTCTAAAGTTATGAAATTCAGCATTTCTTGAACTAAATATGGGAATACTTTTCCTGCAACGAGGGGTTTATGTCAAATTCATAGCTGTCTAAAACTTGACTTGTCTACCTCCGTGGGATGTCTACTTGCTCCTTTAAACTGTCACTACAGCTCTGGAACTTTCCATTCAAAATAAACTCTAAACCGTCAAGAACTAGACTCAATACCGTCAAAATTACTGCAACCTTTAAGTTAAAGTGAATTCATGAACTGCAATATCAGGACTATATACCGCTAAACCCGTCAAAGTGTAACTCAATGAACCTATACATACTGCAATAGTGAAAATTTACAATTAATCAACAAACTTTAGTGCTACAAACAGTGTCCGTTCAACAATGGACCGCGTCGCGATTCGTTCGTATTAATAAAATTGACCAGGACTCTATCCTATAATTCCTACACTCCCAATCCCTTTTACTAACAATTTAGGGTATATTTAAACTACAGTAAGTATTTTTTTCTACGAGGCCTCGCCTAAAAATAGGAGCCCCCCCCCCCCCCCACGTTGGCTACACTTAACATTTATTCATTCTGTAAAAATAACTGTCGTTATAACCCACATTTTAATACGTATTTTTTCCTGTTGTAACCAGGAAGTTCTAATTTTCCAATTGTTAAACGTTTATCTAATTTGTGTAATCCAGGTTTCACAAAAGGTGACCTGTCCTATTAGAATTTAGCATCTGCTAAACTCTGTGTCAATATAACAGTGGTTATAGGAATCACTTATTTATCTTCTTTTTCTTATCCTGCTGTGCCCAGGAATGCATAATCCTTTTGCTAGCTAATAAGGTAT
This sequence comes from Meconema thalassinum, assembly GCA_946902985.2. Classification (NCBI taxonomy): domain Eukaryota; kingdom Metazoa; phylum Arthropoda; class Insecta; order Orthoptera; family Tettigoniidae; genus Meconema; species Meconema thalassinum. Next base: position 514,450,768 of record OX336392.1, on the reverse strand, counting down.
TCTAAAAGCCTTTTAAAAATAATATTCTACCTAATTAATCAAACGAAATATTAAAACAAATTGTAAGTCTTTTATTGGTATAGGCTTTGAGCCTTTTAATTGAATGCACAATTCAAAAACCCTTGTGAGGTTTTTAGTGTTCGCAACAGGTCTTAGACCTTTAATTGTTATAGAACAAAAAAAATGTTCTTAAGCTCAAAATATGATTCGAGATCTAAATTTGTTAATGGTTTTCAAATCAATTACTTTGTTGAATAAAATCTCTATTATTTGTTTTCTAATTCTATTGCTAGAAAAACGGCTAGGCAGGACCTTCTCTTCCCTAATTTTTCTCCTGAATTATTCTATATTCAAAGAAAAAAGACAAATCATTGAATGATAAGTTTATTAAAAACTCCATCACTTGTTGCGTTAAAAAAACTTCTATTAACAACATTTGCAAAGTTTCTCTTGGCAATCACAGCTAATTCTAGTAAATCATTGAGGCTAGTATAGCTCGCTCTGCCAGCTTCCTACTTGTAGAGATTTCACTCTGACTTATGATTCACTGTTTAAAATTTTGGTTTTGTTCAAGTTAGGTTTGAGGTTTTTCTCCGTTCTAAACTCTTTAGTCGGCACTTTGCTGGGTAAGAGTTTAGCCTGCTTTAAATGCAACAATTGGTACTCTCTCTATATTTGTACTACTAATAATAAAAAATATTGCAAAAAAGCACTATAGTTTCTTCATCTCTGCCCACTCTGGGGGCATTCAGCTTTTGTGTTGGGGGTCCAACAGTGTCGGTTAATAAAATTATACCGCCTAATTTAAATCTTTCTGGTATTTCATAATGCTTACTAAAATCTCACCCTTTTGAAGGGAAACTACATAAATCATTTTTATTTGGCATATCTTGGTTCGCCAGTACACTACGTCCCTACAATATTCCCGCAATCACGCTCGGGAGGGAAAGAGCACTTAGCGATAGCTTGCCGGTAACCTCAGCTCACGCTGCGCTCTCCGTTATCCTTGTTCAGGCTCCCGCTTGTTCAGGTCGCTTCTACCAGTTTAAAACAGTGTCATCATTTTTTCTAACTATTTCTTGATTATTTGTATTGGATTCTCATCCTCTCTGCCTAAAATTGTTTCCACTCCTAAACTTACCTCCCTTTCTTTCTCATCATCTTCCCTCAGGTAGTGTTGAAGCTCAGGATTAACCTAACAAAACTTGGTGCCGAAACCCGGGAGACTCCGATTTGTCAATATTTTGCAAATTACTAATACCTACTTTGAATTTTTCGGCTATAATTCATACTGCCCGACTGCTGGAAGGAGAGAGAGAGAGGTCACTCCTGTCTCCTATAGTGTCTATCACCTTTCAACCTGCTTGCTGCTGCCAACCTGACAGCATTTCCACAAACTCCACAGTATCACAAGTCTTACTCCAATTTTCAAACTTCATTATGGCCCCCGGGGATAAGGATAAGGACAAAGATAGGGGTGATAAGCTCACCGCCAAACGAGCGTCTTATAAGGGGCAATTCACCCGATTTAGAAAATATATCAAATAGCTGGCTCCTTCAGAATCTAATTTAGACGTAATAAAACATCGCTTAAAGGACGATGAACGATATTTTGAGAATTATAACACTGTTCAAACAGAAATTGAAACATGCATGCTCGGTCAAACGGACGATCGAGTGGACGTAGAAACCCAATATTATGAAGGCTTAGGCGCTGCCTTCACAAAAATACGTCAACTTGAGGAAGATTAAAAAAGGACGTTTCAGTTCCTGGTTCACCCCAAGAACAACAAACCTCGTCCCGTGAGGGCACATATAAACCCAAACCATTACTCCCTAAAATAAATTTGCCTAATTTTACAGGAGATGAATCTGAATGGGATTCCTTTTATGAGCTTTTTTTTCTCTTGTTCATGACAGTGAGGATATTCAAGTTATCCATAAATTTCATTACTTAAGAGCAACCCTTCATAACCAAGCATTACAGCTAGTTGAAGCACTCCCATTAAGCGCCGAAAACTACCCTATCGCTTTTAATTTACTGAAAGAAAGATACGGCAACGTACGTTTACGTATTCAGCGCCATATGAAAGCCTTATTTAACTTGCCTCCTTCACAGCATAATGACGTCACTAGTCTGCGTACCCTCGTCGATACAACACAACTTCATGTGAAAGCATTATCCCAATTGAAGCAGCCCACTGACCAGTGGGACACCTTCTTAATACACTTTGTGGTTTCTAAGGTCGATACTGCCACTCTCAAAGCCTGGGAGATTGAACTTTCTAATAATGATGATTATTCTTATGAGCTTTTAGTCACTTTTATAAATAGCAGATGTCAACTTTTAACCGCCTTAGCTAACCAAAGTGAACCCGCCTCTTCCAATTCTAAACATGAACCTATGTCACCCAAATCTAGACGCGAATATGCATCTACTAGTACTCAAAAACCTAAGCCATACGCCACTGGTTACCAAACTAGGCCCAGTGAACACCGTACTACAAGTTCTCTTACATTAAGTACCCAAGGTGAACCCCGAAAAAGTCTTAATGAGCCGTTAAAGTGCATAGTGTGCAAAGATCTTCACGCTATATACTTATGTAAATCTTTCTAAAAGCAATCAGTTGATGACAGAAGGAAATTGGTATCTCAAAAATAGGTACTGTTTCAAGTCTTTCACCTAAACATTCCGCTCCTAACTGCAAGTCCACTAGACTCTGTTTTCATTGTGAAAGGGCGCATCACACACTATCGCATCGTCATGATCAATCGAGGTCATCAACACCCTCTACTTCTAAGCAAAGTGGCAATCCTAGTAAAACCAACGCATCATCTTATAATCAAAACGCCAAGTCTTTGCGTAGTGCTCAAGTACTATTGTCCACGGTTCAAATTGAGGATCAAGATAAATCTGGTAACTGGGTTCGCGCCCGAGGCCTTCTCGACTCAGCGGCGACCCATGATTTTGTTTCCAACTCTTTAATCAATAAACTTGGTCTTCCAGTAACCCCCATTTCTATCAATGTATCAGGCATTAAGAGTTTAAAATCGCAAGCTTTGCAATTCTCAAAATTAACTATAAAGGATACATCTCAGAGAAATAGATTTCTTAAGCTAAACTGTCTCATTCTCAACAGCATAGGTGAAGATACCCCTAGTCACTCTGTTGACACCTCTTGCTTAAATATTCCCTCTAACTAAATGCTTGCCGATCCTCTGTTTAATATTCAAGGTCCTATTGACATACTCTTTAGTGGAAATGTCTTCTGGAATTGCCTACGTAAGCAAATTCGTCAATTATCCTCTAACGTTTTTGCCCGAGACACTAATCTTGGGTGGATTGTTACCGGTCAACTCCCTCATTACACCACTCAACCTATGTCGCAATGTCATTTTGTAAGTACCGATTTGGAACAGTTCTGGAAACTTGAAAGTATCGATTCTCCTAGTTCAACCTCATCAGAAATCGAATTCTGAGAACAACTCTTTATTTCTACTACTACCCGCACACCCGAAGGTAGATTTATAATCCAAATGCCGAGACTACTCAATCCTCTAAAACTAAGTAATTCTCAGCCTAAAGCGCGTAAAGCTCTCTTCGCCATTGAGAGTAAATTAAAAAAAAAAAACTCTTGTCAATCAACAATATACAGAGTTCATGGAAGAGTATGAAAGTTTAGATCACATGGAAGTTGTCAATACATCTGATGACGAATTACATCCTCCAGTCGAAAGTGTCTTCTTAAATCACCATCCTGTGTGGAAAACCCCCCATGTTAAAGACAAAATTCGAGTTGTATTTAATGGGTCATCACCTGACACAAATGGCAATAGTATTAACGATACTCTTCACTCCGGTCCTGCTGTTCAGTCCGATCTGTATACCATACTGTTACATTTTCGCCTATTCCCTATTGCCGTCATTGCAGACATAAAGCAAATGTACCGTCAAGTTTTAATTCAATCTGAACAACAAGATATTCAGAGAATCTTATGGCGTGGTGAAACAAGTAAACCGATCAAAATATTTCGTTTGAAAACCGTCACTTATGGTCTTAAACCTTCCGCTTTCCTAGCTATCCGATCCTTACGTATGCTAGCCTCTCAAGATGGTCATTTGTTTCACGCTAAATCTTCAGAAGCAATAACCACATCATTTTATGTCGATGACTATCTGCAATCCTTTCAAACTCTTGAAGAAGCTTCTCTCATATCTCTTGAACTAAAAGTATTGCTAAAGAATGGAGTATTCCCACTTCATCAGTGGAATTCAAATTCACCTGAGTTTCTTACTCAATTTCCTGTCGAAGATGTAGATCCCTCTTCTGTCGAAATCTGTGGCGATTCCAACTCAATAAAGACGTTAGGAATACACTGGTGGAGCATTCTTGGAATACACGGTACGAGAGAATATAATTTTTAATGCTTTTGCATGTTCATTCCTTCCTCTTTATCAAACACCAACAGTGATCTTCTATTTTCTCTTTGATGGTCATGTCTCTTATGTCTTTGTGAGTCTGTTCTAGATATATATCTTCCATGACCCACCTAGCGTCATCTAGCAGCGAATCTCTGAAGCTCCTCAATTCTTCCTGGTGCAAGAGGACTTCCTTTTCCATTTGGCCATCAGATCTCGTCACCATCGCCAGCTATCATCTCCTTGATCAAGAGAACTTCGTCTACTTTTTCACTCACCATGCTGCGCTAGTATCGCCTGCTATGAACTCTCTGAAGACCATTTCCTCAGAATTTAAGTTTACAATATTGGTCATGCTTATATGTTCTCCTTTTGTCTCCTACCCCCACTCTTTTCCCTTCCTTGGACCCTCCGCGCTTCGCTGAGTGGGTCTCACTTGTAAGTCGGCAGTTGACTCGGTCAGTCAAGGCTCAACTAGAGCCAGTCTCCTCAAACCAAGAGGCACTCTCTACATTCTACGCCATGTTGGCACATTAAGTATTCGTCAAAGGGAACTTCACCTTCGACATGCAACCAAGATAAGTACAGACTTAAGGTTTTAACCTCATCTTCATCAGTTTCATTATCTACATGCTTTTATTGATCATTTTATAGACAGCGTGAGATTACTTATTTGGGGCGGTAATCATTCTTCGCGGGATTTGCCATGTTGGGCTTTTATCTGTCTAAGCCAACCTTAATAGAAAGTAGCTTTTCTTAAGCTATTTATATGAGAGAGCTTCTCACAACGTGGGATATTATCTAATACCCGCTGTCCATAAAATATTAAGCTCATTCCACCGCTGGATTAACTTTGGCCCCATTCTCCTATTAGGATTGTTCTGGAACCTTCCAGATTCTGTACTCTATCTACAAGTCTTGCCGTCATGTATTTTTCACTCACTTGTGGGAATACTATTTTAAAATGAGGAATCTTCCTTATAAATTACTGCAATAGCTAAATTTTCTTCCACCGTTGGAATGTTCTATGGCGCATTTAATTGTAATTCACAACTTTCTCAAGCAATAGATTCTCGCCTACCTAGTGCAACCAGTTATTTTTCATCACTGCAATAACTTTCTTTCCCATAAACTTTCGTGTTACTACAGTGAACTTTTCATCCATTCAACAAACTATAGTGAGAACTAGTGCATGTTCAACATTTCTACCGCGTCGCGATCGTCCGATTACAATAAATAAGGCCATGAACATTTATCCTAAATCCCAATTGATCTTTCCTAAACCTTCTACTAACAAACCATGTTAATAAAATTGTTACTTTAAGGTCTATTGCAATGAGGTGTCACTCTAAAGACGTGCCCTCCCACCATTGCTTATATCTCATTAATTAATCTCTGCATAACCACGTGTTTCATACACGGTTCAAGCTTACATTGTTTCTCCCTTATAATCAGGGAATACAATTCTTTCAACTCAGGAGTGAGTTATTTCTAGGTTTCACGAAGGGGAAACTTGCCCCATTAGTCTCGTGATTCCTAATTAAACATAGGAAGTCTAGAACCTTCCATTTGACTTTCTCTTCAGGTTTCACAGTAGGTGACCTGCCCTCTTTGTATAATTGTAATAAAAGTAATTCTGCACAAATATAAGAAGTTATAGGAACTTCTATCTTATTCTATAACTACATCGTGCAAAGCCTGTGAAGGGGAAAGAGGCCGCTCCTGTCTCCTTTGGTGTGTCCCTTTCTTTCAACTTATTCGCTGCTGCCAGCTTGACAGCATTTCCAAGGTTCCACAGTTTCGCGAGTTACATTTCAATCTATTTTCTTTAACATGGCTCCTACTGAAAAGGATAAGGATGAAAAACTTACTTCTAAACGAGCATCCTATACAGGGCAAATTACCCGATTCAGAAAGTACATAAAAGAGTTAGATCCCTCAGAAGCTCAATTAGACTTGTTGAAACATCGTGTAAGGGATTTTGAACGTTCTTATGAAAATTATTGCAACATCCAAACTGAAATATAAACTTGCATGCTCAATCAAACCGAAGATCGAGTCGAAGTAGAAAACCAATATTACGAAGGCATAGGTTCTGCTTTCAAAATAATACGCCAACTCGAAGAGGAGCAGAAAAAGGACGCTTCTGTTCTTGGTTCCCTTCACGAACCACAAACTTCTTTCCGTGATGGTACTCACAAGCCGAAACAAATTTTACTTAAAATTGATTTACCCCAATTCTCTGGAGATGAATCTACTTGGGATTCTTTCTATGAAGTATTTTGCTCCCTTGTTCATGACAATGAAGACATTCAAGTCATTTACAAGTTTCATTACTTGAGATCTGTCCTCCGAGGTCAAGCTCTGCAGTTAGTTGAAGCACTCTCTTTAAGCGCCGAAAATTACCCCATTGCCTTTAACCTATTAAAAGAAAGATACAGGAATTTACGGTTACGTATTCAACGCCATATGAAGGCTCTATTCAACCTACCTGCGTCACAGCACAATGACGTCACTAGTTTGCGTACTCTAGTTGACACTACACAACTTCACGTTAAGGCTCTGTCCCAATTAGATCAACCTACTGAACACTGGGATACTTTCCTAATACATTTAGTGGTTTCTAAAGTTGATGCTGCTACCCTCAAAGCTTGGGAAATTGAACTTTCTAAAGAAGACGACTACTCTTACGAGCATTTAGTCACTTTCATAAATGCCAGATGCCAGCTCTTAACCGCTTTAGCTAATCAAAGTGAACCCTCATCTCCTAGTTCTAAATTTTAATTAATGTCTATCAAACCTAAAAGCGAACGCTTAGCGTCTAATACCCAAAAACCCGGGTCCAGCTCATCTAAATTTAAATCAAACACTACTGGTTACCCAACTAGGTCTAGTGAACGTCGTGTTGCTAGCTCTATGGTTTTAAATACTCAGAGCGAACCCCGCAAGAGTTTAAATGAACCTTTAAAGTGCATACTTTGCAAAGATTCCCATGCTTTACATCTATGCAAATCCTTTAAAGAACTGTCAGTCGACGACAGAAGAAAATTAGTTGCTCAAAACAAACATTGCTTCAACTGCCTAGCGCCCACGCATTCTGCTTCTAATTGCAAGTCCACAAGACTTTGCTACCATTGTGAAAAGGCTCATCACACTTTGCTACATCGTCATGATCAGGCAAGGTCATCGACAGCATCTACTTCTCCGAAAAATGATAGTGCTAAAAATTCCAATGCTTCATCGTATATTCAAAATGCCAAGTCCATTCGTAGTGCCCAAGTATTGTTGTCTACTGTCCAAATCGAAGTTCAGGATAACTTCGGCAACTGGGTCCGTGCACGCGGTCTTCTTGATTCAGCGGCAACTCATGATTTTGTGTCTAATTCCTTGATTAGAAAACTAGGCCTACCTGTAAACCCCACTTCTATTAACGTGTCGGGCATCAACAGCCCAAAATCGCAAGCTTTACAATTCTCATAGCTAACCATAAGAGACATTTGTCACAGAAACAACCTTCTTAAATTGAATTGTCTAATTCTCAATAGCATTGGAGAAGACACTCCAAGTCACTCTGTGGATATTTCAGGTTTAAACATTCCCTCGCATTTAAGGCTAGCCGATCCTTTGTTCAACATACAAAACCCCATTGACATACTCTTTAATGCCAATGTTTTCTGGAATTGCCTTCGTAAACAGGTTCGCAAGTTATCCTCAAACGTGGTCGCCAGAGACACTAATTTTGGATGGATCGTCACAGGTCAACTTCCCCATTATTCTCCCCAACCCGCATCGCAATGTTACTTCTCCAATACTGATCTGGAACAGTTTTGGAGGCTCGAAAGCGTTGATCCTCCTAACGTAACCTCTTCAGAAAATGAATTCTGTGAGCAAATTTTTTTGAACACCACCACTCGTTCTTCTGATGGTCGGTTCGTTGTTCAAATGCCAAGATTACATAATCCTCCCAAACTTATTAACTCTCAGCCCAAAGCTCGAAAAGCTCTCTTTGCTATCGAGAGCAAATTCAAGAAAGAACCTCTTGTTAAACAGCAGTACACTGATTTCATGGATGAGTATGAAAGCTTAAATCATATGGAAGTTGTTAACAAATCTGATGATGAATTGCACCCCCCAATTGAAACGGTTTATTTAAATCATCATCCCGTGTGGAAAACCCCTCTTGTAAAAGATAAAATCCGAGTTGTTTTCAATGGTTCATCACCCGACGTTAATGGCAACAGCCTTAACGACACCCTTTACTCTGGTCCTGCTATTCAGTCAGATCTACTCTTAAACTTTCGATTATTTCCCATAGCTGTTATAACTGATATAAAACAGATGTACCGCCAAGTTTTAATTCAACCGGAACAACGAGATCTCCAAAGAATCTTGTGGCGTGATGAAATCAGTAAGCCCATTAAGGTATTTCGTTTAAACACAGTTACTTATGGCTTAAAACCCTCTGCTTTCCTTGCTATCCGATCCCTACACTTGCTAGCCTCTCAAGATGGTCATTTATTTGATTCTAAAGCTTCTGAAGCACTAACAACGTCATTCTATGTTGACGATTATTTGCAGTCCTTCCCCACTTTGGAGGAAGCTTCCTTTGTGTCTTTAGAACTTCAGGCATTGCTAAGGAATGGAGGTTTCCCACTTCATAAGTGGAATTCCAACTCCCCTGAGTTTCTCGCCCAGTTTCCCATCGAAGACGTAGATCCTTCTTCTGTCGAAATTTGTGGAAACTCGGAATCCATAAAAACTCTAGGAGTTCATTGGTGCACTAGCACTGACACTCTCATCTATAAAGTTTCGCTCGCAGAAGAGCTTCCTAACACAAAAAGACAAATTCTCTCTGAAATTGCAAACATTTTTGATCCGCTTCAATTTCTTGCCCCAGTTATCGTTATAGCCAAACTCTTCATGCAAGAGCTGTGGTCGCTCAAATGTGAATGGGATGACACTGTTCCTCTTTCTTTTCTTGATCGTTGGCTTTCGTTTCGCAGCAATTTGCTGGATCTTTCTCTTATTGGAATTCCCAGGAATTTAATTAGCTCTCATTCTAATGCATCTTTTTTCCTTCATGTGTTCGCGGACAGTTCCGAAAAAGCTTATGGTTGCTGCGCATATTTAGTTTATCGTGGTTCATTAAATGAATCTTCTGTTTCCAACCTTGTTTGTGCCAAATCTAAGGTCGCTCCTCTTAAAACTATCACTTTGCCTAGGCTTGAGTTGTGTGCTGCACTCATGGCCGCAGAACTTGTTAAGAAATTACGAGAAGTTTTAAAAGTCGAATTCTCGCAAATCTATCTCTGGAGCGATTCCATGATCACCCTTTCTTGGATCACCAAGAACCCCTCTCACTGGCAAACTTTTGTTGCAAACAGGGTTTCCAAAATTCAAACTCTCTCTTCGGGATGTCAATGGAGGCATGTGCCCAGCGCTGACATCCCAGCCAATATTATCTCTCGTGGATGTTTACCCTCTCAATTGGCAGCTTCCCAGTTGTACTGGCATGGGCCCTCGTGGTTAATCAAAGACTCTTCTTCATGGCCTTCTAAACCTCCAGCTACAAACTCCAACTTGCCTGAAGCAAAAGTATCTCTACCTACCGCTTCGTGTCTTGTTTCCAACGCTTCTCATCCCTTGTTGTCCCGCTATTCTTCTTTTCATAAATTAATACGAATTGTCGCCTATCTCCTTAGATGGAAATATCTTGTGGTTGACCAACCTCTTCTCCCTAAACCACACCTTACCAATTATGAATTGAATCTCGCTACCATTAAGGTTTTACAACTGACACAGCAAGAAGCCTTTTCTTCTGAATTGTCTTTACTTTCTTCTAAAAGGGATCTTCCCAAATCCAGTCGTCTACGTGCTTTAGTCCCGTTCCTTGATGACGATAAGTTACTCAGGGTAGGTGGTAGGCTCGCTCAATCTTTGCTCTCTGAAGACAAAAAGCATCCCGTTATTTTGCCTTCCAAACATCACGTAACTTCCTTAATTATACGTGACTTTCATTATCGCAATCTGCATGTTGGCACACGCACTCTGCTTTGCCTCTTAAGGGAAAAGTACTGGATTAAAAATGGAATTCACGAAGTTTCCTCCGTAATTCACAAGTGCATTCCTTGTTTCAAAGCGAAACCTAAGGTCAATACTGAACTAATGAGCGATCTGCCTTCCTTTCGCTCTTCTCCTATACGCCCATTTGCTTTAACTGGTGTGGACTATATGGGTCCGTTCCAATATCAACGAAATTCCCCTGAAGCCAAACGCAAATTGTTTGGTAAGCTCTATGTTTCTCTCTTTGTTTGCATGGTTACTGGCGCAATCCACTTGGAACTAGTAACGAATGCTTCTACTTCTTACTTTTTATCAGCTGTCTCTCACTTCACTGCTAGGCGTGGTGTTCCTTCAGAGATGTTCTCTGATAATGCTTCCACTTTTCAGGGCGCAGCTTCCCTGTGGAAGAAAGCTCTTACTTCCTCTCCTGCCATGGAACAAATTTCTAATTTTTCCTACTCAAAGGGTTTCAAATGGCACTTTATACCTCCCTACGCTCCTCATCACGGTGGTAGGTGGGAATCTTGCGTAAAAACTCACTAAACGTCATTTAAGAAAGGTCTTAGGTAATCGAATTCTGACTTATGAAGAATTCAATTCACTGTCCGTTCTGATTGAAGGTGTTGTTAATTCTCGCCCTTTAACTCCTCTTTCCAATGACCCCGATGACTTGCTTCCACTCACACCTGGTCACTTCCTTATCGGCACTTCTCTTTCTGCCCCTCCTCCTCTTCCCAATTCTTACAGGGATTCTAATTTACCTATTGTTTGGCGTAAACTTGAAGCCCTCCGCAATTCCTTTTGGAAGAGGTGGAACTTGGAATATTTAACTTCCTTGCAACGGAGACAGAAGTGGTTTCTTTCCTGTCCCGACATTAAAGTGGGGGACTTGGTCTTGGTTAGGGACGTTTCCCCTCCCCTGGTCTGGATTTCTGGTAGAGTGAGCGAGTGTTATCCTGGAAGGGATGGGAGAGTCAGGGTGGTCAGAGTCTTGACCACTAATGGTCCGATCACAAGACCACTGTCTTTGATCGCTCCATTACCTTTAAATGCTTAACTGCTTATTTGCTCTCTGTTGGTGTTTTCCCCTCCCAGTATGGTGCATTCTTGGAATACACGGTACGAGAGAATATAATTTTTAATGCTTTTGCATGTTCATTCCTTCCTCTTTATCAAACACCAACAGTGATCTTCTATTTTCTCTTTGATGGTCATGTCTCTTATGTCTTTGTGAGTCTGTTCTATATATATATCTTCCATGACCCACCTAGCGTCATCTAGCAGCGAATCTCTGAAGCTCCTCAATTCTTCCTGGTGCAAGAGGACGTCTTTTTCCATTTGGCCATCAGATCTCGTCACCATCGCCAGCTATCATCTCCTTGATCAAGAGAACTTCGTCTACTTTTTCACTCACCATGCTGCGCTAGTATCGCCTGCTATCAACTCTTTGAAGACCATTTCCTCAAGAGAATTTAAGTTTACAATATTGGTCATGCTTATATGCTCTCCTTTTGTCTCCTACCCCCACTCTTTTCCCTTCCTTGGACACTCCGCGCTTCGCTGAGTGGGTCTCACTTGTAAGTCGGCAGTTGACTCGGTCAGTCAAGGCTCAACTAGAGCCAGTCTCCTCAAACCAAGAGGCACTCTCTACATTCTACGCCATGTTGGCACATTAAGTATTCGTCAAAGGGAACTTCACCTTCGACATGCAACCAAGATAAGTACAGACTTAAGGTTTTAACCTCATCTTCATCAGTTTCATTATCTACATGCTTTTATTGATCATTTTATAGACAGCGTGAGATTACTTATTTGGGGCGGTAATCATTCTTCGCGGGATTTGCCATGTTGGGCTTTTATCTGTCTAAGCCAACCTTAATAGAAAGTAGCTTTTCTTAAGCTATTTATATGAGAGAGCTTCTCACAACGTGGGATATTATCTAATACCCGCTGTCCATAAAATATTAAGCTCGTTCCTCCGCTGGATTAACCTGGGCCCCATTCTCCTATTAGGATTGTTCTGGAAACTTCCAGATTCTGTACTCTATCTACAAGTCTTGCCGTCATGTATTTTTCACTCACTTGTGGGAATACTATTTTAAAATGAGGAATCTTCCTTATAAATTAATGCAATAGCTAAATTTTCTTCCACCGTTGGAATGTTCTATGGCGCATTTAATTGTAATTCACAACTTTCTCAAGCAATAGATTCTCGCCTACCTAGTGCAACCAGTTATTTTTCATCACTGGAATAACTTTCTTTCCCATAAACTTTCGTGTTACTACAGTGAACTTTTCATCCATTCCACAAACTATAGTGAGAACTAGTGCTTGTTCAACATTTCTACCGCGTCGCGATCGTCCGATTACAATAAATAAGGCCATGAACATTTATCCTAAATCCCAATTGATCTTTCCTAAACCTTCTACTAACAAACCATGTTAATAAAATTGTTACTTTAAGGTCTATTGCAATGAGGTGTCACTCTAAAGACGTGCCCTCCCACCTTTGCTTATATCTCATTAATTAATCTCTGCATAACCACGTGTTTCATACACGGTTCAAGCTTACATTGTTTCTCCCTTATAATCAGGGAATACAATTCTTTCAACTCAGGAGTGAGTTATTTCTAGGTTTCACGAAGGGGAAACTTGCCCCATTAGTCTCGTGATTCCTAATTAAACATAGGAAGTCTAGAACCTTCCTTTTGACTTTCTTTTCAGGTTTCACAGTAAGTGACCTGCCCTCTTTGTATAATTGTAATAAAAGTAATTCTGCACAAATATAAGAAGTTATAGGAACTTCTATATTATTCTTCATGTTTTTCTTATTGTTATTTTCGAAGTGGTTACTTTCTCTAGAATGTTTTCTCAGAAATTTCTTATAGTACACACCTTGTACTCTATTTTATTGTTAAACTTTAATCACCTTAATTGTCTTTAAATTTTGAATTTTTATCTTCGCTATTTTAAATCCTTGCTAGGATTTTATAAAGGTTTGAAACCTCATAAATTGCTAATTGCCTGGAGCAAACTTTAAATGTTAGGAGGTCTGCAACCCCAAATAGTTACTAAAAATTGAAACTATATACTTGTCAAATTTATTAGACTTTTTTGCATTGTTAAATAAATTCAAACTTTCCTTTTCGACTCATCATTTCTCTAATACAACGGTTAGGCAAGATCCTGTCTTCCTTGGCTCTTCCTACTCAATGCCATTAAATCTATTGATAGGGCTTTCACCACTCGTTGCATTTGAGCAAGAACTCTTAGTGGTAATCTCGTTAAAGTTTCTCTTAGCTTTAATAGCTAATTCTAACTGGCCCGTAAGGCAAGTACAGCTCGCTACGCCAGCTACCTGCTTGTGGAGATCCTCTCCGAAAACTTATGGTTGGTTTTCCAAAAGATAAGTGTTTCTCTTTGTCTAAACTTTTAGCCGGCTCCTTGCTGAGTAAAAGCTTAGCCATTTCCAAATGCAACTATTGGTTCACTTACCAAAATTACTCCCCAAGGTATATTTTTTTTATCACAATCCTTCTTGGAAGCACTTGGTCGCTTTTTAGGAGCTCCACAACTTCGAAAACTGGAAATATCAAAATCGATGCAAATTATTGGTACTCTTCGAATTACTTGGTCAAAAAAGAATTCCTTTGAACAGATCTACAATAAGTCTGTTACTATCTGTCTTGCCAGACCATCACCCTTCCCCATAGTACGCATATGCATGCTTGAGAGGGAATACTCTAAAGCCATTCTCTTGCAAACCGCCCAAGTCCTAGCTGCAGTTCCCGTTAGCTTCGACCAGGTCCTTACCCACTTTAGGTATCAGAGAAAGGATTTGCAGTGGCAACCGCCTCTAAGTGCATTTAAAGTTAAATTCATAACTTTTGTGGGACTCTCCTCCTATTTTTCTATCCTTTTTCTCCAGTCCGAAACCCACCTCCTTTTCTTTATCATCTTCCCTTGGTGATTAGGTTATTCGTCAGCCAATAATCTACCCAAAATATGGTGCGGAAACCCGGGAGGGTCCATTTGTCATTTTTTCTGTTTAAAAGATTATTTGACAATACCTTGAAAATTATTAATACCTGTTTTGAATCTTTCAGCTATAACTACATCGTGCAAAGCCTGTGAAGGGGAAAGAGGCCGCTCCTGTCTCCTTTGGTGTGTCCCTTTCTTTCAACTTATTCGCTGCTGCCAGCTTGACAGCATTTCCAAGGTTCCACAGTTTCGCGAGTTACATTTCAATCTATTTTCTTTAACATGGCTCCTACTGAAAAGGATAAGGATGAAAAACTTACTTCTAAACGAGCATCCTATAAAGGGCAAATTACCCGATTCAGAAAGTACATAAAAGAGTTAGATCCCTCAGAAGCTCAATTAGACTTGTTGAAACATCGTGTAAGGGATTTTGAACGTTCTTATGAAAATTATTGCAACATCCAAACTGAAATATAAATTTGCATGCTCAATCAAACCGAAGATCGAGTCGAAGTAGAAAACCAAAATTACGAAGGCATAGGTTCTGCTTTCAAAATAATACGCCAACTCGAAGAGGAGCAGAAAAAGGACGCTTCTGTTCTTGGTTCCCTTCACGAACCACAAACTTCTTTCCGTGATGGTACTCACAAGCCCAAACAAATTTTACTTAAAATTGATTTACCCCAATTCTCTGGAGATGAATCTACTTGGGATTCTTTCTATGAATTATTTTGCTCCCTTGTTCATGACAATGAAGACATTCAAGTCATTTACAAGTTTCATTACTTGAGATCTATCCTCCGAGGTCAAGCTCTGCAGTTAGTTGAAGCACTCCCTTTAAGCGCCGAAAATTACCCCATTGCCTTTAACCAATTAAAAGAAAGATACGGGAATTTACGGTTACGTATTCAACGCCATATGAAGGCTCTATTCAACCTACCTGCGTCACAGCACAATGACGTTACTAGTTTGCGTACTCTAGTTGACACTACACAACTTCACGTTAAGGCTCTGTCCCAATTAGATCAACCTACTGAACACTGGGATACTTTCCTAATACATTTAGTGGTTTCTAAAGTTGATGCTGCTACCCTCAAAGCTTGGGAAATTGAACTTTCTAAAGAAGACGACTACTCTTACGAGCATTTAGTCACTTTCATAAATGCCAGATGCCAGCTCTTAACCGCTTTAGCTAATCAAAGTGAACCCTCATCTCCTAGTTCTAAATTTTAATTAATGTCTATCAAACCTAAAAGCGAACGCTTAGCGTCTAATACCCAAAAACCCGGGTCCAGCTCATCTAAATTTAAATCAAACACTACTGGTTACCCAACTAGGTCTAGTGAACGTCGTGTTGCTAGCTCTATGGTTTTAAATACTCAAAGCGAACCCCGCAAGAGTTTAAATGAACCTTTAAAGTGCATACTTTGCAAAGATTCCCATGCTTTACATCTATGCAAATCCTTTAAAGAACTGTCAGTCGACGACAGAAGAAAATTAGTTGCTCAAAACAAACATTGCTTCAACTGCCTAGCGCCCACGCATTCTGCTTCTAATTGCAAGTCCACAAGACTTTGCTACCATTGTGAAAAGGCTCATCACACTTTGCTACATCGTCATGATCAGGCAAGGTCATCGACAGCATCTACTTCTCCGAAAAATGATAGTGCTAACAATTCCAATGCTTCATCGTATATTCAAAATGCCAAGTCCATTCGTAGTGCCCAAGTATTGTTGTCTACTGTCCAAATCGAAGTTCAGGATAACTTCGGCAACTGGGTCCGTGCACGCGGTCTTCTTGATTCAGCGGCAACTCATGATTTTGTGTCTAATTCCTTGATTAGAAAACTAGGCCTACCTGTAAACCCCACTTCTATTAACGTGTCGGGCATCAACAGCCCAAAATCGCAAGCTTTACAATTCTCATAGCTAACCATAAGAGACATTTGTCACAGAAACAACCTTCTTAAATTGAATTGTCTAATTCTCAATAGCATTGGAGAAGACACTCCAAGTCACTCTGTGGATATTTCAGGTTTAAACATTCCCTCGCATTTAAGGCTAGCCGATCCTTTGTTCAACATACAAAACCCCATTGACATACTCTTTAATGCCAATGTTTTCTGGAATTGCCTTCGTAAACAGGTTCGCAAGTTATCCTCAAACGTGGTCGCCAGAGACACTAATTTTGGATGGATCGTCACAGGTCAACTTCTCCATTATTCTCCCCAACCCGCATCGCAATGTTACTTCTCCAATACTGATCTGGAACAGTTTTGGAGGCTCGAAAGCGTTGATCCTCCTAACGTAACCTCTTCAGAAAATGAATTCTGTGAGCAACTTTTTTTGAACACCACCGCTCGTTCTTCTGATGGTCGGTTCGTTGTTCAAATGCCAAGATTACATAATCCTTCCAAACTTATTAACTCTCAGCCCAAAGCTCGAAAAGCTCTCTTTGCTATCGAGAGCAAATTCAAGAAAGAACCTCTTGTTAAACAGCAGTACACTGATTTCATGGATGAGTATGAAAGCTTAAATCATATGGAAGTTGTTAACAAATCTGATGATGAATTGCACCCCCCAATTGAAACGGTTTATTAAAACATCATCCCGTGTGGAAAAACCCTCTTGTAAAAGATAAAATCCGAGTTGTTTTCAATGGTTCATCACCCGACGTTAATGGCAACAGCCTTAACGACACCCTTTACTCTGGTCCAGCTATTCAGTCAGATCTACTCTTAAACTTTCGATTATTTCCCATAGCTGTTATAGCTGATATAAAACAGATGTACCGCCAAGTTTTAATTCAACCGGAACAACGAGATCTCGAAAGAATCTTGTGGCGTGATGAAATCAGTAAGCCCATTAAGGTATTTCGTTTAAACACAGTTACTTATGGCTTAAAACCCTCTGCTTTCCTTGCTATCCGATCCCTACACTTGCTAGCCTCTCAAGATGGTCATTTATTTGATTCTAAAGCTTCTGAAGCACTAACTACGTCATTCTATGTTGACGATTATTTGCAGTCCTTCCCCACTTTGGAGGAAGCTTCCTTTGTGTCTTTAGAACTTCAGGCATTGCTAAGGAATGGAGGTTTCCCACTTCATAAGTGGAATTCCAACTCCCCTGAGTTTCTCGCCCAGTTTCCCATCGAAGACGTAGATCCTTCTTCTGTCGAAATTTGTGGAAACTCCGAATCCGTAAAAACTCTAGGAGTTCATTGGTGCACTAGCACTGACACTCTCATCTATAAAGTTTCGCTCGCAGAAGAGCTTCCTAACACAAAAAGACAAATTCTCTCTGAAATTGCAAACATTTTTGATCCGCTTCAATTTCTTGCCCCAGTTATCGTTATAGCCAAACACTTCATGCAAGAGCTGTGGTCGCTCAAATGTGAATGGGATGACACTGTTCCTCTTTCTTTTCTTGATCGTTGGCTTTCGTTTCGCAGCAATTTGCGGGATCTTTCCCTTATTGGAATTCCCAGGAATTTAATTAGCTCTCATTCTAATGCATCTTTTTTCCTTCATGTGTTCGCGGACAGTTCCGAAAAAGCTTATGGTTGCTGCGCATATTTAGTTTATCGTGGTTCATTAAATGGATCTTCTGTTTCCAACCTTGTTTGTGCCAAATCTAAGGTCGCTCCTCTTAAAACTATCACTTTGCCTAGGCTTGAGTTGTGTGCTGCACTCATGGCCGCAGAACTTGTTAAGAAATTACGAGAAGTTTTAAAAGTCGAATTCTCACAAATCTATCTCTGGAGCGATTCCATGATCACCCTTTCTTGGATCACCAAGAACCCCTCTCACTGGCAAACTTTTGTTGCAAACAGGGTTTCCAAATTTCAAACTCTCTCTTCGGGATGTCAATGGAGGCATGTGCCCAGCGCTGACATCCCAGCCGATATTATCTCTCGTGGATGTTTACCCTCTCAATTGGCAGCTTCCCAGTTGTACTGGCATGGGCCCTCGTGGTTAATCAAAGACTCTTCTTCATGGCCTTCTAAACCTCCAGCTACAAACTCCAACTTGCCTGAAGCAAACGTATCTCTACCTACCGCTTCGTGTCTTGTTTCCAACGCTTCTCATCCCTTGTTGTCCCGCTATTCTTCTTTTCATAAATTAATACGAATTGTCGCCTATCTCCTTAGATGGAAATATCTTGTGGTTGACCAACCTCTTCTCCCTAAACCACACCTTACCAATTATGAATTGAATCTCGCTACCATTAAGGTTTTACAACTGACACAGCAAGAAGCCTTTTCTTCTGAATTGTCTTTACTTTCTTCTAAAAGGGATCTTCCCAAATCCAGTCGTCTACGTGCTTTAGTCCCGTTCCTTGATGACGATAAGTTACTCAGGGTAGGTGGTAGGCTCGCTCAATCTTTGCTCTCTGAAGACAAAAAGCATCCCGTTATTTTGCCTTCCAAACATCACGTAACTTCCTTAATTATACGTGACTTTAATTATCGCAATCTGCATGTTGGCACACGCACTCTGCTTTGCCTCTTAAGGGAAAAGTACTGGATTATAAATGGAATTCACGAAGTTTCCTCCGTAATTCACAAGTGCATTCCTTGTTTCAAAGCGAAACCTAAGGTCAATACTGAACTAATGAGCAATCTGCCTTCCTTTCGCTCTTCTCCTATACGCCCATTTGCTTTAACTGGTGTGGACTATATGGGTCCGTTCCAATATCAACGAAATTCCCCTGAAGCCAAACGCAAATTGTTTGGTAAGCTCTATGTTTCTCTCTTTGTGTGCATGGTTACTGGCGCAATCCACTTGGAACTAGTAACGAATGCTTCTACTTCTTACTTTTTATCAGCTGTCTCTAACTTCACTGCTAGGCGTGGTGTTCCTTCAGAGATGTTCTCTGATAACGCTTCCACTTTTCAGGGCGCAGCTTCCCTGTGGAAGAAAGCTCTTACTTCCTCTCCTGCCATGGAACAAATTTCTAATTTTTCCTACTCAAAGGGTTTCAAATGGCACTTTATACCTCCCTACGCTCCTCATCACGGTGGTAGGTGGGAATCTTGCGTAAAAACACACTAAACGTCATTTAAGAAAGGTCTTAGGTAATCGAATTCTGACTTATGAAGAATTCAATTCACTGTCCGTTCTGATTGAAGGTGTTGTTAATTCTCGCCCTTTAACTCCTCTTTCCAATGACCCCGATGACTTGCTTCCACTCACACCTGGTCACTTCCTTATCGGCACTTCTCTTTCTGCCCCTCCTCCTCTTCCCAATTCTTACAGGGATTCTAATTTACCTATTGTTTGGCGTAAACTTGAAGCCCTCCGCAATTCCTTTTGGAAGAGGTGGAACTTGGAATATTTAACTTCCTTGCAACGGAGACAGAAGTGGTTTCTTTCCTGTCCCGACATTAAAGTGGGGGACTTGGTCTTGGTTAGGGACGTTTCCCCTCCCCTGGTCTGGATTTCTGGTAGAGTGAGCGAGTGTTATCCTGGAAGGGATAGGAGAGTCAGGGTGGTCAGAGTCTTGACCACTAATGGTCCGATCACAAGACCACTGTCTTTGATCGCTCCATTACCTTTAAATGCTTAACTGCTTATTTGCTCTCTGTTGGTGTTTTCCCCTCCCAGTATGGTGCATTCTTGGAATACACGGTACGAGAGAATATAATTTTTAATGCTTTTGCATGTTCATTCCATCCTCTTTATCAAACACCAACAGTGATCTTCTATTTTCTCTTTGATGGTCATGTCTCTTATGTCTTTGTGAGTCTGTTCTATATATATATCTTCCATGACCCACCTAGCGTCATCTAGCAGCGAATCTCTGAAGCTCCTCAATTCTTCCTGGTGCAAGAGGACTTCTTTTTCCATTTGGCCATCAGATCTCGTCACCATCGCCAGCTATCATCTCCTTGATCAAGAGAACTTCGTCTACTTTTTCACTCACCATGCTGCGCTAGTATCGCCTGCTATCAACTCTTTGAAGACCATTTCCTCAAGAGAATTTAAGTTTACAATATTGGTCATGCTTATATGCTCTCCTTTTGTCTCCTACCCCCACTCTTTTCCCTTCCTTGGACCCTCCGCGCTTCGCTGAGTGGGTCTCACTTGTAAGTCGGCAGTTGACTCGGTCAGTCAAGGCTCAACTAGAGCCAGTCTCCTCAAACCAAGAGGCACTCTCTACATTCTACGCCATGTTGGCACATTAAGTATTCGTCAAAGGGAACTTCACCTTCGACATGCAACCAAGATAAGTACAGACTTAAGGTTTTAACCTCATCTTCATCAGTTTCATTATCTACATGCTTTTATTGATCATTTTATAGACAGCGTGAGATTACTTATTTGGGGCGGTAATCATTCTTCGCGGGATTTGCCATGTTGGGCTTTTGTCTGTCTAAGCCAACCTTAATAGAAAGTAGCTTTTCTTAAGCTATTTATATGAGAGAGCTTCTCACAACGTGGGATATTATCTAATACCCGCTGTCCATAAAATATTAAGCTCGTTCCACCGCTGGATTAACTTTGGCCCCATTCTCCTACTAGGATTGTTCTGGAACCTTCCAGATTCTGTACTCTATCTACAAGTCTTGCCGTCATGTATTTTTCACTCACTTGTGGGAATACTATTTTAAAATGAGGAATCTTCCTTATAAATTACTGCATTAGCTAAATTTTCTTCCACCGTTGGAATGTTCTATGGCGCATTTAATTGTAATTCACAACTTTCTCAAGCAATAGATTCTCGCCTACCTAGTGCAACCAGTTATTTTTCATCACTGCAATAACTTTCTTTCCCATAAACTTTCGTGTTACTACAGTGAACTTTTCATCCATTCAACAAACTATAGTGAGAACTAGTGCTTGTTCAACATTTCTACCGCGTCGCGATCGTCCAATTACCATAAATAAGGCCATGAACATTTATCCTAAATCCCAATTGATCTTTCCTAAACCTTCTACTAACAAACCATGTTAATAAAATTGTTACTTTAAGGTCTATTGCAATGAGGTGTCACTCTAAAGACGTGCCCTCCCACCTTTGCTTATATCTCATTAATTAATCTCTGCATAACCACGTGTTTCATACACGGTTCAAGCTTACATTGTTTCTCCCTTATAATCAGGGAATACAATTCTTTCAACTCAGGAGTGAGTTATTTCTAGGTTTCACGAAGGGGAAACTTGCCCCATTAGTCTCGTGATTCCTAATTAAACATAGGAAGTCTAGAACCTTCCTTTTGACTTTCTCTTCAGGTTTCACAGTAAGTGACCTGCCCTCTTTGTATAATTGTAATAAAAGTAATTCTGCACAAATATAAGAAGTTATAGGAACTTCTATATTATTCTTCATGTTTTTCTTATTGTTATTTTCGAAGTGGTTACTTTCTCTAGAATGTTTTCTCAGAAATTTCTTATAGTACACACCTTGTACTCTATTTTATTGTTAAACTTTAATCACCTTAATTGTCTTTAAATTTTGAATTTTTATCTTCGCTATTTTAAATCCTTGCTAGGATTTTATAAAGGTTTGAAACCTCATAAATTGCTAATTGCCTGGAGCAAACTTTAAATGTTAGGAGGTCTGCGACCCCAAATTGTTACTAAAAATTGAAACTATATACTTGTCAAATTTATTAGACTTTTTTGCATTGTTAAATAAATTCAAACTTTCCTTTTCGACTCATCATTTCTCTAATACAACGGTTAGGCAAGATCCTGTCTTCCTTGGCTCTTCCTACTCAATGCCATTAAATCTATTGATAGGGCTTTCACCACTTGTTGCATTTGAGCAAGAACTCTTAGTGGTAATCTCGTTAAAGTTTCTCTTAGCTTTAATAGCTAATTCTAACTGGCCCGTAAGGCAAGTACAGCTCGCTACGCCAGCTACCTGCTTGTGGAGATCCTCTCCGAAAACTTATGGTTGGTTTTCCAAAAGATAAGTGTTTCTCTTTGTCTAAACTTTTAGCCGGCTCCTTGCTGAGTAAAAGCTTAGCCATTTCCAAATGCAACTATTGGTTCACTTACCAAAATTACTCCCCAAGGTATAATTTTTTTTATCACAATCCTTCTTGGAAGCACTTGGTCGCTTTTTAGGAACTCCACAACTTCGAAAACTGGAAATATCAAAATCGATGCAAATTATTGGTACTCTTCGAATTACTTGGTCAAAAAAGAATTCCTTTGAACAGATCTACAATAAGTCTGTTACTATCTGTCTTGCCAGACCATCACCCTTCCCCATAGTACGCATATGCATGCTTGAGAGGGAATATTCTAAAGCCATTCTCTTGCAAACCACCCAAGTCCTAGCTGCAGTTCCCGTTAGCTTCGACCAGGTCCTTACCCACTTTAGGTATCAGAGAAAGGATTTGCAGTGGCAACCGCCTCTAAGTGCATTTAAAGTTTAATTCATAACTTTTGTGGGACTCTCCTCCTATTTTTCTATCCTTTATCTCCAGTCCGAAACCCACCTCCTTTTCTTTATCATCTTCCCTTGGTGGTTAGGTTATTCCTCAGCCAATAATCTACCCAACTGGTGCTCTCGCACTGATACTCTCATTTAGAAAGTCTCGCTTGCCGAAGAGCTCCCTAACACAAAAAGGCAAATTTTGTCTTAAGTAGCTAAAATTTTCGACCCGCTTCAATTTCTTTCTCCAGTTATTGTTATTGCTAAGCTTCTTATGCAAGAGCTTTGGTCTCTTAAATGTGAATGGGTCGAAGGTGTTCCTTCTTCTTTCCTTAATAAATGGCTTTCTTTTCGATGTAGTTTACTTAACCTTTCGCTTATTGAAATTCCTATAAATTTAATCAATGCTTCTTCTAATACACCTTTCATTTTTCATGTCTTTGCCGACAGCTCCGAAAAATCTTACAGTTGCTGTTCATACCTTGTTTATTGCAATCCTCTAAACGAATCTTCACGCTCTACCGTAGTCTTATTTGTGCTAATTCCAAAGTAGCCCTGCTTAAAACCTTGCCCAGACTTGAATTGTGTGCCGCTCTCATGTCCGCTAAAAACTGCAGAAAGTTTTAAAAATTCAAATCTCTCAAATTTATTTATGGAGCGACTCCATGATCACTCTTTCTTAGATCGCCAAAACCCCCACCCACTGGCAAACCTTCGTTGCCAATAGAGTTTCTAAACTTCAAGCACTTTCTTTGGGATGTCAATGGAGACATTTGCCTAGCGCTGACAACCCGCTGAAATTATCTCACGTGGTTGCTCACCCCCTCAATTAGCAGTATCTCAACTGTACTGGTATGGGTCCTCCTGGTTAGTCGAAGACTCTTTTTGCTGGCCTTCTAAACCTTCAGTTTCAATGTCCAACTTGCCTGACGCTAAAGTAGCTAAATCCACTGCATCATGTCTTATTTCTAGCGTTTCATTTCCCTTATTGTCACGCTATTCTTCCTTTCATAAACTAATTCGGATTTTTGCTTATCTTCTTAGATGGAAATATATTGTTGTTGACCAGCCTGTTCTTCCTAAACCGCATCTAACTAATCATGAATTAAACCTCGCTACTATTAAAGTTTTGCAACTCACCCAGCAAGAAGCTTTCCCTACTGAATTGTCTTTGCTTTCAGCTAAGAAAGATCTTTCTAAATATAGTCGTCTTCGCGCCCTAGCCCCCTTCCTTGATGAAAATGGGTTACTCAGAGTAGGCGGAAGGCTTTCTCATTCTTCACTTTCTGAAGACAAAAAGCATCCTGTCGTTTTGCCTTCTAAGCATCACGTAACTTCCTTAATTATACGTGACTTCCATGATCGAAATCTGCGTTTTGGTACTCGCACCCTGCTTTGTTTATTAAGGAAAAAATACTGGATAATAAATGGAGTTCATGAAGTTTCTTCAGTAATACACAAATGCATCCCCTGCTTTAAAGTAAACCTAAGGTTAGCACTCAAATTATGGGCGATCTACCTTCATTCCGCCCTTCCCCTAGCCGTCCTTTTGCTATAACTGGTGTGGATTACTTGGGTCCATTTCAATATCAGCGCAATTCCCCTGAAGCTAAACGCAAATTGTTTGGAAAACTATATTATTCTCTCTTCGTCTGCATGATTACTGGTGCGATCCATCTGGAACTAGTAACAAATGCCTCTACTTTATATTTTCTGTCAGCCGTTTCTCGGTTTACTGCCAGGCGTGGAGTTCCTTCTGAAATATTCTCCGATAATGCCTCTACCTATCAAGGCCCAGCTTCATTGTGGAAAAAAGCTCTTACATCTTCTCCGGCCATGGAACAAATTTCTAACTTTTCCTATGCCAAAGGTTCCAAATGGTGATTTATACCCACTTACTCCCCTCATCACGGTGGCAGGTGGGAGTCTTGTGTCAAGCTAACCAAACGTCATCTAAAAATGGTTTTAGTTAACCGTATTCTAACCTATGAAGAATTTAACTCACTATCCATCTTAATCGAAAGTGTTGTTAATTCTCGCCCTTTGATCCCGCTTTCTAATGACCCTGATAATTTACTTCCATTAACCTCTGGTCATTTCCTTATTGGTAGTTCTCTTTCTCCCCCCCCCCCCCCTCCCCTTCCTAACTCTCACAGAGATTCTCGCTTGCCTATTGTTTGGCGTAAAATTGAAGACCTTCGTAATTCTTTCTGGAAAAGGTGGAAGTTTGAGTACTTAACTTCTTTACCGAGGAGAAAAAAGTGGCTTCTTTCTAAACCTGATATCAAGGTAGGAGACTTAGTCCTAGTAAGGGTCGCTTCTCCCCCACTGGTTTGGATCTCCGGCAGAGTGGTGGAATGCTACCTCGGAAGGGATGGAAGGGTTAGAGTTGTAACAGTTTTTACCGTTAACGGTCATATTTCAAGACCGATTTCCCTAATTTCTCCCCTGCCCATTGAAAATTAAGCTGATCTTTCTCCTCTCTGTTGGTGTCGGAATACACGGTTAGTTGGAGTTGCTCTTGCTGCTCTTTGCTTTTTCTCTTTCATTAGTTTCTTTTATTTTCTCTTTGCAGACACCAACAGGGACTCCTTTTTTGTATTCCCTTTTAATTTGAATATGCACTAAAACGTGCGTAAGTTTGTTTCAGTTATTTACCCTCTGGATTTCGACCCCAGCTCACCACGCGGAAACCTGCCGAAGTTCTTGGATTCAGCGATTTCAAGAGGACTTACAAACCATTCCAGCAGACGCCGTCGTTGTCGTCAGCTACCATCTCCTTTACGACCCTACTCCATGAAGAAAATTATATTATGTAAGGATTAATATTGCTCAGATGTTACCCACCCTGTTTTATGTTCCCTTGTCACCCCCACCTCCCCTTCGTCTTCTCGCCAGTCGTGTGTTCAAATTCTCCTTTCACTTCTCTTGTAATCAGCTTGGTGAACAGTTCATCCCTCTCTCAGAGGCTGTCCTCCTCTCTAAATGAGGTATTCAGACGCCATGTCTGAATTTTGAGTGTAGCGGTCGCGGGAAACTTCAAACTTCAATCTACCATGGCAAGATAAGTAACTACCTACATTGATTTTAAACATTTTAGAAGGTTTTAAACAACATTTTGAATGCCAATAATGAAAGTTATAGGCAGTGTTGGGATTTCCTCAAAATTGAGTAATAACTTCCTCCCTCCCCACTCCCCTCGTGGGAACCGTCATTCTTCGCCAACCAGGCTTGCTTCTAAAGTTATGAAATTCATCATTTCTTGAACTAAATAAGGGAATACTTTTCCTGCAACGAGGGGTTTATGTCAAATTCATAGCTGTCTAAAACTTGACTTGTCTACCTCCGTGGGATGTCTACTTGCGCCTTTAAACTGTCACTACAGCTCTGGAACTTTCCATTCAAAATAAAAACTAAACCGTGAAGAACTGTGCTCAAGACCGACAAAATTACTGCAACCTTTAAGTTAGAGTGTGTTCATCAACTGCAATATCAAGACTACATACCGCTAACCCGTCGAAGTGTAACTTCATGAACCTATACATACTGCAATAGTGAAAATTTACAATCTATCAACAAACTTTAGTGCTACAAACAGTATTCGTTCAACAATCGACCGCGTCGCGATTCGTTCGTATTAATACAATTGACCAGGACTCTATCCCATAATTCATACACTCCCAATCACTTGTACTAACAATTTAGGGTATATTTAAACTACAGTAAGTATTTTTTCTACGAGGCCTCGCCTAAAAATAGGCGCCCTCTCACTTGTGCTCCAGTTAACATTTATTCATTCTGTAAAAATAACCGTGGTTATAACCCACCCGTATTTTTTCCTGTTGCGACCAGGAAGTTCTAATTTTCCAATGGTTAAACGTTTATCTAATTTGTGTAATCCAGGTTTCACAAAAGGTGACCTGCCCTATTAGAATTTAGCATCTCCTAAACTCTGTGTCAATATAACAGTGGTTATAGGAACCACTTATTTATCTTCTTTTTCTTATCCTGCTGTGCCCAGGAATGCATCATCCTTTTGCTTGCTACTAAGGTATTCTAACAGCCCTTTTTTTTAGTAACATTCTACCTAATTAATCTAACGAAATATTAAACCAAATTGTAAGTCTTTTATTGGTATAGGCTTTGGACCTTTTAATTGTATGCACAATTCAAAATCCCTTGTGAGGTTTTATTGTTCGCAACAGGTCTGAGACCTTTAATTGTTATAAAACCAAAAAAAATTGTTATTAAGCTCAAAAGAACATCCAAGATCTAAATTTGTAAATGGTTTTCAATTCAATTACTTTGTTAAAAAATCTCTTATTTGTTTTCTACTTCTATTGCTAGAAAAGCGGTTAGGCAGGACCTTCTCTTCCCTAATTTTTCTGCTGAATTATTCTATATTCAAAGAAAAAGGCAAATCACTGAATGATAAGTTTATTAAAAACTCCATCACATGCTGCGTTTAAAACAAAACTTCTATTAACAACATTTACAAAGATTCTCTTAGCAATCACAGCTAATTCTAGTAAATCATTGAGGCATGTATAGCTGGCTCAGCTAGCTTCCTACTTGTAGAGATTTCACTCTGTCTTATGATTCTCTGTTTAAAATTTTGGTTTTGTTCAAGTTAGGTTTGAGGTTTTTCTCCGTTCTAAACTCTTTAGTCGGCACTCTGCTGGGTAAGAGTTTAGCCTGCTTTAAATGCAACAATTGGTACTCTCTCTATATTTCTACTACTAATAATAAAAATATTGCAAAAAAAAGCACTATAGTTTCTTCATCTCTGCCCACTCTGGGTACATTTGGCTTTTCTGTTGGGGATCCAACAGTGTCGGTTAGTAAAATTATTCCGCCTAATTTAAATCTTTCTGGCATTTCAGAATGCTTTCTAAAATCTCACCCTTTTGAAGGGAAACTACATAAATCATTTTTATTTGGCATACCTTGGTTCGCCAGTACACTACGTCCCTACAATATAGCCGCAATCCCGCTCGGGAGGGAAAGAGCACTTAGCGATAGCTTGCCGGTAACTTCAGCTCACGCTGCGCTTTCCGTTATCCTTGTTCAGGCCCCCGCTTGTTCAGGTCGCTTCTGCCAGTTTAAAGCAGTGTCATCATTTTTCCCCCTAGCTATTTCTTTATTATTGTCATTGGATTCTCTTCCTCCCTGCTGAAAATTGTTTCCAAACCTAAACCTACCTCCCTTTCTTTCTCATCATCTTCCCTCAGGTAGTGTTAAAGCTCAGGATTAACATACCACCCCCATTTCTTCGGATGATAATGAAGATCCAAGATAATGACATGAAACCTGCAACTAAAACTAACTTCTAACTTGCGTACTACAAGATATACAGGGATTAATAAAATGAATGCGGTAAACAAACGACTGAGGAAAGAAATGCCTCCATCCCTCGAAGAGGACTGAGGGACATGGAAGGAACTAGAGCCATAAAAGGCACAAAGCAAAGATAAAGAAAATGGTCCGACTCAAAGTCAGTTAGAAAAGGAGAATACAGACCCAGCTCAGAAATCCCTCGGGGTCACCAACTCCCGAAATCACCAGCCGTGAGCCCTTGAAGGTGTGCATAATAAGTGGTGAGCCTACAAACTCTCTGTCCTCCTTGGGGGCCTTGAGCAGACGGCAGGAGATATGCTAAGAAAAGAGGAGGTCTGACCCCTCGAAGAATGAGGGATCAAAAAAGATGAGACAAGGGCTAAATTACGATGGGAAAGTCAAAGACGCCCTAGATCTCGAATGACGTAATACTGTAGGTTTTTTTTAGCGTATGGCTTTTAGTGCCGGGAGTGTCCGAGGACATGTTCGGCTCGCCAGTTTTGTAGCTGCTTCGAGACGGACACCCAATGGGTGAGCTACAAGTACCGTTGGGGAGGAAAGTTGGAAGGGAGGGTCGAGGAGTTGGAAGGTAGCGGCTGTGGCCTATAGTTAAGGACCAACCCCGGCATTTGCCTGGAAGGAAGATGGGAAACCACAGAAGACCATCTTCAAGGTTACCGGCGGGGGGGATTCGAATCTCCTCGCCTCCCGGATGTGAGCGACTGCCAACAGTCATGCCGCAACGACCTCGGCTAACTCACCTGGTACCGTAGGGGTAGGAAGACAACATAAGTTGACCAAGGGAGGTCGACAGGAAAGATGACACAAAGCATCCCGGCACAAGTTAGTGGAAACAGAGAGGGACTCAGCTGGAGTCCAGAGGTCGCCAAGCCTCGTCCCACAAGTTGTGATACCCTGAGGGGCTTAGCGTTTCTTCAGGTACGAGTGGGTAGACTTTCCAAAACCTACCCTTAATATCCATTGTAATATTCCCGTTTCTAGGAGGTCACGAATTTATTAAACGACATAAAATGACGGATTTCCTCCGTGAAGACCAGAAGGAGGTCGCCAAAGTATGGTTGTCTTCCTAAATGCCCACCCCCAGGGGCTCACATCTAGTGGGACGTGGGTTGGCGACCACGGAGCCCCAGCCGAGTCCGGCATTGCTTCCACTTACTTGTGCCGGGCTAATCTCCGTCTTCTTTCCTGTCGACCTCACTTGGTCAACTCTTGTTCTCTTCCGACCCCCACGGTATTAGGGTATCAGAGACCTAGGGAGTCTCTTCCTTTCCCGCCTTAATTGGCCCTTGTCTTATCTATTCTGATGCCCTCCTTCTGCGAGGAGTCAGCCTTCTTTTTCATTTCCTGTTATCTCCTGCCTTCTGCTCAAGGCCCTCAAGGAGGCAGGGTGTATGTAGTCCCACCACTTCTGGTGCACCATGGATATTGCTACACCCTCAGGGGCTCACGGCTTGTGAGTTCGGGAGTTGGCGACTCCGAGGGATTCCTGAGCTTGGTCCGGGTTTCCCCCTTTTATCCATTACCTCTGGGGCGGACCCTCTCCTCTTTCACTTTCATATCTGCCTTTCATGGCTCTCCTTCCTTCCGAGTCCCTCAATCCACATTCTTCGAGGGTTGAGGCCATTTCTTTTCCTCCTGTCCTTTATTTGCCTTATTCTCCTTTTGTATTCCATTTCTTCTTCTAGTATATAAGTTAGTAGCTAGTTTTAGGTGCAGTTTACATTTCATTTTCATCTTTACGATCACCCAAACCATTAGGGGCCGATAACCTTGATGTTAGGCCCCTTAAAACGACAATTTTCATCATCATCATCATCATCCTCTTAAATGCCCTCATTTTATCTTTTTGGATCTTCTAGATACTGACTCTCTCCTCTGTCAGTGCTTGTCGGCGAAATTGACAGCGAACATCTCTAGCTGGTTCTTCCATCGGTCCAAGTGACAGTGATACCATCACTTTAGCAGCTTGAACTGCTAACTCGCTTCCGGAATTCCCATGTGGCTTGGATGTCACAAGAACAAGAATCTGTCTCTTCATATGACTGGCAATGTATTCTCACTCTTGCCCACTGGGAGAAATATATTGGCGTGTCATAATGTGAGCATTTTACGGCCCAGTAACATAGAGAAGGCCAGCATGGCGTTATACCCGCACACCGTAATGTCTGCAGTAACCTTTAGATCGCAACACTGAATGTCATCAGCACTACACATCAACACACGAACTCACCTCTCGAACCAAATATTACCTGCTCACATAAAGATCTTGGTTCTTTTGATGATGATGATGATGATGATGATGATGATGATGATGATGATGATAATTGTTGTTTTAAGGGGTCTAACATCTAGGTTATTGGCCTCTAATTTTTTGGGTGATCGTGAATATGATAATTAAATGTTAACCATAACTAAAACCAACTACTAACTTATATACTAGAAGAAGAAATGGAAAACAAAATGAGAATAAGGCAAATAAAGGACAGGATGAAAAGAAATGCCCTCACCCCTCGGAGAATGCGGTTTGAGGAACGTGGAAGGAAGGAGAGCCATGAAAGGCAGATAGGAAAGTGAAAGAGGATAGTGTCCGCCCCAGAGGTAATGGAAAAAGGGGGAAATCCTGACCCAGCTCAGGAATCCCTCGGGGTCGCCACCTCCCGAAACCACCAGCCGTGAGCCCGTGAGGGTGTAGCCATACCCAGGGTGCACCAGAAGTGGTGGGGCTACACACACCGTGCCTCCTTGAGGGCGTTGAGCAGAAGGAAGGAGATAACATGAAAAGAAAAGAAGGCTGACCCCTCGCAGAAGGAGGGTATCAGAAAAGATGAGACAAGGGCCAATTAAGGCGGGAAAGGAAGAGACTCACTAGGCCTCGGATACCCTAATACCGTGGGGGTCGGAAGAGAACAAGAGTTGGCCAAGTGAGGTCGACAGAAAAGAAGACGGAGAGGAGACCGGCACAAGTAAGTGGAAGCAATGCCAGACTCAGCTGGGGCCCCGTGGTCGCCAACCCACGTCCCACTAGATGTAAGCCCTTGGAGGGTGTTACGTGAAAGAGAAATCTTAGATATGGAAGGACAATTATCTCCAAATGAGACAAATAAAGGCCTCAAGAGGAAAAGGCACACCAATTTCTCTTCGTCAGAGGAGGAAGTCCTTATTAAGGTGGTGGAAGAGAGGAGGTGAGTCATCGAAAACAAAAAGTCCGATGCTGTTACATGGGGAGCAGAAATGTAAGGCATGGGAAGAAGTAGCCCAAACCTTTGAGGCATTGACAGGTTGTAAAAGACCTGTCAAAAATGTACGGGATGAATACGAAAATATGAAGAAGAAAGAGCTGACCGAAGAAAAATAAAACAAGTTTTTCTGACGGGTGGAGGAAGGAAAACTCCCGCAAAGAAAACAGCCTATGTTGAGAAACGTATATCATTAATGGGAACATCGCCTGAGGGACTGTGCAATCCGTTTGATGGAGATAGAATAAGTAAGTTTCAAGATACGGTAATTAATGAAATCTCGCAATTTAAAATTGTTTCAAGGGTAGTTTGTAAACGTATCTAAATTTCACATTTTCCTTAACTAATATAAGGCTGTGGGTTTTATTTTTCGATGAGTTGGCGCAATGTCCGATAATTATAGAAGGAACGGATACAAATATGATTGAGGTGATAGGGCAGCCTGAAACTGCGTGTATACAGGTACTGTTTAGATAGACCTTATGCCTATGTTTATGTCACATATGATGATGATTATTGTTGTTTTAAGGCGCGGAACAGCGAAGTCATCTACCCTATTTATGACACAAAAATATAGTTAAATACTATCTTGAATTCTTGAATATGTTGAATATGATAGATTATATATGTTTTATTTAATGCCATAGCATACGCTCCTCTGGCTAATCCAGCAGTCTCAGTAATTAATCGCTAGGCCACATAAGGTGACTTGATGGCTAGAAATACAGTATAGTGCTAGACTACTGTGTGATGTTGGGAAACATATATAGTTCCATCTACTTTAGACTCCATCATGGTCTGTATTGACACATATTATAAAACAATATGCAAATATGGTTTTCTCGTCTTATTTTGGTTGTGTTGATATGAGTTCTCTTCTGTTCTTTACAGTTATTCCATCGCTACCTACGGTACAGATATAGTTATGATATCCCTTCGTGGTCCGTAAGCGTCCGTAAAGACCAGTTCTTAGAAGATTTTTCCATATCAATTACAATTATTCAAGGACCCTGTTACTTCATATACGTCAATGAAGATCATATACAACATCAAAACAGTTGATTGCACAAAGTTTCTTCGTAGAAGATGAAATATAATTTCACTTGGACAAGTCGACAGACATTTCATGGTTTTTAGTGGTATAGGTTTTACCCATGTGTTTTTAATATAATGGTTCTTATTTGTTTTTAATGTTATGAGCATCTTTTAAGTGATATCTTTGTAATCATGACGACAGTGAGACGATGAGTGGCTGGTGAAGGGAGCAGTTATAGCCCCGAAACACGTACCACAAATGTAAGTGTTAACATAGTTTTAACATTAGTTTTGTATTGATTGAAGGAATATATTTGCATATTGTTTATTTTATTGATATGATGATGATAATTGTTGTTTTAAGGGGCCTAACATCTAGGTTATCGGCCCCTGATGGTTTGGGTGATCGTGAAGATGATAATGAAATGTCAACTACAACTAAAACTAACTACTAACTTATATACTAGAAGAAGAAATGGAAAAACAAAAGGAGAATAAGGAAAATAAAGGACAGGAGGAAAAGAAATGCCCTCAACCCTAGAAGAATACGGATTGGGGGGACTTGTAAGGAAGGAGAGCCATGAAAGGCAGATAGGAAAGCGAAAGAGGAGAGGGTCCACCCGACAGGTAATGGACAAAAGGGGGAAACCGGACCCAGCTCAGGAATCCCTCGGGGTCGCCAACTCCCGAACTCACTAGCCGTGAGCCCCTGAGGGTGTAGCATTATCCAGGGTGCACCAGAAGTGGTGGGGCTACATACACTCTGCCTCCTTAAGGGCCTTGAGCACAAGGCAGGAGGTAAAAGGAAAAGAAAAATAAGGCTGATCCCTCGTAGAAGGAGGGTACCAGAAAAGATGAGACAAGGGCCAATTAAGGCGGGAAAGGAAGAGACTCCCTAGGCCTCGGATACCCTAATACCGTCGGGGTCGGAAGAGAACAAGAGGTGACCAAGTGAGGTCGATAGGAAAGAAGACAGAGAGGAGCCCTGCACAAGTAAGTGGAAGCAATGCCGGACTCAGCTGGGGCCCCGTGGTCGCCAACCCACGCCCCACTAGATGTGAGCCCCTGGGGGGTTTTATTTTATTATTTTAAAACATAAATATATAAAATTTCTTAAATACTAGGTAGTGGATAAGGGTGGATAAGTGATAATATCATCAAATTATTTCAAGGCCTTAACCACTTTTTCCTTGCTTATTACAGTATATTAATGTTTCTTATTATATACATTTTGTTGTTCATAGGTGGAATTTTTAGGGGAAGCTCAAACTTCCTGGTCCAGTTGGTCGCTAGCGCTGCTGAAAACCCCTTTTGTTCTCAACACGATGCACAATCAATAATAAAAATCTGAGGATCAGGTATGGAGGAGCAGAGAATGTTCTTCGCAGAAGAAGAGAAGAGAGCACGGGAGAGACACGAGTGGGAACGGGAGAAGCATAACTGGGAACGGGAAGAGCACACTTTCAAAATGAACTTACTCCAAGCTCAATTGGAAAATGCAAGAAAACAATCTGATTAGTCATTGATTCCACTGTAATTTATGTTAAACCTGTGTAGGCCCAGGCTGAAATAATTTAAATTAAATAAACTGTATTTGCAATGTTCCTCTCATTATCCTGAATAAGGTTTTACAGACTGTGGGAAGTTAAAGATGTGAAAAGTATCCCTGAATGAGTGTGTCTCGAACTAGAGTGTGTGCATGTTGATCTTGAAGGGGTGGTAATTGTATATCGAATTCATCAACAATTGGTCTCTACAGGAGAGGTTCATCTTCACCTTGCTGTTGAGCAACGTTATTAAGTAGGCCTACCGCACAAGCAACAATAATGGCCATTATTGGCAACTCCAGCTATCTGATATGACATCTAGCGGTAAAAATGAGAAACTTACCAAGTAGGGTACATTTGTCACGTGGTGAC
Source organism: Meconema thalassinum (assembly GCA_946902985.2). NCBI lineage: Eukaryota > Metazoa > Arthropoda > Insecta > Orthoptera > Tettigoniidae > Meconema > Meconema thalassinum. The sequence continues at coordinate 514,416,368 of OX336392.1, read as the reverse complement.
TGTTTGTATATGGTTTCTTGTATTGGTAAACAGATCGTGGTAAATTGTTCGTGTCTTTATACATAAGTAATAAGTTTTACTCGTTGATAGAGTGAAAAATGAGTAAAAGCAAAGTGTATTGCTCAGTTTACGGCTGTAAGTCGATATATAAGAGGGCTGCGGATATACGTTTTCATCACTTTCCAAAAGATGCAAATAGCAATAGCCGAAATCTGATGATACCTAATAATACCTAATACCTAATAATAATACCATTCCACCCCGGGAAGGATCTAACACTTGTCGAGGTAGACAGACAGAAGACCTGCGACGTAAAGCCAGCGAAGGTTATTCAGTTTAAAAACAGCTGTTACGATGGGCGCGCTGGTAAGATTGAAGTTACTTGAATAATTAATTAAATAATTAATTATTGGCTGCTTGGTAGGGAGAAGGGATGAGTTTAACTTGTATTAAAACTCGTGGGGCGACAGGAATTGCTTGATTTGGATGGTTAAAAGGTGGGTTTGGTGTTGAATATTTTAATGGTAGCGGAATCACTCATTCTACAGTGCAAATTATAGGCAAATTAGGCCTATATGACTCGTAGTGGAATAGCTCGAATATCGAAGAACTTAGCGATTACGAGGTGCAGGCTTGGCGGAAAGGCTGGCGGATCATCAGTTTGACATCAATTCACGATATAAGTCGGAGCTTGGAACAGTGGCGTCTGGTTTGCGTGGATGCTAGTCTCGGAATGATAAAAGTAGCACAGCTTCGGTGTGTTATTTATTTGTTTATGTACCGTATTTCTCTATTTGAATGTCCTCGGCGTTGACTCAGGATCGACATTTACATTATATTGCGCATAATAGTACCGAAATAATGTCCGAAGTGTAGCCCTGTGTAAATTTGAATCAGCTGATCTACATCAACCATAAAAACTGATGCTTGATAATATGCAAATGACACCAAAAATCCATTGGAACACACAAATTAGATCACGTGTAACGCACAGTTATACATATATACAATTAAAAATAACACTGTCATTACTTTAGAGACCACATTTACTGATTATAACCGAAAAATAAAAAGTGTTCCATATCAAACGCGTGTTATTGAGTATTTTAAACCCTACTTATCCAGACCGACCGCAGCGCCCCAAGTGTTAGTTTGAGTTACCAATCGTGTCGACATTTGTTCTGAGTTCCAGCGATAAGACAGGAAATCTCCTTTTCCAAACTGCAAAACAACGCTCTACAACATTTCGTGTACGGATGTGTGATTCGTTGTATAGATTTTCAGTCCTGTTTGAGGGGTTATCAAGTGGTGTCAATAAGTAGCTTGTGAGGGCATAAGAGCTGTTCCGAGAACTACGGAGTCTTCAAAATCCCCTCTTTCCAATCGAGCCCTCAACCTTCTGTTCATAAAGGTATTGCTATCATGCGATGAGCCAGGCCAGCGGGCAACAATGTCACTAGGTAATGCAGAGATCCATGTCTGCCATAACCTGCACATTCATGAAAAAGTATCCTTTCCTATAAATTTCAGCATAATTTCTGTGCCGGTATTACGTCACTATTTTACGATTGCTACGCCTTTCGACATGTTTAATTTTGATTGCCTGGTGTGATGACTTCGGTTCTCTGTTTTCCCGCTAGAGAGCTACACCGAAAGGTAAGAACTTATATTTGTCTTTCTACTGAATGCAGCTGATGTTCCGGTCCTGTGAGAGAACGCCGAGTTAGTTGTCATTTGTCTAACTATTATGTTGCATGTCAAGTACGAAGTGTGTCGAGATCTTGTAATATTTTGGTTAGACTTGGATCTCCATGGAAGAAGACAGTAGTTGAGTTTGCTGCTAGGCCTGTTATGTATCAAAGTGGCCTGAGATACGGTGATAGTTCGTGTCTCCGAGAGTAAATATCTGTACTGTATTATGTGGTACAATCTGCATTGACTTTGAGATGTTAAATAGGACTTGTCGGGTAAGAATCATGTTAGCCGGGAGTGATAAAATAGGACTAGATATATGTGGTGAGTTGTTTTGGTAGACTTAACCTTGGATGATGTATTGGAGTTGTTGCTGTTGGTTTTTTGTTTTTATGAATCTTCTGTTGGCAAACGGTAACAGTAGTCTTCCGTCAGCCGAGGAGTGAACAAGAGAAGTTCTCAGGAAGCCATGACAGGGCTTAGACGTTTATAAAATTTTACTGCCGAGGATAGTCAAGTATTATATTAAAAGATATGAATTCCGACATCTTGACATGGGTTTAAGCATGTATATGTATCGAGCAGCTGATATTGATATTGTGAAGAAGTTGAGTATTTTATGAGAGTGAGTGGACGTTAGATTGGCAGTGTTTGTTTTGAAGGCTCTTGGATTATCGGAAGAGATAAATGTATTCAGGCCTATTAACATGTGTTGGAACACGAATGACCTTTATATTGGAACTACCGACGATTTGAGCAATATTAGTAACAAGACGAGTCGATGCAAGTGAAGGAAAGTCGTGAAAGATTATACGCCGTTGTCATTGCTTGTTTGGAAACTTGGATTACTGTGAATGTTGATCTGTCGTTTAGAATATAAGGCAAGTACCAAAGAATCTTGTATTTTTCCATGTCTTTTAAATGTCATGTAATATATGCAAGTGTTATTGTTAATAGAAGTTGTTACCGCAGTTTGTATCAGTGTATTATTTCTAGGCCTATGCTAGATACTGTAGTCTCGGTACATTCATCTGGGTTATATCGCAAATGGGCTCGGTCGTATTCTGTTGTTAGGAGAGGGGGTGTTACATTGGTAGCTAGAGAGTGGTTAACGATATTTTACCACATTTTCTTAATGTATCGAGATTGCAGTGTTGTGTGTGGGCGTGGAGGTATGCACTTAAACTTAACTTACGTGAAGTACGATTATGCATATGTTTATAACTTCTAATATATGTACGTTGTTTTGTTTCATGTTTAATATTGTCACAAATGGAAGTGAGACCTTTGCCTACTTGTTATTATCTGACCAAAGATGAGGTGGTCCATGAATTGATGGTCAGAAGTGAAAAGCCTAATTATCATAGGGAGTTGGATATTGCTGTACTGAAGAGAGTAAAGGATAAACCTATTATTATTCCTGACCATGAACATCCTTATTGAAGCGCCGGTAAGTCCACCATAGTGTCCACTGTTTCTAATTTAATTGATTCTTTAAATGTTGTGAATGTTCTGGGGAAAACGGCTACTTCTCAACGGAAACGAATTAAGTATAGGTCTATTCATTGGGTACATCGGCTACAGGATTTAATTGGTGTTTGGTCTTTGAGTGATGTGAGTTTTGCGAATGAGTTATTAGGCCTACGTTCCAAACTTGTCGAATTATTTGATCTGAAGTTTCCTGAGGTAAGTAATTGTGATATGGCTGAATCCATTGAAGGTTCGCATTGTGATAGTTTGATTGGTGATGTTGCGTGTGAATTGAGTGATCGTGTGAATTTAGTTGACAATTTGGAAACTACGTTGGCAGATAATCGTCAGGATAGTGCAAGGGTTAGTGAGAATAGAAATCCTTCGAAAGAGAGTAGCTATATAGGGTCATCTACGGATTTACCTCGTAATGTGTTGTGTGCGGTCAGGTCTAAAACTGTTAATCGGAGTAGTTCCACTGAAAGATGTGTTTTCACTACTAAATCGGTTCAGAATAGTGATACGATGTGTTCTCAAACGAACCTAAAATCTAATTTGTCTCTGGTGCCTAAATCTGTGCAGACGGGGGACAGTTTATTTGACGAAAATGATGTGGTAAGGGGGAACGCATTTGATTTGGGTGAGAATAATAGTGCATTGCTTCAGGGTGACAGATTGGGTCGTAACATGTCTGAGTATGATGTTAAGTTCTCTACCGTGCCCAACCCGTTGAATGTAATTTTAAGGGATTTTAATGTGTGTGATGGTACGGATAATGATTTATTAATCAAATTTCTTAGGAAATTCATTGAGCTTAAAGAAAGTGGAACTGTTTTTGGATTATCTGAGCTGCACATTTATCGGATTGTGTTCCCGTGCACTAGTGGGTTACTTCGTGAGAGATTAGTGGAGAGTATGAGTAACCATCGTTCCTTGAGGTTCTTTCATCTTGAAGTTTTAGATTTTTTCTTTACTCCTAGAACCCTATCTGACTTTCATCGTGATCACTTATTTAGAATACAGATGATGGACGAAACTCTCAATCAGTATTTTATAGATGTTAAATGGTATGCCAAGGTTTTCGCTGTCCAATTATCTGAAAAACAAATTGTTACTTCTATAGTAGAAGGCATTAATCCCATTTATAGGTCATTCCTGTCTATGAATGCCAAACCCCAGTCTTACAAAGAGTTTAATGACATCATCTTGGAGGCTGAGAAGGTAAAGAAAGCTGATTTGAGACGCATGCATGATTCATCGAAGTTTTGCACTTCTATTTATGGTCCACCTGTGCAAGCTTGTACTTCTAACAATTTTCAGCGGCGTGAAGCTGTACTACCTGCTGGAAACTATAATGATGCTGTATCTGGTAGTCATGTATTTCAGGGAGATGTTGTTCAGGAGAAACGTGCTATCATTCCTGCTGATTTTCGGCAGAATATGTTTCAGGGGCATGAACTTCAGAGAGATTTTAGGGGTAACTACTATAAAGGTAAGAGGTGTGATCGGTGTGGATCATACGATCATCTTCGTCGTTGGTGTGATGCACCGGATAATCGTTTCTGTTGATGTACTTTTGTATGTTGATGTTTTTTCTAAATTGTGTTCGGGAAATTTTTATTTCTCAGCACAGGTGATGCACTTTCATCTGAATCGTGTAAATAAGTTATGATTCGTCTTGTATGTATTGTCTAAATTGTGTTAGGTCTAAAGTGTCAAACTTGTATATATGTATTTGAGTGTGTGAGTGTGAGTGATTGTTATTTAGCTTTGCTCTTGTAATAGGGTGGGTGTTGTTGTTGTTGTATTGGGATAATAAAAAAGGTTAGGTCTTATTCATATTATGGGGTTAAAATAAAATAAAGGGTAAAGCCGAATATATAAATTGGGTTTGCGTTAGGATATCTTAGTTCGTCTTACGATCCTAACTTGTTGTCAAGGTATGGGACTTGACTAGGTGACATAAGGTGTTCTTATATTGTGTGGTGAGTATTTACAAATCGTTCCTTTGTGTCTCCAAGTGGTGACTTGTTCATTGTTGGTGGCTTGTTGATGTTGGAAAGTAAGTACTGGCCGAATTTGTTATGTGGTGACGGGTATTCATGCTACACCAAGGAATTATGCGGTGAGTATGATATGATGAATTACGGATTTTATTTAAGGTTTTTTTATGTTTTGTGAGAAGATGTTTTAACGGACTCTATTTATATTCAGGCAATTTTGGGGAAGATTTGTGGGTAGTAACTTGTTATTATTATATTCTGTGTGACGTGAAGTTTTGTGATTTGGATGAATGATTATGGATGTTGTATGTTGTTGATCTGTTCATATGTACTGTCTGTGCTATATTTTCTTGGTGTTGAGGTATACTTCCGTTTTTTCTTTGGATTTTCTTTGGGCTGTCTTCGTTTTGTAAATTTTTTGGAAGGTGGTTTTTTGGTTTATGTTTTCTTAAGTGTGAGTAGAGATGGACTATGGAGGACTAATCCCGACATCCAATTTTCCCTAGTTTTTTTTTGAGGCAAGGAACTCAGATTTCATTTTTTTTGTGGTAACTTCTGTCTGTTATTTTCTGTATCTTTGAATTTTTAATTGTGAACCTAATTATTGCATGGATAGTAGCAACTTCTATATGGTAAACGTGTGATGTATGATTTGTCAAACTTAATTTGGTTTGTGAAGGACATGGAAATTTATCTATTATGTGATTATTCGGTTTGGTAACTTGCCTGATTTTCTTGTAAGGATGAGTAATGTTGGTTGTATGTATTATGTTAACGTGTAGGTTGTTACTCCTTAAATGGTACTGCCTCTAGTATATTTGCTTTCAGCTTAATTGTGGGAGTGGTTGCTTCGACGATGGCTGTGGCTTCGATGTTAATGTGAAGTTATCCAGGGCCCGGATATTGAACAAGCATCGTGGGATGGAATCGGAATGAAGCTTTCTCCTCATTTGCAAGAAATCTACTACGATTTGGTTGAATGTATTTATATTGGATCTCATTATGTAAAGCATCCTTGTAAAATTTTGTTTAGACATGATGTCAACTGATATTGTCTTTGACGTGGTGTCAAATCTTGGAACGACTAATGTGAGCGACAAAGAGTTTGGAATGTGAAAGAACTTGTATGTTTTGAAGAGTTTACCTTATGGAGTTTTGGAAGTATTGTGAGAAAAAAAACTTCAGGGTATTGTGTTTTGCATGTTACATGTTGACTTGATATACTGTCCGAATATGTTTTCGCGGTTTAAATAAAAACCGGAGCTAAGGCTTGTGGAGAGGGAGGATGTGCCGGTATTACGTCACTATTTCACGATTGCTACGTCTTTCGATGTGTTTAATTTTGATTGCCTGGTGTGATGACTTCGGTTCTCTGTTTTCCCGCTAGAGAGCTACACCGAAAGGTAAGAACTTATATTTGTCTTTCTACTGAATGCAGCTGATGTTCCGGTCCTGTGAGAGAACGCCGAGTTAGTTGTCATTTGTCTAACTATTATGTTGCATGTCAAGTACGAAGTGTGTCGAGATCTTGTAATATTTTGGTTAGACTTGGATCTCCATGGAAGAAGACAGTAGTTGAGTTTGCTGCTAGGCCTGTTATGTATCAAAGTGGCCTGAGATACGGTGATAGTTCGTGTCTCCGAGAGTAAATATCTGTACTGTATTATGTGGTACAATCTGCATTGACTTTGAGATGTTAAATAGGACTTGTCGGGTAAGAATCATGTTAGCCGGGAGTGATAAAATAGGACTAGATATATGTGGTGAGTTGTTTTGGTAGACTTAACCTTGGATGATGTATTGGAGTTGTTGCTGTTGGTTTTTTGTTTTTATGAATCTTCTGTTGGCAAACGGTAACAGTAGTCTTCCGTCAGCCGAGGAGTGAACAAGAGAAGTTCTCAGGAAGCCATGACAGGGCTTAGACGTTTATAAAATTTTACTGCCGAGGATAGTCAAGTATTATATTAAAAGATATGAATTCCGACATCTTGACATGGGTTTAAGCATGTATATGTATCGAGCAGCTGATATTGATATTGTGAAGAAGTTGAGTATTTTATGAGAGTGAGTGGACGTTAGATTGGCAGTGTTTGTTTTGAAGGCTCTTGGATTATCGGAAGAGATAAATGTATTCAGGCCTATTAACATGTGTTGGAACACGAATGACCTTTATATTGGAACTACCGACGATTTGAGCAATATTAGTAACAAGACGAGTCGATGCAAGTGAAGGAAAGTCGTGAAAGATTATACGCCGTTGTCATTGCTTGTTTGGAAACTTGGATTACTGTGAATGTTGATCTGTCGTTTAGAATATAAGGCAAGTACCAAAGAATCTTGTATTTTTCCATGTCTTTTAAATGTCATGTAATATATGCAAGTGTTATTGTTAATAGAAGTTGTTACCGCAGTTTGTATCAGTGTATTATTTCTAGGCCTATGCTAGATACTGTAGTCTCGGTACATTCATCTGGGTTATATCGCAAATGGGCTCGGTCGTATTCTGTTGTTAGGAGAGGGGGTGTTACATTGGTAGCTAGAGAGTGGTTAACGATATTTTACCACATTTTCTTAATGTATCGAGATTGCAGTGTTGTGTGTGGGCGTGGAGGTATGCACTTAAACTTAACTTACGTGAAGTACGATTATGCATATGTTTATAACTTCTAATATATGTACGTTGTTTTGTTTCATGTTTAATATTGTCACAAATGGAAGTGAGACCTTTGCCTACTTGTTATTATCTGACCAAAGATGAGGTGGTCCATGAATTGATGGTCAGAAGTGAAAAGCCTAATTATCATAGGGAGTTGGATATTGCTGTACTGAAGAGAGTAAAGGATAAACCTATTATTATTCCTGACCATGAACATCCTTATTGAAGCGCCGGTAAGTCCACCATAGTGTCCACTGTTTCTAATTTAATTGATTCTTTAAATGTTGTGAATGTTCTGGGGAAAACGGCTACTTCTCAACGGAAACGAATTAAGTATAGGTCTATTCATTGGGTACATCGGCTACAGGATTTAATTGGTGTTTGGTCTTTGAGTGATGTGAGTTTTGCGAATGAGTTATTAGGCCTACGTTCCAAACTTGTCGAATTATTTGATCTGAAGTTTCCTGAGGTAAGTAATTGTGATATGGCTGAATCCATTGAAGGTTCGCATTGTGATAGTTTGATTGGTGATGTTGCGTGTGAATTGAGTGATCGTGTGAATTTAGTTGACAATTTGGAAACTACGTTGGCAGATAATCGTCAGGATAGTGCAAGGGTTAGTGAGAATAGAAATCCTTCGAAAGAGAGTAGCTATATAGGGTCATCTACGGATTTACCTCGTAATGTGTTGTGTGCGGTCAGGTCTAAAACTGTTAATCGGAGTAGTTCCACTGAAAGATGTGTTTTCACTACTAAATCGGTTCAGAATAGTGATACGATGTGTTCTCAAACGAACCTAAAATCTAATTTGTCTCTGGTGCCTAAATCTGTGCAGACGGGGGACAGTTTATTTGACGAAAATGATGTGGTAAGGGGGAACGCATTTGATTTGGGTGAGAATAATAGTGCATTGCTTCAGGGTGACAGATTGGGTCGTAACATGTCTGAGTATGATGTTAAGTTCTCTACCGTGCCCAACCCGTTGAATGTAATTTTAAGGGATTTTAATGTGTGTGATGGTACGGATAATGATTTATTAATCAAATTTCTTAGGAAATTCATTGAGCTTAAAGAAAGTGGAACTGTTTTTGGATTATCTGAGCTGCACATTTATCGGATTGTGTTCCCGTGCACTAGTGGGTTACTTCGTGAGAGATTAGTGGAGAGTATGAGTAACCATCGTTCCTTGAGGTTCTTTCATCTTGAAGTTTTAGATTTTTTCTTTACTCCTAGAACCCTATCTGACTTTCATCGTGATCACTTATTTAGAATACAGATGATGGACGAAACTCTCAATCAGTATTTTATAGATGTTAAATGGTATGCCAAGGTTTTCGCTGTCCAATTATCTGAAAAACAAATTGTTACTTCTATAGTAGAAGGCATTAATCCCATTTATAGGTCATTCCTGTCTATGAATGCCAAACCCCAGTCTTACAAAGAGTTTAATGACATCATCTTGGAGGCTGAGAAGGTAAAGAAAGCTGATTTGAGACGCATGCATGATTCATCGAAGTTTTGCACTTCTATTTATGGTCCACCTGTGCAAGCTTGTACTTCTAACAATTTTCAGCGGCGTGAAGCTGTACTACCTGCTGGAAACTATAATGATGCTGTATCTGGTAGTCATGTATTTCAGGGAGATGTTGTTCAGGAGAAACGTGCTATCATTCCTGCTGATTTTCGGCAGAATATGTTTCAGGGGCATGAACTTCAGAGAGATTTTAGGGGTAACTACTATAAAGGTAAGAGGTGTGATCGGTGTGGATCATACGATCATCTTCGTCGTTGGTGTGATGCACCGGATAATCGTTTCTGTTGATGTACTTTTGTATGTTGATGTTTTTTCTAAATTGTGTTCGGGAAATTTTTATTTCTCAGCACAGGTGATGCACTTTCATCTGAATCGTGTAAATAAGTTATGATTCGTCTTGTATGTATTGTCTAAATTGTGTTAGGTCTAAAGTGTCAAACTTGTATATATGTATTTGAGTGTGTGAGTGTGAGTGATTGTTATTTAGCTTTGCTCTTGTAATAGGGTGGGTGTTGTTGTTGTTGTATTGGGATAATAAAAAAGGTTAGGTCTTATTCATATTATGGGGTTAAAATAAAATAAAGGGTAAAGCCGAATATATAAATTGGGTTTGCGTTAGGATATCTTAGTTCGTCTTACGATCCTAACTTGTTGTCAAGGTATGGGACTTGACTAGGTGACATAAGGTGTTCTTATATTGTGTGGTGAGTATTTACAAATCGTTCCTTTGTGTCTCCAAGTGGTGACTTGTTCATTGTTGGTGGCTTGTTGATGTTGGAAAGTAAGTACTGGCCGAATTTGTTATGTGGTGACGGGTATTCATGCTACACCAAGGAATTATGCGGTGAGTATGATATGATGAATTACGGATTTTATTTAAGGTTTTTTTATGTTTTGTGAGAAGATGTTTTAACGGACTCTATTTATATTCAGGCAATTTTGGGGAAGATTTGTGGGTAGTAACTTGTTATTATTATATTCTGTGTGACGTGAAGTTTTGTGATTTGGATGAATGATTATGGATGTTGTATGTTGTTGATCTGTTCATATGTACTGTCTGTGCTATATTTTCTTGGTGTTGAGGTATACTTCCGTTTTTTCTTTGGATTTTCTTTGGGCTGTCTTCGTTTTGTAAATTTTTTGGAAGGTGGTTTTTTGGTTTATGTTTTCTTAAGTGTGAGTAGAGATGGACTATGGAGGACTAATCCCGACATCCAATTTTCCCTAGTTTTTTTTTTGAGGCAAGGAACTCAGATTTCATTTTTTTTGTGGTAACTTCTGTCTGTTATTTTCTGTATCTTTGAATTTTTAATTGTGAACCTAATTATTGCATGGATAGTAGCAACTTCTATATGGTAAACGTGTGATGTATGATTTGTCAAACTTAATTTGGTTTGTGAAGGACATGGAAATTTATCTATTATGTGATTATTCGGTTTGGTAACTTGCCTGATTTTCTTGTAAGGATGAGTAATGTTGGTTGTATGTATTATGTTAACGTGTAGGTTGTTACTCCTTAAATGGTACTGCCTCTAGTATATTTGCTTTCAGCTTAATTGTGGGAGTGGTTGCTTCGACGATGGCTGTGGCTTCGATGTTAATGTGAAGTTATCCAGGGCCCGGATATTGAACAAGCATCGTGGGATGGAATCGGAATGAAGCTTTCTCCTCATTTGCAAGAAATCTACTACGATTTGGTTGAATGTATTTATATTGGATCTCATTATGTAAAGCATCCTTGTAAAATTTTGTTTAGACATGATGTCAACTGATATTGTCTTTGACGTGGTGTCAAATCTTGGAACGACTAATGTGAGCGACAAAGAGTTTGGAATGTGAAAGAACTTGTATGTTTTGAAGAGTTTACCTTATGGAGTTTTGGAAGTATTGTGAGAAAAAAAACTTCAGGGTATTGTGTTTTGCATGTTACATGTTGACTTGATATACTGTCCGAATATGTTTTCGCGGTTTAAATAAAAACCGGAGCTAAGGCTTGTGGAGAGGGAGGATGTGCCGGTATTACGTCACTATTTCACGATTGCTACGTCTTTCGATGTGTTTAATTTTGATTGCCTGGTGTGATGACTTCGGTTCTCTGTTTTCCCGCTAGAGAGCTACACCGAAAGGTAAGAACTTATATTTGTCTTTCTACTGAATGCAGCTGATGTTCCGGTCCTGTGAGAGAACGCCGAGTTAGTTGTCATTTGTCTAACTATTATGTTGCATGTCAAGTACGAAGTGTGTCGAGATCTTGTAATATTTTGGTTAGACTTGGATCTCCATGGAAGAAGACAGTAGTTGAGTTTGCTGCTAGGCCTGTTATGTATCAAAGTGGCCTGAGATACGGTGATAGTTCGTGTCTCCGAGAGTAAATATCTGTACTGTATTATGTGGTACAATCTGCATTGACTTTGAGATGTTAAATAGGACTTGTCGGGTAAGAATCACGTTAGCCGGGAGTGATAAAATAGGACTAGATATATGTGGTGAGTTGTTTTGGTAGACTTAACCTTGGATGATGTATTGGAGTTGTTGCTGTTGGTTTTCTGTTTTTATGAATCTTCTGTTGGCAAACGGTAACAGTAGTCTTCCGTCAGCCGAAGAGTGAACAAGAGAAGTTCTCAGGAAGCCATGACAGGGCTTAGACGTTTATAAAATTTTACTGCCGAGGATAGTCAAGTATTATATTAAAAGATATGAATTCCGACATCTTGACATGGGTTTAAGCATGTATATGTATCGAGCAGCTGATATTGATATTGTGAAGAAGTTGAGTATTTTATGAGAGTGAGTGGACGTTAGATTGGCAGTGTTTGTTTTGAAGGCTCTTGGATTATCGGAAGAGATAAATGTATTCAGGCCTATTAACATGTGTTGGAACACGAATGACCTTTATATTGGAACTACCGACGATTTGAGCAATATTAGTAACAAGACGAGTCGATGCAAGTGAAGGAAAGTCGTGAAAGATTATACGCCGTTGTCATTGCTTGTTTGGAAACTTGGATTACTGTGAATGTTGATCTGTCGTTTAGAATATAAGGCAAGTACCAAAGAATCTTGTATTTTTCCATGTCTTTTAAATGTCATGTAATATATGCAAGTGTTATTGTTAATAGAAGTTGTTACCGCAGTTTGTATCAGTGTATTATTTCTAGGCCTATGCTAGATACTGTAGTCTCGGTACATTCATCTGGGTTATATCGCAAATGGGCTCGGTCGTATTCTGTTGTTAGGAGGGGGGGTGTTACAATTTCCACCGGGTGACTGAATTCGTACGAGCGTGCAATCCAGAGCTCCCAGAACTTTAGGGAATCTTGCTACCTGATAAAAAGAAAGTTCTCTTGCTCGTAATTCGCCTTCTGTCTCCGGAAGTCGGATATATTCTTCAGCAAGCCTTGCGATTTCCACACTCACTCTCTTCACTATCTCAGAAGCTGCTGCTGTACTAACTCCTGATGCATAAAATCGAAGAGTAAATAGGGTTGGTCCATCGGTAACACAGCATTATTTCTGGAGGAAGAAAGTTTTAGGTTTAAGTGTGCGATTTATAAATTAAATATTAGATACAAACAGAAGCGTATCGCATTCTAGTAATTATAATGTATTAATAAATATGGCCTACAGTAACTCTGAACTTACCTTTCGGTCATATGACGTATCGCTCCATTTATACGACCAAGTACTAGCCGAACTGAAAGCTTCGTCAAACGGAATCGTCTAAAAAGTCTTGATCATCGTAATAATCACTTTGATTCTTATATACTTTTCGCCACCTTCTGTGAACAGCATCACCGTTTACGAAACCCAAGAAATTACAGATAATTCTATACATATTGACGATGTATGTAATCAGCTGGCGTTGAGATCATAATAGAAAATCTGGCAGTAAAGCAGTTTACGGGAGGAGAATCCTCCAGTAAAGTTCACTGCCGGTTAAGGCATATTTTACGGTCAGTTTGTCGCTAACTGGGTATTGTAAGAATCAAGTTCCAGTAAACTTGCCGTGAAACTGCCAGTAAAGACTTAACCGGAGATTGTAAGTACGGGCCTTTAAGTTAGATATTGAAAGTGTACCGATAGCTGGTGCGGCGTATGTAAGTATTGGTCTGATAAATGTTTTGTAAATAGTTAGGATGTTTTCTTGGTTGAAAAATATCAATGGTACACTTACCGTTTTAACGTTGTGACGAAACAACACATATCGCAGGTCACTTGAGCATTCGTACCCCTTGACGTCGAGCTGCCTCTGGAATGGAGAGAAAACTTCGTAAATATCATTCTCTCGGGAGGCTTTCACATCGGCTCCTGAGTGAGAGAGAATTGAAGGGCCGAAACATCTGACCATACTGATATGGTGATAATGATGATGATGATGATGATGATAATGACGAGGGGCCTAACATCTAGGTTATCGGCCCCTAATGGTTTGGGTGATAGTGAAAATGCTAAATAACTAAAAACAAAAGTAAATTAATATTCATTTGGTCAAGCTAAATTCCACGCAGCTAATTATTTGGAGGGGTTAAAATGTGCAAGTTCACACCGTAATTCCATAATACAAAGTGGGGTACTTTTGATATCAATGCGTTTATCAACATCTTTGAGGCATCAGTGCATATACTATTGAAATTGACTGATATACAATTCAAATAGGCGACAGTTTGAGTTAAGTAGGTGTTTGGAAGTATTCTGTACAAGAGCTGTAGTTTGTCAGGAGAGAAATAAAACTACCCGTTCTATTCATCCTCTTGGTTTACGTAGGTATATCAGGACAGAAACAAGACTACAGGTTTTATTCTTCCTCTGTATTTATTCATATACACCTTACCTTACAACAAGGCACACATGGTTGAATTCTGTGGGCAAGATCTCAGTTGTCAAGGAACAACACTACTTGGGGTAACTAGATCTAACATTCTCCCACCTTTTGATTCTATCGATAACTTATTGGTTTTAAAAGAATCAAAACAACACAACACATCAAAGTTACTCCCCCCTCCCTGTTTTCAGGTCCAGGGTAAGTTTAGTTTCAACAACTCGGGCCATGGGCCAAATCGTCATCTTCTTTTCTTCTTTTCTTCTTTTCGAGAAGATGATGATGATGATAATTGTTGTTTTAAGGGGCCTAACATCTAGGTTATCGGCCCCTGATGGTTTGGGTGAACGTGAAGATGAAAATGAAAAACGAACTTAAAACTAAAACTAACTACTAACCTACATACTAGAAGAAGAAATGGAAAACTAAAGGAGAATAAGGCAAATAAAAGCACAGAAGGAAAAGAAATGCCCTCAACCCTCGGAGAAGGCGGATTGAGGGACTTGGAAGGAAGGAGAGCCATGAAAGGCATATAGGAAAGTGAAAGAGGAGAGGGTCCGCCCCAAAGGTAAGGGACAAAAGGGGAAAACGGACCCAGCTCAGGAATCCCTCGGGGTCGCCAACTCCCGAACTCACCAGCCGTGAGCCCCTGAGGGTGTAGCATTATCTAGGGTGCACCAGAAGTGGTGGGGCTACATACACCCTGCCTCCTTAAGGGCCTAGAGCACGGCAGGAGGTAAAAGGAAGAGAAAAAGAAGGCTGACCCCTCGCAGAAGGAGGGTATCAGAAAAGATGAGACAAGGGCCAATTAAGGCGGGAAAGGAAGAGAATCCCTAGGCCTCGGATACCCTAATACCGTCGGGGTCAGAAGAGAACAAGAGTTGACCAAGTGAGGTCGACAGGAAAGAAGACAGAGAGGAGCCCGGCACAAGTAAGTGGAAGCAATGCCGGGCTCAGCTGGGGCCCCGTGGTCGCCAACCCACGCCCACTAGAAGTGAGCCCCTGGGGGGCTTTCGAGAAGATCTACAACACCAACTCGTAACATCTCTCGTCCCTTCTGCTTTCCTTGACGTCGTTGGACCAGCTGACTCAGATAGTCAGACCTGAACTTCTTTCTTAATTCATCTCTCAGCCTTTGTAAGTAACGATACCTCTTACTAAGATCAACTTGGTCCAGGTGGTCAAGATCGGGTACACCTACTTCCGCTATGTCCTGGAGAAACATTGCAGGGGTCAGTGGTATAGGGTCATCTGGATCTTCAGTAATATATGTGAAAGGTCTTCAGTTAATTCTTGCTTCACAATCACACAATATTGTAGACATTTCTTCATAATGTAAGGATGCAGATCCTAAGACTCGTCTCAACAATTTCTTCACCATTTGGATGATGCGTTCCCACCAACCACCTCACCATGCAGCTGTGGGTGGATTGAATTTCCACTGGATTCTCTTGGTCGAAGCTTCCACCTCGATTTTTCCCCAATCAATGCAATGAAAGCTATTGTTGGCTCCAACAAAATTGGTCCGATTGTCACTAGGGTTGGCGTTGGTGCAGATTTCTTTCACCCTGTTCATAACAAATGTTCCCCATTGTCGTTCCCTAGTGATCCAGTGCAAAGCAGTAGTTGAATCTGTCCAATCATACATCCTCATGTCTGTAACATTCAACCCCTTCTTCACTTGAATGGCTAGACGTACTCCTATTAGGCACGCCAACAATTCCAACCTAGGAATGGTTATGCTTTTGAGTGGAGCAACTCTCAACTTTGCTTGTAGAAAACTTACAGTTACTTGCTGTGTATTTTCACACCTCAGGAATACAACCGTTGCATAGGACAATTTTGAAGCATCTCAAAAGATGTGTAAGAAACAGGAGTCAACATTTGCCAATGAGGTCCATCTAGGGATACGTATATCCTTCAAAATAGGTAGTTCTTCAACCCATTTCAGAAATTCTGACTTTAATTCTTCTGCTAACTCGGAGTCCCAACTCAACTTGGCCTTCCAGCTTTTTTCCGGAGGAATTTAGGGAAGAGAGTGACGGGAGAACTGAATCCGATGGGATCGAATATTCTATGCGCCATCGACAAAATAGTCCTCCTATTTATTACTCTTTCAGGCTTGCTCAATCCATCATTACTGCAGAACAGTTTATCTTCATTCTTGTCCCACAAGAGTCCAAGGACTTGTGCCGGTCTTGAGTCTTCTTTGCTTGGTAGTAAGGAAGTGTTCTCCCAACCCCTCAGCTCAAATTCACCTTCAGCCATGATCCTGGTAGTTTGTCCCACAAATGTCTTAAGTTCCTCTTTTGAATCAAATGATGTGACGCAGTTGTCTTCATAAAATTAATCACTCAGTTTCTCCGCCACCTCCTTCGGACATGATTTACATTGATCCAAATGGTGTTGTATGACAGCTCCCATAAGAAATGGGCTGCAGTTGACTCCAAAAACTACTCTGCAGTGTCTCATGACTCTTATCTTCTCCTCGAGAGTCTCCCACCAAAGAAACCTCAGACAATCTCTGTCCCGATCATCAACAGAGATTTGAAGAAAAGCCTTCTTGATATCCGAAATCACACCGATCCTCCTTCGACGGAACTTTAGAAGGATTGAGGGGATTAAATCTAACAGATTCGGCCCTTTAGCCAGGCAGTCATTTAATGAAGGCCTTCCCTTCACCTTACAAGAAGCATCAAACACTGGTCTTATACTTGTTGTCGAGTTCTCTTTGAACACCCCACGATGAGGTAGATAATGTCCATCTTCTGGAACGATTTGTGTTACTCCTTCCATTAGCCAAGTTTGTAACACTTTTCATCATAGCACTCAAGTTTCCCAATAGCACAGAGTTTTGATGTCGTCGAGATCAGTCTCTTCTCTGCTACCCCTCGATTATCAGGTAATTCTTCAACACTATTTATTCAAGGGAACTTCACCTCATATCTTCCATCAGAGTCTCTTTTCACAGTTTCCTTGAAATGGTTTTGTACTGCAGTCTCTACCTCTTCTTTTGTTCGCCCTTCACAGGGGTCTGTGATACTCAAGACATCCAAATTCCAAAGGTCTGGTAATCGATAGTTGTGAGTTAGGAGCGTAATTTGCATAGTGGTATGGGTTATAGACTCAGTTTCCGTAATAAACTTGCCCATCACAACCCATCCCAGTCTCGTTTCCACAGCAGTAAGGCCACACTGCAGTTCCTTTATGGTACCAGTGTACAATTTTCCTAACGCATCTGCTCCTAACAGTATTTCAACAGGTGGCTCTCCAACTCCTAGGTCAGTAAGATGAACCCCCTTCGCTTTCAGTTCTTCAAGCCAGGAACCACCTTTAGGGCGGGCAATACCACCGGATATTAGGGGCTGATCCAACATCTGGACCTCACATGAAAAGTCTCCTGTCAAACTCTTCAATCTAATGTTATAGCGCTTGTGTTCCATTTTTTTTTTCGTTGAACCTCCCCCAAACAGTGCATGCACCACGGTTTCAGACTCAACCGCTCTATATCCCAGTGCCTCCGCAGTTCTCTTCAATATATACGATCTTTGGGAGCCAGTGTCAATAAGTGCCCTTACAGTATGCAATTTTCCGTCGTTCTCAAGATTCACTAAAAGGGTCTGAAGAACTACTTCTGAACTCGACTTATTTGACAGTGAAACGTTCTGCATTTTCTCCGCTATTTCTTCTGATGCTTGCTTCAGCTTGTCTTCCAAATGGGGACATACAATCGTATGATGCATCCTGTAACAAACAATGCAATTTACTTTGTGTTTACAATCTCTTGCTCGATGCCCTGACTTCAAGCAGACGAAGCATCCGTTCTTCTTTCTCAAGATATTTTGCTTTTTCTTCAGCGATAATCTTTGTGCCTGGAAGCATTCTTTACTTTCATGAGACTTGCCGCAAAATATACAGACAACTCTAGTGTTCTTGTATTCACAGGAGAGTAGATCCATTGCAGTTGCAGGGGCTTCGTCCAGGGGCATGTCCTTTTTCCTGTTTCTTTGGATCTTGTCTTCACTTAATTTAAATTCAGCCCTTGCCAGCGAGATTCTTTCTCCATTTTCTACTTCCTTCCTCAGAAATAACATCAAATGTTTTAAGCTATCTCCATAGACTCGACTTCCATCATCGTTAATTTCCTCACGATTTGTTGGCTGATTTCGTAACCAGATCTTCAGAATATCTTCTGGGATGGAAGATTTTACAAGTGGAAACAGCATGGCTGCATACTTGTCCGATGTAATGCCGATAGATTGCAGCGCACGCAAGTGAGCTTCTAAGTTGTCATACAACCGAGAGAGGTCGCGAACGTTCTTGCTTTCTGCATCGACAGCTTTCTTAATCACTATTGACAGCAGTTCCCGCACATAATATTCCGTTTAAAGTTCCTCTCTACCAAATCGATTTCGCAGACTTTCAATAGCATTCTCATAGTTTTCAGCGATGGCAGGGAAACTATCCACAATCTCTCGCGCTCTTGAGCCCTCGACAGTTGCTTGGATCAGATACTGGAACTTGTCTTCATTTTCCATCTCTTCGTCCTCATGCATTCTCTTAAACTGACTCCAAAAGATTAGAAAATCTTTAATCTCGCCGCTAAACGTCTTTAATTCTACTTTCGGAAGCCTTAATTTTCTCTTATTTGCATTCGGTGATGAAGCATTTGATTGCGCCACACTTACGAACTGTACCTGATTAGCCTCAGTAAAATTCTCCATCTTTACTCTTGCACGATCCATCTTTTCTTTATATTCTTCAGAAGTTGAACACTCGACCTCAAAGTTAGCATTTTCATCCTCCAGCATGAACGAAATGATGGCATCATCAAGGTTGTGTAGGTCAGCCGCTAACCTCTCCACAGTCGTAAACTTCGTTTTTACAACTTCTCTATCGGGATTTTCACAGTAAATTTCTTCAATAAACTTGTCGTAATTCTTAGTTTAAAAAATCTTACTGCTTTGCGTCTTTTCACGGCTGCTATCATCTTGCGAATTTCACTTTGTTATGATAATAAAGTAAGAATATCGACTTACCGATACCGGCTTTTAATCACGTCGGGGTCACCACTAAATGTCAGGACAGAAATAAAACTACCCGTTCTATTCATCCTCTTGGTTTACGTAGGTATATCAGGACAGAAACAAGACTACAGCTTTTATTCTTCCTCTGTATTTATTCATATACACCTTACCTTACAACAAGGCACACAGGGGTTTGGTTGAATTCTGTGGGCAAGTTCTCAGAATAAGCATGTTGTCAAGGAACAACACAACTTGGGGTAACTAGATCTAACAGTAGTAATATGTTGAGTCTGGACAATAATGTTTATATTTGTGCGTGACAACTTATGATTGAAGTGTTGTGGATTTGAGGAAACATTCATTCTGTAATGGCTACTAGAACACCTATACATCAGAAATTAATCACAGGTAGGGACACAAGTACCGATACTCATTGTGACAGGGTGGTAACCGTGTAATACAATTACGTATTTGTATGAGCAAGGACTCGACATCTTGGATTCAGAGAATTTATAGCTCAGGAATGCTCATCTTATATCGTACTATCACGGAGATTTTTACATACACTAGGTCAGGCTGTTCCAGCCAAGCTGCTCGCCAGTGAGCAGCTGAGTACTCGCCGCCTTGCGTGAGTAAACCTGCAATATGGAATACATCTCTGGTGTGGGGGCTGTCGTCACTGCACGATGGACACATCAAGATTGGCAGGAAGCGCATGGACTTGTGTTATGACCTTCGCCCATTGACGTATTGGCTATCATCCCCAGTCCCTCTCCAGCCGTGCTCCGAGCATCACTGCTGAGTACTCGCGAGTACGCATACTCAAACTCGTGGATTTGGAACAGCCTGCACTAGATCCATTAGCTCTACTGGCGGCGGGGTGCGGCATCGTTCCAAAGAACTTGAAGTGGTTAGGGAGCAAAGAGGGTAGCAATTAACAGAGTTTAATTAGCACAGTATTATTATGCCTACATTAGAGAAGAATGCGAATGAAAGCAGTGCCACGGGCACAAAGCCGGTACTTAAGGATGACGAGAGGATAGGCTGCGAAGGTATCTGCCAACTGTGGTTTCACAAAGATTGTGGGGGTATTAACTCAGGAGACTATTCTACGCTGAAAAGGCCAAGATGTGGTCCTATATGGATGTGCAAGTTGTGCCTGGAGGATCTGTCTTTCAAGAAAAGCGGAAGAACGGAACAGCAAGAGATAAGCGGGAACTCCAGACCCTCAAGGACACAATAAGGGACATAGTAGCTATGAAGATCTTGAATGCTTTGAAAAGTGTGAACACAGGCAGGAATAGAACCTGGATGGGTACACACAAGAATGCTGAAATCGGCAATAGTCTAAGTGGCGCTGTTGTAAATAATAGCAAGTCTAACAATGAAAATGAGATCCAAGATACACTTAAAAATTATACAGAATATAAAAAGGTGGAAGAAGAGCAGAATAGGAAAGAAATGACAAAGATCCCTTTAAGACTAATAACAGACGGTTCATTCATATCCAAGCGGCAGGCTCCGGAAATAACCACAGGTGGTTTCAATACATAGGCAACGCGATCGCATATAAAGAGGTCACAGTCCCCAAATCGGCCAAATTCCGAGACATCAGGTGAAAATAGGAACACACCGGGCACAGCGACAGATGGTACACGGGATGGGGAACAAATAATGTGTTAATGAGCAGACTTCATCCCGTCGATGTTGAAAGGGAGGAGTCGATTGCGCGTTTTATTCACGTCAAAATACATAGGTACAATAAAATAATGAACAATGATCAGGATGAGGAAACACAACATGACGTATTGTACGGAGAACAAAATATCGCATGGACTGAAATAGTAAAAAGAAGAAACCGTGGAATAGTTGGAGATAAGAACACTTAAGAGTCGAATGAGAGCCGCACAAAACAAAGGCATGGTTATTTATTGGTAGGCTACATGAGGAAACCAGGGAAGAGGATATAACCTCTTACGTAAAAGAAAATGGAATAACAGAAGAATTAACATGCGATCCAATAGACACCAAAGGGCGCAACATAGCATATAAGGTAGGCATGGATTTCGATAATCTCGAAAAGACAAACGACCCTAACTACTGGCCAAAACGTCCTAGTACGGAAATACCGAATCCCAAGGACAACCCTAGGCATATTCCCAGCAAAAGGAAATGTGAGAGTCACCGAATGACAATACATATCAAACAAACAAAACAGATATAAAAACATTTAATGGACTATGATAACATGGAATGTGGAAGTCCTGAAAACCAAAATGACTCAAATTACAGAACAAACCCTTCAGGAATACGATATTGACTGAAACGCTGACAACTACTCCAATAGAGATACAAACAAGGTATTCGGCACACTCACCAGCAAATCAAAGAAACACAGAAGACCATACGGGGGAATTTCATGCTATATCGGCTCAAAGGTGAGAAGCATACACTACAGACACATTGAAGAAGACTACGTGTTATTAAAAATAGAACTTGTAACACTGGTAGGGATGTATTTCAAACAACTCACTGGCATAGAAGAGATAAGAGCATCCATAATGAACGCACTACCTCATACGACAGTATCAGAACCAACCACCATAGCTGGGGACTTCTACTGTCGAGTAGACAATGAAACACAAAGGACCAGAATGCTAATAGAGGCTCTAGATGATGATGATAATTGATGTGTTAAGGGGCCTAACATCCAGGTTATCGGCCACTAATGGTTTGGGTGATCGTGAAGATGAGATGAGAATGAAAACCATAACTAATACTAACTAATACCAATTACAAACTGAAAAACTAGAAGAAGAAAGGGTAAACAAATAAAGGATAAGGCAAATAAAGGACAGGAAGAATAGAAATGCCCTCAACCATCGAAGAATGAGGATTGAAGGACTTGGAAGGAAGGAGGGCCATGAAAGGTAGATTGGAAAGAGAAAGAGGAGAGGGCCCGCCGCAATGTCAGTGGAAAAAGGGGGACAAGAACGGACCCAGCTCAGGAATCCCTTGGGGTCGCCAACTGCCGAACTCACCAGCCGTGAGCCCCTGAGGGTGTAGCAATATCCAGGGTGCACCAGACGTGGCGGGCCTACATACACCATGCCTCCTTGAGGGCGTTGTGCAGAAGGCAGGAGATAGGAAGAGAACAGAAGAGGTCTGACTCCTCGAAGAATGAGGGATCAGGAAAGATGACGGAGAGGAGCCCAGCACAAGTAAGTGGAAGCAATGCCGAACTCAGCTGGGATCCCACTGGCCGTGGGGTCCTTGGGGGAGAGGCTATAGAGGAGGAAGGCTTCAGCCTCGCCAACAGAGCGGACCAGAAAACATACTTCGCTCCTAACGGGAGTAGTACAATTGATATAATCTTCTATAGAGTACACAGCACACTTTTAATCTCCCAAATCTGGCACCGCTCAGAAAACACATCCCAGTGATCACCAATTTCAATACAAAAGTCACGCGAATTTCCAGTCTAGAGAATAGGCCTCTGACAGTATGAAGAAAGCTAAA
Source organism: Meconema thalassinum (assembly GCA_946902985.2). Classification (NCBI taxonomy): domain Eukaryota; kingdom Metazoa; phylum Arthropoda; class Insecta; order Orthoptera; family Tettigoniidae; genus Meconema; species Meconema thalassinum. The sequence goes on along the minus strand of OX336392.1, from coordinate 514,393,648 downwards.
CCTTCAAGTCCTGGATGGGACCAAACCAGCATCTTCGCCAAATCATCACAAGTTTAGCAGTGCATGGATACAAGCTATGTAAAAAGAAACTCGTGATTGACTGCGTATGCGAGTTTTGCAATAAACCAAGCGATATATATCATATCTTGGACTGCAGCAAAAGAATGAAAGCAATAAGTGTATATACCAAACAATAGATATGTATCATTGATCGAGTTTTGTTGTAAATAGTGTTAAATTAATTTTTATGGCAATTTTGCTGCAATAAACATATTATTATTATTAACTTGACATTTTAAATTCCCACCCGGAACTGTGAAACTGCCATCACGAACTATACTCCCACCCGGAACTGTGAAACTGCCATCACGAACTATATTCCCACCCGGAACTGTGAAACTGCCATCACGAACTATATTCCCACCCGGAACTGTGAAACTGCCATCACGAACTATATTCCCACCCGGAACTGTGAAACTGCCATCACGAACTATATTCCCACCCGGAACTGTGAAACTGCCATCACGAACTATATTCCCACCCGGAACTGTGAAACTGCCATCACGAACTATATTCCCACCCGGAACTGTGAAACTGCCATCACGAACTATATTCCCACTCGGAACTGTGAAACTGCCATCACGAACTATATTCCCACCCGGAACTGTGAGACTGCCATCACGAACTATATTCCCACCCTGAACTGTGAAACTGCCATCACGAACTATATTCCCACCCGGAACTGTGAAACTGCCATCACGAACTATATTCCCACCCGGAACTGTGAAACTGCCATCACGAACTATATTTTATAATCGAATGGCTCGAGAGACCAAGTGGTCGCAAGATGCCAAAAATGTATATTCGCTCTCACATGATTGCGAGTTGCAAACGGGATGAACGTACAAAGTAGGGGGTCTTCCCTTCTTATTAGGTACGAGTCGGTGGATCTTGCATGACCTATCCTTGGCGTACACAAAATGACGGACTCCCTCCGTGACCGAACAGAGCCCTGCCACTCGCGAGTAGTTCCCTTGATCGATGTCATTACCTCGAGAGCACCAACTGCGGAACTCACAATCCGTGAGGGTGTAGCACCATCCAGGGTGCACCGTAAGTGGTACTGCAGGTATAACAATAGGGTCGTCCAATGTATTTAAAACCGACTTCCAGTACATACCCCCTAGGGGCTCACAAATAGTGGTACGTGGGTTGGCGACCACGAGACCCCAGCTGAGTCCGGCATTGCTTCCACTTACTTGTGCCGGGCTCCTCTCCGTCTTCTTTCCTGTCGACCTCTCTTGGTCAACTCTTGTTCTCTTCCGACCCCGACGGTATCAGGGTATCCGAGGTCTAGGGAGTATTTCACTTTCCCCCCTAAATTGGCCTTTGTCTCACCTTCCTGATACCCTCATTCTTCGAGGGGTCAACCTTCTTTTTATTTCCATGCTATCTCCAGCCTTCTGCACAAGGCCCTCAAGGAGGCAGGGTGTATGTAGCCCCACCATTTCTGGTGCACCCTGGGTAGTGCTACACCCTCAAGGGCTCACGGCTGGTGAGTTTGGGAGTTGGCGACCCCGAGGGATTCCTGAGCTGGGTCCGTTTTGTCCCCTTTTTCCTCTCACTTTGGGGCGGGACCTCTCCTCTTTCCCTTCACTATCTATCTTTCATGGCTCTCCTTCCTTCAAAGTCCCTCAATCTTCATTCTTCGAGAGTTGACGGCATTTCCTTTCCTCTTGTCTTTTGTTTCCCTTATTCTTATTTCTGTTTTCCATTCCCTCTTCTAGTTTGTAAGTATGTGGTTAGTTTTAGGTGTAGTTTCATTTCTTTTTCACATCCCCAATCCATTAGGGGCCGATAACCAAATTGTTGGCCCCTTAAAACAACAATTATCATAACCATCATCAGTACATATCTCACTCTGGATCCAGCTCAGGAATCCCATGGGATCGATTTGAGCCTCTGCGGGTGTTGAGTAATACCTTACTGCAGGCGACACTCGGGGCGTCCAGTGTACTGGAATATTTAACACCGACCTACATATCTCAACAATTTGAATAATTATAATGGCTACATTATGTAAAAATATTCTTCGCACCAAAATGAGCACATAGGCTATTAAAATATAATCAAGAGGACAATTTCTTTCTCAGACACTAGTCTGTAATACTGCAGGGACATGAGATAGAACTTCTCCAACTGTTGGCAGTATCTCATTCTCTCCCCCCTTCCCCCTCCCCGACCCCCCACCCCCTGCCCACCCCCAAACAACCGTTTAAAATGTCACCCTAACACAGATGATGGTGGTGATGGCTATTGCTTTAAGGGGTGCAACATCTCGGACATTTGCCTCTAATACTTTGGGTGATAGTGAAATTGGAGGAAATGAAAACTACTTACTAAAAGTAACTATTGAACTAGAAGATATGATGATAATTGTTGTTTTAAGTGAGTTCGGGAGTTAGCGACCCAGAGGGCTTCCTGAACTGGGTCTGGTTTTTCTCCTTCTTCCATTGCTTTTGGGGCGATCATTCTCCTCTTTCCCTTTCCTATCTGCCTTTCCTCACTTTACTTTTTTCCAAGTCCCTTAATTCTCATTCTCGAGGGTTGAGGGCATTTCCTGTCCTCCTGTCTTTTCTTTCCCTTATGCTTATTTCTGTCCATGTCCTCTTCTTCTTTGTAGTTAGTTTTCACGATCACCCAAACCATCAGGGGCCGATAACCCAGATGTTAGGCCCCTTAAAACAACAATTATCATCGTCATCATCAAGGCCCGAGTAGTACTCTGAGACCTCTGAATATGCTCATGCGCTGCCGAGGACACATTCCGCACATTGATCACAAAGGTATGAAGGCTCACTGTGTGTGGAGACAACACTGCGCATGTAAAGTTTACCGGTCAAGAAATAACGGCCCACTTATAACTAAAACTGCGCATGTAAAGTTTACCGGTCAAGAAATAACGGCCCACTTATAACTAAAACTAACAGGAGTAAACAAGAGTTTAGTGCTTTTCAGTCGGTCAACACGAATGTACCCAAAAGAGATGGGTTATGCCCTAATCCTGAAATAAATTACATGAGATTAATAAAACACTAGGATGACCAGTTTCGATCGTCAAGCGATCATCATCAGATCCAATACACTTAGGCTATAAAATCTATGTTTGAAATACAGGTGAAAATATTTACAATATGTACAATTATTTAGTTGCAGTATTGGTACTGCAACTGTCAGTGTATGCTAAATGCAGTATATATGTTAGGTGAAATGCTAAATGGTGATGGCTATCCGGAGATTGTACTTTAGAGAGATTATATGGTTGTAAACTATGGTTAAACTATAAAATTTTAGGCTAACTACTTATCTGATTGTCTTCCGTACTACAGCTATTCGCAGTTTCCGTGCTCACTTGAACTCGCTGTGCGGTCGACTGCGGTGGTTATCTTAACGACTGGTTTTTCCCTGCCTTCCCCCCCTGTCCCTACGTGCTGTGGGGAGTGATCGCGATGTGTTTATGTGAGGTGTTGCCAACCTAGATAAGATGTATGTTATTGAATGAGGTGGATCTACAACTATTAAAGACCGTGGATTAGTCCTCGCCACGCGTGGAGCATTACCCATTCGAACTAAGCGTTGACGGTCTTATGAGGACGTCCCGGCACCTTTAATACTGCCTCTAATATGGGCCTTGGTTTATTGCAGAAGAAAAGTACATCGTACACCTGATCCAGATAACATTTACCTATTAAAAACCCCCTAATTTCCCCCCTTTTTTATCTAGCTTGGCTGTGTCGCTAAATTGTGTTTTGTTTCGGACAGGGTGTGTTTTTTAGTAGCGTGAAGAGGGGTGAGCTCTCCATGAACGTGTGTTCATTTAGATTGTTGGGATTGTTTCGTTTGGCTAGGTGTATCTCGATTGCTTCCTTTATGTCAAGAGCTCTGCCTTTCGATTCGTGATGGATTATTTTAAGGTCCGACTCTATGTTGGTAAAGCTATGCCCTGCGTCACACATATGTTCGCACACGGCTGAATGTGTTCCGTATCTTATTGCATTTCTATGTTCATTATAACGTGTGTCTACTCGCCTTCCACTCTGCCCGATGTAATTAGCTTGACAATCGGTGTCTTGGCACGTTATAGAATATACCCCTGACCTTGAATACGGGTCACGTTTATTTAGATTACTATTTAGGAGGTGCCTAGCGGTTGTGTTTTTCGTCGTGAAAGCTATCTTTATGCCTTGCTTTTTGAATAGGTTAGTGATTTTATATGTGTTCGCATTCACATAGTTGAAACGCGCAAATTTTTTCTCATTACTGTCCGGTTTGGGAATCGTTTTATCTTTATTTTTATGTTTGGCTATAATTTGATTTATTTTGCTTGGCGAGAAGTTGTTTTCCTTTGCTATTTGCATAATCGTTCTTATTTCCTTATTATAGTTGTCTTTTGACATGGGTATGTTTAAAGCCCTATGCACCATTGAATTGAAACCCGCTAGTTTGTGCGTACTGGGGTGATTAGACTGATTGTCGATTGCATGCGAGGTTTGTGTTGCTTTCCGGAATATGGAATATGAAAGGTCGTTGTCTTTACGTTCAATAGTTATATCGAGATAATTTATTTTCCGGTCTATTTCGGATTCCTTAGTGAATTTGATAGAATGGTGAAGGCTATTAATGGATTGGAGAATTGTTTCTTCGCTTGTTAGTTCAGTATCGTAGATGCAGATTACATCATCTACGTATCTTTTCCATATTACTATTCCCTTTGTTGAAGTCTTTTCTAAGAACGCATTTTCTAGTGCATTGATGAAGATGTCAGCGATTAACCCACATTGTACATATTGTAAATATTTTCACCTGTATTTCAAACATAGATTTTATAGCCTAAGTGTATTGGATCTGATGATGATCGCTTGACGATCGAAACTGGTCATCCTAGTGTTTTATTAATCTCATGTAATTTATTTCAGGATTAGGGCATAACCCATCTCTTTTGGGTACATTCGTGTTGACCGACTGAAAAGCACTAAACTCTTGTTTACTAAGGCAACACTGAAAATATGGCTTCAAACACCACAATGCAATAAAACTAACAGCACACTACATACTAGAAGAACAAGGGAAACACAAAAGAGAGGTAAATAAAAAACAGAAAGGGAAGAAATGTCCTTAACCCCCGACGAATTGATAGACTTAGAAGGAAATAGAGCCATAAAAGGCAGATAGGAAAGAAAAAGAGGAGAGGGCCCGTCGAAAAGCAGTTAAATATTTTGATTAAGTCGGAAGAAAACAAGACTTGATCAAGGGTGTGTGAAACACATGACTCCGACATAAATGGAAGCAATTCAATGTGGCACCGCACCCACAGCTCAACAGTGTTCACAGTCCCCGGATATTTTAAAAGATAACAAGTAGTTCCCAAAAGAACTATACAGCTTATTATATAGACTACGTATGTAAATTGCATCTATCAACATACAAAATTTCAGTTTGATTCCTGTAATAGATTCCTAGATATTAAGAACCGTCTATATATTTTGGTTGATTATTGTGTAGGTACAGTATGCAAGCTTCAATCGCATGTTTAGGACACAAGAAATGAAATAGAGATTTTAAAATTTCGCACAGCTGCCATCTTGTGGTTAAGAAAACAATTAAAATAAATTAGATGCCAATGGATTAAAATTTGTATAAGCATTTACTGTACCAAGTTTCTCTGCGCTCCAATGGTTAAATCGTGAGATACGTCCATTTAAATATTATATTTCGCGTCGCTACCATGTTGGATTTGTGCTCACCAGGTTATTGATAGTCCCATAGGTGATTTATGTTTTTACCCTCTATTAACATACAAATTTTCAGTTTGGTTGCTGGCATAGAATAATAGATATTGAGTACCATCTAAATATTTATCATGGTCGCCATGTTGGAATTTTAAATACTGTATGTAGGCCATAGAGTTATATAATGATATATAATGATATATAATGACTATTATTGCCTAGGTTCATTATTCCTACGTTCACTTCGATCGCTTAATTAATACACAAGAAATAAAAACTTAATTGTAAAATATCGCATAGCCGCCATGTTGACGTTATGTAAACAATTGAACTAAATTAGATGCCAGTGCATTACAATGTGTATAAACATTTATTGTACCAAATTTCACTGCGTTCAGGTGGTTAAATCACGATAAAAGTCTACTTAAATCTTTCAAATTCGCGTGGCCGCCATGTTCGTTTTGTAGTTAACATGTTTTTAAAAGTCTCATAGGTAATCTTCTATCTCTATCTCTATCACCGCACAAAATGTCAGGGTGATATCGGTAATAGTTTCATAGAAATAGGCTAGAATGCCGGTGAAATATTTCGCACAGTCGCCATCTTGAAGTTATGTTAACAATTGAACTAACTTAAATGCCAGTGCATTACAATGTGTATAAACATTTGCTGTACCAAGTTTCCTTGCATTTGGTTGGTTTCATCGCGAGAAAAGTCTATTTAAATGTTTCCATGATGATGATGATGATAATTGATGTTTTAAGGGGCCTAACAACTAGGTCATCGGCCTCTAATGGTCTGGGTGATAGTGAAGATGAAAATGAAATGTAAACTATAACTAAAACTAACTACTAACTTAAATACTAGAAGAAGAAATGGAAAACAAAAGGAGAATAAGGTAAATAAAGGACAGGAAGAAAAGAAATGCCCTCAACCCTCGAAGAATGAGGATTGAGGGACTTGGAAGGAAGGAGAGCCATGCAAGGCAGATAGGAAAGGGGAAAGATGAGAGCGCCCGCCCCAAGGTCAGAAAAAAACGGGACAAAACAGACCTTGCTCAGGAATCCCTCGGGATCGCCAACTCTCAAACTCACAAGCGGTGAGCCCTAGAGGGTGTAGCACTATCCAGGGTGCACCAGAAGTGGTGGGGCTACTTACACCCTGCCTCCTTGAAGGCCCTGTGCAGAAGGCAGGAGATAACATGAAAATAAAAAGAAGGCTGACCCCTCGCAGGAGAGTATCAGAAAAGATGAGAGAAGGGCCAATTAAGGCGGGGAAGGAAGAGACTCCCTAGGCCTCGGATACCCTAATACCGTCGGGGTCGGAAGAGAACAAGAGTTGACCAAGTGAGGTCGACAGGAAAGAAGACGGCTCGGCGAGGAGCCCGGCACAAGTAAGTGGAAGCGATGCCGCACTCAGCTGGGGCCCCGTGGTCACTAGCCCACATCCCACTAGATGTGAGTCTTTGGAGGAGCCCAAGTAAGAACAGTGGAAGTCTTTGACAGGAACCTGTTCCGATGTAGGGTAAATGGATGGAATGTAACACCAGAGAATAACGCTCCAAAGAGACCAGGAACCAAAGAAGGCTGACCCCTCGAAGAATGAGGGTATCAGGAAAGATGAGACAAGGGCCAATTAAGGCGGGAAAGTGAAAGACTCCCTAGGACTCGGATATCCTAATACCGTCTGGATAGGAAGAGAACAAGAGCTGACCAAGAGAGATCGACATGAAAGAAGGGGGAGAGGAGCCCACTACAAGTAAGTGGAAGTAATGCCGGACTCAGCTGGAGTCCCGTGGTCGCCAACCCACGTCCCACTAGATGTGAGCCCCTGGATGGGGGGGGGACGGTTGTATATATTAGACACCTCAGAAGCTAATCAAATCGGACTAGAAAATCGAGCGAATTCTTGCATCAGGGACGTCACACTTCTAATTTAAAACATTTTACAAGAGAATAACCCCTACAGTCAACATTAAAAATTCCTCTAAATTTAAATGAGAGTTTAGTGTCTGGATTAAAATTATGCAACGAGCCTATAATGGCTATAATTAAGACACGAGTATTTTTATAAAACGAGCGTATGTGAGTTTTATAATTTCCATACGAGTGTCTTAATTACCATTATAGGCGAGTTGCATACGACTGTTTATGTTCGACTATAATTATTATAACTATTTTATGTTCGAAGATAAATATTCATAAATATCTGTCGAGATTTGGCCAGTTTTATGTACTGAACAGAGCGCATGAGACGTAGGGAATGCCTTGTATTTGACCATGGCCACCTCGATTACTCTACTATTACACTAGGCAAGGCAGTGTGATTTGCATTAGAAGGCCGTGGTACTCAGCACATCTAATTATCTAATTGGTCAAACGACTGTTTCTTGAGCTCTTATTGGTGGGAGAAACTGTATCATAATGAAAAATAATGTTATAATGAGTCTCATTATGATACAGTTTTCAGATACATAATAGTCAGGGTCGAACATAAAATATATTATGGGTAACGACATTGCATTTGGTGAGAAAATTATTGTTCTTGGATGAGACTTGTGACAGTTGGACTGTCACAATACTTCTACTACCCCATAATTGCGTCAATCGCCAAAGCCCGGGCCATGGAAGCTGTGTAATTTCTGAGAAGATTGAAGATGTGTGATCTCCTTGGTTTGACTAATTAAGTTCCTTGTTTTTAATTCTGTGATTATAACAATTGGATAGTGACGCCATAAGACTTGAGATAGACTGGTTTACGTTAGCACATGAGAATGAACTCGCCGTCTCGCTTTTAATGTCCTTATATTGAACCCATGTACTGTTGGTTCAAGCGCCGAATCCATCATTTATTGGTAAAAGAAGAGAGGAAAAATATAGTCTTTAGAATGACTTAGAAAGATTTTATGCAAGAGTACTGGTACAACGTGGCGTAAGAATAAGAGACCAGGTGGCCCCAGGAAATGATATCATGCGTGACGCATCGATAGGGAGCCGATCATGACTATAAATAGAACGATAAAAACTTTCCACTGTGTGTAAGCGAGAAGAGGTTTCGGAAATTGATCTTACGCAGCAGTAAAATGGCATCCTCGCAGTTGTGCAAGAAGAGGAATAATTAGATTTAAGCCATTTGCGAGAATATAATTAACAAAAGAAATACATCATTGTGAATCATTTTGGAATAGAGATTTTTGTGTGGGAAAAGATGTTATAATAATTGCACAGGAAAGAAGTGCAAACGCAGCATGGCGTAGTTAAAAGTTCCCCGAGACCCGAGGTGGTAGGGAGTAAAAATCAACTGCAACACCCACGTATCTGAAGAGCAAATTTTATTTAATATCTCGGAATTGTACGATCGATTTTAATGTGCAAAGAAGTCAGTTTATGTTTAGAAAACGAGCTTTCCAGAGATATCATTTTCAAAAGTGTGCGACTATTGCTTCAAAAGTTAGTTATGAAAAAGACGAGGATTTTATCTTTTTGTCGCCGATTTGTATAAAAGCCCTGGCAGAGCCAGGCTAATCATGCAGTACCTACTAGACCACAAGAAGTCGTGATACGCTGTGTCACCTACGAGCAACCCGTACGGGCGTGGCCGAGAAGTATCGTCAATAGTATCGCCATGTGAAGACTTAGTAAAATCCTAGTACATGATTTAGTTCAGCAGCGTCAGTCTTTATAGTGAAAAGTTCATTATTACAGTCAAAGTTAGGCTGCGAACTTAAAGAACAGGCGATAGGTCTTCGAATAACAGTTCAGTTAAACGACAGAAAGTATCGTAACGTTTTGAAGTACCAACGATAGTGAAACAAACATTTCTAGCAAAGTTCAGGAACCCGATCAGGGTCGGATGAAATAAGTAACGCCTAGTGTACCGAAAAGATAGGAACTAGAGCGCAGTATAATAAGAAGTGAGAATTTAATTCAAGACGTTGTCTAAAAGAGACAAACGAACAGTAACAAACAATAAGCTACGAAGTGAAGGAATAGCAGTAAATGCTAGGGAATCATAGGTCACCGATAAAGTATTCGAGAGGCCGTAAACAGGACAGACTTTATCTAGACAAACTAAATAGTGTCTAGAAAGAAACGACTTCGAGCTAGTAAAAATAGAAGCCGATAGTCAGAAAACCGGATCTGAAGAATTACCGTTCCAGGGAGGGGGAGATTGATCGAGACTGTCATCATCTGGCTAGATTAGGGAGCCGACGTCTAAGAGTGTCACCCTTGGATACGGGGAAGAAAGAAATCACGTGTGTAAGGCAAAAATCAAAGCCTCAGTGATTAAAAGCAGTGTAATGTAAATATAGTAAAATCTGTTTTAGTGTAATAATTTTAGTGAATTTATTTGTGTATGATAAAAGAATACAAAATGGTATTCAATATGTTACCAGTGTTTAAAGTAAATAATGTGTATGTGTATCAAGAAGTGTCATTGTGTGAAATGGGATTAATGAAGATGGCTTAAACACATTGAGTGGGCAAAAATGAAACATCGCTGGAGAATTCGGTCGGTGACCGTAATATCATGTGAGTAACCATTTCATTATGTTATGTGTTGGGGAAGGTTTGCGTACAATCCACCTGAGAACGAAAGAATAGGGATGTTTTTGAATAACAAATAACAGAATAATAGCGCGATCTGAACGATTAAAAATTGAGAAAGTAAAAATAGTTATATGAAATAAATAAATCCCTTGGGGGAAATGTATGAAATAAAACATCAGTGTATTTGATAAATGATTTAAATATGTGAAAGCAAACGTAATAATAATAATTATTATAATAATGATATAATTGAAGGAATATTATGATGAATTATATGAAAAATGGTAGCTTATGAGCTCCTTTAAAAGAATTAATACATGTTGTGAACACATGTTCTTAAGATAATGCGATTATTGTCACGGTAGAGGAGTAATATAGAATTGAGATGTACAATCAAATGTTGATTTTGAATTATCAGTTCATTGAAGGATGATGATGATGATAATTGTTGTTTTAAGGGGCCTAACATCTAGGCTATCGGCCCCTGATGGTTTGGGTGATCGTGAAGATGAAAAATGAAATGTAAACTTAAAACTAACTAACTACCAACCTACAAACTAGAAGAAGAAATGGAAAACTAAAGGAGAATAAGGCAAATAAAGGACAGGAGGAAAAGAAATGCCCTCAACCCTCGAAGAATGCGGATTGAGGGACGTGGAAGGAAGGAGAGCCATGAAAGGCAGATAGGAAAGTGAAAGAGGAGAGGGTCCGCCCCGAAGGTAAGGGCCAAAACGGGAAAACGGACCCAGCTCAGGAATCCCTCGGGGTCGCCAACTCCCGAACTCACCAGCCGTGAGCCCCTGAGGGTGCAGCATTATCTAGGGTGCACCAGAAGTGGTGGGACTACATACACCCGGCCTCCTTGAGGGCCTTGAGCAGAAGGCAGGAGATAACAGGAAAAGAAAAAGAAGGCTGACCCCTCGCAGAAGGAGGGAATCAGAAAAGATGAGACAAGGGCCAATTAAGGCGGGAAAGGAAGAGACTCCCTAGGCCTCGGATACCCTAATACCGTCGGGGTCGGAAGAGAACAAGAGATGACCAAGTGAGGTCGACAGGAAAGAAGAAAGAGAGGAGCACGGCACAAGTAAGTGGAAGCAATGCCGGACTCAGCTGGGGCCCCGTGGTCGCCAACCCACTTCTCACTAGATGTGAGCCCCTGGGGGTAGTTCATTGAAGGCAACTTGGCAGTAAAGTAATAGCGCAATGTAGCGCATTGAAGTAATTTGTCACGCTAGGAAGGCGTTGAACCTAAATATACTCGGTAACACTAATTATGAGGGGAAGTTGGTCGTGGTAAATGAGCTATGGTAAGTCCTCTAAATAGTGATGTGATCACGAGGCCATGTGTGTATTGTATTGTAAAAGGGTGCGAAATATTTATTGTATTATGAGCGCTGGTTTAAGGTTAAAGGCCGCCCTAAGTCGCAAATGTTATAAGTCCTCCAGTATGGGATATGGTTCCCGAGGCATTTGAAAGAATCGAACCCAGATTAGTTAGTTAGTTATTGTTGTTTTAAGGGGCGGAACTACGAGGTCATCTGCCCCAAGAACCCAGATTCGTCTATGTTGAAGCCCCTAAATATTTGTTGTTGTATTGAATTATTCTTACCCGCCAATGAGGACACTTCATAATTAATAAATGCCGAGGTTAAGAGAATGGGTCTATAGAACCTAAATGGATTGTTAAAATAAGTATAATGAAAGCCTTGCCTGTTCAAAGAACTGCATTTAAGAAACAGCTGTATAAAGCTGAGGGTAGCTCGTCTCTTGTGAGTGAGACCATGAAGTTCCTGCTCCCGACAATAAATCACGCTAAGTGGCCCAGGCCAGATCCTTACTATTGATGTGTTGTGGTAGGTCTGGAGAGACGTTTGTTTGAAGTTATAGTACACAAGAGTGTTTAGAGTTTGTTTTAACGACCCGGTCTTCGAACCGAGCTTCTTTTAGATGAAGATTACCGCTTGCAAGTTCAGATCGTTGCTTTCTTATGAGATAATGGTCTTTTAAGACAAATAATAATAAATCCATAATGTAATGTTATTTTTTTTAGCGTATGGCTTTTAGTGCCGGGAGTGTCCGAGGACATGTTCGGCTCGCCAGTTTTGTAGCTGCTTCGAGACGGACACCCAATGGGTGAGCTACAAGTACCGTTGGGGAGGGAAGGAGGGAAGTTGGAATGTAAGGATGAGGAGTTGGAAGGTAGCGGCTGTGGCCTATAGTTAGGGACCAACCCCGGCATTCGCCTGGAAGGAAGATGGGAAACCACAGAAGACCATCTTCAAGGTTGCCGGCGGGGGGATTCGAACCTCCTCGCCTCCCGGATGTGAGCGACTGCCATCAGTCATGCCGTAACCACCACGGCTAACTCACCCGGTATGTAATGTTATATAATGTAGTGATTCACGAGTTTAATGAAGACAATTAGATTCTGGGAGTGATCTTAATTTTTGACGTGTTCAAGAAGTCTTCTGTGGCTCGGGAGTACGCAAATATTTCCCAATCACGGAAGTGAATTGTTGACTTGAGAGAGATGGTAACCTGAGAACCTTGTGAAAGCCCAAAATTTAGGTAAAAGAGTAACAGTACTTTAATAAGAATTATATATATTTTTTGATTATAAGATACTCATATAATAGGAAGTGATGTGTTGAAATAGAATAACACAGTGTATATAAAAAGTATCGAGCCATTTGGAGCTCTTGATTTTATGGAATTTTAAAAGGACACTATATGGAAGTGAAAAGAAATATAAGTTTGTTGGTTTATGAGAAACCATTTATTATGATTTAATCTTTGTTTTATTATGTATTCCTTGTTCACTTTGAAGAAGTTAGAATTATGGGTCAGTATTTTATTTGTTTAATTTGTTGTAGTGCCATATATTTGAGTAATTAAATGTTTTATAGTGGAGTTGAGTTTGTTTATTATTTTGGAAGTGTATCCTCTATTTAATCCAAAATGTGTAAGTCACAGAGTGGGAGAACATACCATAACCCCGATAATCCCAATTTGAGCATTGCTGGCATACTGTGATTTGCATCTTTCATGCTGAATGGGCACAATATATACGGTTATCCAACCGAGGTGACGGATTTTCCTTTAATCTCAAAATAGGAAAGACATTTTATTTTCATTATTCAGTTTTTCCAATAATTTTCTTGTCACCGTCCTCCTCTATAGGGGTATTGTCTTAAGTGTGACCACGTGTATTTTGGTGATATATGTATTTTTCCCTTTTTCTTAAATATAGGATATATTGTCTGCATTAAACAAGAGTTTAGTGCTTTTCAGTCGGTCAACACGAATGTACCCAAAAGAGATGGGTTATGCCCTAATCCTGAAATAAATTACATGAGATTAATAAAACACTAGGATGACCAGTTTCGATCGTCAAGCGATCATCATCAGATCCAATACACTTAGGCTATAAAATCTATGTTTGAAATACAGGTGAAAATATTTACAATATGTACAATTATTTAGTTGCAGTATTGGTACTGCAACTGTCAGTGTATGCTAAATGCAGTATATATGTTAGGTGAAATGCTAAATGGTGATGGCTATCCGGAGATTGTACTTTAGAGAGATTATATGGTTGTAAACTATGGTTAAACTATAAAATTTTAGGCTAACTACTTATCTGATTGTCTTCCGTACTACAGCTATTCGCATTTTCCGTGTTCACTTGAACTCGCTGTGCGGTCGACTGCGGTGGTTATCTTAACAACTGGTTTTTCCCTGCCTTCCCCCCCTGTCCCTACGTGCTGTGGGGAGTGATCGCGATGTGTTTATGTGAGGTGTTGCCAACCTAGATAAGATGTATGTTATTGAATGAGGTGGATCTACAACTATTAAAGACCGTGGATTAGTCCTCGCCACGCGTGGAGCATAACCCATTCGAACTAAGCGTTGACGGTCTTATGAGGACGTCCCGGCACCTTTAATACTGCCTACGTCCTCATAAGACCGTCAACGCTTAGTTCGAATGGGTTATGCTCCACGCGTGGCGTGGCGAGGACTAATCCACGGTCTTTAATAGTTGTAGATCCACCTCATTCAATAACATACATCTTATCTAGGTTGGCAACACCTCACATAAACACATCGCGATCACTCCCCACAGCACGTAGGGACAGGGGGGGAAGGCAGGGAAAAACCAGTTGTTAAGATAACCACCGCAGTCGACCGCACAGCGAGTTCAAGTGAACACGGAAACTGCGAATAGCTGTAGTACGGAAGACAATCAGATAAGTAGTTAGCCTAAAATTTTATAGTTTAACCATAGTTTACAACCATATAATCTCTCTAAAGTACAATCTCCGGATAGCCATCACCATTTAGCATTTCACCTAACATATATACTGCATTTAGCATACACTGACAGTTGCAGTACCAATACTGCAACTAAATAATTGTACATATTGTAAATATTTTCACCTGTATTTCAAACATAGATTTTATAGCCTAAGTGTATTGGATCTGATGATGATCGCTTGACGATCGAAACTGGTCATCCTAGTGTTTTATTAATCTCATGTAATTTATTTCAGGATTAGGGCATAACCCATCTCTTTTGGGTACATTCGTGTTGACCGACTGAAAAGCACTAAACTCTTGTTTACTAAGGCAACACTGAAAATATGGCTTCAAACACCACAATTGTCTGCATTATCTATCCTTGTATAGTAATGGATTTTAAACCACCCTCTTCGCCCAGGGCCACTTCTACTCTAGATTTTAAACCACCCTCTTCGTCTAGGGTCCACTTCCACTCTCGGAGCAAGTTCTCCGTTATTCCTGTCTACCTCCTTTTCTTTCTGATTCTGTTTATTTCGGGGGCGGATAAGGTAAGGGGGGTTACAGTAGTTTGATAGCAGATAGCGTGGTTACGTTTCAGTAAATCTGGAGTTAGATAGTGGGAGTGTTTGGTGGTTATATTTGCTTTTGTCCTTAAATGAATATTATCATACCATCTATAACGATGAGTAATCGGGAAATTGAGATTCAACATCTATCTGATGAAGTGGAGTATGAATTACTTCTAAGAAACCTTAATGTGCCGAGCGATCCAAGAGTTGCTAGAGAAAGTTTTATGTTGGGAGCTGCATTCCCTGTGTCCTTTCCTATGCTACCTGAAGCGGAATATCTTTTGCGTGAGTCAAAGTTATGTCAAACCGTAAGTGTCAATGTAGTTAACTTCTGTTTTTCAGAAGTAAAGTGTAACTCTGCGCAACTAACCAAATTACGGGCTCGAATCCTGTATCTATACCTCCGGTGTAATGATTTACCTAACGCTTCTGAAAAGCGATCTATTAGTGCTTTGAAAAGAGTATTAAATGCTCAGTTGCAATTAGTGGAATGTTCGGAGTTATTGATGAGTGTGAATTCATCGATTGAGAATGAGAGTGTAAATGGGTCTTCTCCTATTGACGATGTGGACGATTCCGTTTCAACAGTGAATCAAATGGGGAATCATATTACTATTTCTTGAGTTGTGAAAGATCAGTTGCCCTACCTCAACAATGAAAATTGTATTGGCCCTACTGTTGAGATTCCGACTGTTGTTGTCGATTCTAATAACGTTGGATTGATCGCTAAGTCATTGCATGAGGCGAGAGATGGCGTTTTGGCTAATATGAATTTAATCCCGAAAACAGTTGTGTCTAATGTAAGTAATATACCTTCTAATGATTGTTTTATGATGCCGTTGAATTCAGATGTTGTGCAAAACATTTCAAAGTCTAGTATTGTGAAGAATAATAGTAATTCAATTGCAAACACTACGAGTACCGGTGTGAGAAATAATATGTCGTGCACTTCTAAACATTTGGCTACGAATGTCGTTTCATGCCACAATACCTTACCGTATGTTGAGTTAACTTGTAATTGGTACGACTCAAATGTTGGTGGTGATAAAGTTAGGTTATGTAATGGCCATGTTGTACAACTTGGTGTTTCGATTGCTGGATCGGTACCTAATAAGTATACCGTTATGTATTGTTCTTCATATTCGGGAGTATCTACCGCTGTAGGGTATGAAATATTGTTCGCCACGTTCCTAAGAATAACAAAGAGTGCTTATCTTCTTCTGAGGTTATTACGTCAGAAATGAATAGATTGCCAACTATGACTAGGGTAGATGGTCCTAGGCCGATGCATAATACTAGTCAAATTCTACCGTCTGTAAGTAATAACGTTGGTTGTAGGTTAGGTAATCCTAATGTGCGTTCAGTGTCGTGTTTCTGTGAAAATTGTTCAACGCGAAATTCCTTATCTAGAACTTCGGTTTCATTATCTGAGACTGAAAGTATAAGAAGGTGTAGTAATGTTGTTTCAGTTCCATCGATACGTGATGAGGAATTAAATGTTGATGGTAATAAGGGGTCTCTTGGTTCGACTTATGTTACGGACCCAAACCATATTGTACAACATTGTAAATTTTCTAACGGTACTAAAGGAGAAGTGGGTCATCAATTCCTTGCGGATGATCGAAATATTTTCTCTTCTGATGAGTTTATTTTGAAAAAAGGAATCTGAGGGGAAAGAGAAAGAGTGTTTTGATGTAAGGCAAAATGGCATTTCCCCTGGTGAATCCAGAAATGGAAATTTAGCCCGAAATGATGGATACGATGACGAAACTGTAAATGATATGTCAGACAGCCGTAATCCGAGTCGTGTTATGTTGTCACGCGCTGGTTTTGGGAACAGAAATCATCCTCTTCATGAAATTATAGGGAAACTATAAAAGATTCAGGTGAACACTACTCAAGATATTATCGAGTTTTTGAGAGTTCTTGTCGAAGTACAGGAAAGCGCAATATTATTTCAAATTAATGATTGTGATGTATTTCAGTTAATATTTCCTGTAACTGCAGATCTTTTGAAGGATCGTGTTATTGAAGCTTTTGGTAGGGGCGTAAGTATAGAAGAGTTTATTGCCGAAGTATTAAGGGTATTTGTGCCTATGAAGTTATTAGATCAGATGAAGGCATTATACTTGTACCGCGGGAAGAATTTAAGTGAATCGTTAAGTTCTTATATTGCCGATATTACCAAATATGTTAAGGTTTTTAGTTTAAATTTGTCTGAGAGGGAAATTATTTCTCTTATTTTATCTGGGATTACTCCTGAATGGCCTTCATGTATGAGTAAGGGACTTCGCCCGAATACGATAAAGGAGCTGCGTGAAGCAGTTGTGCAAGCTGATTCAGTTCGTTTAACGGATGATCATAGACAAGTCCCTGGTAATCCTAGTCCCGTATCAAATCAGGTTCGTCCAGTAAAACCACAGGGGGTAGGTAACCGTTTTAATAATAAGGGTCAGATCAAATGTAGAAATTGTGGCCGCAATGGTCATCATGAGAATAGATGTTGGCAGAAAAAAGATTGACAATTAAATAAAAACAGACTTCATGGTGTGCATCCAGTTGAGAAACAATACGGTTCTTTGATAAATCAAGCAACGAATGTAGTTCCTGAAAACAGGAGAGTTTATAAAGCCTGTATTAAGGTTTCAACAAAAGGTAATTTACCTCCTCCGGTAATCGAAATGTCAATAAATGATTCGTACGTTTTAGCATTGTTAGATTCAGGTAATTCTGCCACCTTGATTTCTGCAAGTTAGTACCAATAGATGAAAGATATTTGTAAACTACCTAAAATAAAGGATGTAGAAGTTAGGCTTGTGTCTGCGAACGGTTCCTAACTCGATGTTTTAGGCTTGGTGAAAACGAATGTGCGTGTTGGAATTTTCTCTTGGAAATTTTCATGTTTGGTAGTGAAACAATTGTTTTGTGATTTGATTTTAGGGGTGAATTTTCTGGCACATACTGGATTATTATTAGACATGCAGAATGGATCAGTTTGGTTTCAGTTTTGCCCAAGCGTAAGATTTGCCTTTTCCTCTGTTAGACCTTCTGCGGTCGAAACTCGTGTAATGGATATAGATGTTGAACCCAACTCGTCTAATGAACTTGGTAGTTAGGTTTGAATCATTTATCAGAAAATCAAGGGAATGTTATCCGACAACTGTGTGCTGATTTTCCTGAAGTTTTTACGGATAAGTTAGGAGTAACAAATATTCTTGAATACAAGATAGAGGTTACTGATACTATCCCGGTTAGACAACCTCCTTATCGCCTGAATCCGCCAAGGATGTTGGAATTGACAAAGATCATCGACCAAATGATGGACGATGGAGTGATTAGGCCTTCGAACTCAGCCTATTCCTCGCCCATATTTCTTGTACCTAAATCGAATGGTAGTTATCGTCCCGTGGTGGATTAACGTCGTTTAAATAAGAAGGTCGTGTTAGAGTCGATTCCCTTACCGGATTTTCATTCATTCTTTTCTTGGTTTAAGGATGCCAAAATTTATTCTGTATTGGGACTCAACTCGGCTTATAATCAAATTCCTTTGGCTGAGGATTCTAAACATTTGACGGCATTCGCCACAGATAGGAACCGTTTTGAATTTGAAAGGGTTCCATTTGGGCTTCCAACGGGGGGAGCGGTGCTGACTCGACTCCTTGACCACGTATTTTCAGGTATCAAATTTGAGTATGTGTACCACTATTTGGACGATGTGGTTATGTATAGTAGAACTTTTGATGAGCATGTATGTCATCTACGGGAAGTTTTTGAGCGACTTAAAAAGGCTGGGCTCACATTAAAATTATCGAAGGCTTCTTTCGCTAAACCTGAAATTGCATTTTTGGGACATATAGTTTCCGAGTCTGGTGTTTTAGTTGATAATTCTCGTAGTCAGGGAATAAGGGATTTTAAACCTCCTAAAGATGTCAAGGTAGTGGCTCGATATGTAGGACTGATCATTTTTTTCGAAAATGTATTCCGGATTTTGCACGACGCGTGTTACCTCTGAACTCGTTGCACCGGGCGGGTGTGAAATTTGAATGGGGGCCGTCACAGCAGGCGGCCTTTGATGATTTAAAAGAAGCATTGTGCAGTGCCCCGGTACTTGCTGTGCCTGACTTTAGTAAAAAAAAATATCGTTCAAACAGATGCTTCGCTTGGAGCTGTGGCTGCGGTCCTGTTACAAGAAAATGAGGAAGGTAGACGTCCTGTTAGTTTCGCTTCACGTCCATTGTTATTTGGTGATGTTATGAATCATCAAAAGAAAGATCCGACGTTGGAAAGATTGATCGATAGGTTACTTTCCGGAGAGGAAGTCAAACCTTGCGTTCTGTAATCAGGGGTACTGTGTTGTATAGTTGGGCGAGACAGAAAACCTAAAGTTGTATTACCTATTCAGTTGATTGATGGTGTGTTGAGGTATTATCATGAATCGCCGATTGGAGGACATCAATGGATTTTCAAGACGAGACAAAAGATCAGATAATCATTTGTATGGAAAGGTTTGGAAAAATATGTCAGAAAATTTGTACTAAGATGAACTGTAATGTTAGTAAAACAGCTAAAAATACTAGAGTTGGTATGTTGTCCTCCGAACCTGCGACTCGACCTATGGAGCGCCACTTTATTGATTTTGTTGGTCCTTTTGCTAGATCAAAGGTAGGAAATCGCTTCGCGTTAGTTTGTGTCGATGGGTTCTCTCGCTTTTCTTGGAATTTTTCCAACTCTCATGTGTATTTCGGTGGCAGTAATGAAGTGTTTGAAGAACATTTTTACTTACTTTGGCCCGTGTCAATATTTGGTGTCCGATAATGCTAAAACATTTATATCTCATCAATTCAGGAATTTCTGTTTTGATTATGCTATTTCTCATGTCACCACCACACCTTATTATCCAAATCCCAGTTTATCTGAGAGAGTTAATAGGAATTTGAGAGCTGCTCTCATCGCTTACCACCGTGACAATCATGCCAAATGGGATTCTTCGTTACACTGGTTAGTATATGCGTTCAACACCGCCGAACATGAATCGCATGAAAAAAAACATTTTCACTGATGCATGCTTTTATACCAAATTCACCTCTTACTAATCTATGGTCACTTCATGATCTTCTGCCAGACCAACCTTGCCCCGATCGAGTTAGGGAAATTTGGAAGGAAGCCAAAGCAGCAATAAAAATTCACACGATAAACTCGCAAAGAGATATGATCAGGGTCGTAAACAGGGTAGATATTTAGCTGAAGATATGGTGTATGTAAAACATTTTTGGAAAAAGACTCCAGGTAATCAAGTGTCTGGTAAACTTCAACCTAAATACAGAGGTCCTTATAAAATATTAGCCTTTCCTACTGAAGTGACTGTTCTCTTAGAAGATTCGGTTAAGAAACGTATTTTAGAACGCATTTGTCCTATTGTAAAACCAGTGGCGAACGTGAAGATGAAAATATGTCTAAGTAGTTAAGTTGAAAATGAAGGTCTTAAGTGTGAGATCTAGTGGATCGGCTCAGGTACGGAGTCTGGTTGTTATCGTTGTTATTTGGTATATACGATGGAGATTTCTTTCGGTGTTATTTGTTTGTTGTCAATGGACCTGGCTTCGTGCTTCATCTGGTCAGTTGTAAAGAAGGTTGTTTGTTAGAGCAGTGTTTTGAAAAGTTATGAACTGCGGTCTTAGTACTGTTTTAGTGTTCACACCGGAGTTGGTGCGAGAGTGGATTGTGTACTGTGTGTGTGATTCTGTTTTGTGGAGCCAGTACTCTGCCTTGAATGTAGCCTTAGAGTTCTGAGTTCAGTTCTCAGCTCAAGATTCGGGAGTATGTGTGCGTTTAATGCGATTTTGATAATGCTATAGTTCTGGGTCGAGTTAGTATTCCGCTGAAGTCATCCCATTTTATGCCATTTTTTGAAATCCTCATGGATATTTTCTCCGACTTACTGTTTTTGTATTTCTTGTTGTGTGTGAATGATTGTGTGCCTGATTTTGTGATACGGTTGGTAGCACAGGGAATACATTGTGGTTCTGTGAGGCTAAATTTATTTTATGGTTTGTTATTGTAGAATTGTTCTGGGGATGATTCTGTGTTGTTGTGATGAGATATTGTTATAGATCAGTTGTAGGAATTGGTGATAGACTAAGTTGTTTTGACGTTTAGAATCTGCAATGTTCCTCTTGGGGCTATAGTAGTTATGCTAGTTCGTTGGTCATTGATACCTGCAGTTCGGTCTGTTAGTCGGCTGGTTTTCTTCTGTGGTTGCAACAAGGAGGATTGTAGGTTTGTAAAAGTGGTATGTAGACCTTGTATAATGGGTGTGTTTTGTTGATTGCTGAGTTGTCATACTGATCAACTGTTCTGTGCACTAGTGGTGTCATTCCCTGAGACTGATAAAAATGTAAATTCATTGGGTATTTGTTATTTTTGGGTGAATAGTTGTAGTAAAATTATTTATTAGTTGGAAATGTATTTTTGAAGATCTTTAATTGCTTCGTGCCTCTTGAAATGTAGCATCTGTCACTACGGTGAATTGTATTCTGTGTAAGTCATTGAGTTGATGTTGGTGGGAAAGTTTTAATGTGGTTTTGTTAATTGAAGGGTTTGAGGATGATAGGTTGTATTCGGGTCTCGTGCGTGTGGTTGGAGCGTTGGCGCGGGAGTTGGATATTGTGATATGAGGTATATTGTTGAGTACTTCCTAATATAGTTTTATCTTACTTCACATCACGGAGCTATTTGCTTTTAATCGATGATGTGAATGTTCCCTACCTGGTATGAGATGAGGTTTGTTACAGTAGAATAAACTTACATTAAGTTATTTTTTACCGGAAAGGAAGAGAGTTGAATTGGGAATTTTGAGTGCTCTTCTCTTAAATCATGCCTTGTGTGACACTGGCGTGTTGTTACCTAGTCTGTAACTTGTATTGTGATACCAGCACCTTGGCATAAATGTAAGTATTATGCTTCTTTTAGAGGGTCAATCGTTGATTGGATTATGCTGAGTGAATATGGGTATAGAGAGGAGTATCTTGTTGGATTTCTAATATGTATATCGTGAATGCAAATTGAGGATTTATGGTACGTTGTAATTCGTTATCGTTCTTTCTGCCTTCGGAGGGCCACTGTAGGCGGATAGGAGCAGTAATTGGTTGCGATGTGCAGAGTTACCTTTATCTAAAATATATAATTGAAAGACAAGCACGCAAATGATTTAAGCTATGGTGAATCTTTGAAAGGTCATAAGAGTATGTTGAGTAAATAATATATGGATTATGAATACATTTAATCTATTGTATCGTTCAAT
Source organism: Meconema thalassinum (assembly GCA_946902985.2). Taxonomy (NCBI): domain Eukaryota; kingdom Metazoa; phylum Arthropoda; class Insecta; order Orthoptera; family Tettigoniidae; genus Meconema; species Meconema thalassinum. The sequence goes on along the minus strand of OX336392.1, from coordinate 514,371,141 downwards.
ATGTTGGTGCTACTTCTAGATGGAGTTGAAACTCGATGGTTGATAAATGATATGGGGAAAGCTGATGAGTTTGACTCTTCTTTTCTTTTAAGATTCTCTTATGGGATGGTTTAATTTTTTTCTTCCCTCTTGTCTTATTCTTATTTTATTCTTATTTCTCTCTTTCTTGGGTTTCTATTTTATGTTGTTATTTTCCCAGTTTCTTTTGGGTAATGTTTGTCCCTATTTTTTTCTTTTATGGTTCCTGCTGCCTAATTGGATAATCCGTAATGAGACATAAAAAAACAAGTTCTTTGAACATCAAAAACCTTAAGTTGAGACTTCTTCAAGCTGAATATGACAGCAAAATCTATCAACTCATTTTGTTGCATGGAAATGACCACCTTAATATTTGGATCTGGTCTAGTACGACGTTCAGTACGACCAGATGTAAAAAAAATAAAAATTAAGTCTATCTCGCTCAAACAAAATATTGTTTCCAGTGAAGGAAACTTAATGTCTTGTCACCAAGGGTGGTGTGAAACGCCGATGTGTGCTGAGGGGCACTTTAGTTCATCCTACGATTGTAAGAATGGTGTTGCGGCTGATCAGATTTCACCTACTACGGTACATATTACTAGAAGGTGCTACCAATCTAGAACTGGATTGGAAGTACCATCTCTCATCATCGATGGCATCTGTAATCTAGTGGAGGCGTCTTCGAGTTCTGCTGGCGGACCTGGAGGTTCTCTTCCCGATTGCCATGGTGGACAGCCAACAATCCTTCCTTATAATCAACCCATCGTCTTGGTTGGGGGGAGAGAGATCTGTGACAGTCCAACTGTCACAATACTTCCACTACCCCATAATTGCGTCAATCGCCAAAGCCCGGGCCATGGAAAGCTGTGTAATTTCTGAGAAGATTGAAGATGTGTGATCTACTTGGTTTTGTTAGTGAACGGACATATAGAGACTCAAGTGTGATATCTTTGTTTTTACTAGTGTTTGACTACTTAAGTTTCTTGTTTTTAATTCCGTGATTATAACAATTGGATGGTGACGCCATTAGACTTGAGAACTCCCCGTCTCGCTTTTAATGTCCTTATATATATATATACGGTTATCCAACCGAGGTGACGGATTTTCCTTTAATTTCAAAAGAGGAAAGACATTTTATTTTCAAAAATCAGTTTTTCCAGTAACTTTCTTGTCACCTTCCTCCTCTATAGGGGTATTGTCTTAAGTGTGACCACGTGTATTTTGGTGATATATGTATATTTCCCTTTTTCTTAAATATAGGATATTTTGTCTGCATTATCTATCCTTGTATAGTAATGGATTTTAAACCACCCTCTTCGCCCAGGGCCACTTCTACTCTAGATTTTAAACCACCCTCTTCGTCTAGGGTCCACTTCCACTCTCGGAGCAAGTTCTCCGTTATTCCTGTCTACCTCCTTTTCTTTCTGATTCTGTTTATTTCGGGGGCGGATAAGGTAAGGGGGGTTACAAGACTACAGGCAAGTGTTGCCTGTTGTGCACCACGCTACTCTCCAAACAATTATTCACAATAAATTGTATTAAAAACTCTCCTGGCCCTTCCTCAGAATACGCCGCTTACATTAAAACAGGATGATGATGATAATTGTTGTTTTAAGGGGCCTAACATCTTGGTTATCGAACCCTAATGGTTTGGGCGATTGTGAAGATGATAATGAAATGTAAACTATAACTAGAACTAACTACTAACTTATATACTAGAAGAAGGAATGGAAAACAAAAGAAGAATAAGACAAATAAAGGACAGGAGGAAAAGAAATGCCCAGCGGATTGAGGGACTTGGAAGGGAGGAGAGCCATGGAAGGCAGATAGGAAAGTGAAAGAGGAGTCGGTCCGCCCCAGAAGTAATGGATAAACGGGGGAGAACCGGACCCAGCTCAGGAATTCCTCAGGGTCGCTAACTCCCGAACTCACCATCCGTGAGCCCTTGAGGGTGTAGCACTATCCTGGGTGCACCAGAAGTGATAGGGCTACATACACCCTGCCTCCTTGAGGGCCTTGAGCAGAAGGCAGGAGATAACATGAATAGAAAAAGAAGGCTGATCCCTCGCAGAAGCAGGGTGTCAGTAGAGATGAGTCAAGGGCCAATTAAGGCGGGAAAGGGATAGACTCCCTAGGCCTCGGATACCCTAATACCGTCAGGGTCGGAAGAAAACAGGAGTTTACCAAGTGAGGTCGACAGGAAAGAAGACGGAGAGGAGTCCGGCACAAGTAAATGGAAGCAATGCCGGACACAGCTGGGGCCCAGTGGTCGCCAACCCATGTCCCACTAGATGTGAGCCCCTGGGGGATACTTACGAATGTCCCACATGTTAAGCATACGATGAGCCCCATCTTGTAATTGCGAAAACATTTTTCCCTTGGCGTAAAGATGGGGCATATAAAATAAAATAAACAGTCAAAAGTTTCAGGTACCTTTTAGAAGACTATTGATCATTTTAAAACGGTTTTCCTATTGTGCTTATAAAAAGAATATGATTTTTTTCTCTCTCAAAAATCCATTTTTCTTTTGGTCAATAGTTGGTACCATCAAAAAACTTTACAGGACATAAATTATTGGTCCTTATCCGGCGAATAGTATGAACTTGAAAGGATTCGATTATTTGCATACGGTATTATGAATGTTATAGAAATATTTCACTTTTTCACCCCCTTTGTCTGATTTTCCCTTTAACGAACGAAATTTGGACTGGTAATATATCGCTGCATAGTACAAAACAAAGTCCCCGATTCTTGGATGTCACGGGTAATCTCGAGAACCACTGGATATATCTTGATGCGGTTTTCACCATTCAGTGAAGGGTATCTCGAGGAAGGATTCTGTAGAAAATAGTTAATTTATGGTCAAAGGAAGCCAAGCAGTAACGATTTCAGTGAAAAAGAAGAAAAAAAGCTAGCGTCCGTGTGCTTTTTAGCTTACGCTGGACAAACCGTTAAAAATATCAATACACTACGAGAGTAAGAATTGTAACACCATGGAAAGTTCTACAAAAAAAGTCCCCGAGAGCATATTTCTATTTTCAATACCTAGCCCTCAATAAGTGTTTTTACTTTTTCATTTCTTCCAACAAGCTCCATTCAACTACTGAGGTAACAGTTTACAAGCTAGCTAGGGGCAAGCCTATCACCCCAGTTACATCCTAGTTAGCGGGCGAGCCTATTACCCCAGATACAGCTAGCAGCAAACTGTCGAGTCGTGTTGAGTTAAGACTTCAGAGAAGAATGGTTGTATTTGGGGTTTCCCTGGAAGTGCAACTTGGCTTTTCTTCATTTCTCCTGTGAACGTTTCATTCCGAAAAAATCCCTTATGAGACTTGTTGCTGATTGTACCAAGGTACAAGAGATCCAGATAAATGGAAGCTTGCTATTATGAATAAACTGTCTATTTTTGTGAAGACAGGGTATTGTGCCTTTATGTGAGATTCGTTTTTAGCAAGTATATTGCTCCACTATCCTGAGGTGACTAGCTCAGTATTATATATTAGAATGGTCGCCCAACAGTGGAGCGAATATTAGTATGAGAAAGAAGATAACCAACTATAAATATCAATAGCTTGGAGTATATTTATATTTCTATATCGCCCAACTGTGGGGAATGTTGTCGTTGTTGGACTTAGACCACCGCGACAGATTTTATTATAGTTACAATGGTAGCCCAAAGAGGGGCAGTTTTATATTTATTTGGCGCCCAACGTGGGGTTCGAATGAAACTTTTTTTGTTAGGTTGCCAGCCATGGCCACTTATTGGTAGGCCACCGCAGAGACTCTTGTGTCTCGTGCCATGAGATTCTTTAGGGGTGTTCGGCCAGTGGGTAGACCAGGTGGCTTTGACTTATGGCAAGGTATTCTTAGGACATGGCTAGGTTTCCATGGAGATGTATTGATAATTACCATGCTGAACTGGAGCTAGTTGGTGTTTAGAAAATGGGTTGGATAAGATAGTGTTGATTTGATAGAGAATGGTAGCTGTATTTTATGAAATGTGATGTGGGCAATGGTCTCTCTGGTCTGGAGATTGGTGTTGGGAAATGGGTTTAGATGAAGAGAGATTATGTGATGTTTTTAGAAAAGGGTTTGGCAGTTGGTTATTTTTGGATTGAAGATTAAGAAGTTGTGCTGGACAATGTACAAGAGATGCAGGCAGTGGAATCCTGCTTATATGTTGACAATGTGTGGAAGAGATTCAGGTAAATGGAAGCTGGCTTACATGTACATAAAAAGGTAATAAAGGCATTGTTTTTCTTATATTCCTTGCGTGTCCAAAGCTATATACACCCCGACGATTGTAAGTATGAAAATAGATTAGTTACATTGAGAACCTAACTGTGGTGTTGTTGTTGGTTGGCTTCTACCAACATAAGAAAGAAGATAAGTTTAACTATTTAATAAAAATCAATATATGAATAGATACGTTTCATTACATACATAATTTTAGTTTGATTGCTGTAATAGATTCCTGGATATTGAGAACCGTCTAAATATTTCGGATGGTCGCCATGTTAGGATTTTATATATGTAGACCGTATAGTTACGTACTATTACACGAAGATTAATGTTTAGGTGTATTACTCAAATTTCAATCGCATGATTAGGACACAAGAAATAAAAGCGAGATTTTAAAATTTCGCACAGCCACCATTTTGTTTTAAAAACAATTGAAATAAATGTTATGCAACTGGATTACAATTTGTGTAAGCATATACCGTACCAAGTTTCACTGCGCTCGGATAGTTAATCGCAAGAAACATCCATATAAATATTTAAATTTCGCGTCGCCGCTATTTTGGATTTGTGCTCACCAGATTATTGAAGAACCCGCCGGTGAACTTATGTTTAGAGCCTCTATCAACATACACAATTCCAGGTTGGTTGCTGTCATGGATTAAAATATATTGAGAACAGTCTAAATATTTCGGATGGTCGCCATGTTGGATTTTAATACGCTGTATAACAACAACAAAAAACACGCACCGGGAAGGCGTTGTCCGATTGTAAGGAAATTACGTATGCAAAGACATTCGGACCAAACATGCAACTGATTGAAGCTTCGTGTCCAATGATTTAATAGCGGGAGCTCCTGCGCATCCGAACTGCGCATGCATCAGGTGTACAGTATATAAGGCGCGATTCTGAAGCGTATGCTCAAAGTAGCTGTTGCATTTGACTGCGATATCTGAACGTCGGCTGTATGAATGCCACGCCGAAGGATTCGTGCTCATTACGAGCAGATGTCAGAGTTTGAAAGAGGTCGTGCGATCGGATTAAAAGAAGCTGGTTGGTCGAATCGAGCTGTCGCTGGACATTTGGGTCGAAGTGATGCGGCGATCAGACGATGCTGGTAAGCGTGGGTCAGCAACGGCAAGCATCAGCGTCAGGACGGTAGTGGTCGACCGAGGGCCACAACAGCACGGGAAGACAGAGCGATGGTCAGAACAGGTGTCACGGCACAGGAGTCGTCGTTATCAACGATCCAGCGTGTGACCCGCACACATGTGTCCACCATGACCATCAACAGACGCCTGAGCAACAATTGCGCTCGCGCCGCCCGTCACGCCTCTTACCACTCACGCCTGGTCACCTTAGAGTCAGATTACAGTGGTGCCACGCTCGAGCAACGTGGGACTGCGCTGACTGGGGACGTATACTCTTTAGTGACGAGTCCCGTTTCCAACGGTGAACTGACGACAACCGCAGACGTGTTTTGAAATGTCCAGGCCAAGGTGGGGATCCTGACTTGACTATCGCACGACACACAGCCCTACAACAGGGGGTGATGGTCTGGGGTGCCATCTCCTTTGATAGCCGGACCCCTCTAGTAGTCATTCCTGGCACACTGACAGCACAGCGGTATGTTGATGACATTCTACGGCCGGTTGTGTTACCGTTCCTTCAGCGACATCCAGGTCTTAATTTCCAACAGGATAATGCCCAGCCGCACACGGCACTTGTTGCTATGGACTGTCTTCAAGCTTGCCCTATCTTTCCTTGATCAGCTCGGTTGCCTGATCTCTCTCCCATAGAGCACATTTGGGACGTCATAGGAAGGCGATTGCGAACATGCCTGAATGTCGCCGATTTAGCCCAACAGTTCGAGACCATTTGGCACGAAATTCCGCCGGACACCGTCCGGGAACTATATCAGTTCATGCCGCGTCAATTGACAGCCTGCATCCAGGCCAGGGGTGGACCATCACCCTATTGACGTCCTCACTTTGTAATGCTCTAACTCTGCAATAAATCGTTCAATTGTTCTGCACTTTTGATCGTTTGTTTCTTGTTCTATGTCTGTTCCTCACATCCACCGATTTTTATCGTCATCGGAAAATTCCTTCCTGGCGCGTTGTTTTTCAGCCTACCTTTCACATTTTGCAAAAAATGAGGAAAAAGTAGACTTATTGAACCCTTTATCCTCTGATGGATAAACGATTCGATGTTTTATTTCTACAATTAATTAATATTTCCACCAGCGTCATGAAATAGCCAGACGAAGATGAGGAAACTTCAAGCATTTGTTGGAGACAGTGGGGACATACCTGCAGCAGTTTGACAAAAGGCTAAATACTTAAGGATTGTGAAAAGAAAGAGCCTAGCAATGTTTCAGAAGGACAGGTGGTGGCTACCTCAAAATAGAAGGGACGCGTGGTGAGACACGATTATGGCATGTTCATTGTACTATTCGCGGCTAGAAAAAATATAATGCAGTAACGTGAGTGGCTAATGGTACTACTGGACACTCCTACGAGGCCGAGGTCTGATAAAAACCGCAAGGTCTGATAAAAACCGCGAAGTTAACGAAAAAGTGGAACCAATGGGAGATGAATGCTTTCGAACGCGCCAAGTCTAGCTTGGGCACGCGATAGCTAGCATTAACGCGGGAGATCGGCTAGACAACATCTCTACGATCGATTCTAGAATTAATGGGCATATTCATGACCTGCGCAATTTTACGAGTTCAGTGATATTTGTTTCATTCCTGTACCACTATTATTTTGAGAAATTTTTATATAATTTCCCCCCCCCCCTTATCTATACCTAGGGCCAGTTCATTTATAAGTGGCGTGAAGAGCCAAGAATGATTATTACATTTGTGCGTCTGAGGACGTAGGTTATTATTACATTTTGTGTGTCGGAAGACACAGGTTACCATTACATTTTGTGTGTCGGAAGACACAGGTTATTATTACATTTTGCGCGTCTGAGGACGTAGGCACTTGTACTTTGCATGTCATGAGGGCACAGATTTTATTAATATAAATGTGTTGTAAATTCAGTGTGATAGATAGTCACAGTACTATTTTGTAGGGACAGTATCATCGACAATTCGCCAACAAACTGTTCTGGGGGAAATAAGTACCTAAAACGGTGAATTTAGTAGACAGATATCGAGTGTGTAATAATCTATAACTTTTTGCATCAGCACGAGAGATGACATCGCTTATCCTGGAAGAAGTTTGGAACTGTCAACACTCCGTCGAGATGTTTGAGATGAGCTAAGCAGCATTAAGTAGGGAGATGGCTGCAGATGTTCGATGACGGTGACTGGCCGAGGATGAGTACTGAATAATATTCTTATTATCTGACAAATTAACTTATGGTATATGGGACATATTTTGTTTGTAAATATCTTGCTTGTGTTGATTAACGTAGTGTATTTAGTTTTGGTCTGACATACCTTTTGCATGGAAACAGCTCGCACAATTTTTCATAGTCGTAAGTTCTTGTTTGTTTGTTTGTTTGTTTGTTTGTTTTGACTAACGTGGCTATGTGGACAACCGTGTTTGCATATGTTTACGCAATGCGGTTAAGAAACGTCTCTCGGAGATATATTGTGTTTCAGAAGTAGGAATGAATTAATATAATCATACAGTAGATTGGAGGGTAAATTAATCTTTGTAATGTTTATTACTGATCAGATTCAGTGAGTTTATTGCCTTTGGAGCAATGTGAGTTGTGGCGAAGAGCAGTCAGCATTCTCGTAGGTTGTAATATTCTTGAATAGATTGTGAGCATCTGATTCAACCGACCTGTGTGAAAAATGTTATGTCATTCCCAGCTGTGTGTGTGTGTATTTTATTGGCCATTACAAGCGGGAATTTCAGCGTAGACTGATTTCTGTCAGCTTGGTGCCAAGTCCATATCGTTACCTTGCGAGGACATATGTGGCTATATCGATTAATGTCTTACCATATGTTTATGTGGTTGAGATTTGTTGCTGTTGATTCTACGAGATAACGGGACAGTTGGTCAAGTTATTTTTACACACTGGAGTTGGACGATGACAAGAGTTGAGGAAGGGGGAAGCTGTTTTCACAAGGCGGGCTGAAAAGATTGCATCGAGGTCATTAGTGGAGTGCTTGTTGGCTCCGTAATAATACTTGAAATACAGAATAAGAACTGATCAATGATACAAATTGTTTAAATAAATGGGAGTTGCCTACGAATCACTATAATCTCCGAAGCGTTAGCTTAACGTGCATTTTTGTTCATATAAGGTAATCTCAGCCGGTGAGGCTTTTGTTGTTGTTGTTTCCATTCGATGTTTATGTTCCGTATTAGTGACCCGTGCAGTCACGTGCGATGCTGTCTTTTCCTTGTTTGTGTATTGAGCAATTGACCGTGTTGGCAGCTCATTTGTCAGATGCGTCATCGCACTGAAGGAGGGTCTCGAGGGAGATTCCTGTAAATATTAGATTTTAGATTGTGTGTCAGCATTAATTTTAAGGGTTTTTATTAGTGTTGTGTCCTATATCCGTAAACGTTGATTTACGAGATGATTGTTCGTAAGCATCGTGGCTGTTACCCGCTGTAAACGAACAGTCATCCAAGTACTCATTCCTCGTAGTTAGTCATTACGCGTACATAAAATCCCAATGCAAGTTAGTGGAACTTGGATCCACATTTTTATGAGGGGGAGATCCGTCTGACTCCTCAACGTTGATAGATATTTCTGTCATGGGAAGATTCAGGGAGGAATATTATTATTGTTGTTGTCTATATTCATTTTTTGCACTAATAGTCATTAAATTATGTTATTATTATACGTCTTGTCACTTCCTTTCTTAATTATAGTTTTAATCCTATGACCCTTCCCTCAGTAGAGCATGTTGTTTGGCGAATGTAAACATCACACTATGAACTGAGCGCGACCCCTTGATCAAGATTCTTGCATATAAACACTGCGATACTGAAGGGTTCATAGGAGGTAAACTGGCGCGGCCAAGCGTGGGGCGGTTCACTGTGGTGTAGCGGCAAAGAAATTGCACATGTCAAAGTAAGCGTAGTTGGGTTTACAAACTGACGCAACAATGAAGGTGTATTTTTGTTGCTGGTTCGCTGCTGGAACACATTTAGTTGGCGTATTTGAGTAAAACTGACATGCCACAAGTGGAGGCAGATATGACAGTATTTTAATCACCGGAAAGTGATATTTTATTAAAAGTAATTGAGGCGAAGAGGATACCGCCAACTGTGTGAAATATAAATTAAAATCAGGAGTTTGCAATGTAAAATACGGTTCACGTTTTTGTCTATTGAATTAAAGTAAACGTAATATACGTGATATCGGGCGCCCAATGATTAAAGTTAAAGCTAGATTTGTTTAGAAAGTCAAACTCATGAAAATGTTAGGAGGCTGGTAGCCTTAAATGACAATTAATACTTTGTTAATTAGTCAGTGTTAATATCAGATCAGGATAACAATTTAATGGCTGAATATGTGTTTGGGTTTAAATTAAATTGAGTAAAATTAGAACCACTCAGAGATGCGATTGACTAGTGGGATTAAATGTAAAATATAAATGAACTGAGTAGGGTAAAGAAATTAAATGTGCATGGGGATTGTATGTGTGTGTCAGGGGGCATTGCTTTATGCCATTTCCCTAATGTCTCATATAAAGTGTATAACATGGCAACAGTAGAACAGATTCAAGAAATCATTGAAAATGCTGCTAGGAGGACACAGGAATTGTTGGACACCAAATTGGCGGAACAGAGTGATCATTAAACACTAAACTATCTGAACAGAGTGAATCATTAAACACTAAACTATCAGAACAGAGCGAATCATTAAACGCGAAATTATCTGAACAAATAAACAATAGTATGTTAGAACAAAGTGAAGCATTAAACGCGAAATTATCTGAACAAATAAACAATAGTATGTTAGAACAAAGTGAGTCTATAAACAAATTGTCTGAGCAGAGTGAATCACTAAAAACTAAACTATCCGAACAAAGTGAATCACTAAACACAAAACTATCTGAACAAAGTGAATCATTGCGGACACAATTAAACAACAGTAGGATTGAACAAAATGAATATCAGGCGGAACAAGCAAGATTATTAAAAAGTGAAATCAATGACACTATAAATTCGCAGTTAGAGGCGCAGAATGTTAAAAACACGAACCAATTACCTTCGTTAACCGCAGAGATGAAGGATCACACTAATCAACAGATGGTATTGCTGGCCCTAGATGTTAGTAAAAACAATGAAAAACAATTAGATCAGATTAAGAAAATGGAAATTATTTTTGATCAAAAACTTAGCATTCTGGATGAAACGGTGTTAGGTAAATTAGAGCAAATTGAACTAGCATGCACTATGAGTACGAGCGAGGTCAAGATAGCTCAGGATAAGATGGAAGGACGATTTAAGGAAATGGAAAAAAGCGGCAAGGTCATTCAGCAACAATTATCAGCGGTAGATGAAAATATATCCGGCATAATTAAAGATATGGACCGTCTCGAAATAAAATCAGCGGAGCAATGGAAAAGCCTAGAAGCGGATCAGTATCAATTAAAGAGTACCATCGACGAAAATAGCGCGAGATTTGAAGATAGGCTGAGCCAGATAGAAAGCAATCAGGATGACACTAAAAGTCAGATTGAGGAGAAAATAAGCACAATTAAGGAGCAAATAAGAAAAGATTGGCGAAAAATGAATATCGATTCTAAAGGGGAAAGATTAACCATCATTAAGACAGTAGGCGAAAATCATACTCGTATTCAAGCATTAGAACAAGAAATTAAGAGTAAACTTAAAGAACAAACAGACAGGATCATTAAAGCTGAACTGAGGTCGATAGAACAATCCTCGATATTTAAATCGGGAACAATGAAAGATAAGCAGGATGACTCAAATAGCCCGGAGGGGACGAGCACAGCAGGAAGTCAAACTCAGACAGAGAGCCCATTAACGACAAACACGGAGGGGTTTCGCAAGAATATTGAAAGGAGTTCCACGCCACAGGACGGTCATCAGCCCACACAACTTATCCAAGTAATTCACTCGAACGATTATAAACCGCAGAAGTATACGGAGAATTCAGGGGTGACACCTAAAGCCTTTATTAAAGAAATTGAAGATCATTACAATGACACTGGGGTACCTGAAGCACGTAGGTTAAGGATGATGGAGAGATTTTTATCAGGAAATGTCCTTACATGGTTTTTAAGCTTCAAATATACATTTGGAACTATGGCAGATTTTAAAATCGCGTTTCTGCGCAAATACTGGTCTCCGGCATTGCAACAGAGTTTAAGAATGGAGCTTTACTCTAGAAAATACCAAACTACCCAGAAAACGAAATACTCAGATTTCTTTAACATGCAAATGCTAAAATTTCGCGACCTTGATTACCCTTCAAATGAAGCGGATCTGGTGATGACTATAGCGCGGCAATTACCAGTCAACGTGCAACAAGTACTAGTCGCAGCGAACGTTAGTACGGCCTTACATGCAGAACAGATGTTACGCCAGATAGATGAGACTACATCTCATATTCATTATAGAGGAGGAAGACAACTGGAGTTAGTAAATACGACAGAGGTCATAAAACCAAAACAGGCGAACACTAAAACGCAGGGTACAAATACAAGCACATCCACACCTAGGCGAAACCAGGAAGAGGTAGAAAACAGACCGTACCAGCGTAACGAGAATAACTATAACAATAGGTCATATCAAGGCAACAATAGATATCAACAGAGAGGGTATCAACAATGGCGTGAAAATCGAAGAAATGAGGGGCCTTATGGAAGATACGGTGATTACAATGGGAATCAAAGATGGAAAGGAAGGAGAGATCAAAATCAACGAGAGGCACGTAATTATCGAAATGACTGGGATGATAGGCACGCTCAATCACAAAAATACCTAGAGGAATTACACGCTAGCCAAGGTGGAGAGCAAGGACGATGGGAAAAAGCCACTGGGAACATGAAGAATCCAGATACACATACTGAGGAAGCTGGAAGTCTACTGAGACAAGAGGAATGTCAGGGGCGTGGGCGACAAAAGGATGATGGAAGTCGCAGTGGAGCTAAAAAAATCTAAATTTGGATAAAGGAGACAGTCTACAAACGCAACAGTCGGAAGTTGAAGATGGATGGATAGTAGCGAACATACAAGAATGGATTGCTTTGCCAGAAGATTGCCTGGAGGAGACGGTGAAACCACGGAACGATGAAATTAGGCAGTTACCCATTATTTACGCGAGGATTGGTGGAATTAATATAAGATGTTTATTGGATACGGGGTCGCAGATCAGTCTGGTATCGGAGGCCTTGGTTCGAGAGTTGTGACGGAGTCAGAATATTCCTGTGATTCCCGTACCACAACTCAAAGTGAGGGGTGTTATTCCTGAACGCACCGTCACTTGTAAACGTCAGGCATACTTAGAGCTGAACATATTGGAACACACTCTTGTGCAAACATTCATTATCATGGCAAAGATGAATTTCAATATAATTCTTGGTGCAAATTTCATTTGTGACTATCAAGCAGTGATAGATTTGCACAAGAACACAGTCAGTTTTAGAGAGTATGATCAACTGAAGAACGTGGGATTGCATATGGATGAAATCACTACCGGACGAGATGTAAATTCTAGGGCATTGGAAGCAATATCGGAAGAGACGGAAGAGGAGATACGAAAGGCAGAAGATAACATCATAGAAGGAGCTGTTGTGGAACTAGATGAGGAGAGTGAATCCCAGGAGATATGGTCTTTATTAACAGAAGGAGATGACAGTGATGCACAATTTGAAGAGTTACTACAGGAGTGGCTCAATGACATTCAACTTGGGGGTGAACATAGAAAACAATTGGAAGAGATTTTAAGGAAGCACAAAGCAGTATTCGAGACAGTACCTGGGAAAATATTAAATTTCAAATATTCAATGCAAGTCGAGTATTGGTCACCTTTCAAAAGTAGATTGTACCCAATTCCGGAAAAATATCGTGGTCAAGTCAAGGTCATTATAGATGAGATGTTACAAGCTGGAGTGATAAGGAAGACACCTACACCTTATCTAAATGCGATTTTGGCAGTCACAAAACCAAATGGATCCATTAGACTTTGTTTAGATGCCAGAAATCTCAACATGTGACTCATTTTTCCTGAGTATGACAGAGCACCAATTATCAGAGACGTACTAAAAGGCTTTAAGAACAAGAGCATTTATTCATCAGTAGACTTGACGTCCACTTTCCACCATATTGAATTGGATGTGAAGTCACAGCCTCTAACTGGCTTCTTATTCGATAACCTAACGTTCTGCTTCGTCCGAATGCCTTTCGGAGTCAAAACAGCGGGCTGTGCTTTAATCCGAGCCCTGGATCGGAATCTAACCGAGGAAGTTAAGGAGATGACGGTGCGCTACATTGATGACATTCTGCTGGCATCCGACAACATTTAAATTCACATGGAAAATTTAGATAAAGTATTAGGCAACCTTAATGCATCAAATTTCAAAGTAAACCTGAAGAAATCGCATTTCTTCAAGAGCGAGATCTTATATTTGGGTCACGTCATTGACAAGGAGGGAGTGAATCCAAACCCAGCTAAGATCGAAGCGATAAAGAATTTCCCTACACCAACGAGAGTCAAACACATTCGGGCTTTCTTAGGCGTAACGGGATTCTTTAAAGAAAACTGTCCAGGTTACACGGAGACTGTAGCTCCAATGCAGGAAATGCTAAAAAAGAATAATAAATGGTTGTGGAATGCGGAATGCGAGAAGGCGTTTCAAGCAACAAAACAGCTACTGGAAAACTGCATTAAGTTAGGATATCCAGACTTCAAGCACAAATTTATAATCCAAGCGGATGCTTCACTAATTGGTATAGGTGCCATGCTCTACCAAGAAGATCCAGCTAACCTGCAACATAAAACATATTTGGCATTTGTCAGCCGAAAATTGCGTAAGCACGAGCGCAATTATACTGTAACGGAACTAGAGCTGTTGGCCATCCTTCATGCGCTACAACAATGGAAACGAATAATTTATGGATACCCCATTGTTGTCAGGACTGATCACAAGGCACTAACATTCTTGTTTAAGACGTCGATGGCAAGCGAACGTGTGACACGTTGGTCTATATATATTCAGCAGTTTAGCATTGAGATTGAACATTGTCCAGGGAAGATGAACGTGATTCCGGATGCACTCAGCAGGAACCCAGAGCCTGATGTTGAAGAAACAGCGATGGTACAACACTTGGAGTTAACACCGAAGGACCTGGAATTCTTGGAGGAGTTACGTGAGATACAGCGAGAACAGGAAGCGGAACCATGGATGATGCTATTAATTCAATACTTTAGAAAGCAGCTACCTACAGGAACACCTGCATTTCGAGAAGCGAAAGCAAAAGAAGGAAGATATGTGTATGTCAACAATTTGCTACACAAATGGGTAGATAATGACCACACCAAGTTACGCATACTTGTACCTGCATCTTTACAGCGAGGATTGACATGGCATACTCACGAAAGTTACGGACACGTCGGAGTAGACAAATGCGAAGCGACAATGGGAGAGACATTTACATGGCCACGTATGAGAACAACTATATGTGACGTCATTACGACTTGTGATCCTTGTAAGAGGACAAATCCCAATAACTATTTAATGAGGCAGTATCCTAGACCATTGCTACCTCAGAAACCCTGCGAGCTAGTGTCCCTGGACTGTTTCGGTCCAATCCCGAAAGGTAGGCGAGGTTGCCGTCACTTGCTAGTGTGCATTGATGTGTATTCTAAGTTTGTCGTATTATGCCCCGTTCAGAAAACTACATCGAAACAAGTACTCAGTCGTATTCGAAATAGAGTTATTCCAATCCTTGGAAAACCAGAATTTATATTGTCAGACCATGGCAGCTATTTTACAAGCGCCGAATTCAAGAAAGGTATGGAGGACATGGGTATAAAACACGTTTTAAGCAGTATCCGACATGCCCAAGCTAATCCAAGTGAGCGAGCAATAAAATGTGTGACATCATACTTGAGAATCTTCATTCCCAAAGAACATCATAAGTGGGTGGATAAAATTAAGGATGTAGAGACACGTATGAATTCTACCAGGCACGAGTCAACAGGACAGATCCCTATGGTCTTACACAAAAACGAGTATCCAGTGAGAACGTGGAAAAGCATCATTAACTGCCCACAAGATCCCATGATAGCACCTGACCTGCGAATAGAGAGAACGAGAGCCTACATGAGAAAACAAGCAGATCGCAGATTACGGCGAGTGAGAAATAAGAGATTTCACCGTGATCTAGAAATCAACCAGCTCGTTTTGGTGAAACGACCCGCGACATCGGATCCAGAGAAGAAGATCTTCAGCAAATTCTGTGAAAAGTTCGTAGGACCCTATTCTATTGTAAGAAACCTAGGAAATAATGCATACAGAGTGAAAGAGTTAAGCACAGGAACAATGTCGGTCTACAATGCAGCCAATTTAAAAACGTATCGAAGAAGTGAACCATGGGAGCGCCGAAATAATGATGCAGTTTAAATATATGGACGTCCTATATCAACCAAGTGGACGGGGGGCAGTTGAGTACGGCACGTGAAGGAGGAAGTGGAGATGGTGTTGACAAACATTAACGAGACGGGCAGAGTGTTGCCTAGGGCATCAGCGCGTCACGCAAGCAGTTGACAGGAAATAAAACGAGTAAATGCCATTCAAGACAGGAGCGGCTAGACCAAGTAATAGAAAAGGGGTGATTCTGAAATAAAACAAATTGGCCTACGGAAGTCTTTTAAAAATTATCGACTTTATCCTAAGTTCGAAATTTTGTGAGTGAAGGAGTTGTGAACCCTTTATCCTCTGATGGATAAATGATTCGAAGTTTTATTTCTACAATTAATTAATATTTCCACCAGCGTCATGAAATAGCCGGACGAAGATGAGGAAACTTCAAGCATTTGTTGGAGACAGTGGGGACATACCTGCAGCAGTTTGACAAAAGGCTAAATACTTAAGGATTGTGAAAAGAAAGAGCCTAGCAATGTTTCAGAAGGACAGGTGGTGGCTACCTCAAAATAGAAGGGACGCGTGGTGAGACACGATTATGGCATGTTCATTGTACTATTCGCGGCTAGAAAAAATATAATGCAGTAACGTGAGTGGCTAATGGTACTACTGGACACTCCTACGAGGCCGAGGTCTGATAAAAACCGCAAGGTCTGATAAAAACCGCGAAGTTAACGAAAAAGTGGAACCAATGGGAGATGAATGCTTTCGAACGCGCCAAGTCTAGCTTGGGCACGCGATAGCTAGCATTAACGCGGGAGATCGGCTAGACAACATCTCTACGATCGATTCTAGAATTAATGGGCATATTCATGACCTGCGCAATTTTACGAGTTCAGTGATATTTGTTTCATTCCTGTACCACTATTATTTTGAGAAATTTTTATATAATTTCCCCCCCCCCCCTATCGATACCTAGGGCCAGTTCATTTATAAGTGGCGTGAAGAGCCGAGAATGATTATTACATTTGTGCGTCTGAGGACGTAGGTTATTATTACATTTTGTGTGTCGGAAGACACAGGTTACCATTACATTTTGTGTGTCGGAAGACACAGGTTATTATTACATTTTGCGCGTCTGAGGACGTAGGCACTTGTACTTTGCGTGTCATGAGGACCAGATTTTATTAATATAAATGTGTTGTAAATTCAGTGTGATAGATAGTCACAGTACTATTTTGTAGGGACAGTATCATCGACAATTCGCCAACAGACTGTTCTGGGGAAATAAGTACCTAAAACGGTGAATTTAGTAGACAGATATCGAGTGTGTAATAATCTATAACTTTTTGCATCAGCACGAGAGATGACATCGCTTATCCTGGAAGAAGTTTGGAACTGTCAACACTCCGTCGAGATGTTTGAGATGAGCTAAGCAGCATTAAGTAGGGAGATGGCTGCAGATGTTCGATGACGGTGACTGGCCGAGGATGAGTACTGAATAATATTCTTATTATCTGACAAATTAACTTATGGTATATGGGACATATTTTGTTTGTAAATATCTTGCTTGTGTTGATTAACGTAGTGTATTTAGTTTTGGTCTGACACACCTTTTGCATGGAAACAGCTCGCACAATTTTTCATAGTCGTAAGTTCTTGTTTGTTTGTTTTAACTAACGTGGCTATGTGGACAACCATGTTTGCATATGTTTACGCAATGCGGTTAAGAAACGTCTCTCGGAGATATATTGTGTTTCAGAAGTAGGACTGAATTAATATAATCATACAGTAGATTGGAGGGTAAATTAATCTTTGTAATGTTTATTATTGATCAGATTCAGTGAGTTTATTGCCTTTGGAGCAATGTGAGTTGTGGCGAAGAGCAGTCAGCTCTCTCGTAGGTTTTAATATTCTTAAATAGATTGTGAGCATCTGATTCAACCGACCTGTGTGAAAAATGTTATGTCATTCCCAGCAGTGTGTGTGTGTGTGTATTTTATTGGTCATTACAAGCGGGAATTTCAGCGTAGACTGATTTCTGTCAGCTTGGTGCCAAATCCATATCGTTACCTTGCGAGGACATATGTGGCTATATCGATTAATGTCTTACCATATGTTTATGTGGTTGAGATTTGTTGCTGTTGATTCTACGAGATAACGGGACAGTTGGTCAAGTTATGTTTACACACTGGAGCTGGACGATGACACGAGTTGAGGAAGGGGGGAAGCTGTTTTCACAAGGCGGGCTGAAAAGATTGCATCGAGGTCATTAGTGGAGTGCTTGTTGGCTCCGTAATAATACTTGAAATACAGAATAAGAACTGATCAATGATAAAAATTGTTTAAATAAATGGGAGTTGCCTACGAATCACTATAATCTCCGAAGCGTTAGCTTAACGTGCATTTTTGTTCATATAAGGTAATCTCAGCCGGTGAGGCTTTTGTTGTTGTTGGTTCCATTCCATGTTTATGTTCCGTATTAGTGACCCGTGCAGTCACGTGCGATGCTGTCTTTTCCTTGTTTGTGTATTGAGCAATTGGCCGTGTTGGCAGCTCATTTGTCAGATGCGTCATCGCACTGAAGGAGGGTCTCGAGGGAGATTCCTGTAAATATTAGATTTTAGATTGTGTGTCAGCATTAATTTTAAGGGTTTTTATTAGTGTTGTGTCCTATATCCGTAAACGTTGATTTACGAGATGATTGTTCGTAAGC
This sequence comes from Meconema thalassinum, assembly GCA_946902985.2. Taxonomy (NCBI): domain Eukaryota; kingdom Metazoa; phylum Arthropoda; class Insecta; order Orthoptera; family Tettigoniidae; genus Meconema; species Meconema thalassinum. The sequence continues at coordinate 514,352,628 of OX336392.1, read as the reverse complement.
ATCGTGGCTGTTACCCGCTGTAAACGAACAGTCATCCAAGTACTCATTCCTCGTAGTTAGTCATTACGCGTACATAAAATCCCAATGCAAGTTAGTGGAACTTGGATCCACATTTTTATGAGGGGGAGATCCGTCTGACTCCTCAACATTGATAGATATTTCTGTCATGGGAAGATTCAGGGAGGAATATTATTATTGTTGTTGTCTATATTCATTTTTTTGCACTAATAGTCATTAAATTATGTTATTATTTTACGTGTTGTCACTTCCTTTCTTAATTATAGTTTTAATCCTATGACCCTTCCCTCAGTAGAGCATGTTGTTTGGCGAACGTAAACATCACAGTATGAACTGAGCGCGACCCCTTGATCAAGATTCTTGCATATAAACACTGCGATACTGAAGGGTTCATTATGAGATCGATCAGGGCAAGTGTGCGTGTCTTGTCTATCTGTCGGTGTGTGTGTGTGTGTCCCCCCCCCCCTATCAACTCCTAAACGACTACTGCAATCGAAGCCAAATTTGGTATGAGTAAAGATCCATACCTGAATAACTCAAGTCCATATTTGAAAATTGTCAGTGCTACCAACTGCTGAAAAACAGCAATTGAAATATGAGCTCCATGTTGGATATTCTGGAAGGTATCCAGTACATGGGAGCTATTCCAAAATTGGCACACACATAGATAATAATATTCCAGTTTAATTTCCAGGAGGCCATACATGACAGTGTTGCCAAATTGATTCAAAGCCTGTTGATAGGTCCAATTTTCAGATGCATATAACTTCTACACTATCAATTGGTTTTCAACCAAATTTCGTATGTACTATGTGTACATAAACAGATATGACTGAGAGTATTCTTAAGAGCCACTAGGGCTGCCAATTGTTAATAAATGCTCGCTCTATTTTTTTTATCCCAATATATAAGAAAGTATGCAAGGCGACAGTTTTAAATTATGCACACGTATAGTACATGACATTGTAGATTAATTTTGAGTAACTAATATACGTCAGTGCTACCAACATGAATCTAAGCCTGCTGATAAGACCAACTTTTAAATACATGTAACTTCTATACTATCAATTGGATTTCAACCAAATATCGTATGTGCAATGTGTACCATAACAGATATGACTATGCGTATTCTTAAGAGCAACCAGAGCTGCCAACTGTTAATTAATGCTGTATCTATTTATTTTACCATAATATCAACATATCAGAAAGTATGCAAGCTAAGAGCTCTAAACGTTGCACACGTATAGTAGGTAGGCTACCTGACATTCTAGATTAATTTGGAGTAACTAATATACGTCAGTGCTGCCAACATGATTCTAAGCCTGCTGATAGGTCCAATTTTAAAATACATGGAACTCCCATTCTAACAAATGGATTTAATCCAAAATTGGCATAACAATAGATCATAATATTTCAGATTATTTCTGACCAACACATGACAATGGTGCCAACGTGATTTTACGCGCGCTTCAACCAAATTTTATATGTAGCCTACCTTCTGTACCTTCAGAGATGGAACTAAGAATATATTTATTCACCACGGCTGCCAACTGTAGTGCTCCATTAGGCTACACTATGTCAGGTATATTTCGAACTAATTAAAAATGTCGGTATTACCATCTTAATTTCGTCATTATTCTAGATAGGTCCATATAGATTAATCATTGGCATGGATCTTAAATTTTAAGAAAAGTATGCTCTTTAGTTCGTCATGGAAATTCTTGTTTTGTTATACAGTGTATATGTAGGCCATAGAGTTATGTACTATTATATGAGGATTATTGCATAGGTTTACTATCCAAACGTTGACTTCGATCGCATGATTCGGACACAAGACATTTAAAAAAATTATAATTTCGCACAGCCGCCATTTTAAGGTTATGTAAACAATTGAACTAAATTAGATGTAAGTGCATTACAATTTGTAGAAACATTTGCTGTACCAAGTTTCACAAAGTTTGGAAGGTGAAATCGCGAGAAAAGTCTATTGAAATGTTTCAACTTCGCTTGGCCGCCATGTTCGTTTTGTAGTTAACAGTTTTTGAAAGTTACATAAGTGAACATCTAGTAGTGCCCTTTCTCCCCGTACAATATTTCAGGGTGATATGAGTAGACTAAGAGATTCGGAGATATAGAATGCCGGTGAAATATTTCGCATAGCCGCCATGTTGGATTGGTAGATATAATAAAATTTGAAGGGCACGGTCGGGGTCGGCCAAAATAGTACTATGAACTTACCGATTTTCAATGAAAACGCTCCAGCTGTTTAGACGTTATTAGGGGACACCCACACACACACGGACAAAAGGTGATCTCATAAATGAAAATAGGCTGAAAATGGAAATGTATATCTGTCCGAGATTAATGGACTCCGACCCCGTTAAACAGATTGCATTGCAATTTTGTAGGGTTGTGGTGCACACCCCAAGGAAGGTTTTCGGCAACAATAATTTTAGATAGCCCTCTCCGTTCCCTTCATTTAGGCGCTTTGGCACAAATATACACCGTTTCATCGATCTAAACCTGTAGCCTGGACGAGCCGCGGGTTGGTTGGCGAACCCAACCTAGAGGGAAACCCATGGCTGTGAACTCAGTCATTCATTCATTCATTCGTTTATTTGCAATTGGGGGTGTGTCCCTCGGTGGCAAATTAGTTATACATAACAAATAAATAACTGTACATAACAATTCACTAACAATTTAAGTGGAATATTTACACAAATAGTCAGTCTTTTCTTAAACACACCTATATGTTTGGGAAAAGGCTCTAAGACTGCGGCAGGTAGAGAGTTCCAATTATCAATGGCACGGTTTACAAAAGAATATTTACCATAATTTGTTCGCTTTGAAAGGATGATCGCTCCTACCCATGTAAGTAGGCTTTTCCATACGTTTGCTAAGCTCGCCCCATGCTGGTTGATTTGTATACGTGTTGTACATAGCGCAGAGTCTAGATTTCATCCTTTTAGCCTCCAGTGATTCCCACCCAAGTTTCTTTAACATACGGCTCACACTGCTCCTGGGATTAAAGTCACTGAGCACAAATCTAGCGGCCTTTCTTTGTACCATTTCCAACTCACTGATGAGCGCTACTTGATATGGATCCCAAACCGCCGAGGCATATTCCAGAATAGGTCTTACAAGTGACAAATATCCTAATTCTTTAGTAGAGGTACTACTTCCTTTTAATACCCTCATTACAAAGTGCAGGGATTTGTAAGCTTTAGAAACTACACATCCTATATGACTACTCCATTTCATATCATTTCTTACGTGAACGCCCAAATATTTGCAAGAATCATCTTCTACAAGTATTTCCGAGCCAATGTTATATTGAAAATCTTGCCTTCGCACTTTCCCTAGTGTTATTAGACTACATTTTCTTGTGTTTATTTTCATTTTATTTTCAATCGCCCACTTATAGACCAGGTTCAGGTCATCTTGAAGTACTGCATTGTCTTGTGGGTCATGTATCTTTCGATATATTACACAATCATCCGCAAACAATCGACAGTCACTGCGAATCCCATTTGGTAAGTCATTTATAAACGCCAAAAATAACAAAGTTCCGATTACGCTGCCCTGAGGGACACCTGACGTTACGGTAATTTCATCCGAGAATCGGCCTTCAACTTTCACTTTCTGGGAACGACCCGTCAAAAATTCTTGGATCCATAAAATTACTCTTCTATCAATCTTCGTCGAAGCTAATTTATGGAGTAGCATGTCATGCGGCACGACATCAAATGCCTTCGCAAAATCTATAACTACGGCGTCGACTGAAACTCCATCGTCTAACAATTCGCTAATATCTTGTAAAAGTGATAGCATCTGACTCTCGCATGAGTAACCTTTCCGAAATCCATGTTGCCTATCATTAAACCATGATAATGTTTCCCACTGTTCCCTCAAGTAGTCGCAAATGAGATGCTCCATCTGTTTACAAACGATGGACGTAAGATTAACCGGCCTGTAGTTGCCCAATTCAAGTCTGCTCCTTCCCTTAAATATTGGGACTGCCGTAGCTCTTTTCCAGTCATCCGGGATTTGCGCATTGTTTATGGACACATTAAACATCACCTCTAAGTATCGTGCCACAGCCCTACCTCCTAGTTTAAGTACTTCACTAACAATATTATCAGGACCCTTCGATATATTGTAACGTAATTTTTGTGTTAGCTTTACAATTGCTGACTGGTTTATTTGGAGAAGTGGAGCCCCTGATTCACCGATAAGGTCCAACACACAGCTATTGGGTTTATTGAACACACTACCATCAAATACATTTAATTAATTAGCAATGGCCTGCTTCTCAGTAATTAATTTACCGTCACCGGACATTATCATCGACAAATTATTTGAATTTCCCTTTCTGCTCCTAACATAACTGTAAATTTTTTCCACCCATCGCCTCCCGAACCAAGTAAACCTTGCATATAATTGTCATGAGCAGCCCTCTTTTTTAGGACGAGCTCTCTTGATAAGGACTTAAATTTCAACATATACTTGTCACTATCATGTCTTTTATTGTATAATTTCCTAATTTTCCGTTTAAGACTCCTGATTTCCCGTGTGTAACACTCAGGATCTGGGTTTTGTTTCAATAATTTAAATGGAACAAATTTATCAATAGGGCTATTTAAAATTTTTTTAAAGTTAGTCCACAGGATATTAATGTGTTTTCCTTCCGATGCCCATCCTACAAATAGCTCATTCAAATACCACTGAAATTTGCCCTGATTGGCCCTGCGATACTGGAATATGATCTTATTTGCTACATCAGAGTCTAATTTTGTAATGTCACCGTATCTAATATTTAATTCAACCTCAGAATGGTCACTAATTCCTGGTACTTTCAGACAGTTAATATACAGCTCTACAGGCCTTACGAGATAAACATCTAAGGTATTATTGCCTCTAGTTGGGAAGTCAACTACTTGGGAAAATCCCCCCTCCCTTAAGAATTTGTTTGCAGCGCTCTGAGCTTGACCACAGCTAGTTGACTCACCAGACCAGTCTACTTTGGGGAGGTTTAAATCTCCGGCAATTATTATGCTCTTTTTCATAGCATTACCCGTACAAGTTTTATCATACAGTGTGTCGAAAAGCGAAAAGTTATCTTTCGGTGCTCTATACGCCCCTATCACCTGAAGAGGGAATTTATTCCCTTTATCCGAAATTTGTACACATAACATTTCATGATCCGTATCAGCCCACTTTAAGAAACTAGTTATATTTTTGCGCATACAAATAAATAGCCCACCACCTCGCTTCCCCCGATCCCTTCTGTACACATCGTAGGTCCCTTGAATTATTTCATTACTATTTATATCCTCATATAACCAAGATTCAGTAGCAATGACAATGTCCGGAGAATACGTCTCTACAAGATTCCAAAATTCAATTAATTTATTTCCTAAACTCTGACAATTAACCTGCAGTAATCTTAGAGTCTTACCTCCGCAGCAAATATCCCGAAGTAGCTCCTTCTGTTCCTGTCGCCTGGCAACCTCTGGACCTGCTCCTCCTCACAATGGTCGGCACGAACCGATGATCCTGTCATGTAGGCTCCCTAGGTAATGCCAAGTGGAAACCACATGAGTAGGCCTACTGAAGGTGGAACAAACCTGGCTGGGTTCGAGCGAGGGGCGGATTGCTGAATGGACGACTGAGGGGTGTGGTTTCTGCTACGGAGAGCCTGAGTTGCGGGAGGACGAGGTCTAGCTGTATGCCTCATCACGGATGGTGAGAACGTCGCTGAGGACCCCAGAAGGGGCAAAAACCCTATGTAAATTCAGAACATGGATACTCACAAAGAACCAATCTCAAAAACACCAACATCAAGGGAAGCCAAGGAAGCTCCAGTAGAGCATGCCCAAGACGAACCAATGGAGACAGAAGGCCCAGTAGGACAGGCTGTATCCAACATAAGACAGAAAACAACAGAACCTCTAGTAGAGCAGACTATTAGCTCAAATAAAGAGAAAGAACTGCAAACTACTGCATCAAAAATCCACAGCGCCTATTATAAGGAAAGGAAACAAGGAGTTCCGTGAAGATTATGATAATTGTCGTTTTACGGGGCCTAACATCTAGGTTATCGGCCCCTAAGAAGCTCTCTCTCTAAAATACAATACGAAGTAATTCAAAGTGAAAATAAAAACATTTATCCATGTTACTCGTTATTGAAAGAGGCTAACAAGAATGCTACCCCCCTGGACATTCTATTATCGTGACAGAAACTTCTATCGAAGTAAGGCTTCAAGACTTGCTTGACCATACAGCCACACGAGTATGTAAATATCTGGATGAGATAATATATTTTTGTACCGAGAGAGAGAAATTTAATTTGCATCTTATCTCAAAATGGGGTTGTGATGGCTCTCAACAAAGTCTATTCAAACAAAAAATTCAAGATTCTGAGAGCAGTGATGTAAACATTTCCCAAAGCTCACTGGTTCCATCCACTGAGATTATTTTGCAATGTCGCCGGCGAAATAAAACTGATCTGGCGAAACGCTACATCACCACCGAGGTTTTGCAGGCCTATAAGAATACGCTTTGTTCATGAAACATCGGATTTAACGAATGAAGAAATTAAATACGTGCAAAGCCAAGCGGGAAACCTAGGGGAAACCGAAGCGCCTACACCTAGTGGGTCCACAGTACGCGTGAAAAATATTCTGGTACCTACTAAGGTAGATGCAAAAGTTTGTAACGCAGCAACTAATACAACAAGTAGGAGTCCACGCAGCACGACCTGCTTTGGATGAGAAGGTGCGGCAAGATAGCGGCGAGCAAGAGGGGTAATAATCTCAAACAACAACTTCGTTGGCAGCAAGGTCTCATGACTCGCATTTCGGGCCTTTGGCCCGATTGTGTGGTAATGTAGGAAAATTATAAAATGTTATTCTAGGCAATGCTGACACCATCACGTGGTTATGCAAGCCGGACGTCCTCGGAAATGGAAAATATATTACAGCTGTAAATACATTATTTAACTTATTGAAAAGGTGAAAACGGGATATTATAGATAATTTTCCGTAGAATTCAATGAGACGATCAGATGAATTTTTACAAATTATTATATACATTTGGGCCCCATTTTTTTTCAAAAACGAAAAGCATTTAATAACATTAAAACGGTGAGAGATATCAAAATATGGTAAGGGGTAAAAAAGTTGCTAATCACTGAGATCTTACTCCTGTACATTGAAGTTGTTTCGATACGACCGACCGTTTCCGAGATATATCGATTCCAAAAAAAAGGATGAAAATCAGGGCCCCAAAAAAGGTCCGGACCTGCGCCGATTTTAACGCCCGATAATAGCGTTCCTTACATGCCCTAACTCTTTCCCCGTACCAAATTTCAGCTCGATATCTTGAAAATTGCGACCTGTACTTTGATAAACGCAAAAACGTCACGCACATGCGTACATCTTCAGGGGCCCAAAACAAAAAGAACGGTGAGAGATATCTAAAAATCATTATGGGTAAAGAAATTGCATACCACGGAGATCTTACACCCGTGTATTTAACTTTTTCGATACGACCAACCGTTTCCGAGATATATCTATTCCAAAAAAAGAAATTCGGGGCCCCAGAAAGAGGTCTGGCCCTGCACCGATTTTAACGCCCAACAATATGGTTCCTCACAGGCAGAATCCCTTTCGCCATACCAAATATCAGGTCGATATCTCGAAAATTGCGACCTGCACTTTGCTAAACGCGCATACGTACATTTTCAGGGCCCCCCAAAAAGAAAACGGTTAGAGATATCAAGAAATCGTTACTGGTGAAAAAGTTGCATACCGCGGGTGATCTTACAACTGTGTATTTAACTTTTTCGATACGACCAACCGTTTCCGAGATATATTGATTCCAAAAAAAGGATGAAATTCAGGGTCCCAAAAATGGTCGGGCCCTGCTACGATTTTAACGCCCAACAATAGGGTTCCTCACAAGCCCCAACTCTTTCACCATACCACTTTTCAGCTCCATACCTTGAAAATTGCGACCTGTACTTTGCTAAACGCAAAAACGTCACGCACGTACGTACACCTTCAGGGCCCCACAAAAAGAAAACGGTGAGAGATATCCAAAAAATCGTTATGAGTAAAAGGGTGCATATCGCGGAGATGTTACACCTGCACATTTAACGTTTTTAGATACGACCAACCGTTTTCGAGATATATCGATTCAAAAAAAGACGATGATATTTAAGGCGCCAAAAAAAGGTCCGGCCCTGCACCGATTTTATCGCCCAACAATAGCGTTCCTCACAGGCCATAACTTTTTCACCGAACCAACTTTCAGCTTGATATCTTGAAAATTGCAACCTGTACGTTGCTAAACGCAAAAATGTCACGCACAATGGCCATTTTCAGGGCCCAAAAAAAAAAAACGGTGAGAGATATCAAAAAATCGATTTGAGTAAAAAAGTTGCATATCGCGGAGACCTTACACCTGTACATTTAACGTTTTCGATACGACCAACCGTTTCCGAGATATATCGATTCAAAACAAAAGTTTGAAATTCAGGGCCCCAAAAAAAGATCGGGCCCTGCACCGTTTTTAACGCCCGACAACAGATTTCCTCACAGGGTCTAACTCTTTCACCGTTCCAAATTTCAGCTTGATATCTTGAAAATTGCAACCTGTTTCTTCGCTCAACCCAAAAATGTCACGCACAATGGACATCTTCAGGGCCCCAAGAAACGAAAATGGTGAGAGATATCAAAAAATCATTTGGAGTAAAAAGTTGCCTACCGCTGAGATCTTACACCTGCACACTTAACGTTTTTCGATACAACCAACAGTTTCCGAAGTACATCGATTCCAAAAAAAGTTTGAAAATCAGGGCCCCAAAAAAGATCCGGCCCTGCACCGTTTTTAACGACCGACAACAGATTTTCTCACAGGTTCAAACTCTTTCACCGCTCCAAATTTCGGCTCGATATCTTGAAAATTGCGACCTGTACTTCGCTAAACCCAAAAATGTCACGCACAAAGGACATTTTCAGGGCCCCAAAAGAAGAAAACGGTGAGAGATGTCAAAAAATAGTTTTGAGGAAAAATGTTGCATACCGCGGAGATCTTACACCTGAAAATTTAACGTTTTTCGCTACGACTAACCGTTTCCGAGATATATCGATTTCAAAAAAAGTTTGAAATTCAGGGCCCCCCAAAAAGATCCGGCCCTGCACCGTTTTTAACGCCCAACAATAGGTTTCCTCACAGGCCCTAACTCTTTTACCGTACCAAATTTCAGCTTGATATCTTGAAAATTGCGACCTATACTTTGCTAAAAGCAAAAATGTCACGCAAAATGGACACTTTAAGGGCCCCAAAAATTAAAACGGTGAGACATATCAATAATCCCTTTGAGTAAAATAGTTGCATACCGCGGAGATCTTACACCTGTATCTTTAACTTTTTGCGATACGACCAACCGTTTCTGAGATATATCGATTCCAAAAAAATGTTTGAAATTCAGGGCCCCCCAAAAATATCCCATCCTGCACCGTTTTTAACGCCCGAAAAAAGGTTTCCTGACATTCCTTAACTCTTTCACCGCTCCAAATTTCAGCTCGATATCTTGAAAATTGCGACCTGTACTTTGCTAAACCCAAAAATGTCAAGCATAATGGATATTTCCAGGGCTCCAAAAACGAAAACCGTGAGAGATATCAAAAAATCGTTTTGAGGAAAAAAGTTGCATACCGCGGAGGTCTTACACCTGTACATTTAACGTTTTTCGATATGACCAACCGTTTCCGAGATGTATCGATTAAAAAAAAGTTTGAAATTCAGGGCCCCCAGAAAAGGTCCGGCCCTGCACCGATTTTAACGCCCGACAACAGGTCTCCTCACAGGCCCTAACTCTTTCACCGTACCAAATTTCAGCTTGATATCTTGAAAATTGCGACCTGTACTTTGCTAAACGCAAAAATGTCACACACAATGGACATTTTCAGGGCCCAAAAAATTAAAACGGTGAGAGATATAAAAAAATATCTTTGAGTAAAATAGTTGCATACCGCGGAGATCTTACACCTGTAAATTTAACGTGTTTCGATACGACCAACTGTTTCGGAGATATGTCGATTCCAAAAAAAGTTTTAAATTCAGGGCTCCCAAAAAAGATTCGGCCCTGCACCGTTTTTAACGCCCGACAATAGGTTTCCTCACAGGGTGTAACTCTTTCACTGCGCCAAATTTCAGCTCGATATCTTGAAAATTGCGACCTGTACTTCGCTAAACCCAAAAATGTCACGCACAAAGGACATTTTCAGGGCCCCAAAAAAGAAAACGGTGAGAGATATCAAAAAATAAATTTGAGTAAAAAAAGTTGCATACCGCGTAGATCTTACACCTGTACATTTAACGTTTTTCGATACGACTAACCGTTTCCGAGATATATTGATTCCAAAAAAGGGATGATTTTCAGGGCCCCTAAAAAAGATCCGGCCCTGCACCGTTTTTAACGCCCAACAATAGGTTTCCTCACAGGCCCTAACTCTTTCACCGTACACAATTTCAGCTTGATATCTTGAAAATTGCGACCTATACTTTGCTAAACGCAAAAATATCACGCACAATGGACATTTTCAGGGCCCCAAAAAATTAAAACGGTGAGAGATATCAATAATCGTTTTGAGTAAAATAGTTGCATACCGCGGAGATCTTACACCTGTACATTCAACGTTTTTCGATACGACCAACCGTTTCCGAGATATATCGATTCAAAAAAAAAGTTTGAAATTCAGGGCCCCCCAAAAAGATCCGGCCCTGCACCGTTTTTAACGCCCGACAAATGGTTTCCTCACAGTCCCTAACTCATTCATCGCTCCAAATTTCAACTCGATATCTTGAAAATTGCGACCTGTACTTTGATAAAACCAAAAATGTCATGCACAATGGACATTTTCAGGACCCCAAAAAAAGAAAACGGTGCGAGATATCAAAAAATCGTTTTGAGGAAAAAAGTTGCATACCGCGGAGATCTTACACCTGTACATTTAACGTTTTTCGATACGACCAACCTATTCCGAGATATATTGGTTCCAAAAAAAAGGGATAAAATTCAGGGCCCAAAAAAAGGTCGGGCCCTGCACCGATTTTAACGCCCAACAATAGGGTTCGTCACAGGCCCTAACTCTTACACCGTACCAAATTTCAGCTTGATATCTTGAAAATTGCGACCTGTACTTTGCTAAACGCAAAAACGTCACATACATACATACAGACAGACTTTTTCCAACATACCACGGCTATATGAAAGCCTATAGGATCTTTAGATCCGGCTTTCATAACGAGAGCCTATATAGAATTCCCAAGCAAAATTTGCGCGTTTTTGTTATTTTGAAATTTTATTTTTAAAGTTGTCCCGGTTGATGTCAATCAATTGTATCGATTTTGTCACTGGATCGAAAATAAATGTTTTTTTTTTTGTCCAAGTCAAATGTTTAATCACTTTAAATTATGCTTTAAATGTCATTCCATCCTAATTATATGCTAAGAAAAACATTAAAAATATAATAGGTTAGCTAAGTATTTTTGGCCAGCTTTTTTGGGTAAATACTCCACGGTGTGACGGTGATTTTGGGTCTGGGGGATGTGAAACGCAATGATATGTCAAAATGTCCCGTGGGTACCAAGCTACGGCCCAATAGTTGAGAGCCCCTGGCATTCATGTGGTACGTAGACTACCGTGTCGTAGCGTACTTACCAGCGTGTGGTTGGTAACGAGAAGGGTAACAGAGTCGTTGGAGGTATCGAGGACTCTGAGGCTGCCGTCGTCCGCCTGGAAGACAAAGTGCGTGTGGCTGATCCAGGCCGGAGGTAGTCGGTTGGGGTTCAGATCCCCCTGCAGGTACTCTCCCAGCTTCATGCGGCGACCGCTCCAGTAGAGCAGTTCGTCCACGTAGCCCAACAGGTAGATGGCTGTCACTATCCCTGCGATCACCACGCCGATGACCAGCAGGGACATGACAATACTCTTCCAGTTGTTGCCATCTCCTGCCGCCGGGTACACCAGATCCTGCAAGCAAACAGCAAAGTCAGTTAGTTATTGCGGTTTTAAGGGGCGGAACAGCTAGGTCATCTGTCCCTCTTAACATACATTAGAACAGCAAGGTAATCAGCACGGCCATATGTCTATATTGCGCCAGTTGTTGCCATCTCCTGCCGCAAGGTATACCAGTTCATATAACACTAGGAAAGAAAACCTGAATGAGTTTTTGATTATTTTTATTTCCTACTGGAATTGGTTTTGAGGATCGAAACTATTAATCGTCTGACGGAGCGCTATCTAAGCCTAAGAGAAATATTTGGGTGACTGGGCAATTGAATATGCAATTGAAACATCTAAATCATGACGATGATGAAACATTTAAGGGGCCTAACATCTAGCTTATCGGCCCCTAATGGTTTGGTTGATAGTGAAAGATGAGATTGGTATGAAAACTAGAACTAATACTAACTACAGACTTTCAAACTAGAAGAAGAAATGCTAAACAAATAAAGAATAAGGCAAACAAAGGACGGGAAAAAAGAAATGCCCCCAACAATCGAAGAATGAAGATTGAGGGACTTGGAAGGAAGGAGAGCCATGAAAGGCATATAGGAAAGAAAAAGAGTAGAGGTACCGCCCCAGAGGCAATGCAAAAAGGTGAAAAAAAAAACGTACCCAGCACAGGAATCCCTCTGGATCGCCAACTCCCGAACTCACCAGCCGTGAGCCCCTGAGGGTGTAGCAATTTCCAGGGTGTACCAGAAGTAGTGTGGCTACACACACCCTGCCTCCTTGAGGGACTTGCACAGAAGGCAGGAGATAACAGGAAAAGAAAAGAAGGCTGAACCCTGGCAGAAGGAGGGTATCAGAAATGATGAGACAAGGGCCAATTAAGGCAGGAAATGAAGAGGCTCCCTAGGCTTCGGATACCCTAATACCATCGTGGTAGGAAAAGAACAAGAGTTGACCAAGGGCGGTCGACAGGAAAAAAGACGGAGAGGTACCCGGCACGAGTAAGTGGAAGCAATGCCTGACTCAGCTGGGGTCCCGTGGTCGCCTACCCACGTCCCACAAGTTGTGAGCCCCTGGGGGGAGCAAGTTATGAAGGAGGCATGGTGTGTAGGAGGGGCGCCGCGTGAGTCCAACCCTGACCTACATTACTAATATAGCTACAGAGATTGATTGGGGATGGAGCCATGATCAATCATACAAGCTGTGTGTATTCATTTCTATTGCAGATGAACTTGGGAGGAGAATACTTATCATTTCAGTTTATTTATATCTCCGAACAATTCGTCAGAAGTACCCACAACACGCGAGCTTGTGAGATCGCTATTTTTAATCAGGTGTGGCGGATGTCGCACACGGTGACGTAAGTCAGAGGGCGCAACATAAGTCACGTGCTCCTAACGATATCGATTGTAGGCAATGGTAAGTGTTGTTTTAAGGGGCCTAACATCACCTTGTTAATCTCACCCCAGGGACTCATGACTAGTGGGACGTGGGTTGCCGACCAAGGGACCCCAGCTAAGACCGGCATTGCTTCCATTGCTTGTGCCGAACTCCTGTCGAACTCCCTTGGTAAACTCTTGTTCTCTTCCGACTCCGCCGGTATTAGGGTAAGCCCGGCGTACGGAGTCTCTCAATTTCCCACCATAATTGACCCTTGACTCATCTTTCCTGATTCCTCATTGTTCTTTTTCTTTTCATCGTATCTCCTGCCTTCTGCTCAAGGCCATAAGGGAGGCAGGGTGTGTGCAACCAGACCACTTAAATGAATGCTGGGTGGTCCTACGCCCTCAGGGGCTCACGGCTGGTGAGTTCAGGAGTTGGCGAGCCCGATGAATTCCTGAGCTTTGTCCGGTATTTTTCCTTTTCATTGCCTCTGGGGCAGACCTCTCCCCTTTCCCTCTCCTGTCTGCCTTTCCTGGCTCTCCTTCTCTCCAAGGCCCACAGTGTTCATTCTTCGAGGGTTGAGGACATTTCTTTTCCTCCTGTCCTTTATTTACCTCATTCTCCTTTTGTTTTCCATTCCCTCTTCCAGTATGTAAGTTGGTAGTTAGCTTTAGTTCGTCTGCTTCGGTGGCGTAGTTGGTAGCATGCTGAGCTTCTAAGCCCAACGTCGCGGGGTTAAACCCAGCCGAGGTCGTCGGAGTTTTTATGATTGTTAAAAATCCCTCATTATGCCTTCCTTCGGAGGGGAAATAAATCCGGCGGGCCCATGTCATAGATCTATGGCATGCAAAACAACCTTCCAATAACTATACTGGTGAAAAGTCAAAATTTGTAGGTTAGATTTCATAACGCAATATTAGTTCCAACGTTCTCTGCCAGGTGCTGTTTGCGATGGCATCTAGGAACTCCTTGATCGTCTGCAGTCCTTACCTGAATCACAGATAACACACACTAATACAGCCATCACAATATTAACACCGGTAATCAGACAAATTCTACTCACACCCAAAGTACACGGGGCTACATGACCGCGTTGTCGCAGCCCCTAAACTAAGGAACCAACCAATTAACCAGCTTCTATTACATTATCATTTTCACTATCACCAAAATCATTGGCGCCCAATAACCGAGATATTACGCCCCTTAAAACAACAATTATAATCATGAACTTTTCAATCCATACATTGAACAAACAATGAAGAATATTAGATGAACAAATTAAAATAGGATTTAAGAGTCAAGGAGAAGCAATTTCAACTCTTATATTAACTGATGACATCGTCATCATTAGGGCTCAGATTTGTAGGTGATAAGAATCGGGAAAATATTTACTTTTAATGTATTAAAAATACCTGAAATATGTGACAAAAAAGTAAAAATATTTCATTATAATCTAGTTTATTAATGCAAATATAAGCAATACGCAGTTTATTCTATACACAATACACAACGAGATACATCTTGAGGTTGTCCATCACAAATGACCGACGATTATCGCGAAATACTTATTCTGAAGGCGCGAAACTGCGGCAATATGTTTCTTGCGCTTGAGGTGTTGTGTAACTTGAAATCGGTGTTCAGCCTTGATTGCTTTCCCACATTGTTGGCAGAACAGAACGCTCCCATCAGAAGTAAAATTATCCTTTAATTCTGCAACATACTGCTGCAGAGGATAACTTGTAGTTGTTTTTAATTTAGGCATCGCAGAACTGCCTCAGACTTCACAGTGCCCGAAATGAACTGCATGTGAGTGACACTGGTTCCAGGTAGCTGGGGGTGGGGCAGGGGGAGGTCTAGCACGTGGTGCAATATGGCTATGGACAAGGAAATCCAGTGAGTGGCACTGGGCGACAAGTTAAGACTAACACAGTTGCAAACTGACATACGCTCTGCATGAAGATTAGATAGCTCACAGGTTCATCCCCGTTGCAGTAACACGGAATACAAATACAATAAACTGACAGATATAGCATACTGATTTTAGAAATATATAAATATGATGTATTTTTATGTGCTAATAAGGGAAAAGCAGGAATTTATGTATTTATAGAAAAAAATGTTTCAAATATGTATTTACATTAAAAAAATATTTATTTACCTAAAAATCCGAGCCCTAGTCATCACAGCCGATTAACAGTGGATTTGAATGAGTTTTTAAAATGGTATGGAAACCAGCTTGAGGAATTCATGATGAAAAGCAATAAATGTTAAACAAAAATAATGGGGAAGCGACCGAAAGAAATCAGAAACCCGTATGATCGTCAAATTGGTAACTTCTGCCACTTCGGAAGCAAAATAACCAGTGATGGACCTCACCCACTCCCACTTATATAGGTATAGTGGATGGCGAGATCAGCACGGTGAATACCCCGTGGCATGTGTGGCTCTGCCTGTTAAATCGTGCACCATGGTCACGAGGGCAGTTGCAGAAAGTCCAGAGATAGCAGGTTCGAATCCCGGCGGCTAACCTGAGTATGGTTTTTCCCAGGGTTTATATACACTCCCTCTAGGCATATGCAGAGATAGTACCTTCCTTCAAATCCCTGGACACCTACCCCAACATATATGATGATGATGATGATGATAATTGTTTTAAGGGGCCTACCATCTAGGTTATCGGGCCCTAATGGTCTGGGTGATCGTGAAGATGATAATGAAGTGTAAACTATAACTAAAACTAACTTCTAACTTATATACTAGAAGAAGAAATGGAAAATTAAAGGAGAATGCGGCAAATAAAGAACACGAGGAAAAGAAATGCCCTCAAACCTCGAAGAAGGCGGATTGAGGGACTTGGAAGGAAGGAGAGCCATAAAAGGCAGATAGGAAAGTGAAAGGGGAGAGGGTCCGCCCCGCAGGTAATGGATAAACGGAGGAAAACCGGACCCAGCTCAGGAATCCCTCGGGGTTGCCAACTCCCGAACTCACTAGCCGTGAGCCCTTGAGGGTGTAGCACTATCCAGGGTACACCAGAAGTGGTGGGGCTACATACACCCTGCCTCCTTGAGGGCCTTGAGCAGAAGGCAGGAGATAACATGAAAAGAAAAAGATGGCTGACCCCTTAAAGAATGAGGGTATCAGGAAAGATGAGACAAGGGCCAATTAAGGCGGGAAAGTAAAAGATTCTCCAGGCGCGGATACCCTAATACCGTCGGGGTCGGAAAAGAACAAGTGTTGACCAATGAAGGCCGACAGGAAAGATAACTTAAAGGAGCCCGGCACAAGTAAGTGGAAGCATTGCCGGACTCAGCTGGTGTCCCGTGGTCGTTAAACCATGTGAGCCCATGGGGGATGCTGCTTCGGTACAGCTACTTTTAATATGAAGTGCATTCTTTGGATGGCGTGTCAACCTCATTCCGGACCATGTTGTTATTAATATACAGATACAAGGCCGCGCACTTGGAACGGTGGACATGTTCCGGAGCCAAACAGTTCTCAATTACACGCCTCACATAGTCCAAGTTAATTTCCACGATCAAGAGAAGCCGCGCTTATTGAAAATGAATAATGACAAGCGGATAAATAATCCGGAAGAGAAACATTTAGAGGAGTTCTATCGGTACACACAATTAACAAGCCAGACATACTTTTCCCTCCTCTTAAATGCATCTCCCAGGGGCCCACGTCTAGTGGGACGTGGGTTGGCGACCACATGACCCCAGGTGAGTTCGGCATTGCTTCTACTTACTTGTGCCGGGCTCCTCTTCGTCATCTCTCCTATCGACCACTCTTGGTCAACTCTTGTTCTCTTCCGACCCCGACGGTATTAGGGTATCCGAGGCCTAGGGAGTCTTTTACTTTCCCGCCTTAATTGGCCCTTGTCTCATCTTTCCTGATCTCTCACTCTTCGAGGGGTCAGACCTCTTCTGTTTTCGTCATATCTCCTGCCTTCTGCTCAAGGCCCTTAAGGAGGCAGGGTGTGTGTAGCCCCACCACTTCTGGTGCACCCTGGATAGTGCTACACCCTCAAGAGCCCACGGCTGGTGAGTTCGGGAGTTGGCAACCCAGAGGGATTCCTGAGCTGGGTCCGGTTTTCCCCCTTTTTCCATTGCCTCTCGGGCGGACCCTTTCCCTTTCCTATCTGCCTTTCATGGCTCTCCTTGCTTCCAAGCCCCTCAATCCCCATTCTTCGAGGGTTGAGGGCATTTCCTTCCCTCCTGTCCTTTGTTTGCCTTATTCTTTATTTGTTTACCATTTCTTCTTCTAGTTTGTAAGACAGTAGTTAGTATTAGTTAAAATTTTCTTTACATTCTCATCTTTCACTATCACCCAAACCATTAGAGGCCGATAACATAGATGTTAGGCTCCTTAAAACAACAATTATCATCATCATCGTCCAACTCGACCCATTCACATGGATGTTGCAGATCTATGGAGACAAAGGCTGAAATCCCGTAAACCAGCAATGAAAACAGCTAAGAATCTAATGGATGCTGGTTTCAATTTAAAAGAGGAATGGAAAGAGCAATGGTTTCATACAGCTCCGGAGTGGCCAAGCCTCTTTAATCCAAACCATGCCCCAGTTGGTTTCAGTTTGCCAAGAAGAACGTGGTCATCACTAAACAGGTTTCGCACTAATTATGGAAGATCTGCATTCTCCCTTCACCATTGGGGCTTCAGGGCTCTCCAGCATGTGATTGTGGTGCACTGGTCCAGACCATCCATCACATAATGGACGAATGCCCTCTGCGTGCTTATGGTGGAGACCCTGCTGATGTCTCAGTATCCCTAGTGCAATGGATAAATAATTTAGATATCCATTTGTAATTGTTCACTACTTAGTACCATGTATTCTTTGCAGGTTTTCGTATAATATTGTTTATGTTCGACCCTAACTATTATGTGTCAGAAAACTGTATCATAATCAGGCTCATTATAACACTATTTTTCATTATGAAACAGTTTCTCCCACCAATCATAGCTCAAGAAACAGTTGTGTGACCAATTAGATAAGGATACCTTCGCGCATGCGTTCAAAATCCAACATGTCTATATAAATTACCATAATTGCACCGTCCATATGTTCGCGTAAATAAACTGAGACAAGAAATGGCACTGTACCTTAATATCCCCAAAATCAATTTCTACACAGCGCGTGGTTTTGAAACGACTTCGGTGACAGTTTTACTGAATACTGGAGCACAATCTGAACATATGGCATTGAAGCACACAGAGCGCATGCGTCGGTTGTTCAGGGAGCTTGGGAAACAGAGATATACTACCCACCGCAGCACCCGATCCCAACATTCAAGTGACTGAACAGATATTTATGAATATTTATGTTAAAACATATAATAAAGTTATAATTATCGTCGAACATAAACAGTCGTACGCAACTCGCCTATAATGGTAATTAAGACACTCGTATGGAAATTATAAAACTCGCATACGCTCGTTTTATAAAAATACTCGTGTCTTAATTATGGCCATTATAGGCTCGTTGCATAATGTACTAATATACTTGTCCATTATGTAAAATTCCATACGCCTAATAATAATCATCAGCAATATGTTAAATACAGTATAGTTGTTGTTGATTCATTAGCGATATCAAGGTCATGTAGCCCGTGTACTTGGGTGTGTGAAGAGTTTGTCTGGTAACCTGTGTCACTATGATGTCTGTACTATTGTGTATATATGTTATAGAGGTAGCATTTGGGTAGGAAACCGCCTTGGCCTTCAGTTAGGTACCATCCAGGCATTTGCCTGAAATAGAAGTGGGGAACCAAGACATAACACTTCCAGGGTGGCTGACGTAGCATCTTACATCTACTTGTTCATTGGTCTTTACTAGCGTCGCACAGTGTGTCGAATCCCATATCTAGGTGTAAAAAATTCACTGTCGCAAATGAAAGCGAAAACTGGCTCATTCGATAGTGAACAAACCAGATGGTGACCTTCGGTCTTCCTTTCCGCTCTCTGGTGCGTAGGAGGGAGGTTATAGGTGCTGAACGTCTTCCTGGCAGTTATAAGGTCATTTGATAGGAGATGTCGGAGTGAACCGAACGTTATGATTCTCGTGAGTTCAACGAGGTGTTGTCATCTGCGGCTCATGGAACAGTGAAAAGAGGTATGTGTTCGCACTTTTATGCGTAATACAAGCTTTTTGCACTAAATAAATTATTTACTTTATGAGTGCCTCATAGTGCCACTTTACTTTAAACGTCATTCGATAGGAAATTTAATGTAGATTCAGGATCTGTAGTGGTTTGGTTGCGCACGAATGAGCATGATGGTTTATTTTCTTATTTTCAGTGACTATGTGGGCATTACCGCGAGAAAAAAAATTCAACGCGTGGCGGCCGTGTCGTAATTAGGGCGTGCAGACGTCATATTTCAATATGTTATGAATAAATTTAATCCTACAACTCTTACTGACACTCAGGTGCAGGAGCTAAGAAACAAAATTAAGTTGATATCCCATAATATTAACAACAACAAGAAGTTCCGTGACGAACTAAAGAGCCTATTTTTCTTAAAATTTAAGATTCATGCCAATGATTAATATCGACCAATCTAGAATAATGACGAAATTAGGTTGGTAATATCGAAATTTCTAATTAGTTCGAAATACTGTATACCTGGCATAATGTAGCCACTTAGAGAACTGCAGTTGGCAGCCCTGGTGACTGAATATATTCTTAGTTCCATCTCTTAAGGTACAGAATTCAAAATTTGGTTGAAGTCCAATGGATAGCATGGGCGTTACATGCAGTTAAACATTGGTTCTAACAGCGCACGTAAAATCATGTTGGCAACAATGACATACATGTATTGGTCAGAAATAATCTGAAATAATATGATCTATTGTTGTGTCAATTTTGAATGAAATCCATTAGTTAGTATAGAAGTTACATGCATTTTAATATTAGACCTATCAGCAGGCTTAGAATCATGTTGGCAGCACTGGCGTAGGCCTATATTAGTTACTCCAAATTAATCTAGAATGCCAGGTACTATACGTGTGCAAAGTTTAGAGCTATTGGCTTGCACACTTTCTGATATATTGATATTAGGGTAACAAAAATAGAGACAGTATTTATTAACAGTTGGAAACCCTGGTTACTCTTAAGAATTGGCATAGTCATATCTGTTATAGTACACATAGCACACACGAAATTTGGTTGAAATCCAAATGATAGTATATAAGTTATATGTATTTAAAGTTGGACCTCTCAGCAGGCCTAGAATCATGTTGGTAGCACTGAGGTATATAAGTTACTCCAAATTAATATAGAATGTCAGGTACTATACGTGTGCATAGTTTCAAGCTGTCGGCTTGCATACTTTCTGATGTATGGGTGTTTGGTTTAAAAAAATTGAGAGCATTTATTAACAGTTGGCAGACCTGGTGGCTCTTAAGAATAAGCCCAGTCATATATGTTTATGTACGCATAGCACATACGAAATTTGGTTGAAATCCAATTGATAGTGTACAAGTTATATGCATTTAAAATTTGGACCTACCAGCAGGCTTAGAATAATTTTGGCAACACTGCCATGAATGGCCTCCTGGAAATTAAACTGCAATATTATTATCTATACGTGTGTCAATTTTGAGAAAGTTCCCATTCATACCTTCCAAGATATCCAACATGGAGCTCAAATTTCAATTGCGATTTTTCAGCAGTTGGTAGCATTGACATCATTTTCAAATATGGCCGTGAGGTATTCAGGTATAGATATTTACTCCTACCAAGTTTTGTTTCGATTGCTGCAGCCGTTTAGGAGTTGATAGGGGGACACACACACACACAGCCAGACAGACAGACCGACATACAGAAGGACAGACAGACACACATTTGCCCGATCTCATAAGTCTACTTTTTCCTCATTTTTGCAAAATGTGAAAAGTAGGCTAAAAATGTTAGAGTGCAGGAAGAACAATGCCACGTACATAGGTAATCTACCTATGGAAGCTATTGAGTTACTTAATGACCCCCAAGGAACTTTGACATAAAATTATGAAGACCAGTATAGCAATGACTACGATGCTCTGGACTCTACAGAAGAATCAGGTGACGAATGGACATTAGACATTTGGTTATTATTAAAGGGAGTGAGATTAATGAGAACATTACTTGACGAATGGACGTTTTCTATTTATTTGCAATAGGAGAAATAGGCCTAATATTCAATATATGTTGTCTTTATTTCCATGCTTTTACAGAGAAATAATATTGTTTTCGTGTGTGAAGTATGTTTACTAAAACTACGTCATCAACAGGACTGTAAAATGACATATTGATATAAAGAAATTGTTTGTATGATTTTGATGAATATTTTTTATTTTTGGAAAATAAATGTTATTTTTGTGCATATTTCGTTGTTCGATGTTTAATAACAATTTAATATACGTTTTTAATCTGGATGATTTTACATACAGTGACTTCGTATATTCCCTCAAATAGAGTGTAACAAGAATACTTGACTGAAAGTCTCATTGTTATTCATATTTTATCCAGTTTTAAATAGTATGTTTACCACTGTCATAAACTATCATATACACATCTAAATCGTGATTTTTACCACCAAAAATGGATGATTCTTGTGTTGCTTTCGGTCATTTTTTTTACACCTCACCTTACCACTCCCCCCTATATATTTACTCCCGAAGATTGTACACTTTATACGATACCAGAAATGAATTCAGAGACCTCGAAAACGGTATATTGTCAACTTTTAATAGAATCCCAGCACTATTAACGAAGTTATTAATTGTTTCCACCTAGAATTGGGATTCGACACACTGTGCGTCGTGATGAATTCCAGTCCGAGAAGGTTGCTGTTGGTGGTGATGATTTTAAGGGGCAAAATATCTAGGTCATCTGCTCTAACGATAAGGATCGAAATAAAAAGATGATGATGATGATAGTTGTTGTTTTAAGGGGCCTAACATCTAGGTTATCGGCCCCTGATGGTTTGGGTGATTGTGAAGATGAAAATGAAATGCAAACTTAAAACTAAAAGTAACTACTAACTTACTTACTAGAAGAAGAAATGGAAAACGAAAGGAGAATAAGACAAATAAAGGACATGAGAAAAATAAATGCCCTCAACCCTCGGAGAAGGCGGATTGAGGGACTTGGAAGGAAGGAGAGCCATGAAAGCTAGATAGAAAAATGAAAGAGGAGAGGGTCCGCCCCAAAGTAAGGGACAAAAGGGGAAAACGGACCCAGCTCAGGAATCCCTCGTGATCGCCAACTCCCGAACTCACCAGCATTGAGCCCTTGAGGGTGTAGCGTTATCTAGGGTGCACCAAAAGTGGTGGGGCTACATACACCCTGCCTCCTTTAGGGCCTTGAGCAGAAGGCAGGAGATAACATGAAAAGAAAAACAAGGCTGACCCCTCGCAGAAGGAGGGTATCAGAAAAGATGAGACAAGGGCCAATTAAGGCGCGAAAGGAAGAGATTCCCTAGGCCTTGGATACCCTAATACCGTCGGGGTCGGAAGAGAACAAGAGTTGACCAAGAGAGGTCGACAGGAAGGAAGACAGAGAGGAGCCTAGCACAAGTAAGTGGAAGCAATGCCGGGCTCAGCTGGGGCCCCGTGGTCGCCAACCCACGTCCCACTAGATGTGAGCCCCTGGGGGATCGAAATAAAAAAGAATATGAGATAAATACTAAATCCACCAATAACTAATGACACGGTCTCTGCTACACAATCAAGGGCTCACGGCTGGCGAGCTTGGTACGTGGCGATCTCGAGGGGTTTCCTGAGCAGGGTCCGTTTTCCCCTTCTTCCATTGGCTTATCTGCCTTTCATGGCTCTACCTCCCTCTGAGTCACTCAGTCCTCATTCTTGGAGGGTTGAGGGCATTTCTTTTCCTTGGATTTTATTATCCTCAATCCTTTTTCTTTTGTGTAACATCTGTCCTCTTGGTTGCTGGATATTTTTTGTGGAAATGATTTTGGAAAAGGGACGGAAATGTGTTACATGAAACAATGAGGGCGCGCGCGCGCTGGGGCGGAGATTGGTACCACGACGTACTGTGTGTGTGACGAGAAAGGGAAATACAGAAGGAGAACTCATCAGCTGTGCACTCATCTACAGTTATACAGTGTTGTGTATAAAATCTGAGGTTATAATTACATGTGTACACTATATTAATAATTATCTTTACTATTAAGGGTCTGACAAAGTTCATCATTCTTTAAAAAATGCGAGTAAGTAATATGGAATTATTTGAATAAATATTTTAGCGCGGACTTTTTTCATACGTTTAGCATGACGAATGAAAGAGAAAGTGAGAGGACTCCTCAAGTTCAAGCGCGCCCCGCCCGGTAGCGCTAGAGTGGGCAAGTTCCACGCTGCCGGTCAGCTGGTCTTATATTAGGCACAATGCCAAGGGAAACGAATTACTTTGTAACTGATACTCTTTTAAAAAGTAATTAGCGATTACAATTAAATAACAAGAAGTTCCGTGAAGAACTATACAGCCTACTTTTCATGCCAATGATTATTCTACAGTATATGAACCTATCTAGAATAATGACGAAATTAAGTTGGTAATATCGAAATATCTAATTAGTTCAAAATATACCTGGTATAATGTAGCCTAATAGAGCACTACAGTTGGCAGCCCTGGTGACTGAATATATTCTTAGTTCCACCTCTTAAGGTACAGAATACAAAATTTGGTTGAAATCCAATGGACGTTACATGCAGTTAGACACTGGATCTATCAGCACGCGTAAAAGCATGTTGCCAACAATACCATGCGTGTGCTGGTCAGAAATAATCTGAATTATTATGATATCTTGTTGTGCCAATTTTGGATGAAGTCCATTTGTTACTATAGAAGTTACATGTATTTTAAAATTGGACATATCAGCAGGCATAGAATCATGTTGGCAGCACTGCCTTGTATTAATTACTCCAAATTAATCTAGAATGTCAGGTGCTATACGTGTGCAAAGTATAGAGCTGTTGGCTTGCATACTTTCTGATATATTGATATTAGGGTAAAAAGAATATAGACAGCATTTATTAACAGTTGGCAGCCCTGATTGCTCTTAACAATACTTATAGTCATATCTGTTATGGTACACATATCACATACGAAATTTGGTTGACATCCAACTGATAGTATAGAAGTTACATGTATTTAAAAATTGGTACTATCAGCAGGCTTATAATCATGTTGGTAGAACTGACGTATATAAGTTACTCCAAATTAATCTAAAATGTCAGAATATACGTGTGCATAGTTTAAAGCTGTTGGCTTGCATACTTTCTGATATATTGGTATTTGGATAAAAAATAGAGAGAGTAATTATTAACAGTTGGCAGCCCTGGTGGCTCTTAAGAATACGCTCAGTCATATCTGTTTATGTACAGATATTACATACAAAATTTGGTTGAAATCCAATTGATAGTGTAGAAGTTATATGCATTTAAACATTGGACTTATCAGAAGGCTTAAAATTATTTTGGCAACACTGTCATGGTTGGCCTCCTGGAAATTAAACTGAAATAGTATTATCTACATGTGTGCCAATTTTGGAATAGCTCCCATGAATACCTTGCAAGATATCCAACATGGAGCTCAAATTTCTAGTGCGTTTTTTCAGCAGTTGGTAGCACTGACATCATTTTCAAATATGGACGTGAGCTATTCCGGTGCACATCTTTACTCATACTAAATTTGGTTTTGATTGCTGCAGCCGTTTAGGTGTTGATAGGGGGGAAACACACACAGCCAGACAGACAGAAGGACAGACAGACAGACAGACAGAAGGACAGACTGACACACATTTTTCCGGATCGATCTCATAAGTCTACTTTTTCCTCATTTTTGCAAAATGTGAAAAGTAGGCTAATAACACGGCAGGGCACAATGGAAAATATAATTCACGAAAAATAGTACTACGGTCTCCTTGACTCCATTACATGTTACGGAAAGCACAGATTCCTGGAGTAGGCTATACAGACTGTTACTTTTGTTGTTTCTTGTTGTGGCAATTTAGTTTTCTCAGATTGAGAGACTAAAGAAGATGAATTTGTGGGTCTGAATCTAATTAATGAAAATGGGGGAATGGCAGAGCGGCTCTTGAGAGCACTAGTGACCGAGTTGAGATGGCTATTCTCAGAGGAATGTGGTGATTACCTAATTCCTCAATGAGGGAAATAAATTGGGCTATGGGATTGAGCGCGTTAATTACTGTTTGCCTGACTGATTTACAAAGGCTAATACCAATAGGTGGGTGGATAAGGACCATCGTGGTCTGAAGGTTACTGCCATTGGGTGAAGCGTACTACAGCTCATTCTCGAAATCAAATGTCGGGAATGAGACGTGGCCCGGTGAGAGAGGAGGTGAGCTAGAGAGTGAGGAATCTGATTTTGGTGAAGCTGGTTTAAGTGGAACGAGTGTACAATCTCCTTTGTGGGTAGGCCCACTCGGAATTAGTGTTTTTGGATCGACAGGGGTATAATTTGGGCTTTTGGGGTCATCAGGGTCCTGAGTTATCAAGAATGTTATGCCCTGGTACGTTAATGTGCGAGGTTTAGTGTCAGTGCGCGACATGTTTGTGTTCGTGAGTGTAGACTATAAGTGCGTGTAAGAGGTGATGAGAGATAGTGGTCAAATACCTTGGTCGACCAGAGAATAAGGAAAGAGAAAAACAAATTTACCAGTCACTCAAAGTTATCCTGTTTAAATACAGTTGGAGCTGTGACGTTTAGTGCGCTGATGAAATTTGAAGTTACTTGAAATAATTAATTAAATAATTAATTATTGGCTGCTTGGTAGGGTGAGGTGATGAGCCAAACTTGTATTAAAACTCAAGGGAGACCGGAGTTGCTTGACTAGGAAGGTTACAGCGTGGGTATGGTGTTGGATATTTGAATGGTAGAGGAGTGACTTAATCTGCACTCTTACCACCGGGGATGCAAATTAAGCCTATAGGAACGTAGTGGAATGGCTTGAAATATCGAAGTCGAGGCGATACCGAGGACTAGGCTTGGTAGAAAGGCTGGCAAGGCTGGCGGATCATCGATTTCATCAATTGGCGTTAGAAGACTGAGCCTTAAACAGTGACGTGCAGTTTACTTGGATGCTGGACTCGGAATGATGATGGCACAAAACAGTAATATTAACAAAGAAATATGTTTAAAGTTGGCCTACACAAAACATAAAACGCTGATGTACACAAGACACACTAAACTGAATTTAAGAACTGAACGCAAAGAAAATTCAATTTAAATCACACAAATATCTCACACAGTAGCTTCCCCCACACTTTTCTATGACCCGGTTCGACGGAACAACAGGACACGTGTTGGACATAATCGCTTGCAGTGCTTGAAGCGGCGGGACAACGAACTACCGTTCTATAATGGCGGAGTCCTCGCACTAGGTCCTTCTATTCGTCATGCTTTTAGGTTAATTCCTATCGCTGTCAATATAATATTTTTAATTGCGATTAAAAGTTTCCTTGGTTTAAAAATATAACTAATTAATTACACGGGTAATTTTGTTTTTCTCTAATATTTTAATGCCAGAGGAAGCCTTTCGAGAAGACCATAGGGCAGTGGTAACAAAACTAAAAGTAGGAAAGGTCATGAGATTACCAGAAAGAAGGGAAATAAAGATTAACGTCTGGAGACTAAAGGAAAAGGAGGTTGGAATTTAAGAAAGAATTGCAAGATAATTATGATAATTGTTGTTTTAAGGGGCCTAACATCTAGGTTATCGGCCCCTAATTGTGTGGGTGATCGTGAAGATGAAAATGAAATGTAAACTACAACTAAATTTAACTTATATACTAGAAGAAGAAATGGAAAACGAAAGGAGAATAAGGCAAATAAAGGACAGGAGGAAAAGATAATGCCCTCAACCCTCGAAGAATGCGGATTGAGGGACTTGGAAGGAAGGAGGGCCATGAAAGGCAGATAGGAAAGTGAAACAGGAGAGGGTCCGCCCCAGAGGTAATGGATAAAAGGGGGAACACCGGACTCAGCTCAGGAATCCCTCGGGGTCGCCAACTCCCGAACTCACCAGCTGTGAGCCCCTGAGGGTGTAGCAATATCCAGGGTGCACCAGAAGTGGTGGGGCTACATACACCCTGCCTCTTTGAGTGCCTTGAGCAGAAGGCAAGAGATAACATGAAAATAAAAAGAAAGCTGACCCCTCGAAGGAGGGTATCAGAAAAGATGAGAAAGGGCCAAATAAGGCGGGAAAGGAAGAGACTCCCTAGGCCTCGGATACCCTAATACCGTTGGGGTCGGAAGAGAACATGTGTTGACCAAGTAAGGTCGACAGGAAAGAAGACGGAGAGTGGCCCAGCACAAGTAAGTGGAAGCAATGCCTGACTTAGCTGGGGCCCCGTGGTCGCCAACCCACGTCCCACTAGCTGTGAGCTCCTGGGTGAGAAGAAGAAAACTAGGAAGGAATTGAAAACAAAAATGACTGAAGAAAGTAGAGCAAGATATATAGAAGCAGCAAACAGAGATTGCAAGAAAGTAATTGCAGAGGAAAAGAAGACAAGCTGGGAAGAATTCACCCAGGATATAAGGGAGAATTTAATTTGTGGGGGGAAAAATGCTATTTGGAATTATAAAAAGTAGAAGGAATGAAAAGGTGAACACTGGGTTCGTGAAAAACAAATAAGGTGAAATATTGACTAAACCAGAAGAGATAACAGACAGATGGAAAGAATATTTCAGCGAGCTGTTGAAGGCAGAATTGGAATGGGCAGTTAGGAAATTGAAGACGGAGAAAGCTGTGGGATTCGACGAAGTGGCAATAGAAATGATCAAGGCGGCAGGACCAGTTGGCATACACACATACATTGAAGCCGAGATTGTCTCCAGGAGCCACTTCGCTGTGTTACCTAGAGATGGGCAGCAGTCGACTGAAAACAGTCGAATTAGTCGATAGTTAAAACAATCGACTTATTCGACTGCTTTTAAAAAACAGTCGAATGAATTCAACGACTACTCACCGTATCATAAACAAGTCGTTTGCAAACGACTGATCCCAAAGCTATCGTTGGAAATCATTCGAATGAAACAAGTCGATGGCAAACGACTACTTCCAAACGAATGGAAACATTCGAATAAAAGTAGTCGTTGTAAACGACTGATCCCAAAACAATCGTTGGAAATCATTCGAATGAAACAAGTCGTTGGCAAACGACTACTTCCAAGCGAATGGAATCATTCGAATAAAAGTAGTCGTTGTAAACGACTGATCCCAAAGCAATCGTTGGAAATCATTCGAATGAAACAAGTCGTTGGCAAACGACTAATTCCAAGCGAATGGAATCATTCGAATTTAAGTAGTCGTTCTAATCAAACGACTTCTTCAGGATAACTTCATGCTACAATTCATTGTGCTGTATGTTTATTGTAGAGCTTTAATTAATAAGTTAAGTATACCTGTAGGTGCCTATAGTTTTATACAGTTCGTTGATTCTTTCAATGAAATAGCCTAAATCCAATTGTCCAAGTTATTGGACAATTCAATATTGTCATTCAATATTTAGGTTATGTTTGAACTCCAGATACCGGTTTTGTGGCACATCATCCCAGGCAAGCCGGTAAATACCTTTGCCTCCCAGTCAGATGGATCATTTAGCCGTAATTTTGAATTGAGTAAGGTTGTAGTATGCGTGGTCAGATTTAGACAATAGCCTACTCCATGAAGGGGTCATGGCTACGCCTTCTATGTTTGTTTAATGAATAGAGTAACTGAAATGAGGGATGTATACTGATTTTAAGATTTGTGGAATGAGTTTATGATTTTTTTAATAGAATTTAATGAAGTCTTCAGTAAAGTTGAAGGAGACATGATCGTGTTTAGACAATAGCCTACTCCATGAAGGGGTCATGACTATGCCTTCTATGTCTGTTTAAGGTGTAGTGTGGCTGAAATGAGGGAGGTTTACTGATTTTGGTGTTTGTGGAGTAGTCTTTTCGTTTATAATTTAGGTTTTTGTGAAGCTTGTTGCGGAGTTGTTTTATGGATTTTATTGCTCTGCAAATGAAGTGTATTAGGGGTTTCTGGGTTTGGTTTAGCTGTAGTTTACAGGGTTATGGCTGAGAGTTGTTGTAGCAGGCCTAGCAGTGGCGTGCTGTTTGGGAGAGGGGAAGGGGTTAGTGGCAAAGACATGAGGGCAGGGATGGAAGAGTTGTAGCGTTGTCTGTGGTTAAACTGCCGTTGCCTTATGGCTGATTTTATGTACTGACA
The DNA here is from genome assembly GCA_946902985.2 of Meconema thalassinum. Lineage (NCBI taxonomy): Eukaryota > Metazoa > Arthropoda > Insecta > Orthoptera > Tettigoniidae > Meconema > Meconema thalassinum. The sequence goes on along the minus strand of OX336392.1, from coordinate 514,322,945 downwards.
TCCATCATAAGATAGAGTGGTGATGTGAATCTCTACATCTATTGCAGCGGGTACTGTGAGGATAGCTTGACCGTACGCACAAATTGATTCTGGTCGTCAATTGTTTGGAGATGGGCAGCACCGCAGCAGTCGACTGAAAAATGTTAAATCCATCGACTTGTTTGACTGCTTTTAAAATACAGTGGAATGAATTCAACGACTACTCACCGTAACATAAACAAGTCGTTTGCAAACGGCATATCCCAATTGTGTTTTAACTTTTAACATGTAGAACGCGCTCGGATAGTTTTACGTTCTGGTCGTCAATTGTTTCAGCACATGGATAGCGCGCGCATTAAAAAACTTAGTATTTACATTGTTGCCAACATCTCCACTGAAAGTTCGCCCTCGTTGCTGTTCTAAAGTGTTCTATTTTCGTGTGTATTTACTATGAAGTGTGATATTTCAATGTTGACTATGGAATTGTTCCCGGTACTTAAGAACTCTCTCTCAGTAATAGTGATTTAATTTACTCTTAGGTTAATTAAGTATTGGTCTATTACTTCACTTATCCACAGTACATACAGGTAATGTGCCCTGTATCAATACCGGTATCGGGGAACATTTACTCACACATTTTGCATTAAATGAAATGTGCAACATTGCAAATAATGACTCCACTCTACACGACGTAAACCACCATTTCGAAGCACAGTAAAAATAAATAAATAACTTTGACCATTTGCATGTTGCCGAGCGTCGAGTAGTCCAAACTAACGTCTGAAAAGTGGGTTAAGGAGAAGTTTGATTTTCATCTGTTGGTACGACTCAACTCAGCCGGTAATGGCTTGCAGTGCTTTGAACGCTGCCTAGAAGCGACTACTTTCAGTCGAATACATGAAACAACACGCTTAGGAGCTATGCGAATTCAGGTAGCCATTCGACTGAAAGTAGTCGACTATCTAGTCGATAGTTTCTTCCAATGAATGACTAGTCAGTCGATGGTTAAAAGTAGTCGATAGTCCCATCTCTAGTGTTACCTATAGGCCTATTCATTCCCCTATGGTACAGAGTAGTGGAACACACTTCTTCACTGCTAGGCACTTGGCCGTCGATCTTCAGCCGCTCAGCCCATTGACCAGTTCCATAGCCAACAATCCCTTCCTGCTCCCCAGTTCATTTCAACAATACCGCACTCCTGCCATTATCCATTGTTGAACTTCAAACCCGCCTACTAGCCTTCCCATTCAAGCAAATCCTTTCGCCCTGAGTATAATTCTATAAATTCTATACTCATCCCTCCTCCCCATCAAGCATCCAATAATTATTTTAACTAATTAATTATTTAATTTAAATTGCAGATTTATCAGCTCACTCATCGTCACAGCTCCAACTGTTTAATCTGGTAACTTTGAGTGACTGATACGTTTGTTTCTTCCATTTCACCGGTCTGCCAAGGTATTTGACCACTAACTGCCTCCATTATACATACATACTTCCACCTAAACATGAACACTAACGCAGACAGAAACAGGATAGAGAAAATGGACACTGCTATACATCTGTACGCCACACGGCTCACGACAATTCCTCTGGACCCCATCATGGTCATGATCTATCCAGCTCCAGCAAATACATCTCTCATTCAACGCAGACAGGCCATCTGCCAGGCACTTGCCCCTCACTATGACATCATAGCCTGTATCGAGGAATCGACCCAGAATTACATCATGGTCATTCCTATCAGCGATGAGCAGCTTGAAACCGTAGATGCTGCTCTGGAGAATCTCCCTGGTCTCTCTTGGTCGAACATCAATTTTCCTTAATTTTCCTTAATTCCACTCGGTCCTCCAAGGGACCCAAAATAAGTTCCTCAACTCCGCTCAGGCTTTGACAAGGGGTCGGCAAAGGGGTTATCCCCAATGACGTAAACAAATGTCATAACCCTCCTGCTCACATAGCAAGGGCCGGGTCAAACACATTCTGCAGCGCATGAGATCTGTGGGCGTCACCGTCTGCAGAGTTGTGGAGAACAACTAATGCCTTCGAGGCTTTTCACTCAAAATTCAAAGCACAAAGTACAACACCTCATCCAAATATATTTGTTTTTTTTAGTGCCTATATCAGATACCGACAGACACGTACATTCTACTTAACAGCAGCGGGCGGGTGTCGAGCAAAGACAAGAATAGTCGTGTGAGGAAAGAATTCATTGAAAACAAGCTCATGCAGTACGACAACCAAGCAATGAGTAGATTAGATCTTGTAAAATGTGTTTCTCACAAAATGTTTAGGGGATGTAAAGAGTTTCATCTAAAGTTGTTTGTATAGATTGAAATGAAGTAAAGATTTATGTGTTTTTAAAATGCTCATTTTTCTTATTTTTTTAAATTTCCTACCCATATTTTTATTTAACAACAGTGATTAATATCTAGCTCTTTATGTATTATGTTTATATCTGATTTAACGAATGAGCGGAGTTGACTTCAGAGCGTTGACCGATGGGTGGTGGTGTTCGCAAGACATTGTTGTGCCATTGGTCAACCGCTCTGATGTCAAGTCCGCTCATTCGTTAAATCAGGTATAAAGTGTTTGGCACATTATAACTTATGTGGCAGAAAATACAAGTTATTTAAAATTAATCATAATATTCTTTTAAATAAGTCTGCCAAGTGTTCTATTTCTTTCTACAAATTTTATACATTGTTTTTAACATGTGCATAATTAAAAGTCTGTATGTTTTATAACCTAGTCAGACATTATTAAATTAAATTTAGATAATAATAGGTGTATAATTTGTACCTAAAAATACTTTCGATATCAGCAGCGGATGCTGAAAATACTATTTTCCAGCCTAGAACAGAAAAATCAGCTACATTCAAGAATTCACTCATGGGCTGCGTAAGGTGTTAAACCCGGCCCTTGGTATGTGAGCAGGAGGGTTATGACATTTGTATTTCGTCATTGGGGATAACCCCTTTGCCGACCCCTTGTCAAAGCCTGAGCGGAGTTGAGGAACTTATTTTGGGTCCCTTGGAGGACCGAGTGGAATTAAGGAAAATTGATGTTCGGCCAAGAGTACAGCCGAAAAAAATTGCACGTAGACCCTAATTCAACTCAACGCAGCAAGAATTTTCGGGCACGTGCAGTGAGCACAATTCTCTCACGGCTGACCCAACTAATGCTTTACCAAATCTAGTTGTCAGTCACGCAACTTTACGATTGTCATCGTTGCCATTACCTCCTGCTCCATCTACATCAACTGTGACTGTTTCTAATATAGGCCTTGCAGAAATTCACCCGCGCCTTGCCTATGCCGAACAAGAAAGCGTGGTTAGAGGAGATGTTGAACAAGTGGAACATGTTGCAAATAACTCGATGGGTTGTCAGTATCACGATTATCAAAACTTCAGCACCGCTCATGATGTGTTTAAAACCAATTTTTTTAAAATAATTTTGGTGCAGTATGCAGCGTTTGCGATCGTCTATTGCACGAATATAATATGAAAAGACTACCGCTACGTGCAAAAGAACTTTTCTCAGCTGAATTTACAGATGCCAATTTTGAAACTCCTTCCGTCTGCGCAACGTGTCATTTAGCACTCAGTAAAAATAACATTCCGACATTATCAAAGTCTAATGGCTTTAAATATCCATCCAAGCCACCTCACTTGCCTGAACTTGGCTTGATTTCGGAGCGTCTCGTCTCGCCACGATTGCCATTTACGACCATGAGGAGACTTCGACATGGAAATGGCCAGTATGGAATTCTGGGGCAGGTAATCAACGTGCCAGTATCTGTAGATAATATGGTCAAAACTCTTCCGCGTGCTCTTGACGATGACTATGCAATCAATGTTCATATTCGGTGTAGTTATCTAATGGGCTACGTCTGGGTAGGTTTTTGCTAAGAATTAACCTTACCCACAAGGGAAGATGAAGAGAGAAGCAAAGGGAAGTGGGTTTTAAATACAAACAATTTTTAGAGAAAAGTGTCACCGCAAAGCCCGTGAAGTCACTAAAGTGAGTGGGAACCTGAACACAGCTAACAGGAAACGCAGCTAGAGCTCGGGGTATTTGCGGGCGAGAGGAGGTGGTACCTTCCCTTCCAAGCCAAGATTCGGCTACTATGGGGAAGGGTGGTGGTCTGGCAAAGAAAGAATTGATGAGTTTCCTGTGTATCTCTTCAAAGGAGTTTGTTTTAAACAAATATTTTGAAGAATACAAATAGTTTGAATTGGCCGTGATGTTTTAATTCTTGAAATTGTAGAATTTCTAAAAAGCGACCGAATGTTTCCAAGAAGGATAGGGATGAAGCAATTATACCCTTGGGAATAATTTTGGTAAGAGTACCAATAGTTGCATTTAGGAATGGCTAAGCTTTTACCCAGCAAAGCGCCGACTAAAAGTTTAGACAATGAGAAAAACTTAAATTTGGAAAACCAACCATAAGTTGTAGAGAAAATCTCAACAAGCAGGAAGCTGGCGGAGCGAGCTATGCTTGCCTTACTGGCCAGTTAGAATTAGCTATCAAAGCTAAGAGAGGCTTCAATAAGTTTGTGACCAAGAGTTCTTGCTCAAATGCTGATGATGATGATAATTGTTGTTTTAAGTGGCCTAACATCTAGGTTATCGGCCCCTGATGGTTTGGGTGATCGTGAAGATGAAAATGAAAATGAAAAGCGAACTTAAAACTAAAACTAACTACTAACCTACATACTAGAAGAAGAAATGGAAAACTAAAGGAGAATAAGGCAAATAAAAGGACAGAAGAAAAAGAAATGCCCTCAACCCTCGAAGAAGGCGGATTGAGGGACTTGGAAGGAAGGAGAGCCATGAAAGGCAGATAGGAAAGTAAAAGAGGAGAGGGTCCGCCCCAAAGGTAAGGGACAAAAAGGGAAAACGGACCCAGCTCAGGAATCCCTCGGGGTCGCCAACTCCCGAACTCACCAGCCGTGAGCCCCTGAGGGTGTAGCATTAGCTAGGGTGCACCAAAAGGGGTGGGGCTACATACACCCGGTCTCCTTGAGGGCCTTAAGCAGAAGGCAGGAGATAACATGAAAAGAAAAAGAAGGCTGACCCCTCGCAGAAGGAGGGAATCAGAAAAGATGAGACAAGGGCCAATTAAGGCGGGAAAGGAAGTGACTCCCTAGGCCTCGGATACCCTAATACCGTCGGGGTCGGAAGAGAACAAGAGTTGACCAAGTGAGGTCGACAGGAAAGAAGACAGAGAGGAGCCCGGCACAAGTAAGTGGAAGCAATGCCGGACTCAGCTGGGGCCCCGTGGTCGTTGCTCAAATGCAACGAAAGTTGGAACCGTTATTAATTTTATTTGAGAGGTTTTCAAAGTTAAGCCCATAGGAAGAGTAGGGGAAGACAGGATCTTGCCTAATCGTTATTTTATAGAAAATGATAAAGAAAAAAGATAAATTTGGATTTATTTAACAATGCAAAAAGTGTAATCAATTTGACACATATGTAATTTGATTTTATAAACCATTGGGGTCGCAGACCTCCTAAAGTCATTTAAAGCTTGCACTAGGCAATTGACAATTTTTTGGTTTGGAACCTTTTATAAGCACTAAAATCTTCGTAAGATTTTGAAATGGTGCTAAGATTAATAAATAGAAGATAATTAACGTAATCAAAGTTAAGTAATAGAACAGGTACGATGTGTGTACTTTAAGAATTCCTATATGGCATCTTGAAAGTATTAACAAATAACAGCTTCGAAATTATAACAACAAAAACAGAGAGAAATTAAATAGAAGTTTCTATAACTTCTTATATTGATACAGAAATTACTGTTGTATTTTATACAAATAGGGCAGGTCACTTATTGTGAAACCTGAAGAGAAAAATTAAGAAGAAGTTTCTAGAACTTCTATATTTAAACAGGATCACGAGGAAAAAATGGGGCCAGTTACCCTTTCGTGAAACCTGGATTAAAGAGATTAATGAAAGGTTTAATACTTAAACAATAACTAATTCTTGTGCTAGCAAGAAAAGAAAATAGATTAATAAGCAGTTTCTAACTGCTGAGATGTATACAGAGTGAATAAGTGGTAAGTGGAGAAAGTTGGGAGGGCGCCTATGGTTTGGCGAGGTCTCGTTGCAAAATACATAAATTTAAAGATTAACCTAATTTGTTAGTAAGGAGTGGTGAGGAAGAGGAAATAGGAACTTTGTGGAGAAAGTTCTTGGCCTATTTTATTGATTTCGGACGAGCGCGACGCGGATGAGAAATCAAACGAGCACTGTTTCACTATAGTCTATTGACGTGGCTGAAAGGTTCACTATTGTAGCACAGAAAGTTTATAGTAAGGAAAGTTATTGCAATGGTGAAAAATAACTAGTTCCACTAGATTTGCGAGAGTCTATTGCGTTGAAAAACTTGTAGGTTATAGTTGAATGCAGCAGAAAAATTCCAACAGAGGAAGAAACATTAGGTGTTGATTAGCTGTTCATAAGGAAAATTCCTTGGTTAGAAAAAGTATTCCCATATGTGAGTGGAAAATACTAGAAGGTTTAACTTATAGATGAATTGTTTGGCATGGAAAATTTCAGAACAATCATATCTGTTGAAATTGGCAGAAAAAGTCCAGCGGTGGAACGAGATAAGTTTTCTACAGACAGTGGGTAATTTAACGATGTCCCACGTTGTAAGAAATTATCTCAGTTAATATGCATAAGAAATGCTGCTTCATTTTAAGATTAGCTTAGATAGACAAAGCCCAAGCTCGAAAATCCCGCGAAGATGGTTATTGCCCCACATTTAGCAATTTTACACTGTCTGTAAAATGATGGTTAAAAAGCATGTAGCTATTTAAAAAGCAATTAAAACGAGTTGAAGAACGTTGAAGTAGTACTTAGCTCATTTCTGATGAACGGCGATTCTCTAGTTGACCGTTAGTTACGATCTGGACATGGCGTCCAATTTGAAAGTTTGTCTCTCGAGGAGAGGAGACGAGCTCTAGGTAAGCTCCGACTGGAAGTCTTGACGACTGTAGCACAAGTGAGGCCAGCTCAACGAAGCGCGGAGAGACCAGGGAAGGGAAAAGAGTGGGGGTAGGAGACAAAGGAATATACATAAGAATAACCAACATTGTAAAAATGAATTCTTTTGATGAAATTGTCTTCAAAGAGTTGATAGCAGGCGTCACTAGCGAAGCCTGGTGGATGAGAGAGTAGACGAAGTCCTTTTGATCACAGAGAAATTAGCTGGCGATAGCGACGAGATCTGGTGGCTAGATTGGTAAGGAAGTCCTCTTGTACATGGAAAAATTGAGGAACTTCAGAGATTCGCTGCTAGATGACGCTAGATGGGTCATGGAAGATATATATCTAGAACAGACTCACAGGTAGTATAAGCAAAGTATACCAACAAAGAGAAACCAGGAGATCACTGTTGGTGTTTGCGAAAAAAGGAAGTAATGAAATAAAGCAAAGAAAAGCAAAAGCTTACTCTGTCTTACCGTGTATTCCAAAGAATACACCAACGTCAAAAAACGCGTTGTAAAAATTTTGCTCAAACATTTAATTAACCAAGACCTTTATACATTTTATGGAATCACAGTCGATGAGTCGATGTGTGATGCTGAAGACCCATCTATACGTCATATAGAGCGTGATGAATTCAGTGAAGTAATTGAAATTGCAGAAAGCTTAACAGCACAACAGCAAACTTTAATTTGGGATGAGAATAAATATCTCTGCCTTGCTCCTGGTGAGAATAACTTACCTAAGTGTATTTTATTTGATGAACATTATGAAGAGCGTTCATTTCCATCGATCTACCTTGGACAATTCAGAACCTTTAGGGGGGACGTATGTAAAAATGAGTAAAAGTAGTAATTTTTCTTTATTCACCCATAATTTACCATACAGTATCAAGATTTTTAATTCCAAAATATTACAGCTCAATACCATCTATAAATGTGAGAAAAAACCGTATACGTAACTGCTTGTATACTGCCACACCCACTTCTGTAGGAAGAATATGAGGAAAATCTGACATCATCAGATGATGAAATTGGAAACAAAGGCTCATCAAAGGAGACATTCAATGAGGAATCAGCTAGAGGAATAAGAGGAGTCGAGTAAAATTGATATGGTCTGCACTAATTCATTAAATGAGCGGCAATACAATATAAACAAAATCAAATCTTTGATTCAAGTTTTCCATAACTTACATTTTTGTAAGTCTATTGTACCTTTTCTCCAACATTAAAGATATAGTGATGAAACTTGGTATGCTGCTGTAAACCATTATTCTAAATAACTTCCTGGAACATTTCTTTTTAATATCTTATTTTGGATTTTAACGGATAGCATGTCATTATTTTTTTCCCAAATTAAGCCCATCAGATTTCGAAGTGCTGTTAAAAATAAAGTAAATATGATATCAAAAATTTGTTCCACAGATATCTTAAACCTGGTATGTAGATATTACATTTCAAATTTTGTAACTTACACTGTGACGGTTTCGTAGAAAAGGTACATATTAAGGGTACATGTTTCAGAAAATTCAAATATTCCTAGCTGAAGAACCATTTGAATTATCACCACAAAAATCAACACAGACATGCCTAGCACACTGATAATCATGTTATTAACATTGTATAGCATTGTCTTTAAAACTCTGGGAGTTACAATACTTCTTTTACTGGAGTGCAATTTTGCACAAGTCCCCACTTAAGGAAGAGATAAAAGTTACCCCATTTATGATGGCGACGAGTGAATTACGGCGGGCCGATCGGCGAGGTGTTACTCCCACGCATTTACTGTATATGGCCATGAAAATCCTGCGAATACGTACACGTGATACCTTGCAAGTAGCTTTCAAATTCATCGGCAAAGATAGCACAATTACAAGAGCGCAATTGGAGTCTAGCGATTATTGACAACAATTTGGCATTTTTATCTCATATTCCAAATTTAGCATATTATTGGGCAGCGCGTAAAGAGGATCTGATTGCAATGATAAGAGAGCTCGGAAAACCAACATTTCTTTTAACAATGAGTGCAAACGAGATTGGTTGGTCAAACTTAATGACATTACTTTACAAGCAGAAGAATGACGATGTAGAGATCGACGATGATACCTTGGCCAGTCTTCACTACAATTCAAAAGCTACGCTTATAAATGAAGATACCGTCACATGTGCGATTTATTTCAATAAACTCGTAGACACAATTATGGGAAATTTACAATCAAAACGACACAGTCCATTTCAGCGTCATTATGTAAAAAAATAAATTAAGCGAATTGAATTTCAACATCGAGGCAGTCCGCACGCACATATACTACTGTGGTTAAATGATGCCCCTGAAGATGCCATTGATGGTGACCAAAATGTCACAATAAATCTCATCGATAGTCTTGTGTCTGTATCAAAAGAAAATGCATCCGGCCATGAAAAACTTCAAGAGCACAAACACAAGTTTACATGCTATAAGAAAATAGGTAATGGTGAAAACCAAAAATGCCGTTTTGAAGCACCGTTCATGCCAAGTCGATCCACTGTTATCCTTGTTCCTATGCCTGCAGATGATCCTCGACGAAATACACTTGCAAATTTATACAGTCGTTTATGGAAAGAACTCGCAGAAAACGATTACAGATATAAAGATAACTTTTTAGATGCACACGATATTTTATCCGAAGATTTCTACCTTGACGTGCTCAGAGCTGGTATAAGGAGACCAATGGTTTTTCTCAAGCGGCAAACAACTGAAGAATGGACCAATGCATTCAATCCATTTATTTTGAATGTTCTTGGTGCAAATATGGAATTTCAGTTCATAATTGAGGAGTACTCGTGTGCTCCATACGTCTTGGAAGATGTCATCAAAACCAACCGAGGTATCAGTAATCTTCAGCGAAAAATTATTGAAGTCATGGATGACATCCCGAGTTTGACATTGTCGAAATTACTCGCAAACTTAGCAAAGACCTGGTCAATGCCGTGGAAATGACAAGTGAGGAAGCTGCTTGGTTCCTACTGCGCTTGCCAATGTCATCCAGTTCCGTGAAAGTCACTTATATAGCCACTGTTTGGCCAGTTGAAAGACAAAGCGTAAAAAAAACTCTTGAGCAATTGAATGCAGAGGAAATTGACGATGACTCGTCTAATTTATGGCAAAATAATTGTTTTGACACATACGAATGAAGACCAGTAGAACTGGAGGATCTAACTTTAGCTCAAGCAACTGCTTACTACACGGTGACAAACAATGAATGAAAAAAAAAACGTCGAATAATTCAATATCGCAAGAATGATATGGCCGCTGAACTAGAAGAGTATAAACGCGAAATGATAACGTTGTATTTACCATTCCACAATGAAGAGACTGAAATTTTGGCTGAGTGAAAATATATACAAATATATGATGACAACGAAATTACTATAATGCAGGCTACAAAAGAGTTTGCTAAGACAATGGAAATTTGCGATCAGATCTGTATTGCGAATGAGGAAACCGATCAGAGTGATATTGAACATTTGGCTGCTCGTGTTCCTGCAGTAGACCCATTTGCTGATATTAACGCCGCTGCAAATACCGAAATGAAGACTGACATGCAGATGGCCTTGCTCAGTCGACTTGGACCCGTTGTCAGGAAACGTGAAAAATTTATGCCCAAAGAACATTTTAATAATTTGATGCGAATGGCTAACAATGAGCAAAAATCATTAATAATGCACGTCATAAGTACGCTACTCCATAGTGAGTCTCAGCCCATACAAATCTTCTTTACAGGACCTGCAGGTTGCGGTAAAACAATATTGTAATTAAATTACTCACGGAAATTTACAACCGATTTACCGAAACTGATGGATATTGCAATGGATATATCGATAATGATGATGACAATTGTTGTTTTAAGGGGCCTAACATCTGGGTTATCGGCCCCTAATGATCTGGGTGACAGCGAAAATGACAACGAAGTGGAAACCAGAACGAAAATTAAGTGAGACGTAAAATACTTACAAGAAGGAACTCATTGAAAGTAGTCACAAAATGGAGAGCGGTAATACTTACAAAAGGGAATTTAGAACGAAAATACTCACAAAAGGAATAGATTGAAAAATACTTACAAAATGCAATGTAGAGTCAAAATACTTACAAAATGCAATTGAAATTGAAAATACACAATGCAATTCAGATTCAAAGCTCCCATTTCCAATCCAAAATATTCACAAAGCGCAATTGAAATTCAAAATGCGTACAAAATGCAATTAAAATTCAAAATACTCACAAAAGTCCCGGCCCGGATATTGAAAGACTTACTAAAACAGCAATTTAGATTGGCAATCCTTACAAAAATGCAATGGAGGCTGAAAATACTCACAAAATGCAAAGTAGATCGAAAAGACTTACAAAATGCAACGTAGATTGAAAATACCTACAAAATTAATGGAGTGTAGATGCAAAAAAACGCTAAAGGGAATTTAGATACACGGGGTGCCAATTAACAAAAATAGTGCGGGAACCTGAAAGAGAAAAGGAAATATACTGAAAAGAAAACAAGAGGCTGACCCCTCGAAGAAGGAGGGATCAGGAAAATTGAGATAAGGGCCAATTAAGGCGGGAAAGTGAAAGACTCCCTATGCCTCGGATACCCTAATACCGTCGGGATCGGAAAAGAACGAGAGTTGACCAAGGGAGGTCGACAAGAAAGAAGACGGAGAGGAGCCCGGCACAAGTAAGTGGAAGAAATGCCGGACTCAGCTGGGGTCCCGTGGTCGCCAACCCATATCCCACTAGATGTGAACCCCCTGGGGATAATGGATATGTCACATGCACTTCAACGGGCAAAGCAGCGGTTGCAATTAATGGCCTCACTTTTTTTTTTTTTTTTAGCGTATGGCTCTTAGTGCCGGGAGTGTCCGAGGACATGTTCGGCTCGCCAGTTTTGTAGCTGCTTCGAGACGGACACCCAATGGGTGAGCTACAAGTACCGTTGGGGGAGGAATGTTGGATGGGAGGGTCGAGGAGTTGGAAGGTAGCGGCTGTGGCCTATAGTTAAGGACCAACCCCGGCATTTGCCTGGAAGGAAGATGGGAAACCACAGAAGACCATATTCAAGGTTGCCGGCGGGGGGATTCGAACCTCCTCGCCTCCCGGATGTGAGCGACTGCCAACAGTCATGCCGCAACGACCTCGGCTAACTCACCCGGTAATGGCCTCACTATCCACACTGCATTGAAAATTTCCATTGTCATGTTAGGACGCAGTTTGCGTTGTGGTGCAACATATGTGTTTTTATAATTGGTTTTATGCTGTTTTATAGGGATCATCAAGTGTATTCAATGATCATTAATATTTTTCTATCGTGTTTGCATATTGTCTTCAGTATTGGTGATGTCTTTTTAGATTGATTTAATCAATTTGTGGAATGTACTGCGATGTTTTGGATAGCTGCGATGTTGAAGCGTTGATTGGATATTTTCTTCAGTAGTTCTCTGCTTCAACAGGGTCATGCCATGAAATTCCAAAGCCGCATATGATGAAGAGCACTCGGGCCTACACCGCTTTCTATGCACGTTTATGTGAGGTGTCTGATCTTTGCACTTGACAATCAATTACCATTTTAGGTTATGTACACACACTTCCTCCTTGAAGTAGCTGATTATTCCTTCCTTTTGTATTATCTTTAGTATTGATAGCAAATTTTTACATGAAACGTTTTTAATAGATATCTGGCCGGGCATCCCGCTACGGTAATGGAGTAGACCGTACAGCCAGCGCCTCAACGCCGAGTGTCGGGCGGCGGTAACTAACTCGAGCCCCTAAGGGTGCCAACGGCTTTGGGCGGATGAGCCTCTTTAGGTGGGGTGATGATCACATGGATGAAGAAAATGTCACCCGAATCCATAAAGCAGCGTTTGTTTCCCATGTTAGAATAATTGATAGTTGAGAAGGGAAAAGCACAAATGTTATGTTATTGGCACGGTCATCACGAATACAGTTCAATCCATATGTCAGATCAGTTTCGACTTAACCATTTTTCAGTCGCTTTGAGGCAATATTGTTTGGAACACACCCTAGTTTTGCCGATACCTTGCCGTATGTCTAGATGAGAATATGACTGAGATACAATGCACCGAATGAATGAGCATGTGAATTATTGTTTATTAAACATTTGTAGTTAAACAATTTTGAAGTCTTGGATAATAAAAATACCATCAATTTATTATATTATAAAATTACATTGGTCTAAGGAATAGATCAAATACTTTTTCGAAAGATATTGAATACAGATGTAAATGAGAATTATTTTATGTATATTTAATGATGAAAACACAAAAAGAAATACCGGTATAGAATTTGAGGCCAAAAGTGATAGAAAATTTCGTATGGTGAATAATTTAATAGTAATCATATGATCAATTTAATCCTTGCATAACGATAATATCATGAATTTAACAAACCCTCATATTTGGAAGTTATGTTGCTCAATTTTTTTGGTTTAAAGAAAAGCAACCCATGAACAATTTACAATGGACAATTTACCTAATGTGACAGTGATTTCTTATTATTTTTCTTGGAATAGTGAATAACAGTGATTGTAAATATGAAACGCAGGCGTCAGAATTGACAGATGAATGTCCAACAATTTCAAACGTTGTTCAAGTACGTACTGCACCCTTATATCTGGATGATCCACCAAAATCCCAGGTTGGAAATCATAGTGGATTGTAGCATCTTGGAGTCCCGGCTAAAAACAGCATGGTGCTACTTGGCGAAAACACTCAGAATAAGGGACAGGATTTTTCAAAGCGGAATGTGCTATAGTAACTAACTACAGAACAGTAGGGTTCTCTATCTCCTCAGGAACAATGAGAATCTATGAACATCTCGGGCGTAAGGATGCGGATTAGGTCCCTCGGGAACTTTCACCCTACAGCACATTCCTCTACCGTATAACTACAAAGATAATGCCAATTTCCTATTTTAATAAATCAGGGAAACGTAACAACGTTCCTGGCGTATTTATTGTCAAAACAATACACGTCTCCTAACTCTGGCAATGATTATGTGCCTTAATAACGTTGAATAAAAATGTATGACCAAATGCCATTGTTTCAAAACATCAAATACATACACGTTTCCTACAGAAACCATATAAAAACATTATCTGAATCGCTTAAATAAGCTTTAATAAAACTTGACTCGAATAGCAGCGAACAACTGCTCTGCCCTAGGTAACGGGAGTTCAATAACAAGAAAAATGTTATTAAGCTAAAATTTAAATATTCCCAAAAATAAATGAATTTACCCCTGACGTAGATCTCCGTCATTACAAATACTATCCATTACTCTATACAATTATCTCCCGCGTCCTATCATTTAAAAAATTATTATCTTGGAAGTAATAAATCACTCTATTTAAATATTAATCACAAATTAAAAATAATAATGCGCGTAAATGTAATTATAAACCTATCTTTAAAATCCTAATGCAACATTATGTACAACATAAATTAGAGACGTCGTAGTTCAACAACTACTCTATAAAAATGAAATATATACAACTCTCCGTTTTTTACTGACTTTAGAAATAAATCATTCACCTTACTATGTCTCATTCGTGTTACTGTGACAATCCGGGATTCTATAATCCATACAATTAAGTAGAAACATAGTTTAAAGACCTCCTAAAACTTGTCTGTCAATAATAAAAATACTTAATAAGAAGTAGTTCTGTGAAGAACTATACAGCCTATTTTCATATATCCTACTTATATTAACTGCCACTATCAAGATACAAAATTTCAGTTTGATTGCTGTAATAGATTCGTAGATATTGAGTACCGACTAAATATTTCGGATGGTCGCCATGTTGGATTTTATATATGTAGGTCCTAGAGTTATGTAATCTTACATGAAGATTATTGTGTACGTGTAGCATTCAAACTTCAATCGGATGATTAGGACACAAGAGGTAACAAGGAGATTTTAAAATTTCGCACAGCTGCCATCTTGTGGTTATGGAAACAATTGAAATAAATTAGATGCCAGTGGATTAACATTCGTAAAAGAATTTACTGTGCCAAGTTTCACTGCACTCGGATGGTTAAATTGCGAGAAACATCCATGTGAATATTTATACTTCACGTCGCCGCCATGTTGGATTTGTAATCACCAGGTTATTTAAAGTCCTATAGGTGAACTTATGTTCATAGCCCCTATGAACATAAAAAAATCAGTTTGATTGCTATAATAGATTCGTAGATATTCAGAGTCGTCTGAATATTTCGGATGGTCGCCATGTTGGATTGTTAAATGTATAGGCCATAGAGTCATGTACCATTGAAGGAAAATTATTGCGGAGGTTCATTAATCAAACATTCACTTCGATCACTTGATTACGACACAAAAAATATAAACTTAATTTTAAAATTCGCACAGCCGCCATCTTGAGGTTATGTAAACAATTGAACTAAATTAGATACCAGTGCATTACAATGTGTATGAACATTTCCTGTACCAGATTTCATTGCGTTTGGAACATTAAATCGCGAGAAAGGTCTATTTAAAATTTTAAAATTCGCTTGGCCGCCATGTTCGTTTTGTAGTTAACCGCTTTTTGAAAGTCTTGTAGGTGAACATCCAGTAGTGCCCTTTATCTCCGTATAAAATTTCAGGGTGATACAGCTAATAGTTTCAGAGATATAGAATGCCGGTGAAATATATCGCTCATCCGCCATCTTGTGGGTATATAAACAATTGAACCAAGTTAGATGTCGGTGCATTACAATGTGTATAAACATATACTGTACCAAGTTTTATTGTGTTTGGTTGGTTAAATCGCGAGAAACGTCTATTTAAAAGTCGCAAATTCGCGTGGCCGCCATGTTGGATTTGTAGTTACCAGTTTTTCAAAAGTCACATAGGTGAACTTCTAGTTGTTTCCTTTATCACTGTAATAAATTCCAGGGTGATATAGGTAGTAGTTACGGAGATATTGAATTCTGGTGAAATATTTCGCACAGCCGCCATGTTGGATTGGTGAGACGTAACAAAATTTGAATGGCACGGTCGAGGTCGCCCGGAATAGTACTATGAACTTACAGAGTTTCATTTAAATCGCTCCAGCCGTTTAAAAGTTATTAGGTGGGGACACACACACACACCTCACACACACACACACACGCACACGCACACACACACGGACGAAAGGTGATCTCATAAGCCTATTTTTTTTTTCAAAATTGAAAATAGGCTAAAAATACATACTTTCTTTCACTGCGTTGAATAATTACCGTAAATTCAATATATACTTCAGAACCATTTAATAGATCTCAGTTTACTCTCAGTTTCAACAAAGGTCCATTAAACCCTATAATTGCTTTCAGATTAAACTTCATCTAGGATCCACTGTCCTGTGAATTTCAAGGAGTTTCAACTTTATGAGACTATTGCAATAACTACCAATAATGATAATAAACATCAATAATACTGCATCTTCGTAAACGTCCTATTTCAACCTCAAACATGCGTAAATCTGTCACTACAGACATTTCTTAAAACAATTGACTAATGGCTTCACAATCGCTCATTGTCTTACAATAAATGCCTCCATCTACTACGGGAGCCGGGCTCCTCTCTGTCTTCTTTCCTGTCGACCTCACTTGGTTAACTCTTGTTCTCTTCTGACCCCGACGGTATTAGGTTATCCGAAGCCTAGGGAGTCTCTAACTTTCCCGCCTTCATTGGCCCTTGTCTCATCTTTTCTGATACCCTCCTTCTGCGAGGGGTCAGCCTTCTTTTTCACTTCCTTTTACCTCCTGACTTGTGCTCAAGGCCCTTAAGGAGGCAGGGTGTATGTAGCCCCACCACTTCTGGTGCACCCTAGATAATGCTACACCCTCAGGGGCTCACGGCTGGTGAGTTCGGGAGTTGGCGATCCCGAGGGATTCCTGAGCTGGGTCCGTTTTCCCCTTTTGTCCCTTACCTTTGGGGCGGACCCTCCCCTATTTCACTTTCCTATCTGCCTTTCATGGCTCTCCTTCCTTCCAAGTCCCTCAATCCGTCTTCTTCGAGGGTTGAGGGCATTTCTTTTCCTCCTGTTCTTTATTTGCCTTATTCTCCTTTAGTTTTCCATTTCTTCTTCTAGTATGTAAGTTAGTAGTTAGTTTTAGTTTTAAGTTCGCTTTTCATTATCATCTTCACGATCACCCAAACCATCAGGGGCTGATAACCTAGATGTTAGGCCCCTTAAAACCACAATTATCATCATCATCTACTACGGGAATAATAAATCTCACTCTCCGAGATGCTTCGCAGTTCCTTTCAAAAACATAATACTTCTTGACTCACTTCTCATAAGCAAATTCTTTCCATAATTGCAACAATCTTAATAAAAATATTTAATAAAAATACTGGTTCTATCAATGAATTAATTTAACAGGTATAACAATAAAATATTATTTGCATATTAAGGCTTTCACGGCCCGGATTATTATATAAATAATTCATGCTTTTGGGCTAATGCCGTGTGTATTTTTAATTTGAACCATACGTTTCGGAGAAACCTTGCCTCCTTTTTCAATGGAAATAAACAATGTGGCCATAGAAAGTAAATCAATGAGATTACAAAAAATATAGATAAATTCCTCTGTTCGTCACCAGACAGCAGCTGCCAGAAATTACTGTATGGACCATGGTGGAACGGCGGACAGATTAGTAAGTAACGAGAAGGTAAAGGGGGCGGTGTGGAAATATAGAAACTCCTCGAAGAATGAGGAGGGGGGGGGGGGAGGTGGGAGGGTTAGATGGATATATAGGGAAACATAAACAAAAGGGAAGTGTATCTGAACGATACCTAACGTCATACAGTCAACGGCGAAAAAACAGATGGAAACTCCCCCAGTGACGAACAAAGGAGATCAAATCCAGGCTCTGAGTAGGGCTCAGAGGGAAAATGTACAATTTTAAATATGTGAAGAACAGAGAGACTGAGAGGAACTATCTCCCTAGATCCTTAATAACTGGTAGCCAAGTGTCACTTAGCTAGGGCTCAGAGCCTGGATTTGATCTCCTTTGTTCGTCACTGGGGGAGTTTCCATCTGTTTTTTCGCCGTTGACTGTATGACGTTAGGTATCGTTCAGATACACTTCCCTTTTGTTTATGTTTCCCTATATATCCATCTAACCCTCCCACCTCCCCCCCCCCCCTCCTCATTCTTCGAGGAGTTTCTATATTTCCACACCGCCCCCTTTACCTTCTCGTTACTTACTAATCTGTCCGCCGTTCCACCATGGTCCATACAGTAATTTCTGGCAGCTGCTGTCTGGTGACGAACAGAGGAATTTATCTATATTTTTTTGTAATCTCATTGATTTACTTTCTATGGCCACATTGTTTATTTCCATTGAAAAAGGAGGCAAGGTTTCTCCGAAACGTATGGTTCAAATTAAAAATACACACGGCATTAGCCCAAAAGCATGAATTATTTATATAATAAAATATTAGTCTTCAAATAACAATCTTATTTCTGTTCATCATTCACATTTCTATAAAAGCTTTCCATTAGCTGCAATATTTCTTTAAACTCTTTTTTCACATTCTTATTACTTCAAAATACGCTATACTTCGTATTTGTTAACTTCACATTGTATTCCTTTACATATTCTTTCTTTAAAATATTTTTACAAAACTTCAATACTTCATAAATGTCAGTCATCCAATATGTATCATTAAATCTGTCTAATAAGTTATCAGATTGTGACTTTACATGGATCTCTACATACGATCTTTAAGAATCGCATTCATTAAAAAAATAACTCAATACAACATTCCTGGAATAAATTTTCGTCATTATTATCGTTGACAAAAACGATATTTTACAATTCAAAAATACACAAAATGTGATCGGAACCCATTTAAACTTTACCATAAATATATCCTGAACTAAACTGTAAAATCTCTCCATTCAAATTTCGAAAGTCGAAAAATTCTAAAAATTCTAAGTAAAAAAATTCCAATATATTCAAAATCGACGCAAAACGTGAATACACATCCGCATGATGTATTTACGAAAATTTTACGTCGCAAATTACAATACTATCAAAAAAATGTAGGAAAATGGCATCAATAAATAGTTTTTCGGATATTCTTAAAATGTCTACAAAACTACAAGTGGGATGAGTATATCCTTGGTCCAGAGACTACCTTGTGTTGCGTTAAAGATGTCTAGAAGTGGGCTTCCTTTGCTGTTCCTTAGAAACGGACTGTTTCCAATAGCGCTAGACTGCTTGATGTGGTTTGGTCTGCTCCAGTCCCGTACAGAAGTTCCCGTGCCGTTCTCTCCACCGGTGATTCTTCTTGTGCGAGATGGGATAACCTTTTCTCTCTTGAATGGCATCGGGACTACCCTGATCGCCCTCGTTCTGGAAAATTCTTCTATCTTCTTCGCCGTAGTTCGGATATACATTGTCATTTTTGGCTGGTGAAATGACTTGTAGATTTAGTTGTAGAATTGTCTGCACGGGAGAGGTGAGATGTTAGTCTCCCGCACGATATCAATGTTATGTCATTCCGGATATTCTTGTTGTCGTCATAGTTCTGATCCCATAACTATTTAGTTGATCATCTTGTCTGCTGTAGGTTCAGTGAGTAACACCTCCGTCAACTTCAGGAGTTTCGACATATTAAATTCTGTAGATTTGCTTAAAAATACTTTCCAATATCGTTCTCGTTGAATGTCGACTTAATATGTTGATTTGCCCAATACTAAGTGCCTTCGATGAAAATATTTGCTTGCTTTGTATGACTGTCGAGTTACACGTCGAGACGTCTGTCTTCGCTGACGGTGTAGTTATTAAGAGCCGTGATTCCTCTCTCCGATTTCCCTCATCAAATTTACAAGACCGCGTCCTTTTCAAACCAAGGATCTGATTGGTTGCTGTTGATTGATGCTCATAATATTCCTTAATTAAATAAATAATGAGTTGCATTTATACTAAATAGTTCTTATTTATTATTTAATATCTTCTCTGGTATTATGATGTATTAAAATCATCCCGGTAATTAGCAAAGTTCATTACATTATTTGGTCTCGTTTAAGTAAGGCCGCTTCTCATTGGCTGGGTGTCGCGTGCCTCCTTAAAGTTTTCTCCCTCCACGCTTCAGCCACGCGTATCGCGCGAGCCTGGGGTGGGGCCTCTTCTCGGGAATACTCGGTCCTCTTCGATCATGCTCGTCCGGTCTTTGGCTTGCACGACGCAATTTGACTCTCTACTACTGCACGTGGCTATGAACATTGTCATTGGCTGGCCAAATTAACTAAGTTAACTGGCGATGTAACAAACCGGTCTTCTGGTCGACTTCCAGCATAGCTATATTTTAGCATGTGTTAATTTAGAAAACTCTGCGGAGATGAATAACTTCTGGCTCGCATCACAAAAGAGCACAATTCTCACTCAACGTCCATTACAAAAGCGTATAAGAATGCTTTTGAAATGCATCCTTCAGAACTAAATTGCACCATAAATTAACTCTCTACTCAATCTCTCTAAAGTAGCGTTTTAAATTCTTTGCATTGTAATTGCCAATCGATCGTCGTGAATGTTCACAATTTTGTAGCAGTTATTACCATAACTCTGTGCTACTTTGAACGGACCGTAGTACGTCTTCGCAAATCGAGGGTATATTTGCTTAGAAACATCAGCCTTCGTTGGTCTTTTAATGACTACTAAGTCATCTCTCCTTAGCGGCGTGTCGTAACGTTTTCCTAGCGTGCGCTTTTCACGTCGCTCTGCCGCGGTGATTAGATTCTGGTGGGCTGCCTCTACTCTTCTTTCCCTCCTTAGGTATTCTTCTATCCTTATTGAAGTATTTAGGAGAATTACTTCGTCATTTTCATAGTAGGTGAAGATTTTCTTCCGTCTATTGCTCCTGTCTTTCTGACTTATTTCTTCTCCCAGAGGTCTCCTTATTACCTCTGGTTTCCTGTCTACTTATACCAGGTTTCGGTTCCTCCTCTCGTTCTCTGATTATCCTGCTGTTGGTTTCGAACGTAGTTTCGATTCTCCTGGTTCCTTCTCTGTTGGAAATTCTGACGATTATAATTTTCATCGTTCCAGTTTTTGTATCGCGAATATCCTTGGCGATTACTGGCGTTGTTGTCGCTATTGCCTCTCTGGTAATAGTTATTCTGGCGATAGTTGTTGTTGTACTGATAACCCTGTCTTCTATTTTGGATATTGTTCCGAGAATATCGCTGGTATGGCCTGCTATCTTGCTGCCTACGGTTTTGATACTCATTTCGATGATTTTGCGTAGACCCATTTCTAATAGGTCCTCCTCTCCTATTTTCTCCTATGTTTTCTTCTGTCTGCTGCGTCTCGTCGATGATAATCGTATTTATCTCGCGGTTATCTGTCCTCGGGCTACGAAAACGTGGACTCGTTGTGCTGGATGTATAGTCTAATTCTCGCAACAAATCATCCATTTCCTGTAGACTAGATACTCGAGATGCGATTATATTTCTTCGCACGTCGGATGGAAATTGCCGTGATATCATTTGAATCATTTCTACGTCTGACGGTGCTGGCTGCAAATACTGAAGACGTGCCAATTGTGTCGATAAGTAGCTAGCGTAGCGTGTTGGATGCGAACTAGCATACTTGCGCGAGTATGCCTCTGCTCTGACGTTGTGATGCTCGTCCACCGACCAAAATCGTTTTACGAGGGCACTAGCAAGGTCCTCAAAACATAGGAAAGTCCAACGGAAAGCCCTATACCGAAGAGCGGTAGTATTCAAATAGCGCTCTACCAGTCGTAATTTTCTTTCCTCGGGAACGTTATTTTCCAAAAAATATTCAGAGACGTCATGTATGAACTCGATTGGCGTTATACCATCGTTTCCTGGAAAAGTACGTGGTTTCTGGTCAATATTACGAATGATCATAACATTAGGGATACCTGACGACGTATTTCCTTGTGGCATATTCTCGTTAGGTGTTGAGAATCGCACTTGACTATCTCTGCCTGGCGGTAAATTTAATCTTCTCGTCCGGAATAGGTCCTCTTCTAATCTGTCTATTTGCTCTTGCAATCTATTTCGTTCTTCTCTGAAACTGTTTCCTTCTACACGGTCTGGCATCGACGTATTCTCATTAATAAATTCTAGAGTATGGCCTTTAATTACATCCTCCACATTGTGAGAATTGCTTAATTTTAAGTCCTGCAATTTACTTTTAATTAACTCAATTTCGCTATTTAAATCGGAGACTTTACCTTCTAGTTCGAGATTTACATGTTCTTTAATTTTATCACTCAGGTCTGGTTCTAAATCTACGGACAATATAGAGTGTAAACTCAGTATTCTTTTAATAAAGTCGTTCCTGACTTCCTCAACATCTTTAGGGCTACGATATTCTGCCATAACAAGTTTCTTAGAAAAATCATCTTCTAATCTATTCACAGTTATGCCTGAGGCTTCAATCAACTCATTTTTGAGTACACCAATATTTTCACTTACCACATTTTTTATATCAATTTCAATATCAGCCCTTACAAGATCGGCTTTCTGATTCACCTCAATCTGTAACATTGCTACAGTTTTCTTCAACTCATCCAGGTTGGAGTTGATACCTAGATTCTCAGATTGGAGCTTGCCTAATTGGAGGGTAATATTATCCTGAAATTCTGTTAGCTTTTTGCTATTGTCTTCTGACTGAATTTCTAATGCTGCCAAAGATGTTTGGTTCTTAGCTATAGTATTCTGTGTTTCAGTGGATTGGGTTTCCAAGGTATTTAAAGTTGCTGGGGTGGTAGCTAATATAGTTTGAGTTTCTGTAGCTCTAGTATCTTATTATTATTATTATTATTATTATTATTATTATTATTATTATTATTATTATTATTATTATTATTATTTATTAAGTCGTTTAAAATACACACATTTTACAAAATTCATAATATCTGTACACATTTTATGAATTTCCTTACACTTCCTACTCATTGTTTAACCTGATTTGAGTTTGTTTGTTTTGAGTTTCATTGGAGTTAGTTTGCAGGGTAGCTAACGTTACTTGGGAATTAGCTACCGTAGCTTGGGTTTCAGCTAACTTTCTTTGGGTCTCAATTGCACTGGTTTGACATTCCCTAGTTATCCTATCTGCGTCAGCTTTAGCCTCCTTCCTATTTTCTTCAGCACTTCTCTTAATTTCTTTTTCTATCCTTTTCTGGTTTAGGTGGGTAGCTTGGTGTAGGGCTTCTAAGTCCTTATCTAATTTATCCTGAGTCTCTTGCAATGTAGCAAACATTGCCTTAATAGCATCCAGGTCTCCTGGCATCTTCTTTTCTTGAGAAAGAGGGAACATACACTATGACAACAATCAAGAATATCCGAAATAACTACCATTTATACCACTACAGTTGAATGAAAGAGATTCTACCGTTTATCAGTTAATTTAACCTATTTTATAAATATATGTGACTTCCTTTAAAAATTACAGATTCCAAATCTGTCTTCCTTCTCTGACAAATTATCATTTGTAGTCAACGGTCTCGTAAAATAAACTCTAACAACACTCCTACTTGACAATATAAAATTTACATAACTTATGGCGTCAAAAAATCACCATACGACCGGTAACTTAAATAAATAACATCTAGCCATTACCTTCCTAAGGTTCATCCTTGGACTAGCCTTCCTTTAATAGCAATACATAGTTAATCATTCAGGTTAGATTGCTTTCATATCTCCATTCCTACCTCGATAAACGTTGGTCGACTTTTATTACAAATTTCAAGTCTTCCTTCGACTATCTTACACTCTCGTGTAACAATTAACAATGTCTTCTAAGGCGATCACATCATGTCAAGGTTCCACAATGCGTCTACCTTTCACCTAACTATCCAAACAAGTTGCTTGCCAACAGAACATTGGGCTTACCAGTAACTAACATGTTGGTAGTTCTATAAAAAATACTACGCTGACAACTGAAGTACCAGCATAGCTAAATTTTAGCATGGGACAATTTAGAAAACTCTGCGCAGATGAATAATTTCTGGTTCGCATCACAAAAGAGCACAGTACGTTGCATTATTATCGATGAAATTAGCATGTAGGCGGAACGTTTACATCAAGTCGATGCCAGATTGAAGCAGTTAACTGGAAATTATGATCGAGCCTTCGGTGGAAAATACATATTTGTAATTGGAGATATTCGACAGTTGCCGCCAGTCCGTGCAACTCCGATATTTAAGCAAATTAAAATGACTGTAGCTGGTCCAATGCTTTGGCGAGGCTTTCAATTTTATCAATTGACTCAAGTCATGAGGCAATCGAATGCAATTTTCTCTCGTATAGGGAGGCCATGTTAGGACGCAGTTTGCGCTGTGGTGCAACATATGTGTTTTTATAATTGGTTTTTATGCTGTTTTATAGGAATCATCAAATATATTCAATGATCGTTAATGTTTTTCTATCGTGTGGGCATATTGCCTTCAGTATTGGTGATGTCTTTTTAGATTGTTTTAATCAATTTGTGGAACGTACTGCGATGTTTTGGATAGCTGCGATGTTGAAGCGTTGATTGGATATTTTCTTCAGTAGTTCTCTGCTTCAACAGGATCATGCCATGAAATTCCAAAGCCGCATATGATGAAGAGCACTCGGGCCTACACCGCTTTCTATGCACGTTTATGTGAGGTGTCTGATCTTTGCACTTGACAATCAATTACCATTTTAGGTTATGTACACACACTTCCTCCTTGAAGTAGATGATTATTCCTTCTTTTTGTATTATCTTTAGTATTGATAGCAAATTTTTACATGAAACCTTTTTAATAGATATCTGGCCGACATCCCGCTACGGTAATGGAGTAGACCGTACAGCCAGCGCCTCAACGCCGAGTGTCGGGCGGCGATAACTAACTCGACCCCCTAAGGGTGTCAACGGCTTTGGGCGGATGAGCCTCTAGGTGGGGTGATGGTCACATGGATGAAGAAAATGTCACCCGAATCCATAAAGCAGCGTTTGTTTCCCATGTTAGGGGCGGCTGCGGGTCCTATACTGGGCAGCAGCAGTATGGACAACATCTGAGGCGGATGATCACTTGGGTGACAACGCCAAGGATCACTGCGTGGGAGAAGGCAATGGTAAACCACTCCTGTATACTACCCTGGGAGGGGCAGCTGCGTTCCAGTACGATGATGGGTGTTAACCGATAAATGGGTTAAACAGCTACCACCGAATACAACAGAGGCGTAGGTGGAGTAACCACCAAAACGGCGAAGCTACAGCGCGTGGAAAGCAACGGAAAACTACATCGTATTGTTTCCTAGTACAATCATCATGGCTGAGACAATTAAAACAGCCCTCAGTCCTCGGCAGGCCTTAATGGTCAGACGGTGCTAAGAATCTCCGGGTCAGCCATTAAGATTGCAACTTGGAATGTTCGAAGCATGAATGAGGCAGGCAAGTTCCACAATGTCAAGGGTGAAATGGAGAGAATGGAAATAAGCATTCTCGGCATCAGTGAAGTGCGTTGGCCAGGAAGAGGACAATACAACAGTGACCATCACACCACATATTATTGTGGACATGACGATAACCACCATCGTAATGGGGTCGCTGTAGTCGTATCCAAAACAGTTGGGAGTTCCATCAAAAATTTCATACCATTTTTGGACCGGATCATGATGCTCCAAATTAAGTCAAAGTCTGTATATGTGAATATCATTCAGGTTTATGCACCTACGTCAGATGCCGATGATGACGTCGTGGAAGCGTTTTACGAGGAAATAAAATCTATCTTGAATTTGAATAAGGCTCACGAGGTCAACATCTTAATGGGAGACTTCAACGCTAAAATAGGTCAAGGGAGAGTAGATAGATTTGTAGGACCGTTCGGTCTGGGACTTCGAAACGAAAGAGGTGATCGATTGGTACAATTCTGTCAAGAGGAGGAATTTGTTGTCATGAACACCTTCTTCAAATTACCACCTCGGAGGCTCTATACCTGGAAGTCGCCACAGGATTATGCTCAACATATTGTCCGTAATCAAATTGATTATGTTCTGGTGAACAGACGGTTCAAGAATAGTATTCCAACAGTTAAAACCTACCCAGGAGCAGACGTGTCATCGGACCATAATCCTCTGGTTGGAAAGTTGAATGTCAGGCTACGTTCGATGCAGAAATTACCTGTCAAAGCCAAGATTGGCGTGACTGTGCTAAAGCAGGATGCTATTCGAGAGTCTGTCCAACAAGAACTGTTTTCAGGACTCGGTAATATTAGAGAACTGTGCTGACGTTAATGTTCAATAGAATCAGGTAAAGACGGTGCTTTCTTCAGAAACATCTGAAGGTTGATAAAAAGAAGCAACACAAAACCTGGATGACAACGGACGTTCTTGAGGTAATGGATAAAAGACCAGAATGCAAAGGAAAAGATCAACAGAGTTGCGTTCTCTATAGAGGTTGATTCGAACTGAGATCCGAAAAGCCAAGGAGAAATGGTTGGTGAGCAAGTGCCGGGAAATCGAAGAGCTTCAGAATAAACACGACACATTCCACCTGCACAAAAAGATCAAAGAACTGATTGGGAGACAGCCTAGCCGAAGCATCGGGGTGTTAATGGACGATGAAAATAACTTGGTTGCCACGACATGTGACAAGATCAAGCTATGGGAACGGTATGTGCACAAGCTCTTCGATGATGACCGAGTTGCAGATCACGGCATTGATGAGACGGATATTGGACCAAGTATCCTAAGAGAGGAAGTGATGAAGGTTATTTGTGAGATGAAGTCTGGCAAAGCTCCTGGACCAGACGATGTTCATGCTGAGACACTAAAGGTTCTGGGCAATGAAAACATAAATGTTCTCACATCCCTCTACAATAAGATCTACCAGACAGGCCTGATCCCTGAAGACTGGCTCAAGTCTACTTTCATTCCACTACCAAAGAAGCCTAATGCAAGGCACTGCGAAGAACATCGAACGATTAGCTTTATAAGTTACGTCCTCAAGCTGTTTCTGAAAATAATTTATGGAAGAATCTTCAGAAAGTGCGAAGAATTTATGTCGGACACACAATTCGGTTTCCGGGGTGGATTTGGCACCAGGGATGCTTTGTTCTCGATACAAGTCCTTGTGCAGCGCTGCCAGGATATGAACAAGGATGTATTTTTGTGCTTCATTGATTATGAGAAGGCATTCGACCGAATACTGCACACTAAAATGCTAGAACTCCTTTAACGAGTAGTTAGTTAGTTAGTTATTGTTGTTTTAAGGGGCGGAACTACGAGGTCATCTGCCCCTCTTAACACAGATTAAAGAATACAAATTTTGTATTGAATTTAAAATTTTGAGGTGGACATCTAAATTTCAAAAGACCAAAAATTAATAAAACAAAAACAAATAATTAAATAAAAAATAAAAATTATAAAAATTAACAAAAATTACGGAAAAAACAAAACATTATCATTCAAAAACAAACAAGTCGTTGAGTCAAAGTTCACTGGAAAATTTAGATTGCTGGCCCTAACCCACTCTCACTTATAAAGCGGATAACGCGATCAGCAGCCACCGCGTCATCGGCTAATATAAGTTTGAGTGTCGTCTGCAAACCAAGGTTTCTTCGTAAGTCAGCAAGATCCACACACTCGGTGAAAATGTGGGCCACGGTGAAAACGGCTCCACAGGTACAAAGTGGGGGGTCTTCCCTTCTCATTAGGTACGAGTGGGTGGATCTTGTATGACCTATCCTTAGCCTACACAAAATGACGGACTCTCTCCGGGCCCGGAAGGAGCTCCGCCAAACGCGAGTAGTTCCCTTGATCGCTCTCAGTTTACTGGGCAGTGGGTCAGCTAGCCACTGACTCTCCCAAAAAGCCAGAACTTGTAGGCGTAACTGAGAGCGAATATCTCTAGCGGGTACCTCCATTGGTCGAGGTGGTAGTGATACCGCCTCTTTTGCAGCTTGATCTGCTAACTCATTTCCCGCAATTCCCATGTGGCTTGGAAGCCACAGAAAGGTGATTCGAGTGTCAGCGTGGCACAGCCCGGCTAGTAGGTCGTGGATTCGCTGCACTAGGGGGTGTTGCGGGAAACATGTAGCAATTGACTGCAACGAACTCAAAGAGTCGGTACACACGAGAAAGTGGATTCGAGCATCCTGTAGTGCAAACTGCAGAGCTTCATAGATGGCAACGAGCTCCGCAGTAAACACACTACAGGCCTCAGGCAAAGAGATCTTGGTATTTGCACCATCAATAACGTAAGCACAACCCACCTTCTCGTCCACCTTCGAACCATCCGTGTATAGAATGCCAGCGTCCGGAAATTGGTGAACTATGCTGTGGAACTGCCTCCGGTAAACGGAGGCATCCGTGTTCACCTTAGGACCTCGGTGCAGATCTAACCGAATTTCCGGACGCGGGACTTGCCACGGAGGCACCTCGCTAGATGTCCGGATCATACAGGGACCTACAGCCACTCCTATTTCGGTACACGAGCTATCAAGTCTAATACCAACCGGCCGAGTGGCACGAGGCCGGTTGGCGTACCCCTGGTGGTTTTGGGTACCGAAGAGAGCTTGATAGGTCGGGTGTTGCGGCATTTGACGCACATTGGCAGCATATGCTAACAGCATATGTTGGCGTCTATAATTTAAAGGTGGAACACCCGATTCGGCGAGTAGGCTGGGTATCGGGCTGGTCCGGAAGGCACCGGTAGCCAGCCTAACGCCACTATGGTGGATACTGTCCAGCATTTTCAAGGTTGCCGGCCTTGCTGAACCGTATGCCGCAGAACCATAGTCTAGCCGGGACAGGACGAGGGCTTGGTAGAACCGTAGCAGCACCGCACGGTCAGCCCCCCACGTAGTGCCACTAAGAAACCTGAGCATGTTCAGTTTCCTGAGACATGTCATTTTCAATTGCCGTATATGGTGCTGCCACGTTAACTTGCTGTCAAAATGGAGCCCCAGGAAGCGATAAGTGTCAACCAACGGCAACGCAGCATCCCTGAGATGTAGTTCAGGGTGTAAATGTAGCCTCCGGAGCCGACAAAAATGGACGACGGAGGTTTTCGCTGCTGAAAAACGAAAACCCCGGTCGTGAGCCCACCTGTCGACCCGGTTGATGGCTAGCTGCAATTGCCGTTCCACGACTGCCATACTTCCAGAGCTGTAATGCAGAGCTAAATCGTCTACATACAGCGATGGAAATACCGCGGACCCGGCGGCGGCAACAATGCCATTAATGGCAATCGCGAACAAGGTGACACTCAGCACTGAACCCTGAGGAACTCCATTTTCTTGGGTATAGTACTGCGATAATGTCCTACCGACCCTTACACGGAAGAGTCGGACGGACATGAAATTCGCAATGAAAGTCGGTAAGTTACCACGGAGTCCCCACTTGTGAAGGGTGGAAAGGATCCCGTAGCGCCATGTGGTGTCGTAGGCTTTCTCGAGGTCAAAGAAAACCGTGACTAGGTGCTGCTTCCGGAAAAAAGCCCCCTGTATGGCGCTCTCAAGTCGCACCAGATGGTCAGTGGTGGACCTATGAGAGCGAAATCCACATTGGTACTCAGACAGGAGACCTTTATCCTCCAAGAACCACACCAGTCGACGGTTCACCATCTTTTCGAGCAGCTTACATAGGCCATTTGTCAAACAAATGGGCCTATAGCTGCTTACAAACTTGGGATCCTTTCCAGCCTTAGGAATCGGTATCACGATCCCCTCTCGCCATTGAGATGGAAACTCCCCTTCAATCCATATACGATTGAAGAGGATCAACAGTTTTTTAATACTGGATTCGCACAGATGTTTTAACATTTGATTATGTATGTTATCCGGTCCAGGAGCCGTATCCCTGCACAGTGCAAGCGCACTGCGCAGTTCCCATTCAGAGAATGGTACATTATAGGACTCCGAAGCAGCAGTGGCAAAGGACAAGGGGTGAGTCTCTGCCTCCCGCTTCAGAGTCAGAAATGTAGGATCGTAACTCCCGGAGGAGGATACATCGGAGAAGTGCGAGCCAATGCTGTTGGCAATGGCGAGATGGTCCGTGATGATGTCTCCATTGATGGACACTCCGGGTATCGATAGTGATGTCGGGTGTCCGGAGATCCGACGAAGCTTAGTCCACACTTGAGATGAAGGAGTATGCGCCGTCATGGACGACACATACTTTTCCCATGTCGTTTTCTTACTCTCCCGAATCAGATATCGGGCTCTAGCACGCATCCTTCTGAAGGTGATAAGGTTGGCCATAGTGTTTTGCCTCCGATAGCATTTGAAAGCACGTCGACGATCTTTAATGGCTGCTGCAATCTCGGCTGTCCACCAAGGGACAAGCTTCCGGCGTGAGTTTCCGGATGAGGAAGGTATTGTTTCCTCAGCAGCAGCCAAAATACCATTCGTTATGTGAATGGTATGATCGTCGACACTCTCAAAGGTATCTTCGGCAAACACCGCACGTGCCGTGAAAGTTGGCCAATCAGCCCGACGGAGAATCCATCGACTTGGTAACTCGATGGCTCTCTGGTTCGGAAGAGTAACGATAATTGGAAAATGGTCACTATTACAAAGGTCGTCGTGTACACCCCACTGTAGCAGGGGAACCAGCGCACGACTGCACAAGGTAATATCGACACTTGAATAAGTGCCGTGTGCAATAGAGAAGTGCGTAGGTTCTCCTGTGTTCAACAAACACAGGTCCAGCCGCCTGATCAGCCTCTCAAAATCTCTCCCTTTACCGCTAGTGGTAGCGGAGCCCCAGATGGTGTTGTGGGCATTAACATCTCCCAGAAGGAGGAAAGGAGGGGGGAGCTGAGAGACTAGATCCACCAGCTGGTCGTAATCCGGCTGAGAATCAGGCGGGATGTACACGTTACATACTGTTGCCATTACTGGCAACGAAGTACGAACTGCAACTGCCTCTAGCTGAGTACGCAACGGCACCTCTTCACCAAAGAGGCTAGAGTGGACGAGAGTGCAGACGCCACCAGCGGCCACAGCTCCGTCCACCCGGTCTTTAGAGAAGAGTTTGAAGTGACGCATTGTTGTCTCATGTCCAGGACGAAACCTGGATTCCTGAAGGCAGACAATGGTTGCCGAAAACGAAGATATTAATTGTCGTAACTCAGCGAGATGAACAGAATAGCTATTACAGTTCCATTGAAATAGTGCCATGGTGTGGACTTAAGTAGAAATGGGTCTTCTACTTATGCTTGACCGTTTGCCACCCTTCCCCAGCTCTAGTTGGAGATGATGGGGCAGGAGAGCACACCTCAATCTCCACATCTCCGTCCGAAGACGAAGAAAATGGAGCGGGCGCTCTCTTGGGTTGCGCGCGGTCGTCGTCGGACCTCACGAGTCTCGCTCTTGGGGAAGAGCGAGAGCGGTGTCGAGGGACTTTCTCCCGGTCCGAAGACTGGGTGTCTGTCCCCGACACGCCCCGAAGAGATTTCTTCTTGGATCGGCGCCGACGCGTGTTTGGGGAAGTAGATGGTCCCTTCCCCACAGACGCCGGGTCCTTATAAAACAAGGTCGCTCCTGCTGGCACCGCTCCACTGGTAGTGGTGGGAGCGGGATGGTCAGCAGATACGTGAGCAGCCCTGCCTTTAGGAGAGGAAGAGAAACGGCGCTGAACCGTTCCCCTCTCCTCCGCCGATCTATTTTCTTTTCTATAGGGGAGTTCCTCCATGCGTACGGGCTTGGCTTCAGCAGGCTTCGCTCCCTTGGTGGTAATGGGAGCGGAAAGGCCAGCAGAGACAGTAGCCACCCCGTCAGCAGGAGGGCGAGAGAGACGGCGGCGAACCGTCTCCCTCTTCTCCCCTATATTTTTCGTATTAGGTGGGCTGGAAGAAGGACCAGCCCCGGTCGGCAAAGTCTTCTTTCCCCCTTTAGCTGGGGAAGACTTGTTCGCCGACCGTTTCGGAGAAGAAGAGGACTTCTTCTCCGATTGCGCCGGTTTAGATGGTATAACCGGCGCCTTCTTTTGCTGGGCCGAAGAAGGTTGTTGTACCTCCTTCGGGCTGACATTTTTCGCTGGTACAGCGAGGGGTGATTTTAATACAGCTGATAATACGGGCGTCGAGGGTACTACACTCGGTAAGGATGCGGCAGGGGTGAATGAGGGCGTCGTTGCAGCTGCAAACGATACCCGAAATTCGGGGGCATTCATATCACGGTACCTCTTGCGAGCGTCGTGATATGAAAGCCTATCAAGAGTTCTTATTTCTTGAATTTTTGCTTCCTTACAGAACTCAGGGCACTGCTTCGATCGTGGAGAGTGGCTTCCTTGGCAGTTAGGACAAATCGGGGGAGGCGTACACCTCTCACCCTCATGTGTCCCCTTGCCACACTCTCTACACACGGCCTTGGCAGTGCACCTGGCGGAAACATGCCCGAATCTCTGGCATTGATAGCAGCGCATAGGTGGAGGGATGTACGGTCGAACATCGCAGTGGTACGATGTGACCTTCACCTGCTTAGGTACTACATCACCCTCAAAATGGAGAATAAAAGCGCCGGTATCGACGCTGTTCTCCCCAATCTTTCGGGTGATGCGCCTAATCTTGGTGACGCCTCTCTTCCCCAGATCCCGCAACAATTCCGCATCGCTATTTAAAACGAGGTCACGATGGAAAATAACTCCTCGGACCTCATTCAGCGTTTCGTGTTTTGAGACCTTAACGGGAATTTCGCCGAATTGCGTGCATTCCAGCAACGCTTCGGTTTGCTTCCGATCAACGGTGTGCAGCAGCAGCTGACCGTTCCGGAGCTTGGAAATCCCGCTTAGGTCCCCAAATTTCCCCTCGATTTCCTCAGAAAAAATTATTGATTTTACTAGTTTAAAATCACCCCCGTCAGTCCTCGTAGCTACCAGGTAGCGAGGAGACTTATCAGCGGGGAATCTTCTATTAAAGGCTTCATCCCAAGGCGTATACACCTTGGGATTAGCTCGACACTCAAGAGACGGCTTTTTAAGGGTGCCACCCTGTACAGGTGTCCGTGATCGCTTTGATGGCATCCCGGACGAAATCCTCCCCGAATACTGCCCACTCCGAACGGGGGCTATCACTGTGGGCGCCACCCAGCCAAGGCAATACCTACCTGGCATAGCAGATATTGCCCGGGGTCCCAGTGCCTCAAACAGGCACTTCCCCCTCGGCATGCACAGGATTTATTCAGCTCCAGTATTCGGCCATGCAGGGACCTTCGTTGTAAGGCGGATACTACTGTAGGGTACATGGCGCACCCACCTGACGGGATGGGGCATACCGTCTAGGCTTTCTGGCCAGATGGCCAAGCTGGTGGCCCTTCCCCTAACAGCACGCATGTTTATTTCTATTGGTCAAACCAGAGCTGGGACCAGAAAACCAAAATTGACCTTTATAAGGCCCCCTCTAAGTCGCCTTTTACGACAGGCAGGGGATACCGTGGATGAATTCTGCCCTCCCCATCCACAGGGGGTCTGAACAAATCAAAACTGGCAAGTTATTCGGCCATGTCGGCCCTATTAGTCGCCTCCTACGACAGGCAGGGCATACCGTGGGTGTATTCTAACCCGCACCCACACGGGGAAACGAGTAGGAATTGACAATAGTGACGTACGAATCATTGCCAATCTCTACTGGAATCAACGAGCGAACATTCGGGTAGATAATATGTTGTCCGATGAAGTAAAAATTCGACGTGGTGTTCGACAAGGCTGTGTTCTGTCTCCAATGCTCTTCAACTTATATTCGGAGGTAATCATGTCGGAAGCCTTGGATGGGTTTCATCAAGGCATTGTCATCAACGGCACAGTCATCAATAATTTCCGATATGCAGATGACACAGTCTTGATCGCCGGAAGCATTGAAGATCTCCAAGCATTGCTGAATCGCGTGAACGCAGTTAGCAATGATTATGGCTTAAGGATGAACATTCGCAAAACAAAATTCATGGTTGTCAGCAAAGAAGTAATTGATACCACATTATTAGTTACTGATAAAGCCATCGGACGAGTTTATTCGTATAAATATCTAGGGTGCTACCTGAATGAAATCAAAGCTCGCATTGAGCAAGCCAGGGGTGTCTTTATCAAAATGAGGAATCTGCTGTGTCACCGAGATCTTAGTCTGAGAACGAGACTACTTGCCCTCAAATGTTACATAATTTCCATACTAATGGACACGAGGGGTGGACGTTAACCAAAACCTTGGAGAAGAAGTTGGAAGCATATGAAATGTGGCTGTATCGTCGCATGCTTCGTATATCGTGGACCGACAAGCTGAGAAACACCGAGGTGCTGGATCGGATGGGCAAGGAGATGGAGGTGCTCTACAACATCACGCGACAGAAGCTACAATATTTTGGCCACGTGATTCGAAATAACAAGTACCGACTCCAGCAGCTAATCATGGAAGGCAAGATTGAAGGACGGCGCAGACCAGGGAGGAGGAGGATCTCCTGCCAGAATTTGCGGGAATAGTTTGAACTTGACTCAGCATCTCTGTTTCGAACGGCAACCTCGAGGCAAGGGATTGCAATGATGATCGCCAATCTTCGACGCGGAGACGACATTTAAAAAAGAAGAGAAGATACTCACTAAAATGCGCGACTGTGAGAAATTGGAAGCCGACGAGCAGAGAATAATTCAGTCTAGATTTGTTACGAAAGAACAGGCAGATAATCTTTGCCCGCATGGTGTGAGACTCTTTTTGAAGAATCACGATGTGAATGAATATAATTTCAGTATACTCAACAGGGCAGAAGATAGAATAGTTTCCATTGCGAATGACACATTCACCGGATGCAACAGCGCAGAACAATTAGCGTTTGTTCGACAGAGATTTCATAAAATGTCGATACTCGATACAGGTGGTCTCCCATACTAAGTCTAGTGATTGATATGCCACATTTCATTACAACGAACGTAGATGTATCCAATGGATTATCTAATGGAACTTACGGTCATTTAAAACTTGTTGAGAAATACGAAGCTGCCCCTCCAGAGTGCTAACATTGGAGATGTTAAACTTCTTTGGTTAAAATTCGCTGGCAGGTCTAGAATTGGTCAACAGACGATAAAACTGGCTGCAAAATTTATGCAAGCCAAAAACATACCCAAAGACTGGGTCTCCATTGGTCGACGCAACGCCTCTATTTATCTCGACAATAATCGAACTATCACTGCAAAAAAGAATCACTTTCCACTGACGTCTGCTTGTGCTATGACTCTCCACAAATCACAGGGTGGAACATTCGATCAGACTGTTTATTCTTATTAAAAATCTCATCAACAACAGCTCGCCTACGTCGCATTATCGCGAGTTACAAGCCTCGAAGTCCTTTATATAATATCACCTAATCAATACCATGTATTTTACCATGGGCAGAACAATAATGCTGCTATAGCGCCACTGAGTGCTAAACTCGAGCATTAGACTCTAAATCCACTTCGCACATACCAGCAAGTCTTATTAGATTTCATGCATGATAAACTTGTGATCCTTACGCTCAATTGTCAAAGTCTCAGGGCTCACCAAACAGATTTCCACGACATTATTTCACAAAATTGTACGTTACTCATGTTGGCAGAGACGTGGTTAGATAATGACGAACGTGTTTCGATACCTAACTTCTATTGCTGCGCACAATTTAAACGACCAGGCAATAGAGCAGCTCGTGTAGCGAACAACTCACATGTTGTGACTCCTCGTATGAACATTACTTATCGTCAAACAAGTGGACTGGGTATTGTTAGGCAAGATATTGGGGACATATGAGCAGCAGAATGCTTATTTGAAAATGGACAAACAGTGATTTCGGAGGTCGTATAAATTTCTCCAAATCAAACGGTTCAAAAAATTAATGATTTCCTGCATTTTGTACTTTCACCACATACCGAAGGTGGTTCTGCTCTTTAAAAAAACTATCACTCGCTTCCCATGATTTTGAGTGGTGATTTTAAACGTAAACTTCGGTTTGCCAGAAGCTGAGCCGCTCATGGCTTTTTGAGCATATTTTTCATTTATGAAAAAAAGAATAGGCTTATGAGATCACCATTTGTCCGTGTGTCTGTCTGTGATGGTGTGTGTGTGTCCCCTAATAACTTCTAAACGCTGGAGCGATTTCAATGAAACTAGGTAAGTTCTTAGCACTATTCCGAACGACCCTGACCGTGCCCTTCAAATTTTGTTACGTCTCACCAATCCAACATGGCGGCTGTGCGAAATATTACACCAGCATTCAATATCTCCGAAACTATTACCGATATCACCCTGGAATATCTTACGGTGATAAAGAGGACTACTAGAAGTTCAACTATCTGACTTTTGAACACCTGGTAACTACAAATCCAACATGGCGGCCAAGCGAAGTTGCGACTTTTAAATAGACGTTTCTCGTGATTTAACCAACCAAACGCAATACAACTTGGCACAGTATTTGTTTATACACATTGTAATGCACCGACATCTAACTTCGTTCAATTGTTTACATAACCTCAAGATGGCGGCTGTGCGAAATATTTCACCGTCATTCTATCCTAAGTTATATCTATGAAACTATTACCAATACCACCCTGAAACTTTGTACGGAGATAAAGGGCACTACTGGAAGTTCATATATAAGACTTTCAAAAACCGGTTAACTACAAAACAAATATGGCGGCCAAGCGAAATTGAAAATTTTAAATAGACCTTTCTCGCGATTTAATGATCCAAACGCAATGAAACTTGGTACAGCAGATGTTTATACACATTGAAATACACTGGTATCTAATTTAGCTCAATTGTTTACATAACCTCAAGATGGCAGCTGTGCGAATTTTAAAATTAAATTTTTATTTCTTGTGTCGTAATAAAGCGATCGAAGTGAAAGTTTGAAAAATGAACCTACGCAATAATTTTCCTTTAATTGTACTGTCCCCGAAAATTGAATTATTCTGGGACAAAATGAGAGTATTTTCCGTCCCCATGATAAAATTTAACCAGCAAATATAAATTCTGGAAGTGTGACACAGAAGGGTCGTGTTACAAGCTCGAGGCCGTGGGAGAGCCCGATCACGTGACATATTGCACAATAGACGCTTCTAGAAGGCTGAAATTGGCATAGCAACTGTGAGTTTGGAAATTAATATTATAAAAATTGTTATAAATTATGCTATTGGATCCCAGCCCAGAGCCAATGAGAAGAGGTATAATTGAAGACGGGATCAACTTCAACTATATAATTTGGTGAAATTATGCATTTAGGCCCTTATAAGAAGATTTTCTTATTTGGTAATGAAGAGAAAATTAAAAGAAATTATGTCTGATACTTAAAAAACCGCAGATCGGTTAATCTACGCAGTAATAAGCATTAGTAATCTACGCGCTAAAATTATGGTGGGAGATTGATATGGCCGCCAAAATTTCGACTTGGAGGGGGAGATCCAAGGATCGAGGTTCTTATTCCAGCAGTCTTTGAAGAGTGAGGAAGTGTTTTTATTGGGTTAACGGAGATCCCAAAGCTTTGTCCGAGTACGACGACTGTCGACTCGTGGAGACGCTAGGATAGCAAGGTAGAACGTTGGAGATTACCGCACTTCCATTTCAAGTGAAGTTGTGAGGAACATTGAAAATAGTATATCTCTTATATAACTGAGATTAGAGTTCAACTAAGTGAATATAGAGAAATAACAGGTCGAATACTACATTCTGTTCAAAGTCGAGCGTTCTAAGATTTACCATTTCTACAATATAAGCCTGTGAGGACAGATTTTCAAAAGTGTTGGAAATAAAGCTGAATATCATTTTAGTTGCAACGTGAAGTTGGCAAACGCAGTTCAAGTGAACAGTAGCGGAGAACTTTTAACATTGGCGCAGCAAATAAACATTATCATATTGACTATCATTATTCTTCAAGTGGTTTCATTCAACATAATTAACATTGTTGATATGATGAACTAAATAGTTATGCGCCAGAGACATATTCGATAACAGAAGTTAAGATACAACGATGGAAGTTCGTTAGACGACGTATTCTTGAATACAGACGTAGTGTACGGTCCATCTTGTACATTTTCGTCAGTCTACGAACACTAATGTAACATGAATTAGCAATAGAAATATTTCATTCACCATTTATATGAATATTTCTATAAATTATTTTCAAATGATGAGGTTGATATATATTTGCGACGGAGAATGAAGATTCTACAGAAGAGATTTGTCAAGATGCTAGGGTAGCCCAGCAACAACAGAAGAATTTGCCAGAAGGATGTCGTTCGAGCCCAGGCGAATGTTGGTGAATTCCGGAGAGGGAACGTTTTCCTATCTCTGATGTCGCAGATCCGAGGTTCGAATGCAGATCCATCGCAGTATCTTGAACTGAGGAAACATCTAAAGTATTGTGGGAATACTTACATAGATCTTCAAGTTTTCGTCCAAATAAGGTAGCAGTGTCTCTTATTTATTGTATAAAGCTTGATTAGTGACATTCTGAGCCGTCGTTCTTACTCCATATTTTCACATTTCATGTATTTCTGTGTTTTCTTGTATTTTACACTTCAGATGTGTGCTAAGTTTTTTATGCTTCAAGATTATTTAGGAGTTTTTTTTTTTAGCGTATGGCTTTTAGTACCGGGAGTGTCCGAGGACATGTTCGGCTCTCCAGTTTTGTAGCTGCTTCGAGACGGACACCCAATGGGTGAGTCACAAGTACCGTTGGGGAGGGAAGGAGGGAAGTTGGAATGTAAGGACGAGGAGTTGGAAGGTAGCGGCTGTGGCCTATAGTTAGGGACCAACCCCGGCATTTGCCTGGAAGGAAGATGAGAAACCACAGAAGACCATCTTCAAGGTTGCCGGCGGGGGGATTCGAACCTCCTCGCCTCCCGGATGTGAGCGACTGCCATCAGTCATGCCGTAACCACCACGGCTAACTCATCCGGTATTTAGGAGATGATTGTGTTTCATCTATTTTTCAATTTTATTCTACGGATCAGTTGTTGAACTGACAATAACATTTTTGTTTGAGGAATCAGATTGCCTCATAGAAGACTAGTCGTTTCGACTCTCGAATCTTAATAATTTTATTTGAACCAAGTATTCAGACATTGTGTCATAGCTTCAAATTAAATTCTTTTAAATTTAATTTTAGCACTTTAATGTAACAACATCAAACTTCAAGAGCAGAAGAAACATCGAATGATATTGTCATATCATTATTGTACATAAACTTTCGACGATCTAGGAAATACTAGTCTTTTGATAAGACCGAAGTCTTAATCCCTATAGACATTCTTTGTGTAGAGTGGAAAAACAGTACGACGTTGACAAACCTTTTTATTATCTGTAAAGCTGAGAGCTTTGTTCATTTAATATGTTAGAGGAAATATATTTTGATAGAAAATTATTCAAATCTTTGCCTAGGAATACAAAGCTAGTTTATCCCGGTCAAGATTGAATTATATTTGTCACTATAAATAACATGTGTGTTATATTACACTATTTGTGTATTATCACGCCATTATGTAGACCTGATATTACGATATACAATTTAAAGTTTGATAAGTGAGATGAGACAGGAGTATTATTCTTATTAAATGTATTTGCGACAGACGAGTTAACAGTTAATTATCTTTTTGTGTAGTAAACTTTAGGAGGTCAATCACGACAGTCTAATATCGTTCGTAACGATTGGAAGTTTCGTTTGAAGAACTTAAGGATGTATAACTGTAGATCAGTAATCATGTGAAATGATACTGAGGGTCATGCCGTTATTTGAGAAACGTTCCTACAGAAGAAATGTTAATAACAATTAATCCGTTTTTGGTTATTGTTTAACATAGTGGATGATAATTGTTTATGCCATATATACTGTTATATGAGGATTTGTAGAGCTATGGAGTGCTCGTGCGAAGGATGTTCCGCATTTTAAGGGATGTCAATGAAATTATTGTTCTTTGATAAGAAAGGCATGGATCATGATAAGAGTCGTTGTATACAAGTAGTCCAGTTCATGTGAAGTAACGTTTTAGCTGTGTTGACAGAAGGGTTTTAGCGGAATGCAATTAGACAACGATTGTCTACTCATGTCAATGATACCATTATTATATTTTATTAAACCCGAAGTTATGTAATTACGTACAGTTAACCTTTGTCAGTCGACTGTATTAGACCGACAATGTAATGAAACCTATATACGACGATGTGTGAGCAGTATATGAAAGCTGTAGAGCGTGAGAAAATATTCATGTGGAAAAACAGTGTAAATAATTAATTGAGAGTTGTATAGTAAACGAGAATCCAGAATCTCGAAAGTAACGTGTTAGCAACGTTAAATATTGTCTATTATTATGACCAAATTACTTGTAAATATTTTTCGGAAATGATTTAATTATTTAAATAATTTTTAGTAGGATTTATTAATCGAATGTTTTGGAATAGCGTGTGTTTTGTAAGCGGATGTTTTTGTATGGATGATTGCCCACTTTTAAGAGTAATTGTTGAACCGAATTGGTCTAGAACAATTTCGGGGTATGAATGAAAGATTGTATGAAGATTTCAGAATGATTGTTAAAGGAATATAGAAGTTATGAGCATTTTAGTAAGATCTGAATGTTAATTTTATACTTGTATTTTAAACGCACACAAGGCAATCTCTATACAAGCCAGACAGATTGATTCAACGTTAGGAGTGGAGAGCTCGGTGTGACAGAATGTGAACAAGTGGCGACTCACGGCCTTGTATAAAATGTAAAGAGTTTTGAGCGCAACGCTATGCTAGCGTTCATTGATGAAGCAAAATGCACGTGCGTTTTCCAGACGCGTGCCAATGAAGGTAACCAGTCGTCAGGAATGTCATGAATGTAAGAGCCTCTATTAAACGTTTTTCTTTACGTGGTGTAGGCCTAGTTATGCCTAGACTTTTATGCTGATATTTTTACACAGCAATGTAGTAAGTTGTGTTGTAGAAGAGAAGTGTGTATGATTGTATGTTTTTTTGTTTGTTGTTAGATTTGTTTATTGTTATTTTGTTTATATTAGATTAGTTTATCTTTGTTAATAAATTTATTCAGTTCGTTATCTGTCGTCGTTGACGTGTGATTCATTTTAAATATAAGGATTGGAGTATTGTGGATGTATTGTAGGCGAAGCTGAGTTCCCAGTCCCCGAGACACCTAAGTAAAGGTAAGTGTGCCCCGTGTAGTTTGTTGTTTATCCACAATATTCTTGTAACTGCTGTATGTAAATCCCTAAAGACCATGTTGGAGCGATTTCTAATGTAGTAATTTGCCGGTGCTGTTAGAAATAGGCGAACCAGCTGGGGCAATGGATATTCCAACAGGCTACTTTCCAGATTTACGGGTACAGTACATGACTCTATGGCCTATACATATAAAATCCAACATGGCGGCTATCCGAAATATTTAGAAGGATCTCTATATCTACGAATCTATTATAGCAATCAAACTGAATTTTGGAATGTCCATGGGGCTATGAACATAAGTTCATCTATAGGACTTTCAATAACCTGGTGATCACAAATCCAACATGACGGTGACGCGAAGTATAAATATTCACATGGTCGTTTCTCGCAATTTAACCATCCAAGTGCAGTGACACTTGGTACAGTAAATCCTTACACAAATGGTAATCCACTGGCATATTTTTATATTTTTTCTATAAACACAAGATGGCAGCTGTGCGAAATTTATAAAATCTCGTTTTTACTTCTTGTGTCCTAATCATGCGATTGAAGTGTGAATACTACACGTACACAATAATCTTCATGTAACAGTACATTAAATCCTACATACCGATATATAAAAATCCAACATGGCGACCATCCGCAATATTTAATCGGTTCTCAATATCTACGAATCTATTACAGCAAACAAACTGAAATTTTGTATGTTGATAGAGGCAATTAACATGAGTAGGATATATGAAAATAGGCTGTATAGTTCTTCATGGAGCTACTTGGTGAATGATGAACTCAAGCTCGAAATGAACACAAATCGAAATGTTTCGACAACTAACAGTGGTACTGTTATTGACGCAGTTTTTGAACGGTTTTAAAATACTTTGGAATCACAAGTTTATGTGACAATTTTAGTCATCACTAGCAGTAGTGCCCGGCTTCGCCCGGTGGATTTATTTGTTTTATGGATGATAATGAATACTACTACAGAAATGGCACATGATAATTAAACTAACAGAAAATATATATATAAAGTTTTGTGGTGGTGGTGTTAGTGCGAGTGATCTGATAAGTAGTACAGTATAATGGACGTAACATTCAGGATAATGATAATAATGAATAGGGAAACTGCTATTTACTAACTACAGTACTGACACATGCAATTTTCAAATGAATTGAAAAATATGATTAGAAAGAGGAGTAAGTGAAGTAAGAGACACGGTCTAGGGCCTATATCTCATTGGCTGTTAGGAAAATAGAGACCAATAGTGTCGTCTTTTGTCGCATTGCGTCGTAGGAAAATAATCAGAGCACTTGGCTGTCCCAAGCTCCTGAGGCAGCAATAGTGTCATTTATCGCCACATAGCGCTCAAGGATAAGGATCGGAATAAACGAAAGTAAATTTGAAAGCACCATCGCTTATTGCAGCTGATAACCTCAATGTACTGCACCACACCATCGCACTTATACAGAGGCATCATATTCATACTGACAACTGTTTTAAGGGGCCTAATAAATCTTTTTGCACTAATTATTCCTCGTGACTGCAATTTATAAGCAGCGCAAGATGTAACTATTTTCGCAATTCTGCACCAGAACACTGGTAGGGGCGACGTGATGCAGCCCGAATTACCAGCCAACAATAGACTTATTAAAATATTCTTAGAGGTACACTACTACGGACATGTTCTAGGGCCTAAAAGCGTGGTTTTCAAGTTAATTTTGTCTATTTTCTAAATGTAGGGAATGGAGAGGGTTTTCCAAACTATCAAGTGGACAGTGGTACCAGCAGGATTTCAAAGGGTAAGTATGTAAAATTTGGTGCAATTAAATGAAACGGTGTAGTTTTGTGCAGGGAATGGAGTGGTCTGTACGAAAATTCAAGTGGACATTGTTACCCACATGGTTCCAAAGGGTAAGTATACAAAATTTCATTCAAATCGGCGAAACATTGTAGATTTGTGCCAAAGGGCCTAAACGCAGGGAATGGAGTGATCTGTCCGAAATTTCATGCAGACAGTGTTACTCGTCGGTTTCTAATGGGGGAAGTATTTAAATTTAGGTTCAAATCGGTGAAACGGTGTAGATTTGTGCCAAAGGGCCTAAATGCAGGGAATGGCGTGGTCTGTCCGAAATTTCATGTAGACAGTGTTACTCGCAGGGTTCCAAAGGGTAAGTATGTAAAATTTGCTTCAGATCGGTGAAACTGTGAAGATTTGTGCCAAAGGGCCTAAATGCATGAAATGGAGGGGTCCGTACGAAATTTCATTTAGACAGTGTTACTCGCATGGTTCCAAAGGGTAATTATATACATTTTGGTGCAGATCGTTGAAACGGTGTAGATTTGTATAAATAACAGACAAACAAACAAACAAACAAACCAACATTGAGTTGTATATATATAGATAAGTCTATTGCCTCTGCTCTTCCCAAACTCTACTAGGATATGCATATTAAGGCTTTCACGGCCCGGATTATTATATAAACAATTCATGCTTTTGGGCTAATGCCGTGTGTATTTTTAATTTAAAAATTTAACTCGGGGTGAAAGAAAGGCATTGAAGGAACTAAGAAATAATGACACCATTTCTATTCTTCATGCTGACAAGGGAAATGCGACAGTGGTGATGGATACCGTTGAATATAAAAGTAAAATCTCGATTCTGTTATCTGATCCTGTCTACACACTGTGCACTCGTGATCCAACCACTCGTGTATCCAATGCCACTGCTAAGCTTGTTAAACTGTCATCTATTCCAAAAGAAGAGGGAAGATGTCTTATTCCGAGAGATGCTGTTCCTCCGAGATTGTATGGTCTTCCAAAAATCCATAAGCAAGACGTCCCTCTTCGACCAATTGTTAGCACAATAGGTTCTCCAACTTATGCTC
Source organism: Meconema thalassinum (assembly GCA_946902985.2). Lineage (NCBI taxonomy): Eukaryota > Metazoa > Arthropoda > Insecta > Orthoptera > Tettigoniidae > Meconema > Meconema thalassinum. Next base: position 514,278,916 of record OX336392.1, on the reverse strand, counting down.
TTGCGCAATATCTCAGCAAGTTGCTTCAGCCGCATTTGGGGCGCACACAGTCCTACATTAGGGATTCAACCCATTTCGTCGAAAAATTGTCAACCATCGCCGTTCAACCAAATGCTATTTTGGTGAGTTTTGATGTAGAGTCCTTGTTTACCAGAGTGCCGGTGGACTCGGTCATGTCACTCATCAAGGATTTGTTTCCTGAGGACATTGCCCGATTATTCCACCACTGCTTGTGTTCCAGTTATTTCTTGTGGGATGGTAAATATTACGAGCAGACTGATGGTGTGGCCATGGGAAGTCCACTCTCGCCTGTCGTGGCAAATTTTTTCATGGAACATTTTGAGGGGGAGGCTATATCTTCGGCGTCTTTCAAACCTGTGATTTGGTGGAGGTATGTGGATGATACGTTCGTGGTGTGGGAAGAGGGTTCTGAGAAACTGAACCACTTTCTGAACCACCTAAATCAGCTGCATCCTTCAATCCACTTCACAATGGAGCTAGAGTCAGGTGGATGCTTACCTTTTTTGGATGTTCTTGTGAGGAGGAAAGCGGTTGGCTCCATGGGGCACAGCGTCTACCGTAAGCCAACTCACACTAACCGTTATTTACATGCGGACTCCCACCACCACCCAGCACAAAAACAAGGAATTATAACAACTCTAGCCAAAAGAGCGGAACGTATTTGTGAGGCATCAACTCTTCAGGAAGAGTTACATGCCTTACAAACCATGTTTAAGGGTAATGGCTATAATGAATCCACTATATATAGGTCCCTACATCCCAGAAGGAGGGATAGACAACCATCTCAGAGCTCCGACGTGAGAGGAACTGCTTACCTCCCTTATATTCACAACACCACTGACCGCGTTGCTAAGATTCTCCGCAAGCACAAGATAAAAACAGTTTTCGGCACTATGACGAAAATTGGTCAACGTTTAGCATTAAACAAAGATAAATTGTCTCCAATACTACAACCTGGGGTGTATGAAGTCCCTTGTACTTGCGGAAAAGTCTACATTGGACAAACAAAACGTTCCATTGCAACTCGCATCAAAGAGCATCAAAGGAACATCCGTCTAAACCAACCTGACAAATCAGCTATAGCTGAACATGCCCTGTCTTCAGGGCATGATGTATGTTTCAAGGATGCTCATGCGCTTGCCCTTGTTAAGCACAACTGGTCTAGAATTATAAGGGAGGCAGTTGAAATTCGTAAAAATCCCAATAATTTTAACAGAGACACTGGATATCAGCTAAGTGACACTTGGCTACCAGTTATTAAGGATCTAGGGAGATAGTTCCTCTCAGTCTCTCTGTTTCTTCACATATTTAAAATTGTACATTTTCCCTCTAGGGCTCAGAGCCTGGATTTGATCTCCTTTGTTCGTCACTGGAGGAGTTTCCATCTTTTTTTTTTCGCCGTTGACTGTATGACGTTAGGTATTGTTCAGATACACTTCCCTTTTGTTTATGTTTCCTTATATCCATCTAACCCGCCCCCCCCCCCCCCACCTCCCCCCCCTCCTCATTCTTCGAGGAGTTTCTATATTTTCACACCGACCCCTTTACCTTCTGGTTACTTACTACTTTGTCCGCCGTTCCACCATGGTCCATACAGTAATTTCTGGCAGCTGCTCTCTGGTGACGAACAGAGGAATTTATCTATATTTTTTGTAATCTCATTGATATACTTTCTTTGGCCACATTGTTTATTTCCATTGAAAAAGGAGGCAAGGTTTCTCCGAAACGTATGGTTTAAATTAAAAATACACACGGCATTAGCCCAAAAGCATGAATTGTTTATATCTACTAGGATAATTAATTTTATTAAATAAATTGTATTACTCCTCGTGTTAATTAAATAAAAAAATCATTAAAAATGATAAAAAAAAATATTGACAATCATACCCGAATCATTTTTTTTTCATGATTTAAGTTACGCGTCTTAATATAGAATTACATATATTTCCATCCTTAGAATATATTTAACCAATAATTTGACGAATAAATTGACTTCACATATATTTCATAGTAGGATAACATGTCAGCTCAGGATGTGAGCCCCTGAGGGCGTAGCAATATCCAGGGTGCACCAGAAGTGGTGGGGCTACATACACCCTGCCTCCTTAGGGGCCTTGAGCAGAAGGCAGGGGAGAGAACAGAAGAGGTCTGACCCCTCGAAGAATGAGGGATCAGGAAAAATGAGACAAGGGCCAATTAAGGTGGTAAAGTAAAAAACTCCCTAATACCGTCGGGGTCGGTAAAGAACAAGAGTTGACGAAGGGTGGTCGACAGGAAAGATGACAGAGAGGAGCCCGGCACAAGTAAGTGGAAGCAATGCCGAACTCAGCTGGGATCCCGTGGTCGCCAACTCACGTCTCACTAGCCGTGGGCTCCTGGGGGAATGCGTATCAGAACATGGTGGCTTATTCAGCTGTCCAGAGACCATGGAGTGACACATTCGGATGTTTCAGATTCCTAAGATGTAAGTACAAATGTATGTTCTGACAATAGAAATAAGTACCGTAATGAGTTGGAGTATACGGACTTCGTGCGCACACTGTATAAACGGTAAACAAATACATTAATATAAGATCACTTGTAAATAACCGGGTGAGTTAGCCGTGGTCGTTACGGCATGACTGCTGGCAGTCGCTCACATCCGGGAGGCGAGGAGGTTCGAATCCCCCCGCTGGCAACCTTGAAGATGGTCTTCTGTGGTTTCCCATCTTCCTTCCAGGCAAATGCCGGGGTTGGTCCCTAACTATAGGCGACAGCCGCTACCTTCCAACTCCTCGTCCTTACGTCCCAACTTTCCTCCCCAACGGTACTTGTAGCTCACCCATTGGTTGTCCGTCTTGAAGCAGCTACAAAACTGGCTAGCCGAACATGTCCTCGGACACTCCCGGCACTAAAAGCCATACGCAAAAAGAACTAAAGAAACAACTTGTAAATAACGACCTCGCTATTGGAGTACAGGATACGCCGTAGTTAGCGTACGGGTGCTAGTCAACACAGAGGAAATGTTGTATCTGTAGCTGCGTCTTTCTTCAAGTGGGACATTTTACAGTTCTAATACTTGTAGAGGAACCGCCTGTGTTGCTGACTGATAATGTGCACATGATGGAGCACCCTGCCAGTCAATTCATCACTCACCCAACCTATCAATACATCTCAGTGATACAAACATCTTCCTGAACATTTAATCATTATTCTGTCTTCAACTGGATTCTATCCAAGACGAGGCAGTGCAGATATCTCTATGTGACGCCACAATCCTTTTAATGATGATGACTGTTGCTTTAAGGACCTAACATCTAGGTTATCGGTCCCTAATGATCTGGGTGATAGCGAAAATGACAAGGAAATGGAAACTATAACGAAAATTAAGTTAGACTTAAAATACTTACACAATGGAACTCAGATTGAAAGACTCACAAAGAGTAGAGTGGAAATACTTACAAAAGGTAATTTAGAAGGAAAATATTCACAAAAGAATAGATTGAAAAATATGCACAAAATGTAGTTTAGGTTCAAAATACTTACAAAATGCAATTTAAATTGAAAATGAAAAATTCCAGTCGACCGACCGGCTCAGGGAATGGAATGAATGAAGCCCCCATCTAGCGGCGAGGATATGAACTGTGCCGGCTGCCGAAGCCTGTCGCACTCCCCCGGGACAATGATCAAATGAATGACAGATGAAATGAAATGATAGTGGAGTGTTGGTGGAGTGAAATTTTGGACAGGGAAAACCGGAGTAACGGAGAAAAACCTGTCTGCCTCAGCTTAGTCCAGCACAAATCTCACATGGAGTGATCGGGATGTGAACCACGGACCCAGCGGTGAGGGGCCGATGTGCTGCCACCAAAGCCAAGGAGGCTCTCTAATTTGAAAATACGCCGGTTCACAGAGGCGGTTCTAGCCCTGGGCCGGCGGGGCCCGCCCCCCAGTTTTAGTGAAATAATTATTTTAAAATTCCTTGGTTATTAAATAAATTGATAATTTACAGATATAATTTATCTCATATAAAACCAACTAATGCATTTAATTAAGTTAATTTTTCTTTCAATTTCAAGATTTATTTATTTTATTATATGTAATTTAAACACACAATTGAAATCGTGTATAAATATAATATTTTTAAACTGCGTAGTGCATACACCAAGAGTATTAAACTCTTTTCCAACTTTATGACATGCAAGTTCAGAAGTTTTCAATGTAGACAAACCTCCATGCGATACAAGTGCATCGATATCTCCCCAACTCTGTGACAAAAATGTGAGTGCAACTGTTTCTAATATAGACGAACCAGTACCATTTGATATCAGTGCATCGATCTATGATGGTCCATGCCAACCCTTAAATCAGTTTATAAACAAACGTCACTATACAATAAGAACAGAAGTTTTAACAGTAAATGGTTTGATAGGTATACATTTATTGAATACTCTGAGAACATAGATGCTGTTTTCTGTGTCGTCATTTCGTTCAATCTGATTCAAGCAATGCTGAACATGTTTTCAATAAAACTGGATTTTGCAATTGGAAAAGAATATGAGAAAAACGTGCAAAGCATGCCGATAGTGAATGTTATAAATCTTCAATAGTAAAGTGAAACAGTTTTCTGGTAAGTGAACCTAGCAGCACAGTGATTTCGAAGCTAAGCGAGAAACCTCTGGTTATATTGCGTAACCGCCCAGCTGTGGCAACAATGGCCCGAGTCGCATTACTTTGTGCTCGGCAAGACATTGGGCTTAGAGGTCATCGCCAAACAGTTTCGGATGATGACAGTGTTAATAATAAAGGGAATTTTGATGAAATTTTAAATGTAATTAAACTAGAAAGTGAATGCACAAGTAAACAGTCTATCAAAGAATGCAACTAACTCATCTAAAGATTCTCAAAATGAATTTCTTGATATCTCAGCTAATATAATAGTTGAACATATTGGAGGACAGACGAAAAAATATAACAATGGTTATGTTTCCTTAATCCTGGATGAAGTTAGAGTTGTTAGTAAAGTGGAACAGATGTCCGTATGTGTCAGATATGTAGGACAAAATTCTATAGAGGAGCGTTTCATTGGTTTTATACATTTGTCTCAACTGAATGCTGAAAGTATAGCTAATTCAGCTTTAGAGTACCTTGTTTCAGTGGATTTCGATCCATGTAAGTGCATTGGACAAGCATATGATGGAGCCGCGGTTCTGTCAGGGAAGATAAACGGTGTGCAGCGTTTATTGCGACAGAAGGTCAATAACCCGTGTGTTTACGTGCATTGTTATGCACATCGCTTAAATTTAGTTTTGGTGGACGTTTCAAAGCCAGTTTGTAGGCGTGGTAGGGGACACTTTTGGTTTACTGGAAGCAATTTATGCTTTTCAGTCTGTATCTACTGTAAGACACCAAAAGTTTGTTGAGATACAGAGTGATCTTCGTCCAGAAGAAGGTGTTTTAGAGATACCTCTTCAAAGTGACACGTTATGGGTATGTAAATATAGAGGAGTAATGTATTTTCAGAAACGTTTTGCTTCAGTTAAAGCAGCTCTGGAGTATTTTTCAAAGTCAGTTAACAAGAAAGAGGCAGCAGAAGCAAAAGGTTTGTTGAAACAGCTGTGTAAAGGGAAGGTGATGTTTGTGTTACAAATCTTTTCTGATATTCTCGAGCTTGCCAATGGAGCCTCTATGTTCTTACAACAAAAACATGTGGACTTCGGAGGGGCACATAGATTGATCTATGGTCTTGTAAAATCGTTGCAAGGAAAATGAAATTATTATTATTTTAAGGAACTATGGACGGTTACATGTGACTCTGTTCAGTCGTTAGGCGTGAAAGTTTATAAGCAATCTAGAGTCTCAAGTATTCCAAAGAACTTTTCAGGCTACGTTTTATTAATGCCAGTCTCTGCGGAGAAAGAAGAGGAAAATGTCACATTATTAGAGACATGTAAAAGAAATCTTTTTGAAATATTAGACAACATGGTAGAAGAGTTACTGCGTAGATTTACTGAAAATGATTTTGTGTGCAATGCAATGGATGCCTGTAACCCAAGAAGTGAAAACTTTTTAAATTTTGAATATATATATTCTCACGTTCTGTGAAAAGTATAATCTAATCTTCACAGACCGTAAGGTGCTACAGACTGAAATCAGTTTAGCTAAGAATGTATTTAGAGGCAAATATCCAAACACTTCCTCATTCTTTTTTTCTGAACTTCTGAAAATGGAAGTTGCTTTTCCATAGCTACTATTATTTTTCAAGTTGATGCTGACTCTTCCTGTGTCATCTGCCTCTGCTGAGCGCAGTTTCTCTGTCGTGAAACGAATAAAATCCTATTTAAGAGCAACAATGGCAATAAAGAGGCTTATTAGAAATATTATTCATTTCAGGTTCCGTATTGACAGTAATTATGAAGAAAAAGAATTTTCAATCTTGAAAATTCTTATTATTCACAAAGAGGCTTTCCAATCTCGCAATTATTTCAATTGAAAGAGAATTAAGTGGAAAATTACTTCACGACCCTTCTGATATAGTGAACCAGTTTGCCCAGAATAGAAACAGAAGAATACATTTATGTGACAGTGAAATATGCTATTTTTTACCAATGATAGTTTTTAGCCTACTTTTCTCATTTTGAAAAAATGAGGAAAAAGTAGACTAATGAGATCGATCTGGGAAAATGTCTGCCCCCCCCCCCAGATTTAAGCTTCTAGAACTGCCACTGCCGGTTCAGATTCAAAATACTCACAAAGTGCAATTGAAATTCATAATACTTACAAAATGGAATTGATTAGAAAATGCGTACAAAATGTATGGTATATTCCAAATACTCATTTGGATTGACAATACTTTAAAAAAATTCAATTTAGATTGAGAAAACTTACAAAATGTAATTTAGATTCAAAATACTCACAAAATGCAATTGAGAATCAAAATATTACAAAATGCCCACCACACAAAATGCAATTTAGATTGACAATACTTGCAAAATCGGGTTTAGGTTGAATATACTAACAAAATACAATTGAAAGTGCCCCCGCCTACATTGAAAGACTTACTAAAAAGCAAGTTAGATTGTCAATCCTTACAAAATGTGATTGAGGTTGAAAATACTCCCAAAATGAAATTTAGATCGAAAATACCTACAAAATGTAGTGTAGATACAAAAAAATTCGCAACGGGTAATTTAGATACAAGGGGAGCCAATTCACAAAAAAAAGTGCCGGAATCTTAAACAGAAAAGGAAATAGAATGAAAAGAAAACAAGAGGTCTGACACCTCGAAGAAGGAGGGGTCAGGAAAGACGAGACAAGGGCCAATTAAGGCGGGAAAGGAACAAAATCCCTAGGCCTCGGAAACCCTAATAATGTCGGAGTCGGAAGAGAACAAGAGTTCCCCAATAGAGGTCGACAGAAAAGAAGACGGAGAGGAGCCCGGCACAAGTAAGTGGAAGCAATGCCGGACTCAATTGGGGTCCCGACTCGCCAACCCACGTCTCACTGGATGTGAGGCACTGGGGGGGAGTTATACCAACGCCCGGAAGAGACAAAAAGTAAACAGCTGGGTGTCGATCGTGATCCGTGCGACCACTGGTGTGTGAAATGCATGCATCTTTGTGTTAATTTCCTTTCTGCACGGTGAAGCTCAAGTTTGTTAATTCCCAATAGTTGTGAGCTCCTGGACTGTAGAGAAGCCCACCGCGCCGCGCCGTAAGTAAGTGAAACCTACAAAACATCCTTGCGCGTACATTCCTCGGTGTAATATAGAGTGGAGTGGCCATGTCAGCATTATTCATTCATTGTGTGACACAGTGTCCCGCGGGGAATTGCCATGCTAAACAGTAGCGCACTCCGTGACGCGACGCGATATATGAATAACGCATGAACACGGTCAGCAGATTTCACACGAGTCCGCCTTCCAACAGTCTCCATCTCTAAGTAATCAACTTAACCGCTTAGCGATATCAAGAATACGCCATGCCTAATGAAACACACCTTGCCTCTTTAAGGCAGAGAATATCGTGAAAAATATGGGGGAGTGTGACACCTCGAAAATGAAGGATGATGACGTTACCAATTGTTTTAAGGCGTGGTTCAGTGAGGTCATCTGCGCCTCTAACACATATTAAAGTATTGAATTAAAATTTAGAGTGATGTTGATGATGATGATGATGATGATAATTGATGTTTAAGGGGCCTAACATCTAGGTTATCGGCCCCTAATGGACTGGCTGATGGCGAAAATTACAATGAAATGGAAACCAGAACGAAAATCAAGTAAGACGGAAAATACTTACAAAAAGGAACTCAGATTGAAACTATTCACAAAATGGAGAGCGATAATACTGACAAAAAGGAATTTAGAACGAAAATACCCACAAAAGGAATAGATTGAAAAATACGCACAAAATGCAGGCTAGGTCCAAAATACGTAAACATGCAATTGAAATTGAAGAATTCTTACAAAATGCAATTGAAATTCAAAATACATACAAAATGCAAATGAGATCGAAAATACGTACAAAATGCAATTGAGGTTCAAGATACATTCAAAATGCAATTGAAATTGAAAATACTTACAAAATGCAATTGAAATTGAAAATACTTACAAAATGCAATTGAGGTTGAAAACACACGCGAAATGTAATTTAGATCGAAAAAAAAACTCACAAAATGCAACGTAGATTAAAAATACCTACAAAATAGAGGGTAGATGCAAAAAAAATCCCTAAAGGGAATTTAGATACACAGGGAGCCAATTAACAAAAACACTGCGGAATCTTAAAGAGAAAAGGAAATATAATGAAAAGAAGACAAGAGGTCTGACCCCTCGAAGAAGGAGGGATCAGGAAATATGAGACAAGGTCCAATTAAGGCGGGAAAGGACGAGACTCCCCAGGCCTCGGATACCCTAATACCGTCGGGGTCGGAAGAGAACAAGAGTTGACCAAGTGAGGTCGACAGGAAAGAAGATGATGATGATGATGATAATTGTTGTTTTAAGGGGCCTAACATCTAGGTTATCGGCCCCTGATGGTTTGGGTGATCGTGAAGATGAAAATGAAAAGCGAACTTAAAACTAAAACTAACTACTAACCTACATACTAAAAGAAGAAATGGAAAACTAAAGGAGAATAAGGCAAATAAAAGGACAGAAGGAAAAGAAATGCCCTCAACCCTCGGAGAAGGCGGATTGAGGGACTTGGAAGGAAGGAGGGCCATGAGAGGCATATAGGAAAGTGAAAGAGGAGAGGGACCGCCCCAAAGGTAAGGGACAAAAGGGGAAAACGGACCCAGCTCAGGAATCCCTCGGGGTCGCCAACTCCCGAACTCACCAGCCGTGAGCCCCTGAGGGTGTAGCATTATCTAGGGTGCACCAGAAGTGGTGGGGCTACAGACACCCTGCCTCCTTAAGGGCCTAGAGCACAAGGCAGGAGGTAAAAGGAAGAGAAAAAGAAGGCTGACCCCTCGCAGAAGGAGGGTATCAGAAAAGATGAGAGAAGGGCCAATTAAGGCGGGAAAGGAAGAGACTCCCTACAGGAAAGAAGACGGAGAGTAGCCCGGCACAAGTAAGTGGAGCAATGCCGGACTCAGGTGGGGCCCCGTGGTCGCCAGCCCACGTCCCACTAGATGTGAGCCCTTGGGGGGTGTTCTGTTTCAGCACCGAAACCCGACCGCTCTACCTCCGTCTACGCCGACAAAGAGGAGACTACATAAATAGAGTACTGTAGTTTCTTTTATAACAGCACGTGCTCATTAAAATTACAATTACGCAAAACTCAAATGTATTTCACTGACACTTCACACGTATAACAGCGAATTACGTATACATGGATCACGAATAAATTAGATTTAATTAACAAGCTTTTAAATTACATTTTGCCGGGACCTAACGGAAATTACGTACAAATACGAATTACGCAGAACAGAGTTACGTATAAAGCAGGTTCATAGACTAATAATAAATAAAAATATACGTAAAAACAATAATTCAGAATTTAAAAACAAAACGAAGTCTTCGAGTAACTTTACACTTGATAATTTAGATAGTTGGCCCTAACCCAATTTCACTTTTAAAGCGGACGACGAGATCAGCAGCCACCACGTCATCGGCTAGGTTTCTTCGTAGATCAGCAAGACCCACACACTCGGTTAAAATGTGGGCCACGGTGAATAGGCTACGGCTCTACAGGTACAAAGTGGGGGGGGGGTCTTCCCTTCTCATTAGGTATGGCCTATCCTTAGCCTACACAAAATGACGGCCTCTCTCCGTGACCGGAAAGAACTCCGCCACCCTCGAGTAGTTCCCTTGATCTTTCTTAGTTAATTGGGCATTGGGTCATATAGCTGCCTGTCTGCCATCTCTTGATGAATGCAGTACATTTGCATTTGTCTGTTGGCACAGGCTAGAGTATCACCGATGTCTCAGTCTCATTCATGGCTGTGATTGTATGAAAGCTACTGAGGTATGGGTGGTGCTGAGTAATGACCTTCAGGGCACAGATAGTGCCTGTGGATGTTGTGGAAGGTTCTGCTCATATGGTTAGTACAGCTGTACTGACTCAGTGAGGAAAGCAATGACAAACTACCTCATTGCTCACCTTGCCTAGTACGCGTCATTATAGTGCTGCCTCGGTTTTGTGGATCTCTACGACATAACCTATGGTGGTGCTTTTTGAGGATCCAAACAGCCTCTAGGCTGATTACCTAACAGACAGGGTCAGTTAGCCAAGGATGATGAAAAATATCGTTCTAAGAGGACAAACAAGAGGAATAAGGGAAATAAACGACAGAGGAAAGAAATGCCCTCAACCATCGAAGAATGACGATTGAGGGACCAGAGAAAAACGAGAAATGAAAGACAGGAAAGGAGAAGAGAAGAGGATCGGCCTCAAGTCAATAGAAAAGGGGGAAAACTGGGCCCAGTTCGGGATCCCTCATATTCGCCAACTCCCGAGCTCACCAACCGTGAGCCCTTGGGGGTGTAGCACTATCCAGGGTGCACAACGCCCTGCCTCCTTTAGGGCCTTGAGTAGTTAGTTAGTGTTGTTTTAAGGGGCGGAACTACGAGGTCATCTGCCCCAAAGCCTTGAGAAGAAGGCAGGAGATGCCAAGAAAGGAAAACAAGAGGTCTGACCCTGAGAAGAATGAAGGTATCGGGAACGATGAGACAAGGGCCAATTAAGGTGAGAAATTATAAGATTCCCTAGGCCTCGGATACTCTTAATACCGTCAGGGTAGGAGATCGATAGGAAAGACCATAGGGAGGAGACGGGAGTTGAAGCAATGCCGGAGTCAGCTAGGGTCCCGTGGTCGCCAACAGACGTCTCACTATTTGTGAGCCCCTGGGGAGGAGCGCGAGCGCGCGGTGGATTTAGGATGTAATGAGTTGCGTGGTAGAGGAAGCCCTCCGTCACAACTTGTTCTGAGGAGAGTAAATTGGTTTTGGTTTCAGGCGGGGAAGAGGTTAAAAGTTTAATCCACGTGGATGAGGAACTCCCTCACTTCAGATATGGTTAACAAGCTATGGAAATCTATCTCCTTCGTTTCTCAATACAGTACAATACTACACAGTGCCGTAGTGTTCGCGGCTTAAGATATTTTGATATTTAAATCATATACTAATTATAATTTAATTTTTAAGCGTATGGCTTTTAGTGCCGGGAGTGTCCGAGGACATGTTCGGCTCGCCAGTTTTGTAGCTGCTTCGAGACGGACACCCAATGGGTGAGCTACAAGTATCGTTGGGGAGGAAAGTTGGAAGGGAAGGGCGAGGAGTTGGAAGGTAGCGGCTGTGGCCTATAGTTAGGGACCAACCCGGGCATTTGCCTGGAAGGAAGATGGGAAATCACAGAAGACCATCTTCAAGGTTGCTGGCGGGGGGATTCGAACCTCCTCGCCTCCCGGATGTGAGCGACTGTCATTAGTCATGCCGTAACGACCACGGCTAACTCACCCGGTATTTTAGTTTATAATAATTCCCCACTGATAATTTCACTGTGCAGTACCAGACGCGATCAGCTGAGTTCGGCATTGCTTCTTATTATTATTTGTGCCTGACTCCTCTCCCTCGTCTTTCATGTCAAACTCCCTTGGTCAACTCTTGTTCTCTAGTGACCTTGAAACTAACGTTAGTTAGTTAGGTTCAATCATAACGATAACTCATTCACGCCTTAGTTACTACTTCCGATAAGAAATGTCGCATATGACGTCATGCAGACTTAACCTAGCTCCGAAAGTCACCGCCCCAGTAGTGGCAGGCCGTTCGACGAGAGAACACCACTGAGCGGAGACGCTCTACTAAGTAAACATTGCAAATAGATTTTTCTAGGCCATGCTAATTTTTTGTTCATTGTATTGATTTAGTACTACATTGTGTTTCTTCTAAATTGTGCACACGTGCATATACTTCTTTTTACTTACGTAATTCATAAACCTTTAAGACAAAACAACCTAACTTATAACGAGATTCAAATTGCGAATCGTAATAACAACAGCGAAATTTTATTTTAGTGTTGAGGAAGATGATGATAATTGTTGTTTTAAGGGGCCTAACATCTAGGTTATCGGCCCTTAATGGTTTGGGTGATCGTGAAGATGATAATGAAATGTAAACTTTAACTAAAACTACTAACTTATATACAAGAAGAAGAAATGGAAAACAAAAGGAGAATAAGGCAAATAAAGGACAGGAGGAAAAGAAAGGCCCTCAACCCTCGAAGAATACGGATTGAGGGACTTGGAAGGAAGGAGAGCCATGAAAGGCAGACAGGAAAGAGAAGAGAGTCCGGCCCACAGGTAATGGATAAAAGGGGGAAATCGGACCCAGCTCAGGAATCCCTCGGGGTCGCCAACTCCCGAACTCACCAGCCGTGAGCCCCTGAGGGTGTAGCAATATCTAGGGTGCACCAGAAGTGGTGGGGCTACATACACCCTGCCTTCTTGAGGGCCTTGAGCAGAAGGTAGAAGATTACATGAAAAGAAAAAGAAGGCTGACCCCTCGCAGAAGGAGGGTATCATAAAAGATGAGACAAGGGCCAATTAAGGCGGGACAGGAAGAGACTCCCTAGGCCTCGGATACCCTAATACCGTCGGGGTAGGAAGAGAACAAGAGTTGACAAAGTGAGGTCGACAGGAAAGAAGACGGAGAGGAACACGGCACAAGTAAGTGGAAGCAATGCCGGACTAAGCTGGGGCCCCGTGGTCGCCAACCCACGTCCCACTAGATGTGAGCCTCTGGGGGAGTTTCACGAGTTGCTAGATAGTGTCTTGGATTCACTTGCAAGACTATTTCTGTTTCGGGAACTGAAGTTAAGTTCGGATAGTGATATTTTTAGACCGCCTATTCGCAGAGATATTTATTACGAGATGTCTGGTCCTGGTCCTGGTCGGGTAGAGCGATCAAAGGTTAGTTGAGAGTAGACGCCTGAGTAATAGGAGTCGATCTCTATAAGATATTCGTGACAATGGTGAGTTGCACAAGGAAGCTCTAACGTTATATTCTCGTGGAAGTAATGCGACTCCGGCAAGCCCCGCCGTGAATGAACAGGCAAGAGGTAGTTTGTCTACAATGAAGATTGGCGATTCTAATAATATTATCCGTGGTAAGCAGAGTATTCTTAACTCTAAGGTTGCTTTAAACATAAGTGAAAGAACTGCAATTTCTACTTCGGATAAGCCTAATTTTGGTACTGAGATGCTTTCTGACCGTCTAAATTAACGACCTTTGGTGGTAAATCTTCCATCGTGAAGTAATGCGACTCCGGCAAGTCCTGTTGTGAATGAACGGGCAAGAGGTAGTTTGTGTACTATGAAGATAAGCGATTCTAATAATATTATATGTGAAGCGAGTGTGGATGCTCAAGCTATTCTTGACTATAGACGGGTGATTATTTCTCCAAATGTTATCAACGCAAATGTGGCAGGTAAGTTTGATAAATGTTACATTGTGTGTGTGCCAGAAGGTGATGAGAATAAGAGGGTTTCTGATCTTGAATGTCAGTTGCCTTCCGTGAATGGAGAGAGCGCAACTGGCAGTTCTAGAATAAATGTTGGTTCTCAAGCTTCTGAACATTGTAAAAATGAAGTCTACTGTTATGGAGTTCGGGAGTCTTAAACAAAATATTGAAACGTTGAATTATTGGTAATTCTGCACGCCGTGAGAACATGCCTTTTCGTAACTTTTAACGAGGTATATTACTGAAAATATACGATTTATGATTTACATACCTTTCTCGGAGTTGTTGGGAGTCGTTTCATAATCTCAACTAAAACTGCCGCACCTCAATATTTATTTTTTTACGAAAATAAAGAATTTTTATCGTGTTCGTTTCACTACGGACGCCATCTTGGACACTCGACAGACGGAAATGTGACTACGTTACCAACATGTCGCACACAAAATTCACCATTCACCATTTCACACGTATTGTATGAATGTCTACCCCTTATTATTCCCGTTTTTCCAACGGGGTCGGGGATGAGATGCGATGGAAGTCTGTGTGGCGAAGGGGTTTTACGGCCGGATGCCCTTCCTGACGCCAACCTCAGGAGAGGAGTTAATGAGTGATGAAATGAATGATGGTGAATGAAACTGGGCAAGTATGTGGTAGGAAGCGGCCGTGGCCTGTCAGAAGGTACTGTTCCAGCATTTGCCTGGTGTTGAAAATGGGAAACCACGGAAAACCATTTCAAGGACGGCCGACGGTGGGGCTCGAACCCACGCGTCTACCGAGTCAGCAGAGAGCTTGGCCCCATGGCCTAATGCTGCGCTTTAGCGAGCGTAGCCACTACTGTCGGTATTCACCATTTCACACGTAAAGACGTAAAGTACTGCCTGGCCGAAAATTACTGCTAGTACCACAAGCAAGGGGGTCCGGGTCGTAAGCCCCAGGTTAGGTTTGTTTTTGTATGTAAAACATTAATAAGATAGAATTTATGTCCGCTACTAGGCTAGGTACTGCCTGGCCGAAAATTACTGCTAGTACCACAAGCAAGGGGGTCTGGGGCGTAAGCCCCAGGTTAGGTTTGTTTTTGTATGTAAAACATTAATAAGATAGAATTTAGGTCCGCTACTAGGTAAGGTACTGCCCGGCTGAAAATTACTGCTAGTACCATAAGCAAGGGGTCTGGGGCGTAAGCCCCAGGTTAGGTTTGTTTTTGTATGTAAAACAATAATAAGATACAATTTATGAAGTAATTTCACATGTCACACAATCCATGGTTAAAGTACGACTGACGAGTTGGATTTGGCGCAATAGTATATTACATTATCGGCGCTCTTTTGTTTCTTTGTATACCCGGTGCGAGATAGTACCAAATGCGTGGGGTTGGCATTCCTGACTTAGTGAGAAAGATGTCTCCTAGAGACTTCATTTCAACTATATAAGTAGTGTTGCTATTTGGGATGGCTGGGTGGGTCTATGACAGCGGACGAGTCAACATCTATTAATTTATCATCTCCAGATACCATTACTACAGGTACTTTGGCTAATTTCATTACTCAAAGTTTTTATACACATGTTCTCACGGTGTGCAGTGCTACCGAATTATTTTGGTTTACCTAATCCCTTAGCCGCTATCCTTAAGAAAATGGACTACTTAAGTATAGATTCTATGGATCAGGTTGTGAATTTTTTTATTTATCTTATTGAAATGTATAATAGTTCAGAGTCGTCTAGTATCAAAACCGGCCAAGTCACAAAATTTACAAAAATTAGTTAAGGTTATCAATTTGAAGTCGAAGTATAGCACTATCAGGCGAAACAAGAATATGCTTCAAAATCGTCCATGTCTTCATGTTACAGAGCACTGAATTCTTGGTCGTGCAACAAAATGGGCCAAGTCATGCAGGCAGTGCTTTCATAACCGGCCATGTCAAAGAATGAGTAGCAATCTTCATGTCGCAGCATTATTGTTTGGAATCTTGCGTTGTTAGATTATGCAAGAATGTGATAATATCAGTAGGCAACACTGTTCCTTATATTGTATACTCTTCGAAATCGTAATAATTTGTATTTTGTTCGTTTGCAACACTGACTTCCGTATTCGCAGGCTTCTTACCGCATTGGCGTGAAAGCAATCGTATAACCTGTGTGCTCGTATTTTCTCATTATTGTGTAGTGTAACGTGTATATTGTTCCTATTTTAATAAGTGACTCATTTTTTTTACTGTGTTCAAGATCTAAGTGAACTACTAACTTTTAATGATATAATACCTATTTTGTATTCTCCTAAGCTTTCTGATGTTCATGTTCATATAATACTATCCAATTTAAGCAGAATGCTTTCGTTTTTATTGCAATAAAGACAGGTAATTACAATGTCAATTTATTTTAATTTAATTGCCTTTTTTCACTGGAGTTTGGAATTTAAATAGAAAAGTTATACAAAAAAAGACTAAAATTATACTAAATTGCAACAAAAACGGCCAAGTCAAAATTAATATTAGCAAAAAAGATGGGTTCATTATGAATCAGATTTCTCAAACTCGCAGAACTTAAATATTAAACCATTACGGATATAACTATGCAATAAAATCTTTTGTGACCACCATTGCTTTGTGTCTAGAGGTTTTTCATCCATACTGAAAAATATGTCCTCAGTGACTTGGCCGGTTTTGATGTCTGGTTACACTGATAAGGAAGTTCTTACGTTATTGTATCCTCATTCTTCGAGGTTATTGCGGTAGAAACTAACCGAGGCCATCGGATGAGCTGCATAGCCAACTGTTGAGTTTATTCATTCCACCACGAGCATTGGGCACCTTAATCCAATCTTATTTCTTCCGTGTTCAAAGAGTGGATGAATCATTGAATGAATATTGTATTGATGTGAAGAAGTATGTGAAGGTATTTAGGTTAACCTTGACGGAGAAAGAGATTGTTCAGTCAATTTTGGTATGTGTTTTCGACCAGAGTCTTTTTCTGAACTTGATGAGGTTATGGTCCGAGCTGAAGCAATGCGCCACGCTGATTCGTTAAGGGGAATTAAAGTTGATGCGAGTCCCTTAAATAGAGTGTTAGAGATCCACCCCGCCTGTCAAATAATAATAATAATGTTACATGTTTTAATTGTGGAAATAAGGGACATATTAAGTCGTGTTGCCCAAAGAAGGTAAGCAATTTGTCACAATGACTAGATAGAGCGGATGTCCGTTCGGATTCGAATTTGTCAGTAGCGGGTATCGAGGAGGGTCTCGATTCTCCTTTTGTTGCGCCGGATCTTATAAAATCAGAGAAAGGTAAAGGAATGCCAGTGGTTCCTGTGACTCGGAAGGTTAATGAGGTTAATGTAGTAAAAGGCATAAAGCATGCCGAAATAAATTCTATTGTTTCTGAACCATCGGACGGCAATGGTGTTGGTATTATCGCGCATGGTAAGGAAAGAGATAATTCGAAACGGATTTTTTCTTTTGCTGGGAATTGTCGGCGTATTACTTCGATGAACCAGAGTTGTACTCCTTTCATTGATATTGAGATAATGAACCCGTGACTGCCTTACTAGACTCTGGTAGTACGTGCTCTTTTGTGGATGAAAAGTGGTTTGAAGTTATGCATGAGTTGTGTAGATATCGAAGTATCGATGTCGTTAGCCAGAATTTCGTCTCGGCTAACTCATCGGCACTTAAGGTTTCTGGAACTGTCAAGGTAAAAATATTTATCCATCATCTAACGTGGAAGTTCAAATTATTCATAGTTAAAGATTTGTCGTGTCCTGTTATTCTTCTGTCTAATTTCATGTGTTATGCTAGGATATTGTTTGATCTCAGTGATAATTCCTTTTGGTTTAAGTTTAAACCTGAAATCAGGTGGAGATTTAAGAAGTTGAGAGGGGTATCTAAGGTTAATTCTGCTCATCTGCCTTCACATTCCGGTCGTAATGAAGGACTGGATCATATTAATTGCGATCATTTAAATGCCGATGCCGGCCCAGTGGTGTTGGGGTAGCGCGCCTGCCTCTCACCCGGAGGCCCCGGGTTCGATCGCCGGCTCCGTCAGGGATTTTAAAACTGACGTGAGGGTTGGAACGGGGTGCACTCAGCCTCGTGAGGTCAATTGAGTAGCTGTCTGACAGTGAGACAGTGCCCCGGTCACGAAAACCAAGATTAACGGCCGAGGAGACCCGACGCGATGACCACGCGTCACCCCAAAATCTTCAGGCCAATTGGCTGGGCAGCGGTCGCTTGGTAGGCCTAACCCTTCAAGGGCTGTAGTGCCACGGGGTTAGTTTAATTTAAATGCCGATCAATCTAAAGCTATTCGTTTGTTGTGTTCTCGTTTCCCTGAGGTGTTGACTGAGAAATTGGGGGTTACGAGTTTGATGGAATATAAGATTATCGTCGCTGATCATGTTCCTGTGAGGTCTAGTCCTTACAGACAGGCGCCTCCTAAGATGAAGGTACTAAAGGAGATTATTGACCAAATGCTAGCCGACGGGGTAATTAGTTACTCAACCTCCCCGTATTCATCTCCCATTTTCCTACTACCGAAGTCTAATGGAGGTTTCAGGCCTGTAGTTGACTATAGGGTATTGAATCAAAAAGTGATATTGGAGTCGATGCCTCTACCTGACCTTCATACGTGTTTTGGTTGGTTCAAGGAAGCTAATTTTTTCAGTTTGTTTGACCTGATCCAAGCATACAACCAAATTCCTCTTGCGGAGGAGTCCAAACCGTTGACGGCTTTCGCCACGGATTGGAATCTGTTCCATTTCAATCGTGTTCCATTTGGTTTATCAACTGGAGCAGCTGTCGTATCTAGATTATTGGATAACGTATTCGCAGGGATAAAATTCAAGTTTGTTTACCACTACTTGGATGATGTGGTTATTTATTCCCGTACTTTAGAAGAACATCTATGTCACTTGGAGTAGGTATTGAACAGACTGAGAGTTGCTGGATTGACCGTTAAATTGTCGAAAATTTCCTTTGCCAAGCCTGAGAATTTCCGGAATTTTTATTGATCAGTCTCGTACGCAGGCTATACGAGACTTTAAGGATCCCACGGATGTCAAGGGGTGTTGCTCGATTCGTGGGCATGATAAATTTCTTTCGAAAGTTCATTCCTAACTTCGCGCTGAGAGCTGTGCCTCTAAATAATTTACGTAAGAAATCTGCCAAATTTGAATGAGGGACGTCTCAAAGAGCGGCTCTTCAAGATCTTAAGACGGCAATTACCAATCCTCCCGTGATAGCTATCCTGGATTGTTCCAAACAATTTATCGTGCAAACGGATGCATTAGAAAAATTTCGGATGTACATCGAGCACGCCCATTTTCTGCTCGAAACTGATAATCAGGCACTTAGTTGGGTTTTAGAAAGGCCTCGTAGAACTGGGAGGATCGCTCGCTGGGCGACAAGGTTTCTGTCGATTCGATTCTCGGTCAAACATATTCGTGGTACTGAGCATCTGATAGCTGTTGCTCTTTCTAGAATGTACGGAGAGACTCCTTATTCTCAAGAAGAAGAACAATTGGAGATACGTAAGAGTTTTGTAAATGTTCTTCTCTCGGAATTTCCTTTATTATTTAAGGACATCACTGATCATCAGCAGAGTAACGAGAAATTAACTGAGATCATTAACAGGAAAAGAGGCGGAGAAGTTATGAAAACCTTATTGTATTCGTTCGGGCGTTCTTTGTTGTCAAGCCAGACATGACAGAAAAGCGAAGATTGTGTTGCCTCGGGAGCTTATATCTGAGATTTCCAAGTATTACCATGAATCTCCCATTGGAGGACATCTGGGTGTCTTGAAAACGAGAGAAAAAATTCGTGAACAATTTATTTGGCAAGGCATGGATTGTGATATACGTAAACTCATCAAGAATTGTCAATCCTGTAATTTGAGTAAACCTGCTATGAACACCAAAGTGGGAATTTTGGCTTCGGAAATCACTACTCGCCCTATGGAGAAAATATACGTGGACTTTATTGGATCATTTTTGGGTCAGTTTTGGGTAATCAGTTTGCATTTGTTGGTGTTGACAGCTTTATTCGTTTTTCCTGAATTATGCCCACTCGTACTGCTACTACGGAATCGGTGATTAAGTGTTAACGATCGATTTTCGCTACCTTTGGTCCTAGTCGATATCTGGTGTCGGACAACGCTAAGTGTTTAAAGTCTCACCTGTTTCATAAATTAGTTTTTGAGTATGGTATGACTCATAATACCACCACTCCTTATTATCCAAATCCGTCGTTTGCTGAGAGAGTTAATAGAAACCTGAAATCTGCTCTCATTGCTTTCCATCATCTTGACCATAAGAGATGGGATACTTCGTTGCATTGGTTAAATTTCGCATTCAATACTGCGATTCATGAAACTCGTCAGGCGACTCCGTTCTCTCATGTTTTCCTTTGAGGCAAATAAACCTCTTACTAATTTATGGTCTATTCAGGATCAACTCCCTGATGAAATGAGCCCGGAGCGGGTGAGATCAATGTGGCGGAAAGCTCGAGATAATATCAGAGTTTTCCATCAAAAACTTGCCAAAAGATATAATCTTCGACGAAAGGATAATCCTCTTCAAGTGGGTGACTTGGTATTCATCCGCAATTTGGTTCCTAAAGGTGTTGGCTGCGAGATCTCAGGCAAGTTGGAGGTAAGATTTCGAGGCCCCTTAATGATTGAGAGTTTTGTTACTCCGGTCACCTTGATTGTGAGTGATGTAAAATCTAAAAAGAAAGTTAGTGTTCATGTTTCCCAATGTAAGCCGGGAGGTGATACTTCTCTGGAAATCTAGTTGATTCCAATTACTAGTGCGATTTAACTTTAGGAATTAGGATTTATTTATTTGTGTATTTATTATTTGTTTTAATTTTGTGTTTATGTTTTGCTTTCCGGAGTTTTAATCTCTAAGAATAAATCTTTGCTCCCAGTTTTGTGAATGGAATCGATTTAACGAACGCTACCTTATTGAGCTGACTTATCTTATATTGACTTATCTAATCTATTTGACCTGATTGAAGACCTATGACATATTTTGGCTTTCTCCCTTACTGGAAGTGATTTTGAAGATTTCTCAGATAATGTATATCTGAGCTTTTACTTGTGCGTCGGTGAAATCTGGACAGGTAGTTGTCGGAGTTATTTCGTGTTGCAGGTACCACCTCTTCGCGGATGGTGGATGTCCTGGAAATCTCGACTTTATCCTCTACGCCTGTCCCTGGCCAGGACTACGTCTTACCATCCTTGCCATCTGGATGGTATTTACTGGACTTGCTGAAACTGTGCCCATATTCTACGGGGTGCTGATATTATCGACCCTTAGTCTAATTTACGAGAGGGAGAATTGTGCCGGCAGCTTATCCGGACGCTCTTTACTCCCGGAAGAAATTATGAAATGGTCATGAACGACGGAAGTGTCTAAACATTTGTGTATTTATGGTTTGACTTTGTACTAATTAATGTAACTGTGTGTCTTTGGAAATTGATCCTTTACTAGGATTTTGTTGAGAGAAGAAAAGGATGAGAGGAGAGCGACTCTACCTTGTAATTCTGGGAGCTTTAAATTTCTATTGTAAACTCCGGAAGGTCAATTTTTCTTTTCACTGTGTATTGAGTGTTCTGGGTGTTTTAGGGTATTAGTTGCATTGCTGGTCTACTTTGAAGAACTGTCACTAAAGATGAAATCATCAACCTTGTGGACCCACTACTCGATTTTGAAATCAACACTAAATATTAAGAACCAATTTGACACATCAAAGTACTCAAAATTAAATGCCCTGCTATGACGTTAATCGGAGGGATATAGAGCGAAAAAATCCAAAACGTTTTCACCTGGAGAACTGAAGGCATTCTTAAATGACGCACCGCAATATTGAATACCTTCTTTATAAATTACCGACATAGAAAGTGCACAGTCCAAAATGTTGGCATAATTAAACTGGGGAACATGGGAAAAGAAACAACACTGTACCTCAATCTCCCCAACGCCAATTGGTACACAGGACATTGCTTTCGTAGGAGTTCGGCGACAATTTTAGTGAATCCTGGTGGTTATATAACGACACTAAAACGTCATGGAGGCTGGAAATCCACTACTGTAGCCGCAGGATACAATGAAGAATCAATCCAAAATGAAATTGAAGTCTCCAATACATTACTAAACTCAGTAGAGAAACAAAACACACATATTAACATCAATCCACCTTCTACTTCCAATATTGCACAACCACACGGCACATTCCGCAAATTTACTTCACCAATTGTACAATAAACTATTTGTATTTGAAATAAAGCTAGGTTATGATAACCTTCTTTACATGTTTTTGTTTCAATGCTTTGGAAACATATGGCATTGTCAAGGTCTTTGATCCACGGGAAATCAATAACCCAGGGCATGCGCTCTGTTTAGTAAACGTAACTGGGAACCCACCGCATGCGCTCTGTTCAATTAACAACTGCGAATCCAGCGCATGCGCTCTGTTCAGTAAACAACTGTGAACCCAGCGCATGCGCTCTGTTCAGTAAACAACTGTGAACCCAGCGCATGCGCTCTGTTCAGTAAACAACTGCGAACCCAGCGCATGCGCTCTGTTCAGTTAACAACTGCGAATCCAGCGCATGCGCTCTGTTCAGTAAACAACTGTGAACCCAGCGCATGCGCTCTGTTCAGTAAACAACTGTGAACCCAGCGCATGCGCTCTGTTCAGTAAACAACTGTGAACCCAGCGCATGCGCTCTGTTCAGTAAACAACTATGAACCCAGCGCATGCGCTCTGTTCAGTAAACAACTGTGAACCCAGCGCATGCGCTCTGTTCAGTAAACAACTGTGAACCCAGGGCATGCGCTCTGTTCAGTAAACAACTGTGAACCCAGCGCATGCGCTCTGTTCAGTAAACAACTGTGAACCCAGCGCATGCGCTCTGTTCAGTAAACAACTGTGAACCCAGCGCATGCGCTCTGTTCAGTAAACAACTGTGAACCCAGCGCATGCGCTCTGTTCAGTAAACAACTGCGAACCCAGCGCATGCGCTCTGTTCAGTTAACAACTGCGAATCCAGCGCATGCGCTCTGTTCAGTAACAAATGCGAATCCAGCGCATGCGCTCTGTTCAGTAAACAACTGCGAAACCAGTGCATGCTCTCTGTTTAGTAAACGCAACTGGCGGAATCTCGACAGAAATTTATGAATATTTATGTTCGAACATACAATAAAGTTATAATTATCGTCGAACATAAACAGTCGTATGCAACTCGCCTATAATGGTAATTAAGACACTCATCTTAATTATTGCTATTATAGACTTGTTGCATAATGTACTGTTTCATTACAAGATTTGACAGTCAGCAATTTTAACATGCTGTGAAATATTATGTTTCATGTAGAGTAAAATAATTGGACACCCCTGTTTTATAAGTAACATGAAATCTGCTGATTCGATTCGACTGTCCAAAGATAAATGTATCGTATCTTATTAGCATGAGTTATACAAGCAGTTGCAGCATGTCTGGTGAGCGGTGAATCCCTAGCTATTTCAGCTTCTGGGGGAGAGAGATAGGAAAAGGGAAGAGAGGCGTATTATTTTATTATTATTGTAACATTATTATTAATAATAATACTATAACTCGAAATTCAATGTCTAAACGATGTAGTCATTTCAGACTAGTCCTGTCTGACATCAAAGCTTTCACCGTTACTCAAGATAATCCATATGATCACGCCTCTAGCACTGGAAAATGTGTGATGATGATGATAATTGTTGTTTTAAGGGGCCTAACATCTAGGTTATCGGCCCCTGATGGTTTGGGTGATCGTGAAGATGAAAATGAAAAGCGAACTTAAAACTAAAACTAACTACTAACCTACATATTAGAAGAAGAAATGGAAAACTAAAGGAGATTAAGGCAAATAAAGGACAGGAAGAAAATAAATGCCCTCAACCCTCGAAGAAGGCGGATTGAGGGACTTGGAAGGAAGGAGAGCCATGAAAGGCAGATAAGAAAGTGAAAGAGGAGAGGGTCCGCCCCAAAGGTAAGGGACAAAAAGGGAAAACGGACCCGGCTCAGGAATCCCTCGGGGTCGCCAACTCCCGAACTCACCAGCCGTGAGCCCCTGAGGGTGTAGCAATATCTAGGGTGCACCAAAAGTGGTGGGGCTACATACACCCGGCCTCCTTGAGTGCCTTAAGCAGAAGGCAGGAGATAACATGAAAAGAAAAAGAAGGCTGACCCCTCGCAGAAGGAGGGTATCAGAAAAGATGAGACAAGGGCCAATTAAGGCGGGAAAGGAAGTGACTCCCTAGGCCTCGGATACCCTAATACCGTCGGGGTCGGAAGAGAACAAGAGTTGACCAAGTGAGGTCTACAGGAAAGAAGACAGAGAGGAGCCCGGCACAAGTAAGTGGAAGCAATGCCGGACTCAGCTGGGGCCCCGTGGTCGCCAACCCACGCCCACTAGAAGTGAGCCCCTGGGGGAGAAAATGTGTGAGGCTTATCTACTACACATAAATACAACTCTTAAGGATATGATGATGATAATTGTTGTTTTAAGGGGCCTAACATCTAGGCTATCGGCCCCTGATGGTTTGGGTGATCGTGAAGATGAAAAATGAAAAGCGAACTTAAAACTAACTACTAACCTACATACTAGAAGAAGAAATGAAAAAAAAAAGGAGAATAAGGCAAATAAAAGGACAGAAGGAAAAGAAATGCCCTCAACCCTCGGAGAAGGCGGATTGAGGGACTTGGAAGGAAGGAGAGCCATGAAAGGCATATAGGAAAGTGAAAGAGGAGAGGGTCCGCCCCAAAGGTAAGGGACAAAAGGGGAAAACGGACCCAGCTCAGGAATCCCTCGGGGTCGCCAACTCCCGAACTCACCAGCCGTGAGCCCCTGAGGGTGTAGCATTATCTAGGGTGCACCAGAAGTGGTGGGGCTACATACACCCTGCCTCCTTAAGGGCCTAGAGCACAAGGCAGGAGGTAAAAGGAAGAGAAAAAGAAGGCTGACCCCTCGCAGAAGGAGGGTATCAGAAAAGATGAGACAAGGGCCAATTAAGGCGGGAAAGGAAGAGACTCCCTAGGCCTCGGATACCCTAATACCGTCGGGGTCAGAAGAGAACAAGAGTTGACCAAGTGAGGTCGACAGGAAAGAAGACAGAGAGGAGCCCGGCACAAGTAAGTGGAAGCAATGCCGGACTCAGCTGGGGCCCCGTGGTCGCCAACCCACGCCCACAAGATGTGAGCCCCTGGGGGACAACTCTTAAGGAATTGAGTACCAATTTACGGTACTGGTTACCGAGAGACCCGTTCTACAGATCATCAGTTAGTTAGATATTGTAGTTTTAAGGGGCAGAATAGCAAGGTCATCAGCCCCTTTTAACACAGATTAAGTTATACAAATTTAGAATATATTAATATGTTGAGGTGGGTGCCTAAATATGAAAAAAGACCTAAAATAATATAAAAAACTAATAATTATAATAATAAACAAAAATTACGGAAAACAAAAATTCAGAATTTCAAAAAAGAACAAAATGGTGAGTAAACGTACACTTGGAAACTTATATTGCGGCTCTAACCCACTCTTACTTATAAAGTGGATGACGAGATTAGCAGCTACCACGTCATCGGCTAATATAAGATCGCGCGAGTCATATCCAAACCAAGGTTTCTTCGTAAATCAGCATGATCCACACACACTGTTAATATGTAGGCCACGGTGAATACAGCTCCACAGGACATATCCTTATCCGCATAAAATGACGGACTCGAGGTGGCAGCGTCCTGCCAGTTTGGTAGCCACTTAAGATGATGATGATAATTGTTGTTTTAAGGATTCTAACATCTAGGTTATCGGCCCCTGATGGTCTGGGAGATAGCGAATATAACAATGAAATGGAAACCATAATGAAAACCAAGGTAGATTGAAAATACTTAAAAAAATGGAACTTAAATAGAAAATAAAACACAGAATGTAGAGTGGAAATACTGTACTTACAAAAGGTGATTTAGATGGAAAATACTCAAAAAGCAAGTTAGATTGAAAATAACATGTTCAGTAAAGAACTTATAGCCTACTTTCTCATAAATGCATGGGTATTGTTATAACTCTTAGTCCTTTTCAATGAGTATAATTGTATGTTGGTTGTAGTAGCTTGTTGAAATACAACGTGCTATACGGATATTAAAGATGAATATGAGGTGCCCTTTGCTAGTGCTTGCTACCTTTGTACAAAATTTCATTCAATTCGGTTTCACCGTGTTTGAATTTATATGGTGAATCGATTTGCACACATACATGGCCGCTATCTGCAAACTATTGGGCTGATGACCTTGTAGTTCAGTTAAAAGATGCTTCCCACAAAAAGGTATGTTGTTGCAAAATTTGGTACAGATCAAATGATTAGGTTGGTCGTAATTTGATTTAAGCATTTAATATTTGGGTGGCCGCCATTACGTTTCCGTCAAGATGGCGGCGTTATAAAACATAACACTGAGGTGCCCTTTGCTAGTGCTACCTCTGTACAAAATTTCGTTCAATTCGGTTTCCCCGTGTTTGAATAGATAGGGGGAATCGATTTGCACACATACATGGCCGCCATTCGCAAATTATTAGGCTGATGACCTTGTAGTTTGGTCAAAAGATTCTTCATACACAAAGGTATAATGCTGCAAACTCTTTTGGAGACCAGATGATTAGGTTGGTCGTAATTTGATTTAAGCTTTTAACATTTGGGTGGCCGCCATTACGTTTTCGTCAAATTGGCAGCGATATAAAACATAACACTGAGGTGCCCTTTGCTAGTGCTACCTCGGTACCAAATTTCTTTCAATTCGGTTTCACCGTGTTCGAATTGATACGGGGAGGGGGGGGGGGGGCAGACATTCAGAGTACACACACTCACACACAGACTCACAGACAGACACACAATTTTTGGCCCTGTGTAGATCTCATAAGTCTACTTTCATTTTTTGCAAAAATCGAAAGTAGACCTATACGTAAAAAATTTAGCTGAGGATCAAAATACTTACAAAAAGCAATTTAGATTGAAAATACTTACAAAATATAATTTAGATTCAAAATAATCACAAGAGGTAATTTGATACACGGGGAGCAAATTCAGAGAACAGTGCGGGAAACTTAAAGAGAAAAAAGAAAATTAATGAAAAGAAAAAGAAGGAAAGATGAGAGAAGGGCCAATTAAGGCGGGAAAGGGAGAGACTCCCAAGGCCTCGGATACCCTAATACCGTGAGGGTCGGAAAAGAACAAGAGTTGACCAAGTGAGGTTGACAGGAAAGAAGACAGAGAGGAGCCCGGTACAAGTAAGTGGAAGTAATGCCGAACTCAGCTGGGCCCCCGTGGTTGCCAACCCACGTCTCACTAGTTGTGAGACCCTGGGGAAAGCCCCTTAGGAGAATCAGAGCACGTGGCAGAGCAGCACGTGGTGAAGCGAACTAGAGTCTGCAACTGCTGTTGTAAGGATTAAGAGCTCGTTTGAAAGAGATTATGACCGCGCTGCACCATGCCGTACCGCAGTCCTAACGACTTGATGGACATGTCGGACCGGGGAGAGGCAGTAAATCCCTGTTTAATGGCTATTCGACTCTCTCAGCCAGCACCTCTCACTTATATTTCATTAGTTCGGCTACACATCAGTGATATAGTTAAGACTGGCAATGATGAATGATATTTATATTTTTACTAGCAACCCACCCCGGCTTCGCCCGGTACCTTTAACGGTTTACCCAGCGTAAGCTCAATCGGCGAACGGACGACAGGTCCCAGACGCAATTTAGAAAGGCCGAGGTGAACAGCCAAACTCCAAACACATATACCGTACTCCTCTCTGAAGTCGTAACTCGACACGACTCGACAGTTTGATGTTGGCCTAAACTGGGGCTATAGGCTCAGTCCGAAGCTAGTAATTTAAATTTCCACTGAATGATGATGATGATAATTGTTGTTTTAAGGGGCCTAACATCTAGGTTATCAGCCCCTAATGGTTTAGGTGATCGAGAAGATGATAATGAAATGTAAACTATAACTAAAACTAACTACTAACTTATATAATAGAAGAAGAAATGGAAAACAAAAGGAGAATAAGGCAAATAAAGAACAGGAGGAATAGAAATGCCCTCAACCCTAGAAGAATGCGGATTCAGGGACTTGGAAGGAAGGAGAGCCATGAAAGGCAGATAGGAAAGTGAAAGAGGAGGGGGTCCGCCCCACTGGTAATGGACAAAAGGAAAAAAACAGGACCCAGCTCAGGAATCCCTCGGGGTCGCCAACTCCCAAACTCACCAGCCGTGAGCCCCTGAGGGTGTAGCGTTATCTAGGGTGCACCAGAAGTGGTGAGGCTACATACACCCTGCCTCCTTGAGGGCCTTGAGCAGAAGGCAGGAGATAACATGAAAAGAAAAAGAAGGCTGATCCCTCGCAGAAGGAGGGAATCAGAAGAGATGAGACAGGGGCCAATTAAGGTGGGAAAGAAGAGACTCCCTAGGCCTTGGATACCCTAATACCGTCGGGGTCGGAAGAGAACAAGAGTTGACCAAGTGAGGTCGACAGGAAAGAAGACGGAGAGGAGCCCTGCACAAGTAAGTGGAAGCAATGCCGTACTCAGCTGGGGCCCCGTGGTCGCCAACCCAGTCCCACTAGATGTGAGCCCCTGGGGGGAATTTAGAAAAGCCAAGGTGAACAGCGAAACTCCAAACACATATACCGTACTCCTCTCTGAAGTCGTAACTCGACACGACTCGACAGTTTGATGTTGGCCGAAGCTGGGGCGATAGGCTTGTTCTGAAGCTAGTAATTTAAATTTCCACTGAATGGAGATGGTTGGAAGAAATTAAGACGTAAATACACTTATAGTGGGCGATGTATTGAAGATAGAGATATGCTGTCCCGGACGTTTTTGTAGACATTTTCATGCTGAACAATAGTACTCATAGTAACGGTTAACTCAGCGAAAGCTTGAAATGCACACGGACGACAGGTTGGTTTTCGACTAGATTCACTGAACTCGTTACTGCTCAGCTTCCTTTTCTCTCTACAGAAACCTTCCCCGAAAACTCCCCTAAAGAACGGTGAAAACCGCAACAAAATCCATCCAGTGGTTCTCGAGATAACCCGATACATCCGAGAATCGGGGACTTTGTTTATACTATGTAGAGATTTGCTGGCTGTATCCGACATGCGTACGTTGATCATGAATTGAAGAGTGTAACTCAAAATCCTTCTGTGCAATTTTTGAAAATAATTAGTTTCTGCATTACAACCCATCTATGTACCATTGCCAATGCTTCCAAAATACGGCTATGTGCCACAATGGTTTGTTTAGTTCATACATTCATCATAAGATGGAAGCTCTGCTACAGGGCGTCAGGAAATGTTCTCCGCAGTGACTGCCGGCTTCTGCCAGCAGTTTAGTAGGCAGCACGGTGTCCTTGACAGGGTGAATCCCACACGTGTTGGCTGTCGAAATCGTCAGTGGGTATTGCAATAAGTGAGCGTGTGTGTCATCAGCACTTCCAGCATCTGTTATGAATAGCGCTCGGATTTTTAGGTACATAAATATTTTTTTAATGTAAATACATATTTTAAGCATTTTCACTGTAAATACATAAATTCCTGCTTTTCAATTATTAGCGCATAAAAAGACATAATATTTACTTTTTTAAATAAAATCAGTATTCTAGATCTTTCATTGAATTTTAGTTCTGTGTTACTTCAACGGGGAAGAACTTGTGAGATATCTAATCTTCATTCAGAGCATATGTCAACGTGCAACTGTGTTATTTTTAACCTGTCGCCCCATGCCACTCACTGTGGAAGCCGGGGATTTCCTTGTCCATAGCCATATTGCACCACGTGCTAGACCTCCCACCCCCTCTCCCCAGCTACCTGGAACAAGTGTCACTCACATGTAGTTCATTTCTGGCACTGTGAAGTGTAAGGCAGTTCTACAATGCCTCAAGTAAAAACAACTACAAGTTATCGTCCGTTGCAGAATTTAAAGATAATTTTAATTCTGAAGGGGGAGTTCTGTTCTGCCAACCATGTGGGAAAGCAATCAAAGCTGAACAGCGATCTCAAGTTACACAACAACTTAAGGGCAAGAAACATATTGCCGCAGTTTCGAGCCTTCAGAAGAAGTGTTTGGCGATTATCGTCGGTCATGTGTGATGGACAACCTGAAGATATATCTCGTTGTGTATTGTAATGCTTCAGCAGTCAGTGAGACATAGAATAAATTGCATTCGTGAGTGCTGCATATTGTTTATATACACATTAATAAACTAAATTATAATTAAATATTTTTACTTCTTTGTCACATATTTCAGGTATTTTTAATACATAAAAAATAAATAATCTCCCGATTGTTAGCACCTAAAAATCCGAGCCCTAGTTATGAATGGCTGTGGTGATTAAAAAGTTAACTGTTAATACAAGCGACAGTCGTGCTGCCAACGTAACTACTGACGATAGCATGTAGGCACTGCGGAGAACATTTCATGGCGCCCTGTATGTTGATCACGTGTTTACCCAGAAGTTTGCTAAGTACCAATAGCTCAGGAAGAGGCTGTGTACCTGAAGACCTACATGATCTGATACATATGCAAACAAATTCCAATTCGTTGACACAACTGAACCACATAACATGTTTCTCACTCGAGAACATTCATTCGACATATCGATTGCCAAGGTAAGGGTTGTATTTGCTTTGTAAGGAAGTCTATACTTCCGTAGTGCTTTGGCATTGCTCGTGACGTAGATACTACATTTTATAATGTGTATCGGGCGTCTTGCATTGGCCTACTCAGTGAGCACTAAACAGCGTCTTGGTGAGGAGTACCGTACCAACTGAAGAGCCCAATGGTACACTGGGGCGAAACGCTGTAAATTCTTTGATGATGATGATGATAATTGTTGTTTTAAGGGGCCTAACATCTAGGTTATCGGCTCCTAATGGTTTGGGTGATCATGAAGAAGATAATGAAATGTAAACTATAACTAACTACTAACTTATATACTAGAAGAAGAAATGGAAAACAAAAGGAGAATAAGGCAAATAATGGACAGGAGGACAACAAAAGGCCCTCAACCCTCGAAGAATACGGATTGAGGGACTTGGAAGGAAGGAGAGCCATAAAAGGCAGATAGGAAAGTGAAAGAGGAGAGGGTCCGCCCCACAGGAAATGATAAAAGCTCGAATGAAGTGGCATCTGTCATATATTTCCAGCATAGGCCAATTATGTTATTATTGTTTTAAGGGGCGAGGTCATCTGCCCCTCTTAACACCGATTGCTTTACACTATACACACTAAGTATACTTGAAAATTTAGAAATACGAAAATTACCTAAAAATAATGGAACAAAATTTAAATAAAACTAATAATTGAATGGTTGCTCCAAATAAAGATCTGACACAGAAATAGAAATTTATTGGCGAAGAAAAAAAGACATTGATTTATATTTAAATCTTATAAGTAAATCATCCGCTTTTCAATCTTCTAAGCAATATAAACAAATGTATGTCACACTAGAGGGGAAATACTACTCATCAACTATCCATTTCTTGTGGGTTAGATCCTTATTCGGGGTAACTATTCAATAATAATTATAATAATAATAACCCCTGGCACTACAGCCTACCTAGGCCTACCAAGCGACCGCTGCCCAGCCATTTGACCTGCAGATATTGAGGTGACATGTGGTAAGCGCATCAGGTCCCCTCGGCCATTAATCTCGGTTTTCGTGACCGGGGAGCTGCCTCACTTTTACTCGATTATCCTCACGAGGCTGAGTGCACCCCGTCCGGCCTCACGTCAGTTTCTAAAATCCCTGACGGAGCCAGGAATCGAACCCGGGGCCTCCGGCTCAGAGACAGGCGCCCTACCCCAAAACCACGGAACCGGCATTCAATTATAATAATAAACAAAAATTACGGAAAACAAAAAATAAGATTTCAAAAAAGAACCAATTTTGAGTCAATTATCACTTCAAAATTTCCATTGCAGGCCCACTCACACTTTCAAATCAAGGTATGTCGTGTCGGTGAGTCATGGTTTCCCTATTAAGGGGTCGGAGAAGAGTTGTCATGGATGGGAAAGAGTTGAGGGTCCACCTCAATGGCATGTAAAAAGGGGGAGCAACCGGACCCAGCTCAGGAATCCTTCGAGGTCGCCAACTTCCGAACTCACCAGCCATGATCTCATGATGGTGTAGCACTATCCAGGGAGCACCTTAAGGGGTGGGGCTACACACACCCTGCCTCCTTGAGGGCCTTGAGAAGAAGCCAGGAGATATCAGGAAAAGAAAAAAAAACAAGAGGTCTAAACCCTCGAAGAATGAGGGCATCAGGAAAGTTGAGATGATGATGATGATGATAATTGTTGTTTTAAGGGGCCTAACATTTAGGTTATCGGCCCCTGATGGTTTGGGTGATCGTGAAGAAGAAAATGAAATGCAAACTGTAACTAAAACTACTAACTTACATACTAGAAGAAGAAATGGAAAACAAAAGGAGAATAATGCAAATAAAGGACAGGAGGTATAGAAATGCCCTCAACCCTTGAAGAATGCAGATTGAGGGATTTGGAAGGAAGGAGAGCCATGAAAGGCAGATAGGAAAGTGAAAGAGGAGAGTGTCCACCCCAGAAGTAATGGATAAAAGCGGGAAAACCAGACCCAGCTCAAGAATCCCCCGGGTCGCCCACCCCCCAACTCACCAGCCGTGAGCCCTTGAGGGTGTAGCACTATCTAGGGTGCACCAGAAGTGGTGGGGCTATATGCACCCTGCCTCCTTAAGGGCCTTAAGCAGAAGGCAGGAGATAACATGAAAAGAAAATAAGGCTGACCACTTGTAGAAGGAGAGTATCAGAAAAGATGAGACAATGCCAATTAAGGCGGGAAAGGAAGAGACTCCCTAGGCCTCGGACACACTAATACCGTCGGGGTCCGAAGAGAACAAGAGTTGACCAAGTGAGGTCGATAGGAAAGAAGACGGAGAAGGAGCCCGGCACAAGTAAGTGGATTTATTTATTTATTTATCGTATGGCTTTAAGTGCCGGGAGTGTCCTAGGACATGTTCGGCTCGCCTGAGTCTGTAGCTGCTTCCAGCGGACACCCTAAAGGGTGAGCTACAAGTTCCGTTCAATTTCAAGTAGTTCCAACTTTCGCCACCAGATATCAATGATACCTAGTGGCGAACGTTGGAACTTTGATAGAGCGTTCTGACGAAATCTAACCTAACAAATTTTGCTTTACACAAGTTTAGTCTGTGAAAGGATCTTTTACATGCCATAAATCTATGACATGGGACCGCCGGCTTTACTTCCCCTCCGAAGGAAGGCATACTGAAGGATTTTTAACGCTCTTAAAAAATCCGACGACTTCGGCCGGGTTTGAACCCGCTATCTTGGGCACAGCAATTCAGCATGCTACCAACTACGCTACCGAAGCCGCTAAGTAAGTAAGTAAGTGGAAGCAATGCCGGACTCAGCTGGGGCCCCGTGGTCGCTAACCCACGTTCCACTAGAGGTGAGCCCCTGGGGGGAACAAAAGGAGAACAATGTAAATAAAAGACAGGAGGAAAGGAAATGCCCTCAACCCTCGAATAATGAGAATTAAGGGACTTGGAAGGCAGGAGAGCCAAGAAAGGCAGCGAGGAAAGGGAAAGACGAGAGAGTCCGCCCCAAAGGCAGTGGAAAAAGGGGAAAAACTTGGCCCAGGTCAGGAATCCCTGGGGGTCGCCACAGCCGTGAGCCCTAGGGGGTGTAGCACTATCCAGGGGTGTAACACCAATTGGTTACAAAACTCATATGTTGGGTCTATAATGGCGCTTGTTGGGAGTACTGTGTATAACCCCAACAAACTCTGTGGCATGGCAGGTGGCTTAGTATGGAAGGTTAAAATTATTGTTCCTTTTATGATATTGTTTTTTTTTTCTTCATTCTATGACTTTGTTTTATATTATGAGTACCGTGTCTGATTATTGGCTTGCGGGGAAATATTTATTTATTTATTCGAGTCAAAAGCATTACAACATACACAGAGGGATGATACACAATATTAAAAAGAAATAATACATAAAACAATGTCTCGAATTAGATTGTCTTTGCCCAGAAACGGGCCACTGTCACACCCTTTTCATGACCTTCCATTAACTCCTGCATTGTGCAAGAGCACGGGCCCAGTTCACAGGAACACAGGTGCATCATGGTCTGTCTCTCTCCACACTCACAGAGTTCTGATTCCTGTAGGTATCCCCATTTGTGGAGATTAACTTTGCATCTCCCAACACCAGTCCGAAGTCTGTTGAGTGACCGCCAAGTTTCCCAGTTGTTGTTGTGGCCTGCTGGAAGCCTTTCCATGGCCTTCATCCAATCTGGTGGTATGGTGGATTGCCATAGCTGTATCCTGGCTACTTCGGGTTTTGTAGTAGGCATCGATGTAGTTTGCAGGAAGCTTTTCCTTGATTTTAGCCGCCTTCTTGGAGGCTGGTGACCAAAAAGAGGGTGAGCATGGTCCTCTGCGGACTTATTTCGTTCCGTTTGTGCTATGACCTCACGGCGTACCTCAGGTGGGGCTATTCCTGCCAAGGAATGTAGTTTGTGGACAGGTGTAGGTTTCAGGCAACCAGTAATTATTCTGCAGGACTCGTTGAGGGCAACATCAACCTGTTTTACATGAGCTGAGTGATACCATACAGGGCTAGCATACTCAGCAGCTGAATAACACAGAGCTAATGCAGACATACGTAGTGTTTCAGCATGGGCGCCCCAGTCGGCCCCTATCAACTTACGAAGTATGTTATTTCGTGTAGATACTTTTTGTTTAACATTCATACAATGTTTCTTGTAAGATAGGGTGCGATCTAAAGTTACCCCTAGGTATTTTGGGGTAAAACAATGTTCCAGGTGAGCTCCTCCCCAACTAATATTGAGTTTCCTTGCTGCTTCCCTGTTTCTGAGGTGGAAAGCACAAACCTGTGTCTTGGATGGATTAGGTTTGAGTTGATTTCTCTTGTAGTAAAGTGAAAGGTCCTCCAGTGCATCCGAGAGAATCTGCTCCACTTCTTCAAACTTTTCACTTTGTGCTGTCAGACAGAGGTCATCTGCATAGATAAATCTCTTGGTATGTAGAGATGTAGGCTGATCATTAGTGTACACATTAAACAGAAAAGGTGATAGAACACTGCCCTGTGGTAGACCATTTCGTTGGGTTTTCCAGCGACTGCGGGTTCCTTGGAACTCGACAAAAAACCTTCTGTTTTGTAGAAGACAAGCAACAATTTCTGTGAGTCCAAAATCTTTGGTAATCTGGTACAGTTTACCAAGCAGGATTTGATGTTGAATAGTATCGTAGGCAGCCGTTAGATCCACCAAAACTGCACCAGTTATCTTCCTGTTCTCCAAACCATCTTCGATGTGCTGTGTTAGGCACAATATCTGTGAAGTACAGCTCTTTCCTGGTCTGAAGCCTGCTTGTTCTGGGATCAGAAGTGGATCAAGTTTTGGAGATAGTCTGTTAAGGAGCATTCTCTCAAACACTTTGTATAAATGGCATAACAGCGAGACTGGTCTGTAGTTCTTAGGATCAGATGGATCTTTGCCAGGCTTCAGGATGGCTATGATTTTTGCTTTCCGCCATATTTTTGGAATTTGTTTGCGGCAAATGATGTTGTTGAAAAGTTGTAGAAGCCACTCCTTTGTGTTTTTACCAAAATGTTTTATTTGCTCTATGCGGATGTCATCAAGACCAGCAGCTTTACCATTCTTGCACATTTGTATGGCCATCTCCAGTTCCTTTAAGCTGAAGACACACGAAAAGTCACTTGTTTCATTGTCGTAGTCTCTTTTGATTTTGGTTTTCTTCATGTGCTCCTCGACTTTGCCGTTCAACACTAGCTGATGGGCTATTTGGTTGGGAGATATGTTAGAATGCAATTTTCTATTGGATGGTTCATTGTTTAATCTCTTCATTAGGCTCCAAGCTTTTTGACTGTTTTGTGACATGTTGATGTTAGATACTGTTTGAGCCCATTTGTTCCGTTTTCTTTCTGCCAGAGCAGTATTGAGTTGACGACCTAGGTGAATTGTTTCGTTTCCAAATGGATTCATATTGAAGGAACAAATGTACTCTGAGTATAAGTCTTTTATCTCTGGGGTAAGACCTGCAATGTATACTGTTCTGCAACCCCGTGGAATGCACTGACGGGAGCATTTCTGGACAGTAGCCACAAACTGTTCATAATTCTCTGGAGATGCATCCAGCTCAAGAACAGATTCATCAAGTGATGCCGTAAATTTGTTCCACTTAGCTTTCTGAAAGTTATATCTTCTTCGAAATGGCAAGCACTGAGGGCGAACTGCAGCGAAAACTTGGCACACAATAGGTCTATGTTGTGTATTTGGGATTGGGTTTGCTACGGTCTTTACGCATTGCCCAGCAATGGTTTCGCTTGAAAAAATTAAA
Source organism: Meconema thalassinum (assembly GCA_946902985.2). Taxonomy (NCBI): domain Eukaryota; kingdom Metazoa; phylum Arthropoda; class Insecta; order Orthoptera; family Tettigoniidae; genus Meconema; species Meconema thalassinum. Next base: position 514,242,489 of record OX336392.1, on the reverse strand, counting down.
TCGGGGTTGTAGCCACGTTTCCATCTTCCACTGTTGAATGACGGAGGCAACTTCGGGTCGTGTACAAGGCACAGCTAATTTGATTCAGCCCAATTTATTACAGCTTCACCATTTTCGTCATCGTGAAGGTAACCCCATAAATTACTATGACTATTAAAATCTCCAATTACAAAGTGAGTGTCTTTGTTGTCCATATTTTTAGTCTTCTTAAAGGAGAACGGAGAATTGGGTGGTTTATATATTGAAGATATTGTGCAACTTGATAGCTCCACTGTTAGTATCTCTATATTATCTTCATCAGAACAGTCAGTGGACAATACTGTGATACCTGATCTAATAAAGATGGCACTCCCATACTGCTCGTGAGATCTTTCAGCGACTAGTATCATTCCTGGAATTGCTGGTAGTCTCTGCTGGTTACTTCTGTGGGTTTCCTGGATACAGAGTACATCACACTGATGTTCGTGACAGAGAGCAGATAAGAGATCTGCCTTGCTGTAGGAGATTCCTTCGATGTTAATCGAGACAATAGTTAGCTTTGGTCCTGAAAAGGACCTATTCATTATATCATTTACCATCGTAACACAAATGAATTGAAATGCTTTTGGAATGCTGACGTTCAGTTCAGTACTAGAAATTCTATTCCAGTACCTATGCAGGGACACCACATGCAGGAATCAGCGGGGAAATGAAATTAAAGGAAATGAGAGAGGACCTTTATGTTATGAATGTACAGTATGATCGTGAGTAATTGTGAATATATATATTGTGCCCAATTGGACACGGCTGACTAGCATCGAACCGGAGTCTTTATAAAAGAAAGACCAGGCCCATGAATCTGCTGAGAATCGAACCACTGATATCTGAGGGGAAACAGCCACAGTAAACCCAAGGAGCAATGAGTTATAACTGTATATAGGGAACAGCATGATTTCACGTCCAGAACGAGAATATTATAGCATTAAATTTGGAATATTGTAGAAAATACAAGCCAGTATACGTATAAGCTACTAAGAGCTGGAGAAAACGGGCAACTTGACAGTTGACTAATCGTAGTTAGCAAAGGGGCGTTACGAGTCGACGCCAGCGAACTACTTATCGGCGGGACTGGGGGAACGAATTGAGATTGATGGCTATGGGAACCCCAGTCTCACAAGGAGAAGGAGCAGAGTGGGGGAGGTCACCCACAGAAATTAATTAATTACGGCCAAATGGAGCAATGAATTGAGATGAAACTTACATCCAGATGCATATATTCTAGGAAAGGTAATTTAGGAGAGTCCACACACCTAAATTAAAGCCTGCATCTAAAAAGGAGGTTGTGCACATACCAAATCCGCGGCAGAGCTAGGATTTGTCTTGTAGCAGCAGGGGAATAACCGAGGTAGCGTCCCAACGCCATGGAAGAAAGCAATTAATTCTAATTAATTGGACGAAGCAATTGCCAGCACGCAAGTGAATTTGGAACTTCCATGAATAGTCAATAGACCGGATCCTTTTATTTTAAGATTGTAGTGGGACACTGAAGCATCTCGATATTTCGAAAAGTAATTAAGATGTGCTTGATATGATGGTATCAAATGAATTATATGTACTGTTTCCATACATATGGAATGTTGGAACGAAGTAATTGGATAAGATTTGGCCAAGTTATTGTCCGAGGACAAATTAACTGCACCAAATAAAGAATAATTACCCAGTTCATGCTAATTTATTCATACGGGTAGCGTAATTTAATGATATGACACGTTTGTAACGATAATGATATGACCCGTTTGTAACGATAATGATATGACCAGTCCCAGAAGAGTGTTGTATGGAGAAGCTATAAAATGTCTATAACTATGTGTATTTTGGATGGGAAGGTGTACCACTTCAGCGTTTGAAACTTATGGGAAAAGAAGACGATACGCGCGGAAAAACAACACATGCTAAACAGGGCATAAGCTAATGAATCAATGTCATTTAAAGTAAATGTTCCGTGTCAAAACGGATAAATATTTAATAATTGCATATTTAATGTTATTTAAATGTAATTTGTGCTTGTGTTGTGATATGAAAATTTTTGTTAAATTGTGCCACGTGAAGAACACTATGGACACTCGCAAATGTCAAAGAGCACCAACGATAAGATATCTAGGATAGATATGAGTGCGGTGGAGCACCAAGCTGTATGAGAATAGACTCACATGTAATTTTGATTTTTGTTGTTGTGGGAAGTAATTGTAAAATATGTTTGTGTTTTGTGTTGTGTTTCGCCATGAATTAGTACCATTAAATGTGATATTTAGGACTATGTTGTTTCTTTCAAGTAGAGTAGTTACCTGATAGACTCAAATCCTGAATATGTGCTCGTATAGTGGGTTGAACGCCCCTTGCCTCGAAAGACCGTGAACTAGCTGGGATACGAACACATGTTCCATATAATAACGAAAGGGTACATGGAGGACATGTTATTGTACTAGGATTGAGTCACAGGTACTACTAAAAGTCGGCCAAGGTATTAAATGGTAGAGACAAGAATAGCAGAAAAGCTAGGGTATATTAGGAAAGGCCGCGTCCCCGAGTTGATAAGCCTACACGTTCGAAATAAATGTTGATAATACTCCTGTAGACATGCTTAAATGTAAATGTAATATCCCTTTCCAATTATCATGGCATGGCCCAGCGCTGGGCATTCGGCAATAAAAACCATCCCTGGACGGTTTTTGCTATTAAGTCAGAACTTAGCCGAGGTCTTGCATTGGGGCAGCCATACCTTACCAATTATCATGGCGCCCAGAGAACGTGATGGCTTATGGGATTCAGAAAACCCCATAATAATAGTATGGTTTCCATGGGGGAAAACCATAATAATATATTTTTCCTCAAACTGTGTTTGAGTGATTGTGAGTCTTTTTAGGTTATACTCAGACATTAGACGTTGTTGTCAGACGAGTGAATGTACAGACGGGTACGCGGGTCTAAACCCATTCCATAGGTGTTCATAGCACTGTGCTAAAATGAATGTTGTTGTTTTTGCGACATCGGAATTCTTTTCCCAATATAACGCACCAACATGTACAGCACGAGCCCACCTTTATCTCAAAGATAAGAAATACAGGATGGCTGGTACTGAAGGGGTACTAAAATGTATCGCAGAGATGAAGGAACATTTTGATACTACTCATGCCAAGAGTAGGGAAGATGCTAAGGCATTTCAAGAGGAAATAACGGGTAGATTGGATACAGTAAATACTCAGTTAGAAGTTAACAAAACTGAAATAAACGACAGCCTGAGGGCTAGTCAAAATGAAATGAGCCAAATGTTGGCTACGGTAAATACTCAGTTAGAGACTAATCAAACCGAGGTGAGCTAGATGTTGGCTACGGTAAACACTCAGTTAGAAAATAACCAATTAGAGGTCAGTCAAAGATTAGATTCAAATTATTTAGAGGTCAATAAAAAATTGATGATGTTAAAGAATCTATTAAACAAGAGGTAATTGAAAAGATTGTTAGCGTGGTTTCAGAGATGCAAGCAAATAATGACAAACGCTTTGAGTCAATAGAAATAAAGCTCGAGAATAACCTGCAAGTGTGCAGAGAATTGCAACGTGAGGTCAACGATAGATTAAACGATATGTCCGTAGAGCTTAAAGATATTCAGAATCAGAACTAAGCGAACACTAAGCGGCAGGAAAAGCAGTTTAATACGTTCACTCAGACCGTTGATCAAAGGCTCGAAGATAGCGAAGGAAAATGGGATAAACGTATGGCAGGCTACGCAAAAGCAGTAGATGAAGCATTAAAGAAGCAGGATCAGAATATCCTTGACCAATGCAAGGAGATCAGTGAAATAAAAACTTCCGCTAAAGAAAATAAGGGAATAATTATGAATATGAAGACGCAGGTTGGAAAAGTCCAAAAAGAGTTAGAACAATCTCAGAACGATCTAGCTGTCATTCACAAAAGGCAAGATGAGGACCAGGGAGAAATTACCAAAATAAGGATCGAAATCTCCAATATGCACGATCACATCCAAAAAGAGGTTATAGGTTTACGAGAGGAGTTGGAAGTTCGAGAGGGCTTGAAAAATGAAGTCAATGATAAAACGCTTGCCGAAGTAAGACAAGGTTTAGTGGGGGAAATTTCTCATATAAAAGAGAGCCTTAAAGATGACAAGGAGAAAATCTTTTCTATGGCAGAGCAACATCGTGATCGCCTAAAGAAAATAGAACAAGAAGTATTAGCTCGTTTAGAAAGAGCAGAAAATAGACACAGCCAAATAGAAACCAGGATGATTGCACACGAGGAGTCCAAATTGCGAAATCCTAGATCTAATGAAGGAAGCATAGATGAAAATAGGAGAAATAGATGGGCAGATATAGAGGTACAGCCCACTCCGAGAAATACAGCCATGCCAAGTGACAGCCCGTATATCACACCTGGTATACCTATTGCTATGTCCACACCGCATGAAAATGCTGTACAAAATCAAATAGTCACTGTTATAAGGGCTAATGACGAGAAACCGAGAAAGTATTCTGGGAGTAACTCAAATATGACACCCAAGTACTGGCTCAAAGAGGTTTCCAAATATTTAAATGACACAAAGGTACCGCCAGAGCGAAGATTAAGAGCTATCGAAAAACTGACTGAAGGTGAATGTGCCTTATGGTTCAGAAGTTTTCGTTACACCTTTGACACAGTAGAAGAGTTCCACCAGGCATTTTTAAAGAGGTACTGGGATTCAAATATCCAGCAGAATCTAAGATTGGACTTGTACTCCAGACGTTATAGTACAAATAATCCAACGAAGTATGCTGAATTTTTCATAGCACAATCATGCCGTTTCAGAGAGCTTGACGAAGCACCTAGAGAATTAGACCTTTGTTTAGCGATAGCCAAGCAATTACCATATGAAGTGCAAAGACTATTAATCTCGGCAAATGCCAAGACAGCGACTGAGATGGAGGCGGTACCCAGACAACTCGATCTCACCACTACGCAGCATATGAGGCAGAGTCGGAACACGGAACAAGTCCACATGACTAGTCCACAAACCGAACCGAATAGGGTGCAGACCAGAAATAAATCTACCAGCACAGAAACTGTGAATTCAGACTGGCAAAGAGAAGAAAGGGAAAACCAGAATTGGAGGCCAGCATACAGAGGAAGATCGAACCGCGGACACCGAGGAAGAAAAACCTGGAATCAGCGCCATACAAGGAATCAACAGCCTGATAACAGAAGAAATTACGGCCGAGATGGGAATAACCAAGACTGCAGATCCCAAGAACAGAGTCGCGGGTTCGACGAAGAAGCAGAAGAACGTTATCACGCATCATTAAGGTATATGGAGGAGCGTGGAGACGACAACAGGAAATCGCAAGTGCATTGGGATGAAGCGATTAAAAATAGAAGGTCACCCGACATCTATAAGAATGATGACGGAGCAAAGAGTCTGGAACTTCAACAGCACGAAGACAGACAGAAGAACTCCACAAGAAATGCAGCCATAAGAAAAACCAGCCAATTATGACTCAGGGAGAAGGAAATACCCGAAAGTCAATGCAAGTTTCACAAGCCCCATTTAATTATAAGAGATTTGCAAAATAATGTCTACAGAATAAAAGATGAAGAAACAGGCAAAGAAGTTGTGGTAAATAACGCCAATCTCAAATTGTATAGTCCACCGGAAGAGTATGAAACCGCAGAAGAACAAGCCATGCACACCCAAGTGTGCAGGGAATCATTAAGTATGCACGCAGAGAATCCGCAGAAAGGCCTACACCAGTTTGAAAGGAAACGAGACAGCCAGCTTACAGACCCCAAGGGAACAAGCAATGAATGCAGCTGTCAGGTGGGAGAGTTTTATGACCAGTTACGGGAAGCAGCCAGGGAACTACAAGCAATGAATGAAGCTCTAAGGAGAGAAAACGAGGAAATACGAAGACGGCAGACAGACCCAAGGGGAGAGGGAGCGAGACGACCCACTGCCCGGGAGCACTGACCGCCTAATGTAAACACTGTCTGCAAGTCGATGCAGTCAGGAGGTGGTTAGAAATAATTCACTTGTAAAATGAATTTTTCAAACTTAGCAGGGGAAAGATGTGCCCAATTGGACACGGCTGACTAGCATCGAACCGGGAACTTTATAAAAGAAAGACCAAGCCCATGATTCTGCTGAGAATCGAACCATTGATATCTGAGGGGAAACAGCCACAGTGAACCCAAGGAGCAATAAGTTATAACTGTATATAATTATAACAGCATGATTTCACGTCCAGAACGAGAATATTATAGCATTAATGTTGGAGCTGTAGGAGACAGTCAGTTCTTCTTGACTCAACTCGTGGAGCGACATGCTGTTCGATCACGCAGGAAAGTGCGCGAAATTTATAAGTAGCGACGTTCAGTATATTAGTAATGAACAATGAAAGGCGCATCTTGCAGCATAATAAAAGTAATTCTGCATTATATGATAATTAGTCGACAACAGACGTACAAGCAGACAGCATACGCGACTTAATAAGCAGTACAGCATAGAGATATTTTAGGATGATGTTAACAGACAATGAACCTATCCGCAGGGAGTGTTATAATAATTCAAATAACACATACAATTGTAATGAACACTACAGTTTTACGGGAACCTGGAAAGCATCACAAGTATTTGTGATCTATGTTTGAACAACTTTGCAGTAGAGAAGATAGAAGCTGTAGCAGACGGGAGATGAGCACACACACGCGAGATAGACTTTCGAAGGAGACAGACGGTTGGCAGGATTTAGCTGCATCGCATCTCTGAAGTCAGGCAATAGAGGGAATCCAAGCAAGGATCCGTGTGAAAAATTGTGTATAAAGTTATGCAACAGTGATCATTAAAAGTGCTTATGTTTATATGTTTAAAAAATGTGTGTTGTTTAAAAAGTATAAAATGCCACTAGTGCAAGATATAATTACCATGTGCAAATCTTATGCAATGTGTCGTATGGAAAGTGTAATGATTGCTTAAAGCAAGCATGATGGTGGGCGAACTGCTGTCGTGTTGGACTAACTCAGCGAGAATGAAAGTGAGTACCATTCCAATATGTTGATATGATTTAATAGCTCACCATACAACAAATCATTTCCTCAAATATTAAGAATTAACAGTCATTTGTGTACGAGCTCACATCCCTCGTATTTGTTATAAATATATGGCTTTGAGGATGACAAGCTTACGACCATTTAGGCGTAAGTTGTTGATGAAAGTAACGATAACCTTAACAAATAATAATAATAATATAATTTGGGGTCGGTAACAATAATAAATATATAAATCGGCGTATTCATGCCTATAGAACGTGCAAAGTGTGTCATATCTATTGTAAAAATATAGTGTTATTGTGAAAGGTAAGGAAGATAGATAAATAGCGAGATAAAGAGAGTTTTTCAGTGTCATTGAAATGATAGATAAATGTTTTATTATGTTATATTCTACATGGTTTAGCCATTAAGATAGTCAATGTAAATGCCAGTAAATTAATACTTGTTTTGGAACTGCGTAAAGCTTTGGCTTATAAATAAATGTATGAAGGACATGAGTGCTTTAGGAATTGAGTCATCTGAAATAAATTTTATTTTTAGCCGCGATCAGCGAGCATGTAACGTAGAATCAAGAGATTTACGTCAATAAATTGCAGGGACCATCCGAGAATAGTTCGCACGTTGACGAATCTAGTAGGCTAATCTTCGAAGCTACGATATGGTATCGCCTTAGAGCATACATATGTATTCGCAACAGAGTTGGGACAGAGTCTGTCTGTATCCACTGTTAGCAGAATCTTCGCTGCCAGGGAAAACCACTAGACACCCTAGGTAGGCCAGTATAGTAATTGATCTGCCCTTAGAGCTAAGACAAAAAATTCTTCGAGAAGGAAACGTGGAGTTCCTCTAGTTATAGTCGGGCCCGTCCAGTGAGATAACAGTTTGAAACTCAGTTGGGACGCACTCAAAGCCACTGATTACGTCCATAGAACGGCGAAGCTATTTTGTGACCCATCCCTCGCTATGAATACTAATTAGGAGCCGATATGAGCCCATTAAATACTCTAAGTGTATGTATTAAATAATTAGATCGACTCAATTCGTAATGACACAATCCCATCATGTTCCCCAGCAGGGCTGCACCATTGAGTGAGCACATGGCCATTGCAGGAAGTCGGTCAGAGTAGCAGGTAGAATCTACAGACCCGACAGCCAGCTTGCCTGGACGGTCCGTGACGGATCTCTTGTTCACGCTAAAGGGAGTCAATAGACCGGATCCTTTTATTTTAAGATTGTAGTGGGACACTGAAGCATCTCGATATTTCGAAAAGTAATTAAGATGTGCTTGATATGATGGTATCAAATGAATTATATGTACTGTTTCCATACATATGGAATGTTGGAACGAAGTAATTGGATAAGATTTCGCCAAGTTATTGTCCGAGGACAAATTAACTGCACCAAATAAAGAATAATTACCCAGTTCATGCTAATTTATTCATACGGGTAGCGTAATTTAATGATATGACACGTTTGTAACGATAATGATATGACCAGACCCAGAAGAGTGTTGTATGGTGAAGCTATAAAATGTCTATAACTATGTGTATTTTGGATGGGAAGGTGTACCACTTCAGCGTTTGAAACTTGTGGGAAAAGAAGGCGATACGCGCGGAAAAACAACACATGCTAAACAGGGCATAAGCTAATGTATCAATGTCATTTAAAGTAAATGTTCCATGTCAAAACGGATAAATATTTAATGATTGCATATTTAATGTTATTTAAATGTAATTTGTGCTTGTTGTGTTGTGATATGAACATTTTTGTTAAATTGTGTCACGTGAAGAACACTATGGACACTCGCAAATGTCAAAGAGCACCAACGATAGGATATCTAGGATAGATATGAGTGCGGTGGAGCACAAAGCTGTATGAGAATATACTCACATGTAATTTTGATTTTTGTTGTTGTGGGAAGTAATTGTAAAATATGTTTGTGTTTTGTGTTGTGTTTTGCCATGAATTAGTACCATTAAATGTGATATTTAGGACTATGTTGTTTCTTTCAAGTAGAGTAGTTACCTGATAGACTCAAATCCTGAATATGTGCTCGTATAGTGGGTTGAACGCCCCTTGCCTCGAAAGACCGTGAACTAGCTGGGATACGAACACATGTTCCATATAATAACGAAAGGGTACAATATATATAATTAGTTCATTTATACTCTCCCTTTGTGTGCTAACACGCACGGCTCCTATAACCCCAATAAAACCCCTATATACAGTTACAGGGGGCACCAGAAGTGGTGGGGCTACACACATCCTCCCTCCTTAAGGCCTTGAGCAGAAGACTGGAGATACAATCAAAAGAAAAAGAAGGCTAACCCCTCGGAGAATGAGGGTATCAATGATGAGAAAAGGGTCAATTAAGGCGGGAAAGTGAAAGACTCCCTATGCCTCGGATACTCTAATACCGTCGGGATCGGAAAAGAACAAGAGTTGACCAAGGGAGGTCGATAGGAAAGATGACAGAGAGGAGCCCGGCATAAGTAAGTGGAAGTAATGCCGAACTCAGCTGGGGCCCCTTGGTCGCCAACCCACGTCTCACTAGACGTGAGCCCCTGGGGGGAACAAGAGTTGACCAAGGGAGATCAAAAGGAAAATACAGAGGAACCTGGCACGTTTAGGTGAAAGCAATGCCAGACCCAGTTGTGGTTCCGTGGTCGCCAGCCCACATACCATTAATCATGATCGTCTGGGAGAGCCTGTACGAGGAAGGAGGAACCTGTTAAAATGCCATCGTTTCGCACAGCCTCTGTCCTTAAGCTGATAGAGGAGAAGCACATTCATTAATTCTTGCGAGCCGTGTAATCTTGTTAGCTCATATCTGAGCGTACAATTACACCATCGACTGCTCAATCGATACTCGAGCCTCTTCGATGCTACAATCTCAATTTGGAACGGAATTCTATGACTTGACACTATCTTAGATTCGAGTACTGAGGCATTCACACCGCCAGATTGGAAATTACTCTGACGGTCTAGTATTGCTTAGTTTGTTTAGTGTTCTTATCCGACCCCGACGGTATTAGGGTATCCGAGGCCTAGGCAGTCTCTTCCTTTTCCGCCTTCATTGGCCCTTGTCTCATCTTTCCTGATCCCTTCCTTCTGCGAGGGGTCAGCCTTCTTTTTCTTTTCCTGTTATCTCCTGCCTTCTGCTCAAGGCCCTCAAGGAGGTAGGGTGTATGTAGCCCCACCACTTCTGGTGCACCCTAGGAAGTGCTACACCCTCAGGGGCTCGCGGCTGGTGAGTTCGGGAGTTGGCGACCCCGAGGGATTCCTGAACTGGGTCCGGTTTTCCCCTTTTGTCCCTTACCTGTGGGACGGACCCTCTCCTCTTTCACTTTTTGCCTAAAATGCATTTTGTATGGAGGGCATTTTGCAGGTATTTTGATTCTCAATTGTATTTTGTGGTTATTTTGAATCTAAATTACATTCTGTAGGTATTTGCAATCTAAATTGCATTTTGTAAGTATTTTCAATTTCAGTTGCATTTTCTAAGCATTTCGACTCTACATTGCATTTTGTACGTATTTTGAGCCTAACCTACATTTTGTGCGTATTTTTCAATCTATTCCTTTTGTGAATATTTTCGTTCTAAGTTCCCGTTTGTAAGTATTACCGCTCTCCATTTTGTGAGTAGTTTCAATGTGAGTTCCTTTTTGTAAGTAGATTTCCGTCTCACTTAATTTTCGTTCTGGTTTCAATTTCATTGTCAATTTCGCTATCACCCAGACCACTAGGGGCCGATAACCTAGATGTTAGGCCCCTTAAAACAATTATCATCATCATCATACCTTTTCCGACGTGGGACGTGGGTTGGCGACCACGGGTCCCCAGCTGAACCCGGCATTGCTTCCACTTGCTTGTGCCGGGCTCCTCTCCGTCTTCTTTCCTGTCGACCTCACTTGGTCAACTCTTGTTCTCTTCCGATCCCGACGGTATTGGCAACTCAAACTAACACTTGGGGCGCTGCGGTCGGTCTGGATAAGTAGGGTAAAAATACTCGATAACACGCGTTTGATATGGAACACTTTTTATTTTTCGGTTATAATCAGTAAATGTGGACCCTAAAATAATGATAGTGTTATTTTTAATTGTATATATGTATAACTGTGCGATACACGTGATCTAATTTGTGTGTTCCACTGGACTTTATGTGTCAATTGCATATTATCAAGCATCAGTGTCTACTGGTATTTGTTTTTGAGCAGTTCGAGTCATGGCGCTGTTACGTTTAAAAGCTACCGTATATTTGAGTTTGCTCACTGGACCATAGACTCTAGAAATTATTTGCTGCTTGGTAGGGTGAAGGGATGAGTTTAACTTGTATTAAAACTCGGGGGAGACAGGAATTGCTTGATTTTTTATGATGGTTAGCAGGTAGGTTTGGTGTTGAATATCGGACTGGTAGCTCGTTCTTGCAGAGTAGATATTTACCCTACGAAGTCAAATTTGGCCTATATGACTCGTAGTGGGATAGCTCGGATATCGGTAGGGTTATTGGAAATGAACTAGGGAGCGAGGAAGGATACCTGACTGATGAAGCTTGGCTGTCCTCGGCTGGTGCCGGTAGGCTTGGCTGTCTTGGTACGGCTTGGCTCGGCGAGACTGTACTTGGCTGTCAAGGTGCGGCTTGGCTCACCGTAACAGTGAACAACCCGTCCTGTCGTCAGTGTGTGTAGTGGTGAGTGGTCCAACCCGCTCCTATTGACCGTATTTATTTGGTATCGTCACCTTTCGGCTATTGCTATTTGCATCTTTTGGAAAATGATGAAAACTTATATCCGCAACCCTCTTATACATCGACTTATACTGAGCAATATACTTTGCTTTTACTCATTTTGCACTCTATCAACGAGTAAAACTTATTACTTATGTATAAAGACACGAATAATTTACCACGATCTGCTTACCAATACAAGGAATTATACACAAACAGTCACCACGTTGGTAAGTTTCTCATTTTTACCGCTAGATGTCATATCAGATAGCTGGAGTTGCCAATTAGGGTATCCGAGGCCTAGCGAGTCTTTTACTTTCCCGCCATAATTAATTGTACCTCCTGCCTTCTGCTCAAGGCCCTTATGGAGGTTGAAAATGCAATTGAAAATCAAATTACTCAGAAAAAGTGGCTGATGAAGGCGTGGTTCCGCCCCTTAAAACAACAACTCACAAAACTGTTAGTAGTATATTATTGTTGTTTTAAAAAAAGGAAGCTTGTAGTTTAACGTGACCGTCAATCTCGAGATCATGAGCCACGGGACCTCCTTTTTACGTGGAATCCGAACCACAGGACATGGCATTTCACTTCGAAAATCGCACATGCATTGACCGGGAATCGAACCCGGACCACCATGGTGAGAGGCATACAGCTAGACCGCTGAGCCACCACGCCCCCAATTGTTGTTTTAAGGAGGCGGAACTACATGGTCATCTGCCCCTCTTAAGATTAAAAAATACAAATTTGGAATGGAACATCTTAATTTGAAGACACCGAAAATTAATTAAACAGAAAATTAAATAAAATTATAATTATAAAAATAAACAAAAATTGCGTAAATACAAAAATTCTTGATGATAGTTGTTGTTTTAATGGGCCAAACATCTAGGTTATCGGCCCCTAATGGTTTGAGTGATCGTGAAAATGAGATGAGAATGAAAACTATCTAACTACAGAAGAAATGGAAACCAAAGGAGAATAACGCAAATAAAGGACAGGAAGAAAATAAATGCCCTCAACCCTCGAAGAATGCGGGTTGAGGGACTTGGAAGGAAGGAGAGCCATAAAAGGCAGATAGGAAAGTGGAAGAGGAGAGGGTCCGCCCCACAGGTAATGGATAAAAGGAGGAAAACCGGACCCAGCTCAGGAATCCCTCGGGGTCGGCAAATCCCGAACTCACCAGCCGTGAGCCCTGAGGATGTAGCAATATCTAAGGCGCTACAGAAGTGGTGGGGCTACATACACCCTGCCTCCTTGAGGGCCTTGAGCAGAAGGCAGGAGAGAACATGAAAAGAAAAAGAAGGCTCACCCCTCGCAGAAGGAGGGTATCAGAAAAGATGAGACAAGGGCCAATTAAGGCGGGAAAGGAAGAGAATCTCTAGGCCTCGGATACCTTAATACCGTCGGGGTCGGAAGAGAACAAGGGTTGACCAAGTGAGGTCGACAGGAAAGAAGACGGAGAGTAGCCCGGCACAAGTAAAAGGAAGCAATGCCGGACTCAGCTGGGGCCCCGTAGTCGCTAATCCACGTCCCAATAGATGTGCGCCCCTGGGGAGAATCATCATTCAAAAACGAACAAGTCGTTGAGTTAATGTTCACTGGAAAATTTAGATTGCTGGCCCTAACCGACTCTCACTTATAAAGCGTCATCGGCTAATATAAGTTTGAATGTCATCTGCAAACCAAGGTTTCTTCGTAAGTAAGCAAGATCCACACACTCGGTTAAAATGTGGGCCACGGTGGATACGGCTCCACAGGTACAAATTGGGGGGTCTTCCCTTCTCATTAACTACGAGAGGTTGGATCTTGTATGACTTATCCTTGGTCTACACAAAATGACGGACTCCCTCTGTGACCGGAAAGAACTCCGCCACACGCGAGTAGTTCCCTTGATTACTCTCAGTTTACTGGGCAGTGGGTCAGCTAGCCACTGACTCTCCCAAAATGCCAGAACTTGTCGGCGTAACTGAGAGCGAATATCTCTAGCGGGTACCTCCATTGGTCGAGGTGGTAGTGATACCGCCTCTTTTGCAGCTTGATCTGCTAACTCATTTCCCACAATTCCCATGTGGCTTGGCAGCCACAGAAAGGTGATTCGAGTGTCAGCGCGGCACAACCCGGCTAGTAGGTCGTGGATTCGCTGCACTAGGGGGTGTTGCGGGAAACATGTAGCAATTGACTGCAACGAACTCAAAGAGTCGGTACACACCAGATAGTGGATTCGTGCAAACGGTAGAGCAAACTGATGATGATGATGATGATAGTTGATGTTTTAAGGGGCCTAACGTCTAGGTTATCGGCCCCTAATGGTTTGGGTGATCGTGAAGATGAAAATGAAATGTAAACTATAACTAAAACTAACTAATAACTAATATACTAGAAGAAAAATGGAAAACGAAAGGAGAATAAGGCAAATAAAGGACAGGAGGAAAAGAAATGCCCTCAACCCTCGAAGGATGCGGATTGTGGGACTTGGAAGAAATGAGAGCCATGAAAGGCAGATAGGAAAGTGATAGAGGAGAGGGTCCGCCTCAGAGGGAATGGATAAAAGGGGAAAACCGGACCCAGCTCAGGAATCCCTCGGGGTCACCAACCCCCGAACTCACCAGACGTGAGCCACTCAGGATGTAGCAATATCCAGGGTGCACAAGAAGTGGTGGGGCTACATACAACCTGCCTCCTTGAGGGGCATGAGCAGATGGCAGTAGATAACAGGAAATGAAAAAAAAAGGCTGACTGCTGGCACAAGGAGGGTATCAGAAGTATGAGACAAGGGCCAATTAAGGCGGGAAAGAAAGAGACTCCCTAGGCCTCGGATAGCCTAATACCATCGGGGTCGGAAGAGAACAAGAGTTGACCAAGTGATGTCGATAGGAAAGAAGACGGAGAGGAGTCAGGCACAAGTAAGTGGAAGCAATGCCGGAATCAGCTGGGGCCCCGTGGTCAACAACCCACGTCCCAATACATGTGAGCCCCTGGGGGGGGGGGGGGGGGGAGGAGTGAAAGATGAGAGGGTCCGCCCCACAGCTAATAGTGCAGACTGCAGAGATTCATAGTTGGCAACGAGCTCCGCAGTAAACACACTACAGGCCTCAGGCAGAGCGATTTTGGTATTTGCACCATCAATAACGTAAGCACAACCCATCTTCTCGTCCACCTTCGAACCATCCGCGTATAGAATACCAGCGTCCCGAAATTGGTGAACTATGCTGTGGAACTACTCCGATTAACGGAGGCATCCGAGTTCACCTTAGGACCTAGGTGTAGATCGAACCGGATTTCCGGACGCGGGTCTTGACACGAAGGCACAACGCTAGGTACCTACAGCCACTCCTATTTCAGTACACGAGCTATCGAGTCGAATACCAACCTTCCGAGTGGCACGAGGCTGGTTGGCGTACCTCTGACGGTATTGGGTACTGAAACGAGCTCGATAGCTCGGATGATGTGGCATTTGATGCACATTAGAGGTGGAACATCTGATTCGGCGAGTAGGCAGGTCCGGAAGGCACCGGTAGCCAGCCTAACGCCACTATGGTGGATACTGTCCAGCATTTTTAAGGTTGGTGGCCTTGCTGAACCGTATGCCGCAGAACCATAGTCTAGCCCGGACAGTACGAGGACTTGGTAGAACCGTAGCAGCACCGCACGGTCAGCCCCCCACGTAGTGCCACTAAGAAACTTGAGCATGTTCAGTTTCCTGAGACACGTCATTTTCAATTGCCATATATGGTGCTGCCACGTTAATTTGCTGTCAAAATGGAGCCCCAGGAAGCGATATGTGTCAACCAACGGCAGCGCAGCATCCTTGAGATGTAGTTCCGGATGTAAATGTAGCCTCCGGAGCCGACCAAAATTGACGACGGTGGTTCTCGATGCTGGAAAACGAAAACCCCGGTCGTGAGGCCACCTGTCGACTAGGTTAATAACTAGCTGCAATTGCCGTTCGACGATTGCTATACTTCCAGAACACTAAAGCAGAGCTAAATCGTCTACATACAACGATGGAACTGCCGTGGGCAGTTTATGACAATCGAGAACAAGGTGACACTCAGCACAGAACCTTGAGGAACTCCGTGTTCTTGGTGATAATATTACGATAATGTCCTACCGACCCTTACACGGAAGAATTGAACGGACCTGAAATTCGCAATGAAAGTCGGTAGATTACCACGGAGTCCTCACTTGTCAAGGGTGGAAAGGATCCCGTAGCGCCATGTGGTGTCGTAGGCTCTCTCGAGGTCAAAGAAAACCGTGACTAGGTGCTGTTTTCGGAGAAATGCCTCCTGTATGGCACTCTCAAGTCGCACCAGATGATTGGTGGTGGACCTATGAGAGCGAAATCCACACTGGTACTCAGGAGACCTCTCTTTTCTAAGAACCACACCAGCCGACGGTTCACCATCTTCTCCATCAGCTTACACAGGCCATTTGTCAGACAAATGGGCCTATAGCTGCTTAAAACTTGGGATCCTCTCCAGCCTTGGGAATCTGTATCACGATCCCCTCTCGCCATTGAGATGGAAACTCCCCTTCAATCCATATACGATTGAAGCGGACCAACAGTTGTTTTATCCTGGAGTCGCACAGATGTTATAACATTTGATTTAGTATGTTATCCGGTCCAGGAGCCATATCCATGCACAGTGCAAGCGCACTGCGCAGTTCCCATTCATAGAATGGTACATTTTAGGACTCCGAAGCAGCAGTGGCAAAGGACAAGGGATGAGTCTCTACCTCCCGCTTCAGAGTCAGAAATGTAGGATCGTAACTCCCAGAGCAGGATACATCGCAGAAATGCGATCCAATACTGTTGGCAATGGCGAGATGGTCCGTGATGATGTCTCCATTGATGGAGTCTCCAGGTATCGTCAATGATGTCGGGAGTCCGGAGATCCAACGAAGCTTGTTCCACACTTGAGATGAAGGAGTATGCGGCGTCATGGACGACACATACTTTTCTCACGTCGTTTTCTTACTCTCCCGAATCAGATATCGGGCTCTGGCACGCATCCATTTGAAGGTGATAAGGTTGGCCATGGTGCTTTGCCTTCTATAGCATTTCAAAGCTTCTCGACGATCTTTAATGGCTGCTGCAATCTCGGCTGTCCATCAAGGGACAAGCTTCCGGCAGGAGTTCCCGGATGAGGAAGGTATTGTTTCCTCAGCAGCAGCCAAAATACCATTCGTTATGTGAATGATATGATCGTCGACACTCTTAAAGTTATCTTCGGCATACACCGCGCGTGCTGTGAAATTACGAAGTACGAACTGCAACTGCTTCTAGCTGAGTACGCAGCGGCACCTCTTCACTAAAGAGGCTAGAGTGGACGCGAGTGCAGACCCCACCGGTGGCCACAGCTCCATCCTCTCGGTCTTTAGAGAAGAGTTTGAAGTGACGCATTGTTGTCTCATGTCCAGGACGAAACCTGGATTCCTGAAGACAAACAATGGTTGCCGAAAACGAAGATATAAGTTGACGTAACTCAGCGAGATGACCAGAATTAGCTATTACAGTTCCATTGTAATAGTGCCATAGTGTGGAAGTTGGTCTTCTACTTACGCTTTACCGTTAGCTACCCTTCCCCTTCTCTAGGCGGAGGTGATGGGGAAGGAGAGTACACCTCATTCTCCACATCTCCGTCCGAAGACGAAGAAAATGGAGGTGGCGCTCTCTTAGGGGGCGCGCAGTTCTCGTCTTACTTTTCCTCTCTCGCTCTTGAGGTAGAGCGAGAGCGGTGTCGAAGGACTTTCTCCCGGTCCGAAGACTGGGTGTCTGTCCCCGACACATCCTGACCGTTCTTTTTCTTGGTTCTGCGGCGACGTCTCAGTGAGTCAGAAAGAGTAACCTTCACCTCAGACGTCTGAGTGACAGGCTCCTGGAACCTTTCAGCCTTCGCCGTAGATCCTACCGAGAGATCCTCCTTGCTTACAGGTTTGGCTTCCCTCCCTTGATGTTCGTAGGAGCGGAAGGTCCAGCAGAGACAGGAGCCACCCTGTCAGCAGGAGGGCGAGAGTGACGGCGGCGTACCTTCTCTCCCTTCTCCACTACAATTATTTCCATTTCAAATGGGCTGGTAGATGTTGTTCCAGCCCCGGTTGGGGAGTCTTCTTTCCCCCATTAGCAGGGGAAGATTTCTTCAACAACGCTTTCGGAGAAGAAGAAGTCTTATTCTCCGGAGGTGCCAGATTGGATGGTTTAGCTGACACCTTTTTCACGTTGGCTGAAGAAGGTTCTGGAACCTTCTCCAGTCTAGCAGGGATCGCTGGTACAGCGAGGGGAGATTTTAAAATCGCAGAATAGTTGGAAACCGAGGATACTGCACTTTGAACACAAACTGCAGGGATGATTGAGGTCGTCGCTGCAGCTGCATACGATACCCGAAATTCGGAGGCATTCATATCATGGTATCACTTGCGAGCGTCGTGATATGAAAGCCTGTCAAGAGCCCTGATCTCCTCGATCTTGGCTTCCTTAGTGAATTCAGGACACGGTTTTGACCATGGATAGTGACTTCCTTGGCAGTTAGGACATATCGGGGGAGTTGTACACCTCTCACTCTCATGTGTCCCCTTGCCACTCCCTCTACAAACGGCTTTCGCAGTACACCTGGCGGATACATGCCCGAATCTCTGGCATTGGTAGCAGCGCATCGGTGGAGGTATGTAAGGTCGAACGTCGCAATGACACGACGTGACCTTCAGCTGCTTAGGAACTACATCACCCTCAAAATGGAGAATGAAAGCGGCGGTAACGACGCTGTCCTCTCCAATTTTCCGGGTGATGCGCCTAATGTTGGTGACGCCTCTCTTCCCTAGACCTCGCATTAGTTCTGCACCCGTATACAAAATGAGGTCGCAGTGGAATATTACACCACGGACCTCATTTAGCGTATCGTGCTTGGTGACCTTAACCGGAATTGCGTGCATTCCAGTAACGCTTCTGTTTGCTGCCGGCTAACGGTATGCAGCAGGAGCTGCCCGTTCCGGAGCTTGGAAATTCCATTAAGGTCTCCAAATTTACCCTCGATTTCTTCCGAAAAAAGTATGGATTTAACGAACTTAAAATCTTTCCCGTCTGTCCTGGTAGCTACCAGGTAGCGAGGAGACTTGTCCACAGGAAATCTCTTATTCAATTCTTCATCCCAGGGTACACCTTGGGATTTACATGACACTCCAGAGGCGACTTTTTAAGGAGGCCACCCTGTAATGATTTTTTCGACCTTTTATTGGTCATCCCGAATCATCCTCCCCGAATACTACCTACTCCGAACGAGGGCCATCACTGTGGGCGCCACCCAGCCAAGGCAATACCTACTTAGCTTAGCAGGTATTGCCCGGGGTCCTAGTGCCTTGAACAGGCACATACCCCTCGGCATGCACAGTGATATGTTCGGCTCAAGTATTCAGCCGTGCAGGGACCTCCGTTGTGAGGCAGCTACTACTGCAAGGGTACATGGTGCACCCACCTGACGGGATGGGGAATACTGTCCAGGCTTTCGGGCCAGATGGCAAGTTGGTGGCCCTTCCCCGGGCAGCATGCACGTTTATTTCTAAGGGTCAAACAATAAATGGCGCTGGAAGTCGAAAAAGACCCTAATAGGGGCCCCCCTATTAGTCGCCTCCTACGACAGGCAGAGCATACCGTGGGTGTATTCTAATCCGCAACCCACACGGAGGAACTCACAAAAGTCTCAGACCCTATATTGAAAGACTTACTAAAAAGCAATTTAGATTGTCAATCCTTACAAAATGCAATTGAGGTTGAAAATACTCGCAAAATGCAATTTAGATAGAAAAGACTTACAAAATGCAACGTAGATTGAAAATACCTACAAAATGGAGTGTAGATGCAAAACATTCGTTAAAGGGAATTTAGATACACGGGAGCCAATTAACAAAGACTGTGCGGGAATCGTAAATCGAAAATAAATATAATGAAAAGAAAACAAGAGGTCTGACCCCTCGAAGAAGGAGGGATCAGGAAAGATGAGACAAGGGCCAATAAAGGCGGGCAAGTGAAAGACTCCCTAGGCCTCGGATACCCTAATACCGTCGGGGTAGGAAAAGAACAAGAGTTGACCAATGGTGGCCGACAGGAAAGATAACAGTGAGGAGCCCGGCACAAGTGGAAGATGATAATAATAATTGTTGTTTTAAGGGGCTTAACATCTAGGTTATCGGCCCCTAGTGATCTGGGTGATCGCGAAAATGACATTGAAATGGAAACCAGAACGAAAATTAAGTGAGACGGAAAATACTTACAAAAAGGAACTCAGATTGAAACAACTCACAAAATGTTCTTACAAAAGGGAATTTAGAACGAAAAGATTCACAAAATGAATAGATTGAAAAATACGTACAAAATGTAGGCTAGGTTCAAAATACGTACAAAATGCAATGTAGAGTCGAAATACTTACAAAATGCAATCGAAATTCAAAATACTTACAAAATGCAAATGAGATCGAAAATACGTACAAAATGCAATTGAGGTTCGAAATACTTACAAAATGTAATTGAAATTGAAAATACACAATGCAATTCAGATTGAAATATCCCATTTCCAAACCAAAATATTCACAAAGTGCAATTGAAATTCAAAATACTTACAAAATGCAATTGAAATTGAAAATGCTTACAAAATGTACGGTAGATTTAAACGACTCATGTGGATTGACAATACTTACAAAATGCAATTTAGATTGAAAATACTTGACAAAATGTAATTTAGATTCAAAATACCCACAAAATGCAATTGAGAATCAAAATACTTGCAAAATGCCCACCACATAAAATGCAATTTAGATTTAAAATTCTTGCGAAATGCGGTTTAGGTTGAAAATAAAAAATGCACTTGAAATTCAAAAATCTCACTAAAATGTCCTGAGCCTACATTGAAAGACTTACTAAAAAGCAATTTAGATTGTCTACCTTTTGTTTTAAGCGCCCCAAGATGGAGTTCATCGGTCCAATAATTTCGCACTAGCCGGCCCCGTGGTGTTGGGATAGCGCGCCTGCCTCTCAAACGGAGGCCTCGGGTTCGATCCCCGGCTCCGTCAGGGATTTGAAAACTGACGTGAGGGTTGGAACGGTGTGCACTCAGCCTCGTGAGGACAATTGAGTAGCTGTCTGACAGTGAGACAGCGCCCCGATCACGAAAACCAAGATTAACGGCCGAGGGGATCCGACGCGCTGATCACGCTTCACCCCAATATCTGCTGGCGAAATGGCTGGGCAGCGGTCGCTTGGTCAGCCTTAGCCCGTCATGGGCTGTATAGTGCCAAGGGTTGACTTTTTGTTGTTGTTGTTGAATAATTTCGCAATTTAAATATGGAACAGAAGACCCCATGTTGCAGTCAGCTCTGGGCTGCAGGGAAGCCTTGGTGTTCAGTGGATCATAACTCAAATGTTCGGTAATATACGGTAATGTACCACACAACGCACGTGGCTATATGGAACAACACGCTCATAAATCAACATTCAACGAGTCTTTTGTAATGCTTTTTATCTGGAGCGATTCATCAGCGAGTTTGGATGTTATCGCTAACTGCCCCGTCCCCTCTGTGTTCTGGGTGATACCTCTCCCACATTTCCGGTTGATGCAAGTTTATAAATCGTAGGGTAAAGTTCGGAGTAGCGTTTTCCCACCATAATACGTCCGGTAAAGTTCATATTGTGTTTTTCAATCGCTATGTAACGAGGAAAGAATTCATAATGAAAATCAATGTAAAACAAAAATATGATGATGATTATGATGACGATGATAATTGTTGTTTTAAGGGGCATAACATCTAGGTTATCGGCCCCTTATGGTTTGGGTGATCGTGATAATGAAAGCTGATCAAATGAAACCTACAACTAACAACTGACTTGCAAACTAGAAGAGGAAAAGGAACAAAAAAAAGAATAAAACAGAAAGACAGGAGGAAAGGAAATGCCCTCAACCCTCGAATGAGAACTCAGGGACTTGGAGGGAGAGCCACGAAAGGCAGAGGGAAAAGCGAAAGAGGAGAGAGTCCGCCCCAAAGAAAATGGAAAAAGGGGGCAAAACTTGACCCAGCTCAGAAATCCCCCGGAGTCACCAAATCCCGAGCTCGCCAGCAATGAGACCTTGAGGGAGTAGCAATATCCAGGGTGCACCAGAAGTGGTGGGGCTACAAACACCTGTCTCCTTTAAGCCCTTCAGCAGAGGCAGGAGATATCATGAAAATAAAAAGAAGAATGAGGGTATCAGGAAAGATGAGACAATGGCCAATTAAGGCGGAAAAATTGAAAGACCAGGGATACCCTAATACCGTCGGGATCAGAAGATGATGATGATAATTTTTGTATTAAGGGGCCCGACATCTAGGTTATCGGCCCCTAATGGCTTGGGTGATCGTGAAGATGATAATGAAAATGAAAACTATAACTAAAACTAACTACTAACCTACATACTAGAAGAAGAAATGGAAAACAAAAGGAGAAGAAGGCAAATAAATGACAGGAGGAAAAGAAATACCCTCAACCCTCGAAGATAGCGGATTGAGGGACCTGGAAGGAAGGAGAGCCATTAAAGGCAGATAGGAAATTGAGGAGAGGGTCCGCCCCACAGGTAAGGGATAAAAGGGGGAAAACCGGACCCAGCTCAGGAATCCCTGGGGTTCGCCAACTCCCGAATTCACCAGCCGTGAGCCCCTGAGGGTGTAGCATTATCCAGGGTGCACCAGAAGTGGTGGGGCTACATACACCCTGCCTCCTTAAGGGCCTAGAGCACAAGGCAGGAGGTAACAGGAAAAGAGAAAGAAGGCTGACCCCTCGAAGAAGGAGGGTATCAGAAAAGATGAGACAAGGGCCAATTAAGGCGGCAAAGGAAGAGACTCCCTAGGCCTCGGATACCCTAATACCGTCGGGGTCGGAAGAGAACAAGAGTTGACCAAGTGAGGTCGACAGGAAAGAAGACGGCGAAGAGCCGGCACAAGTGGAAGCAATGCCGGACTCAGCTGGGGCCCCGTGGTCGCCAACCCACGTCCCACTAGTTGTGAGTGATGATGATGATGATAATTGTTGTTTTAAGGGGCCTAACATCTAGGTTATCGGCCCCTGATGGTTTGGGTGATCGTGAAGATGAAAATGAAAAGCGAACTTAAAACTAAAAAACTAGTTGTGAGTCCCTGGGGGTCAGAAGCACGTGAATATAATGCCGGACTCAGTTAGCGTCTCGTGGTCGCCAACCCACTAGTTGTGAGGAGACGACACAATTAATTGCGATTCCATCTCATGTGTGCTCGAAGTCACGGAAACAAAGAATGTAGGCTACGTATCTTGGAAGAGTTCCACAATAACCCTGCATTGCAGCAAGACAAACATATTCCCCTTCCTGCAGAGATGATGAGTTCCACAACTGCTATGCTAACAGATTCTGTATCGTCGTTCTTAGCGGCCCAACATCTAGGTTATCAGCTTCAGACTGCTTTGAAGGATTGGGCACTGAGAAAATCTTTGTCTCATATCATACAGCTCGTGGTCCAGTGGCTGTTATTCTGCACTCTTACCGTAAGATTTGGGTGCCATGACGATTATGATAATTGTTTTGAGGGGCCTAACATCTGGGTTATCGGCCCCTAATGGTTTGGGTGATAGTGAACATATAAACGAAATGAAACTAAATCTAAAACATACTCGAAGAGAAAATAAGAATTAGAGAAACATAAGACAGGAGGAAAGGAAATGCCCTCAACCCTCGAAGAATGAGAATTAAGGGACTTGGAAGGAAGGTGAGCCAGGAAAGGCAGATAGGAAAAGTAAAGAAGAGAGTGACCGCCCCAAAGGCAATGGAAGAAGGAGAAAAACCGGACCCAGCTCAGGAAGCCCTCACCAGACGTGAGCCCTTGAGGGTGTAGCACAATCCAGGATGCACCAGAAGTGGTGGGGCTACACACACCCTGCCTCCTTGAGGGCCTTGAGCAGAAGGCAGGAGATAACATGCAAAGAGAAAGAAGGCTGACCCCTCGCAGAAGGAGGGTATCAGAAAACATGAGAGATGGGTCAATTAAGGCGGGAAAGGAAGAGACTCCCTAGGCCTCGGATACCCTAATACCGTAGGGGTCTGAAGAGAACAAGAGTTGAGCAAGTGAGGTCGACAGAAAAGAAGGCGGAGAGGAGCCCGGCACAAGTAAATGGAAGCAATGCCAACCCACGGCCCACTAGATGTGAGCCTCTGGGGGGTCAGGGAATGGAATGAATGAAGCCCTCATCTAGCGGCGAGGATATGAACTGTGCCGGCTGCCGAAGCCTGTCGCACTCCCCTGGGGCAATGATTAAATGGATGACGATGAAATGAAATGATAGTGGAGAGTGTTGCTGGATTGAAATTTGTGACAGGGAAAACCGGAGTACCCGGCGAAAACCCTGTCTGCCTCCGCTTTGTCCAGCATAAATCTCACATGGAGTGACCGGGATTTGAACCACGGACCCAGCGGTGAGAGGCCGGCATGCTGCCGCCTAAGCTACGGAGTTCCGATAAAGCATTACCAGCCAGATTTGAGCCGTGTGTATGTGTTTCTTTGCATCATCTATGTTGTACATAACCTCTTCATAATTACTAATAATAAAATTAGAATCATTTGGTAATCTTGTTGTCACATTATGACATAGTTACAATTATTTATTAATTATAAGGGATGTAGCGGTTACTGAGCATATTTTATTTTCAGGTTATGGAAGAAATAATTTACGTCCTGGAAATGTGTAACTTTTTTGTCGACGAAGAAGAAGATGCTGTCAGACTTCCAAGGCGGAACAGAGATCGGCCGGAACATTATGAAATTTGGTCGGATGACGAGTTCTTCGTCAGGTTCAGGCTGCAAAAGTCAAAAGTTTTATATTTGCTGCGGTTGACTGGACATGAAATACGACAGGCTAGTGAATACCGTTACCATCATCGATTTCAAAAAATCATCTCAATTACATGTTTAGGAATACTGTGTGTAGCGCTCATATAATTTAATAAATTCGCACAAGTGTGCATGAGTAATACAGAGTGTGCAGGACATTATTTAGGTTCTGTACTATACATTGTCACTGACTTGGTGTTTTGCTTGCACTAAAAGACATGATATTTGGGGCATTCCATTTTACAGTTTTCTACGGCACTGAAGCCATGACGAACAGAACTTGGACAATGGCAAACTACGATCTTAGGCGTGTGGTGACACGTTATACGGTCAATGGTTTTCATCAAAAGATATGTGTGACTAAATCATTCCATCCGCCAAACGAAAAGTGCAAATGTGAACTTCGCCACAAGACTTATCCAAGATACCATCTATAGTTGTGCAAAAAGAGTGAAATTTCTCGTAGAATACAGCAATAACTGTCGAAAAATGCACAAATGTGCGCGTTCCGTTTCATTCATTTTACAGAGTTTACAAACAAACTTGTCGACTGGAATGTGATAATTTGATTTGACACACATTTCATGATTGAACCTATGCACCGCAAGTCTTGTCACAACATGTCTGTAGCTCATATAAGCCTGTATTCAGATTGTAAAGTAGCTAGTAACATATTTCACAGGCTATTCCTCCTTAAAAAGCACTGCATGCTTGTCTAGTTTTCGGTTATTGAGGTTAGGTATAGTTATTCAGTTGCATTGTAGCATTCCTCCGAGAACTGAATGACATGCTAGGTTATTACTGCCCAGAAGTGTCGCGAGAGATTTTGGTACTGTATATTGTTGAAACCAAAGAGCACTTGCTATCAACAAACAACGGACAAAAGCGAAACGAAAAGAAACTTAACGCATCTAACGATAGGTGGCACACCAATCGATTACTCAAATTTAACAAAAATCAGGCTTGCCAGCATCTGCATTTTCCTATAAGGTCCGGGCAGCTGCCTGGAACTTGCACAGAAGTGGTAGAAAGCTGCCCGGCAGAAAGTTCATCACCCAGGTTGCTACCCGCAACTTATACGCGGATGTGGTAGAACCGCCCCCTAGTCGTGTAAACATAATGGCAAGCGATAAGCCAGCATATAAGGAGGTTATGTTGTGGCAGTATTACGAGTGATATACACTAGAAAACATTACGATGGGATTGCCGTGCAAACACACTCGTGTTAGAAAACACTTTATATGAGATAGTTGCGTGAAGACCTGAACAGCCTATTTTCATATATCCCACCGGTCCTTTCTACGGAAAACTCTCCCGGCTATTAAAATGATTTTTCATGTGATGTACTAAATCTCTTTAGTATGTCTGAACCAACACCATTACATCGAGAAATTATGTGCTACAATATGTAACTATACTCAATTTTAAACTCAGACTGATAACCACACAACATTAAAAAAATTCTAACTTCACTTCTGGCAACTTATAAAATCTTTATTAACATCTATGGACTCGACACATTCTATGTGGTACCACTCCAATGCACGAAGCATCTACAGATGATACCTTATTGGTTGTTGCGATAGAACTTCACAAGAAAGAAACATTTTCAGTCACATCTCAAGAAAACGCTAGGCCTAATATTCATTGACCACTCATCTCATAACGAATATTGATTTAAAATAACATAAAAATGATCATGATAGCCAGATCCTTATTGACGGTGTAATTATAATAAAATGTA
This sequence comes from Meconema thalassinum, assembly GCA_946902985.2. Lineage (NCBI taxonomy): Eukaryota > Metazoa > Arthropoda > Insecta > Orthoptera > Tettigoniidae > Meconema > Meconema thalassinum. Next base: position 514,216,069 of record OX336392.1, on the reverse strand, counting down.
TATAACCATTTATTCGGCAAAAACAACAGCCGATTTTAATTGAAGATATTAATTAAACGGGAGGTTTCATTACGTAGGAGAACATGCTCTTCTACCTCATGCCTTGATAAAGACCAACTTATATCAACCTACAGTCTGATTGTTCATCTAGACATGCTTTTATTCATCTTAGGGAATCTCCTCGCATTCAAGACATTTTCATATATAAATTTTAGATTATTTTATAAGGATCTCGATACTACCAATCACTAATACCTAACGTACATTACTTTAACTTTTTCGAAATTTACTCATAGACAATCGAAACATTGCTTATCTGATTTCCAATGAGATTATAATTATAACTACGAAGTTAAAATTTACTTCACCATTTGTATGATATCTGATGTTATTTTTTTAAAGATATGTTCCTAGGTTATTATTAGGATTTTAACATCATTAATAGTATACGGATATTTCATATTCCTTTCATTAGCAATTTCCTTTTCATTAGATTAGGATTTTAACATCATCATTGGAATACGGATATTTCATATTCCTTTCATTAGTAATTTCCTTTTCATTAGACAATATCAATCCTTAATTAAATTAAATGTTGACTTAAGATTAGTTTCCAATTTGTTTTAGAACATTCCTACCTACCTACATGCTCGCATTTCGTTTAATAAGTTTAGATCTACCTGAAGCAGAAGGAGGCACAATGTGGCCGAAAGTGGTACTTATTAAATAAATTAATATCATATTAATTATAATTAATGATTAATGTGGAATAAACACAAACAATACCATTTGGTATTTACTTTAACTTCCACATTAGTTAGTAGTAGTAGTAGTAGTAGTAGTAGTAGTAGTAGTAGTAGTAATAGTTGTTGTTGTTGCTTTAAGGGGTGGAACATTAGTCACTTTGAATACTGCAGACACCCACTTTCACGAATATTTTACCGGAGTGAATGCTCATGGCACATTAAGACTCGAGGTTTCGCGATATTGAAACAACCATGTGCGGAAGGACACTGCACGTTAATCCCTTATCAAGTGTGTTGTTTATTGCTAATACAGTATTTTTGTTGGACAGAGCGAATACATGTTTGGGACTGGCTGTGCGGAACATGACTGGGTTTGTTGACTCGCTACCGGGGGATTACCTGGCTGCTAAATGTAAAAACTTCCGTCATGATTCTCCCTTTCTCCAGGGGCTCACGACTAGTGGCTCGTGGGTTGGCGACCACGGGGCCCCAGCTGAGATCGGCATTACTTCCACTTACTTGTGCCGGACTCCTCCCCGTCTTCTTTCCTGTCGACCTCCTTGGGTCACCTCTTGTTCTCTTCCGACCCTGACGATATTAGGGTATCCGAGGCCTAGGGAGTCTCTTCCTTTCCCGCCTTAATGGTCCCTTGTCTCATCTTTTCAAATCCCTCATTATTCGAGAGGTCAGATCTCTTCATATCTCCTGCCTTCTGCTCAACGCCCTTAAGGAGCCAGGGCGTGTGTAGCCCCACCACTTCTGGTGCATCCTCGATAGAGCTATACCCTCAAGGGCTCACGACTGGTGAGTTCGGGAATTGGCTGATGATGATGATAATTGTTGTTTTAAGGGAACATATAGGTTATCGGCACTTAATGGTTTGGGTGATCTTGAAGATAATAATGAAATGTAAACTATAAATAAAACTAACTACTAACCTACATATTAGAAAAACAAAAGAAAAACAAAAGGAGAATAAGGCAAATAAAGGACAGAAGGAAAAGAAATGCCCTCAACCCTCGAAGAATGCGGATTGAGGAACTTGGAAGGAAGGATAGCCATGAAAGGCAGATAGGAAAGTGAAAGAGGAGAGGGTCCGCCCCAGAGGTAATGGATAAAAGGGGGAAAACCGGACCCAGCTCAGGATTCCCTTGGGGTGGCCAACTCCCGAACTCACCACCCGTGAGCCCCTGAGGGTGTAGCAATATCTAGGGTGCACCAGAAGTGATGGGGCTACATACACCCTGCCACCTTGCGGGCCTTGAGCAGAAGGCAGGAGATTACATGAAAAGAAAAAGAAGGCTGACCCCTCGCAGAAGGAGGGTATCAGAAAAGATGAGACAAGGGCCAATTACGGCGGGAAAGGCCTTGGATACACTAATACCCTAATACCGTCGGGGTCGGAAGAGAACAAGAGTTGATCAAGTGAGGTCGACAGGGAAGACGACGGAGAGGAGCCCGGCACAAGTAAGTGGAAGCAATGCCGGACTCAACTGGGGTCCCGTGGCCGCCAACCCACGCCCACTAGATGTGAGCCCCTGGGGTGGGGAATTGGCGACGCCGAGGGATTCCTGAGCTGGGTCCGGTTTTCCCCCTTTTTCCATTGCCTCTGGGGCGGACTCTCTCCTCTTTCACTTTCCTGTCTGCCTTTCATGGCTTTCCTTCCTTCCAAGTCCCTCAATTCTCATTTTTCGTGAATGGAGGGCATTTCTTTTCCTCCTGTCATTTATTTGCCTTATTCTCTTTTGCTTTCCATTTCTTCTTCTTGTATGTGTGCAGTTAGTTTTAGTTTTAAGTGTGGTTTTAGTTATGGTTAACATTCTCATCTTACACTATCACCTAAACCATTATGGGCCGATAATCTAGATGTTAAGCCCCTTTAAACAGCAATTATCGTCATCATCATCATGATTCTCCCAGGGGCTGCGGGTTGGAGACGGGATAGGCTATTGGGACACTTACAGATAGAAAACGTATTTTATACTTACGTTTAACCTTTCCTCTTTATATCTCATGATTATTGTTTTTTTAGTGGCTAATATTATTTAGTATTTTTAGCGCATGGCTTCTAATGCCGGGAGTGTCCGAGGACATGTTCGGCTCGCCAGAGTTTGTAGCCGCTTCTATGCGGACACCCATGGGGTGAGCTACAAGTACCGTCGCGTGTGGAGTGTTGTCTGGGGAGGAAAGGATGATTGTAAGGACGAGGAATTGGAAGGTAGCGACTGTGGTCTATAGTTAAGGACTAACCCCGGCATTTGCCTGGAAGGAAGATTGGAAATCACTGAAGACCATCTTCAAGGTTGCCGGCGGGGGATTCGAAACTCCTCGCCTCCCGGATGTGAGCGACTGCCTGCAGCCACGCCGTAAGACCACGGCTATCTCACCCAATAGTATTTAGGTTACCGGACCCTAATGGTTTGGGTGATCGTGAAATTGAATAAATAATGACAAGAAACCTACAACTAAATCTAACTACGGACTTAACAACTTACTAAAAGGAGAAATGAGTAAAGCAAAAAGAAAAAGAAAAGAAATAATGGACAGGAGGAAAAGAAATGCCCTCAACCATCGAAGAATGAGGATTGAGGGACTTCGAAGGAAGGAGAGCAATGAAAAGCAGATAGGAAATGGGTAAGAGGAGAGGGCGTGGAAATAGGGGGAAAAACCGCACCCAGCTCAGGGATCGCTCAGGGTAGGAGGGTATCAGAAAAGATGAGACAAGGGCCAATTAAGGCGGGAAAGGAAGAGACTCCCTAGGCCTCGGATACCCTAATACGGTCGGGGTCGGAAGAGAAGAACTGTTGACCAAGTGAGGCCGACAGGAAAGATAAGGAGCCCGGCACAAGTAAGTGGAAGCAATGCCGGACTCAGCTGGGGCCCCGTGGTCGCCAACCCACGTCCCACAAGTTGTGAGCCCCTGGGGGGTTTTAAAAAAGATAATGGGCAAAGAGCAAGCTAAGTTAGTGAAAGAAAGGAGCGGTCTCCAGGGGTTTGCCGGCTCAAGCCGGGAGCAGATCTTATCGCCACAGTGCGTGCTCCGACCCGGCTCTTGATTGATATTGATTGGAATCCGAGCGGCTCGATTTCTCTCGTAATATTTATTCTTCATCTTAGACTGATCCGACAATAAATCACTTTTCTGACTGGTGGAAAGAAGCGCGGTGACCGGAGACGTACAATATGTTATGTAAATACATGGTTTGGTTGTGCGCCTCTCAGATTTTAAAAAAATAGGCACCATCAATTTAAAAAAGGGCTGAATTAAAGTAATCCTATTTTTTTCACGAGACACATTTACTGTAGTCACACCTATTTGAATGGTATATGTTCCTAGGACGGAGTAAGTGATGGCATTGTGACAGATCTTAGATCTGCACAGACACTCCTCATCATTTTATTCTAACTAAGATATGTCATCTTTATATCAAGTAATTCACCTTTTAATTTATGGTTGTTTGCGTCATGGTTTCATATATTATGTTAGTTATAAATAAAAGGGACATGTACGTTTAAATTATATAATTTTGTCGGAAAGTGCAAATTTAGGGATTTTCAATAAGCAGCCAGGCTATGGACTGATGAGCTTAAGTTCATGATGAAGAAAGCATCACTACGGTGTGTAACGTCATTGATATGACGGCATTCCTTTCACTCGGAGTGGTTATATGACAAGAAGGATTATTGGAAGGCTGGATCCGCTGTTACTTAGTAGCTCTCGATGTACTTCAACTATGGCATTAAGTAGCGATACTATACCCTTCCAAAGGCCTTCTAGGATGCTGAATCTTATCTCGGGCGCGGCTCGTTCGGTGGCTAATTAACACTTTACATCCTAGGAATTTCGAAATTTGGATCATGGGAACTTAAAACTATAAATCATTTGCCAGGGGAACAAGGAGACAAAATGTATGCTCAGAAGAACTACAAAACGAGAAAAAAAAACAATCCCTTAATAAACAACGTAGAACCACAACATAATAAACTGCGTCATCACTATCCTTCTCTGCCATAAAGTCCACAGAGATGGTACAACCAGTGTACCTTATTCTAATTAGTTCGGGCAAAGCCTCAGCTTCCCCTGATCAACACTGCAGGATCATGGAACTCCAAGTAACACAAATCCAAATAAAATAAGGCCGGCCGATATTCTTTTTTGTCACATCACTATGGCTCAATGTCGAAATAAGAAGCAGGATAAAGCTAGGGAGTTCCCCATAGGTGACGCGTGTCGACCTGGCCCGATCGACTAGAGATATGTGCAAGGGTTATTATCGGCATTACCAGAGCCGTGCCGGTTGAACAAGCGAGCTCTAAATACTAGGTTTGCCTCCCTTAATGTTGGCTCCATGACTGGAAGATCGTATGAACTAACTGAAGCTTTAAAATTGACATTTGCACTGAACAAGAGACCAGGTGGAGTGGTGCAAAATCTCGAGACATTGGTAAAGGGTATAAAATAATCTATAATGGTAGTCCAAAGACAATTAATGGGGTTGGAATTATTGTTGGCGCGAAATTTCGCCACTCGGTAGCTGAAGTTGGCCGTTTTGATGATCGTCTCATGAAGATCGTATTGGCAACAGACACATGGAAAATGCATGTTTTCTCATGTTATGCACCACAAACTGGTTGCTCCCAGCAGGCAAAAGGCGAATTTTGGAAGATGCTTGATGAGAAGATTTTGGAGGTACCACCGGAGGATACCATTATTATCTCTGGGGATCTTAACGGTCATGTAGGCTCAAAGGCAGAGGGCTATAGATGACATGGTGATCATGGTGCTGGATCCAGAAACGAAGATGGAGAGAGAATTTTAAATTTTGCAGAGACCCATGACTTTCTTATAGCCAATACCGGTTTCAAGAAGCGAAAATCCCACCTTTGGGCATATTAAAGTGGCAACAGAATGAGTCAGATTGACTTCCTACTGATACGTCGACAAGATTTAAAGATTGTTCTAGATGCAAAGGTTATTCCTCATGAATCAGTTGCTACACAACACCGTCCACTAGTAGCCAGAAAGTGCATCAAGCCCCCAGCTATCAAGAAAGTAGAATACAATGGTCCAGAACGGATTAAGTGGTGGCGATTCAAGGAGAAGGAGAATGACGTAGTATCTAACATCACTCTTCCACATATTGCTGATGTTGACACAACGTGGATAGTGTCTGTGCAGCTGCTTATAAATAACTAGGTATTACAAATCCTTGACGTCGCAAAATCCATCGTCAAACATGGATATGGACAGAGGAGGTGAAGATGAAATTGCGGATTAAAAAGGAACTGTATCATAAGTTTCTCGCATCAAAGAACATTGGGCAGCTTATCGAGATGCCAGAAGTGTAGCAAAGAAGGCTGTGGCAGCGGTGAAAGCATCCCACTTGAGTCATATCTATAAGAGACTTGACACACCAGCTGGCGAGCGGGAAATCTATAGACTCGATAAGCAGCGCCTCAGAGGTACAGCTGATGTTGAGAAATTTTGTGGTATTAATGGCGAAGAGGGCAAACTCCTCACCAAACAGAGGGAAGTAACAGAAAGATGGCGACAACACTTTGATAAAATCAGCAATGAAGAGTTTCCGCATACTCCTATCCAACAGACCACTCCTGTGCAGGGACCTATCCTACCGATCACCGAGAATGGCGTTCCGAAGCGCTTGGTAAGATGAAGCCTGGAAAGGGTACCGGACCAGATGACATTTCTGCAGAACTTAGGAAATCAAAACAATGGGATCCAACTCAGTGGCTCACATGTTTCTTCATGAAGATCATTGCAGAAAAACAGATACCCACAGAGTGGATGTTCAACACAACAGTCCCAATTCGGAAGCAAAAAGGAAACCCATCAGAGTGTTGTAACTACCGCCCTGTACGCTTCCTATCTCATACCATGAAGACCTTAGAGCGTATCATTGATAAGAAGGTACGACTAATTGTAAATCTTACCGTCAACCAGTGTGGTTTTGTGAAAGGCTGTGGAACAACAGATGCTATTCATGCTGATCGTTTGCTCCTCGAGAAACATCGCGAAAAGTCAAAGCATCTCCATCTTGCATTCCTAGACCTAGAAAAAGCATTAGATCGCGTTCCACAAGCCCTGATTTGGCTTGCTCTTCGAGACCATGGAGTCCCTGAAGAACTAATAGATTGGGTCAACTGTTGTACCGTAACCCAAAGAGTCGCATACAATCGGCGGCTGGACTATCTGGTAAATTTCCTGTTTCTGGAGGTGTACATAAAGGATCTGCTCTTTCACCTCTCCTATTCATCATTGTCATGGACACCGTCATCGGGACTTACAGAAATCTCGCCCCTGGACCTTGCTTTATGCTGATGATGTGCTTCTGGCCTCCGATGATAAGATGGATCTTCAACAAGTCCAAGCATGGAGTGACCGCCTAGGAAAATTTGGACTACGGCTCAATGTTAATAAGACAGAATACCTAACAACAGATCAAACTGAACAAGGCACAATTAAAATCAATGGTGTCGATCTACCGAAGGCAATGTCATTCAAGTACCTTGACTCAACTATTGCTGCTGATGGAACCTTAAGGCTTGAGATTGCTCACCATGTGAGCAGCACATGGCTTAAATGGCGGACAATGACTGGTGTTCTCTGCGATAAGAAGATTCCAGACCGCCTCAAGTCAAAAATATATCGGTCCGTAGTGCGACCAGTTGCTCTATATGGCGCAGATTGCTTGCCCACTACAAAGGAAGAATGATGATGATGATGATGATGATGATGATAATTGTTGTTTTAAGGGGCTTAACATCTGGGTTATCGGTCCCTAATGGTTTGGGTGATCGTGAAGATGATAATGAAATGTAAACTATAACTAACTACTAACTTATATACTAGAAGAAGAAATGGAAAAAACAAAAGGAGAATAAGTCAAATAAAGGACAGGAGGAAAAGAAATGCCCTCAACCCTCGAAGAATGCGCAATGATATACGATATGTGATAACAGAGGCGAGTTGATTGAAAGTGGATTATTGTAATAGTATACGGAAGATATACTGCAAGATTACATATTACTTGGAATTAAATCATACCAAATAAAATGGAAATCACTCACTACGGCAATGAAGGTAAAAGCACATACAATTGCACTCATGTCATAGCCCTGGCAATGAAATGGAAACCATAACGAAAATCAAGCTGGATTGAAAATACTTACAAAATGGAACTCAGATTGAAATGGCTCACAAAATGTAGAGTGGAAATAGTTATAAAAGGTCAAGGTAATTTAGAAGGAATTTAGATTGAAAAATGCAATTGAGGTTCAAAATACTTACAAAATGAAATCGAGATTGAAAATACTTACAAAATGGAGTTTAGATCGAAAATACTTACAAAATGTGGTTGAGTAAAAAAAAACTCACAAAATGTAACTTACAGACAACGGGAGCCAATTCATAAAAACAGGGCGGGAATCTTAAAGGGGAAAGGAACTATAATGAAAAGAAGGCTGATCCCACGAAGAATGAGGGATCAGGAAAGATGAGAGAAGGGCCAATTGAGGCGGGAAAGGAAAATACTCCCGAGGCCTCGGATGCCCTAATACCGTCGGGGTCGGAAGAGAACAAGAGTTAACCACGAGAGGTCGACAGGAAAGAAGACAGAGAGGAGCCCGGCACAAGTAAGTGGAAGCAACGCCGGACTCAGCGTCCCGTGGTCGCCAACCCACGTCCCACTAGATGTGAGCCCCTGGGGAAAAAGGAAGAAGAACGGAGACTTGCTATCATGGAAACGAAGATGCTTCGGTGGATATCTGGTCTGACACTTCACCATCATGTCACCAATGATGACATCCGTAGGCGATATGGACTAGCACCAGTCATTGAGAAGTTCAGGGAAAGCCGTCAGCGCTGCGCTGGTATGGCCATGTGCTTCGAGCGGACAAAACAGCAGTTGCAAGCATTGGATTGTCTTTGCTTGTAGATGCGAAGCGACAAGTTTGACGTCCTAGACAGCGTTGGCTTGACTATCAACAACATTGTATTGAAAAGACGGAGATTATTAATAGTTTTATTAGTACACTACATGAAGACCTTAAAATTGCTGGACTCCATCCCGATATGGCCTACGATCGTATAAAATGGCGGCAGAGATCCAGAATAGCAGACCCTGCCTATGTGCGGTACAAATGCTAGGAAGAAGATTCTTACGAACTTAGATACTGCCTTTGATAAATAATTCTTCATTTTTTGTCCACAGATGCACTCATCCTAGTCACAATAGGCGTCCAAGCTTAATGCTGAGAGTCTAGCAATTATGCTCCACTGATCACTTAATTTAAAAATAGGGAGCTTTCTAATGAAATCCACCTAAAGACACTTGCCAACTGAGTCTAGTCCATAATGTACCGGAATATAGAGGCCCAATGAAGATATATACCAAAACTAAATTACTAGGAACTGAAAGTCCACCTCGCTGTAAGTGATCAAAACGTAGTGATATAACCAGTTATTTTAATAGTGCTGCGATAAGTTGACTTACAGCCAGGAACAAAACACTTCCTAGGCATCTGAAATAGTTTACTGAAATATTAATGAAGAATTTGTTAGTTAAATTCATTAGCAGGTATTGGTTACACATGCAAGTTACTACGGGAAATACTCACGTCTACAACTTTCAGCAGGTCTGATTTACCACGATGAATTTCACGGGTGTTGAAGTAGTTAGTACGAACTGGTTTTAGATGCTGTCAAATCAAAATAAACGATATTTATGAACAAAACTTAGCATGCGGTCTTACGTGTTTGTAGAACTTAAGGACTCTACTCAGTGTTTTCAATTCTACCAACAGCACGGCTTGAGAATTATAGACGGCGATGGCTATATACAAAATAACCTCGGAACAAACACAATTTAATTACATTCTTGCCCATATGGAACCTAAATATTGAAAATATTTGGGATATCATAACCGGAACTGAGGTAAACTCTTTGGCTTGAAAAAGTAATTACCAGTTAGAATTATACCGTCACTATTATCGGTACGGTACATGAAAAACTAAAACTCTTAAAGACTGATTTCTAACCAGAAAAAAATATGGACTTACAGTCTCGCTCTCTCTACAAATTTAATACTCTTGGACCCTAACAATGATAACCAGAGATAAACGAAAGGCCAACTAATGTTTGGAAGAGGAAATGCTGAACGCAGATGTACACCAACAATGCATCGTAAGAAAACGGAAACGAGATCAGTCACGACTAGGTTTTCTGCTTCAGCGCATTCTCGCGAATGTTTCAGGAAGGTACAACGAGCGCCGACCCTGTAGGTGCTGCGACCTTGTGGATATTACTGGGTCTAGCCCGACCGACATAGGGTTAACAGGTACGGTTTCTATTCTGTATGACGACCTGTACACCGTGGAAGGAAAATGGAACTTGGTGTTAAAATACTTGTTCGACTTGGCTAAGACGAGCAGATCACATACCCCGATGACGCAAGATACGAGCCTAAGTGGGTCGACGCCCCCAAGGGGCGCTACGCGACGCTCGGCCGTGCCTAGAGGCAAATTGGCGTCTAAAATATGGATGACGCATTACAGAACTCAGAGGAGTAATAAACCATGAAATTCCATCTTCCATCTGGGGAGATGACATCCAAACTGGGGCTGTACTTACGAGAGCAATGGTGGCTCATAATACACTGGCTGACAATTGCTAAGGAACAAGAGACTATTGTCCAGGAACGACGGAAAAAGGCGAAGAAACAACCGACCAATGAGAGTAAGAGGCACTAGAGAGGGCGGGACATGTTAATTGCAGAGAAAAGGAACAGACATTTCACTCCTCGTCAGATAGCTGCAGACCATGGAACCGCTACTGGTACACGTGTATTTGCCAGAACCATTTCGCGGCGAATCAGGCTGGTTTTAATGCTCAGAAGCCTGTTAAATACCTCCAACTTCAATCACTCCATCGTCGATCAAGAGTTAGTTATTTGGTGTAAGGAACATGTTGGTTGGGGTCAGCAACATTAGTCCAGACTCCAGAGTGATGTTCTCCGACGAATCCCGCTTCACAGTGACAGGTGATTCTGGCCACCAGTTAGTGTGGAGAGAGAGGGGAACGCGTTACGCACCACAGAATGTTCATGAGCGTCATCGATATGGCCTCGGCATTATAGTGTGGGCAGGCGTTATGCACAATGGCCGAACACCGCTGCATATCATCGAACGAGGTACCGTTACAGCACAGCAGTATTGCAGTGAGATTATTCATGACCTTGTTCGGCTTTTAAGGGGTGCGGTAGGTCCCGACTTTCTGTTTTTGGACGACAATGCCCGCCCACACAGGACCACTACAGTAGCGGACACACTGGAAAGTGATGATGATAATTGTTGTTTTAAGAGACCTAACATGGAGGTTATCGGCCCCTAATGATTTGGATGATAGTGAAGGATGAGATGAGAATGAAAACTATAACTATTTCTAACTACAGACTTACATACTAGAAGAAGAAATGGTAAAAAATAAAGGATAAGGCGAATAAAGGACAGGAAGAAAATAAATGCCCACAGCCCTCGAAGAATGAGAATTGAGGGACTTGGAAGGAAGGAGAGCCATGAAAGGCAGATAGGAAAGGGGAAAGAGGAGAGGGCCCTCTCCAAAATCAGGGGAAAAAGGGTAAAAACGGACCCAGCTCAGCAATCCCTCGGGATCGCCAACTCCCGAAATCACCAGCCGTGAGGGTGCAGCAATATCCAGGGTGAACCAGAAGATTAGTGGTGGGGCTACATACACCCTGCCTCCCTGAGGGCCTTGAACAGAAGGCAGCAGATAACATGAAAAGAAAAAGAAGGCTCACCCCTTGCAGAAGGAGGGTATCAGGAAAGATGAGACAAGGGCCAATTAAGGTGGGAAAGGAAGAGACTCCCTAGGCGTCGGATACCCTAATACCGTCGGAGTCGGAAGAGAACAAGAGTTGACCAAGAGAGGTTGACAGGAAGGAAGACGAAGAGGAACCCGGCACAAGTGACAGCAATGCCGGACTCAGCTGGGGTGCCGTGGTCACCAAACCAACGTCTTACTAGATGTGAGCCCCTGGGGGAGGTCGAAGTTGTGCTAGTGCAAGGCAAATAGCAGTAGACTCTAAGTACATAGATGAGGCTTCTCGTATGCTAAACATGTAGGTACAGTATACAACAAATGGCAAATTTAGTGAATCTAAAATATTTTTCATTGCCCGGTGAAATTTACCGGCGTGCCGAGAGGGTGATGTTCCACGCTGGGGCTATTATTAACAAAAACAATCCTATGAATTGTCTCGGTATCTGCAACTGGACTCTCTTGAATCTGACGCATATTCTAATAAGCCAATCTAAACGCTGAGTAGACGATCGGAGACTTAGTCAAATTTGTCTTTGGTGTTTGGCTGTGCACCAGGTTCCATGTGCAGCTACAGAGTGAAACGGTTCCTTTCTTCAAAGAAAATATATGGTTAGTAGCATGGCCACCTCTGGCTGGTGAGCCATTGCAAGGAGTCTAGCCCTTGAGCTATGGGATTCTCTGTTGTGGTCCAGCAGTGAGGAATTAGGGGCTTTGCCCTATGAAGTTTCATGTCTATTATATATTCCTTTTTTGATTGTCAGTTGTCGTATTGCTTCTAGTTGAGAATAATGATTAGAATGCTGTTGGGATTCTCTATGGAGAATGGAATGGGTTTTGTTGTGATTCCTTTTGTTGGAATGAATGATAGTGATAAGTTGAGAATAGATTGCAATAATGAGAGAGGACATGATATGTTGGTTATGTCTTATTGTGAGTTACTATGCATATATATGGTTATGAAATGCTGTCCTTGTTGTGCTATACAACAACCACACCGAATAAATTGAAAAGTTACAAGAGTATAACAAATTAGTGTATACTATTGAGCTAAATGGCATTTTATTTAGTATCTGTGGCGAGAGCTTGCCTACCACCATTTGTTGGCAACAGCAAAAACTAAATAAAGATAAATTGTATTAATTAAGAAACTTGTTTAGTTATTAATTCTGAAATTACACTCACTTGTTGAATATGTATAGGCCTATATTATTTTTTATTTTGGAATTAACCTACGTTTTTCTGAAATTGAGGTTAAAACACAGTATATTTTTCGCATCTTAACCCTCATGCACACGCGTTAAAACTTATGATGATGATGATGATGATGATGATAATTGTCGTTTCAAGGGGCCTAACATCTGGGTTATCGACCCTAATGGTTTGGGTGATAAAGAAAATGTAAATGAAATGAAACGAAACCTAAAACTAACTACATACTTACAAACTAGAAGAGGAAATGGAAAACAAAAATAATAATAATAATAATAAGGGAAACAAAAGACAGGAGGAAAGGAAATGCCCTCAACCCTCGAAGAACGAGGATTAAGGGACTTGAAAGAAAGGAGAGCCAGTAAAGACAGACAGGGATGGTAAAGAGGAGAGGGACCGCCCCAAAGACAATGGAAAAAGGAGAAAAACCGTACCCAGCTCAGGAAGCCTTCGGGGTCGCCTACTCCCGAACTCACCAGACGTGAGCCCTTGAGGGTGTAGCACAATCCAGGGTGCACCATAAGTGGTGGGGCTACACACACCCTGCCTCCTTGAGGGCCTTGAGCAGAAGGCAGGAGATACAATGAAAAGAAAACAAAAGAGGTCTGACCCCTCGAAGAAGGAGGGATCAGGAAAGATGAGAAAGGGGCCAATTAAGGCGGGAAAGTGAAAGAATTCCTAGGCCTCAGATACCCTAATATCGTCGGGGTCGGAAACGAACAAGAGTTGACCAAGTGAGGTCGAGAGGATAGATAACAGAGAGGAGCCTTGCACAAGTAAGTGGAAGCAATACCGGACTCAGCTGGGGTCCCGTGGTCGCCAACCCACATCCCACTAGACGTGAGTCCCTGGGGGCGTTAAAAGTTAGGACGCAGTCAGACACCTGGGGTGTTTTCCACCCCACAAGTTATTTTATTGTAATTTATATACTACAGTATTAATACACGATTTTAAGTTACATATTATGCAAGATTGACTCTTTCTCTATATCTTATGGGCACATTCTCTATGCAATCCTTCCTCTTGTGGTATTTATAAACTAAATCATTCTTATATGTAGATGTACTGTACGTGTGAGGATATTGAGATCCTCTAAAGTACCTGCACCCAATTTAACTCGGGGCGAAAGGAAAGCATTGAAGGAACTGAGAAATAATGACACCGTTTCTATTCTTCATGCTGACAAGGGAAATGCGACAGTGGTCATGGATACCGATGAATATAAAAGTAAAATCTCGGTTCTGTTATCTGATCCTGTCTACAGACTGTGCACTCGCGATCCAACCACTCGTGTATCCAATGCCTTTGCTAAGCTTGCTAAACTGTCATCAATTCCAAAAGAAGAGGGAAGCTGTCGTATTCCGAGAGATGCTGTTCCTCCGAGATTGTGTGGTCTTCCAAAAGTTCATAAACAAGACGTCCCTCTTCGACCAATTGTTAGCACAATAGGTTCTCCAACGTATGCTCTTGCGCAATATCTCAGCAAGTTGCTTCAGCCGCACTTGGGGCGCACAAGGTCTTACATTAGGGATTCAACCCACTTCCTCGGGAAATTGACAACTATCACCGTTCAACTAAATGCTATTTTAGTGAGTTTTGATGTAGAGTCCTTGTTCACCAGAGTGCCGGTGGACCCGGTCATGTCCCTCATCAAGGATTTGTTTCCTGAGGACCTTGCCCGATTATTCCACCACTGCTTGTGTTCCAGTTATTTCTTGTGGGATGGTAAATTTTACGAGCAGACTGATGGTGTGGCCATGGGAAGACCGCTCTCGCCTGTCGTGCCAAATTTTATCATGGAACATTTTGAGGAGCAGGCTATATCTTCGGCGTCTTTCAAACCGGTGTTTTGGTGGAGGTATGTGGATGATACGTTCGTGGTGTGGGAGGAGGGTTCTGAGAAACTGAACCACTTTCTGAACCACCTAAATCATCTGCATCCTTCAATCCACTTCACTATGGAGCTAGAGTCGGGTGGATGCTTACATTTTTTGGATGTTCTTGTGAGGAGGAAAGCAAATGGCTCCATGGGGCACAGCTTCTACCGTAAGCAAACTCACACTAACCGTTATTTACATGCAGACTCCCACCACCACCCAGCACAAAAACAAGGAATTATTATAACTCCAGCCAAAAGAGCGGAATGTATTTGTGAGGTATCAACTCTTCAGGAGGAGTTACATGCCTTACAAACCATGTTTAAGGGTAATGGCTATAATGTATATATGATGATGATGATGATGATGATGATAATTGTTGTTTTAAGGGGCCTAACATCTAGGCTATCGGCCCCTGATGGTTTGGGTGATCGTGAAGATGAAAATGAAAAGCGAACTTAAAACTAAAACCAGCCACTAACCTACACACTAGAAGAAGAAATGGAAAACCAAAGGAGAACAAGACCAACAAAGGACAGGAGGAAAAGAAACGCCCTCAACCCCCGAAGAAGGTGGACTGAGGGACCCGGAAGGAAGGAGAGCCACGAAAGGCAGATAGGAAAGTGAAAGAGGAGAGGGCCCACCCCAAAGGCAAAGGACAAAAAGGGAAAACGGACCCAGCTCAGGAATCCCTCGGGGTCGCCAACTCCCGAACTCACCAGCCGTGAGCCCCTGAGGGTGTAGCATTATCTAGGGTGCACCAAAAGTGGTGGGGCTACATACACCCTGCCTCCTTAAGGGCCTTGAGCACAAGGCAGGAGGTAAAAGGAAAAGAAAAGGAAGGCTGACCCCTCGCAGAAGGAGGGTATCAGAAAAGATGAGACAAGGGCCAATTAAGGCGGGAAAGGAAGAGACTCCCTAGGCCTCGGATACCCTAATACCGTCGGGGTCAGAAGAGAACAAGAGTTGACCAAGTGAGGTCGACAGGAAAGAAAACAGAGAGGAGCCCGGCACAAGTAAGTGGAAGCAATGCCGGACTCAGCTGGGGCCCCGTGGTCGCCAACCCACGCCCACAAGATGTGAGCCCCTGGGGGATATAATGTATATAGGTCCCTACATCCCAGAAAGAGGGATAGACTACCTTCTCAGAGCTCCGACGTTAGGGGAACTGCTTACCTCCCTTATATTCACAACACCACTGTCCGCGTTGCTAACATTCTCCGCAAGCACAAGATAAAAACAGTTTTTGGCACTATGACGAAAATTGGTCAACGTTTAGGATTAAATGAAGATAAATTGCCCCCATACTACATACAACCTGGGGTGTATGAAGTCCTTTGTACTTGCGGAAAGGTCTACATTGGACAAACAAATCGGTCCATTGCAACTCGCACCAAATAGCATCAAAGGAACATCCGTCTAAACCAACCTGAACATGCCCTGTCTTCAGGGCACGATGTATGTTTCAAGGATGCTCATGCGCTTGCCCTTGTTAAGCACAACTGGTCTAGAATTATAAGAGGCAAAAGAACCCAATAACTTTAACAGAGACACTGGATATCAGCTAAGTGACACTTGCCTACCAGTTATTAAAGATCTAGGAAGATAGTTCCCCTCATTTTCTCTAGTTCTTCGCCTATTTCAAATTGTACGGTTTCCTCTATGGCTACAGGACAATGATTTGATCTCCTTTGTTTGTCACTGGAGGAGTTTCCATCTCTTTTTTCGCCGTTGCCTGTATGACGTTGGGTACCGTACAGGTACCACACTTCCCTTTGGTTTCTGTTTCCTTACATCCATCAAACCCTCTCCCCACCCGCCCCTTCTCCTTATTTAGACATTCTCATTCTTCGAGGAGTCTCAATATATTCCCTCCGCCCCCTCTTTACCTTCTCCTTCCTTACTACTCTGTCCGCCGTTCTAATTAATATGGCGCGTTTTTCTACCAAGGTCCATACAGTACTTCCTGGCGGCTACTCTCTGGTGACGAAGAGAGGAATTTCTCTAGTATTTTGCAATCTCATTGACACACTTTCATTAGCCACATCGTAATTCCACTGAAAAAGGAGGCAAGGTTCCTTCGAAACGTCTGGTATTTGATTCTATTTTCACACGGCAATGGCCCAAAAACATGAATAATGGTGATATCATTGTCTAGTTTGCAGGGTTTAAATAACTATCTTCGAAACCGCATTAAATTATTAATAAACATAGCAAGGTGCTCATATACGATGAAAGGTATACAGTAATTATTTAAAAAGAGCGATATACGGGAGGTTGAACTTTCGCTAAAAAATACTTATCTTAAAATATGAAAAAATGTTCCTCGCTAAATAAACTCACCAAAAATTATTATTATTATTATTATTATTTATTAAATCGTTACAAATACACACATTTTACAATAATCATAATAACTGTACACATGTTATGAATTTCCTTACACTTCCTACTCATTGTTTAACCTGTAAATTTACAATTATTAAATAATATTGTTACAATATGATAAAGACAGGTCGAAATAGGATATCAAATGCATACAGAGCAGGAAGAGATATCACATATGCCACTAAAAGGTGCAACCTTGTGTGTGGCAAGCATATCATTGATTACTATTTCAAAAATCATTTATATTATTTCAGTAGTATAGATCCCTCCTGCGGCGCTCACAAGCGACCGATCGTGACAAATGAGCATTCAAATGAAAGAGAATAGACATTAGCCGTGACAAATTGCACTCTAATTTCTTAAATATCTATAATTTCTTTAAAAGGCGACTTAAAAAAAAGGACGCAGTGTGCGATTTGCAGATGCTGTCGATGTAGGAAAATACGCTCCATAATTGCTGTCCACTTCACATTTTGGCCGCTGTGACGCCTGTTTCATGTCATTTTAACATTCTGAGGTCTTTCCTTTATCAATTTCCATGGATTTCAGAAACAGTAAATCAAAGGAATGAGTAGACTACTCACATCGTATAATTTCATAAATATCGAATAACCGGTGAGTGTTATAATGATCCAATTTTCAGTGATTGCCCTCTTAGCTTAGGGAACGTAGAACTTGGAATTCTAACTGAAATGTAAACAGTGTTCTATAATCATTTGGTTGAAATCATAGCATAACAATGGGAAGCCTCCGTGGCTTAGGCGGCAGCACGCTGGCCTCTCACCGCTGGGTCCGTGGTTCAAATCCCGGTCACTCCATGTGAGATCTGTGCTGGACAAAACGGAGGCAGACAGGTTTTTCTCCGGGTACTCCGGTTTTCCCTGTCAACATTTCATTCCAGCAACACTCTCCACTATCATTTCATTTCATCTGTCATTCATTTAATCATTGCCCCAGAGGAGTGCGTCAGGCCTCGGCAGCCGGCACAGTTCAAATCCTCGCCGCTAGATGGGGGCTTCATTCATTCCATTCCTGACCCGGTCGGAGACTGGAAGCAGGCAGTGGATTTTCATTTCAATAGCATAACAACCATTCTCTTTAAGTCTCTCATTATAAACCTACTGAGGAAAGTGTGGTTTATGAACAAGCGAGATTTCTCGCACGGGTCCTCTAGTCAATTACTTGATCTAACATGGTACTTGGCAACAATAACAATGAATTGTACAGTTTCAAAATACCGGTAAGTTGTGTATATCCTATATGTGTTAGGGATGCGGGCGAGTAAACGATTCTATGTTCCATGAAGACGAGTTTGTTGGAACTGCAGCACGATGTTAGTTCTCCTGTTCTATCTTCGAGGGCAAACATCACAGTGACCGGAAGATATCTTTTTTCTATTTTTTTTTTGTTCGGGGAGGAGGAGGTTCAACCTCAGTACAACTAATGTGCTTCACTGCTGCCGTAACATGAATGTTAAAGGTTTGGATAGTAGTCCGATATGCCACGTGTGCCTTCGTGAGCCTTGAGATGTAATACCGACTATTTGAGAAATTCATGGCCTCTTCAAATGTATCCATTCTGTACAAGCTCTAGAATATTGTTCATCACTGAAAATAAAATGGAAATAAAATAACAGTTCCGCCAACAATGACGTTAGACTGTAACACCACCAGACCGTACATAAGTAAACGGCTGAAAAGAAAACCGAATATTTACTTGCAGTAACAAAGACTAACAAACGAAAGAAATGCCCGTGTTGCTTGCAATTCACCTTGGTGGGATTTATCTTAAGTACACAAACACGCGCGTTGAGGTGAAATCCATCCCAGCCAGTAAATACGGCGTGCGCTGTCCCGTCTCACAGGAAATGGTTCAACTTTAGTGAAATTATTTGTACATTTCATAAGGAATGAAACATGATGATGATAATTGTTGTTTTAAGGGGCCTATCATCTGGTTATCGGCCACTAATGGTTTGGGTGATAGTGAAAGATGAGATGAGAATGAAAACTATAACTAATACTAACTACAAGCTTACATACTAGAAGAAAAAAAGGTAAACAAATAAAGGATAAGGCAAATAAAGAACTGAAAGATTGCCCTCAACCCTCGAAGAATGAGGATTGGGGGACTTGGAAGGAAGGGGAGCCATGGAAGGCAGATAGGAAAGGGAAAGAGGAGAGGACCTGCTCCAAGGTCAGAGGAAAAAGGGGGCAAAACGGACCCAGCTCAGGAATCCCTCGGGGTCGCCAACTTCCAAACTCACCGGCCGTGAGCCCTTGTGGGTGTAGCACTATCCAGGGTGCACCAGAAGTGGTGGGGCTACATACACCCTGCCTCCTTGAGGGCCTTGAGCACAATGCAGGAGATAACATAAAATGATAAAGAAGGCCGAACCCTCGAAGAATGAGGGTATCAGGAAAGATGAGACAAGGGACAATTAAGGCGGGAAAGTGAAAGTCTCCCTAGGCTTCGGACACCCTAATACTGTCGGGATCGGGAAAGAACAAGAGAGGTCGACAGGAAAGAAGACGGAGAGGAGCCCGGTACAAGTAAGTGGAAGCAATGCCGGCCTCAGCTGGGGACCCGTGGTCGCCAACCCACGTCCCACTAGATCTGAGCCCCTGGGGGAGGGGGGGGGTGTATGAAATAGCCTGGGGTGGATTCAACCCCAACGCGTGTGTTTGAGGAACAATAATTATCACCACCGATCCGCTAAATATTACTTACATCGCTTAGTTTCACCTAAATTAAAGTACAGCACTGCTCGAGTGATTGTATTTGGAACTCGTTGAGGAAATGCTCGCTCGTGCTGAGGTAAGAGAAAAAGTTTCAGTGGACTGTGGCAGTGGGAGAGAACCAATTACCATTTGTTCAACATACCAAAAGTTTGGGAGCTCAGTGGAGGTCTCCATTCAAGTTAATCACCATTGTTTTAACAAAGACAGGCGCGTGGAGATTAGGGTTTTAAGTCTTGATTATGTTGATGATAATTGTTGTTTTAAGGGGCCTAACATCGAGGTTATCGGCCCCTGACGAAATGAAATGGCTTGAAATGAAAGGATGAAGATTTTAAAAAACAGCTCACTGCTATGGAAGAAACGAAAATGGTTTAGATAAAATAGACAGTGAGCCCCAACAATTATGCCTTATGTAGCAGGAAAAATACTTACAAAAAGGAACTCAGATTGAAACTAACCAAATGGAGGTCGGTAATATGTACATAAGGGAATTTCGAACGAAAATACTCACAAAAGGAATAGATTGAAAAATACACACAAAATGTAGGTTAAGTCCAAAACACGTACAAAATGCAACGTACTGTCGAAATACTTACAAAATGCAAGTGAAATCAAAATACTTACAAAATGCAAATGAGATTGAAAATACGCACGAAATGTAATGTAGATTCAAAATACCCACAAAATGCAATTGAGAATGAACTACTTGAACAAATCGGGGTAGGTTGAAAATACAAAATGCAATTGAAATTGCTTACAAAAGGTATGGTAGATTCAAACTTCTCATTTGGATGGACAATACTTACAAAATGCAATTTAGATTGAAAATAATTACAAAATGTAATTTAGATTCAAAATACCCACAAAATTGCAATTGAGACTTAACTACTTGAACAAAGCGGGGCAGGTTGAAAATACAAAATGCAATTGAAATTCAAAATACTCACACGAAGACCCCCCTATATTGAAAGACTTACTAAAAAGCAATTTTGATTGGCAATCCTTACAAAATGCAAGTGAGGTTGAAAAACACTCACAAAATGCAATTTAGATCGAAAAAACTTACAAAATGCAACGTAGATTAAAAATACCTACAAAAAGGTGCGGGAATCTTAGAGAAAAGGAAATATAATGAAAGGCCGAGAGGAGAGGGGAGAGAGGAGAGGGTCCACCCCAAAGGTAAGGGACAAAAGAGGAAAACGGACCCAGCTCGGGAATCCCTCGGGGTCGCCAACTCCCGAACTCACCAGCCGTGAGCCCCGGAGGGTGTAGCAATATCTAGGGTGCACCAGAAGGGGTGGGGCTACATACACCCGGCCTCCTTGAGGGCATTGAGCACAAGGCAGGAGGGAAAAGGAAACGAAAAAGAAGGCTGACTCCTCGCAGAAGGAGGGAATCAGAAAAGATGAGACAAGGGCCAATTAAGGCGGGAAAGGAAGAGACTCCCTAGGCCTTAAATACCCTAATATCTTCGGGGTCGGAAGAGAACAAGAGTTGACCAAGTGAGGTCGACAGGAAAGAAGGCGGAGAGGAGCCCGGCATAAGTAAGTGGAAGCAATGCCGGACTCAGCTGGGGTCCCGTGGTCGCCAACCCAAGTCCCACTAGATGTAAGCCCCTGGGGGGTTAAGTCTTGAGATGAAGCACGCAAATATTATCATTTTGTTGTTGTTGATCCATTTCATTTATGGAATCCCGCCCTCATACCAAAACTTAGCAGATCTGGTTTATTGAACCCAGATTTTCCCTGTGACAGCCACGTATGCTAGTCACTAAGCCTTCAGGTGGGCCGAATAGCATCAATGATGATGATAATTATGGTTTTAAGGGGCATAACATCTAGGTTATCGGCCCCTAATGAAATGAATTGGTATGCAATGATGAAGATTTTAAAAAGTCCACTGCCAGGGATGAAAACGATAATTGTTTATATAAAACAGACAGTGAGCCCCAACAATTATGCCTTATTTGAATAAAAGAAGAGAACACGTAGATAATAAAAACAATAAAGCAATAACAACAATTAATACAGGCACGAATTTACGGCAAGGAAAATATTTAATAATTTAATAAGTGCAGCTAACTGCCAAAGATATTTAAGATCTGTTTCCATTGTCATATCAAGAAAGGTTAGTTCATTGGTTGAGTACAATAATTGTGGAAAGTTTTTGAGCATCCATCGTGAAAGGAATCATCTGTGTATAGTGCAGTCTTCACACATTCATTATAATAAATATCAGGCAAGTCATTAATACACCGTAGAAAGGGATAACACAGGCCCCTGTGTTATGCCATGTCTTATTGTTGTTGTAAGTTTTGAACAGTGTGATAGTTTCTCATTGCTAGAATGTTCATGTTGGGTGTGGACATGATGAGTACGATTTGTCAAGTATGAATCTAGCCATTCTGCTGGTATTCCTCTTAAACCATGACTGCACTCTTTCTTTAGCAGCAACTTAGTGTTAAACAGTCGAACGCTTTCGATAGGTCTAGGAATATAGCTACAATTTCCTGATATTTGTTAATGCAATCTATTACTGTATGGCACTTGTTACCTTCGAGGGAGCATCAGTAGTGGACTTGAATTATTAAAATCCATACTGAGCTTGTGATAACAGATGGTGTTTTGCTATGAATGTCTTTACTTGTGTGTGTTTTTTTCATAGGTCTATTAATCAGGAAGAAGTCATCCCAGACGACACCAGCAGCGTGAGCTCCCACTCATCGAGCATAATAATAAGAACAGTTAATCCGACCATCTACATACACCGGAAAATATTTGCTGGGAAAGTATTTTGCCTCTTGTTACTCAGACGATTACAACACCAAATAGATGTACAACTGCGTGAAGAGCAAGCAGGTTTTAGAAAAGGGCGCTCTTGCAATGACCAGATCCTGACTCTGAGGAACATCATCGAACAGAGCGTAGAATTTCAGTAGCCAATATTGATCAACTTCATTGATTTTAAAAAGACATTCGATTCCATTCATCAGGAATCACTATGGATCATCGCAAGGACTTATGGTATTCCTCAACATTTCATTAACTTCTTCAAAAACCTCTACCTGAATTCTAGCTGCTGCGTACGGAGTGAGTCTGGGAATACAAATTTCTTTAACATCGATACCGGAGTAAGACAAGGATGTACTAAATATTGACAAGTACCAAAAGAAGTGAAAATCACTTTTAAACACCTGATGACAGTGGACGAATTATACATTCTAGTGGGAAAAATCCACGAAAAACGGGAAAAACCATCCACACAGAACAAAGCAAAACGGGTACCCAATCTGGCCTCGGGAAAGGCTCTACGCAGTCGATATACTGTGCCCGTTATACGAGAGTTTCGGGGAGCCATAGGCCTTAAGTGGCCCTTCCGAGACCCTCCTCCAACGAACAGATAATTGGGGTGGAATGTATTCTTGGACTGGGTAAGCTCGAAAAACTGCACTCGGGGGGTGTCGGGAGTATAAGAGATGATTAAACAACCAGTCCAGAGGAATGCAAACACACAAACATAACTAAATCACACTGACAATATTTTAAAAGTGGCAGAACTCTAGCCTGCTTCAGTGAGGCGAAAATCGGATAATCCGAGATAATCTGCCCTATTATGAATTTACTTATCTCCAATCAATTTAACTCAAGCCTCTCGAAGCCCTACTACAAAGACTCGAAAACAAATGAGCAAGCTAAGAGAATGACACGTAACAGTTCCCTGTCCAATTACTTCGGAGATATTTACTTGTTTACAATGCAATGATGTAATTTCATTTAACGCACAATAAGAATAATGGCTACGCTATGATGGTGTCATCTCCAACATTTAATTTTACTTAAAAAAGTAGCCACTCTCTCTCAAGAACCCGATGACTACGTCTACTGACGGCCCGTTATTAAGGGCAGGGGATTTACTGGGTGTAGCCTATCCTACTCACCAACTACAAGCGGTTATGATGATAATGATGAGAATAATTGTTGTTTTCAGGGACATAACATCTGAGTTATCGGCCCCTAATTGTTTGGGGGTTAGTGGAAATGTTAATGAAATGAAACTATACATAAAACTAACTATTTAGTGACATACTAGAAGAGGAAATGAAAAAAAATCACGAGCCTTACAGTAGTCGCATACGATGTGTAGCATCTGACATACACGAAACCTCCCGTGAAATTGTTGATGCACTGGTATTTTATACTATTATTGGCACAAATATTAATCTATTGTAAAAGGGAGGGTTTTACAGATATTGTAGTTTATAACACGGAACTCATTTTATTAGATGATTTGTAGCTTCCACCAGCACTAGCCTAAATAAAGAATACGATATGGATCAACTAGATTAATAGACGCGACACCGCTCATAACCTTAAATTCCTTATAAACAGGTCCTCTTGATTCACAGACCAACACGTAATTTCATATGGATTATGTTAAAAAGAGTCATATTGATATGATAAATATCGTTTAAAATGATAATCTGGTAGCAAAAATATCTACCCCGTCCGGGATTCGAACCCGAGATCTCTAGATTCACAGTCATAGGCGCTAACCCCACGACTATTTCGACTACGCAAATATTGTGCACAAGATGGTGACTTATTTCCACGTTCCAATAATACTGCATTACGGAATTAAGTTTCATTTAGATTTTGCTTGCTTCGATAATGTTCCTGCGTGAAATTGAGTTTAAAATGCCTTATGAATAGGCCCTCTTGTGAGTAAAGAGAATGTATTCAGCAATAGTTCATGAAGGCTTGCTCAATTCTCGTATAACCACAACGATTACATCATATTTATGACTGCATTACCGTTATGTGGGTTAATATTTGAATAACCATTGTGCAGAAGCATAATACCGGCAATGCCGACTACTTACAATGTTTGATATTAAGGCATTTTACCATTTAAATACTGATACGAAGACTTCGAACATGTACCATGTGCTTTGTTTCAATCACTTGACACCAGAGTTCGTATGAGCGTTTATCGTTCAGTATGTCATATACATTCCACATGGCCGAGAGTACGTCATGGTGTCAATTTCCGACACCGCGCGCTCATTGTTTCTCTTACCACTGCCAGCTGGATCGATCGATCGAGTTGTCAGTGCGTCTGACACTTCCGTTCGATCGAACGGAAGTGTGCCAGCTGGTGCCACCACGATCGTTCCGATCCACTTCCGTCCCATTTTTCAAAATCACTCCCACAAAAATATCCAGCAACCGAGTGGAATGATGTTACACATCAGAAAACAAAAAATAAGAAGCGAAACAAAAGACAGGAAGAAAGGAAATGCCCTCAACCCTCGAAGAATGAAAATTAAGGGACTTGGGAGGAAGGAGAGCCATGAAAGGCAGATAGGAAAGGTAAACAGGAGAGGGACCACCCCAAAGGCAATGGAAGAAGGAGAAAAACCAGACCCAGCTCAGGAAACTCTCGGGGTTGCCAACTCTCGAACTAACCAGACGTGAGCCCTTGAGGGTGTAGCACTATCCAGGGTGCACCATAAATTCTGCCTCCTTGAGGGCCTTGACCAGAAGGCAGGAGATAAAATGAAAAGAAAACAAGAGGTCTGACCCCTCGAAGAATGAGGATATCAGGAAAGATGAGACAAGGGCCAATTAAGGCGGTAAAGTAAAAGACTCCCTAGGCCTCGGATACCCTAATACCGCAGGGGTCGGAAAATAACAAGAGTTGACCAAGGGAGTTCAAGAGGAAAGATAACAGAGAGGAGCACGGCACAAGTAAGTGGAAGCAATGCCGGACTCAGCTGAGTCCCGTGGTCACCAACCCACTTCCCACAATTTGTGAGGCCCTGGCAGAGACAAGCGGTTACTTACGATCAACCAGGAGGAATCGTTTTGAAGAACCAGAGAGTGTGGCCTATATCTCCAGATGGTAAGGTCAGGTGTCGAGACGGTTTATGGGCTGTGCCTGACCGCGGGCCCTTCAGTGACACTGATGTCTAGGTGCACCGCTGCGCTGCGCTGTGAGGCTGATCTTCATATCTGTGGCTTGGAGCAACAACCACCAATGCGCATTTATTGAAGTTTTATATTTTTACGTGTTCCTGATAAGTCTTAATTAAAGTCTCGAATACGTCAATAGCTGATGTCTGCTGTAATTAGTAATTTCTTACACCCACCAACAACAAAGTAGGCAGTCAGAAGCATAAACCATTTGCTACTGGTCATATTGGCATGAGAAATGTGTTAGTAAATTATTGAAGTTTTAAGGAGCGGAGCAGTGAGGTCATCTGCTCCACTTAACACAGATTAACCCCCAACGCGACAAGTGCTTTTCTTAGTCAACTGGCGACACGTGAGTATGGCCAAATAGCTTAATATGATAATAGTGGAAACTCTCGCAACTTAACACGCGTAGCAGCGGCGACAGCGCACAGTGAAACCATCTAGCGGTTCGAATAGTCAACTACTCGAACGAACTATTGAAGAGTAACACTATTCGACTATGAAAACGCAAAGAAATACAGATTTTAAGGCCTTTGCGTACTAATTGTTGCATAATATAAGGAAGGGAGATGGATGTTGATCCGAAAGGGGCAGTATTAAGAATGACATACGTGTATATTCACATTAAAACATTTGATCGTCAATTCATGACAGCAGTGTGATAGCCTGCAGATGGTGATGATGATGACGAAGTTTTAAGCAGCCTACAGATTTTCCACAAGTTAATTACACGTGTAATATCTTATTGAGCTTGATATGTTTAGTGATATTTTTCACTGATGAATCATTTGTTCTATTCACATATGCCTTAATAAGGACTTTGAAATATTTCTCAGGCAGTAATTTCATACAGCTGTCACAGATACCTTCACTAGAGTCAGTAGGCCTAATTGATAGAAAATAACCAGTTAATTTGCTTTTCATCCCATGGGTGCTTTCTGACAAAAAATGGCAAAAACTATTTTCAAATGCCTCTGACATTTTGGCAGACAACTTTCCACCACACACATTTGGAAATAGCATTTTGGAATTATCATCATACTTCTTCATTTCTATGTGCAAATTTCCCATACTAGAATCATTATCATAAGATGATATTACATTCCTACACTCAGCATGGGGAAACTTGCTACAGGCCCAGCCCATGACATAGTGGTCAGCATTTTCTTGAATTACATCATAGTCATGATCATTTGCCTTATTACTTAGGTCACACTCTTCACTGACATTTACTTCAAAATTACTCTTCATCACATCATTATGAGTCAATAGAAAGTTTGCAGCATCAGATTCACAATTACTGTCGTCAGAAGCACAAAGTAATTGATTTACCATAACACTTTTTATGGCACTGCGAAATTTGGTTGCATCTGGGGTTACATTGTTGCCTCATTTTGATCTAATGATTGAAAACATGTTTTCAATGCAATCCTGTGTGATCCTCCTAGGTAGCAAATACCGGAAATCATAATCATTGTGTACTTCTGACCACAATAGTTTCAATGCAGAAATATTGTCTGCCCAACCCTGAATGCAAAGAGGATTGCCTTTGCGGTTATTCAGTACTTCCAGTTTTTTGAGACAGTCACAAATTTCATTCAGTTTTTGCATATGCCTTGATTCATTGCTTAAAGGTTTCCTATACTCCTTGGGGCTACTGACAGTGGAAGAATTAAAAATATCGCACAATGTGTCACACATTTCTATAAACTCTGCAGTGTGTGCTTTTGGAAATCTGTAAAATGACTTGGGATCACTTTGTATTTTATAATTAAAACACCCATACATACTACAAATAACTCCTCTTCCAGCCATTACCAAAATTGTGGCACATAATAGCACAAAACAATACTATTTTAATTACAAAAGTAATACTTCGAATGTACTTCACTTAAACTTGCCAGCTGATTGAACTCCACCACGTAGTTGACTGCGCGAACCGCCAGATAGCGCGCAGGATCGATGTCGCCAGTTTCTCGCGGGAGTTTCCACTATTATCATATTAAGCTATTTGGTATGGCATAAGCCTACTCACTCTGATGATAGTTCAATCTGTGGCGATTGTTTAGCACTGGAATTGTCAACAATAGGGTATTTTGGGACGTTAACAATTAAATAATGCAACATAATAAGTGCTAGAAGTGTGAAATGTGGCCAGTAGGAGCCAAAAATCATGATGATGATAATAATTGTTATTTTAATGGGCCTAACATCTAGGTTATCGGCCCCTAATGGCTTGGGTGATAGTGAAAATGAATGACAATGCCATTAAACCTACAACTAAAACTAAATTACTAACTAGAAGAATAAAATAATTTTAAAAAAGGAAAAGAAATAATGGACAGGAGGAAAAGAAATGAGGATTGAGGGACTTGGAAGGAAGGAGAGTCATGAAAGGCAGATAGGAAAGGGAAAGAGGAGAGGGTCCGTCCCAAAGTCAATGGAAAAAAGGGAAAGAACGGACCTAGCTCAGAAATTCCTCGGGGTCACCAATTTCCAAACTCACCAGGCGTGAGCCTTTGAGGGTGCAGCACTATCCAGGATGCACCATCAGTGGTGGGACTACACACACCCGCCATCCTTGAGGGCCTTGTGGCAGAAGGCAGGAGATATCATGAAAAGAAAAAGAAGGCTGACCCCGCGAAGAATGAGGGTAACAGGAAAGATGAGACAAGGGCCAATTAAGGCGGGAAAGTGAAAGACTCCCTAGGCCTCGGATACCCTAATACCATCGGGGTCGGAAGAAAACAAGTGTTGACTAAGGGAGGCCGAAAGGAAAGATAACTAGGAGGAGCCCGGCACAAGGTGGTGGAAGGCATGCCGGTCACGGCTGGGGTCCCTTGGTCGCCAACCCACGTCCCACAAGTTGTGAGCCTCTGGGGGGGGGGGGGAGGGGATAAAACATGACTAAAGTTTAGAAAATATTACAATATTTATCCAGTAGAATTATAGAGTATTATTGCCTAATAAAGCAAATATTTGATAATACGTAGTCTACAGTAAGTAAGCACATACCATAACCAGTAGTTCCGTGAAGAACTAACGCCTATTTTCATATATGCTACTTATGCTAATTACCACTATCAACATACAAAATTTCAGTTTGATTGCTGTAATAGATTCGTTGATATTGAGAACCGTCTAAATTTTCAGATGGTCACCATGTTGGATTTTTATACATGTAGGTCTCAGAATTCTGTACTATTACATGAAGATTATTGTGTAGGGGTAGCATTCAAAATTCAATCGCATGATTAGGACACACGAAATAAAAACAGCTCCCTTGTTGTGGTTATGAAAACAATTGAAATACATTAGATGCCAGTGGATTACAATTTGTAAAAGCATTTACCGTACTAACTTTCACTGCACTTGGATGGTTAAATCGAGAGAAACGTCCATTCAAATATTTATATTTCGCGTCACCACCATGTTGTGATTGTGCTTACCAGGTTATTGAATGTCCCATAGGTGAACTTATGTTCATAGCCTCTATCAACATACAAAATTTAATTTTGATTGCTATCATAGATTAACAGATATTGAGAACCGTCTAAGTATTTCGGATGTTCGCCATAATGGATTTATATACAAGTAGGCCATAGAGTTATGTACTATTACATGGCGATTATTGCGTAGGTTCTATATTCAAACGTTCACTTTGATCGCAAGATTAATACATAAGAAATAAAAACGTAATTAAAATTTCGCATAGCCGCCATCTTGATGTTGTGTAAACAACTGAACTAAATTAGATGGCACTGCATTGCAATGTACATAAACATTTATCGTACTATATTTCACTGCGCTCAGATGGTAAAATCACGAGAAAAGTTCATTAAAATATTTCAACTTCGCTTGACCGCCACTTTCGAATTATACTTCACACGTTTTTGAAAGTCACCCAGGTGAACTTGCAGTAGTGCCCTTTATTACTGTACAAAATGTCAGTGTGATATCACTTAAGTTTAGGATATATAGAATGCCGGTAAAATATTTCGCACAGCCGCCATCTTGACATTATGTTAACAATTGAACTATTTTAAATGCCAGTGAATTGCAACGTGAATAAAAATTTGCTGTACGAAGTTTCATTGCGTTTGGATTGTTAAATCGAGAGAAAAGTCTATTTAAATGTTTCAAACTCGCTTGGCCGCCATGTTCGTTTTGTAGTTAACAGGTTTTGAAATTCTTATAGGTGAACTTCTAGCAGTACCCTTTAACACCGTACAAATTTTCAGGGTGATATGAGGAATAGTTTCGGAGATATAGAATGCCGGTGAAATATATTGCACAGCCGCCATGTTGGATTGGTAAGACGTAAACAAATTTGAAGGGCACGGTCGGGGTCGGCCGAAATAGTTCTACGACTTTACCAAGTTTCATTGAAATAGCTTCAGCCGTTTAGAAGTGATTAGGGGGGACACATACGTATATATATATACACACACGCACACGGGCATCACAAAAGGAAACCTCTTAAGCCTATTTTTTTTTTTCATAAATGAAATAGGCTAAAATTCAGAAATGCAATATGGCACCTGACTAGCGTATCTCACTTATTTGAGTGGAAACAGTCATCTCTCATAGAATACTATTCCCCGCTCTGAAGGCATGAAACACACATTTCCCATGAACATTCCACACTGCATTTCACACATCTGTAGTGTGTATAACGGCGCTGCAGAGTGAGCTGTTCTTCTTTTCTCTAGTTTGTCGTCAACAGCTGAAATTTGAACTTGGGAAGCTGGTGCAATGTTCAACACTCTCTTGATCCACATTTTCACATCATTGTGTGGATTTATA
Source organism: Meconema thalassinum (assembly GCA_946902985.2). Classification (NCBI taxonomy): domain Eukaryota; kingdom Metazoa; phylum Arthropoda; class Insecta; order Orthoptera; family Tettigoniidae; genus Meconema; species Meconema thalassinum. The sequence goes on along the minus strand of OX336392.1, from coordinate 514,185,468 downwards.
ACCCTATCTCTCAAATGAGTTAGTTATTGTTCTTTTAATAGGTGGAACTACGAGGTCATCTGCCCCTCTTAGCACAGATTAAAGTACCGTATACAAATTTGGAATGGGATTTAAAATTTAGAGGTGGTCAACTAAATTTGAAAACACCGAAAAATAAATAATAAACTAAATAATTATAAAAATAAACAAAAATTACGGAAAAACAAAAAGCAAATCCTTGAGTCAATATACACTGGAAAATTTAGATTGCTGGCCCTAACCCACTCTCACTTGTAAAGCGGATAACGCGATCAGCAGCCACCGCGTCATCGGCTTAAATAAATTTGAGTGTCATCTGCAAACGAAGGTTTCTTCATAAGTCACCAAGTTCCGCTCGGTTAAAATGTGGGCCACGGTGAATATGGCCCCAAAGGTACAAAGTGTGGGGGGGGGGGGGGTCTTCCCTTCTCATTAGGTACGAGTGGGTGGATCTTGTATGACCTATCCTTAGCCTACACAAAATGACGGCCTCTCTCCGTGACCGGAAAGAGCTCCGCCACACGCGAGTAGTTCCCTTGATCGCTCTCAGTTTACTGGGCATTGGGTCAGCTAGCCACTGACTCTCCCAAAAAGCCAGTACTTGTCGGCGTACCTGAGAGCGAAAGTCTCTAGCGGGTACCTCCAGTGGTCGAGGTGGTAGTGATACCGCCTATTTTGCAGCTTGATCCGAGATTCGCACGTGGTTAGGAAGCCCCAGAAAGGTTATTCGAGTGTCAGCGTGGCACAACCCGGCTAGTAGGTCGTGGATTCGCTGCACTAGGGGGTGTTGCGAGAAAGATATAGCAATTGACTGCAACGAACTCAAAGAGTCGGTACACACGAGAGAGTGGATTCCTGCATCTTGTAGTGCAAACTGCAGAGCTTCATAGATGGCAACGAGCTCCGCACTTAACACACTACAGGCCTCAGACAAAGAGATTTTAGTATTTACACCATCAATAACGTAAGCACAACCCACCTTCGAACCATCCGTGTAGAGAATGCCAGCGTCTGGAAATTGGTGAACTATACTGTGGAACTGCCTCCGATAAACGGAGGCATCCATGTTCACCTTAGGACCTCGGTGAAGATCTAACCGAATTTTCGGATGCGGGAGTTGCCACGGAGGCACGTCACTAGGTGTCCGGATCATACAGGGACCTACAGCCACTCCTATTTCAGTACATGTGCCATCGAGTCTAATACCAACCGGCCGAGTGGCACGAGGCCGGTTGGCGTACCCCTGGTGATATTGGGTACTGAAGAGAGCTCGATAGCTCGGATGTTGCGGCATTTGACGCACATTGGCAGCATATGCTAAAAGCATATGTTGGCGTCTATAATTTAAAGGTGGAACACCCGATTCGGCGAGTAGGCTGGGTATCGGGCTGGTCCGGAAGGCACCGGTAGCCAGCCTAACGCCACTATGGTGGATACTGTCCAGCATTTTCAAGGTTGCCGGCCTTGCTGAACCGTATGCCGCAGAACCATAGTCCAGCCGGGACAGGACGAGGGCTTGGTAGAACCGTAGCAGCACCGCACGGTCAGCCCCCCACGTAGTGCCACTAAGAAACTTGAGCATGTTCAGTTTCCTGAGACACGTCGTTTTCAGTTGCCATATATGGTGCTGCCACGTTAATTTGCTGTCAAAATGGAGCCCCAGGAAGCGATAAGTGTCAACCATCGGCAACGCAGCATCCCTGAGATGTAGTTCAGGGTGTAAATGCAGCCTCCGGAGCCGACAATAATGGACGACGGAGGTTTTCGCTGATGAAAAACGAAAACCCCGGTCGTGAGACCACCTTCCGACCCGTTTAATAACTAGCTGCAATTGCTGCTCCATTATTGCCATACTTCCAGAGCTGTAATGCAGAGCTAAATCGTCTACATACAGCGATGGAACTACCGCGGACCCGGCGGCGGCAACGATGCCGTTTATGGCAACCGCGAACAAGGTGACACTCAGCACAGAACCCTGAGGAACTTAGTTATTATATTAGTTACTGTTGTTTTAAGGGGTGGAGCTACGAGGTCATCTGCCCCAAACTCCATTTTCTTGAGTGTAATATTGCGATATGCCAAATTAACCAGCCGTGAGCACTTGAGTCATGTGCGTGCTGAGTATTTCACTGTAATTTAAAGCTTGTACTTAGTTCATTCTGTTATTTCAAAGTGATTTATTGAACTGATATTTCGGTTTTTCAAATTCGTTGTCTTTGGATTAGCTGTTGTTTGAACTGGGTCGATTTTGGAGTTTAATGTAGAACATCGTAGTTGTTGAGACTAACCTCCTGTTGTTTGAGTCTTCAGTCTTTTGACTGGTTTGATGAAGCTCTCAATGCCTCCCTGTCCCGAGCCAATCGTTTCATCTCTACACAGCTACCACACCCTACATCCGAGGCAATCTGCTTAACATATTCTAACCTTGGTCTACCCCTACAGTTCTTGTCCTCGACCCCTTTCTTCCATAACTAAGCTTGCTATTCCTGGGTGTCTTAGTATATGCCTTACCAACCTATCTCTTCTCTTCATTAGAAGTCGCCAGAAACATCTCTCCTCCCCCACCCGTCTGAATTTATTAAGGATAAGTGCGCACAATGTGCATTACATTAATTATTTACAAAATTCTGTAAGCGATGACAACCTTTTACTACACACGAGAGCGTGGTAAGTATCGCATGACTTTTGACACAATTTACAAATGCACTTTGGTCTGGGCACATGGAACACCTCAGTCTCACAAATACTGTGGTGAAAACCGTGCACCGCGAATCGGGTCACTGTGTGTCTCAAATCATAGGCAGTGCCCTTCCATTCTGTTAACGTCATGGCCGTAGTGGAGTAGAAATCAATTGGGATCTCCTTCTTTTTTGCAAGTAGTTCTTGAAGCAAATCGTTGTATTTTCTTGTGGATGGTAGTTGGTGAACCAGTCGGAGTTCTTCTATAAAGAAAGGTTCCCCCGCTAGTTCATACGCCAGTCTCGATGGGGTGAATTTTGACAAACAAAGCAGTCTTTTTAGGAATAAGGCTTTCACTTTCTCTAAGTCTTTCAGGTTATTTTTGCTTAAATTAACCCATATTATATCCAATCCATACGTTGCAATTGGTGTAACTTTTGCTTTAAAGAGTCTCAGTGCCGATTGCAGGGACATATCCCTGAGATGACTAATGTCGTTCATTGATCTGACAGCACAAATCATTTTATCTTTGATGTGACGTGTAAATAATTTCCCTTGTATTTGCAAAGTAATTCCTAGATATTTTTAATGACTGGTTTGAAGCAAAGGTTCATCTCTGAGGTAAAGAATGTCATCTTGGGCAGTTCTTCCGCCCTTTCTGAATATCATTGCTACCGTTTTCTGAAGGTTTATTTCAAGATCGTTGTTTTGGGTCCACATTGCAAGTTGATTCAAGCTGTCTTGTAGCTCTTCTCTTGACGACGAGGTCAGAACCATATCATCGGCATATACGATGATTTTGACTTTCTGGGAACGTAAGAGACATACCACATCTACAGTCGCGACATTAAATAGAAGAGGACTTAGAGGGTCACCCTGAAGTACTCCCATTGTTTGATCGATTGGATTAGATATAGTTATTCCGTTATCTATTTCTACCTGGTTGTTATGTAGAATATCCTTAATCAATCTGGTGATGTAGTGGTGCTCCAGACCAATAATTTCGGTGAGTTTCTTAACTAGTATGCTTCTATTAATGCGGTCGAAGACCTTAGAGAAGTCTATGAAGACTGCATATACTTTCTGTTTTGGAAGCCTTAAAGTGTCCTGTATTATGTCGAGCAAGTAATTGACAGCTTGCAGTGACGATCTCTGCTTGCGGAAGCCAAACTGCTCTTCCGGAATGTTATCGTCTATCAGTTGTGTCAGTCTTGTTGCGAGTATTTTCATCATAAGTTTGAAGACAGTATCTTCCAATGCAATGCCTCTATATGCATTAGGATCACTGGAGTCACCTTTCCCTTTATACAGCATTTTTATTCTGGATCGTCTCCATGAGTCTGGTATCCTTCCCTGACGTAAGCATTCGTTCATAAGATCGGTCCACGTTCCTATAAGCATCGGTGCGGCTTCTTTAAGGTGTGCATTATAAATCGAGTCTGGCCCACATGCCTTTCTATCTTTACTGCTTTTTATTGCAAGTGAAGGTTCCTCTACTGTGATGAGATCGAAAGCACTTGTGTGAGGGTCAGTATCTGGTCTGGTGTCTTTTTCTTGCAAAACGTGACCAAGGTGTTGTTCCCATGTTTCAATTGGTATGTCCTTAGGAAATTTCGGTTGTATAGGTTTCAGTGCTCTGAAGGGATCCTGTTCAATTTCTTCAATTAGTATTTTCTCCTTCTTTTCTAAAAATACTTTCTTAGCCTTTTTGATGATGATCTTATAGTGTTTCCGTAGATCTGCATATGTCTTCAGTGTTGTTTCCGTTTCCTGCTTTCTCTCAGCGTGAAGAGCATTGATTGTTCGTTTCCTTATTTGAAAGCATTCTTCATTAAACCATGGCTTGGCTTTCCTTGGTCTTTCTTTAACTGAAAGCACAGAATTCCGCATGGAATTCTCTAAATTCCATAGTGCTTCATCAATGTTTCCTGCAATTATGTTATCATGTATGTCTGAGACCCTAATTGTTTGCAATTTGGTGAGATCCAATTTCCTCGTTACTTTGCTTTTGCTTCTTAGCGAAGGAGTTATCTGTATTCCCTGGTAGAGAACTGTGGCAATGGGTAGGTGTTTTCTTACGGTGACATTGTCAATTGCACGCTGTTGGAGAACGGTGAAACCCATATTAATGAATACGAGGTCAATTGTACTTGACCCATTTTGACATATGTATGTATTTGTTTCTTTATTGTTAGTCAATGTTAGGCCTTCTTGTTCCATGTAATGCAGAAGTGTGGACGTCTTACGAGAAGGTACATCAATGCGACAGTTGAAGTCACCAGCTACTATTAGCGCATCATTCCTCGCTACATGACTTAACGCTACAGTTAGATCGTCTATTAAATCTTCTTCTCGAAAATCTGGTTGAAAGTACGCACAAATTATGTATAAAATTGGTGTCTTCACGATTAGTATGTTGTTAGTCCGGTGCTTCACTGTAAAAGGGGATAGGCTGGGTTTCAGCAGACAAGAGATACCTCCTTTAGGCCTTCCAATGTTACTTTTGATGGCGGTATTATGGATGCAGTAAAAATATTTTTCTCCCCAGTCTTCTGTAAGAAAAGTCTCTGTTAACAGTACTATGTCATAATCATCAAAAATATTATTTGGAGCCAGTTGTAACGCGTTCTTAATACCTCTTCATTTGTTACCCTATCTACCCGTCTGTTATTCATCATTCTCCTGTACCACCACATTTCAAATGCTTCAATTATCCTCTTTTCTGCTTCACAAATAGTCCAAGTTTCACTTCCATAGAGTGCCACGCTCCAGACAAAGGCTTTCAAAAATGACTTCCTAATACCTAAATCTATATTTGATGTCAACACATTCCTTTTCTGTAGAAATGCTTTCCTTGCCTGAGCCAACCTACGTTTTATATCCTCTTTGCTTCATCCATCACTGGTTATTTTGCTTCCTACTTCCTTTAGCTTTTCACCTGCCAATTTGATGTCTGGTTGGTTGGTTCTTAGGTTTAGGGGCTGCGACAACGCGGTCATGTAGCCCCGTGTACTTTGGATGTGTGTAGAATCTGTCTGATAGTCAACAAAAATAAGTCAACCCCTGGCACTATCCAGCCCATGACGGGCTAAGGCCGACCAAGCGACCGCTGCCCAGCCATTTGGCCTGCAGATATTGGGGTGACGCGTGATCAGCACGTCGGGTCCCCTCGGCCGTTAATCTTGGTATTCGTGATCGGGGCGCTGTCTCACTGTCAGACAGCTACTCAATTGTCCTCACGAGGCTGAGTGCACCCCGTTCCAACCCTCACGTCAGTTTTAAAATCCTTGACGGAGCCGGGGATCGAACCCGGGGTCTCCGGGTGAGAGGCAGGTGCGCTACCCCAACACCACGGGGCCGGCAAGAATCTGTCTGATAACCGGTGTTAATTGTGATGACTGTATTAGTGTGCGTTATCAGTTTTTTTTTTAAATTTAAGTACTGCAACTTAGAATTTTTCAAATAGTTCCTACTACTGCCGCCAAGCGCCACCGTCAACGATTACTAGGCCAAGTTCAGAACTTGGCTACTAGACACCACCACAGTCGGCTCTTGGCAACGAACATAGAAACGTAAGAGCGTTGTTTACATTCTTAACCTATCCAATTTAGCTACACACAGGTGCAATTAGTGGAAGGTTCTTTAACATGCCATAAATCTATGACATGGGACCGCCGGCTTTACTTCCCCTCCGAAGGAAGGCACACTGAGGGATTTTAACGCTATTAAAAACAAGTAGTTCCGTAAAGAATTATACAGCCTATTTTCATATATCCTGCTCATGTTAATTTCTTCTAACAACATACAAAATTTCAGTTTAATTTCTGTAACAGATTCGTAGATATTGAGAACCGTCTAAATATTTCAGATTGTCGCCAGGTTGGATTTTTATTTTTGTACTATTACATTAAGCTTATTGTGTACGTGTGGTATTCAAACTTCAATCGCATGATTAGAACACAAGAAGTAAAAACGAGATTTTAAAATTACGCACAGCAGCCATCTTGTGATTAGGCAAACAATTGAAATAAATTAGATGCCAGTGGATCAACATTTGTATAAGCATTTAACGAGCAACGTTTCACAGCACTCGGATAGTTAATTCGCGAGAATCGTCCATTTAAATATTTATACTTCGCGTCGCCGCCATGTTGGATTTGTGCTCACCAGGTTAATGAAAGTCCTATAGGTGAACATATGTTCATAGTCTCTATGAACATAAAAAATTCAGTTTGGTTGCTGTAAAAGATTCATAGATATTGAGAACCGTCTAAATATTTCGGAAGCTCGCCATTTAGGATTGTTATATGTATAGGCCATAGAATTATGTACCATTCAAGGACAATTATTGCCTAGGTTCATTATTCAAACTTTCACTTCGATCGCATGATTACGACACAAGAAATAAAAACTTAATTTAAAAATTTCGCACAGCCGCCATATTGAGGTTATGTAAACAATTGATTTAAATTTAATGGCAGTGCATTACAATCTGCAAAATCATTTACTGTACCACATTTCACTGCGCTCAGAGAGTTAAATCACGAGAAAAGTCTATTAAAATATTTCAAATTCGCTTGGTCGCCATGTTCGTTTTTTACTTTACAAGTTTATGAAGTATACATAGATAAACTTGTACCAGTACCCTTTATCACCGTACAAAATTGCAGGGTAATATCTGTAATAGTTTCGGAGATATAGAATGTCAGTGAAATATTTTGCACAGCCGCCATTTTGAGGTTATGTAAACCATTGAACTAAATTAGACTCCAGTGCATTACTATGTGTATAAACACTTGCTGTACCTAGTTTCATTACGTTTGGATGGTTAAATCGTGAGAAAAGTCTATTTAAAAGTCTCAACTTCGCTTGGTCGCCATGTTCGTTTTCTACTTTACAAGTTTATGAACTATACATAGGTAAACTTGTATCAGTACCCTTTATCACCGTACTAAATTGCAGGGTGATATCTGTAATAGTTTCGGAGATATAGAATGTCAGTGAAATATTTTGCACAGCCGCCATTTTGAGGTTATGTAAACAATTGAACTAAATTAGACTCCAGTGCATTACTATGTGTATAAACACTTGCTGTACCTAGTTTCATTACGTTTGGATGGTTAAATCGTGAGAAAAGTCTATTTAAAAGTCTCAACTTCGCTTGGTCGCCATGTTCGTTTTCTACTTTACAAGTTTATGAACTATACATAGGTAAACTTGTATCAGTACCCTTTATCACCGTACTAAATTGCAGGGTGATATCTGTAATAGTTTCGGAGATATAGAATGTCAGTGAAATATTTTGCACAGCCGCCATTTTGAGGTTATGTAAACAATTGAACTAAATTAGACTCCAGTGCATTACAATGTGTATAAACATTTGCTGTACCAAATTTCATTACGTGTGGATAGTTAAATCGCGAGAAAAGTCTATTTAAAAGTCTCAACTTCGCTTGACCGCCATGTTGGTTTTGTAGTCACCAGGTATTTGAAAGTCTCATAGGTGAACTTCTAGAAGTACCCTTTATCACCGTACACAATTTCAGGGCGATATCGGTAATAGTTTCGGAGATATTAAATGCTAGTGAAATATTTCGCACAGCCGCCATTTTGCATTGGTGAGACGTAACAAAATTTGAAGGGCACGGTCGAGGTCGCCGGGAATAGTGCTATGAACATACCGAGTTTCATTGAAATCGCTCCAGTCGTTTAGATTTTATTAGGGGGGGACACACACACGAATCACACACACACACACACACGCACACACACACGGACAAAAGGTGATCTCATAAGCCTATTTTTTCAAAATTGAAAATAGGCTAAAAATCCGATGGCTTCGGCCGGGTTTGAACCCGCTATCTTGGGAATAGAAGCTCAGCATGCTACCGACTACGCCGCCGAAGCCGCCCAATTTGATGTCTATAGCGCGTTCTGATTTATTTCAGCTGCATTCCAGTATTTTTGTTTTACATTTATTGATTTTCATCATGATATCTTTCCTCAAGACGGAGTCCCAAAGAGACTAACTTTTGTTTTTAGTTACAAACAATTACTTGATAAACAGATAAAACACAACTATCTTACGAGTATGTGATGGTATAGATACTCGATTCATCTTTATTTTATATCACTTATTTTAACAGAATAACAACAATCAGTATTTCTCCATTGATTAGATTATATGCACTGCCAACTATATATTTGTTCTGTTTCTTTTTCAACTGTTTGTTTTCTTTCTTTACTCACAGCTATCTATATCATGTCCACAGCTACCTGTATCATGTCTCCTGCACCTACACCACTCCCCCACCAGTAACATAGTTACGCTTGTTAAAGCAGGAATAAAACTATCACCATACACTAACAATACATTTAAAATTACTGTAAGCACTATTGAAAACGAACTGGCAATCTCACAGTACGTCCAGAGTGTGATGTCTTGATTATGGTAGTGTCCCTTTTATTTTCTATGGCATGAGGTGGTATTGCAGTGTCTTGTTGATGGTTGGCTGGGCTTGAAACAGGAGAAGGATCTGGGGTCTCTTCATCTGGTGCCAAGATGTAGGCTGGTTTTATTCTGTCTATCGATACATTTACTTGTTTGCCTTTAATCAGTAGTGTGAAGAATTTCTCATATCTCTTCTCAACAGGGAAAGGACCATCATAAGGTGGTGTCAATGGCTTCTTTACTTTGTCATTCCTCAAGAAGACATGAGTACATGACTTCAGGTCTCTATGTACAAATACACTTCTGGTAGTTTTATGATAAGATGGAATAGGCTTAAGTGCTGTCATCTGTTTTTGTAATTGGGAGACGAAGGTGTCTGGGTCAGTTGTTGTTGATGGCATTTCAAAAAACTCTCCAGGTAGCTTAATAGTCTTACCATAGACTATCTGTGCAATAGAATAGTCAGAATTGCTCTTTATGGCTGCACGCAACCCAAGAAGCACTGTAGGCAAAACCTCTGTCCATTTATGGGAATTATGTGCTCTGATGGCAGTTTTTAAGGTGCGGTGTAGTCGTTCAATCTTTCCATTACATTGTGGGTGGTAGGCTGTAGTGTGCTCCAGTTTAACACCACACAACACTGCTAATTTCTTGAAAAGTTCGGATTCAAATTGTGGTCCACGGTCTGTGATAATTACACTCGGGACTCCAAATCTAGCAATCCAGTTGAAGTAGAATGATTTAGCAACTCTGTCTGCTGTGATATTTTGCATTGGGATGACTTCCATCCAAGAGGTATAGCGGTCGATGCATGTTAAACGATAAATGTTCCCATCTGATGGTGGCAGTGGGCCAACTAAGTCCATATGTACAACACTAAACCTTTCATCAGGTTCTGGAAATGAAATTAATTTAGACTGTGTGTGTCTTGTTACTTTGTTTTTCTGGCAGTGGATGCAAGCTTGGGCCCATTTTCGAACATCAGATTTTATATTCGGCCAAATGAACCTAGTTGTCATCTGCTTCACTGACGATTTTACACCTGAGTGTGATAAGTTATGGATCTGTTGAAACATTTGTTTGCGGAATGACTCTGGGATAAATGGTCTTGCATTATTCGTTGAGATGTCGCACCACAATGCCTTGCCCGCTGTTAATGCGCACTTCTTGAATGTCAGTGATTTACTCTCTTCCATCAGCCGTTTTAATTCTTCATCTTGCAGTTGCTCTCTTGCAATTTCATCGTAATCAATCACCGAGATTTCTTCCGTTCGAGATAGAGTGTCGGCTACAATGTTGTGTTTACCACTAATATGTTGAATATTGGTAGTGAATTGAGAAATATAATGGAGGTGTCGCAATTGTCTTGGTGATGCTTTCTCGTTCTTTTGTATAAATGCATAGGTCAGCGGCTTGTGATCCGTGAAGATGGTGAAATCTCTTCCCTCCAAAAGATGTTTGAACTGTTTCACTGATAGGTAAATGCCTAAAAGCTCTCTGTCATATGTGCTGTAAGATTTCTGTGTTTCGCTCAGTTTCTTTGAGTAGAAGGCAATTGGTCTCCAACTATCATTTTCATATTGTTGCAACACAGATCCAATGGCAATGTCAGATGCGTCTGTAAACAGGCCTAATAGATTGTCTGAGTTAGGAATAGTTACGAGTGTTGTATTTTGATAACTCTTGTTTACATTTTTCAAACATCTGTTTCGCTTCTTCAGCCCATTGAATTTTTCTGCGGTCTCTATTTCTTGCTCCTTTTAGGTATTCTTGGAGCACTGCTTGTGTTTTTGCAGCATCTTTGAGGTAGCGGCGGTAAAAGTTAACCATGCCGAGAAACGTGCGGAGTTCATGCACTGTTTCTGGCAGTTTATAATTCAAGATTGTTTGAACCTTTTCAGGAAGAGGTCTAGTACCCTCAGCTGTAATGAGGTACCCTAGAAACTCTATTCTGTCTACGCCCATCACTGATTTGGACGTATTTATTCGAAGGCCATACTTGTTTAGCCTGTCCATAACCAACTTAAGATGGTTCTTATGCTCCTCGAATGATGCGGAGGCTACCAGAATGTCGTCCAAGTAAGGAAATGTGAAATCCAAGCCTCTGAAAACTTCATTTATGAATCTCTGGAAGGTGGATGGAGCATTTCTTAACCCAAAACTCATGACATTGAACTCATATAATCCGAAAGGAGTTATTATTGCAGATTTGCACTTATCCTCTTCGGCGATTGGGATTTGGTAATATGCTTTAAATAAGTCGATTTTTGAGAAAACAGTTTTTCCTTTCAAGATATGTTGAAAATCTTCTATTCTTGGTGTTGGGTAGCGGTCTGGAATTGTCCTCTCGTTCAACCTTCTATAGTCACCACAAGGTCGTAACGACCCATCCTTCTTACTAGCCATGTGCAGTGGACTCGCCCGTTGAGATTTTGATGGTCGAACTATTCCGTTATCCAGCAGGAACTGAAATTCTTGTTTGGCAATCTGGAGCCTCTTCGGATCTAACTGTCTGGCTTTTGAGAATACCGGTTGACCGTTGGTAACTATTTGATGTTTAATATCATGTGTTATCAGGGATGGGGTTAAGTTTGGTGTTGTTAATCTTGAATATTGTGCAAGAATGTCACTGTATTTGAAATTTGTATTCATAGAGCTAATAACATCGCATTCTGAAATGACTGTAACTTCGCCCTTAACACCAAGCTGAGTTAAACCGTCAATTAATTGTTTATTATGCAGGTCCACAAGTAAATGGAACTGTTTAAGAAAATCTGCTCCAATTACACCTTTGTTTATTTTAGCTACCACAAATGGCCACTGGAATTTTCGCCTTAGCCCCAAGTTCACAGTCAATATTTTGATACCATAGGTTGGTATTTCTGTATTGTTGGCTGCATACAGTTTATAGGAACTATCTACTTTGTCATGCTTTGTTGCTGGCCAAATTGAAACATCCGCTTCACTGTCTACAAGGAACTGCACTCCCGTTTCTTTATCTCTAAAAAAATAACCGGGATCTGCGGCACAACTCGTGACCTTCAGCAGTGGAACTTGCCGCCAATTCTACTGCTGTTTCTCGTTTTCCGGATTCTTCCATCCGCACGGTTGTTTACATTTATCTGGGTAGCATCTTGAGCCAAATTTAAAATGATAGTAACACAATTTTCCATCTGGATTGAATTTTCTGGTTGAGTGGCTGCGACTTCTACTTCGCCTGGGGCTACGATGTGTTGCTCGTGAGTGATGTCTTCCGATTGGGATAGCTGCTATTTGTTGTTCCAATGCTGTAATTTTCGCTACGATTTCATCCAGTGTTGCACTGCTACTTGAAGAGCACTGACTTGGGGTTTTTGTGGCACTATACAGATCAGTACGTGGATTCATTTCCAGTATTTTATCTGCCATTACTGCCATTTTCTCCAATTCCTCATCACTAACTAGCAATATATTTTTTACTGAGTTTGGAAGTTTGTCTAGCCATAGTGTCCTTAAGACTTTGTTTGAAATATCTGCGCCTGCCAGGGATTGCATTTTCCGCAGAAGCTGACTTGGTTTGAGATCTCCTAAGTCAATTCCTGTCAGCAATCGCTTTATTTTCTTATCGTCACTTTCTTTGAAGATGTTGAGGAATCTTTCTTTTGCCGCGGCATATTTACAGGAGTTATCACTACTAATGATGTCCCATATGTTTTCCACATATTTCGGTTCTAATTGCGAAACCAAGTAATTAAATTTAGTCTCTTCAGATGTTATCCTGTTAATCGCAAATTGTGCTTCGATCTGGTAAAACCAAATTCCTGGTTTATCGGCCCAGAACGGTGGAATTTTAACAGACACTTTACTAACCTCAACTTCACTGGTAGTGCCATTAGGCATTCGCGCTTCATTATCACTATTTTCAGTCATTTCTCGAATCACGTCGGGGTCACCAATTTATAGATACTCTATTTATTTTTATTTTCCAATCACTTATTTTAGCAGAATAACAACAATCAGTATCTTTCCATCGATTACATTATAGGCACTGCCAACTATATATTTGTTCTGTTTCTTTTTCAACTGTTGGTTTTCTTTCTTTACTCACAGCTATCTATATCATATCCACAGCTACCTGTATCATGTCTCCTGCACCTACAATGGTTCTTGAACGATACGGAGCAAAGGACTGTCGAAGAGCGTGTATTTCTGCTAGTGACATATCTCTGGCGTACGTCTTCATGCTTCCTTATCGCAGGGGACCACTGCTATCAAATGCAAATGTAGCCCCCATTCGGCCCGCTATCTTGAGTCGAGCTGCTATCTCTTGGAGCACATAATATGTTCCGCCGCTGACACTGGAGACACCCGGTTGCGTGCTAGCACGATCCAGATGGAAATCAGGCACCTCTTCTGCACCAAATAAACTGCTGCAAGGCACGAGTGTGGCTGGCAATAAAACAATCACTCTAGTGCCATGTGAGTGTTGGTACTAGTAGCGTATCCACAGGCTGGGCTAGACCCGCTCAGAAAGAGGCTTTACCCACCAGCTGTCCCCCAAAGAAGAGTGGTGGTGATTGATGCATTAAGGGGAGATGATGATGATGATAATGGTTGCTTTAAGGGGCCTTTCATCTAGGTCATCGGCCCCTAATGGTTCGGGTGACCGTTAAGATGAAAATGAAATGTAAACAATAACTAAAACTAACTACTAACTTATATACTACAAGAAGAAATGGAAAACAAAAGAATAAGGCAAATAAAGGACAGGAGGAAAAGAAATGCCCTTAACCCTCGAAGAATGCAGATTGAGGGACTTGGAAGGAAGGAGAGCCATAAAAGACAGATAGGAAACTGAAAGAGGAGAGCGTCCGCCCCAGAGGTAATGGAAAACAGGGGGAAAACCGGACCCAGCTCAGGAATCCCTCGGGGTCGCCAACTCCCGAACTCACCAGCCGTGATCCCCTGAGGGTGTAGCGTTATCTAGGGTGCACCAGAAGTGGAGGGGCTACATACACCCTGCCTTCTTGAGGGCCTTGACACAAGGCAGGAGGTAACAGGAAAAGAAAAAGAAGGCTGACCCCTCGCAGAAGGAGGGTATCAGAGAAGATGAGACAAGGGCCAATTAAGGCGGGAAAGGAAGAGACTCCCTAGGCCTCGGATACCCTAATACCGTCGGGGTCGGAAGAGAACAAGAGTTGACCAAGTGAGGTCGACAGGAAAGAAGACGGAGAGGAGCCCGGCACAAGTAAGTGGAAGCAATGCCGGACTAAGATAGGGCTCCGTGGTCGCCAACCCACGTCCCACTAGATGTGAGCCCCTGGGGGGAGATGAGAATGAAAACTATAACTAATACTAACTATAAACTTACATACAAGAAGATGAAATGGTAAACAAATAAAGGATAAGGCAAATAAAGGACAGGAAGAAAATATATGCCCTCCACCCTCGAAGAATGAGGATTGTGGGAATTGGAAGGAGACCCATAAAAGACAGATAGGAAAGGGAAAGAGGAGAGGGCCCGCCCCAAGGTCAGAGGAAAAAGGGGACAAAACGGACCGAGCTCAGGAATCTCTCGGGTTCGCCAACTCCCAAACTCACCAGCCGTGAGCCCTTGAGGGTGTAGCAATATCCAGGGTGCACCAGAAGTGGTGGGGCTACATACACCCAGCCTCCTTGAGGGCCTTGAGCAGAAGGCAGGAGGTAATATGAAAAGAAAAAGAAGGCTGACCCCTCGAAGAATGAGGGTATCCGGAAAGATGAGACAAGAGCCAATTAAGACTCCCTAGGCCTCAGATACACTAATACCGTCGGGGTCGGTCCAAAGAGAACAAGAGTTGACCAAGAGAGGTCGACAGGAAAGACGGAGAGGAGCCCAGCTCAAGTAAGTGGAAGCAATGCCGGAGTCAGATGGGGTCCCGTGGTCGCCAACCCAAGTCCCACTAGGGGGGGGACTTAATATGAGCTACTGACTGCAAGGGAGTTGTTTCATTAGTAACCTTGTGGAATGTAATATCCACCTGAGTTCTGAGCGATGAGTGGAAATTAGACTCCGCTCAGCAGTCACATCACCATCTCCCGGCGAGCAGTGCACTACCCCGCAATCGATTGTTTTCATTCGATTGAGCCTTCGACAATTCAATTATATGATATCGATAAATCATTTCAATTGGGAAATGCTCAAAATTCACTTTCACGTGCTGTATCTTGTGATTTGCCGATAAAGCATGAAAGCAATAGCTCCCTTCAATACTACAGGCAGGACAACTCGTTAGCGTCTCAAGTATGTTAAATTCAAACAACCCTAAACACAAATAAATATTAAACAAATAGAAATATGGTATGGACTCCGTCTTGAGGCAAGAATTCATGATGAAAATTAATACAACAATATTGGAATGCAGCCGAAAGAAATCAGAAACCTCTATGGACATCAAATTGGCAGGTGAAAAGCTGAAGGAAGTAGGAGACTTCTGTTACTTAGGAACCAAAATAACCAGTGATGGACGGAGCAAAGAGGATATAAAAAGTAGGTTGGCTCAGGCAAGGAAAGTATTTCTACAGAAAGGGAATCTGTTGACATCGAATATAGATTTAGGTATTAGGAAGTCATTTTTGAAAACCTTTGTCTGGAGCGTGGCGCTATGGAAGTGAAACTTGGACTATTGGTGCAGCAGAAAAGAGGGCAATTGAAGCGTTTGAAACGTGGTGTTACAGGAGAATGATGAAGATCAGATGGGTAGATAGGGTTACAAACGAAGAGGTATTAAGACAAGTGGGTCAGGAGAGATGTTTCTGGCGACTGCTAATGAAGAAAAGAGATAGGTTGGTAGGACACATACTAAGACACCCAGGAATAGCAAGCTTAGTTATGGAAGGATGGGTCGAAGACAAGAACTGTAGGGGTAGACCAAGGTTAGAATAGCTGCATCAAACCAGTCAAAAGACTGAACACTGAAACAACACCCAACAAAAAAAGCATAAAATGCGTAGACATTAACCATTATGAATATGGTATTAAATATTATCCGTGGTGACTGATATTAATCTTAAATTATAATGGCCACCTTGTCAAACACTAGAAAAAAGTTTAATAATTAAATTAATACGTACATGTTGTAACCTAAGTTTTGTGGGTTACAGAGACTCCTAGTTTCTTTTTGTTTGTTTGTTTGTTTGTTTTAGTTGTTAGTTTAGGGACTAGACAAAGATACAAAAACACTTATGAATGATTATGAACACCTCTTTGAAGATGACCCATTTTCTGAAGAAACAATACAGGCTGGTGAAGACCTGATACTAGCCATATCAGCTACAAGGAAAGAAAAATGGTGTGATCTCATGATGCAGCTTGATATGAAACAAAACAGTAGAAAGGCATGGCAATTGCTGAAGAACCTTGGAAATGAGCCAACAACTAATCCCTCGGCCATTCCTGATATAGCACTATTGGGTTTTTAAGTAATCCAGTTTCGATCAGCGCCAACCTAGAGGAACTATTATACTTGCGTTTGACCGCCAGTTACTAACTTGCTCCTCTATCTAAGTTATATAAAAATGTACTCTTTTGTTTATTCCCTATAATGGCGGACATGCCAAATCTATGTCCAAATATACAATTGATTAAAACTATCCTTTTGTATTAATCTCTGCTGAAACACAACAGGTTATGAGGCCCAGAGTACAAAGGAAGTGGACGGACACATTACTGTAAGTTTTGAACTTTTATTTATTTAAAAATTATTCAATGGCCGGTAATGGCGGATTTGGCAATTCGTTGCCGCAAATCGAAAAATTGCATGGAGGCGCAAATTATGAGACATGGGCGATGGATATGGAGATGTATCTTTTGCATGAGGATTTGTGGATGTATGTGGAGTTTAACCTTGCATCGACTGCGTCGGAAAAGCAAAAGAAGCAGGCCCAACGTACTAGAGCCAAGATTTATATGCTATTAGATAATGGACCTAAAATGGAAATTGCTAACATTAAAACCCCAAAAGCGATATGGGACCACTTAAAAACAACCTACGAGAATAAAAGCGTTAATCGGCACATTACTCTCATAGACCAATTATTTGATATTAGTTTGGCGAATTCAAAGGATATGGAGGCCTATGTTCAGCGATTTACCGAAATAAGTGCAAAACTGAGAAGTATGGGGAAGGAAGTTGACGATGAATTTGTTGCCGTACTCATGTTGAGAGGATTAACAGAAGATTATAAACCTTTTAGAATGGCAATTGAAAAACAGCTACTGGAAAACTGAATACCGAAACTGTCAAGCAAATGCTACTTCAAGAAGGTTATCGAAGTTCGTTGGAAGTCAAGGAGACTGCGGTGGCATTTAATACTAAACACAAAGTCAAACCTAATAATCCAACATCCTCTAATCCTTCAAAACATGGTGGCAAACGTAAGAATAATACATTTGATATGAATAAAGTTAAATGTTTTAGGTGCAATAATTACGGACATCTAGCAAGGGATTGTTCTCAAAATAATAAAGTTGTGCAAGTTTCTAGAGGAGATGACTCCAGTAAGAGAGCCGACGGCAAAAATAAAGGAAGGGCAAATGCGTGGCTCATGGCCATGGCATCTAATGTTCAACCAGAAAAATGGTACGTAGATTCTTGTTCTTCAGCTCATATGACAAATGATATTGATTTATTAAATTACTTTAGTTCTAACTCGAAAGATAATCTTGAGGTAACTGTTTCAAATAATGAAAAGATTGGCACAGCAGGAAAAGGCAGTGCAACTATTAGCTTAGTTCAGGGCAACGATCAGGAGCTTAAAAATGTTTATTATGTACCGAAGCTTTCGTCTAATTTACTCTCAGTGAGTTGTATGACTAGAAACGGTGCTTGTGTAATATTTAAAGAGAAGAGCTGTCAGATATTTGACGCAGCAAATTTAAAGATTACAGGGGAACTAATTGCTACTGGTTCCGAAGAAGGTGGAGTTTATACGTTAAATGCGAAAAATATTGCAGTCAACCGGAAAGAAGAAAGTAGTGAAGCTAGAGCGATGTCTAGTTTAATGGAGGAAAAGAATGGCCAAATATTATGGCACAAAAGGTTAGGTCACCTAGGATACAAAAATATGGCTTTGTTAGAAACTAGGGCTACTGGTATGAAACTGGATAGAACAACGCCGTTTCAACCATGTATCGCTTGCGTTGAAGGTAAACAATGCAGGGAACCTTTCCAAACAAAAAATCCTCGACATGAGAAAACTACCCGCAAATTGGAAATAGTGCACTCTGATTTGTGTGGGCCAATGACACCACCCTCAGTTAATGGAGAAAAATATTTTTTAACGTTTACAGATGATTTCTCAAGAAAAACGTTCATTTATTTTCTTAAGAGCAAAGATCAAGTGTATGAGTATTTTAAAATATTTAAGGCAAAATTTGAAAATTAAACAGGGTGTAAGATTCAATGCCTACGTACTGACAATGGAACAGAATATGTCAATTCTAAAATGAAACGAGAAATTGAAAACTGTGGTATTAGGCACGAAACTAGTATCCCTTACACTCCAGAGCAAAATGGACTTGCAGAGAGAGTCAACCGTACAATAGTTGAGAAAGCAAGACCTATGCTTCTAGAAGCAAACCTATCTAAAAAGTTGTGGGTAGAAGCTTGCAGGACTTCTGTATACCTTAAAAACAGATCTCCAACTAAAGCGCTAAAAAATGAAGTACCGGAAGAGAAATGGTCCGGAAAGCAAGTAGATTTAGGGAATTTACGAGTGTTTGGCTGTGTGGCCTATGCGCATATTCCAAAAGAACATAGAACCAAGTTTGATTCTAAATCCAAGAAATGTGTATTTGTGGGTTATTGCGAGGAATCAAAGGGTTATCTACTAGCGGATCCAGAAAAGGGATATAAGCAATTAAAATCTAGAGATGTTTTTTTTTTAAACAATTTCATCTCCAGAGAGTCTGAAACCAGTGAGGGTGACAAAACAGATTTTCGAACGTTGTTACCAAAAGTCGATTTTGCGGTTACAATCGAAGAAAATAGTGAGGCCAAAGATGATAACGCGAATACGGAAAGAGGGAACCAAATTTAGAGCAAAATGTTGAAGATAACGATAAAAATGCAAACGTTATAAATAGTGATAGTCAGGGTCATGCAAGTTTAGAAGAAGACTTGATTATTTGTAATGAGACTTCTGAGAATAATAAGTCTGATATGAGTGAGACAGTAGAGATTGTGCAAGATGAATCAATCAGACGGTATCCTATTAGATCAAGGGTTCGTAAGATATTTCCAGATCACGTTACTTATTTAACGTCAATGAGTGGAAACTTTTGTGACTGCTTACCCGCTCATAATGATCCACAAACAGTACAAGAAGCCTTAGGGTCGGAAAATAAAATTCAATGGAAAGAGGCAATGAATTTAGAGTTGAAAAATTTAAAGGACAAAGGAGTTTTTGAACTGGTAAATTTGCCAGATGGAAAGATTCCTATAAAATTTAAATGGGTTTTTAAACAAAAGATTGATGCTGCAGGAAAATTGGAGCGTTTTAAAGCAAGAATAGTTGCTAAGGGATATTCACAAAGATATGGTGTGGATTATCAGGAAACATTTTCTCCAGTTATAAGTTATTCGGCATTACGAATGCTGATAGCACTATCAGTTGAGGTTGGGTTAAATATTTATCATCTGGATGTCACAGCTGCGTTCCTGAATGGAGATTTGACAGAGACTCTTTTTATGGAAGAGCCAGAAGGTTTTACAGAGCTGGGCTCTGAAAACAAAGTTTGCTTATTAAAGAAAGCCATCTATGGTCTTAAACAGGCTTCCAAATCATGGTATGATAAATGTAGAAATGTCCTAATGACATTAGGATTCAAAAGAGTTTCAACTGAACCATGTATTTATGTTCAGGGAAGCGGAAAATTTACTTTGCATAATAGCTGTGTACGTGGATGATTTCCTTGTGTTTTGTAAGAATGAAACAATTATTACCAGTCTAGAAAAGTCACTTAAGAAAAATTTTGAAATTAAAAACTTAGGGGAAGCTAAAAGTGTTTTAGGTATGAGAGTGCAGAGATCAGAAAAGGGAATCACGTTAGATCAGGAACAGTACATAAAATCAATTTTGTCTCGTTTTGATATGCTAGATTGCGAAATAGCGGATACTCCTATGGAACCTAAGTTAGATCCGCCCAAAGGAGATCCAAGTAAATGTCCTGATGTACCATATCAAGCGTTACTGGGCAGTTTAATGTATGCAGCGGTCTGTAGTAGACCAGACATTGCCTATGCTGTTGGAAAACTAAGTCGTTATAACACATGTTACACTAGGGAACACTGGGAATATGCAAAACGGGTGTTACGTTATTTGAAGGGTACGATTGATTTCAAAATAGTTTACAGCAAATCGGGCAGCTCTTTAATAGGATATGCAGATGCAGATTTTGCTAGCGAAAAAGCTGATAGAATTTCATGTACTGGGTACATTTTGTTTCTTGCTAATGGCCCCGTCGCTTGGGAAAGTAAGAAGCAGGATATTGTTGCTCTATCAACAACGGAAGCGGAGTATGTCAGTTTAGCAACATGTACAAGAAAGGCAGTAATTCTAAATAGAATATTAAAGGAAATTTTAAAGGGAAACGATTACAAACTTATTTTTAAAAACAGTAAAGTTTTATTGTTTAGTGACAATCAGTCAGCTGTTAAAAATGCCAAATGTAGCGAAATACAAGAAAGGTCTAAACACATAGACGTAAAATATCATTTTGTCAAAAATGCAGTTGAAAAACAAGAAGTATCGGTTGATTTTAAAGGTACTAGTAAAATGATTGCAGATGTTCTGACAAAAAGCTTAGTTAAGTCGAACCATTTGAATTTTTGGAAATTGATGAATTTATTATTGCCGATCGAATCCGATTGATAAAATGACAACTGGATTACGTGAGGGTATTGGGTTTTTAAGTAATCCAGTTTCAATCAGCGCCAACCTAGAGGAACTATTATACTTGCAAGAGTTTAGTGCTTTTCAGTCGGTCAACACGAATGTACCCAAAAGAGATGGGTTATGCCCTAATCCTGAAATAAATTACATGAGATTAATAAATTTATTTCAGGATTAGGGCATAACCCATCTCTTTTGGGTACATTCGTGTTGACCGACTGAAAAGCACTAAACTCTTGTTTACTAAGGCAACACTGAAAATATGGCTTCAAACACCACAATATTATACTTGCGTTTGACCGCCAGTCACTAACTTGCTCCTCTATCTAAGTTATATAAAATGTACTCTTTTGTTTATTCCCTATAATGGTGGACATGCCAACTCTATGTCCAAATATACAATTGATTAAAACTATCCTTTTGTATTAATCTCAGCTGAAACACAACAAGCACCTAACCAGATAGCGCAGCAGCTATTGTTGAATGGCAAAGTTAATAAAAATCTGCAACTCCAGAGATCCAGAGAATTACTGAGGAGAATAACTATATTTTCACAACTTTCTCACTGGAAGAATTAGAAACCGCAATATGCTCAATGAAGAACAATAAAGCCGCTGGATTAGATGACTTGAGGATGGAACAAATAAAAATGTTTGGACCAGCAACCAGGAAGTGGATCCTAGATATGATGAACACCTGTGTCTCAAGATTGCAAATACCAAAGATCTGGAGAAAAACCAAAGTTGTGGCCCTACTGAAACCTGGGAAACAGCAAACAGATGCCAAAAACTTCCGACCGGTATCACTCCTATGCCATCTCTATAAAGTTCTAGAGAGAATGATCTTCAATCGAATCTCGGACCAAGTTGACAAAACTCTGATTAGAGAACAATCGGGCTTTCGTCCCGGGAGGTCGTGTTGTGGACAGATCTTGAACCTGACACGACACATAGAAGATGGATATGAACGCGGGCAGATCACCGGTGTCGCCTTTGATGACCTTACTGCCGCAAATGACACCATCAATCTCAGGACTCTATTAACGAAGATCTATGCCATCACGAAAGACTTCCACCTAACACAGTTTATAAGATGTCTGCTACAAAACAGACGTTTCTTTGTTATCCTACAAAACAGAAGGAGCCGATGGAGGACACAGAAAAATGGTATCCCACAAGGAAGTGTGGTAGCCCCACTGTTGTTTAATATGTACACTAATGACCAGCCAATTAATCCTGTCACAAAATCTTTCATTTACGCAGATGACACAGCAATTGCTGCCCAAGGGACAACTTTTGAGGAGGTGGAAGGAAAACTCACAACAGGTCTTAAAGCACTATCTGCCTATTATGATAGCAACTACTTGAAGCCAAACCCTTCCAAAACACAAGTGTGTGCATTCCACTTACGGAACAGAGAGGCTTGGAGGAAACTGAGAATAACCTGGAGAGGTCAACAACTAACCGACTGTTACACCCCAAAATACCTGGGAATAAAGTTGGACCGTTCCCTCACCTTCAAAGACCATTGCACAGATACAAAAATGAAAGTTTGTGCTAGGAATAGCATTATTAGGAAACTGACCGGCAACAACTGGGGAGCACATCCAGATGTCCTCCGCACATCCGCCCTTTCTCTGTGCTTCTCCGCTGCTGAATATGCAGCACCTGTATGGCACAACTCCAGCCATGCCAAACAGGTAAATATTGCCCTAAATGAAACAGGACGGATTGTAACAGGCAGCCTGCGGACAACCCCTGTTAACAAAATATACCACCTAATGGGCGTAGCACCTCCAGATATCCGAAGAAGAACGGCAGCTGAAATAGAAAGAAAGAAGCAGGAGACGGACCCAAGACACCCCCTATTTGGAAGTGAACATCAACTACCAAGACTGAAATCGAGAAAAAGTTTCCTCCAGACGACACAACCAATTCAGACACCACCTGCAAACCGTCGGATACAACTCTGGCGTAGCTCATCATCAGAGAAATATTGGGACAACCCCAAAGAAGAACTTGCTGCAGGTCATCACCTCCCATACGAGACATGGAAGGTCCTTAATAGACTGAGGACTGGAGTATCTCGGTGTAAGGTGAACATGAAGAAATGGGGATTCATCTCAGAGGACGAACTATGTGAGTGTGGCGAACATCAAGACCACCAGCACCTACTCAACTGCAGGAAACTATCAGAACCTGTCTCCATGGACGATCTGGTAGCCACCAGTGATAAGGCAGTTCATGCAGCGGAATTCTGGGCATCACGTGGAATATAAAGATGCACATATACCTTGTAATATTTGTATATATAATATGTTATGTTCTGGACACGTATAAATAAATAAATATTTTTTTATTTTTATCAGGTTGCCAGCCGTTGCCACATGTTGGTGGGGCACCATGGAAATCTTATGTGTTGTGGCACAGAGATTCTTTGTGTTCCATTAGTGGGTGGCAGGTGGCTTTGATCTGGATGAGGCAAAGGTTCCTTGGCATGTGGAGGTTGCCATGGAAATCAGCTGTTAGTTGATGCTGCCATGCTGATATGAAGTAGTTGCTGATATGAAGTAGTTGATTTTATGTATGATTGGAAGGAAGTTAGTGTTGACATTATTGTATGGTGGCTGGCTTCAGGGAAGAGTCTTAGACATATTACACACATGCGTACAGAGCTTATGATCATAATGTCCCAAGCATCAACCAGCCACAAAAACATCAAATGCAATAGAAAATGCAGTAATTCATGATCAGAAGGTGATGATGATGATAATTGTTGTTTTAAGGGGCCTAACATCTAGGTTATCGGCCCCTGATGGCTTGGTTGATCGTGAAAATGAAAATGATGATGATGATGATGATAATTGTTGTTTTAAGGGGCCTAACATCTAGGTTATCGGCCCCTGATGGTTTGGGTGATCGTGAAGATGAAAATGAAAAGCGAACATAAAACTAAAACTAACTACTAACCTACATACTAGAAGAAGAAATGGAAAACTAGAGGAGAATAAGGCAAATAAAGGACAGGAGGAAAAGAAATGCCCTCAACCCTCGAAGAAGGCGGATTGAGGGACTTGGAAGGAAGGAGAGCCATGAAAGGCAGATAGGAAAGTGAAAGAGGAGAGGGTCCGCCCCAAAGGTAAGGGACAAAAAGGGAAAACGGACCCAGCTCAGGAATCCCTCGGGGTCGCCAACTCCCGAACTCACCAGCCGTGAACCCCTGAGGGTGTAGCATTATCTAGGGTGCACCAGAAGTGGTGGGGATACATACACCCTGCCTCCTTAAGGGCCTAGAGCACAAGGCAGGAGGTAAAAGGAAGAGAAAAAGAAGGCTGACCCCTCGCAGAAGGAGCGTATCAGAAAAGATGAGACAAGGGCCAATTAAGGCGGGAAAGGAAGAAACTCCCTAGGCCTTGGATACCCTAATACCGTCGGGGTCAGAAGAGAACAAGAGTTGACCAAGGGAGGTCGACAGGAAAGAAGACAGAGAGGAACCCGGCACAAGTAAGTAGAAGCAATTCCGGACTCAGCTGGGGCCCCGTGGTTGCCAACTCACAACCCACTAGATGTGAGCCCCTGGGGGGATGATCAGAAGGGCTTGGCTTGGTAAACTTGTGTAAGGACAAGCAAGGATAACAGATGCAGGTAATGGAAGATTGCCTGTATTAATAAATACTGAATTTTTTTGAAGTTGGTCTCCTGGTCTTTGTGTATTTATTTAAAGCTGGTTTTATAGCCCCTATACCCTAAGGGGGCAAGTTTCATATAATCATTACAATGTTTCGGTAGATTTATATTACATTTAATCTTGTTTCTTTTATGTATTTTCTATCTTTTTGTGACCTTTCATTTTTATTTAAATTCTAATGGTTTATTGCAAGGATATCCATTTTCTCTTTGGTATGTGTTAACATAGTTTTAAGATTCTTTTATTATTCAGTCTACGCTGACGAGGGTATCATTTTATACCGAAACATGTACGTATTAATTTCATTATTAAATTTCTTTCTAGTGTTTCACAAGGCGGCTTTTATAATTTGAGATTAAAAATAAAACAACCAATGACAACCATTTGGTAGCGAAAGCACAGGAATAGTTCTTATGGCTTACTACAAACCGATGATACAAGATCAACGATTCACGTAAATGACAAACCACAACTGATAAGGGTGTTGGGAATTGATCTTGTTGGAGAACGACCCATGACCGTGCCCACAGGACCAGAAAAGACTACCAGATCTACTTTGACAACAGCATTCAGACTACGACGGAAACTATCAAACAACTTCTGTGGAAGATGGCCATGGGGTACCTCTTAGAACTCATGAGCTTTCACGAATTTCGAGGTGCGTATGGGAGATCCATTGAGTTCCGACCCGGAGGTCTGACGTTGATTCAAGCAGATAGACGACCAAGTCATCTTGGAGAAGAACAAGAATAGAGAATCTACTAGAAGGAAGGACTGTGATTCTTCCCACCCCACAGGGACATCAAATAGCCCGATCAATTGAGCTGGTCATCCCCCTAGCCGATGACCAGGGTGGGGAGAATGTTGGGAATTGATAGACACTATGATAAAATCATAAATCCTTTTGGCAACCAAGGCGCCCCAGGTGAGTCCGGCATTGCTTCCACTTACTTGTGCCGGGCACCTCTCCGTCTTCTTTCCATTCTACCTCTCTTGGTCAACTCTTGTTCTCTTCCGACCCCGACGGAATTAGGGTATCCGAGGCCTAGGGAGTCTTTCACTTTCCCGCCTTAATTGCCCCTTGTCTCATCTCACCTGATAGCCTCATTCTTCGAGGGGTCAACTTTCTTTTTCTTTTCGTGTTATCTCCTGCCTTCCCTACAAGGCTCTCAAGGAATGCCATTTAAGTTTTTCTCTTTCCTAGGAACTGGACAGACATCGCCTATGTAGTGTCGGAGATACGTTTCATTTTTTAGTCGCGGTTATTGACCTATGTTTAAGGGTGGGTTAATGTCATTTGTTAAACTGGGTCTTAACTGAAAGCTGAGGGTCATGTTAGTTCTGTTCTTGTTTGTGTTGCTTTCAGTCAAGAAGCAACACGTGAACTCATTACGTTTATTAAATGAGATGTATAGGTTATTCTTTCGAGTGGTGATATGTGTGTTTCTTGCATCTGTCCGGAAGGTGCAATTGGTGCTCATGTTGCCTCAAGTTAGATAACCGAATCTTGAAGGCTATTTTCGTTCGGAAAGAAGCTTTATTCTACTAGTTCATGAAATCGTTTTCGTTGGTTATTTATTTGGGGGTGATCTTTGTCTTTGGTGTTATTAACTGAACCTATCTATGTTTCTTAAAGGGTTTTGTGTGTCACCTCATGTTCATTTAATGTAGTGTGCTTTGATGTTAGTTGTGTTCTTGTGTGGTCGTTCGTTTCCTTTTCTGTGGTATTATTTTTGGGTTTCTTGTTGTTTGATATGACATACATTTAAATAAGGGTGACCGGTTAGACGGTTCATGGGAGACACGTCTTCATACGCTCCTCAGAATATCTCTTCTGACTTCGTTCCAGTAGTTAGCCTGTGGTGGGGCGAAAGCATTATTTATAATTTTATTTAATTTACTTATTACCCCTTTCTAATAATTCGAGTCATTTCCAAACGATCTCCAATCTGTCAAGTATTAGGTTTCTCTGCGTCAAGATCTTCTTCTCCTTTTGATATTTCTTGAAATGTGTTTTATATTTATGTTTTATGATGATGATGATAATTGTTGTTTTAAGGGGCCTAACATCTAGGTTATCGGCCCCTGATGGTTTGGGTGATCGTGAAGATGAAAATGAAAAGCGAACTTAAAACTAAAACTACTTACTAACTTACATACTAGAAGAAGAAATGGAAAACAAAAGGCGAATAAGGCAAATACAGGACAGGAGGAAAAGAAATGCCCTCAACCCTCGAAAAACGCGGATTGAGGGACTTGGAAGGAAGGAGAGTCATGAAAGGCAGATAGGAAAGTGAAAGGGGAGAGGGTCCACCCCACAGGTAAGGTGCAAAAGGGAGAAACTGGACCCAGCTCAGGAATCCCTCGGGATCGCCCACTCCTGAACTCACCAGCCGTGAGGCCCTGAGGGTGTAGCGTTATCCAGGGTGCACCAGAAGTGGTGGGGCCACACACAACCTGCCTCCTTGAGGGCCTTGAGCAGAAGGCAGGAGATAATAATAAAAGAAAAAGAAGGCTGACCCCTCGCAGAAGGAGGGTATCAGAAAAGATGAGACAAGGGCCAATTAAGGCGGGAAAGGAAAAGACTCCCTAGGCCTCGGATACCCTAATGCCGTTGGGGTTGGAAGAGAACAAGAGTTGACCAAGTGAGGTCGACAGGAAAGAAGACGGAGAGGAGCCCGGCACAAGTAAGTGGAAGCAATGCCGGACTCAGCTGGGGTCCCGTGGTCGCCAACCCACGATCCACTAGATGTGAGCCCCTGGGGGGAGAAACAGTAGAAAGCAGACCAACAACCAAAATTAACCTCACGCCAAGCTTGACAACATTAATATCAGGACATGAAAATATCAACTCATGTGTTCACAGACTTCAAGTTGTACGCAGCCCCGAGTATTCCTGTAACGAAGGGCCCCAAAAACAATGGACCGTATAATATTTGAATAGTGAATAGCGAGATAAATATTTAAATAAACCGTGTTTTCATAGAAGGATAATGGCCGATCCATAACTCTTGTAATCAGAAAAGATGTTAAACCATTTTCAAAATACAAGTTTTTGGACTTAACAGTAATGAAAGAGAAGATCCGCAAATAATATATAGGATAGATAGTATTTTATGATTACAGAATTGTATGAAGTCAGATAATAGCATGCAGTAGGCCTACTACGACTGTAGTGGAGCTGTAGAGAGTATATTAATGAACATTATTTAAAAAAATAACAATAAAAAATGAAACTATAGGTTAAACACGCCAATAACAACTTAAGATACACTGGACTCACCGAAATGAGACAGGAACAATAGCAAGTAGTTCCGTGAAGAACCATACAGCCTATTTTCATATATCCTACTTATGTTAATTGCCTCTATCAACATACAAAATTTCAGTAAATATCGAGTACCGTCTAAATATTTCGGATGGTCGCCATGTTGGATTTCAATATATGTAGGTCTTAAGAGTTATTTACTCTTAGATGACGATTATTGCGTAGGTTCATTATTCAAACGTTGCGATTAGGAGACAAGAAATAAAAACTTAATTTTGAAATTTCCCACAGCCGTCCTGAGGTTATGTAAACAATTGAACTAAATTAGATGCCACTACATTACAATGTGCATAAGCATTTGCTGTACCAAGTTTCATTGCGTCTGGATGGTTAAAACCCGAGAAAAGTCAAATTAAAAATGGCAACTCCGCTTGGTCGCCATGTTCGTTTTGTAGCTAACAGGTTTTTGAAAGTCACATGGGTGAACGTCTTAATCACCGTATAATATTTCAGGGTGACATCAGTGATAGTTTCGGAGATATAGAATGCCGGTGAAATATTTCGCACAGCCGCCATGTTGGATTGGTGAGACGTAATAAACTTTGAAGGTACGGTCGGGGTCGGCCGAAATAGTACTACGACCTAACCGAATTTCACTGAAATCGCTCCAGCCGTTTATATGTTATTAGGAGGAGACACACACAAACAAATACACAAGAAGGATGACGAGGATAGTCAAAAAATTGCAGTCGTGCTGAATGAATTGTTTAGTGTGACGGGAAAAAGTAAAAATCTGCGTCACGATCTGAAGATATGTATTGCAGATTCTGTAAGTAAGATTAAGAATATATTTGTTGAAATGAAAAATACTATTGAACAGACCATAGATGATAATTGAAACTCTTGGATAAGGTTAGAAAGCTCAAAGGTGACTTGCAAGCTAGATGTTACACTCCAGTAACAGGACTGGTGGCGCCATCTGCCGGTATACACCAGTCGTTACTATTAACGAATGCGCAACAAACTTCCCAGTCTGGTGGCGACATTCGGAACTTGTACTCGGAAGTAGTGAAGGGAGTTACAGAGAAGAAATATAAATTGTTTGTGAAATCCAAGGCCACCGAAACTGCTGAGCAAATTAAAACTCGCATTAAAAGTAAGATAAACCCAACTGAATTGAAAGGAGGGATTAAAGCAATGAAAACACTTAGGGATGGTAGAGTTTTACTGGAAACTGGTAGTAAACACAGAATGTGGTCAACACGTTGATGTACATAAATTACGGAAACCTCGAATGATTGTATATGATATACCGGAATATTTATATATATATAAACATATATTTTACCCTTCAGGTTTGTGTTTCCCACGGACTCAGCGAGAGAAGTCACCACTACCGCCTCTACGGGCAGTGTCCTAGAGCTGGGAACATGTGGTCGGAGTGGATACAATTGGGGAGGTGGGATCAACACCTCGCCCAGGCGGCCTCACCTGCAAAGCGAACAGGGGGCTCATCAGGTATGGGAAGGGAGGGGGAGATGGGGATGGATAGGCAAGGAAGCGGGAAGGAGGCAACTGTGGCCTTACAGTAGGTACTGTACCCGAATTCGTGGTATGAGCTATGTGAGACTCACCCAGAGTTTTGTAAGTTTGTGAAGGCTGGAAAGTGGACATTCGACCAGTTCAGAGACAAGGAATAGTGGTGAGAAGGTGTAGTCCAATTAGAAATTAGATGGCTGGAAAATAAGACAACAAGAAGAAAGAATACATCTGATTGGATACCCTGGTAAATAGACTACTTGCTCAACATATATTGGTATCCAGGAGTGAAGTCTTGTTGCTATGCCAAGATCACGTGACAACGGGAGCCAATGGGCGAATTTCTAAAGTAATTAAAAGCCTAAGCAATTATGCTAATTTGAACATTTATAATATATTTAAGACTTGGGAAAATTACAAAAATTAAATAAGAAATTATTACGATGAGATTTCTAAAGAGATTTGCTTCAGATTGACAGAAATCAATTATAAGCAGATTCGCGCCCAAGTCGCACGCGAAAAGGTGGGTGTTATGCTAAATTGGAGAGGAAGAAGAAGCCTAGAGCCGCCATTACGGGGAGATTATTACAGCGACCTTCGGCGAGTGAAGACGTCCCGGTTGAGCCAGAGTCATGATATTTTCACGACAATTTCGAAGAAGCAAAGCTACATTAACATCGTGAACTGTACATTATAATATGTAAGAGTATGGACGGGAACGACGAGAACTTCCCGAGGCCAAGAAAAGAAGAGTTGTTCTGGAAGAAGCACAAGCGAGAAGCAAAAGCCGGGAGTCGAACCAAGAGATCCGGGTCTTGGTTGAACGAGCGAGGCTGCCGGTCGTATCATCTTGGAGCTGCACAGTGGTCCTTTTGCACTATCTGGGCGCTCAAAATGTAAAAAATAAATGTTATGTATTTACATGATTTATGACGTTTTTAGTATCAGTAATGTCCAATGACCTCAGAACTGTCCCTATATGTCATATTTGTTCACCCCCGGGGGAGTGATAGACCGCTGAAGTAGGATGTTTCTTATCGCATCCTCAGCTGGAAGCGGAGCTGATTATTTGTGTTTTAATCTTTTGCTTCTAAAGACGGGTTTTTGAGCTATCTTCATCGTTTGCCACTGGATATGACAGACCAAGGTATGCTCTTTCATTATTGAATTTCCAAAATCGTATACAAATTACTGTGTTTATATGATAAACGTTTGAAAATAGTGACTTTTGAAATATATTTTATCCTTCTTCTATGGGTTTTTAGACCCGGAAATTTGCAATTTTCAACCATTGTTGAAATTCTTTTCATTAGACAATAGCCTATACTCTCTTCTGTTGTCTGTATAAAAACTGCTTGCTACTTTTTGTAACTTTGGCTTTTTTTTCTCCTTTTAGTGCTGTCGGAAGGAATTTCGATGTTTGACGCCATGCAAGTGGGAAAGTCTGTTAAAGATATTGTTAGAAAAAAATATTAATTTTTCCGCGCAATTAAGAAAAAAGTGAGTTGCAAGTCACAGGACATTAAGCAAGTTTCAGTCATAAAATAAAAATTGGCTGGAAGGGAACACTGCATGGCGCTCATATAATAAAATCGTCCCTCGTCCCCATAGGTCAACTTTCAGAAGAGGCCCAAGAGGCCCTTAATAAATCCAGCAAATTCTTCCGTCTGTGGAATACGAGAAAATGTACAAGGTAGCAAACAATGGAAGATAAGCTGAATATGCTCTTGGTGTCATCTGATCCCCTAATAAGTAGCCTGAGAAGAAAGCCACAGAAGACAAACGACCCAATTCCTTCCGAGGTTCTAAGTTTACTACAAGATCCGGCATCCGAACCAGTATAGATAAATGGACTAGTATGGATTAAAGAATAATATAAAAACACTTTATTTACTGCGTAGTTCAATATTTGTATACATTATTACTTTTTTGTCGTCCTAATTATCTTTAATCGAATAGATGTGTGGTACTTCAGTTTAATTCTGTACACCCCTGAAAGGTCATATATTGTGTTAATTAATTCCTTCCCTTCTGAAGTGATTCGTTGCACCACAAGTTTAGCTGTGATAACCATATGGAAGGAGCGGCATGTGTTTCGCCTGACTCATGAAATCGCATTTCAGTGACAAGTTAATTTATTACTGTGTTGACCAGAGATATAGAGATTGTGAGGGCAAGGGAGATTACATATGTTTTGTGTATTCATGCACAGTATTTCCTTATGGTTACTAAAAGAGTTCAATTGTTATTACTGTACCTACACATCAAATACTATTTTGTCATGTAGTGCATTCCCAAATGAAAATTAGCCCATTGTGGCATAATATCTGTAATAGTTCCAACATAGCATACAAATTGTTGCTGATTTATTTTAATCTGGAGTATTTTTCAAAAACCTGTAGTCACAAAATCACCTACACTCAGCAGCATTAAGGAAAGCCTTCATCCAGTTGAACATTATTAATATTATTGTTATTATTAAGAAAAGTTTAAACTCAATTCTTATAAATAAGATTAAGGAAAATGTTTAACATACCATTGAAGAGTTATTTTAAGGTTTATAGACCTCTTCCATATGCAAAGGAATTTTGCGCGGCCAGATAGGCTAAAAGGACCACTGTGAGCTGTGATGGAGCAACTTCTCGGGCCGGACGAAGCGAATCACCATGGAGCAGGAGGGAGCCTGGGATCGTTGGAGTCGAACTCAGGAAGAGGCTTGAAGACCAAACCACAATGCGTAGTGTAATACTTTCATCGTTTGAACAACTATAAGCCTTCTCAAAGTAAGACAGAACGTCCATTACGTAGTTTCAGTTCTGTAGATATGTAATGTTGGAGCATGCCTAGTAGTGACCATTTCATATTGTAATATTTTGCTTTATTCTAGCCTGTTTGAAACGTCGACTTGTAAATTTATTTTGTCATCCTGGATGGATGTTATTTGAAGAATTCTTGTTTGGAGATCTATATTTTGTCATACTGAATGATGAGTGAACTTATAGAAGGACTATTCGAGTTCTTAGTAAATGAATGAATGAATGAATGAAAGTAAATAATTGGTCTCACCCTGCTAACTTAGTTAAAATTAATGACGAAAATTATTAACAGATGCATTTTTTCAATGTTTAGACTGATGGAAGTAAAATTGAGCATGGAGTAGAATCTGGTATTGCCGCATACAATGGAAACGAGTTCATTCAACAGCTGCAATATAAACTAAACAAACGATGTTCTAATAATCAAGCAGAACAGCTAGCTATCGTTAAGGCATTGAAACATTTAGAACCCATGGA
This sequence comes from Meconema thalassinum, assembly GCA_946902985.2. Taxonomy (NCBI): domain Eukaryota; kingdom Metazoa; phylum Arthropoda; class Insecta; order Orthoptera; family Tettigoniidae; genus Meconema; species Meconema thalassinum. Next base: position 514,152,620 of record OX336392.1, on the reverse strand, counting down.
CACTTGGACACAGAACAGAGAACCACATTCATCTTCACAGACAGCCAAGTTGCAATAGATGCACTTAAAAACTACAAAAAACATACATTTCTCAAAGAGGTAATTGAAGAAAAGCAATTGAAATGTAGAAACAGAATTGGGTGATTGTCTTCAGTTGGGTTAAGGCGCATGACGGAAATGAGGGGAATGAATTAGCGGACCAGCTGGCTAAAGAAGCAACACTAAGCGGTTTAAGTGAGTGCTATAATAGAAGTCCCAAAAGTACTATGCTAAAAGAATTAAATGCGTTTAGTTTGAGAAAGTGGCAGAATTAATGGAACAATACATCCAAGGGCGAAATTCCAAAACCACCAGACTGTGGATCACTTACTATATGAGTGTAAGTTATTAGGGAAAGAAGGAGATATATTAATAGTACATGTCTTAAGATCAGGAAACTGGCCTGTAAAGAAAGATGATGATGATGATGATGATGATGATGAAAATCATTGTTGTTTTAAGGGACCTAACATCTAGGTTATCGGCCCCTAATGGTTTGGGTGATCGTGAAGATGAAAATGAAATGCAAACTATAACAACAAAACTAACTACTAACTTATATACTAGAAGAAGAAATGAACTCCGCCATAGCCGATCCCAAGCCCGGTTGAGAAAGGAGGAGGGAGCAGCGTCTGACTCGAATCGAGCGGCTGCAAACAGCGTCTGTTCTCCATGTTAGGAGCGGCTGATATTATAAATCTCAGGGCTAACAACCTTGATGGTAAACAACCCGTCGCCCTTTAGAGTGGCCTACTTACTTACTCGTTGAACTCAACATGAAGGGAAACATTAACATAGAGAATACCCCAGATGGTAACCAATCCACCCCCACTCATGGGGCATGCAGGCCATCGGACTCTGGGTAGCCTGCACTTTCATGTGCTCCGCCGTATACGCAACAGCCAAGAAATAAGAGAAATATCACCTACCTAGCTACAATTAACATCAACTCAATGTTAAAGGTAGGTAAAATGTAACATACCATGGATGTGCTGGACAAGCATAACATCAAGATAGCAGCTCTGCAAGAGACTAGATTCACGGACGAAGATACAATAGAATCTCAAGGATACAGGATTTACAAAGGGAAACCAGGCATCAGAGTGATGAAGAACGTCCCTCACCTTGGCACTGGCTTTGCTGTACATCATAGTATCGTTGATAACATAATAGGGTTCATTTCGCCTAATGGTAGGACTTCTTCAATATCTTTAAGGTTCCGAAATAGGGCATATACCATAATGAACTTTCATGCACCCACAAACGACACAAACAGAAAAGACCTAGAGTCAGTTGAGCAATATTGGAGTGTTCTAGATGAAACCCTTGACAAGATTCCACAACATCATACCACCATACTCATGGGTGATTTTAGTTAGTTAGTTAGTTATTGTTGTTTTAAGGGGCGGAACTACGAGGTCATCTGCCCCTCTTAACACAGATTAAAGAATACAAATTTTGAATTGAATTAAAAATTTTGAGGTGGACATCTAAATTTAAAAAGACCAAAAATTAATAAAACAAAAACAAACAATTAAATAAAAAATAAAAATTATAAAAATAAACAAAAATTACGGAAAAAACAAAACATTATCATTCAAAAACGAACAAGTCGTTGAGTCAATGTTCACTGGAAAATTTAGATTGCTGGCCCTAACCCACTCTCACTTATAAAGCGGATAACGCGATCAGCAGCCACCGCATCATCGGCTAATATAAGTTTGAGTGTCGTCTGCAAACCAAGGTTTCTTCGTAAGTCAGCAAGATCCACACACTCGGTAAAAATGTGGGCCACGGTGAATACGGCTCCACAGGTACAAAGTGGGGGGTCTTCCCTTCTCATTAGGTACGAGTGGGTGGATCTTGTATGACCTATCCTTAGCCTACACAAAATGACGGACTCTCTCCGGGCCCGGAAGGAGCTCCGCCACACGCGAGTTGTTCCCTTGATCGCTCTCAGTTTACTGGGCAGTGGGTCAGCTAGCCACTGACTCTCCCAAAAAGCCAGAACTTGTAGGCGTAACTGAGAGCGAATATCTCTAGCGGGTACCTCCATTGGTCGAGGTGGTAGTGATACCGCCTCTTTTGCAGCTTGATCTGTTAACTCATTTCCCACAATTCCCATGTGGCTTGGAAGCCACAGAAAGGTGATTCGAGTGTCAGCGTGGCACAGCCCGGCTAGTAGGTCATGGATTCGCTGCACTAGGGGGTGTTGCGGGAAACATGTAGCAATTGACTGCAACGAACTCAAAGAGTCGGTACACACGAGAAAGTGGATTCGAGCATCCTGTAGTGCAAACTGCAGAGCTTCATAGATGGCAACGAGCTCCGCAGTAAACACACTACAGGCCTCAGGCAAAGAGATCTTGGTATTTGCACCATCAATAACGTAAGCACAACCCACTTTCTCTTCCACCTTCGAACCATCCGTGTATAGAATGCCAGCGTCCGGAAATTGGTGAACTATGCTGTGGAACTGCCTCCGGTAAACGGAGGCATCCGTGTTTACCTTAGGACCTCGGTGCAGATCTAACCGAATTTCCGGACACGGGACTTGCCACGGAGGCACCTCGCTAGATGTCCGGATCATACAGGGACCTACAGCCACTCCTATTTCAGTACACGAGCTATCAAGTCTAATACCAACCGGCCGAGTGGTACGAGGCCGGTTGGCGTAACCCTGGTGGTTTTGGGTACCGAAGAGAGCTTGATAGGTCGGATGATGCGGCATTTGACGCACATTGGCAGCATATGCTAAAAGCATATGTTGGCGTCTATAATTTAAAGGTGGAACACCCGATTCGGCGAGTAGGCTGGGTATCGGGCTGGTCCGGAAGGCACCGGTAGCCAGCCTAACGCCACTATGGTGGATACTGTCCAGCATTTTCAAGGTTGCCGGCCTTGCTGAACCGTATGCCGCAGAACCATAGTCTAGCCGGGACAGGACGAGGGCTTGGTAGAACCGTAGCAGCACCGCACGGTCAGCCCCCCAAGTAGTGCCACTAAGAAACCTGAGCATGTTCAGTTTCCTGAGACATGTCATTTTCAATTGCCGTATATGGTGCTGCCACGTTAACTTGCTGTCAAAATGGAGCCCCAGGAAGCGATAAGTGTCAACCAACGGCAACGCAGCATCCCTGAGATGTAGTTCAGGGTGTAAATGTAGCCTCCGGAGCCGACAAAAATGGACGACGGAGGTATTCGCTGCTGAAAAACGAAAACCCCGGTCGTGAGCCCACCTGTCGACCCGGTTGATAGCTAGCTGCAATTGCCGTTCCACGACTGCCATACTTCCAGAGCTGTAATGCAGAGCTAAATCGTCTACATACAGCGATGGAACTACCCGGCGGCGGCAACAATGCCATTAATGGCAATCGCGAACAAGGTGACACTCAGCACTGAACCCTGAGGAACTCCATTTTCTTGGGTATAGTATTGCGATAATGTCCTACCGACCCTTACACGGAAGAGTCGGACGGACATGAAATTCGCAATGAAAGTCGGTAAGTTACCACGGAGTCCCCACTTGTGAAGGGTGGAAAGGATCCCGTAGCGCCATGTGGTGTCGTAGGCTTTCTCGAGGTCAAAGAAAACCGTGACTAGGTGCTGCTTTCGGAAAAAAGCCTCCTGTATGGCGCTCTCAAGTCGCACCAGATGGTCAGTGGTGGACCTATGAGAGCGAAATCCACATTGGTACTCAGACAGGAGACCTTTATCCTCCAAGAACCACACCAGTCGACGGTTCACCATCTTTTCGAGCAGCTTACATAGGCCATTTGTCAAACAAATGGGCCTATAGCTGCTTACAAACTTGGGATCCTTTCCAGCCTTAGGAATCGGTATCACGATCCCCTCTCGCCATTGAGATGGAAACTCCCCTTCAATCCATATACGATTAAAGAGGATCAAGAGTTGTTTTATACTGGATTCGCACAGATGCTTTAACATTTGATTATGTATGTTATCCGGTCCAGGAGCCGTATCCCTGCACAGTGCATGCGCACTGCGCAGTTCCCATTCAGAGAATGGTACATTATAGGACTCCGAAGCAGCAGTGGCAAAGGACAAGGGGTGAGTCTCTGCCTCCCGCTTCAGAGTCAGAAATGTAGGATCGTAACTCCCGGAGCAGGATACATCGGAGAAGTGCGAGCCAATGCTGTTGGCAATGGCGAGATGGTCCGTGATGATGTCTCCATTGATGGACACTCCGGGTATCGACAGTGATGTCGGGAGTCCGGAGATCTGACGAAGCTTAGTCCACACTTGAGATGATGGAGTATGCGCCGTCATGGACGACACATACTTTTCCCACGTCGTTTTCTTACTCTCCCGAATCAGATATCGGGCTCTGGCACGCATCCTTCTGAAGGTGATAAGGTTGGCCATGGTGTTTTGCCTCCGATAGCATTTGAAAGCACGTCGACGATCTTTAATGGCTGCTGCAATCTCGGCTGTCCACCAACGGACAAGCTTCCGGCGTGAGTTTCCGGATGAGGAAGGTATTGTTTCTTCAGCAGCTGCCAAAATACCATTCGTTATGTGAATGGTATGATCGTCGACACTCTCAAAGGTATCTTCGGCAAACACCGCACGTGCCGTGAAAGTTGGCCAATCAGCCCGACGGAGAAGCCATCGACTTGGTAACTCGATGGCTCTCTGGTTCGGAAGAGTAACGATAATTGGAAAATGGTCACTATTACAAAGGTCGTCGTGTACACCCCACTGTAGCAGGGGAACCAGCGCACGACTGCACAAGGTAATATCGACACTTGAATAATTGCCGTGTGCAATAGAGAAGTGCGTAGGTTCCCCTGTGTTCAACAAACACGGGTCCAGCCGCCTGATCAGCCTCTCAAAATCTCTCCCTTTACCGCTAGTGGTAGCGGAGCCCCAGATGGTGTTGTGGGCATTAACATCTCCCAGAAGGAGGAAAGGAGGGGGGAGCTGAGAGACTAGATCCACCAGCTGGTCGTAATCCGGCTGAGAATCAGGCGGGATGTACATGTTACATAATGTTGCCATTACTGGCAACGAAGTACGAACTGCAACTGCCTCTAGCTGAGTACGCAACGGCACCTCTTCACCAAAGAGGCTCGAGTGGACGAGAGTGCAGACGCCACCAGCGGCCACAGCTCCGTCCACCCGGTCTTTAGAGAAGAGTTTGAAGTGATGCATTGATGTCTCATGTCCAGGACGAAACCTGGATTCCTGAAGACAGACAATGGTTGCCGAAAACGAAGATATTAATTGTCGTAACTCAGCGAGATGAACAGAATAGCTATTACAGTTCCATTGTAATAGTGCCATGGTGTGGACTTAAGTAGAAATGGGTCTTCTACTTATGCTTGACCGTTTGCCACCCTTCCCCATCTCTAGTTGGAGATGATGGGGCAGGAGAGCACACCTCAATCTCCACATCTCTGTCCGAAGACGAAGAAAATGGAGCGGGCGCTCTCTTGGGTTGCGCGCGGTCGTCGTCGGACCTCACGAGTCTCGCTCTTGGGGAAGAGCGAGAGCGGTGTCGAGGGACTTTCTCCCGGTCCGAAGACTGGGTGTCTGTCCCCGACACGCCCCGAAGAGATTTCTTCTTGGATCGGCGCCGACGCGTGTTTGGGGAAGTAGATGGTCCCTTCCCCACAGACGCCGGGTCCTTATAAAACAAGGTCGCTCCTGCTGGCACCGCTCCACTGGTAGTGGTGGGAGCGGGATGGTCAGCAGATACGTGAGCAGCCCTGCCTTTAGGAGAGGAAGAGAAACGGCGCTGAACCGTTCCCCTCTCCTCCGCCGATCTATTTTCTTTTCTATAGGGGAGTTCCTCCATACGTACGGGCTTGGCTTCAGCAGGCTTCGCTCCTTTGGTGGTAATGGGAGCGGAAAGGCCAGCAGAGACAGTAGCCACCCCGTCAGCAGGAGGGCGAGAGAGACGGCGGCGAACAGTCTCCCTTTTCTCCCCTATATTTTTCGTATTAGGTGGGCTGGAAGAAGGACCAGCCCTGGTCGGCAAAGTCTTCTTTCCCCCTTTAGCTGGGGAAGACTTGTTCGCCGACCGTTTCGGAGAAGAAGAGGACTTCTTCTCCGATTGCGCCGGTTTAGATGGTATAACCGGCGCCTTCTTTTGCTGGGCCGAAGAAGGTTGTTGTACCTCCTTCGGGCTGACATTTTTCGCTGGTACAGCGAGGGGTGATTTTAATACTGCTGATAATACGGGCGTCGAGGGTACTACACTCGGTAAAGATGCGGCAGGGGTGAATGAGGGCGTCGTTGCAGCTGCAAACGATACCCGAAATTCGGGGGCATTCATATCACGGTACCTCTTGCGAGCGTCGTGATATGAAAGCCTATCAAGAGTTCTTATTTCTTGAATTTTTGCTTCCTTACAGAACTCAGGGCACTGCTTCGATCGTGGAGAGTGGCTTCCTTGGCAGTTAGGACAAATCGGGGGAGGCGTACACCTCTCACCCTCATGTGTCCCCTTGCCACACTCTCTACACACGGCCTTGGCAGTGCACCTGGCGGAAACATGCCCGAATTTCTGGCATTGATAGCAGCGCATAGGAGGAGTGATGTACGGTCGAACATCGCAGTGGTACGATGTGACCTTCACCTGCTTAGGTACTACATCACCCTCAAAATGGAGATTAAAAGCGCCGGTATCGACGCTGTTCTCCCCAATCTTTCGGGTGATGCGCCTAATCTTGGTGACGCCTCTCTTCCCCAGATCCCGCAACAATTCCGCATCGCTATTTAAAATGAGATCACGATGGAAAATAACTCCTCGGACCTCATTCAGCGTTTCGTGTTTTGAGACCTTAACGGGAATTTCGCCGAATTGCGTGCATTCCAGCAACGCTTCGGTTTGCTGCCGATCAACGGTGTGCAGCAGCAGCTGACCGTTCCGGAGCTTGGAAATCCCGCTTAGGTCCCCAAATTTCCCCTCGATTTCCTCAGAAAAAATTATTGATTTTACTAGTTTAAAATCACCCCCGTCAGTCCTCGTAGCTACCAGGTAGCGAGGAGACTTATCAGCGGGGAATCTTCTATTAAAGGCTTCATCCCAAGGCGTATACACCTTGGGATTAGCTCGACACTCAAGAGACGGCTTTTTAAGGGTGCCACCCTGTACAGGTGTCCGTGATCGCTTTGATGGCATCCCGGACGAAATCCTCCCCGAATACTGCCCACTCCGAACGGGGGCTATCACTGTGGGCGCCACCCAGCCAAGGCAATACCTACCTGGCATAGCAGATATTGCCCGGGGTCCCAGTGCCTCGAACAGGCACTTCCCCCTCGGCATGCACAGGATTTATTCAGCTCCAGTATTCGGCCATGCAGGGACCTTCGTTGTAAGGCGGATACTACTGTAGGGTACATGGCGCACCCACCTGACGGGATGGGGCATACCGTCTAGGCTTTCTGGCCAGATGGCCAAGCTGGTGGCCCTTCCCCTAACAGCACGCATGTTTATTTCTATTGGTCAAACCAGAGCTGGGACCAGAAAACCAAAATTGACCTTTATAAGGCCCCCTCTAAGTCGCCTTTTACGACAGGCAGGGGATACCGTGGATGAATTCTGCCCTCCCCATCCACAGGGGGTCTGAACAAATCAAAAACTGGCAAGTCATTCGGCCATTTCGGCCCTATTAGTCGCCTCCTACGACAGGCAGGGCATACCGTGGGTGTATTCTATCCCGCACCCACACGGGGGCATGGGTGATTTTAACGCACAAATTGGCAAGGAGAAAAATCGTCGGATAGTGGGCCTCTATCCAGCCCATAAGAGGACCAATAAGAATGGAGAACGCCTCATAGATCTTTGCGATAAGTATGACCTGGTCCTAAAATCAACTGCCTTCAAACGCCTGCCTCGGAAGGCCAAGACTTGGAAGAGCCCAAATCCAATGTTAGGAGAGTTCCAGTTGGATCATGTGGCTATGGACAGAAAGTATCACAAAGAGATACAAAATGTCAAAGTGCTAAGGGCAGCTAACTTAGACTCAGACCATTACTTATCTCTGGTGAAAACCAACCTGCAGCCAATTAGGAGACCACCAAATACCTCCAAAGTTGGTAAAATACCAAAGTTCAACGTCCTCAAACTGAGTGATGAAGACTGTGGTTTCCAAGCCACCCTGAAGGAAAACACAGAGAAGCAAGGTTGGTCCAATCTACAAAAGGCTCTACTGGATGCCGCTCAAAAAACCATGCCTGCCTCATCCAACAAAGCCAAGCATCCCTGGTGGACGACTACATGTGACCAGGCTATAGAAGAAAGGCGTAGAGCCTGGGTCACTTGGAACCAGTGCAAGAATGAAGCTAACTACCAGGCCTTTCTTACACAAAGAAAAATAACTTCCAATATAGTGCGACAAACCAAGAGGAACCATAATAAGGCTCTAATAAAACAGGCAGAAGAGGACTTCAAAAGACATAACTCGAGGGATTTCTACAGAGAACTCAGAAAACAGTCGACTCAATACAAAGCTCCTACCCTTCATCTTCGTGGACCTGATGGAAAACTTCAGTACAACAACAAGGATTGCACCAGTACCTTTGCAGGGTATTTCAAGAAGCTCCTCAATGCAGAGGAACCTGAAGAGAGACTCGCCTTCCATGACCCTCCTTCCAGAAATCCAGACTCCTTACCGCCAACGATAGAAGAAATAAGGGAGATTATCAAGAGCCTAAAGAACAACAAGGCCTCAGGTGAAGACGGTATAGTTGCAGAAATGTGGAAACATGCTGATGAACAATCAATACAAACCCTCCATCAAATCATACAGGACATATGGGCAACGGAGACCTTACCTGAGGGATGGACCTCAGCTGTGATCCATCCTCTACACAAGAAAGGTAGTAGGATTGACCTTGATAACTACAGAGGCATATCTCTAATATCTGTCACATACAAGATAATATCTAAAGCCTTGCTAACCAGAGTTACTAGTCAACTAGATTCCCAACTAGGTGAATATCAGGCCGGTTTTCGTGCAAATAGATCATGCATAGAGTAAATACAGAACCTCAAGACAATCTTAAGGTACAAGAATTGCGGCGGACATCGATGGGTAGTCATACTAGTGGATTTCCAGAAGGCGTGTGATTCAATAGACAGACAGACCCTCTTCTCAACTCTATGGGAATTAGGACTGGATGCGAAGACCACCAGACTAATCCAGGCTACACTGAAGACTACGACCTCCAAAGTCAAGTTCAGAGGTGAACTCTCAGACAGCTTCTCTATCCAAACAGGAGTTATACAAGGTGATGGCATTTCTTGTATTCTCTTCAATTGTGTACTTGAGAAGATTATCAGGGAATGGACTACCACGTTACCATCAGGAACAGGACTGCAAATTGGGTACAAGAAAGACAATCTCAATGTACCTTGCCTGGCCTTTGCCGACGACCTTACCTTGTTAGCGAACAACATAGAAGAAGCTACTCACCAACTACAGAGCCTCTATAACGTAGCAGCTAAAACTGGCTTGAAGGTCAATATACAAAAAACAGTGTTCCTGACAAATATAAAGGGAGCCCCATCTACTATTCTTGTGAAAGACACCGCAATTCAAAAAGTTCCTGCAGTGAAGTACCTAGGGGAGTGGATTCCAGCAAACGAGAGTGAGACCTTAGCAATAGACACTAGATGCCCGAAACTGGAAAGGGTCTACCACTACTGTAAGAGCATCTACACATCCAAATGCCTCTCTAAGAACCTTAAACTTCTACATTACAACTCAGTAGTAACACCTTCCGTTCTATATGCCTCTGAGTGTCTCCTGATGAACCGGAAAGGCCCACTGAGGAAACTAGAACTCAAGGAACGGAAAATACTTAGAAGGATTTTAGGACCAATAAGGGAAGAGGGTGGTACTTACAGGATCAGGCACAACAATGAGCTCTATGTTCATCAAGAAGATATCGTCACATCCATGAGGAAGAGACGATTAGCTTTCTACGGACATCTGACACGCATGGGTCCAGATAGACTTACCAGCCAGATCGTCACCACGACAGGAAGAGGGAAAGCGTCCAAAAACAAATGGATCACCACAGTGAAGTCAGACCTACAGCAACTTGGAATTTCATCAAAAACATACAGGATCGATCACAATTCCGACAGATGATTCAACATGGTGTCTTTCCAGTGTCTCTCACCAGCAGGAAGAGTACAGGGACTACCAGACCGAAGTGGACACAGGAAGAAAGCAGACACACAGCCAGAAGATGAAAGCTGCCTGGGCTAAGAAGAAACATAAATTCCTTACAAGAAGTCAAAACGAGCCCCGTGGTCCTCAGTAGGCCCAAACGAAAAGAAGAAGAAGAAGAAGAAGAAATGGAAAACAAAAGGAGAATAAGGCAAATAAAGGACAGGAAGAAAAGAAACGCCCTCAACCTTCGAAGAATGCGGATTGAGGGACTTGGAAGAATGGAGAGCCATGAAAGGCAGGCAGGAAAGTGAAAGAGGAGAGGGTCCGCCCCACAGGGAAGGGACAAAAGGGGAAAACGGACCCAGCTCAGGAATCCGTCGCGGTCGCCAACTCACGAACTCACCAGCCGTGAGCCCTTGAAGGTGCAGCATTATCTAGGGTGCACCAAAAGTGGTGGAGCTACATACACCCGGCCTCCTCGAGGGCCTTAAGCAGAAGGCAGGAGATGACATGAAAAGAAAAAGAAGGCTGCCCCTCGCAGAAGAAGGGAATCAGAAAAGATGAGACAAGGGCCAATTAAGGCGGGAAAGGAAGAGACTCCCTAGTCCTCAGATACCCTAATACCGCCGGGGTCGGAAGAGAACAAGAGTTGACCAAGTGAGGTTGACAGGAAAGAAGACGGAGAGGAGCCCGGCACAAGTAAGTGGAAGCAATGCCGGACTCAGCTGGGGCCCCGTGGTTGCCAACCCACGTCCCACTAGATGGCTGATCGTGAAGATGAAAATGAAATGTAAACGGTAACTAAAACTAACTACTAACTTATAGACTAGAAGAAGAAACGAAATAAAAAAGGAGAATAAGGAAAATAAAGGACAGGTGGAAAAGAAATGCCCTCAACCCTCGAAGAATGCGGATTGAGGGACTTGGAAGGAAGGTGAGCCATGAAAGGCAGATAGGAAAGTGAAAGAGGAGAGGGTCCGCCCCACAGGTAATGGGCAAAAGGGGGAAACCGGACCCAGCTCAGGAAACCGTCGCGGTCGCCAACTCCCGAACTCACTAGCCGTGAGCCCTTGAGGGTGTAGCATTATCTAGGGTGCACCAAAAGTGGTGGGGCTACATACACCCGGCCTCCTCGAGGGCCTTAAGCAGAAGGCAGGAGATAACATGAAAAGAAAAAGAAGGCTGACCCCTCGCAGAAGGAGGGTATCAGAAAAGATGAGCCAATTACGGCGGGAAAGGAAGAGACTCCCTGTGCCTCGGATACCCTAATACCATCGGGGTCGGAAGAGAACAAGAGTTGACTAAGTGAGGTCGACAAGAAAGAAGAAGGAGAGGAGCCGGCACAAGTAAGTGGAATCAATGCCGGACTCAGCTGGGGCCCGTGGTCGCCAACCCACGTCCCACTATACGTGAGCCCCTGGGGGAGATCCATTCTTGAATTGAGCACGAACCGGAACAATAGCGTTCTCATTACAAGTTTGGACTGTCACAAATACATTTTGTGAAACGGTATTTTATCATCTACAGTAAAACATAATTGTACATCCCTGTTTTATCAGTCAACTCGACTGTACATACGTAAATGTATCTTATCTGCATGAGTCAAGTAGTACAAGCAGTTGCAGCATGCCTGGTGAGCGGTGAATACTAAGCTAGTTCATCACTCCTTAGGCAGAGAGAGGTAGAAAAAGGAAAGAGGGGTGCATTAATAAAAACTAACCTACAAATTTTGCTACACTCAAGTTTAGTTAGTGGAAGGTTCTTTACATGCCATAAATTTATGACATGGGCCCACTGGCTTTACTTCCCCTCCGAAAGAAGGCATACTGATGTAGTTTTAACCCTCTTAAAAAATCCGACAACTTCGAATTTGATTATAATAATAATAATCACACTGCTACAAGCATCCGCAGGCCATCCTCCTCCCACTACCATCAGAGGAGCGGTACCAGCAGGAACAGCCAAGTTTAGCATGGATCTGGCGTCTGTGGGGAAGGGACCTCCTACTTCCCCGAATAGACGACAGCATCAGGCACGTAAGAAGAATTTAAGGACGTGTAAGGGACGGACACCCAGTCTTCGGACCGGGAGTAGGACCCTCGACACCGCTCTCGCTCTTCCCCAAGAAAGAGACAGGTAACGTCCGATGGCGACCACGCGTCACTTCAGAGAGCGCCCCCTCCATTTTCTTCGTCTTCAGATTGAGGTGTGCTCTCATTCCCCATCATCTCCAACTAAAGATGGGGAAGGGTGGCAAACGGTCAAGCGTAAGTAGAAGACACACTTCTACTTAAGTCCACGCTATGGCACTATTACAATGGAACTGTAATAGCTATTCTGGTCATCGGGCTGAGTTACGTCAATTAATATCTCTGTTTTCGGTAACCATTGTCTGTCTTCAGGAATCCAGGTTCCATCCTGGACATGAGACAACAATGCGTCACTTCAAACTCTTCTCTAAAGACCGGGTGGATGGAGCTGTGGCCGCCGGTGGCGTCTGCACTCTCGTCCACTCTACTCTCTTTAGTAAAGAGGTGCCGTTGCGTACTCAGCTAGAGGCAGTTGCAGTTCGTACTTCGTTGCCAGTAATGGCAACAGTATGTAACGTGTACATCCCACCTGATTCTCAACCGGATTACAACCACCTGGTGGATGTAGTCTCACAGCTCTCCCCTCCTTTTCTCCTCCAGGGAGATGTTAATGCCCACAACACCATCTGGGGCTCCGCTACCACTAGCGGTAGAGGGAGAGATTTTGAGAGACTGATCAGGCGGCTTGATCTGTGTTTGTTGAACAAAGGGGAACCTACGCACTTCTCTGTTGCACACGGCACTTTTTCGAGTGTCAACATCACCTTGTGCAGTCGTGCAATGGTTTCCCTACTACAGAGGGGTGTACAAAATGACCTTTGTAATAGTGACCATATCTCGATTATCGAGACTCTTCCGAACCAGAGAACCATCGAGTTACCAAGTCGACGGCTTCTCCGTCGAGCTGATTGGTCAACTTTTACAGCACGTGCGGTTTTTGTCGAAGGCACTGTGACAGTTGCTGTCACATGTCATTCATCAATTCCTCTGCAAAGAAATGTTTCTTCTAAAGTCAAATAGGAACAGACCAGGTTAGGTTTGTCTCCTACTCATATTCATACATATTTCTCTTCTAATGTCCAATTGGAACAAACCAACTTAGGTTTGTCTCCTACTCATACACATACATATATCCTTCCTAGGTGCTTCGATGACCGGATCATTAATAATGCAATTCATTACCTCCTCTGTCCATACCATCTTTGTCCATACCATCTTCGTCCAGTATTCTGATTTATTAGTCACATTTGGACCATGCCATGATAGACATGTATTCTTAAAGAAGATTTATTTATGACATTTTCTCTACGGGTCTTTCGAGTGCGGAAGCCCGGATCGTATATTCTTACGGCAAACTACTGCCGTCATAAAACCAAACTCCCGAGACGTACACAAGGATCGCTAGTCTGTCAGCAACCGAGAAGTTCTCGGCTTAATGTTGGCGGGCAGCGATCACCCGAGAGTCGGCAAGTTGGTATCAAGAAAAAAAAAAGAAGAGAGAAGAGAGATTGTTGTGTTACAAGAATTAAAAGTGTGGCCTCGTATTAACCTCCCCAATGTTATATTAGTTACATCGTGTGCATGATTCGGGAAACGTTTCCTTAACGAAATAGGAAAAGATTAGGGAATTGTTGTCTAATTTATATTCTGTTGTTTTATGTGATAGACCGGGTTAAGCGAAACCTAATGGGTTTTATGATGCTTAACCTAATACAACTGACATTACCGCCAATGTTGCTATGGCGAAGTTTTGTTTCAAAATATGGGGCCAAGGATGTTTTTTGCGAATTGAGAAGTGATTAATTGACGTTGTCGCGAATGTGATTTGAGCTAATTTCATTTGTTAGTTAGTTAGTTATTGTTGTTTTAAGGGGCGGAACTAAGAGGTCATCTGCCCCTCTTAACATAGAAAAAAGAATACAAATTTTGAATTGAATTTAAAATTTTGAGGTGGACATCTAAATTTAAAAAGACCAAATATTATTTTAAAAAAAACCAATTAAATAAAAATAAAAATTATAAAAATAAAGCAAAATAACGGAAAAAACAAAACATTATCATTCGAAAACGAACAAGTCGTTGAGTCAATGTTCACTGGAAAATTTAGATTGCTGGCCCTAACCCACTCTCACTTATAAAGCGGATAACGCGATCAGCAGCCACCGCGTCATTGGCTAATATAAGTTTGAGTGTCGTCTGCAAACCAAGGTTTCTTCGTAAGTCAGCAAGATCCACACACTCGGTAAAAATGTGGGCCACGGTGAATACGGCTCCACAGGTACAAAGTGGGGGGTCTTCCCTTCTCATTAGGTACGAGTGGGTGGATCATGTATGACCTATCATTAGCCTACACAAAATGACGGACTCTCTCCGGGCCCGGAAGGAGCTCCGCCAAACGCGAGTAGTTCCCTTGATCGCTCTCAGTTTACTGGGCAGTGGGTCAGCTAGCCACTGACTCTCCCAAAAAGCCAGAACTTGTAGGCGTAACTGAGAGCGAATATCTCTAGCGGGTACCTCCATTGGTCGAGGTGGTAGTGATACCGCCTCTTTTGTAGCTTGATCTGCTAACTCATTTCCCGCATTTCCCATGTGGCTTGGAAGCCACAGAAAGGTGATTCGAGTGTCAGTGTGGCACAGCCCGGCTAGTAGGTCGTGGATTCGCTGCACTAGGGGGTGTTGCGGGAAACATGTAGCAATTGACTGCAACGAACTCAAAGAGTCGGTACACACGAGAAAGTGGATTCGAGCATCCTGTAGTGCAAACTGCAGAGCTTCATAGATAGCAAACGAGCTCCGCAGTAAACACACTACAGGCCTCAGGCAAAGAGATCTTGGTATTTGCACCATCAATAACGTAAGCACAACCCACTTTCTCGTCCACCTTCGAACCATCCGTGTATAGAATGCCAGCGTCCGTAAATTGGTGAACTATGCTATGGAACTGCCTCCGGTAAACGGAGGCATCCGTGTTCACCTTAGGACTTCGGTGCAGATCTAACCGAATTTCCGGACGCGGGACTCACCACGGAGGCACCTCGCTAGATGTCCGGATCATACAGGGACCTACAGCCACTCCTATTTCAGTACACGAGCTATCAAGTCTAATACCAACCGGCCGAGTGGCACGAGGCCGGTTGGCGTAACCCTGGTGGTTTTGGGTATATGTTGGCGTCTATAATTTAAAGGTGGAACACCCGATTTGGCGAGTAGGCTGGGTATCGGGCTGGTCCGGAAGGCACCGGTAGCCAGCCTAACGCCACTATGGTGGATACTGTCCAGCATTTTCAAGGTTGCCGGCCTTGCTGAACCGTATGCCGCAGAACCATAGTCTAGCCGGGACAGGACGAGGGCTTGGTAGAACCGTAGCAGCACCGCACGGTCAGCCCCCCACGTAGTACCACTAAGAAACCTGAGCATGTTCAGTTTCCTGAGACATGTCATTTTCAATTGCCGTATATGGTGCTGCCACATTAACTTGCTGTCAAAATGGAGCCCCAAGAAGCGATAAGTGTCAACCAACGGCAACGCAGCATCCCTGAGATGTAGTTCAGGGTGTAAATGTAGCCTCCGTAGCCGACAAAAATGGACGACGGAGGTTTTCGCTGCTGAAAACGAAAACCCCGGTCGTGAGCCCACATGTCGACCCGGTTGATAGCTAGCTGCAATTGCCGTTCCACGACTGCCATACTTCCAGAGCTGTAATGCAGAGCTAAATCGTCTACATACAGCGATGGAACTACCGCGGACCCGGCGGCGGCAACAATGCCATTAATGGCAATCGCGAACAAGGTGACACTCAGCACTGAACCCTGAGGAACTCCATTTTCTTGGGTATAGTATTGCGATAATGTCCTACCGACCCTTACACGGAAGAGTCGGACGGACATGAAATTCGCAATGAAAGTCGGTAAGTTACCACGGAGTCCCCACTTGTGAAGGGTGGAAAGGATCCCGTAGCGCTATGTGGTGTCGTAGGCTTTCTCGAGGTCAAATAAAACCGTGACTAGGTGCTGCTTTCGGAAAAAAAAAGCCTCCGGTATGGCGCTCTCAAGTCGCCTATGAGAGCGAAATCCACATTGGTACTCAGACAGGAGACCATTATCCTCCAAGAATCACACCAGTCGACGGTTCACCATCTTTTCGAGCAGCTTACATAGGCCATTTGTCAAACAAATGGGCCTATAGCTGCTTACAAACTTGCGATCCTTTCCAGCCTTAGGAATCGGTATCACGATCCCCTCTCGCCATTGAGATGGAAACTCCCCTTCAATCCATATACGATTGAAGAGGATCAACAGTTGTTTTATACTGGATTCGCACAGATGCTTTAGCATTTGATTATGTATGTTATCCGGTCCAGGAGCCGTGTCCCTGCACAGTGCAAGCGCACTGCGCAGTTCCCATTCAGAGAATGGTACATTATAGGACTCCGAAGCAGCAGTGGCAAAGGACAAGGGGTGAGTCTATGCCTCCCGCTTCAGAGTCAGAAATGTAGGATCGTAACTCCCGGAGCAGGATACATCGGAGAAGTGCGAGCCAATGCTGTTGGCAATGGCGAGATGGTCCGTGATGATGTCTCCATTGATGGACACTCCGGGTATCGACAGTGATGTCGGGAGTCCGGTGATCCGACGAAGCTTAGTACACACTTGTGATGAAGGAGTATGCGCCGTCATGGACGACACATACTTTTCCCACGTCGTTTTCTTACTCTCCCGAATCAGATATCGGGCCCTGGCACGCATCCTTCTGAAGGTGATAAGGTTGGCCATGGTGTTTTGCCTCCGATAGCATTTGAAAGCACGTCGACGATCTTTAATGGCTGCTGCAATCTCGGCTGTCCACCAAGGGACAAGTTTCCGGCGTGAGTTGCCGGATGAGGAAGGTATTGTTTCCTCAGCAGAAGCCAAAATACCATGCGTTATGTGAATGGTATGATCGTCGACACTCCCAAAGGTATCTTCGGCAAACACCGCACGTGCCGTGAAAGTTGGCCAATCAGCCCGACGGAGAAGCCATCGACTTGGTAACTCGATGGCTCTCTGGTTCGGAAGAGTAACGATAATTGGAAAATGGTCACTATTACAATGGTCATCGTGTACACCCCACTGTAGCAGGGGAACCATCGCACGACTGCACAGGGTAATATCGATACTTGAATAAGTACCGTGTGCAATAGAGAAGTGCGTAGGTTCCCCTGTGTTCAACAGACACAGGTCCAGCCGCCTGATCAGCCTCTCAAAATCTCTCCCTTTACCGCTAGTGGTAGCGGAGCCCCAGATGGTGTTGTGGGCATTAACATCTCCCAGAAGGAGGAAAGGAGGGGGGAGCTGAGAGACTAGATCCACCAGCTGGTCGTAATCCGGCTGAGAATCAGGCGGGATGTACACGTTACATACTGTTGCCATTACTGGCAACGAAGTACGAACTGCAACTGCCTCTAGCTGAGTACGCAACGGAACCTCTTCACTAAAGAGGCTAGAGTGGACGAGAGTGCAGACGCCACCAGCGGCCACAGCTCCGTCCACCCGGTCTCTAGAGAAGAGTTTGAAGTGACGCATTGTTGTCTCATGTCCAGGACGAAACCTGGATTCCTGAAGACAGACAATGGTTGCCGAAAACGAAGATATTAATTGTCGTAACTCAGCGAGATGAACAGAATAGCTATTACAGTTCCATTGTAATAGTGCCATGGTGTGGACTTAAGTAGAAGTGTGTCTTCTACTTACGCTTGACCGTTTGCCACCCTTCCCCATCTCTAGTTGGAGATGATGGGGCAGGAGAGCACACCTCAATCTCCACATCTCCTTCCGAAGACGAAGAAAATGGAGCGGGCGCTCTCTTGGGTTGCGTGCGGTCGTCGTCGGACCTCACGAGTCTCGCTCTTGGAGAAGAGCGAGAGCGGTGTCTAGGGACTTTCTCCCTGCCCGAAGACTGGGTACTTGTCCCAGACACGCCCCGAACATGCTTCTTTCTAGACCGACGCAGACGTCTATTCGGGATAGTAGGTGGTCCCTTCCCCACAGACGTCAGGTCCTTGCAAAACGAGGCCGCTCCAGCTGGCGCCGCTCCTTTGGTGATTGTAGGAGCGGAATGGCCAGCAGATGGCTGAGCTGCCTTGTATGCAGGAGAGGAAGAGAAACGGCGCTGAACCGCCCCTCTCTTCTCCGCCGGTGATTTATTTTTCCTATAGGGGAGTTCCTCCACTCTAATGGGTTTGGCTTCTGCGGGCATCACTCCCTTGATGGTCGAGGGAGCTGAAGGCCCAGCAGATGAAGGAGCCATCCCATCAGCCGGAGGTCGAGAGAGACGGCGCCGCTCCGTCCCCCTCTTCTCCACTGTCTTTGTCTTATCAGGTGGGCTGGATGACGATCCAGCCCCGGTCGCAGAAGTCTTCTTTGCCTCGTTGGCAGGGGAAGACTTCTTCTCCGACCGTTTCGGAGAGGAAGATGACTTCTTCTCCGATTGCGCCGGTTTAGATGGTATAACCGGCGCCTTTTTCACAATGGCCGAAGAAGGTTGTGTAACCTTCTTCGGGCTGACAGGTCTCGCTTGGACAGCGAGGGGAGACTTTACGATCTCAGAGTAGTTCGTCGTCGAGGGTATAGCATGGGGAACGAAAGTGGCAGGGGTG
Organism: Meconema thalassinum; assembly: GCA_946902985.2. NCBI lineage: Eukaryota > Metazoa > Arthropoda > Insecta > Orthoptera > Tettigoniidae > Meconema > Meconema thalassinum. The sequence continues at coordinate 514,133,706 of OX336392.1, read as the reverse complement.
ATAGGTGGCGTCACCTTAGCCGCGAAAGATACCGGAAATTCGGGTGCAGTCATATCACGGTATCTCTTTCGAGCGTCGTGATATGAAAGCCGATCCAATGTTCTGATTTCTTGTATCTTTGCTTCCTTGCAGAACTCAGGGCACTGCTTCGACCGCGGAGAGTGACTTCCTTGGCAGTTAGGACACGTCGGGGGAGGCGTACACCCCACACCGTCATGTGTCCCCTTGCCACACTCTCTACACACCGCCTTGGCAGTGCACCTGGCAGAAACATGACCGAATTTCTGGCAATTGTAGCAGCGCATAGGTGGAGGGATGTACGGTCTAACGTCGCAATGGTACGACGTGACCTTCACCTGCCTAGGCACTACATCACCCTCAAAATGGAGAATGAAAGCGCCAGTATCGAAGCTATCATTTCCAATTTTCCGGGTGATGCGCCTAATCCTGGTGACGCCTCGCTTCCCCAGATCCCACATCAATTCCGCGTCGCTGTTTAATATGAGGTCGCGATGGAATATAACTCAACGGACCTCATTCAGCGTATCGTGCTTCTCAACCTTAACGGGAATTTCGCCGAAATGCGTGCATTCCAGCAACGCTTCGGTTTGCTGCCGGTCAACGGTATGCAGCAGGAGCTGCCCGTTCCGGAGCTTGGAATTCCCGTTAAGGTCGCGATATTTCCCCTCGATTTCCTCTGAAAATAGGATCGATTTTACCTGTTTAAAATCTCCACCGTCTGTCCTGGTAGCTACCAGGTAGCGAGGAGACCTGTCAACAGGGAACTTCTTATTAAATGCCTCATCCCAAGGCGTATACACCTTGGGATTCGGTCTACACTCCAGAGACGGCTTTTTAAGGGTGCCACCCTGTACAGGTGTCCGTGATCGCTTACTAGTTATCCCGGACGAAATCCTCCCCGAATACTGCCCACTCCGAACGGGGGCTATCACTGTGGGCGCCACCCAGCCAAGGCAATACCTACCTGGCATAGCAGATATTGCCCGGGGTCCCAGTGCCTCGAACAGGCACTTCCCCCTCGGCATGCACAGGATTTATTCAGCTCTAGTATTCGGCCATGCAGGGACCTTCGTTGTAAGGCGGATACTACTGTAGGGTACATGGCGCACCCACCTGACGGGATGGGGCATACCGTCTAGGCTTTCTGGCCAGATGGCCATGCTGGTGGCCCTTCCCCTAACAGCACGCATGTTTATTTCTATTGGTCAAACCAGAGCTGGGACCAGAAAACCAAAATTGACCTTTATAAGGCCCCCACTAAGTCGCCTTTTACGACAGGCAGGGGATACCGTGGATGAATTCTGCCCTCCCCATGCACAGGGGGTCTGAACAAATCAAAACTGGCAAGTTATTCGGCCATGTCGGCCCTATTAGTCGCCTCCTACGACAGGCAGGGCATACCGTGGGTGTATTCTAACCCGCACCCACACGGGGAATTTCATTTGTATTTTGAGATATAGTTTGTAGAAACGTTTCCTGTCATGAATAGATTTTAGATTGCACCGATTTGAGAATTTCCGAATCAGAACACTGCGTTTAGTTTAAAAGGAATAGCCACGCTTTTATGATTTTTGCCCAAGTGTAGTAAACATTAAATTCCTTACCTTTATGCGAGCGAGTAGGTTATATTTTACTACTATAATATTGCACCATATATTTATAATATAATTTAACTTGATACATTATTACTACATTCATATTATATATCAGAAGAATTTAATTGAAGATTGATTCCAAATACGTATAGAGCTTGGCCAAGCGACTAGATCATACCTTAAATAGTTGTCATAATTGACCACTACGAGGGCCCGATCGGGACCCACCACTAGGTGAATTGAAGGAGAACAAGTCTTCATTCTGAGCATAATACACATATATAAAAAAGTAAGTCAAAAGACAGAACCGTGGTGAGTACTATATATATCACGAAATTATGGAAAAGAATCTGTGAGTTCCAACTTTATGTTTTTGGCATGTGTTTTTGTAAAATTGTTTAGTGCATGTGCATGTTAGTTGTACTGTAACTTAAAAGAAACTGTGTGTGTATTGTTTGAATCTAAATGTTTTGGTATTAAACTGCGACTTCCTCTCGCTCAAATTAAATAATTTCTGTGTCAGTATATTTTACGCTTTCATTTAGCAGGTTAATAAATTTAATAATTAGGATTTCTGGGCACGGGTCCACTTCCATCCCACGGGCTTCTGTCCCGCATGCCTTCTCGTCTTCATTCGTGTAGCTGATGTATTTTAATAAGGGGTAGGGGGTACATAATTGGTCGCATGAGCATGGTTAATGATTGCTTTAATTTTTAATGTTTCTTCTTATTGTTTATAACCTATGTTTCATTATGAAAGTTGTTGCCTTGAGGCATGCTTCTAATATGTTTGGTCAGTAATGCTTTTATGATTTGGAAAATATTTTATGTGGCGTTGTTGGTAGCATGCTGAACTGCTGTGCCCATGATAGTGGGTTCAAACCCGGCCGCAGTCGTCCGATTTTTTAAGAGCGTTAAAAATCTTTCAGTGTGCCTTCCTTCGGAGGGGAAGTAAAGCCGGCGGTCCCATGTCATGGATTCATGGCATGTAAACGATCCATCCACAGACTAAACTTGTGTGTAGCTAAATAGTTAGGTTAGATTTTGTCGGAACTCTATATCAAAGTTCCAAAGTTCACCACTAGGTATCATTGATATCTGGTAGCGAAAGTTGTAACTACTTGAAATTGAACTGAACTTGTATCTCACCCTAGGGTGTCCTCTGGAAGCATCTACAGATTCAGGCGAGCCGAACATGTCCTCGGATACTTCCGGCACTAAATGCCATATTAGGTATTTTAAGGATTTTTCTCCTGAAGTAAGTTTTTTGAACGGATATTTTAATAATTACTGATATCTATTGTTGGTTATAGTTATTGAAATAAGTTGCTGTAGCCCTGGTAAATGAGAACGATGTATGGGGTAGGGAAAAGGGGGTAGTGTTCATTAACATGACCGTTATCCGTTGAAGGTTTGGTGTAGGATGTCTTACCTTACTTGCTTCGTAGTGTTGAAATTGACTTGTTTTATTGTAAGTTATGGGCATCATTATGGCCTGTGCAATTCCGTTTTTGTATTTTCTTTCTCCTGATGAGATTAATTACGTATTACGAATTTGTAACCTGGAGGTGTCCGAAAGCTTAGTGAGAAATACTGATTTTTTAAACCGTGCCAAAGATACGATCTTGTCGCCGCCTGTGTAACCATCTTGGTTACAGAGTTTACTTTTATAGGTTAAGGTTCGAGGCATGGCCACCTTTTGCTGATGGGCCATTGTATTGCAGCCCTTAGCGCCTGAGCTAAAGGGATTCCTTGTAATGGTTCAGCAGTAAGATAGGAGGGGGCCATGCTTTTTTGAGTCCAAATCTGTATAGATATTTCTTTTTTACGATAGTGTATTGTTTCTGATTCTAGTTGTTGAAATTCTTTTGGTTAAGGAGAGATTGGGTTAAGAATGGAAGGAGTAGGCTTGTTTTATTAGAGATGAGTTGATATGCTAGGACCAATGAGATTAAAGAGGATTGCTGGTTGTTGAAATAAAAGGATGGTAATATGTTTTGGAAATTAAAGTTAGTGTTATGTCTGAGGGAAGTGTTTTGCGATGTCTAATAAAAATATGAGAGTGATATGTCCCGAATGGTATGGGTATTGATCTGAATAAGTGGAAGGAAGTGAATGAACGAGCTAAAGGTATGTTTATCTAGTAGAAGGAAAATGAATGTGTGTCCCAAGTGTGTATAAAACACACTACTCTTATGAACTATTACTATCCCTTTGCGTGCCCAACGCTATCACGGACCCAAAATTAACCCCCGGACCCCAGTAAGGTTACACCTGATATGACTGAATTTTCCTTCTGCTTGGACAAATCACTCATGCTGAGCAACGTTGACCTGTTAGTGCAATATTTGAATGATCGTATTTCCCAAGGGGGAAGTATTGATAAACGTTGTATGATTCAGGCTTAAGATATCCCATTTGTTTCACCGGATTGGTGATATGATTTCGATTTCAGGAAATAGAGGAGAGAAGGTGACGGCTGACTTAAGCCAAGTTATTTGAATACGATGGCTGTATTTGGGGTGATGATCCATCGATAATTGTGAATGATATGACTGTGGGTGACGATGCAGGGGCGTGTGTTACTGATAAAATCGTCGGGGTTCCTGGTGAAGGTTTTGACGATACACCTACCTTAGGTATTGATATGTCGGCGGACCGAACCAATGCATCGATTATCGGGGTTGGTGGATTCAATGATGTGACAATTGTATTTAACTGATTACGGATATATATTTTATCCATCCTTAAGGAATCTACTGATGTGTGTTCGAAATAAGGTAGACTCTGTTCCATCTATGAGACAAGTTATGAACTTAACGGGTTCTGTCACTGTTTGGACTCGCACTACTCCTAACGGATTTTCTGGGAACTGTGTCACGAGCTTTTCTGGTAGTCCGCTAGATGGCTCGGGCTGTATTGTGAAATTAGTCAACGATCTTCGTCTGGGTCCGAGACTATCTATGTATTTGTCGTCTTGACAACCTACATCTGCTGAGAATTACCTATTCTGACATCGAAGGAGCAAGATGTAACGTATATCGTGGAGACCTATTTGGGATAGGCTATTCTCTAAGACTACGCCCAGAACTTCCCATAACTGACTTCAAAAACCCAAGAAGTACTAAACTGGAAAAGTCAAGAAAAGTCACATTTTTAAGCATGTTATATTAATATTATATTAAGTGACTGATACCGACAGAAGGTACTGTACCGTCTATGTTCATAAGGTTTTGTCCAGATACTGTAGTGGAGACGGCGAGAGACGCGGAGCAGTTGAGCTCGCGAGTCAGGCCATGCTCTGCCACGCCGTGATTTTGAGAAGTGTCATTCGGTTTGAGATCGGAAGTTACGAGCATTTCCGAGGGGATTGTCGTGCAGCTAGCCCGATCAATAAACCTATATGACATAGTGTCACATTGTGACGTCATGTCATATATCGATCCAGGCTACAAGATTATTTTCACTGTTTTGAAGCGAATCAGAGTTATTGAAGATCTTTCAAAGACTGTAGAACGCAGATTACCATAGCAGAAAGCTATTTTATATGAGTAATATATTATAACAAACGACATGAAGGAATGACATATATAATGATTACTCCGTGCGAGTTATTGACACATCGAGATATCGATGAAGGAAAGGAATAGGGGGGGGGGGGGGTTGCTTGCTGTGGCGTTTGGCAGCCAGCAAGGCGACCTTACTTGTATTCTGATTGTCAAATGTTCGGTTACGCAACTTAGCCGGCGAGCTATTGACGTCCGAAACGGGGGAGGAGCTTACGGTCAGCTGTTTGCAATATGGCGGCGATATAGTGACGTGAAGTAATTGGGTGTGCGTTTGTTATGGCTTCAAATTTATGATGGCAAAATACTACATATTTCCTTTCATTGATAGAAATACTTTTATAATCAATTTAAATGCAGTGCCTAATTACTACCAGTTAAAAATATTACCCACATGTAGATAGTTAATTTACTGTCTGCTGTTACGTATATGAAGCCTGTACTTGGGAGCTTAGCGGTATCGATGTTTTTATTAATTTCACAATATATATATCTCACATAACACAAAGGACGACTCCCTGATAATAAATTGAATCAAGCAACCCTGAATTTGCATGAATGTTTTGGGTTCAAAGAAGCGTTACTTGGGATGCTCAAATCATACTTCAATATTGCAAATATTGACCTACATACTTGCTGTTCAAAGGCAAGAATGTTAATTTATTAATCTCTTGCCGCAGGCAAGTTAAAATGGAGGCATCCTCTTTATCAATATATTTAATTAAATATTTAAAATACAGATATTTAACAAAGCTGGAGTCTCCATTTGAACTCGTCATAAGCAAACGGAACAGATCAAAAACTACACTTTAAGCCATACCAAATTCACTCCTCAGCTCGACATAAACCATAATACCAATTAAAACCTATACAAAACATACTCACCTTACTGTTGTACAACTTTCAAACCAACTATTCGCACTCAAAACTGTAAAACCCTGAAATGGGAACTAATTAAATTTAGAATAGCCTAGGCCGATCCGGTCTCCTGCTACATTACCGCATATGTATACTTAACATCACTATAACTTCAAAATTACGGCTGTGACCTATCTGCCTGAGTAGTATAGGTGTTGCCGGCCTGCCTGGGATGATGGGTCACCAAACCGGTACTTAAAACTAAGATTTTACATTTTAATTAACTAAATTCAACAGTAGGGAGATCATAGCCAAAAACACAATTTAAGCCAAATCATACTTCAATGACCTACATACTTGCTGTTCAAAGGCAAGAATATAAATTATCTGGCAAATTAAGGCTAGGAACAGCATTTTTCTTAAGTTTTCTAACCATTCGGCTATTGTCAATCGGAAGAACCCCTAAAATAAGTTTACGAAGAGCGGATTACATTCTTTGTACGGCACAGAAGTAATAGGCTATAAGTTTATCAGTATTTTTGATGTAGCTAAATCCATGTGAATACAAATTAGAGACAATAACTATCAATAATCAACTGTACCGGTGGAAAGAAGTCGTCTTCACAAAAACGCAGACTGCACACTGTCATGTAACATGTAACACGTTTGCCAATTGACAGCGCCGAAGCCCATCTTTCTCTCTGAGCTTTTTGTACAGGAAAGTAGTGAAGATATTTCGTAGCCGTTTTATACGATTTGCAATCGTATACAGAGCAGTACCTCCTCGAATTTGACAAATTTCTTTCTGTTTCCATCACGACGTCAATGCTTCACCATCTAAATAAATCTCACCAGTCACAATGGTACAGCTTCAACATTCTGCCGCGTGGCTGCGCCATCCAACTTTTCTGACGTCATGGCCGTGATTACTCCGTGTGGTGAAGGCTCGCGCTTCTACTCGGCGAAGCCGAACACTCTTTTCAAAGTGCATTATCTACATGTAAAATATTTTGTGTCTCGACAATCGGCCGCGTACCGTGTACAAGTACTTATTGAAGCTACTATTATATAATGGATCGGAGATACTTTCAGTACAGTTTTAAATGCATACTGCCATCTTGGTAAAGAAGAATAGTGTCGAAACGGAGCGCAGACTGACTTCAGGTCTTTGTCCAGTGGCGTCCACATCAAGGCAGACATTTCGAAACCCAGTGAGGTCTCCATCACAAATAACAGCAACGTGTATGATTGCGATGATACATGCTAACACCGAGACTTGTTAAGCTGTATATTATGCATACATTTGAACGCATATTCTCGTCTGAGATGTCAGCGGGGAGGTTTAACGTGTTAGTTATGACTTTCAGCCTGGCAGGCTAAATAATATGGGGTAGCTACATGTGATAAGCTTAAGTGAAATGATTGCCATCCACAACTGTATTTTCCTTTTTGGAAAGGAGTCTGTTTTATCGACACTACGGTGGTTGCTTGCTGATGTCTTCATAAGCTACGACATGCAGGACAGTGCAATTTCTCGGGCGGAATATAACTTTTCTGGCGTGAATGATGAAGCCTCGGACGGTCGCTCGGCAAGTGTTCGTGTGTGCCGCGTACCCGGATTCGATACCCAGCTCCAGAGAAAAAGAAGAGTGTATTATCTGGTGATACCGTGGAAGTTCATCTTTATATCCTTTTTATGACGCTTCAAGATGCAAGAAAAGGTACTGGACCAGCAAACTCTTTACCGTAGCTTAGATGAGGCATTTGTTAGCAACTGCAATTGTCATATTTTCTTTGTAGATTGGGCATGCACGAGTTTAGGTTCGACGTCCCTGTCGAAACTGATTTGATGCATTCCCGGGATTTTGTATTCGCTTAACTAATTCATCCCTTGTGTATTAATAGTTTTGAAATTTAATCAGTAGAATCAGTAATCTCCTTTATTTAGTAGTGCGTATTTTTATTTGCCGTGAAGAGGAATCAGGGCAAGATCTCCAGATTTTTGTATAAGTATAGTATTAATCGCGTTTGCTTCATAGTGTTTGGAACACTGCTTTCTTTGTGGCCAGTACATATTTTTCATGTACTACAGTTCTGTTAGGAACTTCGTTTTCTCGCAGCGATTTGAATCTTGGAAAGTTTATCTTGATCTTCGATGCATTTATAGTTTTAATCCATTGTTGGATTATTTTCAGGGAAAGCACTTCGCTTTTGTGAGTACAGATTTATTAGTGGATTTACTTAATGATTGTCATTGGATTAACCTGAGAAGTTAACTTGCTTTCATGGTGTAAGTTTTATCCACTGATACTTCAAAGCCCACCGAAGTTGGAGGCTATCCTGATTCTGGGAAAGATCAGTTTCACCTTCTATTAGGCATTGATTTGAGAATTACTTAACTTTGGATGTCATTTTGAGAGATTTATCTTCCATAATATTAATGTAAATAATTGCATTTAATGCAATTGTGCGAATGAGATATAGGACAGCAGTGTTGAACACCATTCATAGCTTGATTAAATTATTCCAGGAAAGCTTGACTTCGAGTCAAGAGAATCAAACAGTATTATTGATATACATTATCGTGAGGCAAGATGGGTTAATTTTGCTAGCGAAATGTTTAAGTTTCATGACTTTGAAAAACGTGCTTGAGGTTAGTGTGTGGGTTATGCATGTTTTGTATTCTTGCGTTAGTATTGAGATTTATAGTAGTGTGAAGGTTCGCATAACCTTGTTGTTTTGTGATTTGAATGCACATCTGGGATGATGCATATTTTTGAGATTTTATGCTTGTTGAAGCATTAGGCCAGTTTTAGATTGAGACGGTAAGCGCTTTTAAGCCGGTAAGTGCCAATCTGTTTGTGACTTCGAGTAGTCAACACCCGTGTTTGGTGTTATGTTAATATAGATGAGTTTTTCTGGTATTTTCATGTCTGTTTGAGACATTGGCGTCGTCATTCTGCTATAACGAACCTACATGCTTTTCTCCACCTAATCAAGAGTAATGTTTGGATAATCTATCCGTGTGACTTAAGGCATTTCCACAGCGAATAATAATTAAAACCTCTACAACTTGATACAATTTTACTTCATAATTGAAACATGATGATGATGATGATAATTGTTGTTTTAAGGGGCCTAACATCTAGGTTATCGGCCCCTGATGGTTTGGGTGATCGTGAAGATGAAAATGAAAAGCGAACTTAAAACTAAAACTAACTACTAACCTACATACTGGAAGAAGAAATGGAAAACTAAAGGAGAATAACGCAAATAAAGTACAGGAGGAAAAGAAATGCCCTCAATCCTCGAAGAAGGCGGATTGAGGGACTTGGAAGGAAGGAGGGCCATGAAAGGCATATAGGAAAGTGAAAGAGGAGAGGGTCCGCCCCAAAGGTAAGGGACAAAAGGGGAAAACGGACCCAGCTCAGGAATCCCTCGGGGTCGCCAACTCCCGAACTCACCAGCCGGGAGCCCCTGAGGGTGTAGCATTATCTAGTGTGCACCAGAAGTGGTGGGGCTACATACACCCTGCCTCCTTAAGGGCCTAGAGCACAAGGCAGGAGGTAAAAGGAAGAGAAAAAGAAGGCTGACCCCTCGCAGAAGGAGGGTATCAGAAAAGATGAGACAAGGGCCAATTAAGGCGGGAAAGGAAGAGACTCCCTAGGCCTCGGATACCCTAATACCGTCGGGGTCAGAAGAGAACAAGAGTTGACCAAGTGAGGTCGACAGGAAAGAAGACAGAGAGGAGCCCGGCACAAGTAAGTGGAAGCAATGCCGGACTCAGCTGGGGCCCCGTGGTCGCCAACCCACGCCCACAAGATGTGAGCCCCTGGGGGGAATTGAAACATGAACATAGTCTATAAATATACTACTTAGCTTAATCGCATGGTAAAAATGATAACACGATGTATTGAGTATTTCTTTCAATTACATATAACGATGCGGAGGCTATGATCCAGATCAGCTGTTTAGGCTGAATTAATTTGAGTGTCCGAAGACACACTTCTGTATATATTCTTATAAAAGTTATTGTATATAATCTTGATATTGCTACACATTTGGAAGATCGTTTAAGACGATACACGTGTAATTCTTTTATATGATAATTCTTTTTTATTCATCGTCTAATATATCGTTCAGTCTTCTTAATATCTTTAGGAGATTGGCCTATAATATCCTTGTTGTATAATGTTAGATATTATGTCTAGAATCACCCCAGCGAGTAGGTGATGATTTTAATCCATTTTTTTTGATTTATTTAGGGTTTGCTTAATACAGTTTTTGATAGCTGTGGTATTTTGATTATTTTTTTGACGACAGGGTAGTTAATTTCTTTTCTTGTCTGTTACCTTGTTCTTTTGGAATAAATTTGTTTTTCCCAATTTTAAATTATGGCGTGATATTTTAACGAAGAGATTGGAGGTCGTTTTAAGATGGCCATCGCTTGGATTTTTGTCAGGGTTTTCTACCCTTGAGATAGTTATTTTTAGAGTAGTATTTTCGTGTTCTCGAGCTAGTTTCTTTTTGATAAATTTTCTTAATTCAAGCCATGGTCATGCTCAAGATAGGCTGTTAGGATGACTAGTTCCCCATCCACTCCTCTACTTGGTGGTAGGACATGGGAGGGTTTTTCGCCGCGCATTTTCAGGTTCTACGATCCAGAGACCATCGAGGGATTTCACCAGGTATTGGTAAGTGTTTCGGGTACAGTACGTAATCATGTAATGATTGACAAATTGGATATTAGGCTACGATCAGTATGGATAAGGAGTTGCATGAAAGGTTTGGATATGTGTTGGGTGTTGCCGTGAGTATGTTTGGTAATATATTGGATTCTTCTCTTTACTATTTTATAGTTAATTGATGTGTGTATTGAGTTGAGATCCACTATTACGTGTCTTGTGTTTGGTTGGTCGTATGAGTGAGTGTGTTTGGGACTTGACATTTTATACTTCTAGTAAGTTGGTACTTCTTGTTGCCTAGTTCGTTTAGGTCCAAACACATGGTCGATCTCTTGTTTTGGAAGGTCGTATGTATCATGTGAGTGTTTATCTTCTATATGCTGAACTTAGAAATGACTATTTGTCTTCCAAAAGTCTAATTGTGTGTGTTTAAGTGGTTTTTATATTTTACTAAGCCGTGCCAGGTTTTCATCTGTTGAATAACGGTGAACATTTTGTTTAGTTTTGAAGCAGTCTTTCTAACCTTAATTTAATATTTTGATCTTAATTATTTTCCCCTGCTTCGATTCTTTAGTATGCTTCTTCTAAGCCTGTGTCAACATCTACTATGATGTATTTTCTATTTTATCTTTGGTATTTCGTTGACCTGGTAACTTAACCTCATTGTTTACTTAGGGATTTTTGGGACTGATTTGGTTTAAAACTTTTGTTTTAAGGACTCCATATTAGAATTTGATGATGATAAGACGTGTTCACTATGCTGGTCTGCATTTGGACATATTTAAGTAATTTCTTCGTGTTTGAGTGATGGTTACTGATGACCATACGTTTGGAAGATGGTCAAGTTACATTAGACGTAAATTTAATTTTATTTCGGCGATTCTGTAATGATCTTAGTCAGTTGATCTGTTTGATATTTAGGACACGATACTTCGTCGAAGGGGTAATTATTTTATAGTTTAGTTTCCTCATTTCTAAACTAATTTGTTGTTTTCTAGTTAATAAGATTTCTGTTATTTGTATGTTTTAAAATTGTTAAAATACTTTATATTCGTTTTAATAGCAAAATGTTAGCATGAGCTTGGTTAATTTTAACCTTTCCACATATTTTGTTGTTTTGAGAGATTCCCAGACGTGAAGTCGAGTGATGAAGGACAGTAGGTTTAATATTGTGTTTAATATTATAAGATTAATTTTGATTTTTTTCTGTTACATATCTGAGTGATATATGGGATTCCTATGGATGGAAGAGAAAGAGTGACAGTTTACTATTTGAATAAATCAGAAGTTGCATATGAAGTTCTGGTCAGAGGAAAATCTCCTGCTTACCACCGAGAGATTGATCTTGTTACATTGAAGGAATTGAAATTGTCACCTATTATCGCTCCCAACTGGAGTGTGCACCCGTGGGCAAGCGGTAAGTCTTCAGTTGTATCTGATCTCAAAAACCTGATTGATTTAAGTGATTTGATTTTTGGTGCCAGTGATAATTCTAGGTCTCAATTGTGTAGACTCAAGGCTCGAATTTTGCATTGGTATTATCGTGTTGGTGATATTGTTGAAGTCTGTTCTTGGCACGATTCTGAATATTGTGAAAAGTTAATAGACCTACGTTCACGTTTGGTTCAATTTTACCATAATTTTTTGCCTCGAGGGAAATCTGTTGATTCTGACAACTTGGTTGGTTGTTCTAACGGTGTCAGTTTAAAAGTGAGTGATCCTGGTGAATCTATTCATCTAAATACTGTGAGTAATAATAATTTAGTTGAAAATTTTGAATCTTGTTCGTTAGTTGTTGATAGTGCGACCATGATTAATTTAAATAACTCGACCAATTCAGATAATGTTGTGAGGTTAGGGTCTTCAACCAGTGAACAAGAAGCTAGTGTGGTTCCTTCGAACTCGAACCGAACAGATGGTGTTAGCATGATTCCTAACGAGATTAACATGCCTGGTACTTCGAACTATATGCCAATTGGTATGTCAAGTAACAGTAGGTCTGTGAATTTAACAAATGGCCCCTCGTCTAATGAATTTTTTCCTTCCCTTGCTAATTTTCACCAAGGAATTAATTATGCGAATATTCCTCATCCTTTATCAACGTCTTTAAACGGTTTTCCTACATGCAATGGCAGCGATTCTGAAACCTTGGTCTTATTTTTGAAAAGGTTTTCCGAATTGATTGACAATGCAGTTGTTTTTCATCTTTCTCATATTCAGATGTATCAACTAATATTCCCTTATACTAATGGTTTGTTAAGGGAACAGCTCGTGCCTCCTTAAATAATTTCCAATTAGAGATTTTATCGTCGTTATTTCCTTCCAACACCTTGAGTATGCTACATCACAAATATTTTAATAGAGTACAACGTTTCGATGAGAGCCTAAATGACTATGTATCGGGTTATGCTAAAGTGTTTTGTCTTGATATGAGTGAAGAAATGATAGTTTCTATGATTCTTGATGGTATTAATCCTGAATATCGATCATACTTGTCCATGAGAGGAACACCTACTGATTTCTCTGGTCTAAACAGAATCATCATGATCGCTGAAACAGTAAGGAACGGTGACTCACTTCGGATTGTCAGTATACCTGCTCCTAGGATTAGTACTAATTCTTCCAGTTTCAGAAATGCTCCGGTGGTGAAACCAGAAAGAAGATGTTTCAGTTGTGGTGTAGTAGGTCATCTTGCTAAATCATGTAATAAATAATTTAATTCCAGGATATGACCTCAGGCCAAGGAGACCTCCTCGGTGTATCATTCTGTTCCTAATGTTTCTTCTAATGTGTCTAAGGTGTCTGTTAGAAATGTTTCGACTCAAATTGACGTTAAGCAGGAAACTTTGGTTAATGATGATAGAGGTCTCAACGCGATTTATGAATCTTGTAATCGAATTTCTCAGGTGTCGACTAATAACTGTCCCATTATTGAAATTTATTTAAATAATGAACCTGTTCCCGCACTCATTGATTCGGGAAGCATCAATTCCTTCATCGATTATAGATGGTTTGGATTAATGTCTTCGGTATGTAAGTTTGGTAACTTGGTGAGTGAGCCAAGGAAGTTTTTAACGGCGAATTGTTCTTCACTTGATATTTTGGGATGTGTGACTGCTAAAATCAAGGTCCATGATTTCACATGGAGATTCAAGTTGTGGGTAGTGAATAATGTATCATGTGAAGTGATTCTGGGATGTGATGTCATTACTCATGTTAGTTAGTTAGTTAGTTATTGATGTTTTAAGGGGCGGAACTACGAGGTCATCTGCCCCTCTTAACACAGATTAAAGAATACAAATTTTGAATTGAATTTAAAATTTTGAGGTGGACATCTAAATTTAAAAAGACCAAAAATTAATAAAACAAAAACAAACAATTAAATAAAAAATAAAAATTATAAAAATAAACAAAAATTACGGAAAAAACAAAACATTATCATTCAAAAACGAACAAGTCGTTGAGTCAATGTTCACTGGAAAATTTAGATTGCTGGCCCTAACCCACTCTCACTTATAAAGCGGATAACGCGATCAGCAGCCACCGCGTCATCGGCTAATATAAGTTTGAGTGTCGTCTGCAAACCAAGGTTTCTTCGTAAGTCAGCAAGATCCACACTCTGGGTGAAAATGTGGGCCACGGTGAATACGGCTCCACAGGTACAAAGTGGGGGGTCTTCCCTTCTCATTAGGTACGAGTGGGTGGATCTTGTATGACCTATCCTTAGCCTACACAAAATGACGGACTCTCTCCGGGCCCGGAAGGAGCTCCGCCACACGCGAGTAGTTCCCTTGATCGCTCTCAGTTTACTGGGCAGTGGGTCAGCTAGCCACTGACTCTCCCAAAAAGCCAGAACTTGTAGGCGTAACTGAGAGCGAATATCTCTAGCGGGTACCTCCATTGGTCGAGGTGGTAGTGATACCGCCTCTTTTGCAGCTTGATCTGCTAACTCATTTCCCGCAATTCCCATGTGGCTTGGAAGCCACAGAAAGGTGATTCGAGTGTCAGCGTGGCACAGCCCGGCTAGTAGGTCGTGGATTCGCTGCACCAGGGGGTGTTGCGGGAAACATGTAGCAATTGACTGCAACGAACTCAAAGAGTCGGTACACACGAGAAAGTGGATTCGTGCATCCTGTAGTGCAAACTGCAGAGCTTCATAGATGGCAACGAGCTCCGCAGTAAACACACTACAGGCCTCAGGCAAAGAGATCTTGGTATTTGCACCATCAATAACGTAGGCACAACCCACTTTCTCGTCCACCTTCGAACCATCCGTGTATAGAATGCCAGCGTCCGGAAATTGGTGAACTATGCTGTGGAACTGCCTCCGGTAAACGGAGGCATCCGTGTTTACCTTAGGACCTTGGTGAAGATCTAACCGAATTTCCGGACGCGGGACTTGCCACGGAGGCACCTCGCTAGATGTCCGGATCATACAGGGACCTACAGCCACTCCTATTTCAGTGCACGAGCTATCAAGTCTAATACCAACCGGCCGAGTGGCACGAGGCCGGTTGGCGTAACCCTGGTGGTTTTGGGTACCGAAGAGAGCTTGATAGGTCGGGTGTTGCGGCATTTGACGCACATTGGCAGCATATGCTACAAGCATATGTTGGCGTCTATAATTTAATGGTGGAACACCCGATTCGGCGAGTAGGCTGGGTATCGGGCTGGTCCGGAAGGCACCGGTAGCCAGCCTAACGCCACTATGGTGGATACTGTCCAGCATTTTCAAGGTTGCCGGCCTTGCTGAACCGTATGCCGCAGAACCATAGTCTAGCCGGGACAGGACAAGGGCTTGGTAGAACCGTAGCAGCACCGCACGGTCAGCCCCCCACGTAGTGCCACTAAGAAACCTGAGCATGTTCAGTTTCCTGAGACATGTCATTTTCAATGGCCGTATATGGTGCTGCCACGTTAACTTGCTGTCAAAATGGAGCCCCAGGAAGCGATAAGTGTCAACCAACGGCAACGCAGCATCCCTGAGATGTAGTTCAGGGTGTAAATGTAGCCTCCGTAGCCGACAAAAATGGACGACGGAGGTTTTCGCTGCTGAAAAACGAAAACCCCGGTCGTGAGCCCACCTGTCGACAGCTAACTGCAATTGCCGTTCCACGACTGCCATACTTCCAGAGCTGTAATGCAGAGCTAAATCGTCTACATACAGCGATGGAACTACCGCGGACCCGGCGGCGGCAACAATGCCATTAATGGCAATCGCGAACAAGGTGACACTCAGCACTGAACCCTGAGGAACTCCATTTTCTTGGGTATAGTATTGCGATAATGTCCTACCGACCCTTACACGGAAGAGTCGGA
This sequence comes from Meconema thalassinum, assembly GCA_946902985.2. Lineage (NCBI taxonomy): Eukaryota > Metazoa > Arthropoda > Insecta > Orthoptera > Tettigoniidae > Meconema > Meconema thalassinum. The sequence goes on along the minus strand of OX336392.1, from coordinate 514,117,662 downwards.
CGGACATGAAATTCGCAATGAAAGTCGGTAAGTTACCACGGAGTCCCCACTTGTGAAGGGTGGAAAGGATCCCGTAGCGCCATGTGGTGTCGTAGGCTTTCTCGAGGTCAAAGAAAACCGTGACTAGGTGCTGCTTTCGGAAAAAAGCCTCCTGTATGGCGCTCTCAAGTCGCACCAGATGGTCAGTGGTGGACCTATGAGAGCGAAATCCACATTGGTGCTCAGACAGGAGACCTTTATCCTACAAGAACCACACCAGTCGACAGTTCACCATCTTTTCGAGCAGCTTACATAGGCCATTTATCAAACAAATGGGCCTATAGCTGCTTACACACTTGGGATCCTTTCCAGCCTTAGGAATCGGTATCACGATCCCCTCTCGCCATTGAGATGGAAACTCCCCTTCAATCCATATACGATTGAAGAGGATCAACAGTTTTTTTTTAATACTAGATTCGCACAGATGTTTTAACATTTGATTATGTATGTTATCCGGTCCAGGAGCCGTATCCCTGCACAGTGCAAGCGCACTGCGCAGTTCCCATTCAGAGAATGGTACATTATAGGACTCCGAAGCAGCAGTGGCAAAGGACAAGGGGTGAGTCTCTGCCTCCCGCTTCAGAGTCAGAAATGTAGGATCGTAACTCCCGGAGCAGGATACATCGGAGAAGTGCGAGCCAATGCTGTTGGCAATGGCGAGATGGTCCGTGATGATGTCTCCATTGATGGACACTCCGGGTATCGACAGTGATGTCGGGAATCCGGAGATCCGACGAAGCTTAGTCCACACTTGAGATGAAGGAGTATGCGCCGTCATGGACGACACATACTTTTCCCACGTCGTTTTCTTACTCTCCCGAATCAGATATCGGGCTCTAGCACGCATCCTTCTGAAGGTGATAAGATTGGCCATGGTGTTTTGCCTCCGATAGCATTTGAAAGCACGTCGATGATCTTTAATGGCTGCTGCAATCTCGGCTGTCCACCAAGGGACAAGCTTCCGGCGTGAGTTGCCGGACGAGGAAGGTATTGTTTCCTCAGCAGCAGCCAAAATACCTTTCGTTATGTGTATGGTATGATCGTCGACACTCTCAAAGGTATCTTCGGCAAACACCGCACGTGCCGTGAAAGTTGGCCAATCAGCCCGACGGAGAAGCCATCGACTTGGTAACTCGATGGCTCTCTGGTTCGGAAGAGTAACCATAATTGGAAAATGGTCACTATTACAAAGGTCATCGTGTACACCCCACTGTAGCAGGGGAACCAGCGCTCGACTGCACAGGGTAATATCGATACTTGAATAAGTACCGTGTGCAATAGAGAAGTGCGTAGGCTCCCCTGTGTTCAACAGACATAGGTCCAGCCGCCTGATCAGCCTCTCAAAATCTCTCCCTTTACCGCTAGTGGTAGCGGAGCCCCAGATGGTGTTGTGGGCATTAACATCTCCCAGAAGGAGGAAAGGAGGGGGTAGCTGAGAGACTAGATCCACCAGCTGGTCGTAATCCGGCTGAGAATCAGGCGGGATGTACACGTTACATACTGTTGCCATTACTGGCAACGAAGTACGAACTGCAACTGCCTCTAGCTGAGTACGCAACGGAACCTCTTCACTAAAGAGGCTAGAGTGGACGAGAGTGCAGACGCCACCAGCGGCCACAGCTCCGTCCACCCGGTCTCTAGAGAAGAGTTTGAAGTGACGCATTGTTGTCTCATGTCCAGGACGAAACCTGGATTCCTGAAGACAGACAATGGTTGCCGAAAACGAAGATATTAATTGTCGTAACTCAGCGAGATGAACAGAATAGCTATTACAGTTCCATTGTAATAGTGCCATGGTGTGGACTTAAGTAGAAGTGGGTCCTCTACTTATGCTTGACCGTTTGCCACCCTTCCCCATCTCTAGTTGGAGATGATGGGGCAGGAGAGCACACCTCAATCTCCACATCTCCTTCCGAAGACGAAGAAAATGGAGCGGGTGCTCTCTTTGGTTGCGCGCGGTCGTCGTCGGACCTCAAGAGTCTCGCTCTTGGAGAAGAGCGAGAGCGGTGTCTAGGGACTTTCTCCCTGTCCGAAGACGGGGAACTTGTCCCCGACACGCCCCGAGCATGCTTCTTTCTAGACCGACGCAGACGTCTATTCGGGGAAGTAGGTGGTCCCTTCCCCACAGACGTCAGGTCCTTGCAAAACGAGGCCGCTCCAGCTGGCACCGCTCCTTTGGTGATGGTAGGAGCGGAATGGCCAGCAGATGGCAGAGCTGCCTTGTATGCAGGAGAGGAAGAGAAACGGCGCTGAACCGCCCCTCTCTTCTCCGCCGGTGACTTATTTTTCTTATAGGGGAGTTCCTCCACTCTAATGGGTTTGGCTTCTGCGGGCATCACTCCCTTGATGGTCGAGGAAGCGGAAGGCCCAGCAGATGAAGGAGCCATCCCATCAGCCGGAGGTCGAGAGAGACGGCGCCGCTCCGTCCCCCTCTTCTCCACTATCTTTGTCTTATCAGGTGGGCTGGATGACGATCCAGCCCCGGTCGCAGAAGTCTTCTTTGCCTCGTTGGCAGGGGAAGACTTCTTCTCCGACCGTTTCGGAGAGGAAGATGACTTCTTCTCCGATTGCGCCGGTTTAGATGGTATAACCGGCGCCTTTTTCACAATGGCCGAAGAAGGTTGTGTAACCTTCTTCGGGCTGACAGGTCTCGCTTGGACAGCGAGGGGAGACTTTACGATCTCAGAGTAGTTCGTCGTCGAGGGTACAGCACGGGGAACGAAAGTGGCAGGGGTGATAGGTGGCGTCACCTTAGCCGCGAAAGATACCGGAAATTCGGGTGCAGTCATATCACGGTATCTCTTTCGAGCGTCGTGATATGAAAGCCGATCCAATGTTCTGATTTCTTGTATCTTTGCTTCCTTGCAGAACTCAGGGCACTGCTTCGACCGCGGAGAGTGACTTTCTTGGCAGTTAGGACACGTCGGGGGGGAGGCGTACACCCCACACCGCCATGTGTCCCCTTGCCACACTCTCTACACACCGCCTTGGCAGTGCACCTGGCAGAAACATGACCGAATTTCTGGCAATTGTAGCAGGGCATAGGTGGAGGGATGTACGGTCTAACGTCGCAATGGTACGACGTGACCTTCACCTGCCTAGGCACTACATCACCCTCAAAATGGAGAATGAAAGCGCCAGTATCGACGCTATCATTTCCAACTTTTCGGATGATGCGCCTAATCTTGGTGACGCCTCGCTTCCCCAGATCCCGCATCAATTCCGCGTCGCTGTTTAAAATGAAGTCGCGATGGAATATAACTCCACGGACCTCATTCAGCGTATCGTGCTTCGCAACCTTAACGGGAATTTCGCCAAAATGCGTGCATTCCAGCAACGCTTCGGTTTGCTGCCGGTCAACGGTATGCAGCAGGAGCTGCCCGTTCCGGAGCTTGGAAATCCCGTTAAGGTCGCGATATTTCCCCTCGATTTCCTCTGAAAAAATTATTGATTTTACTAGTTTAAAATCACCCCCGTCAGTCCTCGTAGCTACCAGGTAGCGAGGAGACTTATCATCGGGGAATCTTCTATTAAAGGCTTCATCCCAAGGCGTATACACCTTGGGATTAGCTCGACACTCAAGAGACGGCTTTTTAAGGGTGCCACCCTGTACAGGTGTCCGTGATCGTTTACTACGCATCCCGGACGAAATCCTCCCCGAATACTGCCCACTCCGAACGGGGGCTATCACTGTGGGCGCCACCCAGCCAAGGCAATACCTACCTGGCATAGCAGATATTGCCCGGGGTCCCAGTGCCTCGAACAGGCACTTCCCCCTCGGCATGCACAGGATTTATTCAGCTCTAGTATTCGGCCATGCAGGGACCTTCGTTGTAAGGCGGATACTACTGTAGGGTACATGGCGCACCCACCTGACGGGATGGGGCATACCGTCTAGGCTTTCTGGCCAGATGGCCAAGCTGGTGGCCCTTCCCCTAACAGCACGCATGTTTATTTCTATTGGTCAAACCAGAGCTGGGACCAGAAAACCAAAATCGACCTTTATAAGGCCCCCTCTAAGTCGCCTTTTACGACAGGCAGGGGATACCGTGGATGAGTTCTGCCCTCCCCATCCACAGGGGGTCTGAACAAATCAAAACTGGCAAGTTATTCGGCCATGTCGGCCCTATTAGTCGCCTCCTACGACAGGTAGGGCATACCGTGGGTGTATTCTAACACGCACCCACACGGGGGCATTACTCATGTTGGATTGCTTTTGGATTTAAGCACGAAAACCTTTTGGTTCCGTTTCAATCCTGATAGGAAATGGAAATTTAATTTGTTTTCTTATAACCTTGGAGTAATTTCAACTAATGTGGAACAATCTGTAACTACTATCGATGGTTTAGAGGTCAATTATTTGTCTGAGGATCAAGCCATCCAGATCAGGGGTCTGTGTTACGAATTTCCAGACGTTCTGACCGATAAACTTGGCGTTACCAACCTGATCGAATATGATATTGAACTATCTGATAATATTCCGATTCGTGCACCTCCATACAGGCTCGCCCCACAGAAAATGAACATCTTGAAGGAACTAATTGATGAAATGCTTGAAGAAGGGATTATTAGGAAATCCATCTCTCCTTATTCTTCCCCAATTTTCCTCGTTCCCAAGCCGGATGGTAAGTTCAGGCCTGTTATCGACTACCGGGCTTTGAATAAAAAAGGTCATTCTCCAATCCATCCCACTTCCTGACCTTCAATCTTGTTTTGGGTGGTTCCAAGGAGCCTCTCATTATACCATTTCGGACCTAAATAAGGCCTATTATCAGATTCCCTTATCTGTACGATCCAGAGCTGTTACTGCCTTCACCACAGATTGGAATTTATACGAATTCGAAAGATTACCATTTGGAATTTCCACAGGAGCTGCTGTGTTCAGTCGTCTCTTGGACAACGTTTTTGATGGCATTAAGTTTAAAATTGTCTATCACTATCTTGATGACATTATCATATTTAGCAGAAACTTTCAAGAACATTTGTTTCACGTTAGGGAAGTTTTGAAAAGGTTGAGACAAGCCTGTCTTACCGTTAAACTATCTAAAGTACCCTTCGCTAAGCCTGAGATTTCGTTTCTTGGCCACATCATTTCATCTTCTGGCATCTTTATTGACCATAGTAGGACACAAGCTATTCGAGAGTTTAATCCTCCTAAAAATGTAAAGGAAGTAGCTCGCTTTGTAGGAATGTTAAACTACTTCCGCAAATTCATTCCCAATTTTGCGCACCGTGCTGCACCGATTAATTTGTTGAGGAAGAAAGGGACTCCATTTTCTTGGGGCTCTTCCCAAGATTCAGCTTTCCAAGATCTCAAACTAGCTTTAAGTAACGCTCTTGCTATTCCTGATTTCTCTAAAAAGTTCATTGTGCAAACTTATGCTTCTAATAGAGCAGTAGGTGCTGTGTTGCTCCAAGAGCATGGATATGGCAGATTACCAGTAGCTTATGCCTCGAGGACCCTTATTCCAGCTGAGTCCAAGTATTCCATTTATGAGTTAGAAGGTTTAGCTGTTATGTTCGCCTTGGAGAAATTCAAGATCTATTTAGAGCATGTTGCCTCTGAGTTGGAAACCGACAATCAAGCACTAAGTTGGGTACCCGGAAAGCCTAGAAAAACCGGTAGGATAGCAAGATGAGCCACACGCATCTTGTCTTTCAAATTTAACGTTCTTCACATCAGAGGAAGCGATAGCGTTATCGCAGATTGTTTAAGTCGGATGTATGATGGTAATTTGGAATCTGAGGAGAATGTTGAAGAAACTTACATTGAGAATATTGACCGTAAAGCCATCAATACTATTTTGTCTAACTTTCCCAAGTTGTTCAGAAATGTCTCAGAGTATCAGAAGGAAGACCAGGTACTTAGTGATATTATTAATAAAATTGAAAAAGGTGAGGTCGTCAAACCGTACTCTATCAGGAATAATATCTTGTGTTGCACTTCGCGCAACGATAGGTTACCCAATATCGTTTTACCAACTGTGTTAGTCCCTGAAAGTTTTAAATATTTCCATGAAACGCCATTTGGAGGTCATCTGGGTGTATTTAAAACTAGATCGAAAATCAGGCAAAATTTTATTTGGAAACAGATGGATAAAGACATTAAAAATATGGTAAGGAATTGTAATGCCTGTAACTTGGCTAAGCCATCAAATAATACCAAAACTGGGTTGTTAGCTTCCGATCCTGCTACTAGGCCAGTGGAAAAGATATTTATTGATTGGGTGGGTCCCCTGCCGTTGTCTAAACTAGGGAACAGATTTGCTTTAATTTGCATCGACGCTTTTAGTCGGTTTAATTGGATTTTTCCTACGAAGAAGGCCGATACTCAGACCGCCATTAGGTGTCTTAATCAGATCTTTACGTCTTTTGGGCCGTGTCAGTTTCTGGTGACTGATAACGCTAAATGTTTTTTGTCTCACAGTTTCAGAAATTTTCTGTTCGAACTTTCTATTGCGCACGTAACCTCGGGTGCGTATTATCCGAAAGGGTCATACGAAGAGAGAGTTAACAGAAACCATAAAGCTGCTTTGATCGCCTTTCATTACAACGATCATAAACTATGGGATAGTTGTTTATCTTGGCTTACTTTTGCATTTAATACGGCGGTGCATGAAGCTCATCGAGCAACGCCATTTCATTTAATGTTCTCATTCTTGCCGAACTCTCCCATATCGAACCTGTGGTCTCTGAATGAATTATTACCTGATAACGTTTCTTCTCTTAACGTTCGTGCTGTCTGGAGTAAAGCCAAAAACAACATGAAAGTTGCTCATGACATATTGCGAGACAGATACAACAGAGGTCGCCGTGCCACATCACTTCAAGTTGGTGATGTTGTTTATGTTAAGAATTTTTCCATGAAAGAATCTGGTCCTCATCAGTCTAGTAAACTGCTCACCAAATTTCGAGGTCCTTGTAAGTTAATTAGTTTCATCACTCCTGTTTCTGTTTTAGAAAGTGACCCTCAACGGAAAAGAATATTTCGTGTCCACCTTCTCAAATTAAAAGAGGAGGTGAAAGTTCAGAAAAGAAATGTCAGTAGACAAATTTGTAATAATTATGTTGTAAACAAACTTAAAAAGGGGGGGGGTACTTATTTTAATTTAATTTAGGTTATGTTGTATTTTCTGTCGGCCGTTGTTTATTTTTGTTTAAACTTCTGTACAGTAAAGATTGACACGTGACTGAATATGTCAGTTGTGGTGTGTAGAAGAATCAGGAACAAAATCTGTTCGCAGTCCGATATGATTTCAGGAAATTTTGCTGGAAGAAGTGAATCATGTGCAGTTGTGTGGATTGTCCTTGTCGTCCATGGGCGCCCGGATGTCATCGTCACTCCTACGCTCTTGAAAACATGCCTATCTCCCGAAGAAAGAAGAAACCTTCCCATCCTGTACCCTAGCGGGATGTTCAGAAGAAATGATATGTATAACAAATTCTAAGCAGGGAAAAACTGGACCTGTATTGTTTTATTGTGCTAAGCATTGTTGAAGTGACTTTGTGTGCATGAAAGGACTATTCATTTAGCGTTCATGGTTTAAGAAAACTTCATCCTTCTGTAATTCTCTGCTGCATGCTGTTTAGTGATCATTTGGTGATCCCATGATCACGTTTAAGGAATCTACTGATGTGTGTTGAAATAAGGTAGACTCCACTCCATCTAGGAGACAAGTTATGAACTTAACGGGTTCTGTCAGTACCTTCTATACTACCGGACCTGACACTGCAATCCAAGATGGCCGCCGTAGTTGGTGGTCGGACATCAAACACATGACGTCTGTCTGAATCCAACACAACACAAAATAACATCATGACGTGATTTTGTCTGCTGTTAATTCATTTTATGGGCTTGGGACATCTTGGTCATTAGCCCGGTGCAGTTGGGATTGGGTTGAATTCCTCCAATTACGTGATGACTGTAGTAGTGTGTGTAGCTGTGTAAGGGACAGGCATGGGGAGGTGCCCCGGGAGTTAAAATAAGGTACTACCGGAGTTCCATCAGGAAAGGAATAAAGTAAAATAATGTTGAGGCCCACAGGAGAGATCTGCAGAATATCTTGGCTGAGTGAACAGGGAAAGTTGTAAATGATGATGTTGATGATAATTGTTGTTTTAAGGGGCCTAACATCTAGGTTATCGGCCCTTAATGGTTTGGGTGATGGTGAAGCTGATAATGAAATGTAAACTATAACTAAAACTAACTAATAACTTATATACTAGAAGAAGAAATGGAAAACAAAAGGAGAATAAGGCAAATAAAGGACAGGAGGAAAAGAAATGCCCTCGACCCTCGAGGAATGCGGATTGAGGGACTTGGAAGGAAGGAGAGCCATAAAAGGTAGATAGGAAAGTGAAAGAGAAGAGGGTCCGCCCCACAGGTAATGGATAAAAGAGGGAAAGCCGGACCCAGCTCAGGAATCCCTCGGGGTCACCAACTCTCGAACTCACCAGTCGAGAGCCCCTGAGGGTGTAGCAATATCTAGGGTGCACCAGAAGTGGTGGGGCTACATACACCCTGCCTCCTTGAGGGCCTTGAGCAGAAGGCAGGAGATAACAGGAAAAGAAAAGAAAGGCTGACCCCTCCCAGAAGGAGGGTATCAGAAAAGATGAGACAAGGGCCCATTAAGGCGGGAAAGGAAGAGACTCCCTAGGCCTCGGATACCCTAATACCGTCGGGGTCGGGAGAGAGCAAGAGTTGACCAAGTGAGGTCGACAGGAAAGAAGACGGAGAGGAGCCCGGCAAAAGTGGAAGCAATTCCGGACTCAGCTGGGGCTCCCCTGGTCGCCAACCCACGTCCCACTAGATGTGAGCCCCTGGGGGGAGTTGTAAATGTAATTTCAATCTCTTTTTAGTAAGTTACCTATTATTCTGGGCCTGTTTGCCATCTCCTGATGAATGCAGTACATTTGCATTTGTCTGTTGGCTCAGGCTAGAGTACAATGAGGCTTTTCACCGATGTCTCCGTCTCACTCATGACTGTGATTATATGGAAGCTACTGAGGTATGGGTGGTGCTTAGTAATGACATTCAGGGCACAGTCAGTGTCTGTTGGCACAGGCTAGAGTATCACCAATGTCTCAGTCTCACTCATGGCTGTGATTGTATGGAAGCTACTGAGGTATGGGTGGTGCTTAGTAATGACATTCTGGGCACAGTCAGTGTCTGTTGGCACAGGCTAGAGTATCACCGATGTCTCAGTCTCACTCATGGCAGTGATTATATGGAAGCTACTGAGGCATGGGTGGTGCTTAGCAATGACATTCAGGGCACAGTAAGTACCTGTGGATGCTGTGAAAGGTTCTACTCATAGGGTTAGTACTGCTGTAATGACTCAGTGAGGAAAGCAATAATAATCTACCTCACTCCTCTTCTTGTTCAGTACGCCTCAATATAGCGCTGCCTTGGGTTTTTGTGGGTATCTACCCACATAACCTAACGGCAGTGCCTTTTGAGGATCCAACCAGCCTTCGGGCTGACTACCTAACAGACAGACACATTATCCTTAAAAATAAATGTGACCAAGCAGGTGGTGTAGTTCTTGGTTATCACTTCTGGGGTCCAAGTTTGATTCCTGACTGTCAAAAAATCTTAATTCTAGTCTAAGGGTAAGAACGGGGTACACACAGCCTTTGAGGTAAACCGGTAAATGTTGGATTCGATTCTCCGCGGAGCCACCCAGCAAGTGGTTTACCAAAGGGTCCCACACCCTACTGAAGATAATTCCTATCATAAGGTCACGACTGCCTTCTGTAAATCCGTCAACAAGTAGGCTAGCCGTATTCATTCATTCCTATTCATGAGATTAAATGGCACTCTGTCAAACGCATGACGCGTGTCGGAATCCAACCCAACACAAAAAATAACATCATGACGTGATTTTGTCTGCTGTTAATTCATTTTATGGGCTTGTGACTTCATGGTCATCAGATCCGTGAAGTTGGGTGTGGATTGAATTGTTAGTTAGTTAGTTAGTTACTTATTGTTGTTTTAAGGGGCGGAACTACGAGGTCATCTGCCCCTCTTAACACAGATTAAAGAATACAAATTTTGAATTGAATTTAAAATTTTGAGGTGGACATCTAAATGTAAAAAGACCAAAAATTAATAAAACAAAAACAAACAATTAAATAAAAAATAAAAATTATAAAAATAAACAAAAATTACGGAAAAAACAAAACATTATCATTCAAAAACGAACAAGTCGTTGAGTCAATGTTCACTGGAAAATTTAGATTGCTGGCCCTAACCCACTCTCACTTATAAAGCGGATAACGCGATCAGCAGCCACCGCGTCATCGGCTAATATACGTTTGAGTGTCGTCTGCAAACCAAGGTTTCTTCGTAAGTCAGCAAGATCCACACACTCGGTAAAAAATGTGGGCCACGGTGAATACGGCTCCACAGGTACAAAGTGGGGGGTCTTCCCTTCTCATTAGGTACGAGTGGGTGGATCTTGTATGACCTATCCTTAGCCTACACAAAATGACGGACTCTCTCCGGGCCCGGAAGGAGCTCCGCCACACGCGAGTTGTTCCCTTGATCGCTCAGTTTACTGGGCAGTGGGTCAGCTAGCCACTGACTCTCCCAAAAAGCCAGAACTTGTAGGCGTAACTGAGAGCGAATATCTCTAGCGGGTACCTCCATTGGTCGAGGTGGTAGTGATACCGCCTCTTTTGCAGCTTGATCTGCTAACTGATTTCCCACAATTCCCATGTGGCTTGGAAGCCACAGAAAGGTGATTCGAGTGTCAGCGTGGCACAGCCCGGCTAGTAGGTCGTGGATTCGCTGCACTAGGTTGATGATGATGATAATTGTTGTTTTAAGGGGCCTAACATCTAGGCTATCGGCCCCTGATGGTTTGGGTGATCGTGAAGATGAAAATGAAATGTAAACTTAAAACTAAAACTAACTACCAACCTACATACTAGAATAAGAAATGGAAAAATAAAGGAGAATAAGGCAAATAAAGGACAGGAGGAAAAGAAATGCCCTCAACCCTCGAAGAATGCGGATTGAGGGACTTGGAAGGAAGGAGAGCCATTAAAGGCATATAGGAAAGTGAAAGAGGAGAGGGTCCGCCCCGAAGGTAAGGGACAAAAGGGGAAAACGGACCCAGCTCAGGAATCCCTCGGGGTCGCCAACTCCCGAACTCACCAGCCGTGAGCCCCTGAGGGTGTAGCATTATCTAGGGTGCACCAGAAGTGGTGGGGCTACATACACCCTGCCTCCTTAAGGGCCTTGAGCACAAGGCAGGAGGTAGAAGGAAAAGAAAAAGAAGGCTGACCCCTCACAGAAGGAGGGTGTCAGGAAAGATGAGACAAGGGCCAATTAAGGCGGGAAAGGAAGATACTCCCTAGGCCTCGGATACCCTAATACCGTCGGGGTCGGAAGAGAACAAGAGTTGACCAAGTGAGGTCGACAGGAAAGAAGACGGAGAGGAGCCCGGCACAAGAAAGTGGAAGCAATGCCGGACTCAGCTGGGGTCCCGTGGTCGCCAACCCACGCCCACAAGATGTGAGCCCCTGGGGGTAGCGCTGCACTAGGGGGTGTTGCGGGAAACATGTAGCAATTGACTGCAACGAACTCAAAGAGTCGGTACACACGAGAAAGTGGATTCGTGCATCCTGTAGTGCAAACTGCAGAGCTTCATAGATGGCAACGAGCTCCGCAGTAAACACACTACAGGCCTCAGGCAAAGAGATCTTGGTATTTGCACCATCAATAACGTAAGCACAACCCAATTTCTCGTCCACCTTCGAACCATCCGTGTATAGAATGCCAGCGTCCGGAAATTGGTGAACTATGCTGTGGAACTGCCTCCGGTAAACGGAGGCATCCATGTTCACCTTAGGACCTCGGTGCAGATCTAACCGAATTTCCGGACGCGGGACTTGCCACGGAGGCACCTCGCTAGATGTCCGGATCATACAGGGACCTACAGCCACTCCTATTTCAGTACACGAGCTATCAAGTCTAATACCAACCGGCTGAGTGGCACGAGGCCGGTTGGCGTAACCCTGGTGGTTTTGGGTACCGAAGAGAGCTTGATAGGTCGGGTGATGCGGCATTTGACGCACATTGGCAGCATATGCTAAAAGCATATGTTAGCGTCTATAATTTAAAGGTGGAACACCCGATTCGGCGAGTAGGCTGGGTATCGGGCTGGTCCGGAAGGCACCGGTAGCCAGCCTAACGCCACTATGGTGGATACTGTCCAGCATTTTCAAGGTTGCCGGCCTTGCTGAACCGTATGCCGCAGAACCATAGTCTAGCCGGGACAGGACGAGGGCTTGGTAGAACCGTAGCAGCACCGCACGGTCAGCCCCCCACGTTGTGCCACTAAGAACCCTGAGCATGTTCAGTTTCCTGAGACATGTCATTTTCAATTGCCGTATATGGTGCTGCCACGTTAACTTGCTGTCAAAATGGAGCCCCAGGAAGCGATAAGTGTCAACCAACGGCAACGCAGCATCCCTGAGATGTAGTTCAGGGTGTAAATGTAGCCTCCGGAGCCGACAAAAATGGACGACGGAGGTTTTCGCTGCTGAAAAACGAAAACCCCGGTCGTGAGCCCACCTGTCGACCCGGTTGATAGCTAGCTGCAATCGCCGTTCCACGACTGCCATACTTCCAGAGCTGTAATGCAGAGCTAAATCGTCTACATACAGCGATGGAAATACCGCGGACCCGGCGGCGGCAACAATGCCATTAATGGCAATCGCGAACAAGGTGACACTCAGCACTGAACCCTGAGGAACTCCATTTTCGTGGGTATAGTATTGCGATAATGTCCTACCGACCCTTACACGGAAGAATCGGACGGACATGAAATTCGCAATGAAAGTCGGTAAGTTACCACGGAGTCCCCACTTGTGAAGGGTGGAAAGGATCCCGTAGCGCCATGTGGTGTCGTAGGCTTTCTCGAGGTCAAAGAAAACCGTGACTAGGTGCTGCTTTCGGAAAAAAAAGCCTCCTGTATGGCGCTCTCAAGTCGCACCAGATGGTCAGTGGTGGACCTATGAGAGCGAAATCCACATTGGTACTCAGACAGGAGACCTTTATCCTCCAAGAACCACACCAGTCGACGGTTCACCATCTTTTTGAGCAGCTTACATAGGCCATTTGTCAAACAAATGGGCCTATAGCTGCTTACAAACTTGGGATCCTTTCCAGCCTTAGGAATCGGTATCACGATCCCCTCTCGCCATTGAGATGGAAACTCCCCTTCAATCCCTATACGATTAAAGAGGATCAACAGTTGTTTTATACTGGATTCGCACAGATGCTTTAACATTTGATTATGTATGTTATCCGGTCCAGGAGCCGTATCCCTGCACAGTGCAAGCGCACTTCGCAGTTCCCATTCAGAGAATGGTACATTATAGGACTCCGAAGCAGCAGTGGCAAAGGACAAGGGGTGAGTCTCTGCCTCCCGCTTCAGAGTCAGAAATGTAGGATCGTAACTCCCGGAGCAGGATACATCGGAGAAGTGCGAGCCAATGCTGTTGGCAATGGCGAGATGGTCCGTGATGATGTCTCCATTGATGGACACTCCGGGTATCGATAGTGATGTCGGGAGTCCGGAGATCCGGCGAAGCTTAGTCCACACTTGAGATGATGGAGTATGCGCCGTCATGGACGACACATACTTTTCCCACGTCGTTTTCTTACTCTCCCGAATCAGATATCGGGCTCTGGCACGCATCCTTCTGAAGGTGATAAGGTTGGCCATGGTGTTTTGCCTCCGATAGCATTTGAAAGCACGTCGACGATCTTTAATGGCTGCTGCAATCTCGGCTGTCCACCAAGGGACAAGCTTCCGGCGTGAGTTTCCGGATGAGGAAGGTATTGTTTCCTCAACAGCAGCCAAAATACCATTCGTTATGTGAATGGTATGATCGTCGACACTCTCAAAGGTATCTTCGACAAACACCGCACGTGCCGTGAAAGTTGGCCAATCAGCCCGACGGAGAAGCCATCGACTTGGTAACTCGATGGTTCTCTGGTTCGGAAGAGTAACGATAATTGGAAAATGGTCACTATTACAAAGGTCGTCGTGTACACCCCACTGTAGCAGGGGAACCAGCGCACGACTGCACAAGGTAATATCGACACTTGAATAAGTGCCGTGTGCAATAGAAAAGTGCGTAGGTTCCCCTGTGTTCAACAAACACAGGTCCAGCCGCCTGATCAGCCTCTCAAAATCTCTCCCTTTACCGCTAGTGGTAGCGGAGCCCCAGATGGTGTTGTGGGCATTAACATCTCCCAGAAGGAGAAAAGGAGGGGGGAGCTGAGAGACTAGATCCTCCAGCTGTCCGTAATCCGGTTGAGAATCAGGCGGGATGTACACGTTACATACTGTTGCCATTACTGGCAACGAAGTACGAACTGCAACTGCTTCTAGCTGAGTACGCAACGGCACCTCTTCACTAAAGAGACTAGAGTGGACGAGAGTGCAGACGCCACCGGCGGCCACAGCTCCGTCCACCCGGTCTTTAGAGAAGAGTTTGAAGTGTCGCATTGTTGTCTCATGTCCAGGACGAAACCTGGATTCCTGAAGACAGACAATGTTTGCCGTAAACTGAGAAATCAATTGGCGTACTTCAGCGAGATGTCGAAAATAGCTATTACAGTTCCATTGTAATAGTGCCATAGTGTGGACTTAAGTAGAAGATAGTCGTCTACTTATGCTTAACCGTTTGCCAACCATCCCTATCCTTAGGAGTGGGTGATAGGGTAGGAGAGCATTCCTCAATCTCCACATCTCCTTCGGAGGACGAAGAAAACGGAGCGAATGCTCTTTTGGTTGGCGAACGGTTATCACCGGACTTTCCGGGTCTCGTCCTTGGTGAAGAGCGAGAGCGGTGACGAGGGACCTTCTCCCGGTCCGATGACTGGGAGTCCATCCCCGGCACGTCCCGACTATTTTTCTTCTTGAACCGGCGTTGACGTCTATTTGGGGAAGTAGTTGGTCCCTTCCCCCCTGACGTCTCCGTCCTGCCAAACAATGCAGCACTTGCTAGGACTGCTCCTCCGGTGGTCGTGGAAGCAGAATTGCCAGCAGGTATTGGAGCTGCCTTTTCAGCAGGAGGGCAAGAGAGACGGCGATGAACAGTCTCTTTCTTACCCGCCGTTCCTGTTCCCTGTTTTGTTTGGCTGGATGTGGGTCCAGCCGTGGCCGGCGAAGACTTCCTCCTCGAACGAGTCGGAGATTGCTTCTTCACTGGCCTTATCGGAGGAGTTGCCTTCTCCGATGGCGCCGGTTTAGTTGGAGGCACCTGCGCCTTTTGTTGGATGCCAGAAGAAGATTCCGTAACCTTCTTCTGGCTAACAGGGGTGATAATAGGGCTATTTGTAGCCCCTTTAACAGTGGTAACTCTTTTAGAACTTGCCGATGTCATGTTTGCCGCTTGATTACTAGATTCGTTTGATACCTTTTGAGCATATGATACTGAGAAAATAGGAGAGGCCATGGAGCGATATTTTCTGCGTGCTTCAGTGTAGGAGAGCTCGTCTAAGGTCTTTATTTCTTGAATTTTCTTCTCCTCAAGGAAGGCAGGACATTCCTTCCAGCAAGGAGAGTGCTCTCCCTTGCAATTTGGACATGCGGGAGGTGGTGTACATTCCGCTCCCTCATGAGTGGCCTTGCCACAGGAAAGACAGATAGGCTTTCCCGAGCAACGAGATGAGGTATGTCCAAATCGCTGACTCTGAAAACACCGCAATGGAGATGGAATATACGGTCGCACATCGAGAGTGTACATTGACACTTTGATCCTCTTGGGCAGGCTATCCGACTCAAACGATAAGATGAACGCCCCGGTGTCAACTAGTACACCATTCATCTTACGTTTGATTCGTCTCACCTCGACAACGCCATGCTTTCCAGTTCTTTCCAGGATACGCTCGTCGGTAGTGTTCACCAGGTCCCTATGAAATACTAAACCTTTCTTCAGGTTTAGGGATTGGTGTTGCACTACCTCGACTGGAATACCACCGAAACTTGTCGTCCCAACAAGACCATCTGTCTGTCTCTTTCTTTGAGTTTTTATCAAGAGTGCGCCGTTTCGCAGCTTTTTTACTGTGTCTACATCGCCCCATTTCCCCTCAATTGCATCATGTAAATCAAAAGGATCAACGTTTGTAAAATTTTGCCCATCGGTCCTTGTTACCATAAGGTACCGAGGGAAAAACTTTGAATCCTTTTCATCAAGCGGCGAAACTAGAGGCATAAACTTCCTCTTCTTAAATTTTAAAGACGGCTTTGTAAGGGAGCCACCCTGTGAAATAATGGACGCTATGTTTGGTCCCACGAGTAGCTAGGGAACTAAAAGTCAACCCCCGGAAGAGCCCCGCTTGCCCGGGGTAAGGCTAAGGTTCTCCAGAGGTCGCCAGGTATCTGGAGGTGGGTCGCTTGTGACTACTCACCCAGTAGCCATTCATCACCTCGCCACGACCACTCAGCTTGTGATTAGGGAGGATTCCACCTCCTGTCACGCACACACACATTTACACCAAAGAAAGAAAAGATGAGACAAGGGCCAACTAAGGCGGGAAAGTGAAAGACTCCCTAGGCCTAGGATACCCTAATACCGTCGGGGTCGGAAAAGAACAAGAGTTGACCAAGAGAGGTCGACAGGAAAGAAGACGGAGAGGAGCCCGGCACAAGTAAGTGGAAGCAATGCCGGACTCAGCTGGGGTCCCGTGGTCGCTAACCCACGTCCCACTAGATGTGAGCCCCTGAGGGCGTGTGGATTGAATTCCCCTGATAGGAAATTAGAAAATAGGCACCAATGGCTTATCTTTATAATAATTGGATTTGCATCCAGTCACACAACAGTTTCAAGGCATATCACCACAATTTTAGCATAGCCTATGCATGAGTAAGCCTACTGGTAGTCTATTAAAACGGGATCCACACCAAGTACGTGATAAGATTGATATCCTTGAACTAGCAGGCGTATAATTGGATGAGAGAACACTGCAGACAATTTAAAAAGTAGGTTATGTTCATACGTACGGTAATCAATTTTCAGATCGTCTTAGACCTTAAATTGGAATACGTTAATTATTACTATGCTTGCTCATAATGAATTACCATTACTAATAATATATTAACCCTAAACAGAATAATATATAGGCCAAACTTACCCTCTGATTGGCAATAGTATTGATGGTATCACAAGCGTAACAGAAGTCACCGGTATCTCGTTTTATGAAGCACTAATGCAGACATTTACTTACACGAACGTGTAATATCATTAAGCAATAATCAATAAGCACAGATAATCAAAGGAGACGATTGCTAACCGAAATTCACACCACTATCACATCGTAAACAAAACGACTCAACTTATAAACAAAGCATGTAAACACCAACAGCGACAGCCATCTTTCATCTGTCCCGCCGCCAGTGTCAGGTCCGGTATTATAGAAGGTCCTGGTTCTGTCACTATTTGGACTCGCACTACTCCTAACGGATTTTCTGGGAACTGTCTCACAATCTTTTCTGGTAGTCCATTAGATGTCTCGGACTGTATTGTGAATTTAATCAACGATCTTTGTCTGGGTCCGAGACTATCTATGTATTTGTCGTCTTGACAACCTACATCTGCTGAGAATTACCTATTCTGACATCGAAGGAGCAAGATGTAACGTATATCGTGGAGACCTATTTGGGAGAGGCTAGTCTTTAAGACTACGCCCAGAACTTCCCATAACTGACTTCAAAAACCCAAGAAGTACTAAACTGGAAAAGTCAAGAAAAGTCACGTTTTTAAGCATGTTATATTAATATTATATTAAGTGACTGATACCGACAGAAGGTACGTAATCATGTAATGGTTGACAAATTGGATATTAGGCTATAATAATAATAATAATATCGTATGGCCTCGGGTGCCTGGTGCAAGCTTTGCTATTTGACACCCAGAGGGTAGCTTGCATGTCGAATTTCGTAGTTCCTTGACTATGAAAGTCAAGGAGGTTAGATGTTAGATATCTAATCTCCTTGAACACAATAGCGCTTTCTAGTAGAGAAATGAGGAACCTTGTGCTGGCGGAAACTCCCGAGATTAATTTTGCCATTATGAACTCGGCCTACTGAATTCAAATGGGTTCTTTGACATGCCAACATCGTATGACATGCGTATCGTATTTTTGCCGCCTTTCAAAAATCACTTACCACGGTCAGGGGCGAACCTGCAATCTTGGGGTTAGTAGACCGACACGCTATCCACTCACCCACCGTGGCAAGCTATGATCAGTATGGATAAGGAGTTGCATGAAAGGTTTGGATATGTGTTGGGTGTTGTCGTGAGTATGTTTGGTAATATATTGGATTCTTCTCTTTCCTATTTTATAGTTAATTGATGTGTTAATTGAGCTGAGATCCACTATATTACGTGCCTTGTGTTTGGTTGGTCGTATGAGTGAGTGTGTTTGGGACCTGACATTTTATACTTCCAGTAAGTTGGTACTTCTTGTTGCCTAGTTCGTTTAGGTCCAAACACATGGTCGATCTCTTGTTTTGGAAGGTCGTATGTGTCATGTGAGTGTTTATCTTCTATATGCTGAACTTAGAAGTAACTATTTGTCTTCCAAAAGTGTAATTGTGTTTGTTTCAGTGGTTTTTATATTTTACTAAGCCGTGCCAGGTTTTCATCTGTTGATTAATGGTGAACATTTTGTTTTAGTTTCGAAGCAGTCTTTCTAACCTTAATTTAATATTTTGATCTTAATTATTTCCCCCTGCTTCGATTCTTTAGTATGCTTCTTTTAAGTCTGTGTCAACATCTACTATGATGTATTTTCTATTTTATCTTTGGTATTTCGTTGACCTGGTAACTTAACCTCATTGTTTACTTAGGGATTTTTGGGACTGATTTGGTTTAAAACTTTTGTTTTAAGGACTCCATATTAGAATTTGATGATGATAAGACGTGTTCACTAATTGCTGGTCTGCGTTTGGACATATTTAAGTAATTTCTTCGTGTTTGAGTGATAGTTACTGATGACCATATGTTTGGAAGATGGTCAAGTTACATTAGACGTAAATTTAATTTTATTTCGATGATTCTGTAATGATCTTAGTCAGTTAATCTGTTTGATGTTTAGGACACGATACTTCGTCGAAGGGGTAATTATTTTATAGTTTGGTTTCCTCATTTCTAAACTAATTTGTTGTTTTCTAGTTAATAAGATTTCTGTTATATGTATGTTTTAAAAATTGTTAACATATATTGTATACGTTATTGGAATCTGGTGTTTTCCATTACTTAGATTTTATGTCTGGTGTAGTCTCTCAAAAGCAAACCACTGGGGACCTAAATGGGTAGCACTCTTTCCACACGTACCTATTCGTACACCACCTCGTCAAGATGTAGCAAATGACAATTGATCCTGAAAGTGCTGTTCATTTTGAAGCCGCAAATAATAATGCTGCATCTACAAGTTCTGACGTACCTGATCGGAGTCATATGGATATATTTCCCAAATTGAAGTATGTTGCGCTTGATAATCTCGTTGCCGAACTAAGTGGCGATAATTTGGAAGGCATTCCCGTGTTGATGAATACCATGCGGAAACCGTGTGTTAGAGAAGATTCTGATACTTCGAGTCCTGATTGTCGGGTTAAGGATTATTCCGAGCGGAGGGTTTTCGAGTTATCTTTGGATCGATTGCGAGAACAGATTGATGACAGGTTTGAGTCAGTCAGAAAATTGGTCCCGAGAGTTTCGACTCGCGAATCGAGGCGAGCTGAACGGCCAACATCTCAATTATTGAGAACTGATTGATTCAATTCTCATCGATTGATTGATAATGTCGTGGAAGATGAGGCTTACGAGGGTGGTCCTTGCTTGAGAAATACGGAAGGGGTTGATCCGTCAAGTCGTCATTATAGTGAAGCTAGGTTCAATAGTTTGGCGACTAGTGGCATGAATGGCAGGGGAGTAACATCTCTTATTCCGAGATTCAGTGAAAGAAAATGTTAGCCAACTCAACTTATGTTCTGGGGAAGGAATTTTGTTACCGGAGTGTGACTAGGGAAGACATCAAGGATAGTAACTGTTCCAGGGATGGGATGACAGTGAGTCCCAGTCGATTATATGTTCGTGGTATTAATTTGCTATCCAGGCGTATTGTTGATGAAAGATAAGACACCGCGGAAGATGATCGTTCAAATCGCCAAATTGTACCTAGGATGTCTCCTTGTTGTTCTAATGCATTTATGAATGTTACATTTGGAGGTGTCAACCACCCATTGTCTGATTGTATTGAAAAATAAGAAACTTGAACACCGACACGTTTGACGGAGTGATCCAATTCCTTCGAGGTTTAGTAGATATTCAGGAATCTGCATCCGCGTTTTTCATTTCTGAGGAACAAATATTTCACATGTTGTTTCCGATAACTTCTGGTGTTACACTGGATAAGTTAATCGAGGCTATACAGGATAGAATTACGATCAAGTCATTCTTGAAAGAGATTTTGGAGGTGTTTGTTCCAAACAGATTCTTGGGTTCCGAGATTCAACAATATTTTTATCGTCCTCAAGGTGCGGGAGAACCTTGGAATACTTATGTTTAAGACATAACGAAATACGGTAAGGTATTTGGATTGGATCTACCTGAGAGTGAAATGGTGGCGATAATCGTTGACGTGGTTACCCGGGACATCCCATCTTATTTAAGTCTAAATTCCAGACCCAGGACATTTTAATATCGCTGCAGTTCGTGCCGAATCTGTTCGTCTTGTTGATACCCAAAGGGAAGTTTATCGTTTACCTCCAACACATTGTCCTCAAGAGCGCGTGGTGCCAAATCCAAATTCGAGACCCGATTCTAATGTAAACAAGAAAGAGATTCGATGTTACAATTGTGGGCGTTTGGGTCATATTTCGCGCAATTGTGAGAATCCCCGGCGTATGAATTGACAATTAACGCCCAAGGTTCGATGGGAGCTACCTAAGATTCCACATGGTAGCCATAAGAGAGAAACGTCGGGCGCTTGGAAAAATAATCTAGTTGTGGATGAAAAACGATGTCAAGTTTTGTGTCCTGAAACATGTATGAAAATTTCTTCTCCTTCATACGTAAATATGCCTATAATTCCGATTTCAATTAATGACGAGGGTGTCGAAGCTCTGATGGATTCTGGGAGCGTCATATCATTAGTATGTGAAGGTTGGAACAAAAATATGATAATTATTTGTAAATTTCCTAATCTGGGATTTGATGAAGTTCGTTTGATGTCCGCTAATTCCTCGAGGATCAACGTTTTGGGAGCAGTCAATATAAAAATTAGTATATTGAAATTTTCTTGGAAATTTAACATTTGGGTTGTTCGGAATCTATCGTGTCCGGTAATATTAGGGGCTGATTTCTTGTCATTCACTGGATCGTTGTTGGATCTTAGTAGGGAGGAGAAGTATTTTAAGTTTAGTCCCGAAACTTAAGTGAAATTCGTACGGGTTCTTGGGACATCCAATGATAACACGAATTTTAGGGAGAATATTATGTCATGTAATTTGGTGAATTTTGGATCGGGGGATACGGAAGATCAGCGTAATTCCGTTGAAATCGAGACTTTGGATTTGGATCATTTGAACAGCGAACAAGCTGACCTGATTCGGAAATTGTGTAGGAAGTATTCGGTAGTACTGACAGATAGGTTGGGTGTTGCCAAATTATTGGAGTACAAAATCGAAAATAACCGATAACATCCCGGTTCGGCGTCCTCCCTATCGACTTAGTCCGCCTAGGATGCTGGAGCTCAAGAAGATCGTCGGTAAGATGTTGGCGGAAGGTACAATTAGCCAGCCCATATCGTCGTATTCTTCGCCAATGTTTTTGGTTCCAAAATCGGACGGAGGTATCAGGCCGGTTGTTGATTATAGACGACTAAACCAAAAGTTAGTGTTAGAGTCAATACCGTTACCCGATCTGCACTCATGTTTTTCGTGGTTCAGCAGGGCTCATTACTTTAGTTTGCTTAACGGAAATCAAGCTTACAACCGAATTACGTTATCTGAAGAATCCAAACCATTAACAGCATTTTCCACCGATTGTTATCTCTACCAATTCAATCGAGTTCGGTTTGGTTTGTCCACTGGTGGTGCTGCTTTGAGTCGGTTGCTTGATCGTGTGTTTTCCGGAATAAAATAAAAATCCTATATCATTATTTGGATGATGTAGTGATCTATAGTGACACTTTTGAGGAACACGTTGAGCATTTGGAAGAAGTTCTAAGTCAGTTGCAGACTGCAGGGCTAGCTGTGAAATAAGATAGATAGATAGATAGATAGATAATGCCTTTATTGGTGGCGAAGTTAGGGCTAAAGGCCCTCTCTTACACTTGACCACTAGATGAGTATACATCTACATGACTTATAATTACAAATACCAATAGCACAAATAATATTAATAGCAATAAGAAGAAATCAAACAGATTATCCAGTCACTTAAGAACAACAAGGCACCAGGTGAGGACTCGATAATCGCCGAATTGTGGAAGTATGCTGGTGAAAAGATGATTGATAAATTGACTGACATTATCAAGGAGATTTGGGAAACTGAGAAACTTCCACGTGACTGGACTTCTGCCTTGATTCATCCCCTGCATAAGAAAGGTGACAAAACGGACGTTAACAATTACCGCGGCATTTCCCTCCTACTGATAACTTACAAAATTATTTCAAAAGCTCTGCAGATTAGGGCAGAACAACAACTTGATCCACAATTAGGAGAGTACCAAGGAGGGTTCAGGAAAGAGCGCTCATGTGCAGAACAAATTATGAATCTGAAATCCATCCTTTTCTATCTGAAGCAAAGGAACAAGAAATTTGTGGTAACCTTCGTCGACTTCAAGAAGGCCTATGATTCGATTGATAGAATAGCTCTTATTCAAATTCTAAAGGAATTTGGATTGGATAATAAAACCAGGGCAATCATTCAACAGACCTTAGCTAACACCACCTCCAGAGTCAAGTTCAGAGGAGAAATTTCGGACTCTTTCGAAATTAAGACAGGAGTTAGGCAGGGAGATGGGCTTTCACCCCTGCTCTTCAACTGTGCACTGGAAAAGGTCATCCGCGAGTGGCGCAAAGAAATGAACGATGGGGTCCAAAATGGAGTACGACTGGGTTACAAGAACATGAACCTTTCTATTGATTGCCTCGCTTTTGCAGATGATCTTGCAATTTTCTCCGACTCTTTAGACATGGCCACAAAACAAATTAACCAGCTGCAGGTACAGGCAACAAAAGTTGGTCTTCAGATCTCTTTGGAGAAAACACACTTCATAACTAACATCAAGCCAGCACCAAGGGAACTAAAAGTAAACCAGGGGAAAATCAAACGGACAGATAAGTTTAAATATCTTGGCGAGTGGATAGAACCCAACGTATGTGAGAAAGAAACCTTCACCTCGCGCATGAACAAAATGGAAATGGCGTACCAACTCACCAAGGACGTTTACAACAAAAAGTCAATATCCCTGAACGCAAAACTTAGGCATTATTGCACTGTCATACGACCAGAGGCTCTGTACGCAGCGGAATGCCTCACCATGAACAAGAAAGGCCTGGTAGAAAAATTGGAGATCAAGGAAAGAAAGATCTTGAGGAAAATTCTTGGCCCGATTAAAGACAACGGTGAATATAGACGACGGCATAACTATGAGCTGTATATTCATGTCCAGAAGATCTCTGATGTAATGAGGAAAAGGAAGATTGCATTTTATGGCCACTTGCTTAGAATGAAACCCACACGATTGACAAACCGGATCTTTAACTATTTTAAAAATAAGAAGACCAAGCCAGCCTGGTTCGAAGAGGTGGAAAGTGACCTGCAAGAGATGGAAATTACCTGTGAGGATATTCAAGAACGCAATCCCCTCAGGAAGAAACTACACGACCACCAGGGTTTTCAAGAAAAACCGAAGTTGAAGACGGGAAAGATGTGGACGGAAGAAAGAAAAGAGCAACACCGGCAACGTATGAAGGAACACTGGGCAAACATCAAAGCCCAGAGAAGCTAGTTGAAATAACGTGGTCCTTAGTTGGCCGATACGATTAAAGAAGAAGAAGCAATAAGAATAGTGATAATATGAATAATAGTAGAATCATTAATTTTAAAAATACACAAAGTAAAGTACCCTTAAATGACGTAACTACAGTAATCCGATCATTCATCTCATTCATCCATTCGTTCATTCAACATTTATCCCGGAAGTCAGCGGGATCCACCCAGCAAATACTCGCAGCAAGCCACTTTAAATTTGCGATGAGAGGGATTGTCTCTAATGTTCACAGGTAGCAAATTCCATGACCTGGACGCAGAGATTATGAACGAGCGGTTGTAAACAGCAGTACGGTTTACAGGTATGGCAAGAGAGGAGCCAGATCTCGTATTGTGGTCATGATAGGACGAGAGGTAAGAAAACGGTGAAACAAGATAGTTAGGGGTATTAGTGGAAAGTATTTTGTGCAGTAGTGATAATATGTGGAGTTCACGACGCTGGTGCACTCGAAGCCACGACAGCTCCTTATAATAGGGTGATATATGATCATCATATCGCAGGCCAAAGATATATCTTACACAGTTGTTGAGGCACCGGTCCAGTTTCTTGTTACTGTCGCAGGTTATTTCAGTCAACACAGTGCCACAGTAGTCAAATATAGGTAGTATCAGAGAGCGAATTAGTTGTTCTTTAAGCCGAACAGAGAATACATTACCGAACCGTTTCAGAGGATATAAGCATTTGTGTACTTTATTACACGTGCTTATCACCTGTTTAGTCCAATTTAAGGTCTCAGTCATAATAATTCCTAAGTTTGTCACTGAAGTAGAGTAGGGTATGATTTTATTGTTTAAAATTATTGGAGAGATGTCACGTTGCTTGAGGGAATATAAGTTTTTACTGGTACCGATAATAATCACTTGAGTTTTATTTGGGTTTATTAATAAACTGTTTTTATAAGCATAGTCACTAAGCTGTTGTAGGTCAGAATTTATTTTAATGATTGCATTATTGATATCACTCGGTTTTGAATGATAGTAGATCTGTACATCATCTGCAAACACTTGCAATTTGCAGAAATTAAGGGCTTTTGATATGTCATTTATTTGGATGATAAATAACAGTGGCCCAAGAACCGAACCCTGAGGGACACCGAGGGTCTTACTTTGCCATCCCGAACTCACATTTCCCACTATCACACGTTGACGGAGATTTTCAAGGTAAGAGGAAAAGAACCGGAGTGACACACTATTAAAATTTAGTTCTCGAAGTTTCTGCAGTAGTAACTGAGGGTTGACGGTGTCAAAGGCACTGCTGAGATCTAATAATGTCAGTACAGTCACGTCCCGTTGGTCCATTGCACATCTGATATCATCTGTCACTCGTAGTAAAGCTGTCGCAGTGCTATGCCCCTTTCTGAAGCCGGATTGGAAGGGGTTGAGTAGGGAATGCTTTGTAAGGTATTCAGTAACTTGTGTATGAACTAGACGTTCAAGTACCTTGGATAATGGTGGTAGGATGGATACTGGACGATAATCTGAAGGAGAATCAAACTTGGAGCTCTTCGGGATAGGTCTAATTAGTGCATCTTTCCAAACATCTGGGAACACTCCGTTTGTCAGGCAGTAGTTAAATATATGAGTTAGTATTGGCAGAACAGCTCCCAAGACATGCTTAATCAGTGATATAGGAATGTCATCGTTACCTGTGGCATTGGATGAAATATAGTATATCACACCTTTAACTTCATTCGAGCTGATATTTCTAAAAGAGAATTGGTCAAAAACAGACTGCTGTTGTAACAAGGGTACCGGTAGTGAACTATTAGGGAAGGAGGTAGAGGCTACTTTTGGCCGTGCGAAGTGATCATTTAGAGCCTCTAGCGATATGCTTGGTACATGTTGTTCAACTGTCTTACCTATCCCTAACGCACGTAATTTACTCCATTTTTGTCTAGGGCTGTTGGTTTTCATCAGTTCATGAAAGTATTTATATTTAGAATTTCTAATTAGCTGCTTGGTTCTGTTTCTCAGAATTCTATATCTCTCAAAATCAACTGCATCATGTGTCTGTCTGTATAGTCTGTATAGTTTGTCACGGCTGGCCATAGCAGATCTTACCACAGCCGTTAGCCACGCAGATGAAGAGCGGGTAATTCTTACCCGTTTCTTTGGTGCATGTTTGTCAAATATTTCTAGTACCATTAAATTGAATATATTTACTTTAGAATTTATGTTCTGAGAATTACGTATATTATCCCAAGGCAAGTTATATGCATCATAGCGTAGTTTATTCTGGTCAATATGTCGTAAGTCTCGTATTGTAATGTAGCGTGGTTTATACTTAGGTATTCGTATAGAATAACATACGTACAATAGATCATGTGAAGAGATGCCAGGATCAGGGATCTGTCCGTGTTTAATTACTTTCTGAGGTTGATTTGTCACAAGAAGATCAATTAAGGTATGGCTCGTATGGTCAGAGTAATGAACATGATTAGTAGCGTTCAGGGGTAAAACCGTCATGTTTGTGGCGAGAAATAAATTCAGTAGGCTGTTAGCTTAGGTATCGTTTGCTAAATCTGAAATATCCTTTTTGGGTCATATCGTCTCACCAGCAGGAATTTCTATCGATCAGTCCCAAACCAAGAAATTCGAGATTTTAGTCCCTCGATCAATGCAAAAGGTGTTGCCCGGTTCGTGTCAAGACGTATCTTGAACATTACCATTTGAATTAGAGACCGACAATCAGGCCTTGATTTGGGTTCCAGCAAGACCACGTAACACTGGAAGAATCGCGCAGTGGGCCACAAGGATTTCTTCTTTAAAATTTTCTGTCGGGCACATTAAGGGTAGTGACAATATCATTGCTGACTCCCTTAGCCGTATGTATGAAGAACTTATTGTTCCGAGTTCGGTAATGATTGGAAAAGATGAGGTTGAGCTAAGTATTAATGCCACACTACCTATTATCAGTAACAGTCCGATGCTATTTAAGGACATTGGAAAATATCATCAAGATGATAAGGAATTAAGCAAAATAATGTCTAAAATTTCGGTGGGTGAATTGGTTAAACCGTATGAAATGAAATCTGGTGTTTTATGTTGTCGGGCTCATCACGATAAGAAACTAAAAATTGTTTTGCCAGATAAATTGATTCCTGAAATGTTGAATTATTACCATGATTCTCCGGTGGGAGGGCATTTAGGGATGTTGAATACTCGTAAGAAGATTAGGGAGTATTTCTTGTGGAAAGGAATGGACCGTGATGTGAGAGAATTTGTAAAATCTTGGAATCGTTGTAATGTGAGCAAACCTGTTGTGAATACGAAGGTGGGAAAGTTGGCTTCTGAGTCAGCGACCTGACCAATGGAACGTCATTTCATCAATTTTATTGGTCGTTTCCTAGGTCCGTATCTGGAAATCGTTTTACGCTCGTTTGCGTTGATGGGTTTTCCCGTTTATCCTGTATATTTCCGACACGGCTGTCTACCACAGATACTGTGATCCATTGCTTAAATTCTATAATTTCATATTTCGGACCGTGTACAATTCCTAGTTTCTGACAACGCGAAGTCTTTCACCTCACATAAGTTCCGAAAATTTTGTTTTGAGTATGCTATTTCGCATGCAACAAATACGCCCTACTATCCGAATCCGTCGTTGGCGGAACAGGTAAACAATTAAGGTAGCTTGTAGATTAACGTGACCGTCAATCTAGAGATCATGAGCCACGGGACCTCCTTTTTACGTGGAATCCGAACCACAGGACATGGCATTTCACTTCGAAAATCTCACATGCATTGACCGGGAATCGAACCCGGACCGACTTAGGAACAGGTAAACAGGAATGTGCGGGCAGCCCTCATTGCCTATCATCATAATGAGCACCCGAAATGGAATACATCATTGCCATGGTTAAACTTCGCGTTTATGATGATGATAATTGTTGTTTTAAGGGGCCTAACATCTAGGTTATCGGCCCCTGATGGTTTGGGTGATCGTGAAGATGAAAATGAAAAGCGAACTTAAAACTAAAACTAACTAATAACCTACATACTAGAAGAAGAAATGCAAAACTAAAGGAGAATAAGGCAAATAAAAGGACAGAAGGAAAAGAAATGCCCTCAACCCTCGGAGAAGGCGGATTGAGGGACTTGGAAGGAAGGAGAGCCATGAAAGGCATATAGGAAAGTGAAAGAGGAGAGGGTCCGCCCCAAAGGTAAGGGACAAAAGGGGAAAACGGACCCAGCTCAGGAATCCCTCGGGGTCGCCAACTCCCGAACTCACCAGCCGTGAGCCCCTGAGGGTGTAGCATTATCTAGGGTGCACCAGAAGTGGTGGGGCTACATACACCTTGCCTCCTTAAGGGCCTAGAGCACAAGGCAGGAGGTAAAAGGAAGAGAAAAAGAAGGCTGACCCCTCGCAGAAGGAGGGTATCAGAAAAGATGAGACAAGGGCCAATTAAGGCGGGAAAGGAAGAGACTCCCTAGGCCTCGGATACCCTAATACCGTCGGGGTCAGAAGAGAACAAGAGTTGACCAAGTGAGGTCGACAGGAAAGAAGACGGAGAGGAGCCCGGCACAAGTAAGTGGAAGCAATGCCGGACTCAGCTGGGGCCCCGTGGTCGCCAACCCACGCCCACAAACTTCGCGTTTAACACGGTCCTGCATGAAACTCATGGAAAAACTCCGTTTTTTTCCTTGACGTTCTCATTTTTTTCCGAAATCTCCGTTGACTAATCTATGGTCCATTCCTGATCTGTTGCCGGATCAACCCACGGAAAACAATGTTCGTGATATTTGGAAAGAAGAGCGGGATGCCATAGGGGTGTCGCATGATCGTATCGCGAAACGATAAAATGCTGGGCGCTCTGAGTGTAAATTAAAAGTGGGGGACTTAAGAGTATGTGAAAAAATTCTCTTCTAAGACCTTTGGCCGTCAAGTTTCTAGGAAGCTCCGGGTTCGTTTTCGTGGCCCTTTTGAAATACTACCCTTCATAACACTAGTGACGGTCATGTTGACAGATAACGCCGCCAAGCTAATTTTTAGAGTCCATCTAAGTCAGTTTAATTTGATCGGAAATTCTCGAAGCGATGAATAGTGTATCTAAGATATAAATGTTTTCGTGTTGTATATTTTGGGGATGTGATGTCCAGGTGTGTGGTGGATGGTTGAATTGGAGATGAAGTGTACCGTGATTAGATTTGGTGAGCAAAATAATTTCCCTGGATTTCTAATACGAGGACCCTTGATTGAGACTCCATTTATCTAATCTAAGAACTCTTGATTGAGGTTCAGTTTGACTAAAAAGAGGACTCTTCATTGAGGTTCTTATTGCCTATAAGTCTATTATGACGAATATGACTTTGAGTATCCTAGAAGACACGAGTTAGACGTTAGTGTGGGTAACCTTTACCACATCAGGTCCCATGCGCGTATCGCGAAGATGTGTGGTTGTGGCCAAAACCACATTATTATCAAGGTACCGTTGGGTGAATCGAACTTCATGGAACGTTTTGGAATGTCTGCCGGACGGAATTCTTGAAGCTGTTTTGATGGAGTATACCAATTCTGAATGGATGCGTGGAAGGTGGAATACTGTCGCTGCGGATCGGAGAAATACCAGCCGAGCTACAGACTAAGCACTTGAGACCAATCGGGTTAACTATACCCGTAGTCTGGTTTCGGGCAGGGGGGATGTGACAGTTGCTGTCACATGTCATTCATCAACTCCTCTGCCAAGAAATGTTTCTTCTAAAGTCCAATTGGAAGAGACCAAGTTAGGTTTGTCTCGTACTCATATTCCAATGTCCAATTGGAACAAACCAAGGTCCCTAAGTGCTTCGATGACCGGATCATTAATAATGCAATTCATTACCATCTCTGTCCAGTATTCTGATTTATTAGTCACATTTGGATCATGCCATGATAGACATGTATCCTTAAAGATGATTTATCTATGCCATTTTTTCTACGGGTCTTTCGAGTGTGGAAGCCCGGATCGTATATTCTTACGGCAAACTACTGCCGTCATAACAGCACACTCCCGAGACGTACACAAGGATCGCTAGTCTCTCGCCCGGCGAGAAGTTATCGGCTTAATGTTGGCGGGCAGCGATTTCCCGAGAGTCGGTAAGTTGGTATCAAGAAAAAAAAAAAGAAGAGAGAAGAGAGATTTTTGTGTTACAAGAATTAAAAGTGTGGCCTCGTATTAACCTCCCCAATGTTATATAGATACTTCGTGTGCATAATTCGGGAAACGTTTCCTTGACGGGAATGGAAAAAGATTAGGGAATTGGTGTCTAATTTATATTCTGTTGTTTTATCAGATAGACCGGGTTAAGCGAAACCAAATGGTTTTTATGATGCTTAACCTAATACAACTGACATTACCGCCAATGTTGCCATGGCGAAGTTTTGTTTCAAAATATGAGGCCAAGGATGTTTTTTTGCGAATTGAGAAGTAATTAATTGATGTTGTCGTGAATGTGATTTGAGCTAATTTCATTTGTATTTTGAGATATAGATTGTAGAAACGTTCCCCTTCATGGATAGATTTTAGATTGCACCGATTTGAGAATTTCCGAATCAGAACACTGCGTTTAGTTTAAAAGGAACAGTCACGCTTTTATTATTTTTGCCCAAGTGTAGTCAACATTAAATTCCTTACCTTTATGCGAGCGAGTTGGGTTATGTTTTACTACTATAATATTGCAACATGTATTTAAAATATAATTTCACTTGATACCTTATTACTACATTCATAAGTTATATAAGAAGAATTTAATTGAAGATTGATTCCAAATACGTATAGAGCTTGGCCAAGCGACTAGATCATACCTTAAATAGTTGTCATAATTGACCACTACGATGGCCCGATCGGGACCCACCACTAGGTGAATTGAAGAAGAACAAGTCTTCATTCTGAGCATAATATATATAAGTGAAAATGATATTGTTTATTGCCACAGAACCGTGGTGAGTACTATATATATCATGAAATTATGGAAAAGAATCTGTGAGTTCCAACTTTATGTTTTTGGCATGTGTTTTTGTAAAATTGTTTAGTGCATGTGCATGTTAGTTGTATTGTAACTTAAAAGAAACTGTGTGTGTATTGTTTGAATCTAAGTGTTTTGGTATTAAACTGCGACTTCCTCTCGCTCAAATTAAATAATTTCTGTGTCAGTATATTTTACGCTTTCATTTAGCAGCTTAATAAATTTAATAATTATGATCTCTGGGCACGGGTCCACTTCCATCCCACGGGCTTCTAGTTAGTTAGTTATTGTTGTTTTAAGGGGCGGAACTACGAGGTCATCTGCCCCTCTTAACACAGATTAAAGAATACAAATTTTGAATTGAATTTAAAATTTTGAGGTGGACATCTAAATTTAAAAAGACCAAAAATTAATAAAACAAAAAACAAACAATTAAATAAACAAAAATATAAAAATAAACAAAAATTACGGAAAAACAAAACATTATCATTCAAAAACGAACAAGTCGTTGAGTCAATGTTCACTGGAAAATTTAGATTGCTGGCCCTAACCCACTCTCACTTATAAAGCGGATAACGCGATCAGCAGCCACCGCGTCATCGGCTAATATAAGTTTGAGTGTCGTCTGAAAACCAAGGTTTCTTCGTAACTCAGCAAGATCCACACACTGGGTGAAAATGTGGGCCACGGTGAATACGGCTCCACAGGTACAAAGTGGGGGGTCTTCCCTTCTCATTAGGTATGAGTGGGTGGATCTTGTATGACCTATCCTTAGCCTACACAAAATGACGGACTCTCTCCGGGCCCGGAAGGAGCTCCGCCACACGCGAGTAGTTCCCTTGATCGCTCTCAGTTTACTGGGCAGTGGGTCAGCTAGCCACTGACTCTCCCAAAAAGCCAGAACTTGTAGGCGTAACTGAGAGCGAATATCTCTAGCGGGTACCTCCATTGGTCGAGGTGGTAGTGATACCGCCTCTTTTGCAGCTTGATCCGCTAACTCATTTCCCGCAATTCCCATGTGACTTGGAAGCCACAGAAAGGTGATTCGAGTGTCAGCGTGGCACAGCCCGGCTAGTAGGTCGTGGATTCGCTGCACTAGGGGGTGTTGCGGGAAACATGTAGCAATTGACTGCAACGAACTCAAAGAGTCGGTACACACGAGAAAGTGGATTCGTGCATCCTGTAGTGCAAACTGCAGAGCTTCATAGATGGCAACGAGCTCCGCAGTAAACACACTACAGGCCTCAGGCAAAGAGATCTTGGTATTTGCACCGTCAATAACGTAAGCACAACCCACTTTCTCGTCCACCTTCGAACCATCCGTGTATAGAATGCCAGCGTCCGGAAATTGGTGAACTATGCTGTGGAACTGCCTCCGGTAAAC
The DNA here is from genome assembly GCA_946902985.2 of Meconema thalassinum. Classification (NCBI taxonomy): domain Eukaryota; kingdom Metazoa; phylum Arthropoda; class Insecta; order Orthoptera; family Tettigoniidae; genus Meconema; species Meconema thalassinum. The sequence continues at coordinate 514,085,207 of OX336392.1, read as the reverse complement.
GGACGCATCCGTGTTCACCTTAGGACCTTGGTGAAGATCTAACCGAATTTCCGGACGCGGGACTTGCCACGGAGGCACCTCGCTAGATGTCCGGATCATACAGGGACCTACAGCCACTCCGATTTCAGTACACGAGCTATCAAGTCTAATACCAACCGGCCGAGTGGCACGAGGCCGGTTGGCGTACCCCTGGTGGTTTTGGGTACCGAAGAGAGCTTGATAGGTCGGGTGTTGCGGCATTTGACGCACATTGGCAGCATATGCTAAAAGCATATGTTGGCGTCTATAATTTAAAGGTGGAACACCCGATTCGGCAAGTAGGCTGGGTATCGGGCTGGTCCGGAAGGCACCGGTAGCCAGCCTAACGCCACTATGGTGGATACTGTCCAGCATTTTCAAGGTTGCCGGCCTTGCTGAACCGTATGCCGCAGAACCATAGTCTAGCCGGGACAGGACGAGGGCTTGGTAGAACCGTAGCAGCACCGCACGGTCAGCCCCCCACGTAGTGCCACTAAGAAACCTGAGCATGTTCAGTTTCCTGAGACATGTCATTTTCAATTGCCGTATATGGTGCTGCCACGTTAACTTGCTGTCAAAATGGAGCCCCAGGAAGCGATAAGTGTCAACCAACGGCAACGCAGCATCCCTGAGATGTAGTTCAGGGTGTAAATGTAGCCTCCGTAGCCGACAAAAATGGACGACGGAGGTTTTCGCTGCTGAAAAACGAAAACCCCGGTCGTGAGCCCACCTGTCGACCCGGTTGATAGCTAGCTGCAATTGCCGTTCCACGACTGCCATACTTCCAGAGCTGTAATGCAGAGCTAAATCGTCTACATACAGCGATGGAACTACCGCGGACCCGGCGGCGGCAACAATGCCATTAATGGCAATCGCGAACAAGGTGACACTCAGCACTGAACCCTGAGGAACTCCATTTTCTTGGGTATAATATTGCGATAATGTCCTACCGACCCTTACACGGAAGAGTCGGACGGACATGAAATTCGCAATAAAAGTCGGTAAGTTACCACGGAGTCCCCACTTGTGAAGGGTGGAAAGGATCCCGTAGCGCCATGTGGTGTCGTAGGCTTTCTCTAGGTCAAAGAAAACCGTGACTAGGTGCTGCTTTCGGAAAAAAGCCTCCTGTATGGCGCTCTCAAGTCGCACCAGATGGTCAGTGGTGGACCTATGAGAGCGAAATCCACATTGGTACTCAGACAGGAGACCTTTATCCTCCAAGAACCACACCAGTCGACGGTTCACCATCTTTTCGAGCAGCTTACATAGGCCATTTGTCAAACAAATGGGCCTATAGCTGCTTACAAACTTGGGATTCTTTCCAGCCTTAGGAATCGGTATCACGATCCCCTCTCGCCATTGAGATGGAAACTCCCCTTCAATCCATATACGATTGAAGAGGATCAACAGTTTTTTTATACTGGAATCGCACAGATGTTTTAACATTTGATTATGTATGTTATCCGGTCCAGGAGCCGTATCCCTGCACAGTGCAAGCGCACTGCGCAGTTCCCATTCAGAGAATGGTACATTATAGGACTCCGAAGCAGCAGTGGCAAAGGACAAGGGGTGAGTCTCTGCCTCCCGCTTCAGAGTCAGAAACGTAGGATCGTAACTCCCGGAGCAGGATACATCGGAGAAGTGCGAGCCAATGCTGTTGGCAATGGCGAGATGGTCCGTGATGATGTCTCCATTGATGGACACTCCGGGTATCGACAGTGATGTCGGGAGTCCGGAGATCCGACGAAGCTTAGTCCACACTTGAGATGAAGGAGTATGCGCCGTCATGGACGACACATACTTTTCCCACGTCGTTTTCTTACTCTCCCGAATCAGATATCGGGCTCTAGCACGCATCCTTCTGAAGGTGATAAGATTGGCCATAGTGTTTTGCCTCCGATAGCATTTGAAAGCACGTCGACGATCTTTAATGGCTGCTGCAATCTCGGCTGTCCACCAAGGGACAAGCTTCCGGCGTGAGTTGCCGGACGAGGAAGGTATTGTTTCCTCAGCAGCAGCCAAAATACCATTCGTTATGTGAATGGTATGATCGTCGACACTCTCAAAGGTATCTTCGGCAAACACCGCGCGTGCCGTGAAAGTTGGCCAATCAGCCCGACGGAGAAGCCATCGACTTGGTAACTCGATGGCTCTCTGGTTCGGAAGAGTAACGATAATTGGAAAATGGTCACTATTACAAAGGTCATCGTGTACACCCCACTGTAGCAGGGGAACAAGCGCACGACTGCACAGGGTAATATCGATACTTGAATAAGTACCGTGTGCAATAGAGAAGGGCGTAGGTTCCCCTGTGTTCAACAGGCACAGGTCCAGCCGCCTGATCAGTCTCTCAAAATCTCTCCCCTTACCGCTAGTGGTAGCGGAGCCCCAGATGGTGTTGTGGGCATTAACATCTCCCAGAAGGAGAAAAGGAGGGGGGAGCTGAGAGACTAGATCCACCAGCCGGTCGTAATCCGGCTGAGAATCAGGCGGGATGTACACGTTACATACTGTTGCCATTACTGGCAACGAAGTACGAACTGCAACTGCCTCTAACTGAGTACGCAACGGCACCTCTTCACTAAAGAGGCTAGAGTGGACGAGAGTGCAGACGCCACCAGCGGCCACAGCACCGTCCACCCGGTCTCTAGAGAAGAGTTTGAAGTGACGCATTGTTGTCTCATGTCCAGGACGAAACCTGGATTCCTGAAGACAGACAATGGTTGCCGAAAACGAAGATATTAATTGTCGTAACTCAGCGAGATGAACAGAATAGCTATTACAGTTCCATTGTAATAGTGCCATGGTGTGGACTTAAGTAGAAGTTGGTCTTCTACTTATGCTTGACCGTTTGCCACCCTTCCCCATCTCTAGTTGGAGATGATGGGGCAGGAGAGCACACCTCAATCTCCACATCTCCGTCCGAAGACGACGAAAATGGAGCGGGCGCTCTCTTGGGTTGCGCGCGGTCGTCGTCGGACCTCACGAGTCTCGCTCTTGGGGAAGAGCGAGAGCGGTGTCGAGGGACTTCCTCCCGGTCCGAATACTGGGTGTCTGTCCCCGACACGCCCCGAAGAGATTTCTTCTTGGATCGGCGCCGACGTGTGTTTGGGGAAGTAGATGGTCCCTTCCCCACAGACGCCGGGTCCTTATAAAACAAGGTCGCTCCTGCTGGCACCGCTCCACTGGTAGTGGTGGGAGCGGGATGGCCAGCAGATACGTGAGCAGCCCTGCCTTTAGGAGAGGCAGAGAAACGGCGCTGAACCGTTCCCCTCTCCTCCGCCGATCTATTTTCTTTTCTATAGGGGAGTTCCTCCATACGGACGGGCTTGGCTTCAGCAGGCTTCGCCCCCTTGGTGGTAGTGGGAGCAGAAAGGCCAGCAGAGACAGTAGCCACCCCGTCAGCAGGAGGACGAGAGAGACGGCGACGAACCGTCTCCCTCTTCTCCCCTATATTTTTCGTATTAGGTGGGCTGGAAGAAGGACCAGCCCTGGTCGGCAAAGTCTTCTTTCCCCCTTTAGCTGGGGAAGACTTGTTCGCCGACCGTTTCGGAGAAGAAGAGGACTTCTTCTCCGAATTCGCCGGTTTAGGTGTTAAAACCGACGCCTTCTTAACCGTGGCCGAAGAAGGTTTTGGGACCTCCTTCGGGCTGACAGTGCTCGCTGGTACAGCGAGGGGAGATTTCAAACTCGTACTAAAAGAGGACATCGAGGGTACTGCACTGGAAACTTTAACGGCAGGGGTGATTGAGGGCGTCGCTGCAGCTGCAAACGATACCCGAAATTCGGGGGCATTCATATCACGGTACCTCTTGCGAGCGTCGTGATATGAAAGCCTGTCAAGAGTCCTGATTTCCTGGATCTTGGCTTCCATAATGAATTCAGGGCACTGTTTTGACCGTGGAGAGTGACTTCCTTGGCAGTTGGGACATATCGGGGGAGGCGTACACCTCTCGTCACCCTCATGTGTCCCCTTGCCACACTCTCTACATACGGCCTTCGCAGTACACCTGGCGGAAACATGCCCGAATCTCTGGCACTGGTAGCAGCGCATAGGTGGAGGGATGTACGGTCGCACATCGCAGTTGTACGATGTGACCTTCACCTGCTTAGGTACAACATCACCTTCAAAATGGAGAATAAAAGCGCCGGTATCGACGCTCCTTTCCCCAATCTTTCGGGTGATGCGCCTAATCTTTGTGACGCCTCTCTTCCCCAGATCCCGCAACAGTTCAGCATCGCTATTCAAAATGAGGTCACGATGGAAAATAACTCCACGGACCTCATTCAGCGTTTCGTGCTTTGTGATCTTAACGGGGATTTCGCCGAATTGCGTGCATTCCAGCAACGCTTCGGTTCGCTGCCGGCTAACGGTATGCAGCAAGAGCTGCCCGTTCCGGAGCTTGGAAATCCCGTTAAGATCACCAAATTTCCCCTCGATTTCCTCAGCGAAAATGATCGATTTTACGAGCTTGAAATCATCCCCGTCAGTCCTGGTAGCTACCAGGTAGCGAGGTGATCTGTCTGTCGCAAATCGTTGGTTAAAGGCTTCATCCCAAGGCGTATACACCTTGGGATTAGCTCGACACTCCAGAGACGGCTTTTTAAGGGTGCCACCCTGTACAGGTGTCCGTGATCGCTTTGATGGCATCCCGGACGAAATCCTCCCCGAATACTGCCCACTCCGAACGGGGGCTATCACTGTGGGCGCCACCCAACCAAGGCAATACCTACCTGGCATAGCAGATATTGCCCGGGGTCCCAGTGCCTCGAACAGGCACTTCCCCCTCGGCATGCACAGGATTTATTCAGCTCCAGTATTCGGCCATGCAGGGACCTTCGTTGTAAGGCGGATACTACTGCAGGGTACATGGCGCACCCACCTGACGGGATGGGGCATACCGTCTAGGCTTTCTGGCCAGATGGCCAAGCTGGTGGCCCTTCCCCTAACAGCATGCATGTTTGTTTCTATTGGTCAAACCAGAGCTGGGACCAGAAAACCAAAATCGACCTTTATAAGGCCCCCTCTAAGTCGCCTTTTACGACAGGCAGGGGATACCGTGGATGAATTCTGCCCTCCCCATCCACAGGGGGTCTGAACAAATCAAAACTGGCAAGTTATTCGGCCATGTCGGCCCTATTAGTCGCCTCCTACGACAGGCAGGGCATACCGTGGGTGTATTCTATCCCGCACCCACACGGGGTCCCACGGGCTTCTGTCCCGCATGACTTCTCGTCTTCATTCGGGTAGCTGATGTATTTTAATGAGGGGTATGGGGTACAGATACGTTTGAGAGTGTCGATGATCACCCCATTCACATAACGAATGAGATTTTGGGCTGCGGCAGAGGAAACAATTCCTTCCTCTTTCGGCAACTCCCGCCGGAAGCTTGTCCCTTGGTGAACAGCCGAGATTGCAGCAGTCATTAAAGATCGTCGACTTGCTTTCAAATGCTATCGGAGGCAAAACAAAACATGGCCAACCTTATCACCTTCAAAAGGATGCGCGCTAGAGTCCGATATTTGATTCGGGAGAGTAAGAAAATGACGTGGGAAAAGTATGTGTCATCTATGACGCCACATACTCCTTCATCTCAAGTGTGAACTAAGCTTCGTCGGATCTCTGGACTCTCAACATCATTGACGATACCCGGAGTCTCTATGAACGGAGACATCATCACGGACCATCTCACCATTGCCAACAGTATTGGATCGCACATTTCTGATGTATCCTGCTCTGAGAGTTATGATCCTACATTTCTGACTCTGAAGCGAGTGGCGGAGTCTCACGCCTTGTCCTTCGCCACTGCTGCTTCGGAGTCCTACAATGTACCATTCTCTGAATGGAAACATCGCAGTGCGCTTGCACTGTGCAGGGATACGGTTCCCGGACATAATCAAATATTAAAATATCTGTGCGAATTCAGTATAACACAATTGAGTTTCCAACTCAATGGCGAGAGGGGATCGTGATAGCGATTAAGGCTGGAAATGATCCCAAGTTTGTCGGCAGCTATAGGCCCATTTGTCTGACAAATGGCCTATGTAAGCTGCTGGAGGAAATGGTGAACCGTCGACTGGTGTGGTTCTTGGAGGAGAGATGGCTTCTGTCTGAGTACCAGTGTGGGTTTCGCCCTCATAGGTCCACCACCGACCATCTGGTGCAGCTTAAGAGCGCCATGTCAATCCGGCTCTTCCGTGTAAGGTTCGGTAGGACATTATCGCAATACTATACTCAGGAAAATGGAGTTCCTCAGGGTTCTGTGCTGAGTGTCACCTTGTTCGCGGTTGCTATAAACGGCATTGTTGCCGCCGCCGGGTCCGCGGTAGTTCCATCGCTGTATGTAGACGATTTAGCTCTGCATTACAGCTCTGGAAGTATGGCAGTCGTGGAACGGCAATTGCAGCTAGCTATCAACCGGGTGGACAGGTGGGCTCACGACCGGGGTTTTCGTTTTTCAGCAGCGAAAACCTCCGTCGTCCATTTTTGTCGGCTCCGGAGGCTACATTTACACCCTGAACTACATCTCAGGGATGCTGCGTTGCCGTTGGTTGACACTTATCGCTTCCTGGGGCTCCATTTTGATAGCAAATTAACGTGGCAGCCCCATATACGGCAATTAAAAATGACGTGTCTCAGGAAATTGAACATGCTCAAGTTTCTTAGTGGCACTACGTGGGGGGCTGACCGTGCGGTGCTGCTACTGTTCTACCAAGCCCTCATCCTGTCCCGGCTAGACTATGGTTCTGCGGCATACGGACCAGCAAGGCCGGCAACCTTGAAAATGCTGGACAGTATCCACCATAGTGGCCTTAGGCTGGCTACCGGTGCCTTCCGGACCAGCCCGATACCCAGCCTACTCGCCGAATCGGGTGTTCCACCTTTAAATTATAGACGCCAAAGTAATGCTTTTAGCATATGCTGCCAATGTGCGTCAAATGACGCTACATCCGAGCTATCGAGCTCTCTTGAGTTCCCAATACCACCAACGGTACGCCAACCGGCCTCGTGCCACTCAGCTGGTTGGTATTAGACTCGATAGCTCGTGGCTGTAGGTCCCTGTATGATCCGGACACCTAGCGATGTGCCTCCGTGGCAGGTCCCGCGTCCGGAAATTCGGTTAGATCTACACCGAGGTCCTAAGGTAACACGGATGCCTCCGTTTATCGGAGGGAGTTCCACAGCATTGTTTGTTAGAAGTATAGCAATAGTTTATCATAAGTCCAAAATGTTCCACTGTGAGATATTTTTATTTTACCAAGTTTACTTTCTTTCTTCTGTACTGTTTTGGTGTAAGACGAAACAAATGATGGTATTAAATTGTTATGTGTGCTTGTGTTTAGAACAGAGAAACCGTGTGTGCTTTATTGAAGTCAAATATCTTAAAACATAGTAAAATCTGAACAGGTTTTCGGCCCAGTATAGCAAAATACAAAACTAAGAAAAGTAAAATACCAAGTAAGTTAATATTACTTAAAGAAACAATGGAGGACGGAGATCTATCAACGATAGAAAAGCTCAAAGACCCGGAGTCCTATATCATGTGGGCATTCGACATGAAAATTCTGTTTAACGCTAAGGATCTGATGGACATCGTTGATGGCACTGAAACGCTAGAAGCACAGGTCACAAACGACGCTAAAAACAAGAAATGGAAAACCAAAGACAACAAAGCTCAATACTGCATTGTGAACACCATAGACAAAAACACTCGCACAAATCTTCTAACATGTACAACCTCAAAAGAAATGTACGACACCTTGAAAGAAATATATGGAAAAGATACAGAACAGCGTGTTTCATCCCTGCTGCAAGACTTTCATACATTCCAATATGATAAGAAAATCGACATGATGACGAATATCATCAAGCTGAACAATGTGGTGTACAAGCTGAGGCAGCTTCATCAAACAGTGGATGAAAAAATGGTGATCATGAAGATACTGACGGCATTACTTCAGGAGTGCCTGGGACTCCTACCCAACTAAAAACCAAACATTGAAGACCCTGAGTGCAAGGCTGCAAGAAGAAGAATCAAGAATAAAACCAGCAGACCAAGAAAAGACTACTGTGGCCTTCAAAGCAGATGTAAAAAGTGGTAATAAATCTAATATAAAGTGCTTCAATTGTAAAGAAACAGGACATGTAAAAGCTGATTGCCGTAATAGAAAGATATGTCATATCTGTAAAAGATCTAATCATGAGGGAAAAGACTGCTTCCTTAAAGACAAAGCATGTAAGCATTGCAAAAAGACTAACCACAAGACAGATGACTGCAAGATCTAGTATAAAAGTAAGTAAAGTAAAGACAATAAAGATATAAAGGCTGCATTCACTGCCGAAGACAAAGAAAGAGAAGCATATGATGTGTTCTTATCTGATGCAACTATTGAGATGAATGAATTTGTGGTAGATAGTGGAGCTAATGGACACATAATATCAGAAGTGAATTGCCTACAAGATACACAACCATATAACAAAGAAATCAGAGTTGCAAAGAAAGGAGAGTGTCTAGCAGTTAAACAATCGGGCACTTTTGTAGGAGACAAGTGTGATTTGAAAAATGTGTACTATTCTCCAAACCTATCCAGGAATTTAATGTCAGTAAGTAAAATCACTGATAATGGTGGCTGTGTGATTTTTGAAAATAGTGGTGTGAAAATTCTAAAAAACAACGTGCCTACCCCGGATGAAATGATCATCATTGAAGGAGAGAAAAAGGAGGGTTTATTTGTTGTAAAACTGAAAAATGAGGGGCAGGCAAACTTGGCGTTTGAAGATGAATGTGAAGGAAAACCTTATGATACAATCCAGCTGTGGCATAGGAAACTAGGTCATATATGATTAGATAACAAAAAGAAATTGTCAAATATGCATAAAGAAATACCTAACCTAAACTTTGGCTTGTGTGACGATAATGTCTGCATAATATGTATTCAAGTTAAACAAATAAGAAAACCTTTTAATACACAAAGATCTAGGGCTAATAGAAAACTACAACTGATACACACTGATCTAAGTGGTAGAATTGACCCCAAAACTCATGACAACAAAGAATACTACATGACAATTATAGATGACTTCACACATTTTTGCGCAGTATTTTTGCTTAAAACAAAGGACGAAGCATGCCAGGTACTTAAAGACTATATCAATGAAAATGAAAACCAATTTGGTTCAAAAGTGAACAAAATAAGATGCGATAGAGGTGGTGAATATTATAACAATGACTTAAAGGACTGGTGCAAAGAGAAAGTAATCATACTTGACTACACCATTGACCATACACCACAGCATAATTGGAAGGCTGAACGAATGAACAGGACTATCATGAATAAAGCTAGAGTGATATTGTTCGAATCGGGACTAGAAGAAGATATGTGCGGTGAAGCAGTTTTAACATCGGTGTATTTGATAAACAGGAGCCCAAGCGTAACTGTTGACAAGACCCCAGCAGAACTTTGGTTCAACAAGAAACCTGATCTGACGAATCTACAAATTTTTGGAAGTCAAGCTTGTGCCAAAAATTTAAACTACCTCAAGAAACTACACAGCAGATGTGTTGATTGCGTCTTTGTGGGCTACAGTCTCACAGGATACAGGATGTGGAACCCAAGAACAAGGAATATCTTTGAATCAAGAGACACAGTCATAGTAAGCAAACCCAAAGAACTTAAGCAGATAAAGAAGAGAATCCCTATAAATATGGATGTTGATGATACTGAAGACCAAAGCACTGAAGAACGAGAGACTGAAATGAGTAATGATGAAAATAAAGAAAGCTCAGAAAACCAAGGAACAGAAGAATCAGACCATGAGATAATAGAACCACAAAATGAGACAGTCCTACACCAAAGACCAAGAAGAGAAAAGAAACTACCATTGAGATTTCAAGATTATGAAATGGCATGTGATGAAGCATTCCTCACCTACAGTGAAGCAATGCAAACGGATGATAAACAAGAGTGGAAACAAGCTATACAGGAATAACTCAACTCACTAAACAAGAATGAAGTGTTGGAACTGGTAGATAGGGACACAGCTCAAGGAAAACAAATATTAAGCAGCAAGTGGGTACTAAAAATTAAAGACAACGGAAGATACAAGGCAAGATTGGTTGCAAGAGGCTGTGAACAGAAAGGAAACCTAGATTACCAAGAAATATACAGCCCAGTGGTAGATAGTACTTCAGTAAGACTTCTGCTTGCTATTGCAGGACAAAATAATTACCACGTCAAAACCTTTGACGTAAGGACAGCATTCTTATATGGAGAGCTACCAGATGAAATATATATGGAACTTCCAGAAGGAATAAAGCAAGAAGGAAAGATCTGCAGACTGAAGAAATCCCTTTATGGACTTAAACAAGCGCCAAAACTATGGAATAAAAGGTTAACAACATTCCTTAAAGAAGAAGGGCTGAAACAGACTAAAGCTGACAACTGTCGCTTCATGAGTGAAGAAACGCTGCTCGGAATACACGTAGATGACGGCATTATAATTTCAAAGAACCTGAATAAACTGAATACCATTTTGGAGAAACTATCCAAATATTTTGAAATGACAGTATACAACAAACCAAACACATACCTGGGAATGGACATAACACAAGATGAGATCTCTCAAAGAAACTATGCTCAACAAGTACTGAAGAGATATAAAATGGAAGATAGCAAACCAGTGAGCACTCCAATTATCAAAGGGGGACCAGTGTCTGAATATAATATTCGAGAACTAAAGTTTCCGTACAGAGAAGCCATAGGAAGCCTTCAATACCTAACGACAAAAACCAGGCCAGATATGACATTCAGTGTCAATTATGCAGGAATATCCATGTCAAACCCAACCAACTCAGACATACAAAATATAAAACGTACACTCAGATACTTGAATGGAACAAAAGACTACCAATTGCATTTCAAGAAATCAGATAATACCGGACTGAGGGCCTACTCAGACTCCGACTTTGCTGGTGATGACAGAGATAGAAAAAGTACTTCAGGCTGTATCATTTTTTATAATGGTTCACCTATTGTTTGGTGGTCACGGAAGCAAAGCAATGTAGCATTATCTAGTACCGAAGCTGAGTATGTCGCTGCAGCCCAATGTTGTAGAGAGCTTAAATACTTAAAAAGTACAATTAACGAACTTACTGGTAAGGATGTACCAACTAAACTTTACGTTGACAATCAAAGTACAATTAAGATTATTAAATCAGGGCAAGTAAGCCAAATAAGTAAGAATATTGATGTGAAATTTAAATTTATTCATGATGAATTAATGAATGGCTTATTTACCTTGGAGTATTGTTTGACAGAAAATAACTTGGCTGACATTCTAACAAAGCCATTGGATAATGTCAAATTCCAACAATAACGCCGTACTGTCACTTGTTATTCAAACTAGACTGACACCCTTAGAGGGGTATCATAATTATTGATTGTTTGATACATTTTGCCCTTAGAGGGGTATGTTAGAAGTATAGCAATAGTTTATCATAAGTCCAAAATGTTCCACTGTGAGATATTTTTATTTTATCAAGTTTACTTTCTTTCTTCTGTACTGTTTTGGTGTAAGACGAAACAAATGAAGGTATTAAATTGTTATGTGTGCTTGTGTTTAGAACAGAGAAACCGTGTGTGCTTTATTGAAGTCAAATATCTTAAAACATAGTAAAATCTGAACATAGTTCACCAATTTCCGGACGCTGGTATTCTCTACATGGATGGTTCGAAGGTGGACGAGAAAGTGGATTGTGCTTACGTTATTGATGGGGCAAATACCAAAATCTCTTTGCCTGAGGCCTATAGTGTGTTTACTGCGGAGCTCGTTGCCATCTATGAAGCTCTCCAATTTGCACTACAGGATGCACGAATCCACTTTCTCGTGTGTACCGACTCTTTGAGTTCGTTGCAGTCAATTGCTACATGTTTCCCGCAACACCCCCTAGTGCAGCGAATCCACGACCTACTAGCCGGGTTGTGCCACGCTGACACTCGAATCACCTTTCTTTGACTTCCAAGCCACATGGGAATTGCGGGAAACGAGTTAGCGGATCAAGCTGCAAAAGAGGCGGTATCACTACCACCTCGACCAATGGAGGTACCCGTTCGAGATATTCGCTCTCAGTTACGCCGACAAGTACTGGCATTTTGGGAGAGTCAGTGGCTAGCTGACCCCCTGCCCAGTAAACTGAGAGCGATCAAGGGAACTACTCGCGTGTGGCGGAGCTCTTTCCAGTCACGGAGGGTGTCCGTCATTTTGTGTAGGCTAAGGATAGGTCAAACAAGATCCACCCAGTCGTACTTAATGAGAAGGTATGACCTCCACTTTGTAACTGTGGAGCCGTATTCACCGTGGCCCACATTTTAACCGAGTGTGAGGATCTTGCTGACTTACGAAGAAACCTTGGTTTGCAGATGACACTCAAACTTATATTAGCCGATGACGTGGTGGCTGCTGATCTCGTCATCCGCTTTATAAGTGAGACTGGGTTAGAGCCAGCAATCTAAATTTTCCAGTGAACATTGACTCAAAGACTTGTTCTTTTTTGAATTCTGATTGTTTTTTGTTTTCCGGTAATTTATGTGTATTTTTAGAATTATTAGTTGTATTCAATTTTTTGTTTGATTAATTTTCTGTCTTTTCAAAATTATGTGATCACTTCTAAATTTTAAATTGCATTCCTAATTTGTATACTTTGATCTGAGGGGCAGATGACCTTGTAGGTCCGCCCCTTAAAACAACAATAACTAACTCCTTGATGTCTCTCAGTTTGTTGGATCCTCCCAATGCGACAGGATACAATATCGCAACTGAGAGCGTACATCACTAGCAGGCACCTTATACGGTAGCGAGGGCAGTGCGACCTGATCGCGTGATCAGCGGTGCAGCGGGAAACACACATCGTTCGCTTACAGCGCACTAAGAGAGTCAGTACACACAAGGAATTGCTGGTGATCGTCTGATAACGTGTTCCGCAGAACTTCTAAGATGGCATAGATCTCCGCTGTGTACACGCCACAGGCCTCGGGAAGTGGAAAGAGAAACCGACGATCCTCAACCACAAATGCACAGCCTACTTTCTCGAACCGTCCGAGAATAGAAGCCCTGATCCTGGACACCGGCCCACCACGAACTTGAACGGCCTCCGACTGGTGGTCTGACAGAAGGCAGTGACCTTACAGATATTCAGCACGCATTTTGGGTTTTCTGGATGTCTGCATGTTGAGAATTTAACTGTGCAATGCAGGTATTCACAAGTGTATCATACTCAACAAGTGACCAGTACAAGGACATACCTAAGTCAAGACTACTACGAGATAGAGCAGATGGGGACAAAATAGTGGAATTTATTAAGCAATGTTCACTATTCAATTCCGATGCATTACTTCGAAATATAGTTACGGAAGTTACCTTTTACGTTGATAATATTAATGTTCATGATGCAGTTAAAATTGACAGTGGAATTGTTGCTAACGACTGCATCGCATGTACTTATGCAGGGATCACAATGAAAAGGTATGGATCAGTCGCAGTTGTCGTTGATGGATACAGTGCTAACACCCCATCCATAAAAGATTGCACACATAGGAGACGAGATGTAAACTCAACACTATCACCAATAGTGAAATCCTCTCCCCGACTCCCCGTTTAATGGCAAAAAAAGCACAATTTCTGCAGAATGCTGTGAACAAGATCAAGATAACACATCTCGTTGGTGGTCATCTCAGTAGCAAAAGGTGCTATAATATTTATGCTAATGGCGATGCCGATGTTGACATTGTGCGGGAAGCTGTTGCATCGTCTTAATGTATGAATACCGTTGTGTTGGGAGAAGATACTAACTTGCTCATTCAGCTGTTGTATTCTTTGGACAGTGGTTTCTCCTTACATTTTAGAAGATATCAAGGTCATTTTTGGCATATTTCAGACTTTACCGGTACAACATATTTCGTTATTGCTAAATTATTGTGTTTTATCCCTTTTGACATTTTGGAAAATCAAATTGAAAGTTCGACTACCACACGATATTTGTCGGCATTGATCAGAAACATGTGTCACATTTACTTTTTCTTTTTTGCTTTTGCTTTTAGGTTAAAAAAAATCTCAATATTTTCCCGATTACACAAATATATAACAAATTGGTATATAAACCATATTTGAGGTCATTATTGATATTTTAATGTAACCATGGATACGTCAATTACATGTAACTTAGTGATGATGATGATGATGATAATTGTTGTTTTAAGGGGCCTAACAACTAGGTCATCGGCCCCTAATGATCTGGGTGATAGCGAAAATGATAATGAAATAGAAACTAGAACGAAAATTAAGTGAGACGGACAATACTTACAAAAAGGAACTCAGATTGAAACAACTCACAAAATGTTCTTACAAAAGGGAATTTAGAACGAAAAGATTCACAAAACGAATAGATTGAAAAACACCCATAAAATGTAGGCTAGGTTCAAAATACGTACAAAATGAAATGTAGCGTCGAAATACTTACAAAAAAAAGGCCTGGAAATTCAAAATACTTACAAAATGCAAATGAGATCGAAAATACGTACAAAATGCAATTGAGGTTCAAAATACTTAAAAAAATGCAATTGAAATTGAAAATACACAATGGAATTCAGATTGAAAGATACCAGTTTCAATCCAAATTATTCACAAAGTGCAATTGAAATTCAAAACACTTACAAAATGCAATTGAATTTGAAAATGCTTACAAAATGTACGGTAGATTCAAACGACTCATGTGGATTGACAATACTTCTTACAAACTGCAATTTAGATTGAAAATACTTGACAAAATGTAATTTAGATTCAGAATACCCACAAAATGCAATTGAGAATCAAAATATTTGCAAAATGCCCACCAAACAAAATGCAATTTAGATTAAAATTCTTGCGAAATGCGGGTTTGGTTGAAAATACTTACAAAATGCAATTGAAATTCAAAATACTCACTAAAATGCCATGAAACCTACACTGAAAGACTTACTAAAAAGCAATTTAGATTGTCAATCTTTACAAAATGCAATTGAGGTTGAAAACAATCGCGAGATGTAATTTAGATCGAAAAAACGTACAAAATGCAACGTAGATTAAAAATACCTACAAAAAATCGCTAAAAGGGAATTTAGATACACGGGGAACCAAATAACAAAAACAGTGCGGGAATCTTAAAGAGAAAAGGAAATATAATGAAGAGAGGAGAGGAGAGGGGAGAGAGGAGAGGGCCCTCCCCAAAGGTAAGGGACAAAAGGGGAAAACGGACCCAGCTCAGGAAACCCTCGGGGTCGCCAACTCCTGAACTCACCAGCCGTGAGCCCCTGACAGTGTAGCATTATCTAGGGTGCACCAAAAGTGGGGGGGGGGGCTACATACACCCGGCCTCCTTGAGGGCCTTGAGCACAAGGCAGGAGGGAAAAGGAAAAGAAAAAGAAGGCTGACCCCTCGCAGAAGGAGGGAATCAGAAAAGATGAGACAAGGGCCAATTAAGGCGGGAAAGGAAGAGACTCCCTAGGCCTCGGATACCCTAACTTAGTGAAGAAATGTTTACATGGCAAGACCCAGAACCCAAACGAAAGCTTAAAAACTTGTATCTGGGAGCGTGTGACTAAAAACATGTTTGTGGGGCTACATGCATTGAATATTGGGGTACCCTAGATGCAGTTATTAGTTGTACATAGCCTGCAGCAGAATGGTTTTGAAATCATTAGTAGTTATTGAGATAAATTATGAAGTATAACCAAAACATTTTGTTACAAAATGCTCAAAAAGTTTGCTCGATTAGATTTATTTCTAAAAATCAATCATCAATCCCATCATTATACATCTGTTATATGCTGTTAACCACAAATATGTAAGTACATGCTCCAATATAGGTGATTCTGAGTGTTCTAGATCACAAGAAAAAGGAACACAAACAAAGCAGCCCCTTCTGAGATGTAACCTTGTAACGGTTCCTTTTCAAGTAGTCACATTGAGATTAGAAACATGGTCGCCTATTGATGGGACACTACAGAGAGTCTAGTGCTTTGAGCCTACTGGATTCATTGTGGTGGCCCAGCAATAGGTGTCAGGGGCTTTGCCCATTAGTGTGGTTAGAGATTCCTTTAATGATTGCGTTATTTTTTTTTAAATATATAGTCAGGCTTGCTTTGGGAATATAATAAGAGTGTTACTATGGTTATGTGATGTTGATTATAAGAATGGTTATGTAGGAAGGGGCTTGTTGGAAAAAGATGAGTATAGAGGAAGAGAATTGTTGTGGTTATTGTCATAAATGATCAAGGAGGCTGTAATTGGCAGGCTGAGTTCTCTTTCTTTTTGTATTTCTTTGATTGTTGTTGAGATGAAGCAAAATAAATAGCCTGTAAGTAAGCTTCACAAAGTGATTATAGATTGTAATTGTACGAAGAAAACCTGAGGGTTCACCATAAGAATATCTCCATTAAATAAACCGATCCAGATAAAGAAATACTGGCAACCGTGGACAGGACCGGCAATGGAGGAATTAGTAAAACTTCGAACCCAAAATAGGCGTGCTTTTACACGAGCATACAATAACTTCAACAAAGTGATCCAAGAGGAAACTACATTCAGTGAAGTCGTATGTATTTCATACACCATAGTATCAGAAAAAGCGGAACGATTGTTCAAGCTTGAAGACGAGGTGAGTGAACTTTCCTTAAAAAATACTGGTGATAAAATGCAGGATGAGACAGATAAAGAGTTCGATGTATCAGAGGAATATAGGGAACTATGGTTAACGGCTACAGTGAAATATGAAAGTGTTAAGACTAAGCAGGCCGTAGAAGCCAAGTCCGTTTCAGACATATCTATATCCAATCAACGTAATTATAAATTGCCGAAGTTAGAGTTGAAACAGTTTAATAGGGATGTAAGGCAATGGATTGGATTCTGGGGACAGTTTCGAAAAATTCACGATGACTCCAATATTGATGTAGAGGACAAGAATCAATACTTAATTCAGTCGATGGAGAGAGGTTCACCTGCACGTGAATTAGTAGAAAGTTTCCCTCCGTCTGCGGAAAATTATCCCAAGGCTATTCAGCAATTAAAGTCCCAATTTTCACGTGACGAATTCCTTATAGAAGTGTATGTTCGGGAGCTATTGAAACTCGTCACGCAACATGCAAATAAGTTAAAGGAGTTAACATTATCACAGCTTTATGACAAACCAGAGACACAGTTGCGTGCGCTTGAGTCGCTAGGGGTACATCCGATAAATACGAAGCAATGTTGCTTCCATTGGTGGAGTTGGCTTTACCAGAAGATATTTGAGGGTCTGGGAAGTAAGATCTCGACAGCAAGCACTCTTTCACATCCCAAGATCTAAAAGTGTTCACCATTCTAATTCGCCTTTAGTTAAAATATTATAATTTTATAATTCAATTGACGTTCAAGTAGATTTATTCGCTGGCGCTAACTTATTCAATAAACAAGTAAAAGCAGCTGTTCCTTGAATACTGGGTACTCTTTTCTCCTTTATTTTTGTATATTATTTTTTCTACTTTGTACAGTTTTGTTTTCATTTTATGGTTTATATTTTCACGGTCTCCTTTGTAGTATTTATCTTCTGCTCTTCATTTGTGTAGTTTGTGTAATTTGTGTAATCTGTTTTCTCTATTTTTCACTGATACAAGTTGTTGTTTAATCAGATAATGTCATGAAGGAATTTATTGGGCTGGTGCCTGTATTCCTTCATATTGCTCAATAAATAAATAAATTAGAATTTCTTAAAATAGAAGTAGAAAGCGAGGAGAGACTTAATCTTGCAAAAACGGGTTTATCCCCTATTCAAGTTGCTAGAAATAAGAATAGTGTTGGATCGCCGAAGGCTAGTCTTCCCACTGTAGCTACCATATTCACAACAGAACAGACGAAGGAGAGAGGTTGTGTTTTCTGTCAAAAGAGTTCTCACAATTCACAAGATTGTCTTGCAGTCAGGGAGAGTTCCATTGAGGAAAAAAGGGACAAGCTTAAGAAAAGTGGGGCCTGTTGCACATGTCTTAAGAGAGGTCATAATTCCAAATACTGTAAAGCAATAGTAAAATGTCTAGTATGTAAGAGGAAACATTTCACTATTATGTTTGCTGACATAGGGACTTGCAAGCAAATTACTACTACCAGCAATACTAAAACAGAAGAGGCAGATAAGGGTGTAAGTCAAAACCTGATGACCTATCACTGTAAGAAAGCTGTCCTCCAGAAATAGGAATCTCCGTTTCGCGGGCTTATAGGTCGTGTTCCAAGGACATTTTGTCGTCCTGAGGTTTCGCTGAATACTGCGTTCAGCATGTTCACAGGTTACTTGTTTACTTGTTTTACCTCCTTTTGTGTAACCTGTGAACATGCTGAACGCAGTATTCAGCGAAACGTCAGGACGACAAAATGTCCTTGGAACACGACCTATAAGCCCGCGAAACGGAGATTCCTATTTCAACGCCGGTCGTGAAAGTCTACATTTTTACTGTCCTCCAGACATTATTAGTTAGAGTGGTAAAGGGAAATAGGAGCATGTTAGTGAGGGCCTTAATAGATTCAGGCTCTCAGTGTTCATATTTAAAGGCAGAATGCGCAAACTTAAGAAAAGTGGGGCCTGTTATACATGTCTCTTCTCCATGCTGTTGGACCATTACCGTCCATCCTAGTGTAGCCTCTGTTGCAACTATGCTGTTACTTATTTTAACTTATTTGAAGTCTGTGGGACAAGAAAGAATATACCACAGTATGTTTGGGGGATTAGAGACTACTGCTCAGGTACACCATGTGTTTGATGTGACCCTGCAAAACACCAAGAAAAATTATCAATTAAATGTCAGAGTTTTAGACCAAGAAGTAATCTGTAACTATGTTTCAGGCTTGGTAGATAAAGAATGCGTTGCTATTTTGGAAAAAGAAGGTATATTTGTGAATGATGTTGAGTGCCGAGATAAGGAAATAAATTGCTTTTGGGAGCTGACATAATTGGTAGATTGTTGACAGGCAGAATTGTTAAAATAAGTAACAGCATAGTTGCAACAGAGGCTACACTAGGATGGACGGTAATGGGCCAACAGCATGGAGAACAGAGTGCCGCTAAGCTTAGCTTACTAAACATTGACTGGTTTGACATTTCAAGTCTGTGACAATTGGATGTAGTAGGAATCAAAGATCCGGGTGAAGTGAAGAGTCAGAAATTGATAGAGGAGAGGCTTTGAATCACTTCGAGAAAACTGTATCAAGAGATGAGGAGGGGCGATATCAAGTTCACCTGCCGTGGGTGGAAGGACATCAACCACTGGGAATGATGATGATGATAATTGTTGTTTTAAGGGGCCTAACATCTAGGTTATCGGCCCCTAATGGTTTGGGTGATCGTGAAGATGAAAACGAAATGCAAACTATAACTAAAAACTAACTACTAACTTATATACTAGAAGAAGAAATGGAAAACAAAAGGAGAATAAGGCAAATAAAGGACAGGAGGAAAAGAAATGCCCTCAACCCTGGAAGAATGCGGATTGAGTGACTTGGAAGGAAGGTGAGCCATGAAAGGCAGATAAGAAAGTGAAAGAGGAGAGGGTCTTCCCCACAGGTAAGAGACGAAAGGGGTAAAACCGGACCCAGCTCAGGAATCCCTCGGGGTCGCCAACTACCGAACTCACCAGCCGTTAGCCCCTGATGGTGTAGCAATATCCAGGGTGCACCAGAAATGGTGGGGCTACACACACCCTGCCTCCTTAAGGTCTTGAGCACAAAGCAGGAGATAAAAGGAAAAGAAAAAGAAGGCTGACCCCTCGCAGAAGGAGCGTATCAGAAAAGATGAGACAAGGGAAAATTAAGGCGGGAAAGGAAGAGACTCCCTAGGCCTCGGATACCCTAATACCGTCGGGGTCGGAAGAGAACAAGAGTTGACCAAGTGAGGTTGACAGGAAAGAAGACAGAGAGGAGCCCGGCACAAGTAAGTGGAAGCAATGCCGGACTCAGCTGGGGTCCCGTGGTCGCCAATCCACGTCCCACTAGATGTGGGCCCCTGGGGGGGGGGGGGGGGCATTGGGAAGCAACAGGGAACTAGCAGTAAGCAGACTTATCTCCTGTTCGAAGAAGTTATTGGCGACGAATCAGTTTGAACTATGAAAAGTTATTGAAGAATGGCTTCTAAAAGAGACGGAAGATGATAATAGCGGGGATCAGTATTTATGCCGTCACCCTGTCATTAAAGAACAGAGTCAAACTACTAAAATTAGGCCAGTATTACACGCATCAGCTTAAGATCAGAATGCCGTTTCCTTAAACTCCTGTCTCTTAGGGGAATCAATCTAATAGAGGAGATTCTATATTTAATTATTAAGTTTCGCAGCCAAGCAATAGGGATAACTGCTGATAGAGAAAAGGCTTTCCTGCAAAATACTATCGCAGAGCAAGACAGGGAATTTTTGAAATTTATTTGGTGGTCAGATTATGATAGAAAGTGCATTAAGACTTTTCGCCAAAAGAGAGTTGTATTTGGAGTAAAATCAAGTCCATTTCTATTGAATGCAGTTCTGTTGTATCACTTAAACAGTGTTCCAGAAGAACTAAAGAGGACAGCAGAGAAACTAAAATCGTATTTCTACATTGACAACTGTGTTACGAGCATTAAGAATGGACTTGAGAGTGAGGCATTCATTGCCGAAGCTCAACAATTGATGGCAGATGCAAAACTGAACTTGAGAGGTTGGGTCAGCAGTGGATCACCCAGCGCGGGAGAAGTCTCTGTTTTAGGCATGTTGTGCGAGAATGAATGTGATCATTTACGATGCAACATTACCATAAGCGAAGTAGAAGGTGCAGTCACCAAAAGGAAATTATTATCAGCTGCACAGAAGATATTCGACCCCGTTGGCTTCACGGCTCCTGCAACTATTGTTCCGAAATTACTTCTACAGGAGACATGGGAACTAAAACTAGGTTGGGACCAGGAGCTACCACCTCATATAATAAAGTGTTTTCGTAATTGGGTGAGTCAGTTGCACTATGTGGGGAAATGTATTATCCCTAGAAGTTTAGGTGAACTGTCCTTGGATTCAGCACAGTACCCCACATGCATTTTCAGATGCTAGCAAATCAGCTTATGCAGCTTGTGTATTTATTCGTGTTCAAGTAAGGGGAAATGTCACTTTGCAATTAGTGATGGCAAAGGCACGCATTGCTCCACTTAAACAGCTAACTATACCACGCTTGGAATTACTGGGTGGTGTAATTTCTGTTCGTCTATGCAACATAGTTCGAACGACTTTGAATTTATCAGATTGTAAGGTACGTTTTTGGACAGATTCCACATTTGTGCTTAAATGGATAAAGAAAGATGAGCCCTGGAGTGTGTTTGTTTCTAACAGATGCAAAGAAATACGACAGGTTAGCAGACCAGAAGAATGGCATCACTTACCAGGCCACATGAACCCAGCGGATCGTCCATGAAGAGGCGTCCGGACCTGATTGGTTGAGATTAAAGGAAGAAAGCTGGCCACATTCTGAGTACTCTGCCTCTTCAGAAGAATTGGATAAAGAAAGGAGGAAGATTGCGGTTTCTACCATAGTGAATTCAGACCAAGATTTCACATCACATCTAAACGTATCTAAGTATTGTAAGTTGATACGAATGGTTGCTTGGATCCTGCGCTTTAGTTACAATTCGTTGAAAGGAAAAGAATACATAACCGGAGAACTTACAGGGGAAGAAGCCAGGGAAGCTGAGGTCAGAGTATTATGCTGTGTGCAAAGGAAAAGCTTTAATCGAAAAGGGTAGCCTGTGTTAACAGGGGATATGGAAATTTATGCAGATGACAAAGGTCTTCTACGGGTTAAGTCCAAATTGATTTATGGAATTGAAGAAGAGTCATTCAAATGTCCCATATTGCTGTCAGGTGAACATCTTATTGTACACCGCTTGATCTTATTCCATCATCTCCAAGCACACCATGTAGGAATTCAAGCTTTACTCAATATATTGAGGGAACGATTTTGGATCAATAAAGGTCGGAAAGCAGTCAGAATGGTTATAGGAAAGTGCATCCCGTGCAGACGACACAACAGTAAACCAATAGAGACACCCTTTGCCCCTCTCCTATATGATCGAATAAAAGATGCTAATGTATTTGAAGTGACTGGCATGGATTACGCCGGGCCATTGTTCCTTAGATCAGGAGGGAAATGCTGGATTGCCCTTTTTACGTGTGCGATATATAGAGCAATCCACTTGGAACTGGTTGATTCCATGAGTACCGGTGCTTTTCTTTAAGCTTTCAGACGTTTCATTGCTCGACGAGGACGTGTTTTAGTGGTCTATACAGATAATGGGTCAAATTTTACGGGTGCGTATAATGCATTAAAAGAAATTGATTGGGAAGAAATTAAAAGAGAGACTTCATTGAAAGAGATCACATGGAAATTCATTCCTCCCACAGCTGCCTGGTGGGGAGGATGGTGGGAGCGGCTCGTAGGAATGGTAAAAGCTCTGCTAAGGCGCAATCTGGGAAGAGCGAGGTTAGAATCTGATTAGCTGTACACAATACTCACCGAATGTGAAGCAATAATCAAATCAAGGCCACTCACATATGTGAACGAAGAACCAGGTGAACTGTCGCCATTAAGTCCCTCAACATTCCTGAAAAGCATTGCTAGCCATGAGGTTAGTGATCTAGATGATGTTGATGAAAAGAGTATGAATAGGAGATGGCGTTACTTGCAACATGTAAGAACAAAGGTGAAAGAGAGGTTCAGACAAGAATATTTGGGTATGCTCTTCAATAGGGGACAAAGGAAACCCAGAAAATTGGATGTTGGTGATATTGATATCATACACTGTGACAATGTAAAGAGGATTAGCTGGCCTCTATGACTAGTGGTCAAGATATTTCAGGGGCCAGATGGAGTAACAAGAGTAGCGCGATTGAAGACTTCCAAGGGAGAGATCACTCGTCCACTTCAAAGGTTGTATCCACTAGAGCTCAACCAGTCTACGGGAAGGAATGTTGGTTCTCGGGCCAACCCAATCGAGACCAAGTCGCAGGAGAAAATGATAACGAAGAGTGGAAGACGTGTAAATGTGCCACAACGTCTATAATTATAGAAAAAGACATTAGTGTTTGTATTTTGGTTGTTAACTTGTGTTTTTCTGTTACAGACAAAGTTGAATTGTTTTGCAATTTTAAGTATGAAAACCAATGAACATTGCAAAAGGTGGGAGGATGTCATAAATGATCAAGGAGGCTGTGGTTGGCAGGCTGAGTTCTCTTTATTTTTGTATTTCTTTGGTCGTTGTTGCGATGAAGCAGAAATAAATAACATGTAAGTAAACTTCACAAAGTGATTATAGATTGTAATTGTTCGAAGAAAACGTGAGGGTTCAGTATAAGAATATCTCCATTAAATAAACCGATCCTGATAAAGAAAGTTATGTAGATGATATGGAATTATATAAATGCTATCATCAGAGATGTGAATGTTGGCAGTGTGAATTTGAGTTTCTGAAGATAGAGAGTTATTACTGAATACACAATAGTTTGGTTAAATAAAGTTGTCCTTGTGTGCCTAACACCAGTCACGACCCCTTAATACTATAGATACCACGGTTCCTTTTCAAGTAGTCACATTGAGGTTAGAAACATCGCCGCCTGTTGATGGGACACTACAGAGAGTCTAGTGCTTTGAGCCTACTGGATTCTTTGTGGTGGCCCAGCTATAGGTGACAAGGGGTTTTGCCCATTAGTGTGGTTAGAGATTCCTTTTATGGTTGTGTTATGTTTTTATTATGTAGGTGTAAGCTTATTGGAAAAAGATGTGAATAGAGGAAGGGAATTGATATGGTTATGTGATGTTGATTACGAGAAGAAGATACTACAATTGTATGATATGGAATGGATGAATGCTTGCTTGGGATGACAATGAAATGATATATGTCGCCGTGATGGTTTGGAGATGAAAGAAAGAGGAATGCTTTGTAAAAGTAATGTTTTGTTGATATAAATAAATAATGTTTGGAAGTGGAAAGAAAGAAGTAGTCTTGGTAGAAGAAATATGATATAAATAGAGGGTATAAGTTGTGAAGGTAATGTCCAAGTCGGAGAAAATTTTCCTTGTGTGCATAACACTAGTCGCGACCCCTACTCTAAATTTCCACTAAACTATAAATTATAACCTTCCGCCACTGCTCATTGTTTCGATCAATCATCGCGCAATTCAACAGATATGTACCCTCAAGTCATTGCAACAATTCTTCAAAGTCTCATAAATACTGTATAGCTCAAGCAGTTTCGGAGATTCAAGATTTCTTGACAAATAACGTCTACACTACCGGATCCCCTTAAAATTAATTTTAACTAATTTCCCGGGGATGGATTTTGGTCGAATTTAGATATTCTTGTAGCACATATTATTGAGACTAACTATATCGACTACACCAAAGCCTTCGACACAGTCAATAGAAGGAAACTTGTCATAAAATTAGAAAACTTACTAGGACGTTCTGACATGACAAGACTGATATCGAACATTCTGGCGGACAATCAAGTTCAGATCCATGATGGTATCGCACACTCGGACTGGATTGACTAGACAATCGGAGTACTGCAAGGAGACCCGCTAAGTCCGTTACTCTTCAATATCATGACCCACGATGTTGTCTTCAAATTAAAGGAGGGAACACAGAAAGTAAATATATATATTTATGCAGATGACATGGCCCTGGCCTCCGATAATATAGAGGAATTACAGAAGGGAATAGATCTTGTTGAGAAATGGTTGATGATGATGATAATTGTTGTGTTAAGGGGCCTAACATCTAGGTTATCGGCCCCTAATGGTTTGGGTGATCGTGAAGATGAAAATGAAAAGCGAACTTAAAACTAAAACTAACTACTAACCTACATACCAGAAGAAGAAATGGAAAACTAAAGGAGAATAAGGAAAATAAAAGGACAGAAGGAAAAGAAATGCCCTCAACCCTCGGAGAAGGCGGATTGAGGGACTTGGAAGGAAGGAGAGCCATGAAAGGCATATAGGAAAGTGAAAGAGGAGAGGGTCCGCCCCAAAGGTAAGGGACAAAAGGGGAAAACGGACCCAGCTCAGGAATCCCTCGGGGTCGCCAACTCCCGAACTCACCAGCCGTGAGCCCCTGAGGGTGTAGCATTATCTAGGGTGCACCAGAAGTGGTGGGGCTACATACACCCTGCCTCCTTAAGGGCCTAGAGCACAAGGCAGGAGGTAAAAGGAAGAGAAAAAGAAGGCTGACCCCTCGCAGAAGGAGGGTATCAGAAAAGATGAGACAAGGGCCAATTAAGGCAGGAAAGGAAGAGACTCCCTAGGCCTCGGATACCCTAATACCGTCGGGGTCAGAAGAGAACAAGAGTTGACCAAGTGAGGTCGACAGGAAAGAAGACAGAGAGGAGCCCGGCACAAGTAAGTGGAAGCAATGCCGGACTCAGCTGAGGCCCCGTGGTCGCCAACCCACGCCCACAAAATGTGAGCCCCTGGGGGGGTTGAGAAATGGGCGGAGGAGAATGAACTAAGGATGAATGCTCGGAAGACTGAATTAATGATATTCAGAAATGGAGGAAGGCTGAGGAAGGATGACTACATTGTTTGAGGGGAACACATACTAACGCCGAAAAAACAATTTAAGTACCTTGGAATTACTATGCAAGTCACAGGGACTTCCTTTATGGTTCATATAAAGGAGAGACTTGCAGCAGCACTTAGAAATATAAGCGACATCAGACATTTACAAAGAATGTCAGTAAATTCAGCTATGGAACTTTTCAGAGTCAAAGTACTCCCATCACTCACGTACGGGCTAGAGGTCATATGGACTTATCTATCAATCAGACAATTAAAAGACACTGAAAGTTTGAAATCATGGTATTTGAAAAGGGTATTGGGGGTATCAAAATTCGCTCTTTCACGATATGTGTATGCTTTAGCCAGAGAAACATTTCTGGTAGAAGACCTTCGACTGCTAATGCACCTACCATCCACACAGGCATGCGTAGACCTGTTAAGCGAACTTTGCAGGAAGAGAGACTCCATCCCAGAAAGATTCTTCGTAACAGATGCAATGCTATATAAAGAATGGATGCGACCGGAGTATGAGCTGAGGCACCTAGTGACCAGATTTGCGATACATGGTTTCCACCATCGCATCTGCACTAGGAAGTCCTTCCATCAGCCCAGCCAGGAGTGTGTTTGCCGATTATGCAACAATTAGTGCGATATATATCATGCCATGGAATGCAGTAGAAGACTAATATCACTCACTCAGTTTTGTTTAGATGAGGACTGATTAAGTTGTCTCGATCAAAGTGTAGTGTAGTAGAATGGGTAAACGGACTTGATGAACACAAGTCTCTGGAGTTACCTAGGTACACGATTGATTCAATATTGTTCACATTGTTATAATGTTGTTCCTATCTATGGCCATTGGCCGCAATAAATATGTTATTATTGAGACTAACTAATTTGAGCCCCTGGTGTGTGTGTTTGGGGGGGGGGGAGGAGGTGAAAGAGAGGAGCCTGGGACCATTAGGCTTGACAATACGTTCTTCTGTGAAAATATTGTACATGAACAGTCCATTGTATTACGTTTTAAGTTAAAGGAACATCAGTTATCATTAGTGAGCACAATATCTGACGTCATTAAATTACGTGAATTCAGCGCCTTGAATTGTAAGAGAAGAGGAAATGGATCTTCAGTGAGGGCTTTTACTGAAAGGCCAGGCTTTTAGTCTTTGAGAGCAGTGCGATATAAAGTGAAGTGCTCAGAGCAAGCTTTGACGACTGTAAAGCGGCCTACACCTGCCAGATTATCCATCGTACTACAGAGAAGACCAGTGACATAATCTTCCCCAAATGAAATGAATGAGATTGAAAATGAATATGAAATAAGACGATCGTGATCGTTAAAATGATAATAATACTGTAATGTTATTGGCTTTGAGTCCCTGTTAACTACTAAAGCTTTGAGAGACGCTGGAGTGTCGGAATTTGGCCCCGAAGGAGATCTTGAACGTGCCAGTAAGTCTACTGACACGACTCCCTCGCATTTGCGCATTCGCAAATGCCAACTGACTGCGCCGGGATGCGCGAAAATGAAAGGGAAACTAAAGTATAACTAAAACTAACTAGAGACTTATATACTACAAATGGGACCGGGTGAGTTAGCCGTGGTCATTACGGCATGACCGCAGGCAGTCGCTCACAGCCGGGAGGCGAGGAGGTTCGAATCCCCCCGCCGGCAACCTTATGGTCTTCTGTGGTTTCCCATGTTCCTTCCATGCAAATGCCGGGGTTGGTCCCAAACTATAGGCCACAGCCGCTACCTTCCAACTCCTAGTCCTTACATTCAAACGTTCCTCCCCAGACAACACTCCACACGTGACAGTGCATGTATCTCACCCATTGGGTGTCCGCCTCGATGCAGCTACAAAACTGGCGAGCCGAACATGTTCTCGGACACTCCCGGCACTAAAAGCCATACGCTAAAAATAAACTACAAAAGGGAATGGAAAACAAAAGGATGAACAACGTAAATAAAAGACAGGAAGAAAAGAAATGCCCTCAATCCTCGAAGAATAAGAATTGACGATGATGATGATGATGATGATAATTGTTTTATGGGTGATGATGATGATAATAAATTGTTGCTTTAAGAGGCCTAACGTCTAGATTATAGGCCCCTAATGGCGTGAAGATGAAAATGAAATGTAAACTATAACTAAAACTAACTACTAACTTATATACTAGAAGAAGAAATGGAATAAAGGAGAATAAGAGAATAATAAAAGAAAGGAGGAAAATAAATGCCCTCGACCCTCGAATAATGCGGATTGATAGACTCAGAAGGAGAGCCATGAAAGGCAGATAGAAAAGTGAAAGAGGAGTGGGTCCGCCCCAGAGGTAATGGATAAAAAGGGGAAAACCGGACTCAGATCAGTAATCCCTCGGGGTCGCCAACTCCCTAACTCACCAGCCGTGAGCCCCTGAGGGTGTAGCAATATCCAGGGTGCACCAGAAGTGGTGGGGCTACATACATCCTGCCTGCTTGAGGGCCTTGAGCAGAAGGCAGGAGATAACATGAAATAAAAAAGAAGGCTCACCCCTCGCAGAGGGAGGGTATGAGAAAAGATGAGACAAGGGCCAATTAAGGCGGGAGAGGAAGAGACTCCCTAGGCCTCGGATACCCTAATACCGTCGGCGTCGGAAGAGAACAAGAGTTGATCAAGTGAGGTCGACAGGAAAGAAGACGGAGAGGAGCCCGGCACAAGTAAGTGGAAACAATGCCGGACTCAGCTGCACTGGCATCTAATTTAGTTCAATTGTTCATATAACCTCAAGATGGCGGCTGTGCGAAATTTTAAAATTAATTGTTTATTTCTTGTGTCGTAAACATCGAAGTGAAAGTTTGAATAATGAACCTAGGCAATAATTGTCCTTGAATGGTACATAACTCTATGGCATATACATATAAAGTCCAAAATGGCGAGCATCCAAAATATTTAGACGGTTCTCAATATCTATGAATCTTTAACAGCAATCAAACTGTTTTTTTTAATGTTATGAACATATGTTCACCTATATGACTTCCAGTAACGTGGTGAGCACAAATCCAACATGGCGGCGACGCGAAGTATAAATATTTAAATGGACGTTTCTCGCCATTTAACTATCCGTTAAATGCTTATACAAATGTTAATCCACTGGCATCTAATTTATTTCAATTGTTTGCATAATCACAAGATGGCTGCTGTGCGAAATTTTAAAATCTCGTTTTTACTTCTTGTGTTCTAATCATGTGATTGAAGTTTGAATACCACACGTGCACAATAATCTTAACGTAATAGTACAAAAATAAAAATCCAACCTGGTGACCATCTGAAATATTTAGACGGTTCTCAATATCTGCGAATCTATCACAACCTTCAAACTGAAATTTTGTATGTTGATAGAGGCAATTAACATGAGTTGGATATATGAAAATAGGCTGTATAGTTCTTCACGGAACTACTTGTTTAAGTCGTGATTGAGCATAATACGTGATCTGATGGTATGGTAGGCTATCGGGTAGGTCTCGACGAAATGTTTTCTATGTTATAAAGTAGACAAGGACGTACCAGGTTGGTTTCGCCTAGCTTCCAAATCTGTGTTTTATATTAAGCTTTTTAAGTGTGTTATGTTGGTGCATGTTTGTAATATTTTTGGAACCAATAGATGTCAGATTTGTTATTGGAATCTGCGTATCATTTCTTAGTCAGTAGCCCTAGACAGCAGCTCTATAATAGATCCTTTGGGTGTGATTGCAATTAGGCCCAGTCGCTTCATTCCCCAGGTTTGTAATTTTAACGGTAGCAGAGGTAGACCTCTGGAGGAAGGTAATTTGAGGGTGTCAATGATGATAATTGTTGTTTTAAGGGGCCTAACATCTAGGTTATCGGCCCCTAATGGTTTGGGTGATTCAGGGAAGATGGTAATGAAACGTAAACTATAACTAAAACTAACTACTAACTTATATACTAGAAGAAGAAACGGAAAACAAAAGGAGAATAAGGCAAATAAACGACAGGAGGAAAAGAAATGCCCTCAACCCTCGAAGAATGCGGATTGAGGGGCTTGGAAGGAAGGAGAAATATGACAGGCAGATAGAAAAGTGAAAGAGGAGAGAGGTAATGGATAAAAGGGGGAAAACTGGACCCAGCTCAGGAATCCCTCGGGGTCACCAACTCCCGAAATCACCAGCCGTGAGCCCCGGAGGGTGTAGTAATGTATAGGCTGCAGTAGAAGTGGTGGGGCTACATACACCCTGCCTCCTTGAGGGCCTTGTGCAGAAGGCAGGATACAACATGAAAAGAAAAAGAAGGCTGACCCCTCGCAGAAGGAGGGTATCAGAAAAGATGAGATGATGATGATGATGATAATTGTTGTTTTAAGGGGCCTAACATCGAGGTTATCGGCCCGTAATGGTTTGGGTGATAGTGAAGATGATAATGAAATGTAAAAAAATCCTCTCGGCACGCCGGAAGGCGGAGGTAGATTTCACCGGGCAAACTAGGGGATAGGCTATAATAGGCAAAATATGCAGGTTTTCGTAGAAGGATCAGACCTCATTTATTGCGAGAAAGTATTTTACAATGTAATTGGAGCTCAATTAACTTTTCTTTCGTCTTACTATGCATATTTTTTACATTTTATTGTGTTAGGGGGACGGTAACCTTCTTGTCATTTGTGGTCCATTTTTATACTTGTGGTCACACCGTCCTTAAGCAAGGTTAGGAACTGATGTGTAAATATCTAACAGTCTGTTACTTCTTCACGTCAAATTTTATCTCCCGCAGAGATGTTGGTTGATTCCTCAGTTTAGGGCTGCGACAACGCGGTCAAGTAACCCCGTGTACTTTGGGTGTGTGTAGAATCTGTCTGATAAACGGTGTTAATTGTGATGGCTGTATTAGTCTGTAATTCAGGTAAGGACTGCAGACGGTCAATTTCAAGTAGTAGTTCCTAATATTGGTACCAAATATACCATCAACGACACCTAGCTGTGAACTTGGCTACTAGATGCCACCGCAACCAGTAACTTGCAACGAACGTTGGACTTCCCCTCTGAAGGAAAGCATACTGAGGGATTTTCAGCGCACTTTGAAAATCGGACGACTTCGGCCGGCTTTGAACCCGCGACTTTGGGCATATAAGTTCAGCATGCTACCAGCTAGGCTACGTCACCGAAGCCGCTTCCCACATAGTCAGATGGAAAAATTTATGTGATCTCGTTGTCATGGCAACCTCTGATAGCTCATCCCTCATCAATTTAGAAGCGTTGTCATGGTAACCTCTGATGACTCTTGGCATTTTCATCTAATTCCGAAATCATTTTTCTCATCCCTTGGCGTAATGGTGGGTTGTAACAAAAATTCTTTCCGACAAAAGTTTTAGGTAATTATTAGGGTAATATCGTCCATTTTGTACGGTTTTGATATTGTGCCTATTAAGAGAGATATGGTTAATGTTTCCAGAAAAAACCACTTTTTTCCACCCCATTGGCCAATGGTTGGTGCTATCAAAAAACTTTTTAAACATATATTTTTGGCACTTATCCGACACATAATATGAACTTTGAAGGGATTCGATATTTCAAATATTAAGAGAGTTAAAGTGATATTTCACTTTTTCGAAAAAAAAAGCCCCCCATATTTACCCTTTTCGACCGATTCTGCCCATTAACGAACTCGACCGAGATTTTATAAGGATACACATTATGTAAAAAATTCAAAGTGATTGGTGCAAAATTACGGCAGGTATCGTGTCCACAAGAAACTGATATATATCTATATATATAAAAATCAATGTAACGTGATAGTTTGTGGATATGTATGTCTCCTATGCGTTCATATACCATTCGTCCGATTGCGATGAAACTTGGGTGAGATGTTTAGTACACTCCAAGGAAGGTTTCTGACTTAGTAAATCCATTTTACAATAGGTAGCGCACGCGCAGATTCAACAAATGAGCGACGATGCGCGAAGCATTTCAACAAAGTCACGTTTGCGTTCATATACCATTCGTCCGATAGCGATGAAACTAGGCTGAGATTTTGTGTGCACTCCAGGGAACGTTTCTAGCTTAGTAAATCCCTTTAAAAATAGGTAGAGCACGAGTAGAATCAACAAATGAGCGACGACGCGCGAAGCAATTCAACAAAGTCCCATATAATTTCATATACCATTCATCCGATAGCGATGAAACTTGAGTGAGATGTTGTGTACCCTCCAGGTAAGGTTTCTGGCTTAGTACATACATTTTACAATAGGTAGCGCACCAGTAGATTCAACAAATGAGCGATGACACGCGAAGCGTTTCAACAAAGTCCCGTATAAAGTCATATACCATTCGTCTGATAGTGATAAATGTTTGGTGAATTGTTGTGTACACTCCAGGAAAGGTTTCTGGCTAAGTAAATCCATTTTACAATACGAAGCGCACGCTTATATTCAACAAATGAGTGACTACGCGCGAAGCGTTTCGACAACGTCCCGTATACATTCACATACCATTCATCCGATTGCGATGACACTTGGGTGAGATGTTGTGTACACTCCAGGGAAGGTTTCTGGCTGAGTACATCCATATTACAATATGTAGCGCAAGAGTAGAATCAACAAATGAGCGAAGACACGCGAAGCGTTTCAACCAAGTCCCGTATGCATTCATGTACCATTCGTCCGTAGCTATGAAACTTGCGTGAGATGTTGTGTACACGTCATGGAAAATTTCTGGCTTAGTAAATCCACTATACCATATGCAGCGCACAAGTTGATTCAACAAATGAGGGACGACGCGCGAAGCGTTTCAACAAAGTCCCGTATAAGGTCATATACCATTCTGCCGTTAGCGGTGAAACTTGGGTGAAATATGGTGGACACTCCAAGGAAGGTTTCTGGCTTAGTAAATACATTTCACAGTAGGTAGCACACGAGAAGATTCGACAAATGAACGACGACACGCGGAGCGTTTCAATACAGTCCCCTATGTCTTCATATCCCATTAGTCCGATAGCGATGAAACTTGGGTGAGATGTTGTGGACACTTACGTGACGGTTTCTAACTTAGTAAATACATTTTGCAGTAGGTAGCGCACGAGTAGATTCAACAAATGAGTGACGGAGCGCGAATCGTTTAAACAAAATCAGGTATGCGTTCATATACTATTCATCCGATTGCGATGAAACATTGATCAGTTATTGTGTACCCGCCAGGGAAGGGGACTTAGTAAATCCATTTCACAATAAGTAGCGCAAGAGTAGATGCAACAAATGGGTGACGACGCGCGAAGCGTTTCAACAAAATCCCCTATTGCGTTCATATAACATTCTTCGATTGCGATGAAACCTTGATGAGTTATTGTGTACACGCCAGGGAAGGGCTTCGACATTTCTCAATAGGTAGCGCACGAGTAGATTCAACAAATGAGTGACAACGCACGAATCGTTTAAACAAATCCCGTATACGTGCATATACAATTCATCCGATTGCGATGAATCATAGATGAGTTATTGTGTACACGCCAGGGAAGGGTTTCGACTTAGTAAATCCATTTCACAATAGGTAGCGTACGAGTAGATTCAACAAATGAGTGACAGCGATGAAACTTTTGAAAATTTTTGTTCATGCTCCCTCGAATGGTTCTTAATTAGAAAATCCATTTTACGATAGCTTAGAGGCAGTTAACATGTTGTGTATCCAAAAGCACTTCAAGAAACAGAATTTCAACGCCAACACTTTCTTTGATTGGCATTGCAACGCATGCCGGGTACAGCTTGTCTATATATATAAAAATCAATGTAACGTGATAGTTTCTGGGTATGTATGTCTCCTATGCGTTCATATACCATTCGTCCGATTGCGATGAAACTTGGGTGAGATGTTGAGTACACTCCAAGGAAGGTTTCTGACTTAGTAAATCCATTTTACAATAGGTAGCGCACGCGCAGATTCAACAAATGAGCGACGATGCGCGAAGCATTTCAACAAAGTCACGTTTGCGTTCATATACCATTCGTCCGATAGCGATGAAACTAGGCTGAGATTTTGTGTGCACTCCAGGGAACGTTTCTAGCTTAGTAAATCCCTTTAAAAATAGGTAGAGCACGAGTAGAATCAACAAATGAGCGACGACGCGCGAAGCAATTCAACAAAGTCCCATATAATTTCATATACCATTCATCCGATAGCGATGAAACTTGAGTGAGATGTTGTGTATCCTCCAGGTAAGGTTTCTGGCTTAGTACATACATTTTACAATAGGTAGCGCACCAGTATATTCAACAAATGAGCGATGACACGCGAAGCGTTTCAACAAAGTCCCGTATAAAGTCATATACCATTCGTCTGATAGTGATAAATGTTTGGTGAATTGTTGTGTACACTCCAGGAAAGGTTTCTGGCTAAGTAAATCCATTTTACAATACGAAGCGCACGCTTATATTCAACAAATGAGTGACTACGCGCGAAGCGTTTCGACAACGTCCCGTATACATTCACATACCATTCATCCGATTGCGATGAAACTTGGGTGAGATGTTGTGTACACTCCAGGGAAGGTTTCTGGCTGAGTACATCCATATTACAATATGTAGCGCAAGAGTAGAATCAACAAATGAGCGAAGACACGCGAAGCGTTTCAACCAAGTCCCGTATGCATTCATGTACCATTCGTCCGTAGCTATGAAACTTGGGTGAGATGTTGTGTACACGTCATGGAAAATTTCTGGCTTAGTAAATCCACTATACCATATGCAGCGCACAAGTTGAATCAACAAATGAGGGACGACGCGCGAAGCGTTTCAACAAAGTCCCGTATAAGGTCATATACCATTCTGCCGTTAGCGGTGAAACTTGGGTGAAATATGGTGGACACTCCAAGGAAGGTTTCTGGCTTAGTAAATACATTTCACAGTAGGTAGCACACGAGTAGATTCGACAAATGAACGACGACACGCGGAGCGTTTCAATACAGTCCCCTATGTCTTCATATCCCATTAGTCCGATAGCGATGAAACTTGGGTGAGATGTTGTGGACACTTACGTGACGGTTTCTAACTTAGTAAATACATTTTGCAGTAGGTAGCGCACGAGTAGATTCAACAAATGAGTGACGGAACGCGAATCGTTTAAACAAAATCAGGTATGCGTTCATAAACTATTCATCCGATTGCGATGAAACATTGATCAGTTATTGTGTACCCGCCAGGGAAGGGGACTTAGTAAATCCATTTCACAATAAGTAGCGCAAGAGTAGATGCAACAAATGGGTGACGACGCGCGAAGCGTTTCAACAAAATCCCCTATTGCGTTCATATAACATTCTTCGATTGCGATGAAACCTTGATGAGTTATTGTGTACACGCCAGGGAAGGGCTTCGACATTTCTCAATAGGTAGCGCACGAGTAGATTCAACAAATAAGTGACAACGCACGAATCGTTTAAACAAATCCCGTATACGTGCATATACCATTCATCCGATTGCGATGAATCATAGATGAGTTATTGTGTACACGCCAGGGAAGGGTTTCGACTTAGTAAATCCATTTCACAATAGGTAGCGTACGAGTAGATTCAACAAATGAGTGACAGCGATGAAACTTTTGAAAATTTTTGTTCATGCTCCCACGAATGGTTCTAAATTAGAAAATCCATTTTACGATAGCTTAGAGGCAGTTAACATGTTGTGTATCCAAAAGCACTTCAAGAAACAGAATTTCAACGCCAACACTTTCTTTGATTGGCGTTGCAATGCATGCCGGGTACAGCTTGTCTATATACACACATGAAAAAAAGTTTTGCATCACCTCGGTTCCAAGAGTTCCGGAACCGTTAAATACAAAGGGAATAGAGATCAACACAAACAACATTTCAGCTCGTTTTATTGCTCATGAGACCCACACATTGCATGTTGTACCATCATACAGCTAGACTTTCAGCATTTGTGGTCCAGATTGCAGTACACACCACTACCTCTAATACCCAGTAGCACGTCCTCTTGCATTGATGCATGCCTGTATTCGCCGTGGCATACTATCCACAAGTTCATCAAGACACTGTTGGTCCAAATTGTCCCACTCCTCAACGACAATTCGGCGTAAATCTCTCAGAGTGGTTGGTGGGTCAAGACGTCCATAAACAGCCCTTTTCAACATATCCCAGGCATGTTCGATAGGGTTCATGTCTGGCGAACATGCTGGCCACTGTAGTCGAGCGATGTCGTTATCTTGAAGGAACGCATTCACAAGATGTGCACGATGAGGTCGAGAATTGTCGTCCATGAAGACAAATGCCTCTCCAATATTCTGCCGATATGGTTGCACTATGGGTCGGAGAATGTCATTCAGGTATCGTAAAGCCGTTTCGGAGCCTTCCATGACCACCAGTGGCGTACGTCGGCCCCACATAATGCCACCCCAAAACATCAGGGAACCACCACCTTGCTGCACTCGCTGGACAGTGTGTCTAAGACGTTCAGCCTGACCAGGGTGCCTCCAAACACGTCTCCGACGATTGTCTGGTTGAAGGCATATGCGACACTCATCGGTGAAGAGAACGTGATGCCAATTCCGTGGGGTCCATTCAGCATGTTGTTGGGCCCATCTGTACCGCGCTGCATGGTGTCGGGGTTGCAAAGCTGGACCTCGCCATGGACGTCGGGAGTGAAGTTGCGCATCATGCAGCCTATTGCGCACAGTTTGAGTTGAAACACGACGTCCTGTGGCTGACCGAAACGCATTATTCAACATGGTGGCATTGCTGTCAGGGTTCCTCCGAGCGGCAATCCGTAAGTAGCGGTCATCCACTACAGTAGTAGCCCTTTGGCGGCCTGAGCGAGGCCTGTCATCGACAGTTCCTGTATCTCTGTACCTCCTCCATGTCCGAACAACATCGCTTTGGTTCACTCTGAGACGCCTGGAAACTTCCCTTCTTGAGAGCCCTTCTTGACACAAAGTAACAATGCGGACGCGATCGAACTGCGGTATTGAACTTCTAGGCATGGTAGAACTACAGACAACATGAGCAGCGTACCTTCGTCCTGGTGGAATGACTGGAACTGATCGGCTGTCGTACCCCCTCCGTCTAATAGGCCCTGCTCATGCATGGTTGTTTACATCTTTGAACAGTTTTAGTGACATCTATGAACAGTCAAAGGGACTGTATCTTGGATACAATATACACAGTCAACGTCTATATGTCGGAGATCTGGGGACCGAGGTGATGCAAAAACTTTTTTTGATGTGTGTATATAAAAATCAATGTAACGTGATAGTTTGTGGGTATGTATGTCTCCTATGCGTTCATATACCATTCGTCCGATTGCGATGAAACTTGGGTGAGATGTTGAGTACACTCCAAGGAAGGTTTCTGACTTAGTAAATCCATTTTACAATAGGAAGCGCACGCGCAGATTCAACAAATGAGCGACGATGCGCGAAGCATTTCAACAAAGTCACGTTTGCGTTCATATACCATTCGTCCGATAGCGATGAAACTAGGCTGAGATTTTGTGTGCACTCCAGGGAACGTTTCTAGCTTAGTAAATCCCTTTAAAAATAGGTTGAGCACGAGTAGAATCAATAAATGAGCGACGACGCGCGAAGCAATTCAACAAAGTCCCATATAATTTCATATACCATTCATTCGATAGCGATGAAACTTGAGTGAGATGTTGTGTACCCTCCAGGTAAGGTTTCTGGCTTAGTACATACATTTTACAATAGGTAGCGCACCAGTATATTCAACAAATGAGCGATGACACGCGAAGCGTTTCAACAAAGTCCCGTATAAAGTCATATACCATTCGTCTGATAGTGATAAATGTTTGGTGAATTGTTGTGTACACTCCAGGAAAGGTTTCTGGCTAAGTAAATCCATTTTACAATACGAAGCGCACGCTTATATTCAACAAATGAGTGACTACGCGCGAAGCGTGTCGACAACGTCCCGTATACATTCACATACCATTCATCCGATTGCGATGAAACTTGGGAGAGATGTTGTGTACACTCCAGGGAAGGTTTCTGGCTGAGTACATCCATATTACAATATGTAGCGCAAGAGTAGAATCAACAAATGAGCGAAGACACGCGAAGCGTTTCAACCAAGTCCCGTATGCATTCATGTACCATTCGTCCGTAGCTATGAAACTTGGGTGAGATGTTGTGTACACGTCATGGAAAATTTCTGGCTAAGTAAATCCACTATACCATATGCAGCGCACAAGTTGAATCAACAAATGAGGGACGACGCGCGAAGCGTTTCAACAAAGTCCCGTATAAGGTCATATACCATTCTGCCGTTAGCGGTGAAACTTGGGTGAAATATGGTGGACACTCCAAGGAAGATTTCTGGCTTAGTAAATACATTTCACAGTAGGTAGCACACGAGTAGATTCGACAAATGAACGACGACACGCGGAGCGTTTCAATACAGTCCCCTATGTCTTCATATCCCATTAGTCCGATAGCGATGAAACTTGGGTGAGATGTTGTGGACACTTACGTGACGGTTTCTAACTTAGTAAATACATTTTACAGTAGGTAGCGCACGAGTAGATTCAACAAATGAGTGACGGAGCGCGAATCGTTTAAACAAAATCAGGTATGCGTTCATATACTATTCATCCGATTGCGATGAAACATTGATCAGTTATTGTGTACCCGCCAGGGAAGGGGACTTAGTAAATCCATTTCACAATAAGTAGCGCAAGAGTAGATGCAACAAATGGGTGACGACGCGCGAAGCGTTTCAACAAAATCCCCTATTGCGTTCATATAACATTCTTCGATTGCGATGAAACCTTGATGAGTTATTGTGTACACGCCAGGGAAGGGCTTCGACATTTCTCAATAGGTAGCGCACGAGTAGATTCAACAAATGAGTGACAACGCACGAATCGTTTAAACAAATCCCGTATACGTGCATATACCATTCATCCGATTGTGATGAATCATAGATGAGTTATTGTGTACACGCCAGGGAAGGGTTTCGACTTAGTAAATCCATTTCACAATAGGTAGCGTACGAGTAGATTCAACAAATGAGTGACAGCGATGAAACTTTTGAAAATTTTTGTTCATGCTCCCACGAATGGTTCTAAATTAGAAAATCCATTTTACGATAGCTTAGAGGCAGTTAACATGTTGTGTATCCAAAAGCACTTCAAGAAACAGAATTTCAACGCCAACACTTTCTTTGATTGGCATTGCAACGCATGCCGGGTACAGCTTGTCTATATATATAAAAATCAATGTAACGTGATAGTTTGTGGATATGTATGTCTCCTATGCGTTCATATACCATTCGTCCGATTGCGATGAAACTTGGGTGAGATGTTGAGTACACTCCAAGGAAGGTTTCTGACTTAGTAAATCCATTTTACAATAGGTAGCGCACGCGCAGATTCAACAAATGAGCGACGATGCGCGAAGCATTTCAACAAAGTCACGTTTGCGTTCATATACCATTCGTCCGATAGCGATGAAACTAGGCTGAGATTTTGTGTGCACTCCATGGAACGTTTCTAGCTTAGTAAATCCCTTTAAAAATAGGTAGAGCACGAGTAGAATCAACAAATGAGCGACGACGCGCGAAGCAATTCAACAAAGTCCCATATAATTTCATATACCATTCATCCGATAGCGATGAAACTTGAGTGAGATGTTGTGTATCCTCCAGGTAAGGTTTCTGGCTTAGTACATACATTTTACAATAGGTAGCGCACCAGTATATTCAACAAATGAGCGATGACACGCGAAGCGTTTCAACAAAGTCCCGTATAAAGTCATATACCATTCGTCTGATAGTGATAAATGTTTGGTGAATTGTTGTGTACACTCCAGGAAAGGTTTCTGGCTAAGTAAATCCATTTTACAATACGAAGCGCACGCTTATATTCAACAAATGAGTGACTACGCACGAAGCGTTTCGACAACGTCCCGTATACATTCACATACCATTCATCCGATTGCGATGAAACTTGGGTGAGATGTTGTGTACACTCCAGGGAAGGTTTCTGGCTGAGTACATCCATATTACAATATGTAGCGCAAGAGTAGAATCAACAAATGAGCGAAGACACGCGAAGCGTTTCAACCAAGTCCCGTATGCATTCATGTACCATTCGTCCGTAGCTATGAAACTTGGGTGAGATGTTGTGTACACGTCATGGAAAATTTCTGGCTTAGTAAATCCACTATACCATATGCAGCGCACAAGTTGAATCAACAAATGAGGGACGACGCGCGAAGCGTTTCAACAAAGTCCCGTATACGGTCATATACCATTCTGCCGTTAGCGGTGAAACTTGGGTGAAATATGGTGGACACTCCAAGGAAGGTTTCTGGCTAAGTAAATACATTTCACAGTAGGTAGCACACGAGTAGATTCGACAAATGAACGACGACACGCGGAGCGTTTCAATACAGTCCCCTATGTCTTCATATCCCATTAGTCCGATAGCGATGAAACTTGGGTGAGATGTTGTGGCAACTTACGTGACGGTTTCTAACTTAGTAAATACATTTTGCAGTAGGTAGCGCACGAGTAGATTCAACAAATGAGTGACGGAGCGCGAATCGTTTAAACAAAATCAGGTATGCGTTCATAAACTATTCATCCGATTGCGATGAAACATTGATCAGTTATTGTGTACCCGCCAGGGAAGGGGACTTAGTAAATCCATTTCACAATAAGTAGCGCAAGAGTAGATGCAACAAATGGGTGACGACGCGCGAAGCGTTTCAACAAAATCCCCTATTGCGTTCATATAACATTCTTCGATTGCGATGAAACCTTGATGAGTTATTGTGTACACGCCAGGGAAGGGCTTCGACATTTCTCAATAGGTAGCGCACGAGTAGATTCAACAAATGGGTGACAACGCACGAATCGTTTAAACAAATCCCGTATACGTGCATATACCATTCATCCGATTGCGATGAATCATAGATGAGTTATTGTGTACACGCCAGGGAAGGGTTTCGACTTAGTAAATCCATTTCACAATAGGTAGCGTACGAGTAGATTCAACAAATGAGTGACAGCGATGAAACTTTTGAAAATTTTTGTTCATGCTCCCACGAATGGTTCTAAATTAGAAAATCCATTTTACGATAGCTTAGAGGCAGTTAACATGTTGTGTATCCAAAAGCACTTCAAGAAACAGAATTTCAACGCCAACACTTTCTTTGATTGGCATTGCAACGCATGCCGGGTACAGCTTGTCTATCTATATATATAAAAATCAATGTAACGTGATAGTTTGTGGGTATGTATGTCTCCTATGCGTTCATATACCATTCGTCCGATTGCGATGAAACTTGAGTGAGATGTTGAGTACACTCCAAGGAAGGTTTCTGACTTAGTAAATCCATTTTACAATAGGTAGCGCACGCGCAGATTCAACAAATGAGCGACGATGCGCGAAGCATTTCAACAAAGTCACGTTTGCGTTCATATACCATTCGTCCGATAGCGATGAAACTAGGCTGAGATTTTGTGTGCACTCCAGGGAACGTTTCTAGCTTAGTAAATCCCTTTAAAAATATGTAGAGCACGAGTAGAATCAACAAATGAGCGACGACGCGCGAAGCAATTCAACAAGTCCCATATAATTTCATATACCATTCATCAGATAGCGATGATACTTGAGTGAGATGTTGTGTACCCTCCAGGTAAGGTTTCTGGCTTAGTACATACATTTTACAATAGGTAGCGCACTAGTAGATTCAACAAATGAGCGATGACACGCGAAGCGTTTCAACAAAGTCCCGTATAAAGTCATATACCATTCGTCTGATAGTGATAAATGTTTGGTGAATTGTTGTGTACACTCCAGGAAAGGTTTCTGGCTAAGTAAATCCATTTTACAATACGAAGCGCACGCTTATATTCAACAAATGAGTGACTACGCGCGAAGCGTTTCGACAACGTCCCGTATACATTCACATACCATTCATCCGATTGCGATGAAACTTGGGTGAGATGTTGTGTACACTCCAGGGAAGGTTTCTGGCTGAGTACATCCATATTACAATATGTAGCGCA
This sequence comes from Meconema thalassinum, assembly GCA_946902985.2. NCBI lineage: Eukaryota > Metazoa > Arthropoda > Insecta > Orthoptera > Tettigoniidae > Meconema > Meconema thalassinum. The sequence goes on along the minus strand of OX336392.1, from coordinate 514,043,546 downwards.
AGAGTAGAATCAACAAATGAGCGAAGACACGCGAAGCGTTTCAACCAAGTCCCGTATGCATTCATGTACCATTCGTCTGTAGCTATGAAACTTGGGTGAGATGTTGTGTACACGTCATGGAAAATTTCTGGCTTAGTAAATCCACTATACCATATGCAGCGCACAAGTTGATTCAACAAATGAGGGACGACGCGCGAAGCGTTTCAACAAAGTCCCGTATAAGGTCATATACCATTCTGCCGTTAGCGGTGAAACTTGGGTGAAATATGGTGGACACTCCAAGGAAGGTTTCTGGCTTAGTAAATACATTTCACAGTAGGTAGCACACGAGTAGATTCGACAAATGAACGACGACACGCGGAGCGTTTCAATACAGTCCCCTATGTCTTCATATCCCATTAGTCCGATAGCGATGAAACTTGGGTGAGATGTTGTGGACACTTACGTGACGGTTTCTAACTTAGTAAATACATTTTGCAGTAGGTAGCGCACGAGTAGATTCAACAAATGAGTGACGGAGCGCGAATCGTTTAAACAAAATCAGGTATGCGTTCATATACTATTCATCCGATTGCGATGAAACATTGATCAGTTATTGTGTACCCGCCAGGGAAGGGGACTTAGTAAATCCATTTCACAATAAGTAGCGCAGGAGTAGATGCAACAAATGGGTGACGACGCGCGAAGCGTTTCAACAAAATCCCCTATTGCGTTCATATAACATTCTTCGATTGCGATGAAACCTTGATGAGTTATTGTGTACACGCCAGGGAAGGGCTTCGACATTTCTCAATAGGTAGCGCACGAGTAGATTCAACAAATGAGTGACAACGCACGAATCGTTTAAACAAATCCCGTATACGTGCATATACCATTCATCCGATTGCGATGAATCATAGCTGAGTTATTGTGCACACTCCAGGGAAGGGTTTCGACTTAGTAAATCCATTTCACAATAGGCAGCGTACGAGTAGATTCAACAAATGAGTGACAGCGATGAAACTTTTGAAAATTTTTGTTCATGCTCCCACGAATGGTTCTAAATTAGAAAATCCATTTTACGATAGCTTAGAGGCAGTTAACATGTTGTGTATCCAAAAGCACTTCAAGAAACAGAATTTCAACGCCAACACTTTCTTTGATTGGCATTGCAATGCATGCCGGGTACAGCTTGTCTATATACACACATGAAAAAAAGTTTTGCATCACCTCGGTTCCAAGAGTTCCGGAACCGTTAAATACAAAGGGAATAGAGATCAACACAAACAACATTTCAGCTCGTTTTATTGCTCATGAGACCCACACATTGCATGTTGTACCATCATACAGCTAGACTTTCAGCATTTGTGGTCCAGATTGCAGTATACACCACTACCTCTAATACCCAGTAGCACGTCCTCTTGCATTGATGCATGCCTGTATTCGCCGTGGCATACTATCCACAAGTTCATCAAGACACTGTTGGTCCAAATTGTCCCACTCCTCAACGACAATTCGGCGTAAATCTCTCAGAGTGGTTGGTGGGTCAAGACGTCCATAAACAGCCCTTTTCAACATATCCCAGGCATGTTCGATAGGGTTCATGTCTGGCGAACATGCTGGCCACTGTAGTCGAGAGATGTCGTTATCTTGAAGGAACGCATTCACAAGATGTGCACGATGAGGTCGAGAATTGTCGTCCATGAAGACAAATGCCTCTCCAATATTCTGCCGATATGGTTGCACTATGGGTCGGAGGATGTCATTCAGGTATCGTAAAGCCGTTTCGGAGCCTTCCATGACCACCAGTGGCGTACGTCGGCCCCACATAATGCCACCCCAAAACATCAGGGAACCACCACCTTGCTGCACTCGCTGGACAGTGTGTCTAAGACGTTCAGCCTGACCAGGGTGCCTCCAAACACGTCTCCGACGATTGTCTGGTTGAAGGCATATGCGACACTCATCGGTGAAGAGAACGTGATGCCAATTCCGTGGGGTCCATTCAGCATGTTGTTGGGCCCATCTGTACCGCGCTGCATGGTGTCGGGGTTGCAAAGCTGGACCTCGCCATGGACGTCGGGAGTGAATTTGCGCATCATGCAGCCTATTGCGCACAGTTTGAGTTGAAACACGACGTCCTGTGGCTGAACGAAACGCATTATTCAACATGGTGGCATTGCTGTCAGGGTTCCTCCGAGCGGCAATCCGTAAGTAGCGGTCATCCACTACAGTAGTAGCCCTTGGGCGGCCTGAGCGAGGCCTGTCATCGACAGTTCCTGTATCTCTGTACCTCCTCCATGTCCGAACAACATCGCTTTGGTTCACTCTGAGACGCCTGGAAACTTCCCTTGTTGAGAGCCCTTCTTGACACAAAGTAACAATGCGGACGCGATCGAACTGCGGTATTGAACTTCTAGGCATGGTAGAACTACAGACAACATGAGCAGCGTACCTTCGTCCTGGTGGAATGACTGGAACTGATCGGCTGTCGTACCCCCTCCGTCTAATAGGCCCTGCTCATGCATGGTTGTTTACATCTTTGAACAGTTTTAGTGACATCTATGAACAGTCAAAGGGACTGTATCTTGGATACAATATACACAGTCAACGTCTATATGCCGGAGATCTGGGAACCGAGGTGATGCAAAAACGTTTTTTGATGTGTGTATATAAAAATCAATGTAACGTGATAGTTTGTGGGTATGTATGTCTCCTATGCGTTCATATACCATTCGTCCGATTGCGATGAAACTTGGGTGAGATTTTGTGTGCACTCCAGGGAACGTTTCTAGCTTAGTAAATCCCTTTAAAAATAGGTTGAGCACGAGTAGAATCAATAAATGAGCGACGACGCGCGAAGCAATTCAACAAAGTCCCATATAATTTCATATACCATTCATTCGATAGCGATGAAACTTGAGTGAGATGTTGTGTACCCTCCAGGTAAGGTTTCTGGCTTAGTACATACATTTTACAATAGGTAGCGCACCAGTATATTCAACAAATGACCGATGACACGCGAAGCGTTTCAACAAAGTCCCGTATAAAGTCATATACCATTCGTCTGATAGTGATAAATGTTTGGTGAATTGTTGTGTACACTCCAGGAAAGGTTTCTGGCTAAGTAAATCCATTTTACAATACGAAGCGCACGCTTATATTCAACAAATGAGTGACTACGCGCGAAGCGTTTCGACAACGTCCCGTATACATTCACATACCATTCATCCGATTGCGATGAAACTTGGGAGAGATGTTGTGTACACTCCAGGGAAGGTTTCTGGCTGAGTACATCCATATTACAATATGTAGCGCAAGAGTAGAATCAACAAATGAGCGAAGACACGCGAAGCGTTTCAACCAAGTCCCGTATGCATTCATGTACCATTCGTCCGTAGCTATGAAACGTGGGTGAGATGTTGTGTACACGTCATGGAAAATTTCTGGCTTAGTAAATCCACTATACCATATGCAGCGCACAAGTTGAATCAACAAATGAGGGACGACGCGCGAAGCGTTTCAACAAAGTCCCGTATAAGGTCATATACCATTCTGCCGTTAGCGGTGAAACTTGGGTGAAATATGGTGGACACTCCAAGGAAGATTTCTGGCTTAGTAAATACATTTCACAGTAGGTAGCACACGAGTAGATTCGACAAATGAACGACGACACGCGGAGCGTTTCAATACAGTCCCCTATGTCTTCATATCCCATTAGTCCGATAGCGATGAAACTTGGGTGAGATGTTGTGGACACTTACGTGACGGTTTCTAACTTAGTAAATACATTTTACAGTAGGTAGCGCACGAGTAGATTCAACAAATGAGTGACGGAGCGCGAATCGTTTAAACAAAATCAGGTATGCGTTCATATACTATTCATCCGATTGCGATGAAACATTGATCAGTTATTGTGTACCCGCCAGGGAAGGGGACTTAGTAAATCCATTTCACAATAAGTAGCGCAAGAGTAGATGCAACAAATGGGTGACGACGCGCGAAGCGTTTCAACAAAATCCCCTATTGCGTTCATATAACATTCTTCGATTGCGATGAAACCTTGATGAGTTATTGTGTACACGCCAGGGAAGGGCTTCGACATTTCTCAATAGGTAGCGCACGAGTAGATTCAACAAATGAGTGACAACGCACGAATCGTTTAAACAAATCCCGTATACGTGCATATACCATTCATCCGATTGTGATGAATCATAGATGAGTTATTGTGTACACGCCAGGGAAGGGTTTCGACTTAGTAAATCCATTTCACAATAGGTAGCGTACGAGTAGATTCAACAAATGAGTGACAGCGATGAAACTTTTGAAAATTTTTGTTCATGCTCCCACGAATGGTTCTAAATTAGAAAATCCATTTTACGATAGCTTAGAGGCAGTTAACATGTTGTGTATCCAAAAGCACTTCAAGAAACAGAATTTCAACGCCAACACTTTCTTTGATTGGCATTGCAACGCATGCCGGGTACAGCTTGTCTATATATATAAAAATCAATGTAACGTGATAGTTTGTGGATATGTATGTCTCCTATGCGTTCATATACCATTCGTCCGATTGCGATGAAACTTGGGTGAGATGTTGAGTACACTCCAAGGAAGGTTTCTGACTTAGTAAATCCATTTTACAATAGGTAGCGCACGCGCAGATTCAACAAATGAGCGACGATGCGCGAAGCATTTCAACAAAGTCACGTTTGCGTTCATATACCATTCGTCCGATAGCGATGAAACTAGGCTGAGATTTTGTGTGCACTCCAGGGAACGTTTCTAGCTTAGTAAATCCCTTTAAAAATAGGTAGAGCACGAGTAGAATCAACAAATGAGCGACGACGCGCGAAGCAATTCAACAAAGTCCCAAATAATTTCATATACCATTCATCCGATAGCGATGAAACTTGAGTGAGATGTTGTGTATCCTCCAGGTAAGGTTTCTGGCTTAGTACATACATTTTACAATAGGTAGCGCACCAGTATATTCAACAAATGAGCGATGACACGCGAAGCGTTTCAACAAAGTCCCGTATAAAGTCATATACCATTCGTCTGATAGTGATAAATGTTTGGTGAATTGTTGTGTACACTCCAGGAAAGGTTTCTGGCTAAGTAAATCCATTTTACAATACGAAGCGCACGCTTATATTCAACAAATGAGTGACTACGCACGAAGCGTTTCGACAACGTCCCGTATACATTCACATACCATTCATCCGATTGCGATGAAACTTGGGTGAGATGTTGTGTACACTCCAGGGAAGGTTTCTGGCTGAGTACATCCATATTACAATATGTAGCGCAAGAGTAGAATCAACAAATGAGCGAAGACACGCGAAGCGTTTCAACCAAGTCCCGTATGCATTCATGTACCATTCGTCCGTAGCTATGAAACTTGGGTGAGATGTTGTGTACACGTCATGGAAAATTTCTGGCTTAGTAAATCCACTATACCATATGCAGCGCACAAGTTGAATCAACAAATGAGGGACGACGCGCGAAGCGTTTCAACAAAGTCCCGTATACGGTCATATACCATTCTGCCGTTAGCGGTGAAACTTGGGTGAAATATGGTGGACACTCCAAGGAAGGTTTCTGGCTAAGTAAATACATTTCACAGTAGGTAGCACACGAGTAGATTCGACAAATGAACGACGACACGCGGAGCGTTTCAATACAGTCCCCTATGTCTTCATATCCCATTAGTCCGATAGCGATGAAACTTGGGTGAGATGTTGTGGCAACTTACGTGACGGTTTCTAACTTAGTAAATACATTTTGCAGTAGGTAGCGCACGAGTAGATTCAACAAATGAGTGACGGAGCGCGAATCGTTTAAACAAAATCAGGTATGCGTTCATAAACTATTCATCCGATTGCGATGAAACATTGATCAGTTATTGTGTACCCGCCAGGGAAGGGGACTTAGTAAATCCATTTCACAATAAGTAGCGCAAGAGTAGATGCAACAAATGGGTGACGACGCGCGAAGCGTTTCAACAAAATCCCCTATTGCGTTCATATAACATTCTTCGATTGCGATGAAACCTTGATGAGTTATTGTGTACACGCCAGGGAAGGGCTTCGACATTTCTCAATAGGTAGCGCACGAGTAGATTCAACAAATGGGTGACAACGCACGAATCGTTTAAACAAATCCCGTATACGTGCATATACCATTCATCCGATTGCGATGAATCATAGATGAGTTATTGTGTACACGCCAGGGAAGGGTTTCGACTTAGTAAATCCATTTCACAATAGGTAGCGTACGAGTAGATTCAACAAATGAGTGACAGCGATGAAACTTTTGAAAATTTTTGTTCATGCTCCCACGAATGGTTCTAAATTAGAAAATCCATTTTACGATAGCTTAGAGGCAGTTAACATGTTGTGTATCCAAAAGCACTTCAAGAAACAGAATTTCAACGCCAACACTTTCTTTGATTGGCATTGCAACGCATGCCGGGTACAGCTTGTCTATCTATATATATAAAAATCAATGTAACGTGATAGTTTGTGGGTATGTATGTCTCCTATGCGTTCATATACCATTCGTCCGATTGCGATGAAACTTGAGTGAGATGTTGAGTACACTCCAAGGAAGGTTTCTGACTTAGTAAATCCATTTTACAATAGGTGCGCACGCGCAGATTCAACAAATGAGCGACGATGCGCGAAGCATTTCAACAAAGTCACGTTTGCGTTCATATACCATTCGTCCGATAGCGATGAAACTAGGCTGAGATTTTGTGTGCACTCCAGGGAACGTTTCTAGCTTAGTAAATCCCTTTAAAAATATGTAGAGCACGAGTAGAATCAACAAATGAGCGACGACGCGCGAAGCAATTCAACAAGTCCCATATAATTTCATATACCATTCATCAGATAGCGATGATACTTGAGTGAGATGTTGTGTACCCTCCAGGTAAGGTTTCTGGCTTAGTACATACATTTTACAATAGGTAGCGCACTAGTAGATTCAACAAATGAGCGATGACACGCGAAGCGTTTCAACAAAGTCCCGTATAAAGTCATATACCATTCGTCTGATAGTGATAAATGTTTGGTGAATTGTTGTGTACACTCCAGGAAAGGTTTCTGGCTAAGTAAATCCATTTTACAATACGAAGCGCACGCTTATATTCAACAAATGAGTGACTACGCGCGAAGCGTTTCGACAACGTCCCGTATACATTCACATACCATTCATCCGATTGCGATGAAACTTGGGTGAGATGTTGTGTACACTCCAGGGAAGGTTTCTGGCTGAGTACATCCATATTACAATATGTAGCGCAAGAGTAGAATCAACAAATGAGCGAAGACACGCGAAGCGTTTCAACCAAGTCCCGTATGCATTCATGTACCATTCGTCTGTAGCTATGAAACTTGGGTGAGATGTTGTGTACACGTCATGGAAAATTTCTGGCTTAGTAAATCCACTATACCATATGCAGCGCACAAGTTGATTCAACAAATGAGGGACGACGCGCGAAGCGTTTCAACAAAGTCCCGTATAAGGTCATATACCATTCTGCCGTTAGCGGTGAAACTTGGGTGAAATATGGTGGACACTCCAAGGAAGGTTTCTGGCTTAGTAAATACATTTCACAGTAGGTAGCACACGAGTAGATTCGACAAATGAACGACGACACGCGGAGCGTTTCAATACAGTCCCCTATGTCTTCATATCCCATTAGTCCGATAGCGATGAAACTTGGGTGAGATGTTGTGGACACTTACGTGACGGTTTCTAACTTAGTAAATACATTTTGCAGTAGGTAGCGCACGAGTAGATTCAACAAATGAGTGACGGAGCGCGAATCGTTTAAACAAAATCAGGTATGCGTTCATATACTATTCATCCGATTGCGATGAAACATTGATCAGTTATTGTGTACCCGCCAGGGAAGGGGACTTAGTAAATCCATTTCACAATAAGTAGCGCAGGAGTAGATGCAACAAATGGGTGACGACGCGCGAAGCGTTTCAACAAAATCCCCTATTGCGTTCATATAACATTCTTCGATTGCGATGAAACCTTGATGAGTTATTGTGTACACGCCAGGGAAGGGCTTCGACATTTCTCAATAGGTAGCGCACGAGTAGATTCAACAAATGAGTGACAACGCACGAATCGTTTAAACAAATCCCGTATACGTGCATATACCATTCATCCGATTGCGATGAATCATAGCTGAGTTATTGTGCACACTCCAGGGAAGGGTTTCGACTTAGTAAATCCATTTCACAATAGGCAGCGTACGAGTAGATTCAACAAATGAGTGACAGCGATGAAACTTTTGAAAATTTTTGTTCATGCTCCCACGAATGGTTCTAAATTAGAAAATCCATTTTACGATAGCTTAGAGGCAGTTAACATGTTGTGTATCCAAAAGCACTTCAAGAAACAGAATTTCAACGCCAACACTTTCTTTGATTGGCATTGCAATGCATGCCGGGTACAGCTTGTCTATATACACACATGAAAAAAAGTTTTGCATCACCTCGGTTCCAAGAGTTCCGGAACCGTTAAATACAAAGGGAATAGAGATCAACACAAACAACATTTCAGCTCGTTTTATTGCTCATGAGACCCACACATTGCATGTTGTACCATCATACAGCTAGACTTTCAGCATTTGTGGTCCAGATTGCAGTACACACCACTACCTCTAATACCCAGTAGCACGTCCTCTTGCATTGATGCATGCCTGTATTCGCCGTGGCATACTATCCACAAGTTCATCAAGACACTGTTGGTCCAAATTGTCCCACTCCTCAACGACAATTCGGCGTAAATCTCTCAGAGTGGTTGGTGGGTCAAGACGTCCATAAACAGCCCTTTTCAACATATCCCAGGCATGTTCGATAGGGTTCATGTCTGGCGAACATGCTGGCCACTGTAGTCGAGAGATGTCGTTATCTTGAAGGAACGCATTCACAAGATGTGCACGATGAGGTCGAGAATTGTCGTCCATGAAGACAAATGCCTCTCCAATATTCTGCCGATATGGTTGCACTATGGGTCGGAGGATGTCATTCAGGTATCGTAAAGCCGTTTCGGAGCCTTCCATGACCACCAGTGGCGTACGTCGGCCCCACATAATGCCACCCCAAAACATCAGGGAACCACCACCTTGCTGCACTCGCTGGACAGTGTGTCTAAGACGTTCAGCCTGACCAGGGTGCCTCCAAACACGTCTCCGACGATTGTCTGGTTGAAGGCATATGCGACACTCATCGGTGAAGAGAACGTGATGCCAATTCCGTGGGGTCCATTCAGCATGTTGTTGGGCCCATCTGTACCGCGCTGCATGGTGTCGGGGTTGCAAAGCTGGACCTCGCCATGGACGTCGGGAGTGAATTTGCGCATCATGCAGCCTATTGCGCACAGTTTGAGTTGAAACACGACGTCCTGTGGCTGAACGAAACGCATTATTCAACATGGTGGCATTGCTGTCAGGGTTCCTCCGAGCGGCAATCCGTAAGTAGCGGTCATCCACTACAGTAGTAGCCCTTGGGCGGCCTGAGCGAGGCCTGTCATCGACAGTTCCTGTATCTCTGTACCTCCTCCATGTCCGAACAACATCGCTTTGGTTCACTCTGAGACGCCTGGAAACTTCCCTTGTTGAGAGCCCTTCTTGACACAAAGTAACAATGCGGACGCGATCGAACTGCGGTATTGAACTTCTAGGCATGGTAGAACTACAGACAACATGAGCAGCGTACCTTCGTCCTGGTGGAATGACTGGAACTGATCGGCTGTCGTACCCCCTCCGTCTAATAGGCCCTGCTCATGCATGGTTGTTTACATCTTTGAACAGTTTTAGTGACATCTATGAACAGTCAAAGGGACTGTATCTTGGATACAATATACACAGTCAACGTCTATATGCCGGAGATCTGGGAACCGAGGTGATGCAAAAACGTTTTTTGATGTGTGTATATAAAAATCAATGTAACGTGATAGTTTGTGGGTATGTATGTCTCCTATGCGTTCATATACCATTCGTCCGATTGCGATGAAACTTGGGTGAGATGTTGAGTACACTCCAAGGAAGGTTTCTGACTTAGTAAATCCATTTTACAATAGAAGCGCACGCGCAGATTCAACAAATGAGCGACGATGCGCGAAGCATTTCAACAAAGTCACGTTTGCGTTCATATACCATTCGTCCGATAGCGATGAAACTAGGCTGAGATTTTGTGTGCACTCCAGGGAACGTTTCTAGCTTAGTAAATCCCTTTAAAAATAGGTTGAGCACGAGTAGAATCAATAAATGAGCGACGACGCGCGAAGCAATTCAACAAAGTCCCATATAATTTCATATACCATTCATTCGATAGCGATGAAACTTGAGTGAGATGTTGTGTACCCTCCAGGTAAGGTTTCTGGCTTAGTACATACATTTTACAATAGGTAGCGCACCAGTATATTCAACAAATGAGCGATGACACGCGAAGCGTTTCAACAAAGTCCCGTATAAAGTCATATACCATTCGTCTGATAGTGATAAATGTTTGGTGAATTGTTGTGTACACTCCAGGAAAGGTTTCTGGCTAAGTAAATCCATTTTACAATACGAAGCGCACGCTTATATTCAACAAATGAGTGACTACGCGCGAAGCGTTTCGACAACGTCCCGTATACATTCACATACCATTCATCCGATTGCGATGAAACTTGGGAGAGATGTTGTGTACACTCCAGGGAAGGTTTCTGGCTGAGTACATCCATATTACAATATGTAGCGCAAGAGTAGAATCAACAAATGAGCGAAGACACGCGAAGCGTTTCAACCAAGTCCCGTATGCATTCATGTACCATTCGTCCGTAGCTATGAAACGTGGGTGAGATGTTGTGTACACGTCATGGAAAATTTCTGGCTTAGTAAATCCACTATACCATATGCAGCGCACAAGTTGAATCAACAAATGAGGGACGACGCGCGAAGCGTTTCAACAAAGTCCCGTATAAGGTCATATACCATTCTGCCGTTAGCGGTGAAACTTGGGTGAAATATGGTGGACACTCCAAGGAAGATTTCTGGCTTAGTAAATACATTTCACAGTAGGTAGCACACGAGTAGATTCGACAAATGAACGACGACACGCGGAGCGTTTCAATACAGTCCCCTATGTCTTCATATCCCATTAGTCCGATAGCGATGAAACTTGGGTGAGATGTTGTGGACACTTACGTGACGGTTTCTAACTTAGTAAATACATTTTGCAGTAGGTAGCGCACGAGTAGATTCAACAAATGAGTGACGGAGCGCGAATCGTTTAAACAAAATCAGGTATGCGTTCATATACTATTCATCCGATTGCGATGAAACATTGATCAGTTATTGTGTACCCGCCAGGGAAGGGGACTTAGTAAATCCATTTCACAATAAGTAGCGCAAGAGTAGATGCAACAAATGGGTGACGACGCGCGAAGCGTTTCAACAAAATCCCCTATTGCGTTCATATAACATTCTTCGATTGCGATGAAACCTTGATGAGTTATTGTGTACACGCCAGGGAAGGGCTTCGACATTTCTCAATTGGTAGCGCACGAGTAGATTCAACAAATGAGTGACAACGCACGAATCGTTTAAATAAATCCCGTATACGTGCATATACCATTCATCCGATTGCGATGAATCATAGATGAGTTATTGTGTACACGCCAGGGAAGGGTTTCGACTTAGTAAATCCATTTCACAATAGGTAGCGTACGAGTAGATTCAACAAATGAGTGACAGCGATGAAACTTTTGAAAATTTTTGTTCATGCTCCCACGAATGGTTCTAAATTAGAAAATCCATTTTACGATAGCTTAGAGGCAGTTAACATTTTGTGTATCCAAAAGCACTTCAAGAAACAGAATTTCAACGCCAACACTTTCTTTGATTGGCATTGCAACGCATGCCGGGTACAGCTTGTCTATATATATAAAAATCAATGTAACGTGATAGTTTGTGGATATGTATGTCTCCTATGCGTTCATATACCATTCGTCCGATTGCGATGAAACTTGGGTGAGATGTTGAGTACACTCCAAGGAAGGTTTCTGACTTAGTAAATCCATTTTACAATAGGTAGCGCACGCGCAGATTCAACAAATGAGCGACGATGCGCGAAGCATTTCAACAAAGTCACGTTTGCGTTCATATACCATTCGTCCGATAGCGATGAAACTAGGCTGATATTTTGTGTGCACTCCAGGGAACGTTTCTAGCTTAGTAAATCCCTTTAAAAATAGGTAGAGCACGAGTAGAATCAACAAATGAGCGACGACGCGCGAAGCAATTCAACAAAGTCCCATATAATTTCATATACCATTCATCCGATAGCGATGAAACTTGAGTGAGATGTTGTGTATCCTCCAGGTAAGGTTTCTGGCTTAGTACATACATTTTACAATAGGTAGCGCACCAGTATATTCAACAAATGAGCGATGACACGCGAAGCGTTTCAACAAAGTCCCGTATAAAGTCATATACCATTCGTCTGATAGTGATAAATGTTTGGTGAATTGTTGTGTATACTCCAGGAAAGGTTTCTGGCTAAGTAAATCCATTTTACAATACGAAGCGCACGCTTATATTCAACAAATGAGTGACTACGCACGAAGCGTTTCGACAACGTCCCGTATACATTCACATACCATTCATCCGATTGCGATGAAACTTGGGTGAGATGTTGTGTACACTCCAGGGAAGGTTTCTGGCTGAGTACATCCATATTACAATATGTAGCGCAAGAGTAGAATCAACAAATGAGCGAAGACACGCGAAGCGTTTCAACCAAGTCCCGTATGCATTCATGTACCATTCGTCCGTAGCTATGAAACTTGGGTGAGATGTTGTGTACACGTCATGGAAAATTTCTGGCTTAGTAAATCCACTATACCATATGCAGCGCACAAGTTGAATCAACAAATGAGGGACGACGCGCGAAGCGTTTCAACAAAGTCCCGTATAAGGTCATATACCATTCTGCCGTTAGCGGTGAAACTTGGGTGAAATATGGTGGACACTCCAAGGAAGGTTTCTGGCTAAGTAAATACATTTCACAGTAGGTAGCACACGAGTAGATTCGACAAATGAACGACGACACGCGGAGCGTTTCAATACAGTCCCCTATGTCTTCATATCCCATTAGTCCGATAGCGATGAAACTTGGGTGAGATGTTGTGGACACTTACGTGACGGTTTCTAACTTAGTAAATACATTTTGCAGTAGGTAGCGCACGAGTAGATTCAACAAATGAGTGACGGAGCGCGAATCGTTTAAACAAAATCAGGTATGCGTTCATATACTATTCATCCGATTGCGATGAAACATTGATCAGTTATTGTGTACTCGCCAGGGAAGCGGACTTAGTAAATCCATTTCACAATAAGTAGCGCAAGAGTAGATGCAACAAATGGGTGACGACGCGCGAAGCGTTTCAACAAAATCCCCTATTGCGTTCATATAACATTCTTCGATTGCGATGAAACCTTGATGAGTTATTGTGTACACGCCAGGGAAGGGCTTCGACATTTCTCAATAGGTAGCGCACGAGTAGATTCAACAAATGAGTGTAAACGCACGAATCGTTTAAACAAATCCCGTATACGTGCATATACCATTCATCCGATTGCGATGAATCATAGATGAGTTATTGTGTACACGCCAGGGAAGGGTTTCGACTTAGTAAATCCATTTCACAATAGGTAGCGTACGAGTAGATTCAACAAATGAGTGACAGCGATGAAACTTTTGAAAATTTTTGTTCATGCTCCCACGAATGGTTCTAAATTAGAAAATCCATTTTACGATAGCTTAGAGGCAGTTAACATGTTGTGTATCCAAAAGCACTTCAAGAAACAGAATTTCAACGCCAACACTTTCTTTGATTGGCATTGCAACGCATGCCGGGTACAGCTTGTATATATATACATAGATTATATATAAACTTTTGAACTGACGGTGGTTTTGGGGTCTGGGGGATGTGAAACGTGAAGATATGTCGAAATTTTCCGGAAGTCGGAACGTGGTACCCATTGCAATAGTTAGCTTTCTAATGAAATCTACCTAAAATAGCTAAAACTAACTACAAACTTAAATAACAGAGGAAGATAGGGAAAACCAAAGAAGAATAAGATAATTAAACGACAGAACAAGAAATGCCTTCAAACCTTGAGGGACTTGGAAGGAAGGAGTGCCATGAAAGGCAGTCAAGAAAGGGAAAGGGAAGAGGGCTCGCTCCAAAGTAAGTGGAAAAGGGGGAAAAACCGGATCAAGCTCAGGAAACCCTCGGGGTCGCCAATTTCCTAACTCAACAGGCGTGAGACCTTGAGGGTGTAGCACTATCCAGGGTCCACCAGACGTGGTGGGGCTACATACACCCTGCCTCCTTGAGGGCCTTGAGCAGAAGGCAGAAGATAACATTAAAAGAAAAAGAAGCCTGATCCCTCGCAGAAGGGAAAGATGAGACAAGGGCCAATTAAGGCGGGAGAAAATGAACAGACTCCCGAGGCCTCAGATGCCCTAATACCGTCGGGGTCGGAAGAGAACAAGTGTTGACCAAGAGAGGCCGACAGGAAAGATAACTGAAAGAAGCCCAGCACAAGTAAGTGGAAGCAATGCCCGACTCAGCTGGGGTTCCGTGGTCGCTAACTTACGTCACTAGATGTGAGCCCCTGCGGAGGTGAGAATGAGAATTAAGGGACTTTGAAGAAAGGAGAGCCACGAACGGCAGAGAGGAGAGGGACAGCCCCAATGGCAATGGAAGAAGGAGAAAAACCGGAATCCCTCGGGGTCGCCTCCTCCCGAACCTAGCCCTAGGCTGCACCATGCGTCGTAGGGTCCTTCTTTAGGGCCTTGTGCAGAAGGCAGGAGATATAATGAAAAGTACTACATTACATAACATTTGCATGTTCAATTTGAAGCACACTGTTTCACGGATGTACTACTTAGTTATTGTTGTTTTAAGGGGCGGAACTACGAGGTCATCTGCCCCTCTTAACACGGATTTAAGTATACAAATTTGGAATGGAATTTAAAATTTAGAGATGGATACCTAAATTTGAAAAGAACGAAAATTAATTTTAAAAACAAATGATTGTAAAAATAAACAAATTACGGGAAAAAATATATCATTCAAAACAGAACAAGTCTTTGGGTCAATGCACACTGGCAAATTTAGATGGCTGGCCCTAACCCACTCTCACTTATAAAGCGGATAACGCGATCAGCAGCCACCGCGTCATCGGCTAATATAAGTTTGAGTGTCGTCTGCAAACCAAGGTTTCTTCTTAAGTCAGCAAGATCCACACACTCGGTAAAAATGTGGGCCACGGTGAATACGGCTCCACAGGTACAAAGTGGGGGGTCTTCCCTTCTCATTAGGTACGAGTGGGTGGATCTTGTATGACCTATCCTTAGCCTACACAAAATGACGGACTCCATCCGTGACCGGAAAGAGCTCCGCCATACGCGATTAGTTCCCTTGATCGCTCTCGATTTACTGGGCAGTGGGTCAGCTAGCCACTGACGTTCCCTAAAAGCCAGAACTTGTAGGCGTAACTGAGAGCGAATATCTCTAGCGGGTACCTCCATTGGTCGAGGTGGTAGTGATACCGCCTCTTTTGCAGCTTGATCAGCTAACTCATTTCCCACAATTCCCATGTGGCTTGGAAGCCAAGGAATGGTGATTCGAGTGTCAGCATGGCACAACCATGCTAGTAGGTCGTGGATTCGCCGCACTAGGGGGTGTTGCGGGAAACATGTAGCAATTGACTGCAACGAACTCAAAGAGTCCGTACACACGAGAAAGTGGATTCGTGCATCCTGTAGTGCAAACAGGAGAGCTTCACAGATGTCAAGGATCTCCGCAGTAAACACACTACAAGCTTCAGGGAAAGAGAATTTGGTATTTGCATCATCAATAACGTAAGCACAACCCGCCTTCTCGTCTACCTTCGAACCATCCGTGTAGAGAATGCCAGCGTCCGAAAATTGGTGAACTATGCTGTGGAAATACCTCCGAAAAACGGAGGCATCCGTGATCACCTTAGGATCTCGTCCTCGTCCAAGCATTCATTACAATGTTGCCATATTAATGCTCTGTCACTGGTTGCGCATCACGACGAAATACAGACAATAATAAACGAAAACAATATCCATATCCTCTGCATAAGTGAAAGTTGGTTAAAACCTGACATCCCGTCTAGCATGGTAGAACTAAATCGGTACTCGCTGGAACGTCATGACAGAAATGATGGGAGGCGAGCAGGCGGGGTTGCCATGTACTGTAGAAGCGACTTAAAAAGACGGGTAATATGTGTATCAACACTTAGCACACAACCAGGACCGGAATTCATGTTTGTTGAAGTAATTGTTGGGCAACAAAAGACTCTGGTAGCTGTTGTATATAAGCCGCCAAGAATAACAAACATGAGTGAATTTGAAAACCGCTTGCTCGACTTACTTCCAAGCTACGAACACGTAATAGCCGTGGGTGACTACAATACCAATTTACTGACACAGACGTACGAGACCAAGCAATTACAAAACCTGTTCTCTTCCTGCGACATGACGATTCTTCCCCTAGAACCTACAAACCACATTTACTCTGATAAATACGAATCACATACACTCATTGACCATCTTGTGACAAGCAATATCGACAGAGTTGAAACCTTCGGGCAAATACCCGTACCATCTATCTCCACCCATGACCTAATTTACCTATCGTACTCCCTTCGTGTGCCTAAGTACACACCTAAATATATTATCACTAGAAACATGAAAAATATTAATATGGATGACTTAAAACATGACGCATACAACCTTCCCTGGAATGACATATTACAATTAGATAACATTGACGTAAAAGTAAACAAGTTAAATTCTCTTATTATTAGTCTGTATGACAAACATGCCCCTAAACATTCGATCAAAGTTACTCGCCCAGCATGCCCATGGTTAAATGATAACATTGAAAGTATGATGGCACAGCGTGATGCACTGTTCCGGCGTTTTAAACGTACCCGTGACGAAACTGATTTTGAAAATTATCGTGTGCTCAGAAATCGTATTAAGCAGCTCGTAAGAAACGCCAGATTCTCCTACATACAAAACGTGACAAAGAAGATGAATACAAGGAATGCCTGGAATAATATGCGTTCTCTAGGTATAGGCAAACAGCAGCAACAGACACATGTACCAGACATACCGCTTGATGAGTTAAATGAATATTTCACTGAAGAGAGAGTACCAACTAATTCAACACCCCATGATCCTTTTCACCCACTACCTGACCACCCGCTCTTTACTTTCCATCCGGTTACGGCAGACAAAGTAAAAAAGGTACTATATTCCATAAAATCAAAAGCGAGAGGAGTTGATGATATTCCCATATCCTTCATACATAATATCATCGGTGCCGTTCTACCAATTATTACTCACATATTCAACCATAGTCTTACAACTAACACCTTTCCCTCCCTATGAAAACAAGCCAATGTCATCCCTATTCCTAAGAAAACCGAACCTTTATTTCCATCTGACTATCGGCCAATATCCATTCTACCTGCACTTTCAAAAGCCCTCGAGCGTCTTGTTCATGAGCAAGTACTTGAATATTTGAATAATAATAATAATAATAATAAATAGCCTTACAAATCCCATAAGGGCTATGGCCTCCTGCTTTGCAGGGAATTGCTCAGTTTTAACCCATCAGGTGAGCAAGTCCTGAGGAGCATTCGGGGTTATTCTTTCTGATTGGGCCTTCTATATAGATGTGCAGCTGATTAAAGATTAAGTAAATTATATTACGCTGGCATAACATTCGCTACAACCATCTTCATTTCTGAGTCTGGCGATATCAAGGCCTCAAATATCCATTAGTATTACGGAAATCATAATAGCCATCAACCAATATCTGGGAGGTTCCCATTGCCACTAAGCACAAAGCTTACCCTGTCTAAGCACTTGAACAATGACAGGAACTGCCAAGTCTTCACTCTTCAGTAAAATCTACGTATATTGAACCGTTTCAAATAGGTCTTTTTAAAATGTAATACAAAACCTTACCGGTGGAGTTTTAACATCTAGTTTGGATGCAGATACCTATACACGTTCTTTAACAACCCACAAATCATTCACTATGTTGTGCACACGTGGTCCCGGAACGAATTAACAAGTGTTTCGCAAGATAGTCGAACCTTTTGAATTCCTTGTAACAGGTGATGCAGTAAGGTTATTTTCCCTAGTGAACACGATGATGTTTCCTCAAATTAGAGCGCGAGACAATGTGGTCTCATCCCTGAGTGAACTACTATTTGAATAGCCGTTCTCTTTTAGACCCTCTGCAATCAGGTTTCAAGAAGGGACATAGCACTGCAACAGCATTACTCAAAGTGACTGACGACATTAGACACGCAATGGACCAAAAACTGGTGACAATCCTCACCCTCCTCGACTTCAGCAGTGCTTTTGACACCATAAATACTCAGACACTATTGAAAAAGATGGAATTTTATTACTTCGACCAGCAGACAATTTACTTTTTCGCATCATACCTGAATAATCGCCAGCAACGTGTTGTAACCCAGGATAAAACTTCTCAGTGGCTAAGCAGAAAGTCAGGCGCCCCACAGGGCAATGTACTAGGACCCTTGCTTTTTGTACTATATATCAACGACATCTCATCTAATTTAAAAATTGCAAATATCACCTATATGCGGATGATTTGCAAATATACTCCCACTGCAAGACAAATGACATTCCATTGACAATTGAAACTATCAACGCTGACCTTCAACGACTTGGAAAATATTCTCAGGAAAATTCCCTTCTTCTGAATCCATCCAAAACACAAGTTATCATAATTGGCTCTCAAAAACTATTGACGTCACTCCGAGATCAAATTATTCCCCCAATTGTACTGAACAACAATGAAATTCCATACTGTCCTACAGTGAAAAATCTAGGTGTGATAATAAATCAGGCTCTTAACTGGTCTGAACATGTACAGAATGTATGCAAGAAGATTTTCGCAACGCTCCACTCCCTCAAAAGAGAAAAAGATATTTTACCATTTAAAGTAAGAATCCTACTCATACAGACACTAATACTTCCTATTCTTGACTACTGTGACGTTATTCTTGTAGACCCAACCAAAACATTAACTTTGAAACTTCAACGAGCTCTGAACTCTTGCATACGATTTATCTACGATCTGAGCTATGATAAACATATCACTCCCTATTATTGCGCTCTTTCCTGGCTGAAACCTGAACTACGTCGATCATATCACATTCTTGTCCAGATTTTCCGATTATTGTCTGACGACAGACCACTATACTTATCAAATAAATTCAAGTACTTGTCTTCTTTCCATGGTAATAATACACGCCCTGGTTCTTCCCTCTCCATTCCTATTCATCGCTCCTCTATATACAACAACTCTTTTCATGTGGTGGGGTCTAGGCTGTGGAATACCCTTCCAGCCAGTGTCAGGGGTATCACATCACTATCTAAATGCAAGGCCACCTGCTGGGGCAGCCTGCTGAACATTGCTGACCGACAACAAGTGTGACTGGATGAGTGAATGAGAGTGTGAAAGTCATGATCAATGTCAATTATTATTGTTTAATTTTGTCGCCATAATATGTTTATTGTATTGTTTTAATGTGGTTAAGTGTAAGAGAGGGCCAAGAGCCCTAACTGCGCCACCAATAAAGGCAATAATAATAATAATAATAATAATAATAATAATAATAATAATAATAATAATAATAATAATAATAGATCTAACGGAAATTCCGGATGCGGGACTTGCCACGGAGGCACCTCGCTAGGTGTCCGGATCATACAGGGACCTACATCCACTCCTATTTCAGTACACGAGCTATCGAGTCTAATACAAAAACTGGCCGAGTGGCACGAGGCTGGTTGGCGTACCTCTGGTGGTATTGGATACTGAAGAGAGCTCCATAGCTCGGATGTTGCGGCATTTGATGCACATTGGCAGCTTATGGTAAAAGCATATGTTGGTGTCTATAATTTAGTGGTGGAACACCCGATTCGGCGAGTAGGCTGGGTATCGGACTGGTCCGGAAGGCACCGGTACCAGCCTAACGTTCCTATGGTGGATACTGTCCAGCATTTTCAAGGTTGTCGGCCTTGTTGAACCGTATGCCACAGAACCATAGTCT
Source organism: Meconema thalassinum (assembly GCA_946902985.2). Classification (NCBI taxonomy): domain Eukaryota; kingdom Metazoa; phylum Arthropoda; class Insecta; order Orthoptera; family Tettigoniidae; genus Meconema; species Meconema thalassinum. Next base: position 514,023,352 of record OX336392.1, on the reverse strand, counting down.
AGCCGGGACAGGACAAGGGCATGGTAGAACCGTAGAACCCACTTAGTGCCAATAAGAAACTTGACCATGTTCAGTTTCCTGAGACACGTCGTTTTTAGTTGCCGTATATGGTGCTGCCACGTTAATTTGCTGTCAAAATGGAGCCCCTGAAAACGATAAGAGTCAACCAACGGCAACATAGCATCCCTGATATGTAGTTCAGAGTGTAATTGTAGCCTCCGGAGCCGACAAAAAATGGACAGCGGAGGTTTTCGCTGCTGAAAAACGAAAACCCCGGTCGTGAGCCCACCCGTCGACCCGGTTAATAGCTAGCTGCAATTGCCGTTCCACGATTGCTATACTTCCAGCGCAGTAATGCAGAGCTAAATCGTCTACATACAGCGATGGAACTACCGCGGACCCGGCGGCGGCAACAATGCCAATTATGGCAATCGCGAACAAGGTGACACTCGGCACTGAATCCTGAGGAACTCCATTTTCATGAGTATGGTATTGCGATAATGTCCTACCGAACCTTACACGGAAGAGTCGGACGGACATGAAATTCGCAATGAAAGTCGGTAGATTACCACGGAGTCCCCACTCATGAAGGGTGGAGAGGATCCCGTAGCGCCATGTGGTGTCGTAGGCTTTCTCGAGGTTAAAGAAAACCGTGGCTAGGTGTTGCCTTCGGAGAAATGCCTCCTGTATGGCCCTCTCAAGTCGCACCAGATGGTCAGTGGTGGACCTATGAGAGCGAAATCCACACTGGTACTCAGACAGGAGACCTCTCTTCTCCAGAAACCACACCAGCCGACGGCATGAATGTACTATTTTTTGTTTGTTTCTCCACTTATCTATATATCAAGCTAGGAAACGTTTGGAGAATTTGCATAGAAATATTATTTATCTTATTCTGTAATGATAGTTTGAAAATAAACCCAAATTTTGCTCCTTTAAACTGAGTTTACTTTTAAAATATAAAGTGTTACGATTTCTCTTCTTTTTTAGTGCAGTGTATTATTATTGACTATTGAGGAAAGAGATTGCTGAAGATGACAGACGCAATAACTGTAATTTCATTTTGCTATCCGGAGCAGAGTGTAGGCTACTGCTTATGTCAGTGTGTCTCAAGGGAGTGTTAAAAAGATTGAGCGATTTGTAAACTAACTACCTATACAAATGGCTATACTAAGTAGAAACCTTGCAAAAGACTAGGGTAAAGTTAAGTAACTCCGTGATACTAAGCTTTTTTTTGTCACGGTTTCAGAAATTTTAGATTTCAGTTATTTCGATTGGTTTCATTTTTAAGAGGAATACCCTACGGAACATTTCTGCCATATATCTTACAAATATTCATAAGTTGATGATGATAATTGTTGTTTTAAGGGGCCTAACATCTAGGTTATCGGCCCCTAATGGTTTGGGTGATCGTGAAGATGAAAATGCAAACTTAAAACTAAAACCAACCACCAACCTACATACTAGAAGGAGAAATGGAAACCTAAAGGAGAATAAGGCAAATAAAAGGGCCGAAGGAAAAGAAATGCCCTCAACCCTCGGAGAAGGCGGATTGAGGGACTTGGATGGAAGGAGAGCCACGAAAGGCAGATAGGAAAGTGAAAGAGGAGAGGGTCCGCCCCAGAGGTAAGGGACAAAAAGGGAAAAACGGACCCAGCTCAGGAAGCCCTCGGGGTCGCCAACTCCCGAACTCACCAGCCGTGAGCCCCTGAGGGTGGAGCATTATCTAGGGTGCACCAAAAGTGGTGGGGCTACATACACCCGGCCTCCTTGAGGGCCTTAAGCAGAAGGCAGGAGGTAACATGAAAAGAAAAAGAAGGCTGACCCCTCGCAGAAGGAGGGAATCAGAAAAGATGAGACAAGGGCCAATTAAGGCGGGAAAGGAAGTGACTCCCTAGGCCTCGGATACCCTAATACCGTCGGGGTCGGAAGAGAACAAGAGTTGACCAAGTGAGGTCGACAGGAAAGAAGACAGAGAGGAGCCCGGCACAAGTAAGTGGAAGCAATGCCGGACTCAGCTGGGGCCCCGTGGTCGCCAACCCACGCCCACAAGATGTGAGCCCCTGGGGGAAACAAATATTCATAAGTTATTTCGAGCTATTAACTAACAAAATCCGGTAGTAGAAGTAGGTAAAGCCGTGATATTCAAGTTACTCCGTGATAGCATGGTGTTCACCATTCAGTGTGCTTTTTAATCGTGAAAACTAATGTTTAATATACAGTAATAATAGTGTTCAAACTGTATTTAGACTATACGTTTTTATTACCCCATATTGCCCATATTGAAACATTTTATTACACATTGTTTTATAGATAAAACACATTCTATTAAAAATATTCCATTAAACATATCTTAAGTCTCCTTAGTCATTATCAGATTCCTCACACCTATCACACATAAAATAGACATTATCGGTACCAGACATTACAAAACTGATAATCAATCCATTCGGCTCCATTCTTCCTCTTGGTGTCATCCGCCAAGGGAGCCACCTCACGCACCACAAACATCATCGTCATTGTTCTGGGGTCTGGAATTAGGCCTAGACCGATCTATTGTGTCTATCTCGACACATTATCTTCACTTCAAATTCAGGTGACACAAAGAGTGGCTTTCCAATTTTTACAAGGGTTGCACTTCCTGGATCGGCTGAATAGTTTGTGCAATGATCTTTTAGTGTACTCCACGGGTTATTAAAACGTCTATTGGCCTTGTATACTGACCATCCTTCTACCTTCATCGACCTCAATGCTTCTTTAAGTGTTTCAGCTGTGTAGGAGCGAGCTTCTTTATTCCGTTTTGGCGCCATTTCAGCGTCCAACCTAAGAAAAACGTACTTATTGCTAAGCTCACACACCTTTCATGCGTAACAGTACATGCATGTAAGTTTTGTATGCGAATGGTCTGCATCTTACCTCTGAGTGGTGTTAAAATGAAACTTATACAATGAAACAGCTGTTTATAAGAAATTAAAATCTTCACCACAGATTTCACTGGATGTAGATCACTTGTTGAAATGTCAACTCTCTGTTAATATATTTTTTAAACTTCATTGAGTTAGCCAAAGATAGACTGCCATCTGTTGGTAAAAACTTAGAACTATCGTAATTGAACCTACGTAGTGATAGAGGAAATACGCTTTATCACGGTGTTACTTGATATCACGGAGTAACTTAACTCTACCCTACTTAGTGTGAAATAATTAGACACAAGACGAATAAGGTTTTTAACATCAAGCTTTTCAAAACCTCAATGTGTGCAATTATTGTAAGCTACACTTTGAATGAGCAATTTTAATGTCGGTGATCCCAAAAAAAAGTAAGGTTGGAGTTTACTCACCTCGACGCTCTTCGAGCGCGGATCGGCGACCTGCACCGTCTCATCCGGGGGCAACCGCCATGAGTTGCGCTCCACGCCCGCGTTGGCGTGCATGGCGCCACTCTAACCAGCCTCCTGTAACAAGGGTACATACTACAGGTCAAGCGGCCGTATTTTGTGCGGACAGTTTGTATTTAAGTCACTTAGTGATGCTGATAATGATGATTGTTGTTTTAAGGGGCCTAACATTTGGGTTATCCGCCCCTAATGATCTGGGTGGTAGTGGCAGATAAGATGAGAATGAAAACGATAACTAATACTAACTACAGACTTACATACTAGAAGAAGAAATGGTAAAAAATAAAGGATAAGGCAAATAAAGAACAGGAAGATAAGAAATGCCCTCAACCCTCCAAGAATGAGGATTGAGGGACTTGGAACAAAGGAGAGCCATAAAAGGCAGATAGGAAAGGAAAATAGGAGAGAGCCCCCCCCCCCCCTCCCCACAGGTCAGTGGAAAAAGGAAAAAAAAACAGACCCAGGTCAATAAAAACCGGGATCGCCAACTCCCAAACTCACCAGCCGTGAGCCCTTAAGGGTGTAGCACTATCCAGGGTGCACCAGAAGTGGTGGAACTACATACACCCTGCCTCCTTGAGAGCCTTGTGCAGAAGGCAGGAGATTTCATGAACAGAAAAAGAAGGCTGACCTCTCGAAGAATGAGGGATCAGGGGAGATGAGACAAGGGCCAATTAAGGCGGGAAAGGAAGAGACTCCCTAGGCCTCGGATACCCTAATACCATCGGGGTCGGAAGAGAACAAGAGTTGACCGAGGGAGGTCGACAGGAAAGATAACTGAAAGGAGCCCGGCACAAGTGGAAGCAATGCCGGACTCAGCTGGGGTCCCGTGGTCGCCAACCCAAGTCCCACTAGATGTGAGCCCCTGGGGGGAAAATGAGGATTGAGGGACTTGGAAGGAAGGAGAGCCAGAAAAGGCTGCGAGGAAAGGGAAAGAAGAGTCGGTCTGCCCCAAAGTCAGTGGGAAAAGGGTAAAAACGGACCCAGCTCAGGAATCCCTCGGGGTCGTAAACTCCCAAGCTCACCAGCCGTGAGCCCCTGAGTGTGTAGCAATATCCAGGGTGCACCAGAAGTGGTGGGGCTGCACACACTCTCCTTCCTTGAGGGCCTTGAGCAGAAGGCAGGAGTTATCATGAAAAGAAAAAGAACGCTGACCCCTCGAAGAATGACGGAAAAGAAAGATGAGACAAGGGCCAAATAAGGCGGGAAAGTAAAAAAACTCCCTAGGCCTCGGATACCCTAATACCATCGGGGTCGGAAGAGAACAGGAGTTGACCGAGGGAGGCCGACAGGAAAGATAACTGAAATGAGCCCGGCACAAGTGGAAGCAATGCCGGACTCAGCTGGGGTCCCGTGGTCGCCAACCCAAGTCCCACAACACCCACCCCTTGGGGAGGGTGTTAGTTGGTTATTGTTGTTTTATGGGGAGGAACAGCGAGGTTATCTATCCTTAACACAGATAAAAGTATACAAATCTAGAAATGAATTAAAAATTAAAGTGAACGCCTAAATAAGCAACATACCTAAAAATAACAAAACAAAAAGTAAATTAAAATTTAGAATTTCAAAAAAGTAGAAAGTCTTTGAGTATCTTAGTGTCACTTATAATTGATGATAATATGATCATGTATTTTAATGACAGTGTCCGAGTCCGTGTCGTACCTTTTATAAAACAATTGTTGTTGTAAATTCACTTAGGGGCTTTGCGACATCGTGGTCATGTAGCCCCGTGTATTTGGGTGTATGTGGAATTTGTCTGATAAAAATGAGGATGATAATCATTGTTGTTTTAAGGGGCCTAACATCTAGGTTATCGGCCCCTAATAGTTTGGGTGATCGTGAAGATGATAATAATGAAATGTTAACTATAACTAAAACTATCTACTAACTTATATACTAGGAGAAGTTAGTTAGTTAGTTATTGTTGTTTTAAGGGGCGGAACTACGAGGTCATCTGCCCCTCTTAACACAGATTAAAGAATACAAATTTTGAATTGAATTTAAAATTTTGAGGTGGACATCTAAATTTAAAAAGACCAAAAATTAATAAAACAAAAACAAACAATTAAATAAAAATAAATAAAAATTATAAACATAAACAAAAATTACGGAAAAAACAAAACATTATCATTCAAAAACGAACAAGTCGTTGAGTCAAAGTTCACTGGAAAATTTAGATTGCTGGCCCTAACCCACTCTCACTTATAAAGCGGATAACGCGATCAGCAGCCACCGCGTCATCGGCTAATATAAGTTTGAGTGTCGTCTGCAAACCAAGGTTTCTTCGTAAGTCAGCAAGATCCACACACTCGGTGAAAATGTGGGCCACGGTGAAAACGGCTCCACAGGTACAAAGTGGGGGGTCTTCCCTTCTCATTAGGTACGAGTGGGTGGATCTTGTATGACCTATCCTTAGCCTACACAAAATGACGGACTCTCTCCGGGCCCGGAAGGAGCTCCGCCAAACGCGAGTAGTTCCCTTGATCGCTCTCAGTTTACTGGGCAGTGGGTCAGCTAGCCACTGACTCTCCCAAAAAGCCAGAACTTGTAGGCGTAACTGAGAGCGAATATCTCTAGCGGGTACCTCCATTGGTCGAGGTGGTAGTGATACCGCCTCTTTTGCAGCTTGATCTGCTAACTCATTTCCCGCAATTCCCATGTGGCTTGGAAGCCACAGAAAGGTGATTCGAGTGTCAGCGTGGCACAGCCCGGCTAGTAGGTCGTGGATTCGCTGCACTAGGGGGTGTTGCGGGAAACATGTAGCAATTGACTGCAACGAACTCAAAGAGTCGGTACACACGAGAAAGTGGATTCGAGCATCCTGTAGTGCAAACTGCAGAGCTTCATAGATGGCAACGAGCTCCGCAGTAAACACACTACAGGCCTCAGGCAAAGAGATCTTGGTATTTGCACCATCAATAACGTAAGCACAACCCACCTTCTCGTCCACCTTCGAACCATCCGTGTATAGAATGCCAGCGTCCGGAAATTGGTGAACTATGCTGTGGAACTGCCTCCGGTAAACGGAGGCATCCGTGTTCACCTTAGGACCTCGGTGCAGATCTAACCGAATTTCCGGACGCGGGACTTGCCACGGAGGCACCTCGCTAGATGTCCGGATCATACAGGGACCTACAGCCACTCCTATTTCGGTACACGAGCTATCAAGTCTAATACCAACCGGCCGAGTGGCACGAGGCCGGTTGGCGTACCCCTGGTGGTTTTGGGTACCGAAGAGAGCTTGATAGGTCGGGTGTTGCGGCATTTGACGCACATTGGCAGCATATGCTAACAGCATATGTTCGCGTCTATAATTTAAAGGTGGAACACCCGATTCGGCGAGTAGGCTGGGTATCGGGCTGGTCCGGAAGGCACCGGTAGCCAGCCTAACGCCACTATGGTGGATACTGTCCAGCATTTTCAAGGTTGCCGGCCTTGCTGAACCGTATGCCGCAGAACCATAGTCTAGCCGGGACAGGACGAGGGCTTGGTAGAACCGTAGCAGCACCGCACGGTCAGCCCCCCAAGTAGTGCCACTAAGAAACCTGAGCATGTTCAGTTTCCTGAGACATGTCATTTTCAATTGCCGTATATGGTGCTGCCACGTTAACTTGCTGTCAAAATGGAGCCCCAGGAAGCGATAAGTGTCAACCAACGGCAACGCAGCATCCCTGAGATGTAGTTCAGGGTGTAAATGTAGCCTCCGTAGCCGACAAAAATGGACGACGGAGGTTTTCGCTGCTGAAAAACGAAAACCCCGGTCGTGAGCCCACCTGTCGACCCGGTTGATGGCTAGCTGCAATTGCCGTTCCACGACTGCCATACTTCCAGAGCTGTAATGCAGGGCTAAATCGTCTACATACAGCGATGGAACTACCGCGGACCCGGCGGCGGCAACAATGCCATTAATGGCAATCGCGAACAAGGTGACACTCAGCACTGAACCCTGAGGAACTCCATTTTCTTGGGTATAGTACTGCGATAATGTCCTACCGACCCTTACACGGAAGAGTCGGACGGACATGAAATTCGCAATGAAAGTCGGTAAGTTACCACGGAGTCCCCACTTGTGAAGGGTGGAAAGGATCCCGTAGCGCCATGTGGTGTCGTAGGCTTTCTCGAGGTCAAAGAAAACCGTGACTAGGTGCTGCTTCCGGAAAAAAGCCTCCTGTATGGCGCTCTCAAGTCGCACCAGATGGTCAGTGGTGGACCTATGAGAGCGAAATCCACATTGGTACTCAGACAGGAGACCTTTATCCTCCAAGAACCACACCAGTCGACGGTTCACCATCTTTTCGAGCAGCTTACATAGGCCATTTGTCAAACAAATGGGCCTATAGCTGCTTACAAACTTGGGATCCTTTCCAGCCTTAGGAATCGGTATCACGATCCCCTCTCGCCATTGAGTTGGAAACTCCCCTTCAATCCATATACGATTGAAGAGGATCAACAGTTCTTTCATACTGGATTCGCACAGATGTTTTAACATTTGATTATGTATGTTATCCGGTCCAGGAGCCGTATCCCTGCACAGTGCAAGCGCACTGCGCAGTTCCCATTCAGAGAATGGTACATTATAGGACTCCGAAGCAGCAGTGGCAAAGGACAAGGGGTGAGTCTCTGCCTCCCGCTTCAGAGTCAGAAATGTAGGATCGTAACTCCCGGAGCAGGATACATCGGAGAAGTGCGAGCCAATGCTGTTGGCAATGGCGAGATGGTCCGTGATGATGTCCCCATTGATGGACACTCCGGGTATCGATAGTGATGTCGGGAGTCCGGAGATCCGACGAAGCTTAGTCCACACTTGAGATGAAGGAGTATGCGCCGTCATGGACGACACATACTTTTCCCACGTCGTTTTCTTACTCTCCCGAATCAGATATCGGGCTCTAGCACGCATCCTTCTGAAAGTGATAAGGTTGGCCATAGTGTTTTGCCTCCGATAGCATTTGAAAGCACGTCGACGATCTTTAATGGCTGCTGCAATCTCGGCTGTCCACCAAGGGACGAGCTTCCGGCGTGAGTTGCCGGATGAGGAAGGTATTGTTTCCTCAGCAGCAGTCAAAATACCATTCGTTATGTGAATGGTATGATCGTCGACACTCTCAAAGGTATCTTCGGCAAACACCGCACGTGCCGTGAAAGTTGGCCAATCAGCCCGACGGAGAAGCCATCGACTTGGTAACTCGATGGCTCTCTGGTTCGGAAGAGTAACGATAATTGGAAAATGGTCACTATTACAAAGGTCATCGTGTACACCCCACTGTAGCAGGGGAACCAGCGCACGACTGCACAGGGTAATATCGATACTTGAATAAGTACCGTGCGCAATAGAGAAGTGCGTAGGTTCCCCTGTGTTCAACAGACACAGGTCCAGCCGCCTGATCAGCCTCTCAAAATCTCTCCCTTTACCGCTAGTGGTAGCGGAGCCCCAGATGGTGTTGTGGGCATTAACATCTCCCAGAAGGAGAAAAGGAGGGGGGAGCTGAGAGACTAGATCCACCAGCTGGTCGTAATCCGGCTGAGAATCAGGCGGGAAGTACACGTTACATACTGTTGCCATTACTGGCAACGAAGTACGAACTGCAACTGCCTCTAGCTGAGTACGCAACGGCACCTCTTCACTAAAGAGGCTAGAGTGGACGAGAGTGCAGACGCCACCAGCGGCCACAGCTCCGTCCACCCGGTCTTTAGAGAAGAGTTTGAAGTGACGCATTGTTGTCTCATGTCCAGGACGAAACCTGGATTCCTGAAGACAGACAATGGTTGCCGAAAACGAAGATATTAATTGTCGTAACTCAGCGAGATGAACAGAATAGCTATTACAGTTCCATTGTAATAGTGCCATGGTGTGGACTTAAGTAGAAATGGGTCTTCTACTTATGCTTGACCGTTTGCCACCCTTCCCCAGCTCTAGTTGGAGATGATGGGGCAGGAGAGCACACCTCAATCTCCACATCTCCGTCCGAAGACGAAGAAAATGGAGCGGGCGCTCTCTTGGGTTGCGCGCGGTCGTCGTCGGACCTCACGAGTCTCGCTCTTGGGGAAGAGCGAGAGCGGTGTCGAGGGACTTTCTCCCGGTCGGAAGACTGGGTGTCTGTCCCCGACACGCCCCGAAGAGATTTCTTCTTGGATCGGCGCCGACGCGTGTTTGGGGAAGTAGATGGTCCCTTCCCCACAGACGCCGGGTCCTTATAAAACAAGGTCGCTCCTGCTGGCACCGCTCCACTGGTAGTGGTGGGAGCGGGATGGTCAGCAGATACGTGAGCAGCCCTGCCTTTAGGAGAGGAAGAGAAACGGCGCTGAACCGTTCCCCTCTCCTCCGCCGATCTATTTTCTTTACTATAGGGGAGTTCCTCCATACGTACGGGCTTGGCTTCAGCAGGCTTCGCTCCCTTGGTGGTAATGGGAGCGGAAAGGCCAGCAGAGACAGTAGCCACCCCGTCAGCAGGAGGGCGAGAGAGACGGCGGCGAACCGTCTCCCTCTTCTCCCCTATATTTTTCGTATTAGGTGGGCTGGAAGAAGGACCAGCCCCGGTCGGCAAAGTCTTCTTTCCCCCTTTAGCTGGGGAAGACTTGTTCGCCGACCGTTTCGGAGAAGAAGAGGACTTCTTCTCCGATTGCGCCGGTTTAGATGGTATAACCGGCGCCTTCTTTTGCTGGGCCGAAGAAGGTTGTTGTACCTCCTTCGGGCTGACATTTTTCGCTGGTACAGCGAGGGGTGATTTTAATACAGCTGATAATACGGGCGTCGAGGGTACTACACTCGGTAAAGATGCGGCAGGGGTGAATGAGGGCGTCGTTGCAGCTGCAAACGATACCCGAAATTCGGGGGCATTCATATCACGGTACCTCTTGCGAGCGTCGTGATATGAAAGCCTATCAAGAGTTCTTATTTCTTGAATTTTTGCTTCCTTACAGAACTCAGGGCACTGCTTCGATCGTGGAGAGTGGCTTCCTTGGCAGTTAGGACAAATCGGGGGAGGCGTACACCTCTCACCCTCATGTGTCCCCTTGCCACACTCTCTACACACGGCCTTGGCAGTGCACCTGGCGGAAACATGCCCGAATCTCTGGCATTGATAGCAGCGCATAGGTGGAGGGATGTACGGTCGAACATCGCAGTGGTACGATGTGACCTTCACCTGCTTAGGTACTACATCACCCTCAAAATGGAGAATAAAAGCGCCGGTATCGACACTGTTCTCCCCAATCTTTCGGGTGATGCGCCTAATCTTGGTGACGCCTCTCTTCCCCAGATCCCGCAACAATTCCGCATCGCTATTTAAAATGAGGTCACGATGGAAAATAACTCCTCGGACCTCATTCAGCGTTTCGTGTTTTGAGACCTTAACGGGAATTTCGCCGAATTGCGTGCATTCCAGCAACGCTTCGGTTTGCTTCCGATCAACGGTGTGCAGCAGCAGCTGACCGTTCCGGAGCTTGGAAATCCCGCTTAGGTCCCCAAATTTCCCCTCGATTTCCTCAGAAAAAATTATTGATTTTACTAGTTTAAAATCACCCCCGTCAGTCCTCGTAGCTACCAGGTAGCGAGGAGACCTATCAGCGGGGAATCTTCTATTAAAGGCTTCATCCCAAGGCGTATACACCTTGGGATTAGCTCGACACTCAAGAGACGGCTTTTTAAGGGTGCCACCCTGTACAGGTGTCCGTGATCGCTTTGATGGCATCCCGGACGAAATCCTCCCCGAATACTGCCCACTCCGAACGGGGGCTATCACTGTGGGCGCCACCCAGCCAAGGCAATACCTACCTGGCATAGCAGATATTGCCCGGGGTCCCAGTGCCTCAAACAGGCACTTCCCCCTCGGCATGCACAGGATTTATTCAGCTCCAGTATTCGGCCATGCAGGGACCTTCGTTGTAAGGCGGATACTACTGTAGGGTACATGGCGCACCCACCTGACGGGATGGGGCATACCGTCTAGGCTTTCTGGCCAGATGGCCAAGCTGGTGGCCCTTCCCCTAACAGCACGCATGTTTATTTCTATTGGTCAAACCAGAGCTGGGACCAGAAAACCAAAATTGACCTTTATAAGGCCCCCTCTAAGTCGCCTTTTACGACAGGCAGGGGATACCGTGGATGAATTCTGCCCTCCCCATCCACAGGGGGTCTGAACAAATCAAAACTGGCAAGTTATTCGGCCATGTCGGCCCTATTAGTCGCCTCCTACGACAGGCAGGGCATACCGTGGGTGTATTCTAACCCGCACCCACACGGGGGATACTAGGAGAAGAAATGGAAAACAAAAGGAGAATAAGGCAAATAAAGGACAGGAGGAAAAGAAATGCCCTCAACCCTCGAAGAATGCGGATTGAGGGACTTGGAAGGAAGGAGAGCCAAGACAGGCAGATATGAAAGTGAAAGAGGAGAGGGTTCGCCCCACAGGTAATGGATAAAAGGGGGAAAACCGGAGCCAGCTCAGGAATCCCTCGGGGTCACCAACTCCCGAACTCACCAGCCGTGAGCCCCTAAGGGTGTAGCAGAAGTGGTGGGGCTACATACACCCTGCCTCCTTGAGGGACTTGTGCAGAAGGCAGGAGACAACATGAAAAGAAAAAGAAGGTTGATCCCTCGCAGAAGGAGGGTATCAGAAAAGATGAGACAAGGGCCAATTAAGGCGGGAAAGGAAGAGACTCCCTAGGCCTCGGATACCCTAATATCGTCGGAGTCGGAAGAGAACAAGAGTTGACCAAGTGAAGTCGACAGGAAAGAAGTCGGAGAGGAGCCCGGCGCAAGTAATTGGAAGCATTGCTGGACTCAGCTGGGGCCCCGTGGTCGCCAACCCACGTCCCACTGGATGTGAGGCGATGGGAGGAACCCTTGAAGAATCAAGACTTAAGGGCCTTGGAAAGAAGTATAGCCATGAAAGAAAAATATGATAGGGTCCTCGCCAAAGGCAATGGAATGAGGGAAAATCGGATCTAGCTCAGAGAACCGTTTTTCTTTTCCTCCTGTAGTCTTCCCTTTTTCCTCTTTTCTTCGGTGTGTCAATTATCGGAATTGATCTCTTTTCTTCTTGGTTATTACTGGCCAGAATAGCCGAGAAGATCAGTGGACATTTCTATAATTGCTGATCAAGGTTCGTTATAGTGATTTCTTGCTATGCCGAATCGTGATTAGTGGCACCTCTTACCTTTCGATCATCTTTTTCCGTCTCCTGTGACAATCCCTTGTTACTCTCTTGGCAGTCTTCTGTTTTTCGTATCCTGGTAGGACCTTTTTTATTTATGCACCCACTCTCATTTTCGAGATGCCTAGCTTTTCTATCCGTTTTTTCCCGTTCGTTTGTGTTTCTTTTATAAAGGTGCGCGTAGAGGTGCGAATCTAGTTCATTTAATGTAATTCCGTGATGCCGGATTAATGCTGATACCATCAAGGTAGGTTAAGTATTTTTGTCTTTGCTCATTGTATGGAATACTAGGGCGTTTCGCCTATTCTAGTATGTCCATGGAGTATCTGTTTCGTTCCCGTTATCTTTGTCCCCTTTTCGTCGTATCTTTTGTGTAGGTATTTGGCCCGGTTTACTGAGTAACGTGTGTTCAACAGTAAGAACTATGCCATATCTCTTATCTTTTTGTTTGCCTCTTATCTTAGGATTGCGTTTTCATATGAAAGTCCATGAGTTTGGCTTAATCCCTTTCTGACGTAACTTATTTTGATGGGTATCTTTTATTTTGTGTTGCAATACCTTTCTCGTAATTATTTTTAATATCGGTTACTTGCCCCTTTTTGTGTTTATTCTTTTACGTCATATCTACGCGCGCTTTTATTAATACTCCGTCCATCTCGCACTCCCTCATCTCCTTCAGGGCTATTTGAGCTACCGTTCGCTCCTTTGACGGTAGACTCACTTTCCCCGACTCTTTGTATAGCCCTTTTAATCTTTATTTTTCACAATGTAATTTTACTCTTTACGAGTATACTTTCCCAGATGTGTTCCCCCCTTTATCGTTTCTCCCTATCGATCTTGACATTTACGTTTCGGTCCTTTTGACCGTTATTTTACCTAGTATCACATGTTTGTCGTCCACTTAACCTCATTCATAGCATGTAATGCTTACTCGTCATTCCTTGATGTTATCTCTTTGGTCAATACATTACCTCTTCTTTGCCTATGTGTTAGTATGTGTACCTTATTTAGTCTTTATTTATTTAGGCTAAGCTAAACTAGGCCCATAATGTATAGCGCATTCGAATAGAACTTGCATTCACATGGCAGTGAATGTACGTTCAATCCATCGCCTCTGATACCTTCATAACCTTAGTCCGGTTTAATCGGCCCAGCGCCAGGCTAATCGGTACACACTTCCACTGCGAACTACATCTTGCGAAAGGCCAGACGGCACATCAGGTATCCCTCCGGGTCGCAACCGTGAGCCCTCGAATATGTAGCACTATCACGGGTGCACCTTAAGTGGTGGGGTTACACACACCCTACCTCCTTGGGGGCCTTGAACAGAAGGCAGAAGATAGCCTACAATGAAAAGGAAAACAAGAGGTCTGACATCTCGAAGAATGAGGGATCAGGAAAGATGAGACGAGGGTCATTCAAGGCGGGATATTGAAAGGCTCCGTAGGCCTTGGATACCCTAATACCATCAGGATCAAAAGAGAACAAGAGATGGCACAGAGGAGTCCGGCTTAGGTAGGTGGAAGCAATGCCGGACTCAGCTGAAGTCCCGTGGTCGCCAAACCACGTCCCACTAGCCGTAAGTCCCTCAAGTTTCAAAATTGTATTTCTATCACACCGTAGAGTCCCACTTTGACCTCTGTGTTAAACCAATTATTACTATTGAGTAATTTTCTCATCGTCTACTACTAATATTTGGATTTTTCTCGTCTTATCTTTGATTTGTAATGTGACCTCTATTTTCTTGACGGTCGGCTATTATGGTGGTTGTTCTGACGATATTGGAGAGAGACTTGATGATTTGAGAAGTGGACCGTAGAATCCTATCGTGACAATTTACGATTTTGATGAAGTTTTAATATTTATTTCCTCATGCATTTCTATCGATGTATTAGTTTGTTATGATGATGATGATAATTGTTGTTTTAAGGGGCCTAACATCTAGGTTATCCGCCCCTAATGAAATGAGAATGATAACTATAACTAATACTAACTACAAACTTACATACTAGAAGAAGAAATGGTTAACAAATAAAGGATAAGGCAAATAAAGGACAGGAAGAACAGATATGCCCTCAACCCTCGAAGAATGAGACAAGGGCCAATTAAGTGGAGAGTGTTGCTAGAATGCATTTATGACAGGGAAAACCGGAGTACCCGGAGAAAACCTGTCCAGCACATATCTCACATGGAGTGACCAGGATTTGAACCACGGACCCTCACAGATATTATTAATAATATTACTAATTATTAATATGTTTAATTTCCTGTTTTGCAGGCGCAGTAGTCGCTTCGTTGGCCTTGGAGGAAATGTCCATATGCCAATGTCGCAGCCCTCAAAATCGTCTGTTGTATACTCGTCTACAGACTGTATATGGCAGCAGGCCACTTGTTTGTAATTTTTGGTTCGGAGGTTTGTGCTGAGTATCAGATGTAACATTTTAGAAAGTGTAGTTAAATGTTATATTTTTTACACTTTAGCATATTATATCAGTTTGAAAGAATCAATTTTTCATAATGATGTATTTATTTATTTATTTATTTATGTTAAGTTGATAATGGTTAATCCTAATTAGACTTGGAAATGCTGGAAATGTAGACCACAATAGTTACATTTTTAAAGTATCTGAGTTTCATTTGCCATTATTTACTTATATTTGTTTCTCGCAATTGGCCTGTTTGCCATCTCTTGATAATTGCAGTGCATTTGCATTTGTCTGTTGGCACAGGCTAGAGTAAAATGTGGCTTTTCACAGATGATTCAGTCTCAGTCATGGCTGTGTTTATATGGAGGCTACTGAGGTATGGGTGGTGCTTGGTAATGACATTCAGGGCACAGTCAGTGTCTGTGGATGCTGTGAAAGGTTCTACTCATAGAGTTAGTACTGCTGTTCTGACTCAGTGAGGAAAGGAATGGCAAACTACCTCACTAATCTTGCCTAGTACGCCTCAATATAGCGCTGCCTTGGGTTCTTGTGGGTAGCTGCCCACATAACCTAACGGTGGTGCTTTTTGAGGATCCAACCAGCATTCGGGCTGACTACCTAACAGACAGACTAGTTAGTTAGTTAGTTAGTTATTGTTGTTTTAAGGGGCGGAACTACGAGGTCATCTGCCCCTCTTAACACAGATTAAAGAATACAAATTTTGAATTGAATTTAAAAATTTTGAGGTGGACATCTAAATTTAAAAATACCAAAAATTAATACAACAAAACAAACAATTAAATAAAAAATAAAATTTTTAAAAATAAACAAAAATTACGGAAAAAACAAAACATTATCATTCAAAAACGAACAAGTCGTTGAGTCAATGTTCACTGGAAAATTTAGATTGCTGACCCTAACCCACTCTCACTTATAAAGCGGATAACGCGATCAGCAGCCACCGCGTCATCGGCTAATATAAGTTTGAGTGTCGTCTGCAAACCAAGGTTTCTTCGTAAGTCAGCAAGATCCACACACTGGGTGAAAATGTGGGCCACGGTGAATACGGCTCCACAGGTACAAAGTGGGGGGTCTTCCCTTCTCATTAGGTACGAGTGGGTGGATCTTGTATGACCTATCCTTAGCCTACACAAAATGACGGACTCTCTCCGGGCCCGGAAGGAGCTCCGCCACACGCGAGTAGTTCCCTTGATCGCTCTCAGTTTACTAGGCAGTGGGTCAGCTAGCCACTGACTCTCCCAAAAAGCCAGAACTTGTAGGCGTAACTGAGAGCGAATATCTCTAGCGGGTACCTCCATTGGTCGAGGTGGTAGTGATACCGCCTCTTTTGCAGCTTGATCTGCTAACTCATTTCCCACAATTCCCATGTGGCTTGGAAGCCACAAAAAGGTGATTCGAGTGTCAGCGTGGCACAGCCCGGCTAGTAGGTCGTGGATTCGCTGCACTAGGGGGTGTTGCGGGAAACATGTAGCAATTGACTGCAACGAACTCAAAGAGTCGGTACACACGAGAAAGTGGATTCGAGCATCCTGTAGTGCAAAATGCAGAGCTTCATAGATGGCAACGAGCTCCGCAGTAAACACACTACAGGCCTCAGGTAAAGAGATCTTGGTATTTGCACAATCAATAACGTAAGCACAACCCACCTTCTCGTCCACCTTCGAACCATCCGTGTATAGAATGCCAGCGTCCGGAAATTGGTGAACTATGCTGTGGAACTGCCTCCGGTAAACGGAAGCATCCGTGTTCACCTTAGGAACTTGGTGAAGATCTAACCGAATTTCCGGACGCGGGACTTGCCACGGAGGCACCTCGCTAGATGTCCGGATCATACAGGGACCTACAGCCACTCCTATTTCAGTACACGAGCTATCAAGTCTAATACCAACCGGCCGAGTGGCACGAGGCCGGTTGGCGTACCCCTGGTGGTTTTGGGTACCGAAGAGAGCTTAATAGGTCGGGTGTTGCGGCATTTGACGCACATTGGCAGCATATGCTAAAAGCATATGTTGGCGTCTATAATTTAAAGGTGGAACACCCGATTCGCGAGTAGGCTGGGTATCGGGCTGGTCCGGAAGGCACCGGTAGCCAGCCTAACGCCACTATGGTGGATACTGTCCAGCATTTTCAAGGTTGCCGGCCTTGCTGAACCGTATGCCGCAGAACCATAGTCTAGTTTCCTGAGACATGTCATTTTCAATTGCCGTATATGGTGCTGCCACGTTAACTTGCTGTCAAAATGGAGCCCCAGGAAGCGATAAGTGTCAACCAACGGCAACGCAGCATCCCTGAGATGTAGTTCAGGGTGTAAATGTAGCCTCCGGAGCCGACAAAAATGGACGACGGAGGTTTTCGCTGCTGAAAAACGAAAACCCCGGTCGTGAGCCCACCTGTTGACCCGGTTGATGGCTAGCTGCAATTGCCGTTCCACGACTGCCATACTTCCAGAGCTGTAATGCAGAGCTAAATCGTCTACATACAGCGATGGAACAACCGCGGACCCGGCGGCGGCAACAATGCCATTAATGGCAATCGCGAACAAGGTGACTATCAGCACTGAACCCTGAGGAACTCCATTTTCTTGGGTATGGTATTGCGATAATGTTCTACCGACCCTTACACGGAAGAGACGGACGGACATGAAATTCGCAATGAAAGTCGGTAAGTTACCACGGAGTCCCCACTTGTGAAGGGTGGAAAGGATCCCGTAGCGCCATGTGGTGTCGTAGGCTTTCTCGAGGTCAAAGAAAACCGTGACTAGGTGCTGGTGTCGGAAAAAAAAAGCCTCCTGTATAGCGCTCTCAAGTCGCACCAGATGGTCAGTGGAGGACCTATGAGAGCGAAATCCACATTGGTACTCAGACAGGAGACCTTTATCCTCCAAGAACCACACCAGTCGACGATTCACCATCTTTTCGAGCAGCTTACATAGGCCATTTGTCAAACAAATGGGCCTATAGCTGCTTACAAACTTGGGATCCTTTCCAGCCTTGGGAATCGGTATCACGATCCCCTCTCGCCATTGAGATGGAAACTCCCCTTCAAGCCATATACGATTGAAGAGGATCAACAGTTGTTTTATACTGGCTTCGCACAGATGTTTTAACATTTGATTATGTATCTTATCCGGTCCAGGAGCCGTATCCCTGCACAGTGCAAGCGCACTGCGCAGTTCCCATTCAGAGAATGGTACATTATAGGACTCCGAAGCAGCAGTGGCAAAGGACAAGGGGTGAGTCTCTGCCTCCCGCTTCAGAGTCAGAAATGTAGGATCGTAACTCCCGGAGCAGGATACATAGGAGAAGTGCGAGCCAATGCTGTTGACAATGGCGAGATGGTCCGTGATGATGTCTCCATTGATGGATACTCCGGGTATCGACAGTGATGTCGGGAGTCCGGAGATCCGGCGAAGCTTAGTCCACACTTGAGATGAAGGAGTATGTGCCGTCATAGACGACACATACTTTTCCCACGTCGTTTTCTTACTCTCCCGAATCAGATATCGGGCTCTGGCACGCATCCATCTAAAGGTGATAAGGTTGGCCATAGTGTTTTGCCTCCGATAGCATTTGAAAGCTCGTCGACGATCTTTAATGGCTGCTGCAATCTCGGCTGTCCACCAAGGGACAAGCTTCCAGCGTGAGTTGCCGGACGAGGAAGGTATTGTTTCCTCAGCAGCAGCCAAAATACCATTCGTTATATGAATGGTATGATCGTCGACACTCTCAAAGGTATCTTCGGCAAACACCGCACGTGCCTTGAAAGTTGGCCAATCAGCCCGACGGAGAAGCCATCGACTTGGTAACTCGATGGCTCTCTGGTTCGGAAGAGTAACGATAATTGGAAAATGGTCACTATTACAAAGGTCATCGTGTACACCCCACTGTAGAAGAGGAACCAGCGCACGACTGCACAAGGTAATATCGACACTTGAATAAGTGCCGTGTGCAATAGAGAAGTGCGTAGGTTCCCCTGTGTTCAACAAACACAGGTCCAGCCGCCTGATCAGCCTCTCAAAATCTCTCCCTTTACCGCTAGTGGTAGCGGAGCCCCAGATGGTGTTGTGGGCATTAACATCTCCCAGAAGGAGAAAAGGAGGGGGGAGCTGAGAGACTAGATCCTCCAGCTGTCCGTAATCCGGTTGAGAATCAGGCGGGATGTACACGTTACATACTGTTGCCATTACTGGCAACGAAGTACGAACTGCAACTGCTTCTAGCTGAGTACGCAACGGCACCTCTTCACTAAGTTAGTTAGTTAGTTATTGTTGTTTTAAGGGGCGGAACTACGAGGTCATCTGCCCCTCTTAACACAGATTAAAGAATACAAATTTTGAATTGAATTTAAAATTTTGAGGTGGACATCTAAATTTAAAAAGACCAAAAATTAATAAAACAAAAACAAACAATTAAATAAAAAATAAAAATTATAAAAATTAACAAAAATTACGGAAAAAACAAAACATCATCATTCAAAAACGAACAAGTCGTTGAGTCAAAGTTCACTGGAAAATTTAGATTGCTGGCCCTAACCCACTCTCACTTATAAAGCGGATAACGCGATCAGCAGCCACCGCGTCATCGGCTAATATAAGTTTGAGTGTCGTCTGCAAACCAAGGTTTCTTCGTAAGTCAGCAAGATCCACACACTCGGTGAAAATGTGGGCCACGGTGAAAACGGCTCCACAGGTACAAAGTGGGGGGTCTTCCCTTCTCATTAGGTACGAGTGGGTGGATCTTGTATGACCTATCCTTAGCCTACACAAAATGACGGACTCTCTCCGGGCCCGGAAGGAGCTCCGCCAAACGCGAGTAGTTCCCTTGATCGCTCTCAGTTTACTGGGCAGTGGGTCAGCTAGCCACTGACTCTCCCAAAAAGCCAGAACTTGTAGGCGTAACTGAGAGCGAATATCTCTAGCGGGTACCTCCATTGGTCGAGGTGGTAGTGATACCGCCTCTTTCGCAGCTTGATCCGCTAACTCATTTCCCGCAATTCCCATGTGGCTTGGAAGCCACAGAAAGGTGATTAGAGTGTCAGCGTGGCACAGCCCGGCTAGTAGGTCGTGGATTCGCTGCACTAGGGGGTGTTGCGGGAAACATGTAGCAATTGACTGCAACGAACTCAAAGAGTCGGTACACACGAGAAAGTGGATTCGAGCATCCTGTAGTGCAAACTGCAGAGCTTCATAGATGGCAACGAGCTCCGCAGTAAACACACTACAGGCCTCAGGCAAAGAGATCTTGGTATTTGCACCATCAATAACGTAAGCACAACCCACCTTCTCGTCCACCTTCGAACCATCCGTGTATAGAATGCCAGCGTCCGGAAATTGGTGAACTATGCTGTGGAACTGCCTCCGGTAAATGGACGCATCCGTGTTCACCTTAGGACCTTGGTGAAGATCTAACCGAATTTCCGGACGCGGGACTTGCCACGGAGGCACCTCGCTAGATGTCCGGATCATACAGGGACCTACAGCCACTCCTATTTCAGTGCACGAGCTATCAAGTCTAATACCAACCGGCCGAGTGGCACGAGGCCGGTTGGCGTACCCCTGGTGGTTTTGGGTACCGAAGAGAGCTTGATAGGTCGGGTGTTGCGGCATTTGACGCACATTGGCAGCATATGCTAAAAGCATATGTTGGCGTCTATAATTTAATGGTGGAACACCCGATTCGGCGAGTAGGCTGGGTATCGGGCTGGTCCGGAAGGCACCGGTAGCCAGCCTAACGCCACTATGGTGGATACTGTCCAGCATTTTCAAGGTTGCCGGCCTTGCTGAACCGTATGCCGCAGAACCATAGTCTAGCCGGGACAGGACGAGGGCTTGGTAGAACCGTAGCAGCACCGCACGGTCAGCCCCCCACGTAGTGCCACTAAGAAACCTGAGCATGTTCAGTTTCCTGAGACATGTCATTTTCAATTGCCGTATATGGTGCTGCCACGTTAACTTGCTGTCAAAATGGAGCCCCAGGAAGCGATAAGTGTCAACCAACGGCAACGCAGCATCCCTGAGATGTAGTTCAGGGTGTAAATGTAGCCTCCGTAGCCGACAAAAATGGACGACGGAGGTTTTCGCTGCTGAAAAACGAAAACCCCGGTCGTGAGCCCACCTGTCGACCCGGTTGATAGCTAACTGCAATTGCCGTTCCACGACTGCCATACTCCCAGAGCTGTAATGCAGAGCTAAATCGTCTACATACAGCGATGGAACTACCGCGGACCCGGCGGCGGCAACAATGCCATTAATGGCAATCGCGAACAAGGTGACACTCAGCACTGAACCCTGAGGAACTCCATTTTCTTGGGTATAGTATTGCGATAATGTCCTACCGACCCTTACACGGAAGAGTCGGACGGACATGAAATTCGCAATGAAAGTCGGTAAGTTACCACGGAGTCCCCACTTGTGAAGGGTGGAAAGGATCCCGTAGCGCCATGTGGTGTCGTAGGCTTTCTCGAGGTCAAAGAAAACCGTGACTAGGTGCTGTTTTCGGAAAAAAGCCTCCTGTATGGCGCTCTCAAGTCGCACCAGATGGTCAGTGGTGGACCTATGAGAGCGAAATCCACATTGGTACTCAGACAGGAGACCCTTATCCTCCAAGAACCACACCAGTCGACGGTTCACCATCTTTTCGAGCAGCTTACATAGGCCATTTGTCAAACAAATGGGCCTATAGCTGCTTACAAACTTGGGATCCTTTCCAGCCTTAGGAATCGGTATCACGATCCCCTCTCGCCATTGAGATGGAAACTCCCCTCCAATCCATATACGATTGAAGAGGATCAACAGTTTTTTTATACTGGATTCGCACAGATGTTTTAACATTTGATTATGTATGTTATCCGGGCCAGGAGCCGTATCCCTGCACAGTGCAAGCGCACTGCGCAGTTCCCATTCAGAGAATGGTACATTATAGGACTCCGAAGCAGCAGTGGCAAAGGACAAGGGGTGAGTCTCTGCCTCCCGCTTCAGAGTCAGAAATGTAGGATCGTAACTCCCGGAGCAGGATACATCGGAGAAGTGCGAGCCAATGCTGTTGGCAATGGCGAGATGGTCCGTGATTATGTCTCCATTGATGGACACTCCGGGTATCGACAGTGATGTCGGGAGTCCGGAGATCCGACGAAGCTTAGTCCACACTTGAGATGAAGGAGTATGCGCCGTCATGGACGACACATACTTTTCCCACGTCGTTTTCTTACTCTCCCGAATCAGATATCGGGCTCTAGCACGCATCCTTCTGAAGGTGATAAGGTTGGCCATAGTGTTTTGCCTCCGATAGCATTTGAAAGCACGTCGACGATCTTTAATGGCTGCTGCAATCTCGGCTGTCCACCAAGGGACAAGCTTCCGGCGTGAGTTGCCGGATGAGGAAGGTATTGTTTCCTCAGCAGCAGCCAAAATACCATTCGTTATATGAATGGTATGATCGTCGACACTCTCAAAGGTATCTTCGGCAAACACCGCACGTGCCGTGAATGTTGGCCAATCAGCCCGACGGAGAAGCCATCGACTTGGTAACTCGATGGCTCTCTGGTTCGGAAGAGTAACGATAATTGGAAAATGGTCACTATTACAAAGGTCATCGTGTACACCCCACTGTAGCAGGGGAACCAGCGCACGACTGCACAGGGTAATATCGATACTTGAATAAGTACCGTGTGCAATAGAGAAGTGCGTAGGCTCCCCTGTGTTCAGCAGACACAGGTCCAGCCGCCTGATCAGCCTCTCAAAATCTCTCCCTTTACCGCTAGTGGTAGCGGAGCCCCAGATGGTGTTGTGGGCATTAACATCTCCCAGAAGGAGAAAAGGAGGGGGGAGCTGAGAGACTAGATCCACCAGCTGGTCGTAATCCGGCTGAGAATCAGGTGGGATGTACACGTTACATACTGTTGCCATTACTGGCAACGAAGTACGAACTGCAACTGCCTCTAGCTGAGTACGCAACGGCACCTCTTCACTAAAGAGGCTAGAGTGGACGAGAGTGCAGACGCCACCAGCGGCCACAGCTCCGTCCATCCGGTCTTTAGAGAAGAGTTTGAAGTGACGCATTGTTGTCTCATGTCCAGGACGAAACCTGGATTCCTGAAGACAGACAATGGTTGCCGAAAACGAAGATATTAATTGGCGTAACTCAGCGAGATGAACAGAATAGCTATTACAGTTCCATTGTAATAGTGCCATGGTGTGGACTTAAGTAGAAATGGGTCTTCTACTTATGCTTGACCGTTTGCCACCCTTCCCCAGCTCTAGTTGGAGATGATGGGGCAGGAGAGCACACCTCAATCTCCACATCTCCGTCCGAAGACGAAGAAAATGGAGCGGGCGCTCTCTTGGGTTGCGCGCGGTCGTCGTCGGACCTCACGAGTCTCGCTCTTGGGGAAGAGCGAGAGCGGTGTCGAGGGACTTTCTCACGGTCGGAAGACTGGGTGTCTGTCCCCGACACGCCCCGAAGAGATTTCTTCTTGGATCGGCGCCGACGCGTGTTTGGGGAAGTAGATGGTCCCTTCCCCACAGACGCCGGGTCCTTATAAAACAAGGTCGCTCCTGCTGGCACCGCTCCACTAGTAGTGGTTGGAGCGGGATGGTCAGCAGATACGTGAGCAGCCCTGCCTTTAGGAGAGGAAGAGAAACGGCGCTGAACCGCTCCCCTCTCCTCCGCCGATCTATTTTCTTTTCTATAGGGGAGTTCCTCCATACGTACGGGCTTGGCTTCAGCAGGCTTCGCTCCCTTGGTGGTAATGGGAGCGGAAAGGCCAGCAGAGACAGTAGCCACCCCGTCAGCAGGAGGGCGAGAGAGACGGCGGCGAACCGTCTCCCTCTTCTCCCCTATATTTTTCGTATTAGGTGGGCTGGAAGAAGGACCAGCCCCGGTCGGCAAAGTCTTCTTTCCCCCTTTAGCTGGGGAAGACATGTTCGCCGACCGTTTCGGAGAGGAAGATGACTTCTTCTCCGATTGCGCCGGTTTAGATGGTATAACCGGCGCCTTCTTTTGCTGGGCCGAAGAAGGTTGTTGTACCTCCTTCGGGCTGACATTTTTCGCTGGTACAGCGAGGGGTGATTTTAATACAGCTGATAATACGGGCGTCGAGGGTACTACACTCGGTAAAGATGCGGCAGGGGTGAATGAGGGCGTCGTTGCAGCTGCAAACGATACCCGAAATTCGGGGGCATTCATATCACGGTACCTCTTGCGAGCGTCGTGATATGAAAGCCTATCAAGAGTTCTTATTTCTTGAATTTTTGCTTCCTTACAGAACTCAGGGCACTGCTTCGATCGTGGAGAGTGGCTTCCTTGGCAGTTAGGACAAATCGGGGGAGGCGTACACCTCTCACCCTCATGTGTCCCCTTGCCACACTCTCTACACACGGCCTTGGCAGTGCACCTGGCGGAAACATGCCCGAATTTCTGGCATTGATAGCAGCGCATAGGTGGAGGGATGTACGGTCGAACATCGCAGTGGTACGATGTGACCTTCACCTGCTTAGGTACTACATCACCCTCAAAATGGAGAATAAAAGCGCCGGTATCGACGCTGTTCTCCCCAATCTTTCGGGTGATGCGCCTAATCTTGGTGACGCCTCTCTTCCCCAGATCCCGCAACAATTCCGCATCGCTATTTAAAATGAGGTCACGATGGAAAATAACTCCTCGGACCTCATTCAGCGTTTCGTGTTTTGAGACCTTCACGGGAATTTCGCCGAATTGCGTGCATTCCAGCAACGCTTCGGTTTGCTTCCGATCAACGGTGTGCAGCAGCAGCTGACCGTTCCGGAGCTTGGAAATCCCGCTTAGGTCCCCAAATTTGCCCTCGATTTCCTCAGAAAAAATTATTGATTTTACTAGTTTAAAATCACCCCCGTCAGTCCTCGTAGCTACCAGGTAGCGAGGAGACTTATCAGCGGGGAATCTTCTATTAAAGGCTTCATCCCAAGGCGTATACACCTTGGGATTAGCTCGACACTCAAGAGACGGCTTTTTAAGGGTGCCACCCTGTACAGGTGTCCGTGATCGCTTTGATGGCATCCCGGACGAAATCCTCCCCGAATACTGCCCACTCCGAACGGGGGCTATCACTGTGGGCGCCACCCAGCCAAGGCAATACCTACCTGGCATAGCAGATATTGCCCGGGGTCCCAGTGCCTCGAACAGGCACTTCCCCCTCGGCATGCACAGGATTTATTCAGCTCCAGTATTCGGCCATGCAGGGACCTTCGTTGTAAGGCGGATACTACTGTAGGGTACATGGCGCACCCACCTGACGGGATGGGGAATACCGTCTAGGCTTTCTGGCCAGATGGCCAAGCTGGTGGCCCTTCCCCTAACAGCATGCATGTTTGTTTCTATTGGTCAAACCAGAGCTGGGACCAGAAAACCAAAATCGACCTTTATAAGGCCCCCTCTAAGTCGCCTTTTACGACAGGCAGGGGATACCGTGGATGAATTCTGCCCTCCCCATCCACAGGGGATCTGAACAAATCAAAAACTGGCAAGTTATTCGGCCATGTCGACCCTATTAGTCGCCTCCTACGACAGGCAGGGCATACCGTGAGTGTATTCTATCCCGCACCCACACGGGGGCCTCTTCACTAAAGAGACTAGAGTGGACGAGAGTGCAGACGCCACAGCTCCGTTCACCCGGTCTTTAGAGAAGAGTTTGAAGTGTCGCATTGTTGTCTCATGTCCAGGACGAAACCTCGATTCCTGAAGACAGACAATGTTTGCCGTAAACTGAGAAATCAATTGGCGTACTTCAGCGAGATGTCGAAAATAGCTATTACAGTTCCATTGTAATAGTGCCATAGTGTGGACTTAAGTAGAAGATAGTCGTCTACTTATGCTTAACCGTTTGCCAACCATCCCTATCCTTAGGAGTAGGTGATAGGGTAGGAGAGCATTCCTCAATCTCCACATCTCCTTCGGAGGACGAAGAAAACGGAGCGAATGCTCTCTTGGTTGGCGAACGGTTATCGCCGGACTTTCCGGGTCTCGTCCTTGGTGAAGAGCGGGAGCGGTGACGAGGGACCTTCTCCCGGTCCGATGACTGGGAGTCCGTCCCCGGCACGTCCCGACTATTTTTCTTTTTGAACCGGCGTTGACGTCTATTTGGGGAAGTAGTTGGTCCCTTCCCCCCTGACGTCTCCGTCCTGCCAAACAATGCAGCACTTGCTAGCACTGCTCCTCCGGTGGTCGTGGAAGCAGAATTGCCAGCAGGTATTGGAGCTGCCTTTTCAGCAGGAGGGCAAGAGAGACGGCGATGAACAGTCTCTTTCTTACCCGCCGTTCCTGTTCCCTGTTTTGTTTGGCTGGATATGGGTCCAGCCGTGGCCGGCGAAGACTTCCTCCTCGAACGAGTCGGAGATTGCTTCTTCACTGGCCTTATCGGAGGAGTTGCCTTCTCCGATGGCGCCGGTTTAGTTGGAGGCACCTGCGCCTTTTGTTGGATGCCAGAAGATGATTCCGTAACCTTCTTCTGGCTAACAGGGGTGATAATAGGGCTATTTGTAGCCCCTTTAACAGTGGTAACTCTTTTAAAACTTGTTTCCGTTGTCAAATTTGTCGCTTGATTACTAGATTCTTTTGATACCTTTTGAGCATATGATACTGAGAAAATAGGAGAGGCCATGGAGCGATATTTTCTGCGTGCTTCAGTGTAGGAGAGCTCGTCTAAGGTCTTTATTTCTTGAATTTTCTTCTCCTCTAGGAAGGCAGGACATTCCTTCCAGCGAGGAGAGTGCTCTCCCTTGCAATTTGGACATGCGGGAGGTGGTGTACATTCCGCTCCCTCATGAGTGGCCTTGCCACAGGAAAGACAGATAGGCTTTCCCGAGCAACGAGATGAGGTATGTCCAAATCGCTGACACTGAAAACACCGCAATGGAGATGGAATATACGGTCGCACATCGAGAGTGTACATTGACACTTTGATCCTCTTGGGCAGGCTATCCGACTCAAACGATAATATGAACGCCCCGGTATCAACTAGTACACCATTCATCTTACGTTTGATTCGTCTCACCTCGACAACGCCATGCTTTCCAGTTCTTTCCAGGATACGCTCGTCGGTAGTGTTCACCAGGTCCCTATGAAATACTAAACCTTTCTTCAGGTTTAGGGACTGGTGCTTCACTACCTCGACTGGAATACCACCGAAACTTGTCGTCCCAAGAAGACCATCTGTCTGTCTCTTTTCTTGAGTTTTTATCAAGAGTGCGCCGTTTCGCAGCTTTTTTTACTGTGTCTACATCGCCCCATTTCCCCTCAATTGCATCATGTAAATCAAAAGGATCAACGTTTGTAAAATTTTGCCCATCGGTCCTTGTTACCATAAGGTACCGAGGGAAAAACGTTGAATCCTTTTCATCAAGCGGCGAAACTAGAGGCATAAACTTCCTCTTCTTCAATTTTAAAGACGACTTTGTAAGGGATCCACCCTGTGAAATAATGGACGCTATGTTTGGTCCCACGAGTAGCTAGGGAACTAAAAGTCAACCCCCGGCAGAGCCCCGCTTGCCCGGGGTAAGGCTAAGGTTCTCCAGAGGTCGCCAGGTATCTGGAGGTGGGTCGCTTGTGACTACTCACCCAGTAGCCATTCATCACCTCGCCACGACCACTCAGCTTGTGATTAGGGGAGGATTCCACCTCCTGTCACGCACACACACATTTACACCAAAGAAAGAAAAGATGAGACAAGGGCCAACTAAGGCGGGAAAGTGAAAGACTCCCTAGGCCTAGGATACCCTAATACCGTCGGGGTCGGAAAAGAAAACAGACAGACTATACTTATACTATCTTATACTATAATGTCAAATATCTGACTGCAATCACATCGTTCGAGATTCAATTCAGAAGTCTCGAGGAATGCTATATGGTGTCCTTCTGCTGTACTATAGCCTTAGTATAGGAGGCAAATGTTGGAAAAATTGAAGATAGAAATTCATCTGGGTTCTGTGGTGCTATCGATTGATCCACTGCCTGCTGGATGTGGTTCTATGTTTTTTTTTCCTTTCTTGGTAAAAAGTGGACCTGATGTTCGATATTCTTAGAAACTCCATGCCTTTGATTATTGAAGGAAAGAGGGATTGAAATACATACAAATTGCGAACCTCAAAAGGAATAATTACGATAGGATTGGTTGGGCAATAAACGAAACTTGCGCTGGGCTTATGTCCGTTTAATTTACTATTATTGTGAGTGTGATTATTGTGATACTGCTTCCGGCCGGTGAAGCTCGTATTGTTTAAGGAAAACTGACCCCGAGATATTCCGAGTGTAGGCTTATATAGTGTTTTTAAGTAAGCGTCTACAGGTGTTTTAATTACGGTTAATTTTTCAGGATACTATTGGCGTATCTTGTTCTTATTCAATCGGTGGGTTGCACGTCCCGTGTGGGTTGCCTACTTTTACTCCTGCGAAGCTGACGCCATCTATGCGCCGTACTCAGAAACAGCCTGTCCGCCATCTTGTTGTAAAGGCCAGTTGGTAAACAATAGGGAGGTACTTGCATTTTGGGTGATAAAACGTAGAAAGTAGACCTTTTAATCGTTGAATTCGAGGTGGTATGCTGTGCAATTGTTGCTTGTCACACGAGGACCAACTAGGATAGAGCTGATCACAAGGAGGGTGTACGTTTCTTCAGCATACTAGCCCAGTCAATAAAGGTAAAAATATACGCTTTGTCGCAACTAATTAGAGAAAAGCTGAATTTTTGCAGGATGTTGGTATACAAAGTAAATAGCCAAAAATTACAAAGTCCCGACCCCCACCCCTCTTGCTTTCACCCCCACCCCCTCCTATACCTTGCTAGAGCAGTACTATGGTTAAATGCTTACAGCTCGAAAACTAATAAAGCTACAGACGTGATTGTTTTTTTATTTTACTCCTTACAATATTTTTAACAATTTATTTAAGAATAAATTTTATGTAGACAACCTATTATCGCCATAATACATTAATATATGCAGAAAACTGTCATTGCAAGAAACAAAAAGTAATTTATACTAATTATAACTATTTACCCTTATATCGTAGAAAAAGTATGTTCGATTAAAATGTTTAGCTACTGTTATTATCTTTAACGTTATGGGTCTACAAAAGAGATTTGTTAACATGATGGCTTCACAGAGCGATGAACAGTAGCGGACACCGCGCATCCCGCCGGGCAGCCGCGTATAGCGTGGTGTGGTGACTCGGCCGCTTGGCTGTCTGCATGAGTCAGACTGCACGTTGCAACTAGTTTGTTTACTGCCCTCTTATCTCTACTACGCTGCTTATTGAGTCCTTTTCGTTATTAGTGGGCCTTGCCAGTTTAGTGTTCGGTTAACCATGGCATTGTGCGGTTCGTTGCATTTTGTGTTTCGTGATAGTTTTACTTTTTGTACAGAAATACAAGTTGTTGTGTTGTGCCAAGTGCAGTGAAATGCTGATAGTTTTGCTATTGTTATGTATTGTTGAGCGAGATAAGCAAGATAAAAGGTAACCCTTAAAAATAGTAAAAACTTGTTAAATCTGAACTGTTACCCACAAACTTTACAGCTAGGCGCTCTTTATTATCAACAGTTTTCAATAATGACTGATTTTACCAATATATGCGTAATATGTAATGAGGAAGTGAAAGATGCCGGGGTAACAGTCACTAAAGGTATAAACACTCTAATAAAATGTAGTATTGAGAGAAAAGACGAAATCCATAGGTTACTTGTTAACGTCGATGTAATAAAAGTACATACTGTATGCAGGCAAAATTATACCAGACCTAGCAATATTAAAGCAGCATTAAAAGCTCAAAATTCGGAATCTTCCACCTCGCAGCGCCTTCTCAGAAAATTAGACACCAAATTTGATTTCAAGCATGACTGTTTGTTATGTGAAAAAAAAAATGCTGTGTTTGACCCAAAACTTCCTTCTCAATACCGAACCTAAAATTCATGAGGTTTCAACAATTGAAATAAAGCAAACTCTCCTTAATGCTCGTGATAATAGGAATGATGATTGGGCCTGTAAAGTTAAGTCCAGGCTTTTAGATGTGATTGATTTAGTTGCGGCCGAAGCCCGTTATCATGGGCAATGTTATAAGGACTTTTGTAAACATAAACCTCATGAACAAAAGGTAGGACGTCCATTATTAGCCGAGTCTGTAGATAAATTTAATTTGCTTACCAATTACCTTGAGAGCGACAATGAGTGCCAGTATTCACTAAAAGAATTAAGAGAGATAGTAGTGGAGTTATGTGGTTCTGATATAGACTATAGTGATTATTATCTCAAGTCAAAACTTGTAGATATTTTCAAAGATCGGCTAGTTGTACATAATTTATCTGGAAAGAGAAGTATTTTATGTATGTCACATACTAGTCACAAGGTATTAGATTCGTGGTACAAAAACAGAGAAACAACTACTAAAGACGAACGTAAAAGAATTGTTAAAGCAGCAGCAGAAATCGTTAGGGAAGATATACAAAAAATTAATTATGACTGTGGAAAATACGCAAGTGAAAAGGAAGTGAGTACTGTAACAAATGATTTGATTCCTGAAACATTGGCACTACAGCGGAAGGATATGGTTACAACACAGGCAAATTTCAAGTCTATCAAAGTGAGATCTACAGAAGTTTCAATTAACTCCCAGCAAATATTCAATCGAATTTTATGCATCTGTGACAGCCCCGTTAAGTTGAAATCTTATTTTGAGTTCGAATTAGCATCTCACCCACCATCACTATTTGACGAGGCATCAATACGTAAAGGTACGAAAGCATCGTTTATAAAATTATTTGAAGATGGAATTGTTGAAGAAAGCTTCAAGGCAAATGAAGATGTTTTTGTGATGGATGGTGGATATTTGTTACATGCTGTGGTTTGGAGAAAAACCAGCACTTTTAAGGAAATAATAGATTCTTATTTAAGCTCTATACTTTGTAAATATGGAAATAAAGTTACAGTGGTATTCGACGGTTATCCCAACTTTCCAACCACAAAACAGCAAGAACAAGAGAGAAGAGCATCAAAGAAATCTTCTCACACAATTTTTTTTAATGAAAATACAGTTTGCACAACACAACAAGCAGACTTTCTAGCAAACCCTCATAACAAAAAGAGGTTGATAGAAGCAATTACAACACGTTGTGTGACTGAGGATATTAACGTTTTTTCTGCGGAAGGTGACGCTGACACTGTCATTGTCGACCAGGCAATTCAATATGTGCAAACTAATAATACTACAGTTGTTGTCGTGGGAACTGATACAGATCCCTTGGTTCTACTCGTAGCATTAGCTCCCCAGCAAGACGCCAAACTTTTCTTCTTAAAGCCTTCGTCGTCAATGTCCAAACTGTACTCTTTCGATTTTCTTATAAATCAACATGCCAAGCAGCAAACTTTACTGCCTTTTTTCATTCAATGACTGGTTGTGATACGATGTCTGCTTTCTATGGGCTAGGGAAGTAAAAAGCAGCCGACATGATACGTAAATCAACTGAAGCTAGATCTCAGGCTGAAGTTTTCACAAAACAAGACATTACAAAAGATATCCTTCTAGAAAGTGGAGAACAGTTTATCCTAAGCTTGTACAACTTATCAAAGTCCAAAATCCTCAATGACGCCAGGTACTTTAAGTTCAAGCAATTAACCGCAAAAATGTCTCTCAAGTCTAATTTTGATTTAGCAAAACTTCCACCAACTTCAGATGTTGCTCATCAACATATTTTGAGGGTTTACCACCAGATTCAAACTTGGTTAGGTTGTAAAAATCCGGCAGAAGAATGGGTTTGGCAGTATACATCAAATAACAGACTGATACCTAAGCCCATGATGAATCCTGCTGCTCCAAGTGAACTTCTTCTACTGATATCTTGTAATTGCAAAACATTGTGTGTTACAAACTGTAGTTGTCGTAAAGCTGGGTTCGATTGCACATCTATGTGTGTGAACTGCAGGGGAATGTATTGTAAAAATTCTTCAGACCAGACCGATGAAACATTAGAAAATGATCCTTTATACTAAAAAAAAGGAAAAACATAAACGTTGTTTATTATTAGGCCGTGTTAGTTGTGCAGGAATTAATAAGTTATCAAAAATACTATACAATGAAACTTTATTATTTGTCAGCTATAAAAGTGTACTAAGCACAGGATTTTGGTAATGAAAAGTTGAAGTTAAAGTTTTTATATTTCATCATCATAAACTAAATGACTATTCAAGATTAAGGATATGAGTACATACAGCGGTGCCCTTCAGCATCGAGTGACAACGGCGCGGCGCTGCTTTGTCTGGCGCGGCGACGCGGTGGCCATTACTGTTCATCGCTCTCTTTGAAGCCATCATTTGAACGGTAAGTATTATAGTAGACACATATTTTTAAAGCTAATTAAATTTTCTATAAGTTTTGTACAAAACATTTCATTGCATGACGGAAGGATAAAAAGGTACAATAGGTTGAAGTTACTTTTTGTGTTTTGTAGTGGCAGTTTTCTGCATATATTGGAGTATTACGGCGAAATTACGCTATCTACATAAAAAGTTTATATGACATAATTTGTTTAGAATAATGTTAGGCGTAAGATTATTAAAAATCGCGTTTGTAACTTCATTAGTTCTTTAACTGTAAGCATTAAACCAGAGTACTCCTCTTGTAAGGTTGGGGAGGGGGTGGGGGTGGAAGCAAGGGGGGTGGGGGTCGGGACTTTGTGGTTTTTTACTTTATACTTTATATACTAACATCCTGAAAAAAATCAGCTTTCCTCTAATTAGTTGCGACACTAAACCTTTATTGACTGGGCTATACCGTCAGTGATAAAGAACCAATGCGAACTCTCGATGAAATGAAGCGAGAGACGCCGAGCACTGTGGCTTTCTCGCATAAATCGGTAAGACCTGAGAGATCGCGGTCATCAGCCCCATGTATTTGGGTGTATGATGAATTTGTCTGATAAAATGTGTCACTGTGGTAACTGCAGCAATGAGCAGTTAGATTCCCTCCTCAGCATTCCTGGAAGTGGTTTTCCGTGGTTTCCCCACTTCTACTCCAGGAAAATGCTGGGATGATTCCTAACTTAAGACGACGTCCACCTCCTTCTTGATCCTATTCCCAATTTACAAATTCAGGCACTAATACAGCCATCACAATAACACAGGTTATCACACAAATTCCACACGCACACACCCAAATGACCACGTTGTCACAGCCCTCATGCAACAACAACAACAACAACAGCAAAGAAACGAGAAAGCGCTACGCTCCAGCTTTTAAGCTTGCCTCCGAGGGATGTTGACCACCCAGCACAAGGTCAAACAATTGGCCTAGGTATGACTCGAGTGGTATTTTTGAGACAGTTAGTTAGTTAGTTATTGTTGTTTTAAGGGGCGGAACTACGAGGTCATCTGCCCCTCTTAACACAGATTAAAGAATACAAATTTTGAATTGAATTTAAAATTTTGAGGTGGACATCTAAATTTAAAAAGACCAAAAATTAATAAAACAAAAACAAACAATTAAATAAATAAAAATATAAACATAAACAAAAATTACGGAAAAAACAATACATTATCATTCAAAAACGAACAAGTCGTTGAGTCAAAGTTCACTGGAAAATTTAGATTGCTGGCCCTAACCCACTCTCACTTATAAAGCGGATAACGCGATCAGCAGCCACCGCGTCATCGGCTAATATAAGTTTGAGTGTCGTCTGCAAACCAAGGTTTCTTCGTAAGTCAGCAAGATCCACACACTCGGTGAAAATGTGGGCCACGGTGAAAACGGCTCCACAGGTACAAAGTGGGGGGTCTTCCCTTCTCATTAGGTACGAGTGGGTGGATCTTGTATGACCTATCCTTAGCCTACACAAAATGACGGACTCTCTCCGGGCCCGGAAGGAGCTCCGCCAAACGCGAGTAGTTCCCTTGATCGCTCTCAGTTTACTGGGCAGTGGGTCAGCTAGCCACTGACTCTCCCAAAAAGCCAGAACTTGTAGGCGTAACTGAGAGCGAATATCTCTAGCGGGTACCTCCATTGGTCGAGGTGGTAGTGATACCGCCTCTTTTGCAGCTTGATCCGCTAACTCATTTCCCGCAATTCCCATGTGGCTTGGAAGCCACAGAAAGGTGATTCGAGTGTCAGCGTGGCACAGCCCGGCTAGTAGGTCGTGGATTCTCTGCACTAGGGGGTGTTGCGGGAAACATGTAGCAATTGACTGCAACGAACTCAAAGAGTCGGTACACACGAGAAAGTGGATTCGTGCATCCTGCAGTGCAAACTGCAGAGCTTCATAGATGGCAACGAGCTCCGCAGTAAACACACTACAGGCCTCAGGCAAAGAGATCTTGGTATTTGCACCATCAATAACGTAAGCACAACCCACCTTCTCGTCCACCTTCGAACCATCCGTGTATAGAATGCCAGCGTCCGGAAATTGGTGAACTATGCTGTGGAACTGCCTCCGGTAAACGGAGGCATCCGTGTTCACCTTAGGACCTCGGTGCAGATCTAACCGAATTTCCGGACGCGGGACTTGCCACGGAGGCACCTCGCTAGATGTCCGGATCATACAGGGACCTACAGCCACTCCTATTTCGGTACACGAGCTATCAAGTCTAATACCAACCGGCCGAGTGGCACGAGGCCGGTTGGCGTACCCCTGGTGGTTTTGGGTACCGAAGAGAGCTTGATAGGTCGGGTGTTGCGGCATTTGACGCACATTGGCAGCATATGCTAACAGCATATGTTGGCGTCTATAATTTAAAGGTGGAACACCCGATTCGACGAGTAGGCTGGGTATCGGGCTGGTCCGGAAGGCACCGGTAGCCAGTCTAACGCCACTATGGTGGATACTGTCCAGCATTTTCAAGGTTGCCGGCCTTGCTGAACCGTATGCCGCAGAACCATAGTCTAGCCGGGACAGGACGAGGGCTTGGTAGAACCGTAGCAGCACCGCTCGGTCAGCCCCCCACGTAGTGCCACTAAGAAACCTGAGCATGTTCAGTTTCCTGAGACATGTCATTTTCAATTGCCGTATATGGTGCTGCCACGTTAACTTGCTGTCAAAATGGAGCCCCAGGAAGCGATAAGTGTCAACCACCGGCAACGCAGCATCCCTGAGATGTAGTTCAGGGTGTAAATGTAGCCTCCGTAGCCGACAAAAATGGACGACGGAGGTTTTCGCTGCTGAAAAACGAAAACCCCGGTCGTGAGCCCACCTGTCGACCCGGTTGATGGCTAGCTGCAATTGCCGTTCCACGACTGCCATACTTCCAGAGCTGTAATGCAGAGCTAAATCGTCTACATACAGCGATGGAACTACCGCGGACCCGGCGGCGGCAACAATGCCATTAATGGCAATCGCGAACAAGGTGACACTCAGCACTGAACCCTGAGGAACTCCATTTTCTTGGGTATAGTACTGCGATAATGTCCTACCGACCCTTACACGGAAGAGTCGGACGGACATGAAATTCGCAATGAAAGTCGGTAAGTTACCACGGAGTCCCCACTTGTGAAGGGTGGAAAGGATCCCGTAGCGCCATGTGGTGTCGTAGGCTTTCTCGAGGTCAAAGAAAACCGTGACTAGGTGCTGCTTCCGGAAAAAAGCCTCCTGTATGGCGCTCTCAAGTCGCACCAGATGGTCAGTGGTGGACCTATGAGAGCGAAATCCACATTGGTACTCAGACAGGAGACCTTTATCCTCCAAGAACCACACCAGTCGACGGTTCACCATCTTTTCGAGCAGCTTACATAGGCCATTTGTCAAACAAATGGGCCTATAGCTGCTTACAAACTTGGGATCCTTTCCAGCCTTAGGAATCGGTATCACGATCCCCTCTCGCCATTGAGATGGAAACTCCCCTTCAATCCATATACGATTGAAGAGGATCAACAGTTCTTTCATACTGGATTCGCACAGATGTTTTAACATTTGATTATGTATGTTATCCGGTCCAGGAGCCGTATCCCTGCACAGTGCAAGCGCACTGCGCAGTTCCCATTCAGAGAATGGTACATTATAGGACTCCGAAGCAGCAGTGGCAAAGGACAAGGGGTGAGTCTCTGCCTCCCGCTTCAGAGTCAGAAATGTAGGATCGTAACTCCCGGAGCAGGATACATCGGAGAAGTGCGAGCCAATGCTGTTGGCAATGGCGAGATGGTCCGTGATGATGTCCCCATCGATGGACACTCCGGGTATCGATAGTGATGTCGGGAGTCCGGAGATCCGACGAAGCTTAGTCCACACTTGAGATGAAGGAGTATGCGCCGTCATGGACGACACATACTTTTCCCACGTCGTTTTCTTACTCTCCCGAATCAGATATCGGGCTCTAGCACGCATCCTTCTGAAGGTGATAAGGTTGGCCATAGTGTTTTGCCTCCGATAGCATTTGAAAGCACGTCGACGATCTTTAATGGCTGCTGCAATCTCGGCTGTCCACCAAGGGACGAGCTTCCGGCGTGAGTTGCCGGATGAGGAAGGTATTGTTTCCTCAGCAGCAGTCAAAATACCATTCGTTATGTGAATGGTATGATCGTCGACACTCTCAAAGGTATCTTCGGCAAACACCGCACGTGCCGTGAAAGTTGGCCAATCAGCCCGACGGAGAAGCCATCGACTTGGTAACTCGATGGCTCTCTGGTTCGGAAGAGTAACGATAATTGGAAAATGGTCACTATTACAAAGGTCATCGTGTACACCCCACTGTAGCAGGGGAACCAGCGCACGACTGCACAGGGTAATATCGATACTTGAATAAGTACCGTGCGCAATAGAGAAGTGCGTAGGTTCCCCTGTGTTCAACAGACACAGGTCCAGCCGCCTGATCAGCCTCTCAAAATCTCTCCCTTTACCGCTAGTGGTAGCGGAGCCCCAGATGGTGTTGTGGGCATTAACATCTCCCAGAAGGAGAAAAGGAGGGGGGAGCTGAGAGACTAGATCCACCAGCTGGTCGTAATCCGGCTGAGAATCAGGCGGGAAGTACACGTTACATACTGTTGCCATTACTGGCAACGAAGTACGAACTGCAACTGCCTCTAGCTGAGTACGCAACGGCACCTCTTCACTAAAGAGGCTAGAGTGGACGAGAGTGCAGACGCCACCAGCGGCCACAGCTCCGTCCACCCGGTCTTTAGAGAAGAGTTTGAAGTGACGCATTGTTGTCTCATGTCCAGGACGAAACCTGGATTCCTGAAGACAGACAATGGTTGCCGAAAACGAAGATATTAATTGTCGTAACTCAGCGAGATGAACAGAATAGCTATTACAGTTCCATTGTAATAGTGCCATGGTGTGGACTTAAGTAGAAATGGGTCTTCTACTTATGCTTGACCGTTTGCCACCCTTCCCCAGCTCTAGTTGGAGATGATGGGGCAGGAGAGCACACCTCAATCTCCACATCTCCGTCCGAAGACGAAGAAAATGGAGCGGGCGCTCTCTTGGGTTGCGCGCGGTCGTCGTCGGACCTCACGAGTCTCGCTCTTGGGGAAGAGCGAGAGCGGTGTCGAGGGACTTTCTCCCGGTCGGAAGACTGGGTGTCTGTCCCCGACACGCCCCGAAGAGATTTCTTCTTGGATCGGCGCCGACGCGTGTTTGGGGAAGTAGATGGTCCCTTCCCCACAGACGCCGGGTCCTTATAAAACAAGGTCGCTCCTGCTGGCACCGCTCCACTGGTAGTGGTGGGAGCGGGATGGTCAGCAGATACGTGAGCAGCCCTGCCTTTAGGAGAGGAAGAGAAACGGCGCTGAACCGTTCCCCTCTCCTCCGCCGATCTATTTTCTTTACTATAGGGGAGTTCCTCCATACGTACGGGCTTGGCTTCAGCAGGCTTCGCTCCCTTGGTGGTAATGGGAGCGGAAAGGCCAGCAGAGACAGTAGCCACCCCGTCAGCAGGAGGGCGAGAGAGACGGCGGCGAACCGTCTCCCTCTTCTCCCCTATATTTTTCGTATTAGGTGGGCTGGAAGAAGGACCAGCCCCGGTCGGCAAAGTCTTCTTTCCCCCTTTAGCTGGGGAAGACTTGTTCGCCGACCGTTTCGGAGAAGAAGAGGACTTCTTCTCCGATTGCGCCGGTTTAGATGGTATAACCGGCGCCTTCTTTTGCTGGGCCGAAGAAGGTTGTTGTACCTCCTTCGGGCTGACATTTTTCGCTGGTACAGCGAGGGGTGATTTTAATACAGCTGATAATACGGGCGTCGAGGGTACTACACTCGGTAAAGATGCGGCAGGGGTGAATGAGGGCGTCGTTGCAGCTGCAAACGATACCCGAAATTCGGGGGCATTCATATCACGGTACCTCTTGCGAGCGTCGTGATATGAAAGCCTATCAAGAGTTCTTATTTCTTGAATTTTTGCTTCCTTACAGAACTCAGGGCACTGCTTCGATCGTGGAGAGTGGCTTCCTTGGCAGTTAGGACAAATCGGGGGAGGCGTACACCTCTCACCCTCATGTGTCCCCTTGCCACACTCTCTACACACGGCCTTGGCAGTGCACCTGGCGGAAACATGCCCGAATCTCTGGCATTGATAGCAGCGCATAGGTGGAGGGATGTACGGTCGAACATCGCAGTGGTACGATGTGACCTTCACCTGCTTAGGTACTACATCACCCTCAAAATGGAGAATAAAAGCGCCGGTATCGACACTGTTCTCCCCAATCTTTCGGGTGATGCGCCTAATCTTGGTGACGCCTCTCTTCCCCAGATCCCGCAACAATTCCGCATCGCTATTTAAAATGAGGTCACGATGGAAAATAACTCCTCGGACCTCATTCAGCGTTTCGTGTTTTGAGACCTTAACGGGAATTTCGCCGAATTGCGTGCATTCCAGCAACGCTTCGGTTTGCTTCCGATCAACGGTGTGCAGCAGCAGCTGACCGTTCCGGAGCTTGGAAATCCCGCTTAGGTCCCCAAATTTCCCCTCGATTTCCTCAGAAAAAATTATTGATTTTACTAGTTTAAAATCACCCCCGTCAGTCCTCGTAGCTACCAGGTAGCGAGGAGACCTATCAGCGGGGAATCTTCTATTAAAGGCTTCATCCCAAGGCGTATACACCTTGGGATTAGCTCGACACTCAAGAGACGGCTTTTTAAGGGTGCCACCCTGTACAGGTGTCCGTGATCGCTTTGATGGCATCCCGGACGAAATCCTCCCCGAATACTGCCCACTCCGAACGGGGGCTATCACTGTGGGCGCCACCCAGCCAAGGCAATACCTACCTGGCATAGCAGATATTGCCCGGGGTCCCAGTGCCTCGAACAGGCACTTCCCCCTCGGCATGCACAGGATTTATTCAGCTCCAGTATTCGGCCATGCAGGGACCTTCGTTGTAAGGCGGATACTACTGTAGGGTACATGGCGCACCCACCTGACGGGATGGGGCATACCGTCTAGGCTTTCTGGCCAGATGGCCAAGCTGGTGGCCCTTCCCCTAACAGCACGCATGTTTATTTCTATTGGTCAAACCAGAGCTGGGACCAGAAAACCAAAATTGACCTTTATAAGGCCCCCTCTAAGTCGCCTTTTACGACAGGCAGGGGATACCGTGGATGAATTCTGCCCTCCCCATCCACAGGGGGTCTGAACAAATCAAAACTGGCAAGTTATTCGGCCATGTCGGCCCTATTAGTCGCCTCCTACGACAGGCAGGGCATACCGTGGGTGTATTCTAACCCGCACCCACACGGGGGATTTTTGAGACAGTAGTAGGTCGGAACGCGAGGTGACCTGATTTGGTATTGCAGGACGGTCGAGGGGAACACGAGTTCTTGTTTCTTATCGGGACGCTGTAGGAATTCGCGGCAAAGTGTTATTCTGAGGAGGTGTTATAAGTCATTCTATGAGTGAAAATATTGTTCTATAGTGTGTGTTAACTGGCCTGAACACCGCACGAGGGCCATAATAAAATTGGTAACAGTTCATAAGTGGTGAACTACTTAAATTAGCCGAAATGCCTTTTTTAATTTATAATAATATTGTAGAAATGCTGTGGTAATAGATGTTTTCACCTCCGCTGTCTATAACCCACCCATCATCCCCCTTTTAGATTACGACTCATA
Source organism: Meconema thalassinum (assembly GCA_946902985.2). Lineage (NCBI taxonomy): Eukaryota > Metazoa > Arthropoda > Insecta > Orthoptera > Tettigoniidae > Meconema > Meconema thalassinum. The sequence goes on along the minus strand of OX336392.1, from coordinate 513,983,317 downwards.
TAGTAAAATTCCAGTTATGTCTCATCAATAATCTTTATCCGAATCAATGATTTTTGCCGCGTTAGCTAGTACACTGACTTAGGAAATGTCATGGGATGTCACCTAATAGCATGTGGGGCCTCTGGCAGCTCAACATATCGCAGAACATCAAAGTCTCTTCCAGAACAGCCAAGGGACCCATTCCATACCAGGAACATGCACCCCAGGTCATAACAGAGACACCACTTCCCTGGACCACACCTTCGAAGCAGGCGGGATCCATCGATCCATGTGGTCTGCGCCACACACGGTGCCTCCCATCGGCATGGTGCAATTGAAATCATGATTTGTCCGACCATATCACCCCTGGTGATAGGCGACAAGTGCGCGTCGTTGTGTCGATGACATTGGGTTAGTTAGTTAGTTAGTTAGTTAGTTAGTTATTGTTGTATTAAGGGGCGGAACTACGAGGTCATCTGCCCCTCTAAACACAGATTAAAGAAACAAATTTGGAATTGAAATTAAAATTTTGAGGTGGACACCTAAATTTAAAGAGACCTAAATTAAAAAACAAAAACGAAAACAAAAATAAAGGTTATAAAAATAAACAAAAATTACGAGAAAAAAAACACCATCATTCAAAAACGAACAAGTCGTTGAGTCAATGTTCACTGGAGAATTTATATTGCTGGCCCTAACCCACTCTCACTTATAAAGCGGATAACGCGATCAGCAGCCACCGCGTCATCGGCTAATATAAGTTTGAGTGTCATCTGCAAACCAAGGCTTCTTCGTAAGTCAGCAAGATCCACACACTCGGTTAAAATGTGGGCCAAGGTGAAAACGGCTCCACAGGTACAAAGTGGGGGGGGTCTTCCCTTCTCATTAGGTACGAGTGGGTGGATCTTGTATGGCCTATTTTTAGCCTACACAAAATGACGGACTGTCTCCGTGACCGGAAAGAACTCCGCCACACGCGAGTAGTTCCCTTGATCGCTCTCAGTTTACTGGGCAATGGGTCAGCTAGCCACTGATTCTCCCAAAATGCCAGAACTTGTAGGCGTAACTGAGAGCGAATATCTCTAGCGGGTACCTCCATTGGTCGAGGTGGTAGTGATACCGCCTCTTTTGCAGCTTGATCCGCAAACTCATTTCCCGCAATTCCCATGTGGCTTGGAAGCCACAGAAAGGAGATTCGAGTGTCAGCGCGGCACAACCAGGCTAGTAGGTCATGGATTCGCTGCACTAAGGGATGTTGCTGGAAACATGTAGCAATTGACTGCAACGAACTCAAAGAATCGGTACACACGAGGAAGTGGATTCGTGCATCCTGTAGTGCAAACTGCAGAGCTTCATAGATGGCAACGAGCTCCGCAGTAAACACACTACAGGCCTCAGGCAAAGAGATCTTGGTATTTGCGCCATCAATAACGTAAGCACAAACCCACCTTCTCGTCCACCTTCGAACCATCCGTGTATAGAATGCCAGCGTCCGGAAATTGGTGAACTATGCTGTGGAACTGCCTCCGATAAACAGAGGCATCGTGTTTACCTTAGTTCCTCGGTGTAAATCTAAACAAATTTCCGGACGCGGGACTTGCAAATGAGGCACGTCGCTAGGTGTCCGGATCATACAGGGACCTACAGCCACTCCTATTTCAGTACATGTGCCATCGAGTCTAATACCAACCGGCCGAGTGGCACGAGGCCGGTTGGCGTACCCCTGGTGATATTGGGTACTGAAGAGAGCTCGATAGCTCGGATGTTGCGGCTTTTGACGCACATTGGCAGCATATGTTAAAAGCATATGTTGGCGTCTATAATTTAAAGGTGGAACACCCGATTCGGCGAGTAGGCTGGGTATCGGGCTGGTCTGGAAGGCACCGGTAGCCAGCCTAACGCCACTATGGTGGATACTGTCCAGCATTTTCAAGGTTGCCGGCCTTGCTGAACCGTATGCCGCAGAACCATAGTCTAGCCGGGACAGGACGAGGGCTTGGTAGAACCGTAGCAGCACCGCACGGTCAGCCCCCCCACGTAGTGCCACTAAGAAACTTGAGCATGTTCAGTTTCCTGAGACACGTCATTTTCAGTTGCCGTATATGGTGCTGCCACGTTAATTTGCTGTCAAAATGGAGCCCCAGGAAGCGATAAGGGTCAACCAACGGCAACGCAGCATCCCTGAGATGTAGTTCAGGGTGTAAATTTAGCCTCCGGAGCCGACAAAAATGGACGACGGAGGTTTTCCCTGCTGAAACACGAAAACCCCGGTCGTGAGCCCACCTGTCGACCCGGTTAATTGCTAGCTGCAATTGCCGTTCTACGATTGCCATACTTCCAGAACTGTAATGCAGTGCTAAATCGTCTACATACAACGATGGAACTACCGTGGGCCCGGCGGCGTCAACAATGCCGTTTACGGCAATCGCGAACAAGGTGACACTCAGCACAGAACCCTGAGGAACTCCATTTTCTTGAGTATAGTATTGCGATAATGTCCTACCGACCCTTGCACGGAAGAGTCGGACGGACATGAAATTCGCAATGAAAGTCGGTAGATTACCACCGAGTCCCCACTTGTGAAGGGTGAAAAGGATCCCGTAGCGCCATGTGGTGTCGTAGGCTTTCTCGAGGTCAAAGAAAACCGTGACTAGGTGCTGCTTTCGGAAGAAATGCCTCCTGTATGGCACTCTTAGTTAGTTATTGTTGTTTTAAGGGGCGGAACTACGAAGTCATCTGCCCCTCTTAACACAGATTAAAGAATACAAATTTTGAATTGAATTTAAAATTTTGAGGTGGACATCTAAATTTAAAAAGACCAAAAATTAATAAAACAAAAACAAACAATTAAATAAAAAATAAAAATTATAAAAATAAACAAAAATTACGGAAAAAAACAAAACATTATCATTCAAAAACGAACAAGTCGTTGAGTCAATGTTCACTGGAAAATTTAGATTGCTGGCCCTAACCCACTCTCACTTATAAAGCGGATAACGCGATCAGCAGCCACCGCGTCATCGGCTAATATAAGTTTGAGTGTCGTCTGCAAACCAAGGTTTCTTCGTAAGTCAGCAAGATCCACACACTCGGTAAAAATGTGGGCCACGGTGAATACGGCTCCACAGGTACAATGTGGGGGGTCTTCCCTTCTCATTAGGTACGAGTGGGTGGATCTTGTATGACCTATCCTTAGCCTACACAAAATGACGGACTCTCTCCGGGCCCGGAAGGAGCTCCGCCACACGCGAGTTGTTCCCTTGATCGCTCTCAGTTTACTTGGCAGTGGGTCAGCTAGCCACTGACTCTCCCAAAAAGCCAGAACTTGTAGGCGTAACTGAGAGCGAATATCTCTAGCGGGTACCTCCATTGGTCGAGGTGGTAGTGATACCGCCTCTTTTGCAGCTTGATCTGCTAACTCATTTCCCACAATTCTCATGTGGCTTGGAAGCCACAGAAAGGTGATTCGAGTGTCAGCGTGGCACAGCCCGGCTAGTAGGTCGTGGATTCGCTGCACTAGGGGGTGTTGCGGGAAACATGTAGCAATTGACTGCAACGAACTCAAAGAGTCGGTACACACGAGAAAGTGGATTCGAGCATCCTGTAGTGCGACTGCAACGAACTCAAAGAGTCGGTACACACGAGAAAGTGGATTCGTGCTTCCTGTATTGCAAACTGCAGAGCTTCATAGATGGCAACGAGCTCCGCAGTAAACACACTACAGACCTTAGGCAAAGTGATCTTGGTATTTGCACCATCAATAACGTAAGCACAACCCACTTTCTCGTCCACCTTCGAACCATCCGTGTAGAGAATGCTAGTGTCCGAAAATTGGTGAACTATGCTGTGGAACTGCCTCCGGTAAACAGAGGCATCCGTGTTCACCTTAGGAACTCGGTGCAGATCTAACCGAATTTCCGGACGCGGGACTTGCCACGGAGGCACCTCGCTAGATGTCCGGATCATACAGGGACCTACAGCCACTCCTATTTCAGTACACGAGCTATCAAGTCTAATACCAACCGGCCGAGTGGCACGAGGCCGGTTGGCGTAACCCTGGTGGCTTTGGGTACCGAAGAGAGCTTGATAGGTCGGGTGTTGCGGCATTTGACGCACATTGGCAGCATATGCTAAAAGCATATGTTGGCGTCTATAATTTAAAGGTGGAACACTCGATCCGGCGACTAGGCTGGTTATCGGGCTGGTCCGGAAGGCACCGGTAGCCAGCCTAACGCCACTATGGTGGATACTGTCCAGCATTTTCAAGGTTGCCGGCCTTGCTGAACCATATGCCGCAGAACCATAGTCTAGCCGGGACAGGACGAGGGCTTGGTAGAACCGTAGCAGCACCGCACGATCAGCCCCCCCCACTAAGAAACCTGAGCATGTTCAGTTTCCTGAGACATGTCATTTTCAATTGCCGTATATGGTGCTGCCACGTTAACTTGCTGTCAAAATGGAGCCCCAGGAAGCGATAAGTGTCAACCAACGGCAACGCAGCATCCCTGAGATGTAGTTCAGGGTGTAAATGTAGCCTCCGTAGCCGACAAAAATGGACGACGGAGGTTTTCGCTGATGAAAAACGAAAATCCCGGTCGTGAGCCCACCTGTCGACCCGGTTGATAGCTAACTGCAATTGCCGTTCCACGACTGCCATACTTCCAGAGCTGTAATGCAGAGCTAAATCGTCTACATACAGCGATGGAACTACCGCGGACCCGGCGGCGGCAACAATGCCATTAATGGCAATCGCGAACAAGGTGACACTCAGCACTGAACCCTGAGGAACTCCATTTTCTTGGGTATAGTATTGCGATAATGTCCTACCGACCCTTACACGGAAGAGTCGGACGGACATGAAATTCGCAATGAAAGTCGGTAAGTTGCCACGGAGTCCCCACTTGTGAAGGGTGGAAAGGATCCCGTAGCGCCATGTGGTGTCGTAGGCTTTCTCTAGGTCAAAGAAAACCGTGACTAGGTGCTGCTTTTGGAAAAAAAAAGCCTCCTGTATGGCGCTCTCAAGTCGCACCAGATGGTCAGTGGTGGACCTATGAGAGCGAAATCCACATTGGTACTCAGACAGGAAACCTTTATCCTTCAAGAACCACACCAGTCGACGGTTCACCATCTTTTCGAGCAGCTTACATAGGCCATTTGTCAAACAAATGGGCCTATAGCTGCTTACAAACTTGGGATTCTTTCCAGCCTTAGGAATCGGTATCACGATCCCCTCTCGCCATTGAGATGGAAACTCCCCTTCAATCCATATACGATTGAAGAGGATCAACAGTTTTTTTATACTAGATTCGCACAGATGTTTTAACATTTGATTATGTATGTTATCCGGTCCAGGAGCCGTATACCTGCACAGTGCAAGCGCACTGCGCAGTTCCCATTCAGAGAATGGTACATTATAGGACTCCGAAGCAGCAGTGGCAAAGGACAAGGGGTGAGTCTCTGCCTCCCGCTTCAGAGTCAGAAATGTAGGATCGTAACTCCCGGAGCAGGATACATCGGAGAAGTACGAGCCAATGCTGTTGGCAATGGCGAGATGGTCCGTGATGATGTCTCCATTGATGGACACTCCGGGTATCGACAGTGATGTCGGGAGTCCGGAGATCCGACGAAGCTTAGTCCACACTTGAGATGAAGGAGTATGCGCCGTCATGGACGACACATACTTTTCCCACGTCGTTTTCTTACTCTCCCGAATCAGATATCGGGCTCTAACACGCATCCTTCTGAAGGTGATAAGGTTGGCCATAGTGTTTTGCCTCCGATAGCATTTGAAAGCACGTCGACGATCTTTAATGGCTGCTGCAATCTCGGCTGTCCACCAAGGGACAAGCTTCCGGCGTGAGTTGCCGGACGAGCAGCAGCCAAAATACCATTCGTTATGTGAATGGTATGATCGTCGACACTCTCAAAGGTATCTTCGGCAAACACCGCACGTGCCGTGAAAGTTGGCCAATCTGCCCGACGGAGAAGCCATCGACTTGGTAGCTCGATGGCTCTCTGGTTCGGAAGAGTAACGATAATTGGAAAATGGTCACTATTACAAAGGTCATCGTGTACACCCCACTGTAGCAGGGGAACCAGCGCACGACTGCACAGGGTAATATCGATACTTGAATAAGTACCGTGTGCAATAGAGAAGTGCGTAGGTTCCCCTGTGTTCAACAGACACAGGTCCAGCCGCCTGATCAGCCTCTCAAAATCTCTCCCTTTACCGCTAGTGGTAGCGGAGCCCCAGATGGTGTTGTGGGCATTAACATCTCCCAGAAGGAGGAAAGGAGGGGGGAGCTGAGAGACTAGATCCACCAGCTGGTCATAATCCGGCTGAGAATCAGGCGGGATGTACACGTTACATACTGTTGCCATTACTGGCAACGAAGTACGAACTGCAACTGCCTCTAGCTGAGTACGCAACGGCACCTCTTCACTAAAGAGGCTAGAGTGGACGAGAGTGCAGACGCCACCAGCGGCCACAGCTCCGTCCATCCGGTCTTTAGAGAAGAGTTTGAAGTGACGCATTGTTGTCTCATGTCCAGGACGAAACCTGGATTCCTGAAGACAGACAATGGTTGCCGAAAACGAAGATATTAATTGTCGTAACTCAGCGAGATGAACAGAATAGCTATTACAGTTCCATTGTAATAGTGCCATGGTGTGGACTTAAGTAGAAGTGGGTCTTCTACTTATGCTTGACCGTTTGCCACCCTTCCCCATCTCTAGTTGGAGATGATGGGGCAGGAGAGCACTCCTCAATCTCCACATCCTCCGAAGACGAAGAAAATGGAGCGGGCGCTCTCTTGGGTTGCGCGCGGTCGTCGTCGGACCTCACGAGTCTCGCTCTTGGAGAAGAGCGAGAGCCGTGTCTAGGGACTTTCTCCCTGTCCGAAGACTGGGTACTTGTCCCCGACACGCCCCGAGCATGCTTCTTTCTAGACCGACGCAGACGTCTATTCGGGCCAGTAGGTGGTCCCTTTCCCACAGACGTAAGGTCCTTGCAAAACGAGGCCGCTCCAGCTGGCACCGCTCCTTTGGTGATGGTAGGAGCGGAATGGCCAGCAGATGTCTGAGCTGCCTTGTATGCAGGAGAGGAAGAGAAACGGCGCTGAACTGCCCCTCTCTTCTCCGCCGGTGATTTATTTTTCCTATAGGGGAGTTCCTCCACTCTAATGGGTTTGGCTTCTGCGGGCATCACTCCCTTGATGGTCAAGGGAGCTGAAGGCCCAGCAGATGAAGGAGCCATCCCATCAGCCGGAGGTCGAGAGAGACGGCGCCGCTCCGTCCCCCTCTTCTCCACTATCTTTGTCTTATCAGGTGGGCTGGATGACGATCCAGCCCCGGTCGCAGAAGTCTTCTTTGCCTCGTTGGCAGGGGAAGACTTCTCCGATGGCGCCGGTTTAGTTGGAGGCACCTGCGCCTTTTGTTGGATGCCAGAAGAAGATTCCGTAACCTTCTTCTGGCTAACAGGGGTGATAATAGGGCTATTTGTAGCCCCTTTAACAGTGGTAACTCTTTTAGAACTTGTTTCCGATGTCAAGTTTGCCGCTTGATTACTAGATTCGTTTGATACCTTTTGAGCATATGATACTGAGAAAATAGGAGAGGCCATGGAGCGATATTTTCTGCGTGCTTCAGTGTAGGAGAGCTCGTCTAAGGTCTTTATTTCTTGAATTTTCTTCTCCTCTAGGAAGGCAGGACATTCCTTCCAGCGAGGAGAGTGCTCTCCCTTGCAATTTGGACATGCGGGAGGTGGTGTACATTCCGCTCCCTCATGAGTGGCCTTGCCACAGGAAAGACAGATAGGCTTTCCCGAGCAACGAGATGAGGTATGTCCAAATCGCTGACACTGAAAACACCGCAATGGAGATGGAATATACGGTCGCACATCGAGAGTGTACATTGACACTTTGATCCTCTTGGGCAGGCTATCCGACTCAAACGATAAGATGAACGCCCCGGTGTCAACTAGTACACCATTCATCTTACGTTTGATTCGTCTCACCTCGACAACGCCATGCTTTCCAGTTCTTTCCAGGATACGCTCGTCGGTAGTGTTCACCAGGTCCCTATGAAATACTAAACCTTTCTTCAGGTTTAGGGACTGGTGCTTCACTACCTCGACTGGAATACCACCGAAACTTGTCGTCCCAAGAAGACCATCTGTCTGTCTCTTTCCTTGAGTTTTTATCAAGAGTGCGCCGTTTCGCAGCTTTTTTACTGTGTCTACATCGCCCCATTTCCCCTCAATTGCATCATGTAAATCAAAAGGATCAACGTTTGTAAAATTTTGCCCATCGGTCCTTGTTACCATAAGGTACCGAGGGAAAAACGTTGAATCCTTTTCCTCAAGCGGCGAAACTAGAGGCATAAACTTCCTCGTCTTAAATTTTAAAGACGCCTTTGTAAGGGAGCCACCCTGTGAAATAATGGACGCTATGTTTGGTCCCACGAGTAGCTAGGGAACTAAAAGTCAACCCCCGGCAGAGCCCCGCTTGCCCGGGGTACGGCTAAGGTTCTCCAGAGGTCGCCAGGTATCTGGAGGTGGGTCGCTTGTGACTACTCACCCAGTAGCCATTCATCACCTCGCCACGACCACTCAGCTTGTGATTAGGGGAGGATTCCACCTCCTGTCACGCACACACACATTTACACCAAAGAAAGAAAAGATGAGACAAGGGCCAACTAAGGCGGGAAAGTGAAAGACTCCCTAGGCCTAGGATACCCTAATACCGTCGGGGTCAGAAAAGAACAAGAGTTGACCAAGAGAGGTCGACAGGAAAGAAGAAGGAGAGGAGCCCGGCACAAGTAAGTGGAAGCAATGCCGGACTCAGCTGGGGTCCCGTGGTCGCTAACCCACGTCCCACTAGATGTGAGCCCCTGAGGGCGGTAGCGAGGAGACCTGTCAACAGGGAACTTCTTATTATATGCCTCATCCCAAGGCGTATACACCTTGGGATTCGGTCTACACTCCAGAGACGGCTTTTTAAGGGTGCCACCCTGTACAGGTGTCCGTGATCGCTTACTAGGCATCCCGGACGAAATCCTCTCCGAATACTGCCCACTCCGAACGGGGGCTATCACTGTGGGCGCCACCCAGCCAAGGCAATACCTACCTGGCATAGCAGATATTGCCCGGGGTCCCAGTGCCTCGAACAGGCACTTCCCCCTCGGCATGCACAGGATTTATTCAGCTCCAGTATTCGGCCATGCAGGGACCTTCGTTGTAAGGCGGATACTACTGTAGGGTACATGGCGCACCCACCTGACGGGATGGGGCATACCGTCTAGGCTTTCTGTCCAGATGGCCAAGCTGGTGGCCCTTCCCCTAACAGCACGCATGTTTATTTCTATTGGTCAAACCAGAGCTGGGACCAGAAAACCAAAATTGACCTTTATGAGGCCCCCTGTAAGTCGCCTTTTACGACAGGCAGGGGATACCGTGGATGAATTCTGCCCTCCCCATCCACAGGGGGTCTGAACAAATCAAAACTGGCAAGTTATTCGGCCATGTCGGCCCTATTAGTCGCCTCCTACGACAGGCAGGGCATACCGTGGGTGTATTCTAACCTGCACCCACACGGGAGACTGAGTAATTATATGGGTGATTATTCTGTTGAATAAGGGTTGGATTTCATATTTTGAGTCTTGGTATTAGGTATGGGACTGATATTTTAGACGACGACGAAGGTGATCATTGCATGAATGGTGAGTATCTTACGGAGAGATCCCAAAGTAATCTCCAGGTTGGTGTACTTAGGGCACTTTATTTATCTGCTTGATTCGGGATGTAAGACTTACGGTGAGTGTGTGATATGAAGGATATGTGGTGCGGAAAAAATACCCTCCGGGTAAGCACGTATGATATTAGGGCTCTTGATGGATCTAATGGAATTCGGGCTGTGTGATCAATGTATTCCGCTTGGTTCGAGTCGGCATAAAGTTAAGAGTGTGTTAGGGTGTTTTGACGAATATTATTTACATACTGATGGATATTTTGTGTAATTTGTTCGTGGGTGGTAAATGTAGTCGTTATTTTGGGATTTACAGTTGTGTACGAGTGAGTGAAAGGTGGATGTATTGTGTTTTTTCTGCACGTGTGATCTGGTTCATATTGTTATGGTCTTCTAAAATATAATTTCTTGGGGTTTTATTGATAGTTTCTGTTTTGGCATTTCTGTCATCGTTAACTTTGTTGTAGCTTATTTTGTTCTTTCGGTATTTTCTTTTAACATGAGAATCGCTCATGAGAGTTTAAGAGACAGATATAACAGAGGACGCCGTGCCACATCATTTCAAGTTGGTGATTTAGTTTATGTTTTTGTCTAGTAAACTGCTCACCAAGTATCTTTCGTGTCCATATATCTCAAATTAAAAGAGGAGGTGATAGTTCGGAAAAGAATTGTTAAAAAAAACTATTGTAATAATGATGTTGTAAAGAAAAGAGGAAACTAAGTGGGTTATTATTATTTTAATTTAGTGTTATGGTATATTTTCTGTCGGTCATCGTTATTTTAAAAAAGCCTTATGTATTGTAATTGTTTGACTCGTGACTGATAACGTCAGTTGTGGTGTGTGAAAGAAACCAGGAACAAAAAAAACTGTTCGCAGTTCGATTTGATTTCAGACAAATATTGCTGGATGAAGTGAAACATTTGCAGTCGTGTGGATTGTCCATGTCGTCCATGGGCTCCCGGATGTCATAATCAGTCCTACGCTCCTTGAAATATGATTATCTCCCGAAGAATGAAGAAGACGTCTCGTCCTGTATCTATTGCCGGATGCTATGAAGATGTGTTATGTAAAACAAACAAATTTCTAAGCATGGGGAAACTGAACTGTATTGTTTTTCTGGTGCTAATCTTCTTGAAGTGACTTTGTGTGCATGAAAAAACTATTAATTTAGCGTTCATGTTAAGAAAACTTCAAATTCTTCGGTACTTCTCCTCTGCATTCTACCTAGTGATCATTTGGTGGCCCTATGATCACATTTGCAGGTGGGGAGAGTTGTGACATTTATATATATGACTACATTTTAAAAGTATCTGGAATGTACTCTACTTCAAAAGAAGTAAGTCGTCGCCCCATCTATGTGTCAGGTTTGGAAACTTATGGAGTGTATGCAATTACTTGGACTTGTGCTCCTCCTGGCAGATAACTTGTGTAGCTGTCCCGTTGTTTAGACTAGTATTACGCTAGATGGCGCGGACTGTATTGTGATCTTGCCAGTGATCATCGTCTGGGTTGGAGGTTATCTATGAAAATGTCGTCTTGGTAACCAAACTAGACTTTGTTGTAATTATGATTATTACCCATTTTGACATCGAAGAAGAAGGATGTAGAATTATATCGGGGAGACCTTTGCCTAAAGCTAGTCTTCGGACTAGGCCGGAAACAGCCTGTTTTCCATTTCCATCTTATGGAAACGTTTGTTGACGTCTTAGAAGTCACTTTTTTATAAGCATGTTATATTAAAATATGATTAAGTGACCGAGGCCGACAGGAAAGGTATATTTTTAGCATGTTATGGTTGACAAAATTGGTTATTTGACTATGATCAGTATGGATGTAATGTTGCATGAAAGATTTGGTTGTGCTGGTTTGTTTTGGTTGGTAATATATTGGACTCTTCTCTTTACTATTTTAAATAGTTTTGATGTGTTCATTGAGTTGAGATCCATTATATTTCGTGTATTGGTTTTGATTTGGTCGTATGCGTGAGTGTGTTTCGGACCTATGATTCTATACTTTTGTAGGTTGGAACTTATGTTACCTAGTTCGTTTGGTCCAAGGCACATGGGTGACCAGTGGTTTCGGAAGGTCGTATGTTTCTGGTGAGTGTTTCATTCTATATACCGGTACTGATCTTAGTAGTAACTATTTTGTCCTTCCAAAGAAATGTAATTTGTTTGTTTTCTGTAGGTCTTTAACATTTTCTAAGCCGATCCAGAATACCTCCTGTTGATAACGGCGATCATCTTTGTTTTGATTCGAAGCAGTTTTAGTAATTTCATTTTAATGTTCTAGTTTTATTTGTTTTCCCCTGCTTCGGTTCAATAAGAATGCTCCATAAGAGCCTGTGTGAACATCTCGATGATGTATTATCTTTTTCTTGGGTCATGGGTCATCGTTGACCTGGTAACCTTAACCTCATTGTTTTGGTTATGGTTATTGGACTTGTATTTTGTCTAAAACATCTGATTTTGAGGACTCCATCTTGAGATTTTGGTGACGACAGTTGCGTTAACTTCTAGGTCCCTTGTGATTGGGAAAGATTTAATAATTTGTTCGTTTTTAACTGATAACTCTTGATGACCGTCATGCAAGTCATAGTGCTAACTTCTCCTACGTTTTCTTGGAAAGATTTTGACTATTTAGTATCAACTAAGATGATATATGTTTGGTCGTCGAAAGGGTGATTATTTTTATGATTTTGGGTTTCCTCCTTTCTAGAAATATTAATTGTTTTGTTGATAAGACCTTTCTTATGTTTTTGTATCTTAAAACCTTGGCGAATGTATTATAAAATAAATCTGACTTGGTGTTTTCTATAACTTAGATTTTAAGGTCTGGTATTTTCTCTCAAAGGAAACCCCACTGGGGATATAATAGGTAGCACTCTTCCACACGTACCGATTCGTACACCGCCCACTAGACAAAGATGATAATGAAATGTGAACTACTACAAACTACTAACTTATATAACGAATAAAGGACAGGTGGAAAAGAAATGCCCTCGACCCTCGAAGAATGTGGATTGAGAACTTAAAAGGAAGGAGACCCATGAAAGGCAGATAGGAAACTGAAAGGGGAGAGGGTCCGCCCCAGACGTAAGGGATAAAAGGGGGTAAAACCGAACCCAGCTCAGGAATCCCTCGGGGTTGCCAACTCCCGAACTCACCTGCCGTGAGTCCCTTAGGGTGTAGCAATATCTAGGGTGCACCAGAAGTGGTGGGGCTACATACACCCTGTCTCCTTGAGGGCCTTGAGCAGAAGGCAGGAGATATCATGAAAAGAAAAAGAAGGCTGACCACTCACAGAAGGAGGGTATCAGAAAAGATGAGACAAGGGCCAATTAAGGCGGGAAAGGAAGAGACTCCCTAGGCCTCGGACACCCTAATACCGTCGGGGTCGGAAGATGATGATGATGATGATAATTGTTGTTTTAAGGGACCTAAAATCTAGGTTATCGGCCTCTGATGGTTTGGGTGATCGTGAAGATGAAAAAGAAATGCAAACTAAAACTAACTACTAACCTACAGACTAGAAGAAGAAATGGAAAACTTAAGGAGAATAAGGCAAATAAGTGACAGGAGGAAAAGAAATGCCCCCAACCCTCGAAGAATGCGGATTGAGGGACTTGGAAGGAATGAGAGCCATGAAAGGCAGATAGGCAAGTGAAAGAGGAGAGGGTCCACCTCACAGGGAAGAGACAAAAGGGGGAAAACCGGACCCAGCTCAGGAATCCCTCGGGGTCGCCAACTCCCGAACTCACCAGCCGTGAGCCCCTGAGGGTGTAGCAATATCCAGGGTGCACCAGAAGTGGTGGGGCTACATACACCCTGCCTCCTCAAGGGCCATGAGCACAAGGCAGGAGGTAAAAGGAAAAGAAGGCTGCCCCCTCACAGAAGGAGGGTATCAGGAAAGATGAGACTAGGACCAATTAAGGCGGGAAAGTGAAAGACTCCCTAGGCCTCGGATAACCTAATACCGTCGGGGTCGGAAGAGAACAAGAGTTGACCAAGGGAGGTCGACAGGAAAGAAGACGGAGAGGAGCCCGGAACAAGTAAGTGGAAGCAATGCCGGACTCAGCTGGGGTCCCGTGGTCGCCAACCCACGTCCCACTAGATGTGAGCCCTGGGGGGATACTAATATAATAAAGCTTTTTGTGAGTTTTTGTGTTTGTTTGTTTGTGTGTTTAAACGCGCTAATCTCTGGAACTACCAGTCAGATTCGAAAAATTATTTTTGTATATGATAGCCAGATTCAAGAGGAATAGTTTAGGCTATCTATAATTATGCTACACCTCTCAGGTAACCTTAAATATTGATTTTTGTTCAGTAAGTCGGAAGAAAAAGCGCTCCTGAATTATTGTTGACAGGCAATTCACGTCGCCCCTACGAGTGTTCTGGTGCAGAATTGCGAGCTGCTGATAAATTGCAGTCACGGGGAGTAATTAGTGCAAATAGATTTCTTAGCCCCCTTAAAACAGTTATCATCATGACAATAGTAGACTATGCCTCTGTATAAGGGCGATGGTGTTGGTGCAGTGTACTGAGGTTCAGCTGCAATAAGCGTTGTTGCTTTCCGATCCTTATCCTTGAGCGCTCCAGTTCTGTAGTAGTATTCATTATCATCCATAAAACAAATAAATCCACCGGGCGAAGCCGGGCACTACTGCTAGTCGACAATATAAGAAAGCCCAATAAATGAATCACTACCGATACGTAACCGGCAATAATAATAATAAATGCAAACGGCAAATGGCCTACAGATAACCTACAAGGAACAGTTTTCAGAAGAGTACGAAAAATTACAAACAAACGAAATAAAAATAAAATACTTAACAGACCGGCATTTCAGGCACAACAGAAATCTTCCGAGTTAGGTTGGGTTTACATGATTAAATTTGGAAGGTAAACTCGAAAGCTCAAAAAATGTACGTCTGTAAAAGGGACTGGGAAAAATGGTGACAATAATGAAAACAAAAACAATACATCTTATTGTGGACCTTTGTGGACAGTCCAATTCTTATGTGCTGCCAACTTTAGAGTTGCACACTCTGTAGTCGTTTGCTCTATCTGCCGATGATTTAGTCCAATTTTCAAGACGTCGCCTATCTTTGAGTTGGTAGTATGAAACAATCGCGCATCGCCTCGCGTCGTCCGAATTAAGTGTCAACATTTCAACTTGACCTCAAAGATAGTCCATTCGTAAGTTAGGTTATGTCGCTCCAGGCTCGCATCTGAAGTATTTCGTCGATTGGGATACAAGTCTTGACTTTTCTTCTCTTCATGTGTTACATTTCGTCCTCCTTCAGCTTCCAGAATGTTCTTGTCGGAAATCCTCAACTAGCAGTAGGAACAATACCAGGAATGCCAAGGCATGACATTCCAAGTGAGGTTAGAGGTTTATGGTTAGATAGATGCATGACAGAAGGATTTTACGTGAATTCAAAAGGTGATGAGTGACTTGGGAAGGAAGGATCACTTAAGGGAAAATGCCTGTCATGTAATACCAAAGGTGTTACAAAGGTGTTACGAGAAGAAGAAATCTGATAAAGCCACAACTCACAATGAACGGACAGGAAATCTCACTAGAAGATCAACTTTTATATCTAGGAGTCCTACTGGACAAACATTTAACTTTCAGGCCACATTTCAATAAACTAAAGCTTAAATCAGATAAATTTCTTCAGGCCATTGCAACTGCGTGCAAGCCGTCATGGGGAATAAACTCAGAAGTACTCCCCCTTATACCTAGGTATACCTTTGTTCCGCTAATACTGTTGTAACACTATGAGGTTACATGTTCTTTTACTTATTCTTATTGTTCTTATCTCAAAGTTCATAAGTATAGAGTTTCACATCTGTATACATAATATCTATTTATGATGTTATCTTTTTTATATCTTTGACTATTCTTGTTTTTATTCCGTGACTTTGTATAGTATTGTTAGTTCCATGAGTATGATTATGGAATTGTGTGTGCTGGTTGAAAGAAATATAAAGAGGATAGGCTATGTTTTAATATGAAGAATGAGGAATGTTTCCATGCTAAAATATTATGTTGAATTGTTGGTTTTACGTGAGAAGAAATTAAGAGGAAATACTTTTAGATGAATGAAGCAGATATTAAATGTGGAGTGCATGTCAAGGTGTGAGTATAAAAACACAATTTTTCAACGAAACTTCCTTAGTGTGAATTCACACACAGCCCCAAATTCCATCACAGCCCCAAAAGAATACGTACGGTTAAAATATTGCGCAACAACGTGGGGAAGGAAGAAGGGAATAAAGAAAAATGAGAATCATAACCTGAGTACGAACAAGGAAATGGAGATTATTGTGTTCTTGGTTAGATTTAATGTGGAGTGATAAAAGTAAATATGGGCTTTTTGGTTGGATGAAGAGAAGATGTAGTAAGTTGCTTATAAGGAAGTAAGTTTTGGAAATGGAGAAAGAAGAATCGGAATGATTAAATGTTTTTAGATTTTAAAAGTGGCTGTTAATTGTGATATGAAAAGGGAGAATGAGAAGAGGTTTATATACACTGAAGAAAATGGAAATTGTAACACCCAGAAGGAGTGGTGCTACATTGCTGCATTTGAACATGCAGGACGAGTGTTCGGTTGTGATTCGATTATTACACTTACAGGTCCCTCTGACCGCAAGTATGGACAACAATCAATACAGGATGTGCCTACCACGAGCTGCAATACATTGATGAATTCGGCGAGGCATGGACTCAATAAGGCCCTGGATCGCTTCCTGAGGAATTGTGGCCCATTCTTACTGCACTGCATGGGTCAGTTGTTCCAGAGTTGAGGGTGGCTGAGGACGGTTGGCCAGTTGTCGACCCATCATGTCTCACACATGCTCAATAGGACTGAGGTCCGGGGATATGGCGGGTTGTGATATCGTGGAGAGCTTCTATGGAGATGCGTGCAGTGTGAACCCGGGAATTGTCCTGCTGAAACATCCCATTAGCAATGATCACCATCATAGGGACAACCACTGGATTGAGTACCATATCAACGTACTGTCGAGCAGTCATCGTACCCTCAACAAGCACTAATTGTGATTTCACATTAAAGCCAAGAGCTCCCCAGACCATAATGCTCGGTGTTGGCCCTGTGTGTCTCTCGACAATAAGGTCTGGGCGGCCCCTCTCCCCGGTACGTCGGCGCACACGATTTCGGCGATCACTGCGGGCAAGACAGAAGCGCGATTCATCACTAAAGACGACCCTATGCCATTCGTCGACCCACATCGATCGTTCTCAACACTAGGCAAGCCTTACACGTCGCCGTTGTGGGGTCAATGGAATACCTTCTGCAGGGACACGGGATCGTAAGCCAGCTGCACGCAGGCGATTACCAACTGTTTGTTGTGTAACGTGGGGTGCCACAGCTGCTCGAATTTGCGCTGCTGTTGCATGGGGTGCCATCCGGGCCGTCCGAATGATGCGGCGATCCTCTCTCACAGTTGTCTGTCGCGCTGGGCCTGTGCCAGGTCTACGAGTGTGGGTACCTTCATTTGACCACTGCTGCCATACACGTTGTACCGTAGATGCCTGTCAGCCAACACGTGCAGCGATAGTCCTTAGCGATAATCCAGCCTCACACAGCCCAATTATCCGAGCCCTCTCAAACGGCGACAGTTGTTGATAGCGTGCTCTTCTCTGTCGTCTAGGCATGATTGACGGGGAACAATCCACTGCACAGACTGCAAGTCAACTACGCTACACCAGAGTCCGTATACTGGAGTTGATTACTCAGCGACCAATCACGTGGGGAGACCTGTAGCAACAATCCAATGGGTCGGAAGCTTTGATCGTTTACATACCTACATGGCATCGTTCCATATCTTGAAAATCAACACAAACGACCAATGCCTTCATGGTGTTGCAATTTCCATTTTCTTCAGTGTATATACTTATAGAGAAGTATCCCTTATGGTAAATTATTACCACTATACCACGAAGTTTGGAAAAAGTGCGGTTACACTGTATTGTGCTTCATCATTTCGTTCTACAATTGTAAAGCAGTTGGCTAAGGAATAACTTCTGCAGATTCAGAAAGGAATCGTCCATCGAATTTATCGCACCTATCGCACAATATCTACACAAGTAGCCCTTGTCATAGCTGGAACAGAACCCCTGTTCCTTACTGCCATAGGAACGGCCGAACTGACGTTAATGAACTAAAACATAACATCTCCTGCACCAATTCTTGAAACCGAAGTGGAGAAGAACTGTCACTTCCTGGAATCCAGTCACCCTAGTATCTTCAAGACGTATGTTCGCAATAGCTGCTCGTTTAACCACAACTATTATACGAGGCACGTCCAGAAAGTAAGTTCCGTTTGGTAATAACATTAAATTGTGTACAGATATAGAAAAAAGATTTATTGCACAACATTCTACACCTCTTAAACTACTTTTCCACATAACTGCCGAACTTTTGCAGGCATTTGTCATAGGGTGGCACAAGTTTTTGGATACCTTCTTCATAGAAGTTTGCCGCCTGTGTCTTCAACCAGTTGGAAACATCTTCTTTCAGCTCGTCGTCATTGTTGAAGTGTCCACCGCCAAGGAAAGACTTGAGATGAGTGAACAGATGAAAGTCGCTAGGAGCGAGGTCAGGGCTGTACGGAGGGTGGTCAAACACGTCCCAGCCAAATCCCTGTAGGAGGTTTTTCGTCACATTTGCAGTGTGTGGTCGTGCGTTGTCGTGAAGAAAAACAACACCTTTTGACAGCAACCCTCGGCGCTTATTCTGTATTGCCGGGCGTAATTTCCTAAGTGTCTCGCAGTAAGCATCTGCGTTGATTGTTTGACCACGCGGTAAGAAATCAATGAGTAAGATGCCTTTCCAGTCCCAGAACACTGTGCACATCATTTTCCGAGGTGTCAAGATTTGTTTCGGCTTAACCTTTGCTGGGGTTGAAGTGTGCCTCCATTCCATTGATTGCCGCTTACTTTCAGGGGTGTCGTAAGAATCCCAAGTTTCATCTCCTGTGAGTATCTGTGTCAGAAATTCTTCGCCGCCTTCATTGTAACGGGTCAAAAACTGAAGTGCACTACCCATCCGATTTGTTTTGTGTTGCTCCGTAAGAATCTTTGGTACCCAACGTCGGCAAAGTTTACGAAAGTTCAGTTTTTCGGTAACAATTTTGTGAATTAGTGATCGTGAGATTTGGGGAAATTCCATAGCGAGAGCACTAATTGTAAACCTGCGGTTTTCCCGGATCTTGACATCAATCGCGTGAACCAGTTCTTCTGTAACCAAAGATGGACGCCCACTTCGTTCTTCATCGTGCACTTCACTACGTCCTTCATTGAACTGTCGGACCCATCTTCTCACCATTGAATCACTCATCGTATTTTGTCCATACACTTCGCAAATTTGCCGATAAATTTCAATTGGTTTCACTTTCCTAGCATTCAGAAAACGAATCACAGATCTGATTTCACAAGCGGCGGGATTTTCAATCAATACCGACATTGTACGAGTAAACATGCACAACAACAACGCGTACGTGGCTGACAGCGCTCTTCAAATGGCGCACGTTTCTTCTCCTTGATACAGAGCGTCTACCGCGCATATGCGGAACTGCGCTGCAGCGGAACGTACAACTAGTTGAAGACACAGGCGGCACACGTCTATGAAGAAGGTATACAAAAACTCGTGCCACGCTACGACAAATGCCTGCAACATTTAGGCAGTTATGTGGAAAAGTAGTTTAAGGGTTGTAGAATTTTGTGCAATGAATAATTTTTCTGTATCTGTACACAATTTAATGTTATTAAAAAACGGAACTTATTCTGGACGTACTTCGTATTTACACAGACGGCTCTTGCACCCCTAATAACTCTCAATCTGACAAAGTGGGATGTGCATTTGTTGTCTATGAGAACAACAGCGGAGTGTTTTCACCCCAATACAAATTGTCATCCAGCTGCTCAGTTTTTCAAGCCGAGATTATGGGGCATCAAGTCTGCTGTGGAGTGGTGTGAACACAACAACAGAAGTGCTCGGATACAAAATGATTCACAGGCTGCGTTGATCACAATCAATTACAAGCACAAGCTCAACTCAATTGCTGCTATACTAAGATCTAGAGCACAGCAGTGCCCCACGTCTGTGTTTCCTAGATCCGAGGACACCCTGGTTCTCCTGGAAATGGAAAGGCGGATGATGATGATAATTGTTGTTTTAAGGGGCCTAACATCTAGGTTATCGGCCCCTGATGGTTTGGGTGATCGTGAAGATGAAAATGAAATGCAAACTTAAAACTAAAACTAACTACTAACCTACATACTAGAAGAAGAAATGGAAAACTAAAGGAGAATAAGGCAAATAAAAGGACAGAAGGAAAAGAAATGCCCTCAACCCTCGGAGAAGGCGGATTGAGGGACTTGGAAGGAAGGATAGCCATGAAAGGCAGATAGGAAAGTGAAACAGGACAGGGTCCACCTCAAAGGTAAGGGACAAAAGGGGAAAACGGACTCAGCTCAGGAATCCCTCGGGGTCGCCAACTCCCGAACTTACCAGCCGTGAGCCCCTGTGGATGTAGCGTTATCTAGGGTGCACCAAAAAAGGTGGGTCTACATACACCCGGCCTCCTTGAGGGCCTTGAGCAGAAGGCAGGAGGTAACATGAAAAGAGAAAGAAGGCTGACCCCTCGCAGAAGGAGGGAATCAGAAAAGATGAGACAAGGGCCAATTAAAGCGGGAAAGGAAGAGACTCCCCAGGCCTCGGATACACTAATACCAGTTAGTTATAGTTAGTTAGTTATTGTTGTTTTAAGGGGCGGAACTACGAGGTCATCTGCCCCTCTTAACACAGATTAAAGAATACAAATTTAAAATTGAATTTAAAATTTTGAGGTGGACATCTAAATTTAAAAAGACCAAAAATTAATAAAACAAAAACAAACAATTAAATAAAATAAAAAAATTATAAACATAAACAAAAATTACGGAAAAAACAAAACATTATCATTCAAAAACGAACAAGTCGTTGAGTCAAAGTTCACTGGAAAATTTAGATTGCTGGCCCTAACCCACTCTCACTTATAAAGCGGATAACGCGATCAGCAGCCACCGCGTCATCGGCTAATATAAGTTTGAGTGTCGTCTGCAAACCAAGGTTTCTTCGTAAGTCAGCAAGATCCACACACTCGGTGAAAATGTGGGCCACGGTGAAAACGGCTCCACAGGTACAAAGTGGGGGGTCTTCCCTTCTCATTAGGTACGAGTGGGTGGATCTTGTATGACCTATCCTTAGCCTACACAAAATGACGGACTCTCTCCGGGCCCGGAAGGAGCTCCGCCAAACGCGAGTAGTTCCCTTGATCGCTCTCAGTTTACTGGGCAGTGGGTCAGCTAGCCACTGACTCTCCCAAAAAGCCAGAACTTGTAGGCGTAACTGAGAGCGAATATCTCTAGCGGGTACCTCCATTGGTCGAGGTGGTAGTGATACCGCCTCTTTTGCAGCTTGATCTGCTAACTCATTTCCCGCAATTCCCATGTGGCTTGGAAGCCACAGAAAGGTGATTCGAGTGTCAGCGTGGCACAGCCCGGCTAGTAGGTCGTGGATTCGCTGCACTAGAGGGTGTTGCGGGAAACATGTAGCAATTGACTGCAACGAACTCAAAGAGTCGGTACACACGAGAAAGTGGATTCGAGCATCCTGTAGTGCAAACTGCAGAGCTTCATAGATGGCAACGAGCTCCGCAGTAAACACACTACAGGCCTCAGGCAAAGAGATCTTGGTATTTGAACCATCAATAACGTAAGCACAACCCACCTTCTCGTCCACCTTCGAACCATCCGTGTATAGAATGCCAGCGTCCGGAAATTGGTGAACTATGCTGTGGAACTGCCTCCGGTAAACGGAGGCATCCGTGTTCACCTTAGGACCTCGGTGCAGATCTAACCGAATTTCCGGACGCGGGACTTGCCACGGAGGCACCTCGCTAGATGTCCGGATCATACAGGGACCTACAGCCACTCCTATTTCGGTACACGAGCTATCAAGTCTAATACCAACCGGCCGAGTGGCACGAGGCCGGTTGGCGTACCCCTGGTGGTTTTGGGTACCGAAGAGAGCTTGATCGGTCGGGTGATGCGGCATTTGACGCACATTGGCAGCATATGCTAAAAGCATTACTTTGGCGTCTATAATTTAAAGGTGGAACACCCGATTCGGCGAGTAGGCTGGGTATCGGGCTGGTCCGGAAGGCACCGGTAGCCAGCCTAACGCCACTATGGTGGATACTGTCCAGCATTTTCAAGGTTGCCGGCCTTGCTGAACCGTATGCCGTTGTTGTTATTGTTGTTGTTATTGTTGTTTTAAGGGGCGGAACTACGAGGTCATCTGCCCCTCTTAACACAGATTAAAGAATACAAATTTTGAATTGAATTTAAAATTTTGAGGTGGACATCTAAATTTAAAAAGACCAAAAATTAATAAAACAAAAAACAAACAATTAAATAAAAAATTATAAAAATAAACAAAAATTACGGAAAAAACAAAACATTATCATTCAAAAACGAACAAGTCGTTGAGTCATGTTCACTGGAAAATTTAGATCGCTGGCCCTAACCCACTCTCACTTATAAAGCGGATAACGCGATCAGCAGCCACCGCGTCATCGGCTAATATAAGTTTGAGTGTCGTCTGCAAACCAAGGTTTCTTCGTAACTCAGCAAGATCCACACACTGGGTGAAAATGTGGGCCACGGTGAATACGGCTCCACAGGTACAAAGTGGGGGGTCTTCCCTTCTCATTAGGTATGAGTGGGTGGATCTTGTATGACCTATCCTTAGCCTACACAAAATGACGGACTCTCTCCGGGCCCGGAAGGAGCTCCGCCACACGCGAGTAGTTCCCTTGATCGCTCTCAGTTTACTGGGCAGTGGGTCAGCTAGCCACTGACTCTCCCAAAAAGCCAGAACTTGTAGGCGTAACTGAGAGCGAATATCTCTAGCGGGTACCTCCATTGGTCGAGGTGGTAGTGATACCGCCTCTTTTGCAGCTTGATCCGCTAACTCATTTCCCGCAATTCCCATGTGGCTTGGAAGCCACAGAAAGGTGATTCGAGTGTCAGCGTGGCACAGCCCGGCTAGTAGGTCGTGGATTCGCTGCACTAAGGGGTGTTGCGGGAAACATGTAGCAATTGACTGCAACGAACTCAAAGAGTCGGTACACACGAGAAAGTGGATTCGTGCATCCTGTAGTGCAAACTGCAGAGCTTCATAGATGGCAACGAGCTCCGCAGTAAACACACTACAGGCCTCAGGCAAAGAGATCTTGGTATTTGCACCGTCAATAACGTAAGCACAACCCACTTTCTCGTCCACCTTCGAACCATCCGTGTATAGAATGCCAGCGTCCGGAAATTGGTGAACTATGCTGTGGAACTGCCTCCGGTAAACGGACGCATCCGTGTTCACCTTAGGACCTTGGTGAAGATCTAACCGAATTTCCGGACGCGGGACTTGCCACGGAGGCACCTCGCTAGATGTCCGGATCATACAGGGACCTACAGCCACTCCTATTTCAGTACACGAGCTATCAAGTCTAATACCAACCGGCCGAGTGGCACGAGGCCGGTTGGCGTACCCCTGGTGGTTTTGGGTACCGAAGAGAGCTTGAAAGGTCGGGTGTTGCGGCATTTGACGCACATTGGCAGCATATGCTAAAAGCATATGTTGGCGTCTATAATTTAAAGGTGGAACACCCGATTCGGCGAGTAGGCTGGGTATCGGGCTGGTCCGGAAGGCACCGGTAGCCAGCCTAACGCCACTATGGTGGATACTGTCCAGCATTTTCAAGGTTGCCGGCCTTGCTGAACCGTATGCCGCGGAACCATAGTCTAGCCGGGACAGGACGAGGGCTTGGTAGAACCGTAGCAGCACCGCACGGTCAGCCCCCCACGTAGTGCCACTAAGAAACCTGAGCATGTTCAGTTTCCTGAGACATGTCATTTTCAATTGCCGTATATGGTGCTGCCACGTTAACTTGCTGTCAAAATGGAGCCCCAGGAAGCGATAAGTGTCAACCAACGGCAACGCAGCATCCCTGAGATGTAGTTCAGGGTGTAAATGTAGCCTCCGTAGCCGACAAAAATGGACGACGGAGGTTTTCGCTGCTGAAAAACGAAAACCCCGGTCGTGAGCCCACCTGTCGACCCGGTTGATGGCTAGCTGCAATTGCCGTTCCACGACTGCCATACTTCCAGAGCTGTAATGCAGAGCTAAATCGTCTACATACAGCGATGGAACTACCGCGGGCCCGGCGGCGGCAACAATGCCATTAATGGCAATCGCGAACAAGGTGACACTCAGCACTGAACCCTGAGGAACTCCATTTTCTTGGGTATAGTATTGCGATAATGTCCTACCGACCCTTACACGGAAGAGTCGGACGGACATGAAATTCGCAATAAAAGTCGGTAAGTTACCACGGAGTCCCCACTTGTGAAGGGTGGAAAGGATCCCGTAGCGCCATGTGGTGTCGTAGGCTTTCTCGAGGTCAAAGAAAACCGTGACTAGGTGCTGCTTTCGGAAAAAAGCCTCCTGTATGGCGCTCTCAAGTCGCACCAGATGGTCAGTGGTGGACCTATGAGAGCGAAATCCACATTGGTACTCAGACAGGAGACCTTTATCCTCCAAGAACCACACCAGTCGACGGTTCACCATCTTTTCGAGCAGCTTACATAGGCCATTTGTCAAACAAATGGGCCTATAGCTGCTTACAAACTTGGGATTCTTTCCAGCCTTAGGAATCGGTATCACGATCCCCTCTCGCCATTGAGATGGAAACTCCCCTTCAATCCATATACGATTGAAGAGGAGCAACAG
This sequence comes from Meconema thalassinum, assembly GCA_946902985.2. Lineage (NCBI taxonomy): Eukaryota > Metazoa > Arthropoda > Insecta > Orthoptera > Tettigoniidae > Meconema > Meconema thalassinum. Next base: position 513,958,734 of record OX336392.1, on the reverse strand, counting down.
TTTTTTTAATACTGGAATCGCACAGATGTTTTAACATTTGATTATGTATGTTATCCGGTCCAGGAGCCGTATCCCTGCACAGTGCAAGCGCACTGCGCAGTTCCCATTCAGAGAATGGTACATTATAGGACTCCGAAGCAGCAGTGGCAAAGGACAAGGGGTGAGTCTCTGCCTCCCGCTTCAGAGTCAGAAACGTAGGATCGTAACTCCCGGAGCAGGATACATCGGAGAAGTGCGAGCCAATGCTGTTGGCAATGGCGAGATGGTCCGTGATGATGTCTCCATTGATGGACACTCCGGGAATCGACAGTGATGTCGGGAGTCCGGAGATCCGACGAAGCTTAGTCCACACTTGAGATGAAGGAGTATGCGCCGTCATGGACGACACATACTTTTCCCACGTCGTTTTCTTACTCTCCCGAATCAGATATCGGGCTCTAGCACGCATCCTTCTGAAGGTGATAAGGTTGGCCATAGTGTTTTGCCTCCGATAGCATTTGAAAGCACGTCGACGATCTTTAATGGCTGCTGCAATCTCGGCTGTCCACCAAGGGACAAGCTTCCGGCGTGAGTTGCCGGACGAGGAAGGTATTGTTTCCTCAGCAGCAGCCAAAATACCATTCGTTATGTGAATGGTATGATCGTCGACACTCTCAAAGGTATCTTCGGCAAACACCGCGCGTGCCGTGAAAGTTGGCCAATCAGCCCGACGGAGAAGCCATCGACTTGGTAACTCGATGGCTCTCTGGTTCGGAAGAGTAACGATAATTGGAAAATGGTCACTATTACAAAGGTCATCGTGTACACCCCACTGTAGCAGGGGAACCAGCGCACGACTGCACAGGGTAATATCGATACTTGAATAAGTACCGTGTGCAATAGAGAAGTGCGTAGGCTCCCCTGTGTTCAACAGACACAGGTCCAGCCGCCTGATCAGCCTCTCAAAATCTCTCCCTTTACCGCTAGTGGTAGCGGTGCCCCAGATGGTGTTGTGGGCATTAACATCTCCCAGAAGGAGAAAAGGAGGGGGGAGCTGAGAGACTAGATCCACCAGCTGGTCGTAATCCGTCTGAGAATCAGGTGGGTTGTACACGTTACATACTGTTGCCATTACTGGCAACGAAGTACGAACTGCAACTGCCTCTAGCTGAGTACGCAACGGCACCTCTTCACTAAAGAGGCTAGAGTGGACGAGAGTGCAGACGCCACCAGCGGCCACAGCTCCGTCCATCCGGTCTTTAGAGAAGAGTTTGAAGTGACGCATTGTTGTCTCATGTCCAGGACGAAACCTGGATTCCTGAAGACAGACAATGGTTGCCGAAAACGAAGATATTAATTGTCGTAACTCAGCGAGATGAACAGAATAGCTATTACAGTTCCATTGTAATAGTGCCATGGTGTGGACTTAAGTAGAAGTGGGTCTTCTACTTATGCTTGACCGTTTGCCACCCTTCCCCATCTCTAGTTGGAGATGATGGGGCAGGAGAGCACACCTCAATCTCCACATCTCCGTCCGAAGACGAAGAAAATGGAGCGGGCGCTCTCTTGGGTTGCGCACGGTCGTCGTCGGACCTCACGGGTCTCGCCCTTGGGGAAGAGCGAGAGCGGTGTCGAGGGACTTTCTCCCGGTCCGAAGACTGGGTGTCTGTCCCCGACACGCCCCGAAGAGACTTCTTCTTGGATCGGCGCCGACGTGTGTTTGGGGAAGTAGATGGTCCCTTCCCCACAGACGCCGGGTCCTTATAAAACAAGGTCGCTCCTGCTGGCACCGCTCCACTGGTAGTGGTGGGAGCGGGATGGCTAGCAGATACGTGAGCAGCCCTGCCTTTAGGAGAGGAAGAGAAACGGCGCTGAACCGCTCCCCTCTCCTCCGCCGATCTATTTTCTTTTCTATAGGGGAGTTCCTCCATACGGACGGGCTTGGCTTCAGCAGGCTTCGCTCCCTTGGTGGTAGTGGGAGCGGAAAGGCCAGCAGAGACAGTAGCCACCCCGTCAGCAGGAGGGCGAGAGAGACGGCGACGAACCGTCCCCCTCTTCTCCACTATCTTTGTCTTATCAGATGGGCTGGATGACGATCCAGCCCCGGTCGCAGAAGTCTTCTTTGCCTCGTTGGCAGGGGAAGACTTCTTCTCCGACCGTTTCGGAGAGGAAGATGACTTCTTCTCCGATTGCGCCGGTTTAGATGGTATAACCGGCGCCTTTATCACAATGGCCGAAGAAGGTTGTTTAACCTTCTTCGGGCTGACAGGTCTCGCTTGGACAGCGAGGGGAGACTTTACGATCTCAGAGTAGTTCGTCGTCGAGGGTACAGCACGGGGAACGAAAGTGGCAGGGGTGATAGGTGGCGTCACCTTAGCCGCGAAAGATACCGGAAATTCGGGTGCAGTCATATCACGGTATCTCTTTCGAGCGTCGTGATATGAAAGCCGATCCAATGTTCTGATTTCTTGGATCTTTGCTTCCTTGCAGAACTCAGGGCACTGCTTCGACCGCGGAGAGTGACTTCCTTGGCAGTTAGGACACGTCGGGGGAGGCGTACACCCCACACCGTCATGTGTCCCCTTGCCACACTCTCTACACACCGCCTTGGCAGTGCACCTGGCAGAAACATGACCGAATTTCTGGCAATTGTAGCAGCGCATAGGTGGAGGGATGTACGGTCTAACGTCGCAATGGTACGACGTGACCTTCACCTGCCTAGGCACTACATCACCCTCAAAATGAAGAATGAAAGCGCCAGTATCGACGCTATCATTTCCAATTTTCCGGGTGATGCGCCTAATCCTGGTGACGCCTCGCTTCCCCAGATCCCGCATCAATTCCGCGTCGCTGTTTAAAATGAGGTCGCGATGGAATATAACTCCACGGACCTCATTTAGCGTATCGTGCTTCTCAACCTTAACGGGAATTTCGCCGAAATGCGTGCATTCCAGCAACGCTTCGGTTTGCTGCCGGTCAACGGTATGCAGCAGGAGCTGCCCGTTCCGGAGCTTGGAAATCCCGTTAAGGTCGCGATATTTCCCCTCGATTTCCTCTGAAAATAGGATCGATTTTACCTGTTTAAAATCTCCCCCGTCTGTCCTGGTAGCTACCAGGTAGCGAGGAGACCTGTCAACAGGGAACTTCTTATTAAATGCCTCATCCCAAGGCGTATACACCTTGGGATTCGGTCTACACTCCAGAGACGGCTTTTTAAGGGTGCCACCCTGTACAGGTGTCCGTGATCGTTTACTACGCATCCCGGACGAAATCCTCCCCGAATACTGCCCACTCCGAACGGGGGCTATCACTGTGGGCGCCACCCAGCCAAGGCAATACCTACCTGGCATAGCAGATATTGCCCGGGGTCCCAGTGCCTCGAACAGGCACTTCCCCCTCGGCATGCACAGGATTTATTCAGCTCCAGTATTCGGCCATGCAGGGACCTTCGTTGTAAGGCGGATACTACTGTAGGGTACATGGCGCACCCACCTGACGGGATGGGGCATACCGTCTAGGCTTTCTGGCCAGATGGCCAAGCTGGTGGCCCTTCCCCTAACAGCATGCATGTTTGTTTCTATTGGTCAAACCAGAGCTGGGACCAGAAAACCAAAATCGACCTTTATAAGGCCCCCTCTAAGTCGCCTTTTACGACAGGCAGGGGATACCGTGGATGAATTCTGCCCTCCCCATCCACAGGGGATCTGAACAAATCAAAAACTGGCAAGTTATTCGGCCATGTCGACCCTATTAGTCGCCTCCTACGACAGGCAGGGCATACCGTGGGTGTATTCTATCCCGCACCCACACGGGGGTACACTAATACCGTCGGGGTCGGAAGAGAACAAGGGTTGACCAAGTGAGGTCGACAGGAAAGAAGACACAGAGGAGCCCGGCACAAGTAAGTGGAAGCAATGCAGGACTCGGCTGGGGTCCCGTGGTCGCCAACCCACGTTCCACTAGATGCGAGCCCCTGGGGGGAAATGGAAAGGCAAACAACCTCGCAACAGCAGCCTCCTCATCCAACATAGAATTTACATACAATAAACCACCCCTAAGTTATGCCAAAGCTCTAATCATAACCCATCTAATAAGACTGAGGAAGGGGCAGATGTCTCGTAGTTCCACCCCTTAAAACAACAATAACTAACTAACTAACTAAGACAGAGGAACAACCTCTGGGCATCCAGTACGAAAGGGTGTGTCACAAGAGAATTATTCTTCCCCGACATACATAGCCGGCTCCAGTGCAAACCACTAGTGCCCGAATTCATCCTTACGCAGTTTGTCTCTGGTCATGGAAAGCTTAAGCGCTGCTTTGAGCTTTTTAAAATTAACATTGCAGGCGAGTACCTGTACTTTTGTGGATCTTCTCAAATAGTGGACCATTTATTTTTCGACTGTGGCATGTTTAGCAGGACACGATTCGAACTTGAGTGTCACCTAAACAATTGTAATAAGGAACTTGCAAAGCCATTATTCCACCTGTTTAAGAAATCCTGCTGTTACAAACAGTTCCTTAAGTTCATTCACCACATCTACAATAATCTAGTTTCGTAATTTTGTGTTAAGGACCTATAATTAACTGATCAAAACTATAACCCTAATATACTCATGTACAATAGGGTTCAAGATGTTAGCATATTCAATAAATAATGAATAAAAAAGATTCCCAAAAAAGGAGAACGCAAAAGAAACATATTTTTCAATGTTATTTATCATGGTCAAATAGGGTAGCCCATTGGAAATTAGTGGCCGACGCGATATAAACCAATATAAACATAACCTTATTACTAAAAAAAACTATACAAACTACTATAACATTCCTTTTATTAGCGCAACCAAATGAAACTACGGAATCATTTCTCCAAAAACATCGTTTTATCGGTTGAAAGCAGTGGTTAGCATGTGGCGAGAACAACAGCCAATTTCAAATAGATATCAACTACCGCAATCGATTGTTTTCCGACAATCAATCTTCGTCAATATCCAGTATTACTCTATCGATTATGTCGATTTTTCTTCGCTAGGAACATGTCAATTTCAAAGTGTAGCGCGGAAATTTCGTAAGACGGGAACATATTCAATATATTTCGGTAAATTGGGCACTTTTCACATTTATCGCATATGTGGGGTAAATTCGCAATAACCCATAGTTATCGAACTTAGTCGCATATTCAGTTTCTCAAATTCGGGGTATGTTGTTGTAGTTGTTGCTTGAGTCTTCAGTCGTTTGACTGGTTTGATGCAGCTCTCCATGCCTCCCTGTCCTGAGATAATCGTTTCATCTCTACATAGCTACCACACCCTACATCCAAGGCAATATGTTTAACATACTATAACCTTGGTCTACTCTTACAGTTCTTGTCCTCAACCCTTCCTTCCATAACTAAGCTTGCTATTACTGGGTGACTTAGTATGTGTCCTACCAACCTATCTCTTCTCGTTATTAGCAGTCGCCAGAAACATCTCTCCTCTCCCACTAGTCTTAATACCTCTTCGTTTGCAACCCTATTTACCCATCTGATCTTCATCATTCTCCTGTAACACTACAGGTATACATATTCATAATAGTTAACAAATAGTTGAAAAAAATGTGAAAAAGGTAAAATACGCTTTTATCGCTGTTGGAAATTTACCGTATTCATGGGAGATGTTAATATTCATGATGAACGAGCGTAGAAGTAGGCCTACAGGATATTTCTGATCATGTGAGTCGGGAATGATGGTGATAATTCTTGTTTTAAGGGCCGTAATGGACTGAAATGTTATGAAATCAGATCATGAGGATAACAACAGCCCACTGCCATGGTATGAAAACGAAAATGGTTTGTATAAAACAAGTCAGTGAGCCCTAACAACAATGCCTTATTTTGATAAAAGAAGAAGAAGACTGGATAATAATGATGATGATGATGATAATTGTTGTTTTAAGGGGCCTAACATCTAGGCTATCGGCCCCTGATGGTTTGGGTGATCGTGAAGATGAAAATGAAATGCAAACTTAAAACTAAAACTAACTACTAACCTACATACTAGAAGAAGAAATGGAAACCTAAAGGAGAATAAGGCAAATAAAGGACAGGAGGAAAAGAAATGCCCTCAACCCTCGAAGAATGCGGATTGAGGGACTTGGAAGGAAGGAGAGCCATGAAAGGCAGATAGGAAAGTGAAAGAAGAGAGGGTCTGCCCCGAAGGTAGGGGACAAAAGGGGAAACGGACCCAGCTCAGGAATCCCTCGGGGTCGCCAACTCCCGAACTCACCAGCCGTGAGCCCCTGAGGGTGTAGCATTACCTAGGGTGCACCAAAAGTGGTGGGGCTACATACACCCGGCCTCCTAGAGGGCCTTGAGCAGAAGGCAGGAGATGACAGGAAAAGAAAAAGAAGGCTGACCCCTCGCAGAAGGAGGGAATCAGAAAAGATGAGACAAGGGCCAATTAAGGCGGGAAAGGAAGAGACTCCCTAGGCCTCGGATACCCTAATACCGTCGGGGTCGGAAGAGAACAAGAGTTGACCAAGTGAGGTCGACAGGAAAGAAGACAGAGAGGAGCCCGGCACAAGTAAGTGGAAGCAATGCCGGACTCAGCTGGGGCCCCGTGGTCGCCAACCCACTTCTCACTAGTTGTGAGCCCCTGGGGGCACTGGATAATAAAAAGCAATAAAACAAATAAGGCATTTTGAACATTAACAAATAGATATGTACACAGTAAAAACATAAAACAGTCTAAACCTAAACTAAAAGCCTTCAACTATTCCAAAACTGAAAAAAAGTAACCATGAGATCTACTGACGGGGCCATCACGTAGAATAAGGGAGAGGGTGTTAGGCAGTGTTAGAGTCCTTCGCAGATCGGCCAGGTACACACACTCCAAGAAAATGTGTGCCACGGTAGGGTGGGCACCGCAAGCACACACAGAATGGTACTGCTTATTATTATTCCACAATAAACAGGGGAATCTTTCATTAGGTAGATTACGATTGTTGCGGTTTTAAGAGGCAGAACAACGATATCATCTGCCCCTTTTAACACAGATATTATTAAGAATTTCGATCAAGAATTTCGATCACTTTAAAATTTCGAGGTGCCGCTTGGACATGAAAAAAAGCTCAAAAATAATAAAACAAAAAATTAAATAAAACTTCCTATACCGTAATAATAACAAAACATTCAGAATTTCAAAATAGAACTGTTTTGTCGAGTAAATAATACATCTGACATTTATTTTGCTGGCCCTAACAATAACACAAGAGTCGTTTAAGACAGAAAAATGAAAAGAAAACATCCTAGGTCTCGAATATAATACTGTAATACCTTTGAGGTCGAAAGGAAACATGAGTTGACCAAGGGAAGATGAAATACAGGAGCCCAGGCTAAGTAACTGGAAGGAATGCCAGACTGGTGCTAAACCACGACCCAATATCTACAAGGCCCTGAAGGAAGGATAAATAAGAGTTCGGAAGAAAGTGTGAGAAAGACGCCCAATACATATAAGAAGAATTAAGCCAGGATCAGCTGAAGCTCTTAATAATAACAATAAACTAAGCCAAATTGTGTAAGAGCACAGTAAGTGGCGACTGTGTAGCGCGGTCTCATCTGATCGCCAAGTTCTCACATAACAGCGAGCCATAAAAGTGAGCCTGCCTCGTTCTTGTGTTTCTGATTTCCACAGGGAGCAACATATACGAGCACCAGATCAGCCACAGCTCAACAGATACCGCATACACCGTATCATTGATCTTCCCACTAACCTCCACAGGCTCTCGACTACTGGAACATGGGCTGGCGACCACGGGGCCAGCTTCCACTTACTTCTTTTGGGTTCCTCTCTAGTTGTGACCCCCAGGGGCTCACATCTAGTGGGACGTGGGTTGGCGACCACGGGACCCCCGCTGAGTCCGGCGTTGATTCCACTTACTTGTGCCGGGCTCCTCTCCGTCTTCTTTCCAGTCGACCCCTCTTGGTCAACTCTTGTTCTCTTCTGACCCCGACGGTATTAGGGTATCCGAGGCCTATGGAGTCTCTTCCTTTCCCGTCTTAATTGGCCCTTGTCTCATCTTTTCTGTTACCCTCATTCTTCGAGGGGTCAGCCTTCTTTTTCTTTTCAGGTTATGTCCTGCCTTCTGCACAAGGCCCTCAAGGAGGCAGGGTGTATGTAGCCCCACCACTTCTGGTGCACCCTGAATAGTGCTACACCCTCAACGGCTCACGGCTGGTGCGTTTGGGAGTTGGCGACCCCGAGGGATTCCTGAGCTGGGTTCGTTTTGCCCCCTTTTTCCTCTGACTTTGGAGCAGGCCCTCTCCTCTTTCCCTTTGCTATATGACTTTTATGGCTCTCCTTCCTTCCAAGTCCCTCAATCCTCATTCTTCGAGGGTTGAGGGCATTTCATTTCTTTTCTTTCTGTCCTTTATTTGCCTTATCCCTTTTTTGTTTACAAATTCTTCTTCTAGTCTGTAAGTTTGTATTTAGTGTTACTTGTAATTTTCATTCTCATCTCATCTTTCACTTTCACCCCTTAAAACAACAATTTTCATCATCATCATCATCTAGTTGGAACCCCTACAGGGCACACCTAGTTATCCTGACAACATTATTATAATACCAAGCTTTCTTGAGCGTATACCTAGTTAGTTAGTTATTGTTGTTTTAAGGGGCGGAACTACGAGGTCATCTGCCCCTCTTAACACAGATTAAAGAATACAAATTTTGAATTGAATTTAAAATTTTGAGGTGGACATCTAAATTTAAAAAGACCAAAAATTAACAAAACAAAAACAAACAATTAAATAAATAAAAAAAAAAAAAAAAAAAAAAAAATTATAAACATAAATAAAAATTACGGAAAAAACAAAAACATTATCATTCAAAAACGAACAAGTCGTTGAGTCAAAGTTCACTGGAAAATTTAGATTGCTGGCCCTAACCCACTCTCACTTATAAAGCGGATAACGCGATCAGCAGCCACCGCGTCATCGGCTAATATAAGTTTGAGTGTCGTCTGCAAACCAAGGTTTCTTCGTAAGTCAGCAAGATCCACACACTCGGTGAAAATGTGGGCCACGGTGAAAACGGCTCCACAGGTACAAAGTGGGGGGTCTTCCCTTCTCATTAGGTACGAGTGGGTGGATCTTGTATGACCTATCCTTAGCCTACACAAAATGACGGACTCTCTCCGGGCCCGGAAGGAGCTCCGCCAAACGCGAGTAGTTCCCTTGATCGCTCTCAGTTTACTGGGCAGTGGGTCAGCTAGCCACTGACTCTCCCAAAAAGCCAGAACTTGTAGGCGTAACTGAGAGCGAATATCTCTAGCGGGTACCTCCATTGGTCGAGGTGGTAGTGATACCGCCTCTTTTGCAGCTTGATCTGCTAACTCATTTCCCACAATTCCCATGTGGCTTGGAAGCCACAGAAAGGTGATTCGAGTGTCAGCGTGGCACAGCCCGGCTAGTAGGTCGTGGATTCGCTGCACTAGGGGGTGTTGCGGGAAACATGTAGCAATTGACTGCAACGAACTCAAAGAGTCGGTACACACGAGAAAGTGGATTCGAGCATCCTGTAGTGCAAACTGCAGAGCTTCATAGATGGCAACGAGCTCCGCAGTAAACACACTACAGGCCTCAGGCAAAGAGATCTTGGTATTTGCACCATCAATAACGTAAGCACAACCCACCTTCTCGTCCACCTTCGAACCATCCGTGAATAGAATGCCAGCGTCCGGAAATTGGTGAACTATGCTGTGGAACTGCCTCCGGTAAACGGAGGCATCCGTGTTCACCTTAGGACCTCGGTGCAGATCTAACCGAATTTCCGGACGCGGGACTTGCCACGGAGGCACCTCGCTAGATGTCCGGATCATACAGGGACCTACAGCCACTCCTATTTCGGTACACGAGCTATCAAGTCTAATACCAACCGGCCGAGTGGCACGAGGCCGGTTGGCGTACCCCTGGTGGTTTTGGGTACCGAAGAGAGCTTGATAGGTCGGGTGTTGCGGCATTTGACGCACATTGGCAGCATATGCTAACAGCATATGTTGGCGTCTATAATTTAAAGGTGGAACACCCGATTCGGCGAGTAGGCTGGGTATCGGGCTGGTCCGGAAGGCACCGGTAGCCAGCCTAACGCCACTATGGTGGATACTGTCCAGCATTTTCAAGGTTGCCGGTCTTGCTGAACCGTATGCCGCAGAACCATAGTCTAGCCGGGACAGGACGAGGGCTTGGTAGAACCGTAGCAGCACCGCACGGTCAGCCCCCCACGTAGTGCCACTAAGAAACCTGAGCATGTTCAGTTTCCTGAGACATGTCATTTTCAATTGCCGTATATGGTGCTGCCACGTTAACTTGCTGTCAAAATGGAGCCCCAGGAAGCGATAAGTGTCAACCACCGGCAACGCAGCATCCCTGAGATGTAGTTCAGGGTGTAAATGTAGCCTCCGTAGCCGACAAAAATGGACGACGGAGGTTTTCGCTGCTGAAAAACGAAAACCCCGGTCGTGAGCCCACCTGTCGACCCGGTTGATGGCTAGCTGCAATTGCCGTTCCACGACTGCCATACTTCCAGAGCTGTAATGCAGAGCTAAATCGTCTACATACAGCGATGGAACTACCGCGGACCCGGCGGCGGCAACAATGCCATTAATGGCAATCGCGAACAAGGTGACACTCAGCACTGAACCCTGAGGAACTCCATTTTCTTGGGTATAGTACTGCGATAATGTCCTACCGACCCTTACACGGAAGAGTCGGACGGACATGAAATTCGCAATGAAAGTCGGTAAGTTACCACGGAGTCCCCACTTGTGAAGGGTGGAAAGGATCCCGTAGCGCCATGTGGTGTCGTAGGCTTTCTCGAGGTCAAAGAAAACCGTGACTAGGTGCTGCTTCCGGAAAAAAGCCTCCTGTATGGCGCTCTCAAGTCGCACCAGATGGTCAGTGGTGGACCTATGAGAGCGAAATCCACATTGGTACTCAGACAGGAGACCTTTATCCTCCAAGAACCACACCAGTCGACGGTTCACCATCTTTTCGAGCAGCTTACATAGGCCATTTGTCAAACAAATGGGCCTATAGCTGCTTACAAACTTGGGATCCTTTCCAGCCTTAGGAATCGGTATCACGATCCCCTCTCGCCATTGAGATGGAAACTCCCCTTCAATCCATATACGATTGAAGAGGATCAACAGTTCTTTCATACTGGATTCGCACAGATGTTTTAACATTTGATTATGTATGTTATCCGGTCCAGGAGCCGTATCCCTGCACAGTGCAAGCGCACTTCGCAGTTCCCATTCAGAGAATGGTACATTATAGGACTCCGAAGCAGCAGTGGCAAAGGACAAGGGGTGAGTCTCTGCCTCCCGCTTCAGAGTCAGAAATGTAGGATCGTAACTCCCGGAGCAGGATACATCGGAGAAGTGCGAGCCAATGCTGTTGGCAATGGCGAGATGGTCCGTGATGATGTCCCCATTGATGGACACTCCGGGTATCGATAGTGATGTCGGGAGTCCGGAGATCCGACGAAGCTTAGTCCACACTTGAGATGAAGGAGTATGCGCCGTCATGGACGACACATACTTTTCCCACGTCGTTTTCTTACTCTCCCGAATCAGATATCGGGCTCTAGCACGCATCCTTCTGAAGGTGATAAGGTTGGCCATAGTGTTTTGCCTCCGATAGCATTTGAAAGCACGTCGACGATCTTTAATGGCTGCTGCAATCTCGGCTGTCCACCAAGGGACAAGCTTCCGGCGTGAGTTGCCGGATGAGGAAGGTATTGTTTCCTCAGCAGCAGTCAAAATACCATTCGTTATGTGAATGGTATGATCGTCGACACTCTCAAAGGTATCTTCGGCAAACACCGCACGTGCCGTGAAAGTTGGCCAATCAGCCCGACGGAGAAGCCATCGACTTGGTAACTCGATGGCTCTCTGGTTCGGAAGAGTAACGATAATTGGAAAATGGTCACTATTACAAAGGTCATCGTGTACACCCCACTGTAGCAGGGGAACCAGCGCACGACTGCACAGGGTAATATCGATACTTGAATAAGTACCGTGTGCAATAGAGAAGTGCGTAGGCTCCCCTGTGTTCAACAGACACAGGTCCAGCCGCCTGATCAGCCTCTCAAAATCTCTCCCTTTACCGCTAGTGGTAGCGGAGCCCCAGATGGTGTTGTGGGCATTAACATCTCCCAGAAGGAGAAAAGGAGGGGGGAGCTGAGAGACTAGATCCACCAGCTGGTCGTAATCCGGCTGAGAATCAGGTGGGATGTACACGTTACATACTGTTGCCATTACTGGCAACGAAGTACGAACTGCAACTGCCTCTAGCTGAGTACGCAACGGCACCTCTTCACTAAAGAGGCTAGAGTGGACGAGAGTGCAGACGCCACCAGCGGCCACAGCTCCGTCCATCCGGTCTTTAGAGAAGAGTTTGAAGTGACGCATTGTTGTCTCATGCCCAGGACGAAACCTGGATTCCTGAAGACAGACAATGGTTGCCGAAAACGAAGATGTTAATTGTCGTAACTCAGCGAGATGAACAGAATAGCTATTACAGTTCCATTGTAATAGTGCCATGGTGTGGACTTAAGTAGAAGTGGGTCTTCTACTTTTGCTTGACCGTTTGCCACCCTTCCCCATCTCTAGTTGGAGATGATGGGGCAGGAGAGCACACCTCAATCTCCACATCTCCGTCCGAAGACGAAGAAAATGGAGCGGGCGCTCTCTTGGGTTGCGCACGGTCGTCGTCGGACCTCACGGGTCTCGCCCTTGGGGAAGAGCGAGAGCGGTGTCGAGGGACTTTCTCCCGGTCCGAAGACTGGGTGTCTGTCCCCGACACGCCCCGAAGAGACTTCTTCTTGGATCGGCGCCGACGTGTGTTTGGGGAAGTAGATGGTCCCTTCCCCACAGACGCCGGGTCCTTATAAAACAAGGTCGCTCCTGCTGGCACCGCTCCACTGGTAGTGGTGGGAGCGGGATGGCTAGCAGATACGTGAGCAGCCCTGCCTTTAGGAGAGGAAGAGAAACGGCGCTGAACCGCTCCCCTCTCCTCCGCCGATCTATTTTCTTTTCTATAGGGGAGTTCCTCCATACGGACGGGCTTGGCTTCAGCAGGCTTCGCTCCCTTGGTGGTAGTGGGAGCGGAAAGGCCAGCAGAGACAGTAGCCACCCCGTCAGCAGGAGGGCGAGAGAGACGGCGACGAACCGTCTCCCTCTTCTCCACTATCTTTGTCTTATCAGATGGGCTGGATGACGATCCAGCCCCGGTCGCAGAAGTCTTCTTTGCCTCGTTGGCAGGGGAAGACTTCTTCTCCGACCGTTTCGGAGAGGAAGATGACTTCTTCTCCGATTGCGCCTGTTTAGATGGTATAACCGGCGTCTTTTTCACAATGGCCGAAGAAGGTTGTTTAACCTTCTTCGGGCTGACAGGTCTCGCTTGGACAGCGAGGGGAGACTTTACGATCTCAGAGAAGTTCGTCGTCGAGGGTACAGCACGGGGAACGAAAGTGGCAGGGGTGATAGGTGGCGTCACCTTAGCCGCGAAAGATACCGGAAATTCGGGTGCAGTCATATCACGGTATCTCTTTCGAGCGTCGTGATATGAAAGCCGATCCAATGTTCTGATTTCTTGGATCTTTGCTTCCTTGCAGAACTCAGGGCACTGCTTCGACCGCGGAGAGTGACTTCCTTGGCAGTTAGGACACGTCGGGGGAGGCGTACACCCCACACCGTCATGTGTCCCCTTGCCACACTCTCTACACACCGCCTTGGCAGTGCATCTGGCAGAAACATGACCGAATTTCTGGCAATTGTAGCAGCGCATAGGTGGAGGGATGTACGGTCTAACGTCGCAATGGTACGACGTGACCTTCACCTGCCTAGGCACTACATCACCCTCAAAATGAAGAATGAAAGCGCCAGTATCGACGCTATCATTTCCAATTTTCCGGGTGATGCGCCTAATCCTGGTGACGCCTCGCTTCCCCAGATCCCGCATCAATTCCGCGTCGCTGTTTAAAATGAGGTCGCGATGGAATATAACTCCACGGACCTCATTTAGCGTATCGTGCTTCTCAACCTTAACGGGAATTTCGCCGAAATGCGTGCATTCCAGCAACGCTTCGGTTTGCTGCCGGTCAACGGTATGCAGCAGGAGCTGCCCGTTCCGGAGCTTGGAAATCCCGTTAAGGTCGCGATATTTCCCCTCGATTTCCTCTGAAAATAGGATCGATTTTACCTGTTTAAAATCTCCCCCGTCTGTCCTGGTAGCTACCAGGTAGCGAGGAGACCTGTCAACAGGGAACTTCTTATTAAATGCCTCATCCCAAGGCGTATACACCTTGGGATTCGGTCTACACTCCAGAGACGGCTTTTTAAGGGTGCCACCCTGTACAGGTGTCCGTGATCGTTTACTACGCATCCCGGACGAAATCCTCCCCGAATACTGCCCACTCCGAACGGGGGCTATCACTGTGGGCGCCACCCAGCCAAGGCAATACCTACCTGGCATAGCAGATATTGCCCGGGGTCCCAGTGCCTCGAACAGGCACTTCCCCCTCGGCATGCACAGGATTTATTCAGCTCCAGTATTCGGCCATGCAGGGACCTTCGTTGTAAGGCGGATACTACTGTAGGGTACATGGCGCACCCACCTGACGGGATGGGGCATACCGTCTAGGCTTTCTGGCCAGATGGCCAAGCTGGTGGCCCTTCCCCTAACAGCATGCATGTTTGTTTCTATTGGTCAAACCAGAGCTGGGACCAGAAAACCAAAATCGACCTTTATAAGGCCCCCTCTAAGTCGCCTTTTACGACAGGCAGGGGATACCGTGGATGAATTCTGCCCTCCCCATCCACAGGGGATCTGAACAAATCAAAAACTGGCAAGTTATTCGGCCATGTCGACCCTATTAGTCGCCTCCTACGACAGGCAGGGCATACCGTGGGTGTATTCTATCCCGCACCCACACGGGGGAGCGTATACCTAGGTATTCTACTTATACATACATTTCCATTTGGGACTGATTTGCCTTTCAGCGACCGGTCTAGTCTTCAAGCCTCTGTGATCCCTTATTAGCAATTAACACTGCGGCCTCCTCTCCGTATACACCGCTCAGTTTAAAACCATTCAACACTGAATCTAACCATCGCCTTCTAGGTCTATCCCCGCTTCTCTTGTATTAAGGGGCCTAACATCTAGGTTATCGGTCCCTAATAATAATAATAAATAATAATGTTATTGGTTTTGCTTCCCTTTTAACTACTGTGGCTTTTAAAGGCGCCAGGGTGCCGGAATTTTGCCCCAAAGGGGAACTTTAACGTGCCAGTAAATCTACTGTCACGGTTTCCTCGCATTTGTGCACCCTCAAACGCCAGCTGACTGCGCCAGGATACGAACCTGCAACCTAGGGCCCAGCAAGCGAGAACGTTACCGCTGAGCCACGCAGCCAGTCCTATCGGCCCCTAATGAACTGAAATGTTATGCATTGAACAAAAAAAAAGCCCACTGCCCGAGGTGAAAATGAAAATGGTTGTATAAAACAGACAGTGAGCCCCAACAACTATGCCTTATTTGGATAAAAGGAGTAAAAATAGGATGATAAAAAACAATAAAGCAATAAGGCATATAAAACAATTAAAATGTTATCTAGTTGAAAAATCCACAGCCTGCTTCCAGTCTCCGACCGGGTCAGGAATGGAATGGATGAAGCCCCTATCTAGCGGCGAGGATATGAACTGTGCCGGCTGCCGAGGCCTGACGCACTCCTCTGGGGCAATGATTAAATGAATGACAGATGAAACGAAATGATAGTGGAGAGTGTTGCTGGAATGAAATTTTGACAGGGAAAACCGGAGTACCCGGAGAAAAACCTGTCTGCCTCCGTTTTGTCCAGCACAGATCTCACATGGAGTGACCGGGATTTGAACCACGGACCCAGCGGTGAGAGGCCGGCGTGCTGCCGCCTAAGCCACGGAGGCTTAAATGTTATCTAGTTATTAAACAAAAAGTTTGCTGCTTTTCAGTCGGTCAACACGAATGTACCCAAACGACTTGTATATTGGCTTTCACGGCCAGTGAATTAAAGCTCAGCAATTCTTCAAGGTTTGTGGCATGTGACGGCACAAACCCAGAGGATTTGCTGAGTTTGAATATTTTACTTGTCTTTTTTCTACAAAAAAATATAAAAAATATTTAAAGAACAGATCTGTACCAGATGTGGGCTTTAATTTGATGATAATATAAAATAGTGAAAATGACATAGTTGGTGTTTGCATATTCCTATAAAATATACTAAAAATAGACTTCTTTTCTTAAAAAAAATATCATGAGATGGTTAATAGGGTGTTCTATGAGATGAATAAAGGCTCTGTCAAAACTTTGCTCGTAATTACCGTAGTTTCTTTTCTCTTAAAAAATAATTACTGAAGAAGACCATAATATGGTATTACAGTATAACCTGTCATATCCGGACTAATGTGGCGACCGGCAGATCCGGATATGGAAAAATCCGGATATCACAAGGCTATTTTTACCAATAGCTAGGTGACCAGAAATAATTCACGAGTTTGTTGTTGATTAATTTTAATGTTTTTAACGGTTGAGTATCACTTTGTTAACTGTATAGGCTACTGTACATAGGCTAAGAAATAGAATTGCTTTAAACTAAATTAAAATAATTGAATTATAATAATATGCTTTACAGTACCTGTACTTACATATAAATACACTGTACATTCTGCTTCTACATAATTTTTTGAAAATGTTTGTCATTTTCTGTTGCTTCACGCACTTCACTTAGGCCTACTGTTTCTACATTAGTTTTTGAAAAAGTTTGTGTTTTTCTGTTGCTTCACGCACTGTGCACGCTTTTTGGATGCCATGTCCCCCAATCTTCTTAAAAGCATCACTTCAGTCACACTCGTTTCAACTTGAATGCCTCAGAGTGACTCATTATAGGGGCGTTGTCCTCTTCTTCGGGTTCAAAGATTTTTTCCTCATCATTGCACACCATTTCTATAATGTCACTGTCTGTAATTTCGTTGACTTCGTCTTCATTTACTAACCAATTTATGGCTTCCTCGTTGTTGATTTTTTCACAACCAGGCAGGCATTGCACAAGCACAGCAATCTGACGATTTTCTTCATTGCAGGCATAAGTTTCATTGACGTCTTCTGTTTTCTCCCCCGTCCATTTATCAGTAGCTTTGAGATCTAGGAGCTTCCTCCAAGACCTTACCAGCGTCAACGGTTTTATTTCATCCCATGCCTGGGATACCCACATTATCACGTCTAACATGTCCACCTTCTTTAACGTCTCTGTAACACTTTCTTTTTCGTCCATTCCAGCAATCAACACAGAAAGTAACCTACGGCGATAGGTTCGCTTTAGTGACTGAAGCACGCCTTGATCCATAGGTTGACAAAGTGATGTCACGTTTGGTGGTAAGAACACACCCTTTATATCTCCATCTTCAAGTTCGTCTTCACTTGGATGTGAGGGTGCATTGTCAAGTAGGAGCACTGCTTTTCTTGGCAAGTTAATTTTTCAACAAATGTTTTTCCACTTGTGGGACAAACTGCTTGTGAAACCAATCACTAAATATTTCGCAGTTCATCCATGCGCTGCGCTGGTTTCTGTACCAAATTGGTAGGCCAGACAAGTCTTTGGGCCGGGCGTGGAGCTGACAACTCCATCCCATCTAGTGCCGATGTCACAAAAAAGTGGAAGCCTCTACCTTCCACTACTCCCAGGGCCTCCATGGCCTGTATGGAGTTGGGAAAAAAAACAAGTCTTTAAAGTTCTTGAAAGCCCTTGGCTTTTTGGATTTTCCAATGAATCCTAATGGAAGCTTGTGATCTCCTGTAGCGTAGCTGCAGGCTAAAATGGTGACCCTCTCCTTTTTCTTCTTATACCCCGGTGCACTGTCTTCTTTCTTGGAAGCCAAAGTGTAGGTGGGAAGCATTTTATAGTTGAGCCCAGTCTCGTCGCAATTATAAAGCTGCTCTCCAGTAATCCCATGTTGATCAATTAGACTGTGTAAAAATATTTTAAAATTTCCAACGTCTTCTTGGTTAGCCGACAGCTTTTCACCACTGATCTGTAGTTTCCGCACACCATAGCAATTTTTCCAGCTCTCCAACCACCCCTCACTTGCTTTAAACTGTTCGTCCCCTCCAATTTCCTTATTAAAGTGTAGTGCCTTTTCTTTTAGTAAAGGACCTGAGATAAGTAACCCTTGCTCTCTTCTTTGGGTAAACCAAAGAAACAATGCCTCATTAACTTGGTTGTTAGCTGCCTTTTTCATAATTTTAAGTTTTTTAACACCACTTGTTGACGCTTGTGACGAGCACCACTTTTCAATAACACTCCGAGCCTTTTTCCAGTCACTCACAATGCTTGTTCCTACTCCCATATCCTCGGCAATCTTCTTGGCTGGTTCACCAGCATCTAACCTTTTTAGAGCACGGAACTTTTCTTCCATCGTAAGACAGTTTTTTTTCCTTTTTTCGGACATTTTAGCAAAATAGAACAAGGTTAAAAGATAACAATAACGATAACAACGGTAAACAATAACAGTAACAACAGAAACACACTCGCAAAACAAACTGTCGCTCAAGACTCACGCACAGACTGAAGGGTAGAAAGAGAAGCAGCCTCGTGTTGACTTTGGTGGTAGGCAGGCAGAAGCCGTGAATGGAATATCGCTTATTCACACAAAGGGATGACTTTCCGGGAAGATGTCGTTGACCGAGTCAGGCGGTCAAGCACGCACACAGCCTTCCAGCGCTGCAACTTTAACTCCCTGGCTAGCACACTAATGTATCCTCGCTCTCAACTACGACTTAAAAATTCATTCGGAGATGTGTCCGGATATGGGAGGGTTCGGATAACAGGTCCGGATGTGACAGGTTGCTATAGGTTTGAGTGTCATCTGAAATCCAAGGTTTCTTCGTAAGTCAGCAAGATCCACACACTCGGTTAAAATGTGGGCCACGGTGACAACGGTTCCACAGGTACAAAGTGGAGGTCTTCCCTTCTCATTAGGTACGAGTGGGTGGATCTTGTATGACCTATCCTTAGCCTACACAAACAGACGGGCTCCCTCCATGAACGGAAAGAACTCCGCCACCTGCGAGTAGTTCCCTTGATCGCTCTCAGTTTACTGGGTATTGGGTCAGCTAGCCACTGACGTTCCCAAAATGCCAGTATTTGTCGGCGTAACTGAGAACGAATATCTCTAGCGGGTACCTCCATTGGTCGAGGTGGTAGTGATACCGCGCCTCTTTTGCAGCTTGATCCGATAACTCGATTCCTGCAATTCCCATGTGGCTTGGAAGCCACAGAAAGGTGATTCGAGTGTCAGCGTGGCACAGCCCGGCTAGTAGGTCGTGGATTCGCTGCACTTGGGGGTGATGCGGGAAACATGTAGTTAGTTAGTTAGTTATTGTTGTTTTAAGGGGCGGAACTACGAGGTCATCTGCCCCTCTTAACACAGATTAAAGAATACAAATTTTGAATTGAATTTAAAATTTTGAGGTGGACATCTAAATTTAAAAAGACCAAAAATTAATAAAACATAAACAAACAATTAAATAAATAAAAAATATAAACATAAACAAAAATTACGGAAAAAACAAAACATTATCATTCAAAAACGAACAAGTAGCAATTGACTGCAACGAAATCAAAGAGTCCGTACACACGAGAAAATGGATTCGTGCATCCTGTAGTGCAAACTGCAGAGCTTCATAGATGGCAACGAGCTCCGCAGTAAACACACTACAGGCCTCAGGCAAAGAGATTTTGGTATTTGCACCATCAATAACGTAAGCACAACCCACCCTCTCGTCCACCTTCGAACCAACCGTGCATAGAATATCAGCATCCGGAAATTTGTGAACTATGCTGTGGAACTGCATTCGATAGACGAAGGCCTCCGTGTTCACTTTAGAATCTTGGTGTAGATCTAACTGAATTTCCGGACGCGGGACTTGCCACGGAGGCACGTCGCTAGGTGTCCGGATCATACAGGGACCTACATCCACTCCTTTTTCAGTACACGAGCTATCGAGTCTAATACCAACCGGCCGAGTGGCACGAGGCTGGTTGGCGTACCTCTGGTGGTATTGGATACTGAAGAGAGCTTGATAGCTCGGATGTTGCGGCATTTGACGCACATTGGCAGCATATGCTAAAAGCATATGTTGGCGTCTATAATTTAAAGGTGGAACACCCGATTCGGCGAGTAGGCTGGGTATCGGGCTGGTCCGGAAGACACCGGTAGCCAGCCTAACGCCACTATGGTGGATACTGTCCAGCATTTTTAAGGTAGGCGGCCTTGCTGAACCGTATGCCGCAGAACCATAGTCTAGCCGGGACAGGACGAGGGCTTGGTAGAACCGTAGCAGCACCGCACGGTCAGCCCCCCACGTAGTGCCACTAAGAAACCTGAGCATGTTCAGTTTCCTGAGACATGTCATTTTCAATTGCCGTATATGGTGCTGCCACGTTAACTTGCTGTCAAAATGGAGCCCCAGGAAGCAATAAATGTCAACCAACGGCAACGCAGCATCCCTGAGATGCAGGTCAGGGTGTAAATGTCACCTCCGGAGCCGACAAAAATGGACGTCGGAGGCCTTCGCTGCTGAAAAACGAAAACTTCGGTCGTGTGCCCACCTGTCGACCCGGTTAATAGCTAGCTGCAATTGCCGTTCCACGACTGCCATACTTCCAGAGCTGTAATGCAGAGCTACATACAGCGATGGAACTACCGTGAGTCTGGCGGCTGCAACAATGCCGTTTACGGCAACCACGAACAAGGAGACACTCGGCACAGAACTCTGAGGAACTCCATTTTCTTGGGTAAAATACGTAATGTGATAATGTCCTACCGACCCTTACACGGAAGAGTCGGACTGTCATGTAATTTGCAATGAAAGTCGGTTGATTACCACGGATTCCCCACTCATGAAGGGTGGAAAGGATCCCGTAGCGCCATGTGGTGTCGTAGGCTTTCTCGGGATCGAAGAAAACCGTGACTAGGTGCTGCTTTCGGAGAAATGTCTCTTGTATGGCACTCTCAAGTCGCACCAGATGGTCGATGGTGGACCTATGAGAGCGAAATCCACACTGGTACTCAAACAGGAGGCCTCTCTCTCTTTCAAGAACCACACCAGTCGACGGTCCACCATCTTCTCCATCAGCATATAGAGACCATTTATCAGACATATGGGCCTATAGCTGCTGACAAGCTTGGGATCCTCTCCTGCCTTGGGAATCGGAATCACGATCCCCTCTCGCCAAAGAGATAGAAACTCCCCTTCAATCGATACACGATTGAAGAGGTTCAACAGTTGTTTTAAACTGGAATCGCAGAGATGTTTCAGCATTTTATTATGTATGTTATCCGGTCCAGGAGCCGTATCCCTGCACAGTGCAAGCGCACTGCGCAGTCCCCATTCAGAGAATGGTACTGCCCCCGTAATTGAATTATATAGAGACCACGGTGGCTATTTTGGAAATTATAGCGAAAGTTATGGCTGTCATAGTTATGACGTGGGTAGTCATGACGTAAGCACGGATGACGCAAACGTTATGCCAGCAGGCTACTTGAGCTGAGATTCTCAGTGACGTCAGCATTTATTCGAGAAGGATCCAAGATGTACGACGCAGTCGCAGGAAACGTGGAATTCTGCTGAGGAAGAAATTATGCTATTGGAGGGGAGGCTCAAACCATTGAACGATAGTCTGAAGGAAGACGGAGATTGCTGAAACTATGGTATTTTTATTACTTTTTGGAATGCAGAATTGTGGAAATCCATTTGCAGTAGAGGCATTGTTCTGGAATTTTGGTGAAATTTATTTTCAGTTTTTGAATTTTGAAAATCCGTCATGTATTGACGAAGTTGGAACTTCTAGCGATGACGCAGTAACACGCGATGGAAGGGATAGATACGCCCCTCATGAAGTTCATAAAAGGCCTTGCGCAGAAGAGAGGAGCCTCATTCTCAGATCGTCTGATATTCAATCGTCAGATCTCAAATAGTCATTTCAGTGAAACGTCGAGTGAGATTAGTAGTGAAAAAGTCGTCTTTATAACGCGTGGCGAAGCCACTGCATTAAACGAGAGTCGAACTTAAAAGCAGTGCAGGTTTACTGTGAAGTAAATCTAGGTGAAGTTGAAACGACCCTTATAACGCTTCTACGAGATTAGCTGTGAACAGTTAGCGGTCGCATATAAGCTAATTCTCTTGTGCATTGCTACAGTAAGGACTGTAGAAAAGCTGAACAATTTCGAGGAAGTATTTTGGAAGTTATTGACAATTTTAGACGACTGACAAAAGTGATTTTCTCGCCACAGGAGAAACACTTTGTATAGCCAGACTCTACGCTACGGCTGACAGGGCTAGTGAAATAGGGAGACTTCAGATTGCTTTTGTGACACAACGCTACAGTATTATGGAGCAGTCTAATATGGCAGTTTGTTCTTCTAATACTATTACCGAAGAGAAGATGGAAGGCTAAAGGACTTAATGCAATTGGGACATATTTCAACGGAGTAAGATAGCAGCATGGAACTTCGCTAATTGCTATTCCACACAAGCGAACATGTGGTGAACAAACCATCTACACCCATGTTTCGTGATTAAAGGCTGAATACTATCAAACAGCAATAGAAATGATTTCATACTTTCTGAATATGAATATTTCTTCGGAAATTTATACAAAAACTTCATGGCGATTTTCAACTGGAACTTCAGGGATTTTTCAAGAGAGGTCAGGGTTGTCCCGACTCACAAAGAAGATTATTGCCGGAAGGATGTCGTTCGTCTTCGTGAAGCAGTTCGATTCTCCGATGGTGCTGTTTCTGGTTTCGAGGATGGAGCTCAGCTTTAACTTGGTGAAATGGATCCATCAACAGTCTTCTTTGGGGAATTTTCCTCTGGAACGTCAATCGGCAGATAAGGTAGTCGTGAACGTTTATTGTATTTGAGTTTCTTAGAAATATTTGAGCAACCATTTTTCCCATATTTTTGTCCTCGTGTATTTTGCCCGATATTCTTGTTTGAGATTCCTATTCTCAGTACACCTTGATGAGTTATGCCTTTTTCGTCGTTTTATTAAGACATTGTTATGTCATGGGCATAGTTAAATGATTTTGAATCAGTTGAGACTGATATTTAGATTTTTCAGTAATTTGCTTATTTTTGTAGTCACGATTTGACTGTAAGTTAATGATTTTTATGGCAGATTTAAATTCAGACAGCGTGTCACTTTATTAAAGTAATTCTACCCCAGTTTAATTACTTTGACCAATTTTCTGTCATCATCAAGAAGGAAGAACATTTAAATGATTTTAGAGCGTTAAAATCCAGTACGTTGTCGACGATCTTGGAAATACTAGTCGTTATTTGAATTGATTGCAACACAGACATTTATCGTCAGTCATGAACGACCATTGCATCATAGGCAATTTTGTGAAAGATGAACATTAATTATGAATTATTGAATGCATTAAATTCGTGAAACTTGTGTTAGTTTTTTTTTCTCATATAGAGATTTCTATAATGATGTTTGCATTCCCCAGTCTAATTGGATTCTATTCGACTATTTTGCAGTTAGTCGCACTTTGTTTGATGATAGTATTTTTATACTACAATTCTTTGAAGATGTTAATCTTAAATTTTGATAGACCAGACAGGCGTATATAAGCGTAATCACTATTAAATTTGTTTGTGATTGGCAAATTTTTATTTCATTTCGATTCATGAATGAAATCCACGAAGTTTAAATGACAACAGTTTTGAAACAATTATTGATATAAGAATTTTTAAGTGGAACTATGAATGTATAATCGATAGTGCAGCGGACATGTTGAAAGTCGCTGATGTATAATGCCCTAAATAAATGAAGGAGATTCCCACAGTAATTAATAATGATAAAGATTGTGTTAGGGGAGGTTTTTGTAAATGCTGTGGAAGATTTTGATGCCGTATATTTTAATATATGATGAATTTTGGGCTATTTTGAATGCAGTTTGTGCATTATTTTATAAGCGAAGTATTTTCCGCTAGAGTGTATTGTCATAGTTCGTTGAAAATTAATCAAGTGAATTTACTGTTATAATTAACAAGAGTTTGAAAGAATTTGAGATAAGATTTTGAATGAAGATTACCGTCACAAATAATTAAAATTATTATAACCTTTATTAAACCAGATTGTGACATTTACATGTATAACTAACCTTCATTGGTCGATTATATTAAACACGATTATGAATTTACCAACCGGATAAAACATGTGGTTCAATGTATTTCTTAAATTAATAATTTAAATAATTTAAATGTTGATATTGTAAATAATAAATGTAAATATCTTTGACAATAATGTGGAACGAAAGTAATGTTAAAGGCGTGTTTAAAAATTTTGTAATTATCTTCGACAATATTATAAACAATTTCTAATTGTTATAAATAATTTATGTGATTTTGTTATAAACATTTAAGAGTGTGTTTCATACTCTAAACTATGCTGATTAAACATTTGGATGATAACTTAACAAGTTTAAGGATAGTTAAAATAATCCAGTGGGATGTGAGTTAAGCATTTGAAAGATTTGCGTCAATATGTATGAGTTGTCTTGTAGACATTTAAAGCTTTAAAAGGAGCTGAATTCTTACGCAAGTGTGGCGTGACGAGTGAGCCCCATTTGACAGGTGTGAGCCAGGTTGAAGAGTAGACCAGCCGGCCAGACATCTGGTTATAAGCGGGTGAGGTCGATACTCCGGCCTTGTGCCTATTAATACAAGTGTTATGTTTATTAAAAGAAACCAAATGCTCTATATATGTCGTACCCTGACTTCCTCATCCAATCCAAATGTGTTTTAAAATGTTACGTTATTTTGAGCTCATGGGAGCTAACATATTGTTTGATAAATTTGCAAGTCCTTTAGGAGGACGTAGTCAGATTGACATAGGCTACTGATAGCCACGTTTATTTTGTTGAGTTGTTAAAATCATACTCTTTATTAGAAAATAAAGCTTTTGTACAGTTCAAAGTTCTCGTCTTCGGTCTGGTTCATTTTTAAATGTCATGGTGAAGGTTATTGTGAGAGCATACTTTAATGATCCTGTTGTCAACCCAATCCCCGAGATATTTATAAGAGGTAAGTAAAAGTAAGTATGAAACCCCGTCTATTTTGGTGTGTTCCACAATAATTTTTCTTGGTAACTTCTGTGTTCAAACCTCGGTAGTATCTGTCAGTGCCATTTTCATTGATGTAGCTGAGCTGGTGCGATTGATTGTTGGCAATCCGATTGAGGGGGCGGATATCTGACAGCCTACTATCCGGGTAAACGGGGACAGAAGGATTGGCGCACCTAAAACGTTGGGGCTCGATTCAACATAACTGGATCACCAGGTTGAACGCCAGTAGGATTGGCAAACCTAAAACGTGTGGATCGATTAGACTCAAATAAAGAGGTTGATTCTTTGTTAGATGTCTTGGCCAATTGTAGAATTTAAGAGTGTGATTATATAGGAATTAAATGTTGCATTGTATTAGGAAAATTACACTCAGAAAAGATCAGATCTTATACGACTTGAGAAAGGTTAAATAGGCTGGAAACTTAGAAAAATCGCCTATGATCTGGAATCTTATTTTATTTGACCGGCTTATGACATTTCAGTCATATTAAAGATAAAATTAAATTATTTGGATTGTAAATGTAAAATTATTTGTGATAGGATATTTTAAAATGGGCCAGTGAAATTTGAACATGTGCTTGAGTTTGTTTCAACATGAAGTGTCTTCGAAAGTTAATTATAAGGTAGTTATAAGTTAGATTTAAGACAGAAAATTGATCAAATTCATATATGGTGAAAAGTGTTGCTCAAATGTTGTTATTTTGCTCTTTTGATGTATGTCCCTACAGCAGTCTAATTTTTGAATAATATTGTAATGGCAGATGAAAGTTTGAAGATGATGTTAGCGGAGATGTCTGCTAATATGAAGCAGATGAGTGAGAGCATAAAGGAGATGGAAGCTAGGAATACTAGTCGAATGGAGGAGAATGCTAGTAATTTGAAAGCTAGCATGGATGAAAGTTTGAAGGTTATTCAGACTAGTTCTACTAACTTAGAGGAGAATATGTCGCGTTTACAGATTAATACCCAAGGAATTGAGAATGCTGTAACTGACATGCGCTCAGACATGTCCAATGTTAAAATAGATGTTGCTAATGTGCATAAAGATCTTACAATGTTGAATTTAGATGTTGCTAATGTCCGTAGTGATATTTCTTGTGCTAGGGCTGAGGTAGTTGTTGTCAAAAATGATGTTGCGACTGTCCAAGACAAGGTTGAGGAAGTCCAAAGAGGAATCCAAAATGTTAGAACTGATGTGTCCAATGTTCAGGTTGATATTAATAACATTCATTCGGATGTAAACGAGATGCAAAGTGACATAAATAAAATTCAAATAGAGGTCAACACAGTTTTCGTAGACGTTGCTAAAGTCCAAACTGATGTAAATAAAGTCAGGGAAGAGATAGAAAATTCGAAAACTCTTTGTACACGTAATATAAGTGCATTAACGACTAGGCTAGTTGATGAGTCAGTTAGAACGACAGCATCTTTAGAAGGTTTAATGTTTGATGTAGAGGTCATGAGAACCCAAGTATTAGACCATAATAAAGTATTGAAAGAGGATATCGAATTAGACATAGCAGAAATTTTAACGGAAAATGTAGCAATATGGAAAGAAGAGTGGAATAGGTCAAGTGGGGAACATGTAACCCAAATTCAGGATCGTATTGAAAGGAAACTTGCCAGTACTCAAATTGATATTAACAATGAAGTAGTACAGATTAGGAAAGATTTAAGCGTCAGGATGGATTCGCTATCCGAAAGACAAGTTGAAGATAGAACACAATTAGGTCAGGATGTGCAAACATTAAAATCTGCATTATAGGAACAGATTCATAAAGTTGTCTCTGATGTGAATGAAACGACGAGTAAACTGCAGAATTTGAAGTTAGGAGAGGCTAATTTAATGGAGACCTACAAAGAAGAGTTAATCAAGAAAGTCTTAACGGAAATCACTGACAAGGATACACAAGGCTTGACTTGCGAAACCAGTAGGAATTATGCCAGAAGATATAACCTAGATCCAGAAGAGAGAGACGTGACTCCTGAAGAACGTATATCCAGATTCAGGGAGGAAGATGACGAGAGGAATATGGAACCTGAGTGGAACTATCGTGATAGTGGGAAAAACTACCCGGATTCATATCCGAGGAACGTAACGGTCATCAGGAATTTTGAAGATAAACCGCAAAAATTCAGTAACACGGATAGTTTGACACCTATCGAATATGTAAGGAACCTCAAAGATTATTTCATCGAAGCTCACATTCCCAGAGAGAGAGAGAGATGAAGATAGTGGAGAGATATTTGATTGGAGGACCCCTCGAATGGTTTCGCGCATTTAGATACACATTCAGTAACTTTGACGAGTTTGCAGAGGCATTAATCAAACGATTTTGGTCCATAGAAGCGCAGAATTCGTTAAGAGCGGAGGTGTATTCAAGAAAATACTCCGGTACTCTTCCAACGCGGTACGCTGATTTCTTTACGAGTCAATTATCCCGCTTGAGATTCTTACAACCCCCATTGTCCACGGAGCAACTTATTGATGCGATTTCTCGTATGCTGCCAGTTGAGGTGAGAAGACTAATAATTTCGTCCAACATCAGGGATTTAACCAGCATGGATGAATTACTGAGGAGGTTAGACTACACAAGTCCAATGCCTAACGTGGTGCAGAAAGGTCAAAGGCATGACTTTAAAGAAATAAATACTGTATATATGGACCAAGTCCAACAAACTGACAAGTCAGATGAGGAGAAAACTGACAATGTAGGTCCTCACAGGAATAATCAGTTTCGAAATAACAGATCGCAAGGTTACCGACCGTATCAACAGAGAAGAGGCTGGAACTATAACCGAGGAAATTACAATGGAAGAGGCCGATATTACAACAATAATGGTTATAACCGAAATTATAACAGGAATAACCAGAGCCAAAACAGAAATCAGAATCCTCAAGGTCAGGTTATGACACCCGATCAGTATCAGGAAAGAGAGAAGGAAAGCCAGCAATACCTAAAAGAATTACGGGAAAAAGAAGCCGACAACCAAAAGAAAAGGCAGGATGTTGTAATCGATCCTGGGCCTTCTACGAGCCAACAGAATTTTGAGGTCGGTAACACAAAAAAAAACGCCGATTTCTCAACGTCAGTGAGAACCTGTAAATACATTGCCACACCACACCTGATTACGATTAATGAGATATATGAAGTGACTGATGAAGATTTGCTAGAAGAGAGGGGTATCGTTAAAGAGGAAAGACCATGTGCTTTACCTATTATTTCTGTACGGATAGATGGACAACAGTATAAAGCCCTGATGGATACTGGTGCAATTATCTCCATCATTTCAGAGGAATGTTATCAAAGTCTGCTAAGAGGAGAGAACATGACAGTTCTACCTGTTTCTACCGTCAAAGTGAGAGGGATATTCCAAGATAAGGCAGTGAAGTGCAAGATTCAAGTGTTATTGAACTTTGAGATCAATGGAAGGAATTATGAACAGATCTTCATTGTGGTGAGCAAGATCAATTTTGATATGGTGCTTGGAATCGATTTTATATCGAAGGTCGGAGCTATTATTGACATGAAGAACAGAAGTATTAGCTTTAATGATGGGTACATAATCACAGAAGAGATAGAAAAACAGGACGTGAAAAACAGTCTGGAAATAGACCTTAGGGAAGAAATTTTGAATACTATAGTTAATGAAGTGGAAAATTTAGCAGAAATACCCAGTAGAAAAACTGAAGGATTTGAAGAAATTCAGGGGGAATTTGAGGATCTGATAAAGGAATTCCAAGATATTTTCGATGAAAAGCCTGGATTGATTAAGGATTATAAATACAAGATAAGGCTGACAGATGAAACCCCTTACCAGAAGAGAATATACCCCATTCCTGAGAAATACTATCGAGAAGTACGAGGGTTAATCAGAAAAATGGAGGTAGACGGGATTATTAAAAAACAGGCGTCGTCTTATATAAACCCCATCACAGTAGTGAAGAAAAGTAATGGTCAGATACGTCTTTGTCTCGATGCCAGGACCATTAACTTGAAGATTCTTCCAGAAAATGACCGACCACCCAAGATTAGAGATCTGCTTCGAAAATTCAAAGGGAGAGCATGTTTCAGCGTTCTTGACTTGACGTCTTCATTTTATCAAGTTCAGCTAGAAGAAGATAGTATGCAGTACACTGGATTCCTATTTGACCAGACGTCATGGGTCTTTGTCCGAATGCCTTTTGGTATGGTTAACAGTGGACCAGCACTTATTCGAGCACTTGATAGTAAGCTCACTGACGAAGTGAAAGAAAATGTAATCTGCTACATCGACGATTTAATCGTATCTTCACCCAGCGCCGCAGAACATTTAGTGCACTTGAGAAAGTTGTTCGAGAATTTACGGGAGGCCAATATCAAGGTGAATTTTGGAAAATGTCAATTCTTGAAGCAGGAAATAAATTACTTGGGGCATACTATTGATAAAGATGGATATCATCCAAACATGAAAAAAGTAGATGCGATCACGAGATTTCCAAAGCCAACTAAGGTGAAACAAGTCAGAGAATTTGTAGGAGCATGCCAATTTATTAGCAGCCACTGTCCAAGATACTCGGAAATTATGGCTCCTCTGTATGATTTACTCAAGAAGAATAACAGATGGAAATGGAGTACCGCTGCAGACGAGGCTTTTGAGAAAGCAAAAGAAATGCTCAGAAATAATGTGAAACTGGAGTACCCAGACTTTGAGAAGGTGTTCTATATTGAGTCTGATGCATCAAGAGTAGGCATTAGTGCAGTCTTATACCAGAAAGACGAGGCAGGCAACAAGCACTACATTGCGTTCACTAGTCGGAAGTTGAAGAAACACGAGGAAAATTACTTCACGACGGAGCTTGAAGCGTTAGCTTTTGTAACAGCATTGCAAGCCTGGAAGAAAATACTGCTGGGACATAAGGTCATCATTATTACTGACCATAAAGCACTACAGTTTATGCTGCAAACTGACATGTCGAGTGATAGATTGACACGTTGGGCTTTGTTCACCCAACAGTTTAACGCCACTATCGTCCACCAGCCTGGGAAAGATAACTTACTGGCTGATGCTCTATCACGTAACCCTATTAAAAATGTGCAGATACACCATGTACAATTGGAGCAAGAAGATCAAGAAACCGTTAGGAGGTTAGCCCGAATCGGTGTGTCACAGAAGAGACACGCTCCAATAAGGAAAATGTACAGGTTCCTCAAGGGTTACATGGACAATACTGATGTTGACTATGCAGTTACACGGAGAAATTCACGACACTTTGTCTTGAGTGGAGACATCGTATGCAAGTATGCTGACTCTGCGCATACAAAACTCCGAATAGTCGTGCCACCTAAACTTGTTGTCAATTTAGTGTGGGTAGCTCATCACGCAACTGGACATGCCGGTTTAGATAAGACTCTTAATACTCTTCAAGAGAGATTTATCTGGACTAACATGCGTTCCAGCATTGCCAAGGTCATTAGATCATGTGACAAATGTCAAAGAGCAAAGTATGCTTCTGCTTTATTAAAAGGAAAACCGAAGGCTATGATTCCTTCTAAGCCAAACGAACTAATGGCGACGGATATATTTGGCCCCTGTCCGAAGGGATATCAGGGTAACCAGTACCTGTTGGTTACCGTGGATGTTTTCTCAAAATTTGTTACAATGAGTCCCATGCAGAAAGCTAACACAAGGAACGTAGTAAGCAGACTGGAAAATGCTGTATTTCCTAAAGCTGGTATACCGGAATATCTACTGTCAGATCATGGAACGCAATTTACATCCGTGGAATTTGCAGCGGATATGGAAAGGCTTGGCATTAAGCACTTATTTTCAAGCGTGCGTTACCCAGAATCGAATTCCTCAGAAAGATATATGGCTGAATTTTCGAAATTCTGTCGAATTTTCTGTCCAAATGATCATTCTGGTTGGGTGAGATTTGTACCCCTTATAGAGGAATGTCTGAACTCTACAGTGCAGGAGAGCACAGGAGAAGTGCCAATGCGACTTCATCTTGGAAGAAACCCAGAAAGGCCGTGGGATAATCTTTTCAACCACATTCCTAGAGATCCCGACCTAGGAAGGCAGCAGAGAATTGACAAGGCGAAGGAACAACTCCAGAAAGCAGCAGAGAAACGATTGAAAAGAGTAGCTGGAAAACGCTTTGGTGCACCCTTACAAGTTGGAAATCTTGTATTATTACGCAGACCTGTCAAGGCTGATATGAGCAAGAAAATATACCCCAAATTTGGAAATGTATTCATGGGGCCGTTTAGGATTACGAACGCCTATGGAAACAACTGCTATGAACTCTACGATGATGAGAATAATGTCATTTACGGCAAGTTCAATGCTGGAAATTTAAAAAGATACTATCCTAGAGTAAGCCAGTAATAATTCAATTTCGTGTTCAAGAGAGTTGAGGTACTTGTAACACTGAGTTTAAAAACAATTTGCAACTGTTTTTAAAACGTGGTGAGAGGAGAATGCCCCCGTAATTGAATTATATAGAGACCACGGTGGCTATTTTGGAAATTATAGCGAAAGTTATGGCTGTCATAGTTATGACGTGGGTAGTCATGACGTAAGCACGGATGACGCAAACGTTATGCCAGCAGGCTACTTGAGCTGAGATTCTCAGTGACGTCAGCATTTATTCGAGAAGGATCCAAGATGTACGACGCAGTCGCAGGAAACGTGGAATTCTGCTGAGGAAGAAATTATGCTATTGGAGGGGAGGCTCAAACCATTGAACGATAGTCTGAAGGAAGACGGAGATTGCTGAAACTATGGTATTTTATTACTTTTTGGAATGCAGAATTGTGGAAATCCATTTGCAGTAGAGGCATTGTTCTGGAATTTTGGTGAAATTTATTTTCAGTTTTTGAATTTTGAAAATCCGTCATGTATTGACGAAGTTGGAACTTCTAGCGATGACGCAGTAACACGCGATGGAAGGGATAGATACGCCCCTCATGAAGTTCATAAAAGGCCTTGCGCAGAAGAGAGGAGCCTCATTCTCAGATCGTCTGATATTCAATCGTCAGATCTCAAATAGTCATTTCAGTGAAACGTCGAGTGAGATTAGTAGTGAAAAAGTCGTCTTTATAACGCGTGGCGAAGCCACTGCATTAAACGAGAGTCGAACTTACAAGCAGTGCAGGTTTACTGTGAAGTAAATCTAGGTGAAGTTGAAACGACCCTTATAACGCTTCTACGAGATTAGCTGTGAACAGTTAGCGGTCGCATATAAGCTAATTCTCTTGTGCATTGCTACAGTAAGGACTGTAGAAAAGCTGAACAATTTCGAGGAAGTATTTTGGAAGTTATTGACAATTTTAGACGACTGACAAAAGTGATTTTCTCGCCACAGGAGAAACACTTTGTATAGCCAGACTCTACGCTACGGCTGACAGGGCTAGTGAAATAGGGAGACTTCAGATTGCTTTTGTGACACAACGCTACAGTATTATGGAGCAGTCTAATATGGCAGTTTGTTCTTCTAATACTATTACCGAAGAGAAGATGGAAGGCTAAAGGACTTAATGCAATTGGGACATATTTCAACGGAGTAAGATAGCAGCATGGAACTTCGCTAATTGCTATTCCACACAAGCGAACATGTGGTGAACAAACCATCTACACCCATGTTTCGTGATTAAAGGCTGAATACTATCAAACAGCAATAGAAATGATTTCATACTTTCTGAATATGAATATTTCTTCGGAAATTTATACAAAAACTTCATGGCGATTTTCAACTGGAACTTCAGGGATTTTTCAAGAGAGGTCAGGGTTGTCCCGACTCACAAAGAAGATTATTGCCGGAAGGATGTCGTTCGTCTTCGTGAAGCAGTTCGATTCTCCGATGGTGCTGTTTCTGGTTTCGAGGATGGAGCTCAGCTTTAACTTGGTGAAATGGATCCATCAACAGTCTTCTTTGGGGAATTTTCCTCTGGAACGTCAATCGGCAGATAAGGTAGTCGTGAACGTTTATTGTATTTGAGTTTCTTAACAATATTTGAGCAACCATTTTTCCCATATTTTTGTCCTCATGTATTTTTGCCCGATATTCTTGTTTGAGATTCCTATTCTCAGTACACCTTGATGAGTTATGCCTTTTTCGTCGTTTTATTAAGACATTGTTATGTCATGGGCATAGTTAAATGATTTTGAATCAGTTGAGACTGATAATTAGATTTTTCAGTAATTTGCTTATTTTTGTAGTCACGATTTGACTGTAAGTTAATGATTTTTATGGCAGATTTAAATTCAGACAGCGTGTCACTTTATTAAAGTAATTCTACCCCAGTTTAATTACTTTGACCAATTTTCTGTCATCATCAAGAAGGAAGAACATTTAAATGATTTTAGAGCGTTAAAATCCAGTACGTTGTCGACGATCTTGGAAATACTAGTCGTTAGTTGAATTGATTGCAACACAGACACTTATCGTCAGTCATGAACGACCATTGCATCATAGGCAATTTTGTGAAAGATGAACATTAATTATGAATTATTGAATGCATTAAATTCGTGAAACTTGTGTTAGTTTTTTTTTCTCATATAGAGATTTCTATAATGATGTTTGCATTCCCCAGTCTAATTGGATTCTATTCGACTATTTTGCAGTTAGTCGCACTTTGTTTGATGATAGTATTTTTATACTACAATTCTTTGAAGATGTTAATCTTAAATTTTGATAGACCAGACAGGCGTATATAAGCGTATTCACTATTAAATTTGTTTGTGATTGGCAAATTTTTATTTCATTTCGATTCATGAATGAAATCCACGAAGTTTAAATGACAACAGTTTTGAAACAATTATTGATATAAGAATTTTTAAGTGGAACTATGAATGTATAATCGATAGTGCAGCGGACATGTTGAAAGTCGCTGATGTATAATGCCCTAAATAAATGAAGGAGATTCCCACAGTAATTAATAATGATAAAGATTGTGTTAGGGGAGGTTTTTGTAAATGCTGTGGAAGATTTTGATGCCGTATATTTTAATATATGATGAATTTTGGGCTATTTTGAATGCAGTTTGTGCATTATTTTGTAAGCGAAGTATTTTCCGCTAGAGTGTATTGTCATAGTTCGTTGAAAATTAATCAAGTGAATTTACTGTTATAATTAACAAGAGTTTGAAAGAATTTGAGATAAGATTTTGAATGAAGATTACCGTCACAAATAATTAAAATTATTATAACCTTTATTAAACCAGATTGTGACATTTACATGTATAACTAACCTTCATTGGTCGATTATATTAAACACGATTATGAATTTACCAACCGGATAAAACATGTGGTTCAATGTATTTCTTAAATTAATAATTTAAATAATTTAAATGTTGATATTGTAAATAATAAATGTAAATATCTTTGACAATAATGTGGAACGAAAGTAATGTTAAAGGCGTGTTTAAAAATTTTGTAATTATCTTCGACAATATTATAAACAATTTCTAATTGTTATAAATAATTTATGTGATTTTGTTATAAACATTTAAGAGTGTGTTTCATTCTCTAAACTATGCTGATTAAACATTTGGATGATAACTTAACAAGTTTAAGGATAGTTAAAATAATCCAGTGGGATGTGAGTTAAGCATTTGAAAGATTTGCGTCAATATGTATGAGTTGTCTTGTAGACATTTAAAGCTTTAAAAGGAGCTGAATTCTTACGCAAGTGTGGCGTGACGAGTGAGCCCCATTTGACAGGTGTGAGCCAGGTTGAAGAGTAGACCAGCCGGCCAGACATCTGGTTATAAGCGGGTGAGGTCGATACTCCGGCCTTGTGCCTATTAATACAAGTGTTATGTTTATTAAAAGAAACCAAATGCTCTATATATGTCGTACCCTGACTTCCTCATCCAATCCAAATGTGTTTTAAAATGTTACGTTATTTTGAGCTCATGGGAGCTAACATATTGTTTGATAACTTTGCAAGTCCTTTAGGAGGACGTAGTCAGATTGACATAGGCTACTGATAGCCACGTTTATTTTGTTGAGTTGTTAAAATCATACTGTTTATTAGAAAATAAAGCTTTTGTACAGTTCAAAGTTCTCGTCTTCGGTCTGGTTCATATTTAAATGTCATGGTGAAGGTTATTGTGAGAGCATACTTTAATGATCCTGTTGTCAACCCAATCCCCGAGATATTTATAAGAGGTAAGTAAAAGTAAGTATGAAACCCCGTCTATTTTGGTGTGTTCCACAATAATTTTTCTTGGTAACTTCTGTGTTCAAACCTCGGTAGTATCTGTCAGTGCCATTTTCATTGATGTAGCTGAGCTGGTGCGATTGATTGTTGGCAATCCGATTGAGGGGGCGGATATCTGACAGCCTACTATCCGGGTAAACGGGGACAGTACATTGTAGGACTCCGTAGCAGCAGTGGCAAAGGACAAGGGGTGAGCCTCTGTCTCCCGCTTCAGAGTCAGAAATGTAGGATCATAACTCCCAGAGCAGGATACATCACTGAAGTGCGATTCAATACTGTTGGCATCAATACCATCTACGGACGCCTGGAATAGACTAATGCATGAGAGAGTGAAGAAGAGAGATGAAATCTGGCTCGAATTTTACATAACGGAAGCCATGACGAATAGGGTATGGACTGACACCAATCAAGACCTACGACACTTCGTTAACTCGATGGCGGTACATGGGTACCACCATAAACTGTGCGTCACCGAGTACTTTCATGACATAGACGTATCCTGTACTTGTAAATTATGTGGTAAACAATATAGTCGGTACCACATAATCACATGTAAGAACCGGGGTCCTTCCATTGTGAAATTTTGTGAAGGTGGAAGGTGAAAACACTAATGTATATTCACATTTATTAACCCTTTTCAATAATAATACTGTTGGCAATGGCAAGATGGTCCGTGATGATGTGTCGTTTGATGGAGACTCCGGGTATCGTCAATTATGTCGGGAGCCCGGAGATCCGACGAAGCTTAGTCCACACTTGAGATGAGTATGTGCCGCCATAATTAATATCGTGTGGCCTCGGGTGCCGGGTGCAAGCTTTGTTAATTGACACCCAGAGGGCAGCTTGCGTGTCGAATTTTATGCTCCTTGGAGCGCTATGAATGTCAAGGAGGTTAGATAGCCTATCTAAGCTCTTTGGCGCTATACCGCTTTCTAGTAGAGAAAAGAGGAACTTTGTGCTGGCGGAAAATCCCGAGATTAATTTTGCCATTATGAACTCGGCCTACTGAATTCAAATGGGTTCTTTAACATGCCAACAACGTATGACATGAGTATCGAGATTTTTGTCGCCTTTCAAAAATCACTTACCATGACCAGGAGCGAACCTGCAATCTTGGGGTTGATAGTCCGACACTATAACCACACACCCACCGTGGCAAGCTGTGGCGCCATAGACGACACATACTTTTCCCACGTCGCTTTCTTACTCTACCGAATCAGATATCAGGCTCTGCACGCATCCTGTTAAAGGTGGTGAGATTGGGCATGGTGGTTTGCCTCCGATAGCATTTGAAAGCACGTCGACGATCTTTAATGGCTGCTGCAATCTCGGATGTCCACCAAAGGACAAGCTTCCAGCGGGAGTTGGCGGATGAGGAAGGTATTGTTGAAACACCTGAGCAGCGTCAAGACCGGCTTGAAGATCAGCAAATAAGG
Source organism: Meconema thalassinum (assembly GCA_946902985.2). NCBI lineage: Eukaryota > Metazoa > Arthropoda > Insecta > Orthoptera > Tettigoniidae > Meconema > Meconema thalassinum. The sequence goes on along the minus strand of OX336392.1, from coordinate 513,921,896 downwards.
CAGTCTCAGACCAGGGCTGTTGAAACACCTGAGCAGCGTCAGTATCGTCTTGAACAAGACGAAAGGAACCATGCTGACTCAGGGCTGCTGAAACACCTCAGGAGCGTCAAGAACGATGAGGATGATGAGTTAGTTAGTTAGTTATTGTTGTTTTAAGGGGCGGAACTACGAGGTCATCTGCCCCTCTTAACACAGATTAAAGAATACAAATTTTGAATTGAATTTAAAATTTTGAGGTGGACATCTAAATTTAAAAAGACCAAAGATTAATAAAACAAAAACAAACAATTAAAAAAAAAAAAAAAAAAAACATAAACAAAAATTACGGAAAAAACAAAACATTATCATTCAAAAACGAACAAGTCGTTGAGTCAAAGTTCACTGGAAAATTTAGATTGCTGGCCCTAACCCACTCTCACTTATAAAGCGGATAACGCGATCAGCAGCCACCGCGTCATCGGCTAATATAAGTTTGAGTGTCGTCTGCAAACCAAGGTTTCTTCGTAAGTCAGCAAGATCCACACACTCGGTAAAAATGTGGGCCACGGTGAATACGGCTCCACAGGTACAAAGTGGGGGGTCTTCCCTTCTCATTAGGTACGAGTGGGTGGATCTTGTATGACCTATCCTTAGCCTACACAAAATGACGGACTCTCTCCGGGCCCGGAAGGAGCTCCGCCACACGCGAGTTGTTCCCTTGATCGCTCTCAGTTTACTGGGCAGTGGGTCAGCTAGCCACTGACTCTCCCAAAAAGCCAGAACTAGTAGGCGTAACTGAGAGCGAATATCTCTAGCGGGTACCTCCATTGGTCGAGGTGGTAGTGATACCGCCTCTTTTGCAGCTTGATCTGCTAACTCATTTCCCACAATTCCCATGTGGCTTGGAAGCCACAGAAAGGTGATTCGAGTGTCAGCGTGGCACAGCCCGGCTAGTAGGTCGTGGATTCGCTGCACTAGGGGGTGTTGCGGGAAACATGTAGCAATTGACTGCAACGAACTCAAAGAGTCGGTACACACGAGAAAGTGGATTCGTGCATCCTGTAGTGCTTCATAGATAGCAACGAGCTCCGCAGTAAACACACTACAGGCCTCAGGCAAAGAGATCTTGGTATTTGCACCATCAATAACGTAAGCACAACCCACTTTCTTGTCCACCTTCGAACCATCCGTGTATAGAATGCCAGCGTCCAGAAATTGGTGAACTATGCTGTGGAACTGCCTCCGGTAAACGGAGGCATCCGTGTTCACCTTAGGATGATGATGATAATTGTTGTTTTATGGGGCCTAACATCTAGGTTATCCGCCCCCTAATGAACTGGTTGATAGCGAAAATGGCAATGAAATGGAAACCAGAACGAAACTTTTGTGAGACGGAAAATACGTACAAAAAGGAACTCAGATGGAAACAACTCACAAAATGTACTGACTAAAGGGAATTTAGAACGAAAAGATTCACAAAAAGAATAGATTGAAAAAGACCCACAAAATGTAGGCTAGGTTCAAAATACGTACAAAATGCATTGTAGCGTCGAAATACTTACAAAATGCAACTGAAATTCAAAATACTTACAAAAAGCAAATGAGATCGTAAATACATACAAAATGCAATTGAGGTTCAAAATACTTACAAAACGTAATTGAAATTGAAAATACACAAAGCAATTCAGATTGAAATATCCCAGTTCCAATCCAAATTATTCACAAAGTGCAATTGAAATTCGAAATACTTACAAAATGCAATAGAAATTGAAAATGCTTACAAAATGTACGGTAGATTCAAACGACTCATGTGGCTTGACAATAATTACAAAATGCAATTTAGATTGAAAATACTTGACAAAATGTAATTTACATTCGAAATACCCACAAAATGCAATTGAGAATCAAAATATGTGCAAAATGCCCACCAAACAAAATGCAATTTAGATTCAAAATTCGTGCGAAATGCGGTTTTGGTTGAAAATACTTACAAAATGCAATTGAAATTCAAAATACTCACTAAAATGCCCTGCAACCTGCATTGAAAGACTTACAAAAAACAATTTAGATTGTCAATCTTTACAAAATGCAATTGAGGCTGTAAGCAATCGCGAGATGCAATTTAGATAGAAAAACTTACAAAATGCAACGTAGATTAAAAATACCTTGGAAAATCGCTAAAAGGGAATTTAGATACACGGTGATTCAAGTAACAAAAACAGTGTGGGAATCTTAAAGACAAAAGGAAATATAATGAAAAAAGGAGAGGAGAGGGTCCGCCCCAAAGGTAAGGGACAAAAGGGGAAAACGGACCCAGCTCAGGAATCCCTCGGGGTCGCCAACTCCCGAACTCACCAGCCGTGAGCCCCTGAGGGTGTAGCATTATCTAGGGTGCACCTAAAAAGGTGGGTCTACATACACCCTGCCTCCTTAAGGGCCTTGAGCACAAGGCAGGAGGTAAAAGGAAAAGAACAAGAAGGCTGACCCCTCGCAGAAGGAGGGTATCAGAAAAGATGAGACAAGGGCCAATTAAGGCGGGAAAGGAAGAGACTCCCTAGGCCTCGGATACCCTAATACCATCGGGGTCGGAAGAGAACAAGAGTTGACCAAGTGAGGTCGACAGGAAAGAATAAGGAGAGGAGCCCGGCACAGGAAATTGGAAGCAATGCCGGACTCAGCTGGGGGCCCGTGGTCGCCAACCCACGTCCCACTAGATGTGAGCCCCTGGGGGGCTTCCCTAATGAGAATCCAAACTTCTAACAAATCTATTTTATGGGAGACGAACGACAACAAGCCGATCAACGTTGTAAAAATATTCCCAGCACAAGAAGGGAGATTGTTATAGCTCTACAGACGATGTTGCAAGAGCATAATAACTTAGCAAGTATTTTAAGACAGTCCTGGATCGGATGCCTACGGATGAATATGAGATTGTCATATCAGCAGACAAGAGACCAGTAGGCGAACATGAACGTTGTTTTAATGCTCCGGCCATTGATGTGGCAATTGTGATGACTGGACAAGAATTCGACAGATGTGACATAATCACTCATAGACGGTGTGACTTTTGTAACGATTTTCAGAAACACATAGATCGTAAGATGCCCTTCAGCATCCCTTCATATTTTGGGAGGGTGGGAATGGGTACCACTTAAATCTGGGGCAAACTGATCCAATCAGTGGTACAGCCACGAATAAAAAGATACCCATCAAACCATATTCTGAAAAGCGGACAACTCTCCCATCAATTTCTTGTTGATATGTACGCCAAGATTGAGATCGCGCCTGCTCTACATCCGTTTAAACCAAAATAAGCTTCGAGTAGACGATTACATTCATTTGCGTGATATTGTAGCCAATGATGGCCATGTTGCGGACATTGGAAAAATGCTTATCTTACCGGCAACATTTACGGGAAGTCCAAGACATATGCTCGAATATGCCCGGATGCCATGTGCTATGTTAGGATATAATATGGATGTCCAGATTTATTTATTACAGTTACATGTGATCCTGCCTGGACTGACATTAAAAGAAGAACTTTTCTGTGGCCAGGCACCTACTGATAGCCATGATTTGACAACGAGAACTTTTTTTAAAAATTAGCAAAGCTCATGGATATAATAACTAATAGCCATATTTCCGGAGAAACTCGCTGTTGGACGATCTCAATTGAGTGGCAAAATAGAGGCCTTCCACATGCTCACATATTCTTATGGCTCAAAAGCGAGATACGTCCAACTCAAGTGGACAGTGTTATTTCCGCGGAGATTCCTAATAAAGATATGATGATGATAATTGTTGTTTTAAGGGGCCTAACATCTAGGTTATCGGCCCCTAATGGGTTGGGTGATCGTGAATATGAAAATGAAATGTAAACTATAACTAAAACTAACTACGAACTTATATACTAGAAATGGAAAAAAGGAGAATAAGGCAAATAAAGGACAGGAGGAAAAGAAATGCCCACAACCCTCGACGAAGGCGGATTGAGGGACTTGGAAGGAGAGCCATAAAAGGCAGATAGGAAAGTGAAAGATGAGAGGGTCCGCCCCACGGATAAGGGATAAAAGGGGGAAATCCGGACCCAGCTCAGGAATCCCTCGGGGTCACCATCTCACCAGCCGTGAGCCCCGGAGGGTGTAGCAATATCCAGGGTGCACCAGAAGTAGTGGGGCTTCATACACCCGGCCTCCTTGAGGGCTTTGAGCAGAAGGCAGGAGATAACAGGAAAAGAAAAAGAAGGCTGAACCCTCGCAGAAGGAGGGTATCAGAAAAGATGAGACAAGGGCCAATTAAGGCGGGAAAGGAAGAGACTCCCTAGGCCTCGGATACCCTAATGCCGTCGGGGTCGGAAGAGAACAAGAGTTGACCAAGTGAGGTCGACAGGAAAGAAGACGGAGAGGAGCCCGGCACAAGTAAGTGGAAGCAATGCCGGATTCAGCTGGGGCCCCGTGGTCGCCAACCCACGTCCCACTATGTGAGTGTCCCTGGGGGGTCGTAATAAAGAACAAGACCCCATGCTCTATGAGATAATTACAAAGAATATGATTCATGGACCAAGTGGAGCTATCAACCCTACGTCACCCTGCATGAAGGAAGAAAATGTACAAAAAAAAACAAAAAACGAGAATTTACGCAGGACACCCAAACCGGAGATGATGGCTACCCTCTGTACAGGAAATGGAGGCTATACTACGAATATTAATCTTAAGGTTAACTACTGCTACAGACAAACTGTGGTAGACAACAGATGGGTGGTTCCATATTCTCTCCTACTTTCTAAAATGTTCCAAGCACACATCAATGTTGAATACTGCAATTCAGTGAAATCCATTAAATACATCCGTTACGTCGACAAGGGTAGCGTTTTGGTAGTATTTCAAGTTGAAGGACAAAGCAGGACTATCGATGAGCCTACACAATTTCGTTAGTTAGTTCTTGAGGTTTTAAGGTGCGGAACTACGAGGTCATCTTCCCCCCTTAACACACATTAAAGTATACAAATTTGGAATGAAATTAATAATTTAGAGGTGGACACCTAAATATGAAAAAAACGAAAATTAATAAAACAAACAATTAAATAAAACTAATAATTATAATAATAAAAACTTTCAGAAATTGAATAGCAAATATGGAAAAATCAATCGCGTCTCACACTTCAAGTACCTAGGGGAGATCTTGGAACCTACAGGTTTAGAAAAAGAAGAACAAAGAGTTCGGCTAGAAAACTTGAAGAGAGCGTATGGGAGAACGCGTGACATCTACAACAAAAAGTGCATGCCCACACATACAAAGATCAGACACTACAACACTGTGGTCAAACCGGAAGCTCTGTATTGTTTTAGATCCCTTATTTGGGGGTGGATCTAAAAGGGAGAGTTGCTGTACTAATTTATGAGTTTGTGCCTAAATAAGGGTAGCTCCCCTTGACAGGGCAAGCTGACCAGTGTAGTGTGTTGTGGTGTGCTAGGAACTAGGGGGCGTTCCTATAAAGACTGTAAGTGTGGTTTAAGGGATGTAGCCTTAGCACGCGGGTCGGTGTACTAGTCGCCCAGCCGGCTACTTATTATATAATCACCTTGCTAGTGTCAGCGGTTCGGCACGCGCTTCAATTGAGCACGCTAGCCGCTGTGAGGAATACAAGGACGTCTGAGTTGGCGTTATTACTACGGTGTGTCACGTCCGACTGTGACGGGAGTAAGGAAGGACGTGGGGACGTGAAGAAGAGTGTAGATCAGTAATGCAAGTGTAAGAGACTGACCAAGTGTTTATTGGTCAGCAATGAGTAACTGTTAGTCCCTTTTAAGGGATCTTGTGATGTTATAATGTGAGTACAAACTGTGGGTGTTAGGTTACAAAAGTAGGATTCTGAACACTGACTGACTGACTCACCTCGGTTGACACTGTCGTTAGCCTCCGGCTGTCTCGTCGAAGCACTGGTGATGGAGATATCCTCGTGACCCACTTAAGGCACCTTTTATACCTTTAGCCTCTGTTCTGTCAGCGCGTTGTGGCATAGTTGAACCAGTTTGTAGTATGTCGCTGTGTGTCATAATTACGCAAGGGTTGAGCTGCTTTATGGAGTAGCCAGCTGCCCTTATAGTATTGATGGATATTGGGTAGGCTTTTAAAGGGTTGCCTTTTATGAGATTTAGACAGATGATGGGGGGGATGATCTCTAAGGGGTACATACCCCTTGGGTATTGTACAGTATGCAAGTAACAACTTCGTATATTATCGAGTCCTGTTTTCCTACCTAAAAATGCAACATGTTATGTACGTAACTTAACCTCCCTTTTCAGTACTCGAAACGTAGTTAGTTAGTTAGTTATTGTTGTTTTAAGGGGCGGAACTACGAGGTTATCTGCCCCTATTAACACAGATTAAAGAATACAAATTTTGAATATAATTTAAAATTTTGAGGTGGACATCTAAATTTAAAAAGACCAAAAATTAATTTAAAAAAAATATTAAATAAAAAATAAAAATTATAAAAATTAACAAAAATTACGGAAAAAACAAAACATTATCATTCAAAAACGAACAAGTCGTTGAGTCAAAGTTCACTGGAAAATTTAGATTGCTGGCCCTAACCCACTCTCACTTATAAAGCGGATAACGCGATCAGCAGCCACCGCGTCATCGGCTAATATAAGTTTGAGTGTCGTCTGCAAACCAAGGTTTCTTCGTAAGTCAGCAAGATCCACACACTCGGTAAAAATGTGGGCCACGGTGAATACGGCTCCACAGGTACAAAGTGGGGGGTCTTCCCTTCTCATTAGGTATGAGTGGGTGGATCTTGTATGACCTATCCTTAGCCTACACAAAATGACGGAATCTCTCCGGGCCCGGAAGGAACTCCGCCACACGCGAGTTGTTCCCTTGATCGCTCTCAGTTTACTGGGCAGTGGGTCAGCTAGCCACTGACTCTCCCAAAAAGCCAGAACTTGTAGGCGTAACTGAGAGCGAATATCTCTAGCGGGTACCTCCATTGGTCGAGGTGGTAGTGATACCGCCTCTTTTGCAGCTTGATCTGCTAACTCATTTCCCACAATTCCCATGTGGCTTGGAAGCCACAGAAAGGTGATTCGAGTGTCAGCGTGGCACAGCCCGGCTAGTAGGTCGTGGATTCGCTGCACTAGGGGGTGTTGCGGGAAACACGTAGCAATTGACTGCAACGAACTCAAAGAGTCGGTACACACGAGAAAGTGGATTCGAGCATCCTGTAGTGCAAACTGCAGAGCTTCATAGATGGCAACGAGCTCCGCAGTAAACACACTACAGGCCTCAGGCAAAGAGATCTTGGTATTTGCACCATCAATAACGTAAGCACAACCCACTTTCTCGTCCACCTTCGAACCATCTGTGTATAGAATGCCAGCGTCCGGAAATTGGTGAACTATGCTGTGGAACTGCCTCCGGTAAACGGAGGCATCCGTGTTCACCTTAGGACCTTGGTGAAGATCTAACCGAATTTCCGGACGCGGGACTTGCCACGGAGGCACCTCGCTAGATGTCCGGATCATACAGGGACCTACAGCCACTCCTATTTCAGTACACGAGCTATCAAGTCTAATACCAACCGGCCGAGTGGTACGAGGCCGGTTGGCGTACCCCTGGTGGTTTTGGGTACCGAAGAGAGCTTGATCGGTCGGGTGATGCGGCATTTGACGCACATTGGCAGCATATGCTAAAAGCATTACTTTGGCGTCTATAATTTAAAGGTGGAACACCCGATTCGGCGAGTAGGCTGGGTATCGGGCTGGTCCGGAAGGCACCGGTAGCCAGCCTAACGCCACTATGGTGGATACTGTCCAGCATTTTCAAGGTTGCCGGCCTTGCTGAACCGTATGCCGCAGAACCATAGTCTAGCCGGGACAGGAAGAGGGCTTGGTAGAACCGTAGCAGCACCGCACGGTCAGCCCCCCACGTAGTGCCACTAACAAACCTGAGCATGTTCAGTTTCCTGAGACATGTCATTTTCAATTGCCGTATATGGTGCTGCCACGTTAACTTGCTGTCAAAATGGAGCCCCAGGAAGCGATAAGTGTCAACCAACGGCAACGCAGCATCCCTGAGATGTAGTTCAGGGTGTAAATGTAGCCTCCGGAGCCGACAAAAATGGACGACGGAGGTTTTCGCTGCTGAAAAACGAAAACCCCGGTCTTGAGCCCACCTGTCGACCCGGTTGATAGCTAGCTGCAATTGCCGTTCCACGACTGCCATACTTCCAGAGCTGTAATGCAGAGCTAAATCGTCTACATACAGTGATGGAAATACCGCGGACTCGGCGGCGGCAACAATGCCATTAATGGCAATCGCGAACAAGGTGACACTCAGCACTGAACCCTGAGGAACTCCATTTTCTTGGGTATAGTATTGCGATAATGTCCTACCGACCCTTACACGGAAGAGTCGGACGGACATGAAATTCGCAATGAAAGTCGGTAAGTTACCACGGAGTCCCCACTTGTGAAGGGTGGAAAGGATCCCGTAGCGCCATGTGGTGTCGTAGGCTTTCTCGAGGTCAAAGAAAACCGTGACTAGGTGCTGCTTTCGGAAAAAAGCCTCCTGTATGGCGCTCTAGTTAGTTAGTTAGTTATTGTTGTTTTAAGGGGCGGAACTACGAGGTCATCTGCCCCTCTTAACACAGATTAAAGAATACAAATTTTGAATTGAATTTAAAATTTTGAGGTGGACATCTAAATTTAAAAAGACCAAAAATTAATAAAACAAAAACAAACAATTAAATAAATAAAAAATATAAACATAAACAAAAATTACGGAAAAAACAATACATTATCATTCAAAAACGAACAAGTCGTTGAGTCAAAGTTCACTGGAAAATTTAGATTGCTGGCCCTAACCCACTCTCACTTATAAAGCGGATAACGCGATCAGCAGCCACCGCGTCATCGGCTAATATAAGTTTGAGTGTCGTCTGCAAACCAAGGTTTCTTCGTAAGTCAGCAAGATCCACACACTCGGTGAAAATGTGGGCCACGGTGAAAACGGCTCCACAGGTACAAAGTGGGGGGTCTTCCCTTCTCATTAGGTACGAGTGGGTGGATCTTGTATGACCTATCCTTAGCCTACACAAAATGACGGACTCGCCAAACGCGAGTAGTTCCCTTGATCGCTCTCAGTTTACTGGGCAGTGGGTCAGCTAGCCACTGACTCTCCCAAAAAGCCAGAACTTGTAGGCGTAACTGAGAGCGAATATCTCTAGCGGGTACCTCCATTGGTCGAGGTGGTAGTGATACCGCTTGCAGCTTGATCCGCTAACTCATTTCCCGCAATTCCCATGTGGCTTGGAAGCCACAGAAAGGTGATTCGAGTGTCAGCGTGGCACAGCCCGGCTAGTAGGTCGTGGATTCGCTGCACTAGGGGGTGTTGCGGGAAACATGTAGCAATTGACTGCAACGAACTCAAAGAGTCGGTACACACGAGAAAGTGGATTCGTGCATCCTGTAGTGCAAACTGCTTCATAGATGGCAACGAGCTCCGCAGTAAACACACTACAGGCCTCAGGCAAAGAGATCTTGGTATTTGCACCATCAATAACGTAACTTGCTGTCAAAATGGAGCCCCAGGAAGCGATAAGTGTCAACCAACGGCAACGCAGCATCCCTGAGATGTAGTTCAGGGTGTAAATGTAGCCTCCGTAGCCGACAAAAATGGACGACGGAGGTTTTCGCTGCTGAAAAACGAAAACCCCGGTCGTGAGCCCACCTGTCGACCCGGTTGATAGCTAGCTGCAATTGCCGTTCCACGACTGCCATACTTCCAGAGCTGTAATGCAGAGCTAAATCGTCTACATACAGCGATGGAACTACCGCGGACCCGGCGGCGGCAACAATGCCATTAATGGCAATCGCGAACAAGGTGACACTCAGCACTGAACCCTGAGGAACTCCATTTTCTTGGGTATAATATTGCGATAATGTCCTACCGACCCTTACACGGAAGAGTCGGACGGACATGAAATTCGCAATAAAAGTCGGTAAGTTACCACGGAGTCCCCACTTGTGAAGGGTGGAAAGGATCCCGTAGCGCCATGTGGTGTCGTAGGCTTTCTCTAGGTCAAAGAAAACCGTGACTAGGTGCTGCTTTCGGAAAAAAGCCTCCTGTATGGCGCTCTCAAGTCGCACCAGATGGTCAGTGGTGGACCTATGAGAGCGAAATCCACATTGGTACTCAGACAGGAGACCTTTATCCTCCAAGAACCACACCAGTCGACGGTTCACCATCTTTTCGAGCAGCTTACATAGGCCATTTGTCAAACAAATGGGCCTATAGCTGCTTACAAACTTGGGATTCTTTCCAGCCTTAGGAATCGGTATTACGATCCCCTCTCGCCATTGAGATGGAAACTCCCCTTCAATCCATATACGATTGAAGAGGATCAACAGTTTTTTAATACTGGAATCGCACAGATGTTTTAACATTTGATTATGTATGTTATCCGGTCCAGGAGCCGTATCCCTGCACAGTGCAAGCGCACTGCGCAGTTCCCATTCAGAGAATGGTACATTATAGGACTCCGAAGCAGCAGTGGCAAAGGACAAGGGGTGAGTCTCTGCCTCCCGCTTCAGAGTCAGTAACGTAGGATCGTAACTCCCGGAGCAGGATACATCGGAGAAGTGCGAGCCAATGCTGTTGGCAATGGCGAGATGGTCCGTGATGATGTCTCCATTGATGGACACTCCGGGTATCGACAGTGATGTCGGGAGTCCAGAGATCCGACGAAGCTTAGTCCACACTTGAGATGAAGGAGTATGCGCCGTCATGGACGACACATACTTTTCCCACGTCGTTTTCTTACTCTCCCGAATCAGATATCGGGCTCTAGCACGCATCCTTCTGAAGGTGATAAGGTTGGCCATAGTGTTTTGCCTCCGATAGCATTTGAAAGCACGTCGACGATCTTTAATGGCTGCTGCAATCTCGGCTGTCCACCAAGGGACAAGCTTCCGGCGTGAGTTGCCGGACGAGGAAGGTATTGTTTCCTCAGCAGCAGCCAAAATACCATTCGTTATGTGAATGGTATGATCGTCGACACTCTCAAAGGTATCTTCGGCAAACACCGCGCGTGCCGTGAAAGTTGGCCAATCAGCCCGACGGAGAAGCCATCGACTTGGTAACTCGATGGCTCTCTGGTTCGGAAGAGTAACGATAATTGGAAAATGGTCACTATTACAAAGGTCATCGTGTACACCCCACTGTAGCAGGGGAACCAGCGCACGACTGCACAGGGTAATATCGATACTTGAATAAGTACCGTGTGCAATAGAGAAGTGCGTAGGTTCCCCTGTGTTCAACAGGCACAGGTCCAGCCGCCTGATCAGCCTCTCAAAATCTCTCCCTTTACCGCTAGTGGTAGCGGAGCCCCAGATGGTGTTGTGGGCATTAACATCTCCCAGAAGGAGAAAAGGAGGGGGGAGCTGAGAGACTAGATCCACCAGCTGGTCGTAATCTGGCTGAGAATCAGGCGGGATGTACACGTTACATACTGTTGCCATTACTGGCAACGAAGTACGAACTGCAACTGCCTCTAGCTGAGTACGCAACGGCACCTCTTCACTAAAGAGGCTAGAGTGGACGAGAGTGCAGACGCCACCAGCGGCCACAGCTCCGTACACCCGGTCTCTAGAGAAGAGTTTGAAGTGACGCATTGTTGTCTCATGTCCAGGACGAAACCTGGATTCCTGAAGACAGACAATGGTTGCCGAAAACGAAGATATTAATTGTCGTAACTCAGCGAGATGAACAGAATAGCTATTACAGTTCCATTGTAATAGTGCCATGGTGTGGACTTAAGTAGAAGTTGGTCTTCTACCTATGCTTGACCGTTTGCCACCCTTCCCCATCTCTAGTTGGAGATGATGGGGCAGGAGAGCACACCTCAATCTCCACATCTCCGTCCGAAGACGAAGAAAATGGAGCGGGCGCTCTCTTGGGTTGCGCGCGGTCGTCGTCGGACCTCACGAGTCTCGCTCTTGGGGAAGAGCGAGAGCGGTGTCGAGGGACTTCCTCCCGGTCCGAAGACTGGGTGTCTGTCCCCGACACGCCCCGAAGAGATTTCTTCTTGGATCGGCGCCGACGTGTGTTTGGGGAAGTAGATGGTCCCTTCCCCACAGACGCCGGGTCCTTATAAAACAAGGTCGCTCCTGCTGGCACCGCTCCACTGGTAGTGGTGGGAGCGGGATGGCCAGCAGATACGTGAGCAGCCCTGCCTTTAGGAGAGGAAGAGAAACGGCGCTGAACCGTTCCCCTCTCCTCCGCCGATCTATTTTCTTTTCTATAGGGGAGTTCCTCCATACGGACGGGCTTGGCTTCAGCAGGCTTCGCCCCCTTCACGGTGTCTTATCATGCCAGGCTACAAAGGGAGGCCATTGAAATCCTGAAACATACTAACAGCTTCAATCTTAAGGAGGAAGCATAACGGGTGAACAGAGCTTGGCTTCCAGTCCTTAATCCTCTCAAGCCTGCCCTCATTGACCGTCGTAGACGAGAAGATGCAACAGAAGAGCAGCCCTGTCCTTGATGCATTACTTTTATGTGGAACGCCGTTGCTATGGTAGCCTCTATGTGTGGGTGCTTAATTATTTCTATATCTTCTGTTTATTTGTTTTACCTCGCTTAATGTAACCTGTGAACATGCTGAACGCAGTCTCAAGCGAAACGTCAGGACGACAAAATGTCCTTAGAACACGGCCTATAAGCCCGCGAAACAGAGATTCCTACTTTCTGTAGTGTTGGAAAAGTAACTGGTCTATTTTTTTCCCCTAATTTAAAGTGAAACTGTCTTAGTTATGCATTTTTTTCAAACACTGTAAACTTGTAAATTTGAGGGTTACAACCTTTTACCTTTCTGCCATAATGGACATAATCAATAACCGAAATAGTGGAATTGTTTTTCTTGATGCACAAGGAGAAACAGGAAACAAATCTCATTAATATGCTACTTGCAGACATTCGGGTACGGAATGAAATTGCATTTGCAATTGCATCGTCAGGAATTGCATCCACACTACTCACTGGAGGTCAAACGGTACACTCAGCTCTGAATCTGCCATTAAATATTGCGCAGTCAGAAACTACAGTAACATCAAGAAGGGCTCCGGAAAAGCTGAAATACTAAAAACATGCAAAGTCATAGTTTTGGATGAGTGCACTATGGTCCATAAGAAAGCGCTTGATCGAACACATACGGGGAAACAGTCAACTAATAGTTCTGACGGGTGACTTTCGCCAACATTACCAGTTATACCGCGATCGACTCCCACTGATGAACTCGATGCTTGCCTCAAAGCATCGGATCTTTGGAGACATGTTTACAAAATGACACTGACGACCAATATTCGCGTCCATTTACTAGGAGCTGTCACTGCAGAGAATTTTACGCGACAACTCTTGCACCTCGGTGATGGTGATTTCACACCTGATGCGATAACCAATCTCATTTCATTCCTGTTAGGCTTTTGCGAACTGATGCCTTCAGTTCAGGAAGTGATGAACGAAGTATTCCCAAATATCCCTGGAAATTATGGCTTAGCGAGCGAGCAATTCTAGCGCCTAAATACGAACGTGTACACAAAATATATATTCAGATCTAAGATCATCTCCTGGCCCCAGTACGACGTACGAATCTATCGAAACTGTTCTGGAGAAAGAACAGAATGTATTTTACCCTACTGAGTTCCTGAATTCTCTGGAACCACCTGGATTTCCACCACACAAATTAATACTAAAAATTGGATCACCAATACTGCTATTGCGTAATATCGAGCCACCAAAATTGTGTAATGGAACGATATTCTGTGTGATAAAACTCATGCTAAATGTAATAGAATCGACAGTATTGACAGGCCATGCTAAATGAGAAGATATCTTTATTCCACGGATTTCTATAATCCCTACTGACATGTCTTTTGATTTCAAGCGACTGCAATTCCTCGTACGTCTTGCTTTTGCAATTACCATAAACAAGGCCCAAGGACAGTCACTCAAAGTAGCAGGCCTTAATCTGGAAAGTTCATGCTTCTCTCATGGTCAGTTATATGTAGCATGCTCAAGAGTGGGCACACCTGAACATTTATTCATGTACACACCAGAGGGAAAAGCAAGGCATATCGCTTATACAACGCACTCGTTTAATGTCCATGTTAGCAACATATATGTTGGTATTTATAAAATAACAATTGTGAAGTGAGTTGAAAAAATTCACTGAAGTTCAACCATTACAACGTATATTAGGCAGTGTTGACTTTTTACCTTACGAGTCATCTGTCTAGGATACTATTTAATCTACTGTCACTGTAGGCAAGTATTCATTTAAGCCAATGATCTCGTTACTCATCTCGTGAATCTGTACCGAAACATGTAAGCTAGTCACGTAACAAATTCACAGCAAGTGTTATGGTATGATGATGATAATTGTTGTTTTAAGGGTCCTAACATCTGGGTTATCGGCCCCTAATGGTCTGGGTGATAGCGAAAATGAAAATGAGACGGAAACCATAACGAAAACTAACGGAGATTGAAAATACTGACAAAATGGAATTTAGATGTAAAATATTCACAAAAGTAAGTTAGATTGAAAATACAAACAAAAGAGACTCAAAACAAATTGACAAACTGCAATTTACATTCAAAATATTCACAAAATGCAATTTAGATTCAAAATACTCAAACAATGCAATTGAAATTCAAAATACTTACAAAATGCCCAACCTAAAAAATGCAATTTAGATTGAAATTACATGCAAAATGCGGTTTAGGTTGAGAATACTTACAAACTGCAATTGAAATTCAAAATACTCACAAAATTGCAGCTACGGCAGTCAAAGACTTACCAAAGTGCAATTTAGATTGAAAATAATTACAAAATGCAACTTAGATTGCAAATACCTACGAAATGTAGTGCAGATTCGAAAAATTTCCAAAATGTAATTTAGATACACGGGGGCCAATTCACAAAAACAGCACGGAAATCTTAAAGAGAAAAGGAAATATAATGAAAAGAAAAAGAAGGCTGATTCCCAGAAGAATGAGTGATCAGTAAAGATGAGAGAAGGGTCAATGGCGGGAAAGGAAGAGACTCCCTAGGCCTCGGATACCCAAATACCATCGGGGATGGAAGAGAACAAGAGTTGACCAAGAGATGTCGACAGGAAAGAAGACTGAGAGGAGCCCGGCACAAGTAAGTGGAAGCAATGCCGGACTCAGCTGGGGTCCCGTCGTCGCCAACCCACGTCCCACTAGATGTGAGCCCCTGGTATATCGTACATCTCTTTTATTTCTCTCATTTCTTTACGGTATCATTGTTTCCCATTCGTTGATATGTTACATGTGCCAGTAGTCGGTTCTATTTTCATCAGCACTATGTAGACGATGTTTAGCGTCAGGAGAAGAGAGAACTGGATGCTCAGGAACGTTAAATATATATCGACTGTGAATTCTGGAAGCTCCTCTTGGAGAAATTGCATCAGACAGTATCGTACAGGTGAAACCGTAAAGACTCCGAATGTAGACAAATATCATGATTAGTATTTTGCAGAGCCTTCCGTTAGTGTCTTTAGTATAAACATTGTCACTGGGTTTAATAATTAAATAAATTAATACATAAATAAATATAATTCATCACGTTGAGTGTTAAGGAGATTTAATTCCACCGGTCGAAGCCGGGTGCTACTGCTAGTAAAAAATAAAACAGACTAACACCTAATAAAAATGATGATAATTATTGTTTTAAGGGGCCTAACATCTAGGTTATCGGTCCCTTATGGCGTGGGTGATAGTGAAAGATGAGATGAGAATGGAAACTATAACTATAACTGCGAACTTATATACTAGAAGAAATGGAAAACAAAAGGAGAATAAGGCAAATAAAGGACAGGAAGAAAAGAAATGCCCTCAACCCTCAAAGAATGAGGTGATGATGATGATAATATTGTTATTTTAAGAGGCCTAACATCCAGGATATCGGCCCCTAATGGTTTGGGCGATCGTGAAGATGATAATCAAATGTAAACTATAACTAAAACTAACTACCAACTTATAAGGTGCGTTCAAAAAGTAACGAGCCGGAGGCTGGAATGCGCAAACAGGTGACGACATCGGCTAATCGTGGCGTGTGTAACGAGGTGTGGTTCCGACCAGAGCTTGGAAGGTCACAGCCCGTCGCTAGAGGCCAAGCGTGCACGTCACGTGACGATACAAAGCGAGTAGCAGCATGCATCAATCGTCCAACCAAGACAGTAGGCCATTCGACATGCTTCCTGGTGTGGTAGAAGTCTGTGGGGCATCCATTGTGCACACACTTTGCGCAAGTGCAGTCGTTCCTTCATGATGGTGTGCACACTTCCGACGCTCAATCCGACCACGGCGGCTATGGCGTTCACTGCCACTCGGCGGTCCTGGGTAATGAGTGCATCAACCAGCTGGACGTTGTCATCGGTAATGCAGGGGTGGGTGCCCCAGACCAGGCATCATCGGCTAATGACACCCGTCCTTCCTTGAAGCGCTTGTGCCACGCCTTGACCCTTGAAAGGGACATGCAGTGTTTGCCGTACACTTGTGACATTCGACAATGAATGTCCGTTCCCCGTACTCCTTTCGCTGTCAGAAACCGTACAACACCTCTTTGCTCTTCGTTTGACACCTCCATGTCACTAGTTGCAATGCGACTGGCAGTGTTGGACGATTGATGCATGCTGCTGCTTGCTTTGTATCGTCACGTGACGTGCACGCGTGTCCTCTAGCGACGGGCTGTGACCTTCCACGCTCTGGTAGGAACCACACCTCGTTACACAAGCCACAATTAGCCGATGTCGTCACCGGCTTGTGCATTACAGCTTCCAGCTCGTTACTTTTTGAACGCACCTTGTATGCACTAGAAGAAGAAGAAGAAGAAGAAGAAGAAGAAGAAGAAGAAGAAGAAGAAGAAAGAGAATAAGGCATACAAAGGACAGGAGGGAAAGAAATGCCCTCAACCCACGAAGAATGCGAATTGAGGGACTTGGAAGGAAGAAGAGCCATAAATGGCAGATTGGAAAGTGAAAGAGGAGAGGGTCCGCCCCAGAGGCAATGGAAAAGGGGGGAAAAGCGGACCCAGCTCAGGAATCTCCAGGGGTCGCCAACTGCCGAACTCACCAGCCGTGAGCCCTTGAGGGAGTAGCAATATTCAGGGTGCACCAGAAGTGGGGCTACGCACACCCTGCCTCCTTGAGGGCCTTGAAGATGATGATGATGATAATTGTTGATTTAAGGGGCCTAACATCTAGGTTATCAGCCCCTAATTGTCTGGGTGATAGCGAAAATGACAATGAAGTGGAAACCAGAACGAAAATTAAATGAGAAGAAAATACTTGCAAAAAGGAACTCAGATTGAAACTACTGTACTCACAAAATGGCGAGCGGTAATACTTACAAAAAGGAATTTAGAACGAAAATACATACAAAAGGAAGAGACTGAAAAATACGCACTAAATGTAGGTTAGGCTCAAAATACGTACAAAATGCAATGTAGAGTCGAAATACTTTACTTACGAAATGCAAGTGAAATTGAAAATGCTTACAAAATGCAAATGAGATTGTAAATACGTACAAAATGCAATTGAGGTTGAAAATACGTACAAAATGTAATTGAAATTGAAAATACACAATGCAAGTTAGATAGGAAAAAGCGCATTTCAGATTCCAAATACTCTCAAAGAGCATTTGAAATTCAAAATACTTACAAATGAAACTGAAATTGAAAATGCTTACAAAATGTATGGTAGATTCAAAATACCCATAAATTGAATTGAGAATCAAAATACTTGCAAAATGCCTACCATACAAAATGCAATTTGGATTGATAATACTTGCAAAAAGCGGTTTAGGTTGAAAATACAAAATGCAATTGAAATTCAAAATACTCACAAAAGTCCCATCCCCTATATTGAAAGACTTACTAAAAAGCAATTTAGATTGTCAATCCTTACAAAACGCAATTGAGGTTGAAAACACTCGTAAAATGCAATTTAGATCGAAAAGACTTACAAAATAATGATGATGATGATGATGATGATGATGATGATAATTGTTGTTTTAAGGGGACTAACATCGAGGTTATTGGCTCCTAATGGTTTGGGTGATCTCGAAGATGATAATGAAATGCAAACTATAACTAAAACTAACTACTAACCTACATACTAGAAGAAGAAATGGAAAACTAAAGGAGAATAAGGCAAATAAAGGACAGGAGGAAAAGAAATGCCTTCAACCCTCGAAGAATGCGGATTGAGGGACTTGGAAGGAAGGAGAGCCATAAAAGGCAGATAGGAAAGTGAAAGAGGAGAGGGTCCTCCCCACAGGTAAGGGACAAAAGGGGGAAACCGGACCCAGCTCAGGAATCCCTCGGGGTCGTTAACTCCCGAACTCACCAGCCGTGAGCCCCTGAGGGTGTAGCATTATCTAGGGTGCACCAAAATTGGTGGGGCTACATACACCCGGCCTCCTTGCGGGCCTTGAGCAGAAGGCAGGAGATAACATGAAAAGAAAAAGAAGGCTGACTCTTCGCAGAAGGAGGGAATCAGAAAAGATGAGACAAGGGCCAATTAAAGCGGGAAAGGAAGAGACTCCCTAGGCCTCGGATACCCTAATACCGTCGGGGTTGGAAGAGAACAAGAGTTGACCAAGGGAGGCCGAAAGGAAAGAAGACAGAGAGGAGGCCGGCACAAGTAAGTGGATGCAATGCCGGACTCAGCTGGGGCCCCGTGGTCGCCAACCCACGTCCCACTAGATGTGATCCCCTGTGGGGACTGAGGAATGTAGTGAGAGTTTCGTGGCTACACCAATTTTGAAAAACGAATCAAAACTGTAAAGTACCGTTATCCCCAGATTATGTGCGGTCTCGTTTCCACTGTAAAGCGATGTCCCATTTGGGTTTGTCACGCTGCACTTGCCTTGTAGATCGCGATTTAAAAAGTAGTTTTTGGGCGCGAGGACAAATGACGCACTGCCCTACAACTAGGCTAAACTTTGGGCGATATAAATGATATGAGGAGATGCAGCGTTTTTCGCTAACGCTGTGATTAATTGTGATGGCATGCCTCTAATATGCGTCGTGTTTTCTTCCTGTGTTTCCTCTCCCAGACAGGCAGTACGTCTCCCTGTCCAAGAAACGCTTAATTCATTTGTTCTCGACAGCGACATTCACTTTTAATTTATCTTACAAGTTTTCTCTCTCTCCGTCTGACGTCATCGAACTATTCCGCGCACCCACGGACATACAGTAGGCTAATACGTCCAGTAAGTCGATTAAGATCCGATTCCAGTCACAGCTAAGCGTAACTTTCAGATAATGATGATGATATTAATGATGATCATCATGATAAGTCTTTTTTAAGGGGCCTACATAAAGCGGCACCTAATGAAATGAAATGGTATGAAATCAAAGGATGAAGATAAAAACAGCACACTGCCAGGGATGAAGCGATAATGGTTTATATAAAATATGATGATGTTAGTTACTGAAAATTTAAGGGGCGGAACAGCGAGGTCATGTGCCCCTCTTAACACAGATTAACGTATACACGAGCGGCTTCGGTGGCGTAGTCAGTAGCATGCTGAACTGCTATGCTCAAGATCGCGGGTTCAAACCCGGCCGAAGTCGTCGTATTTTTAAGAGCGTTAAAAATTCCTCAGTATGCCTTCCTTTGGAGGTGAAGTAAAGCCGGCAGTCCCATGTCATAGATTTATGGCATGATAAAAGAATGTTCCGCTAATTACACTTGTATGAAGCTAAATTATAGTTTAGATTTGACTTACGCTCTTCGGTTCCAACGTTCGTCGCCAGGAGCCGACTACGGTGGAATCTAGTAACCAAGTTCAGAACTAGTTGGTCGTTGACGGTGGCGTTTGGTAGCAAAAGTTGGAACTACTTGAAAATCGAATGTCTGCAGTCCTTACTTTAATTAAAAACAGATAACATCACAATTAACACGGTTATCAGACAGATTCTACACACACCCAAAGTACACGGGGCTACATGACCTTGTTGTCGCAGCCCCTAAACTAAGGAACCAACCAACCAAAGTATACACATTTATATTAGAACTAGGAAAAGTACCCGATCTTCGAACGGTTTTCGGTATTAATGGCCAAGCTTTCTCAGAGAGGCAGTAATTAGTAGCGATCCGTGACAAGAATCAGAGAAGGAGAGAACCAAGTTAATCTTGAAAGAAGTATAAATTTTCCAACTGTAGATGATGATAAGTGTTGTTTGAAGGTTAACGGCCCCTGATGGTCTGGGTGATCGTGAAGATGATAATGAAATGTTAACTATAACTAAAACTAACTTCTAACTTATATACTAGAAGAAGAAATGGAAAACAAAAGGAGAATGAGGCAAATCAAGGACAGGAGGAAAAGAAATGCCCTCAACCCTCGAAGAATGCGGATTGAGGGACTTGGAAGGATGGAGAGCCATGAAAGGCAGATAGGAAAGTGAAAGAGGAGAGGGTCCGCCCCACAGGTAAATGATAAAAGGGGGAAAGCCGGACCCAGCTCAGGAATCCCTCGGGGTCGCCAACTCCCGAACTCACCAGCCGTGAGCCCCTGAGGGTGTAGCAATATCCAGGGTGCACCAGAAGTGGAGGAGCTACACACACCCTGACTCCTTGAGGGCCTTGAGCAGAAGGCAGGAGATAACATGAAAAGAAAAAGAAGGCTGACCCCTCGCAGAAGGAGGGAAAGGAAGAGACTCCCTAGGCCTCGGATACCCTAATACCGTCAGGATCGGAAGAGAACAAGAGTTGATCAAGTGAAGTCGACAAGAAAGAAGACAGAAAGGAGCCCGGCAGAAGTAATTGGAAGCAATGCCGGACTCAGCTGGGGCCGCGTGGTCGCCAACCCACGTCCCACTAGATGTGAGCCCCTGGGGGGGAGGGCAACTGTAGAACAGTATAATACGTATACATTAATTAATACCAGTTTCGGCCATATTATGTCCTTTTTCAGTAATTACCTTTTTAAAAGAAAGGTAACTATTGTAATTACGAGCAGAATGTTCAAATAATATTTTACTTTGTATATTGGCTTTCACGGCCAGTGAATTAAAGCTCAGCAATTCTTCAAGGTTTGTGGCATGTGACGGCACAAACCCAGAGGATTTGCTGAGTTTGAATATTTTACTTGTCTTTTTTCTACAAAAAAATATAAAAAATATTTAAAGAACAGATCTGTACCAGATGTGGGCTTTAATTTGATGATAATATAAAATAGTGAAAATGACATAGTTGGTGTTTGCATATTCCTATAAAATATACTAAAAATAGACTTCTTTTCTTTAAAAAAAATATCATGAGATGGTTAATAGGGTGTTCTATGAGATGAATAAAGGCTCTGTCAAAACTTTGCTCGTAATTACCGTAGTTTCTTTTCTCTTAAAAAATAATTACTGAAGAAGACCATAATATGGTAGTACAGTATAACCTGTCATATCCGGACTAATGTGGCGACCGGCAGATCCGGATATGGAAAAATCCGGATATCACAAGGCTATTTTTACCAATAGCTAGGTGACCAGAAATAATTCACGAGTTTGTTGTTGATTAATTTTAATGTTTTTAACGGTTGAGTATCACTTTGTTAACTGTATAGGCTACTGTACATAGGCTAAGAAATAGAATTGCTTTAAACTAAATTAAAATAATTGAATTATAATAATATGCTTTACAGTACCTGTACTTACATAAATACACTGTACATTCTGCTTCTACATAATTTTTTGAAAATGTTTGTCATTTTCTGTTGCTTCACGCACTTCACTTAGGCCTACTGTTTCTACATTAGTTTTTGAAAAAGTTTGTGATTTTCTGTTGCTTCACGCACTGTACACGCTTTTTGGATGACATGTCCCTCAATCTTCTTAAAAGCATCACTTCAGTCACACTCGTTTCATCTTGATTTTCTACATAAGTGATTAAAGATTCTATGGTCTTGAATGCCTCAGAGTGACTCATTATAGGGGCGTTGTCCTCTTCTTCGGGTTCAAAGATTTTTTCCTCATCATTGCACACCATTTCTATAATGTCACTGTCTGTAATTTCGTTGACTTTGTCTTCATTTACTAACCAATTTATGGCTTCCTCGTTGTTGATTTTTTCACAACCAGGCAGGCATTGCACAAGATCAGCAATCTGACGATTTTTTTCATTGCAGGCATAAGTTTCATTGACGTCTTCTGTTTTCTCCCCCGTCCATTTATCAGTAGCTTTGTGATCTAAGAGCTTCCTCCATGACCTACCAGCGTCAACGGTTTTATTTCATCCCATGCCTGGGATACCCACATTATCACGTCTAACATGTCCACCTTCTTTAACGTCTCTGTAACACTTTCTTTTTCGTCCATTCCAGCAATCAACACAGAAAGTAACCTACGGCGATAGGTTCGCTTTAGTGACTCAAGAACGCCTTGATCCATAGGTTGACAAAGTGATGTCACGTTTGGTGTGTAAGAACACACCCTTTATATCTCCATCTTTAAGTTCGTCTTCACTTGGATGTGAGGGTGCATTGTCAAGTAGGAGCACTGCTTTTCTTGGCAAGTTATTTTTCAACAAATGTTTTTCCACTTGTGGCACAAACTGCTTGTGAAACCAATCACTAAATATTTCGCAGTTCATCCATGCGCTGCGCTGGTTTCTGTACCAAATTGTTAGGTCAGACAAGTCTTTCAAGTTCTTGAAAGCCCTTGGCTTTTTGGATTTTCCAATGAATCCTAATGGAAGCTTGTGATCTCCTGTAGCGTTGCTGCAGGCTAAAATGGTGACCCTCTCCTTTTTCTTCTTATACCCCGGTGCACTGTCTTCTTTCTTGGAAGCCAAAGTGTAGGTGGGAAGCATTTTATAGTTGAGCCCAGTCTCGTCGCAATTATAGAGCTGCTCTCCAGTAATCCCATGTTGATCAATTAGACTGTGTAAAAATATTTTAAAATTTTCAACGTCTTCTTGGTTAGCCGATAGCTTTTCACCCCTGATCTGTAGTTTCCGCACACCATGACGATTTGTCCAGCTTTCCAACCACCCCTCACTTGCTTTAAACTGTTCATCCCCTCCAATTTCCTTATTAAAGTGTAGTGCCTTTTCTTTTAGTAAAGGACCAGAGATAGGTAACCCTTGCTCTCTTCTTTGGGAAAACCAAAGAAACAATGCCTCATTAACTTGGCTGTTAGCTGCCTTTTTCATCATTTTAAGTTTTTTAACACCACTTGTTGACGCTTGTGACGAGCACCACTTTTCAATATCGATGATGATGATGATGATAATTGTTGTTTTAAGGGGCCTAACATCTAGGTTATCGGCCCCTGATGGTTTGGGTGATCGTGAAGATGAAAATGAAAAGCGAACTTGAAACTAAAACTAACAACTAACCTACATACTAGAAGAAGAAATGGAAAACTAAAGGAGAATAAGGCAAATAAAAGGACAGAAGGAAAAGAAATGCCCTCAACCCTCGGAGAAGGCGGATTGAGGGACCTGGAAGGAAGGAGAGCCATGAAAGGCATATAGGAAAGTGAAAGAGGAGACGTTCCGCCCCACAGGTAAGGGACAAAAGGGGAAAACGGACCCAGCTCAGGAATCCCTCGGGGTCGCCAACTCCCGAACTCACCAGCCGTGAGCCCCTGAGGGTGTAGCATTATCTACGGTGCACCAGAAGTGGTGGGGCTACATACACCCTGCCTCCTTAAGGGCCTTGAGCACAAGGCAGGAGGTAAAAGGATAAGAAAAAGAACGCTGACCCCTCTCAGAAGGAGGGTATCAGGAAAGATGAGACAAGGGCCAATTAAGGCGGGAAAGTGAAAGACTCCCTAGGCCTCGGATAACCTAATACCGTCGGGATGGGAAGAGAACAAGAGTTGACCAAGGGAGGTCGACAGGAAAGAAGACGGAGAGGAGCACGGCACAAGTAAGTGGAAGCAATGCCGGACTCAGCTGGGGTCCCTTTTCAATATCACTCCGAGCCTTTTCCAGTCACTCACAGTGCTTGTTCCTACTCCCATATCCACGGCAATCTTCATGGCTGTTTCACCAGCATCTAACCTTTTTAGAGCACGGAACTTTTCTTCCATCGTAACAACAGGTTTTTCCTTTTTTCGGACATTTTAGCAAAAAAAAAACAAGGTTAAAAGATAACAATAACGATAACAACGGTAAACAATAACAGTAATAACAGAAACACACTCGCAAAACAAACTGTCGCTTCAAGACTCACGCACAGACTGAAGGGTAGAGAGAAAGGCAGCCTCATGTTGACGTAGGTGTCAGGCAGGCAGAAGCCGAGAATGGAATATCGCTTATTCACACAAAGGGATGAGTTTCCGGGAAGATGTCATTGACCGAGTCTGCCACAACCCCTCGCGGTCAAGCACGCACACAGCCTTCCAGCGCTGCAACTTTCACTCGTCCTCCCTGGCTAGCACACTAATGTATCCTCGCTCTCGACTACGACTTAAAAATTCATTCGGAGATGTGTCCAGATATGGGAGGGTTCGGATATCACAGGTCCGGATGTGACAGGTTGTACTGTAATTAATGTATATAAGTTCAATTGTAATGGCTAAGGTGTACTACATTTACTAAATATCTATTGATATTTCCCTTATTTAAATTGTGCTCTTGAAAGGCAATGCTACTTTGATAAGAAAACGTATTCTTCAATCCAATTTCCGTGAAATAGAATCAGGCCGATAGTTTTAACAGAAGCGTAAAACTAAAGACATGGGTATTTCATCTTTATTTTCACAAACAAAACTGAGATAAGGTAAGTAATACGAAAAAGGTCACCGAAAAGTAAGGAGACGAATATTTAAATCAAATTTTGAAGTAACCAATGACACAAATAGCACATAATGTGTTGAAAGAAATTAAGTAACTGACTGACAGAGGAATGGGTGACAATGATAAAACAAATGAAGTCGAGGAATATTAAAAATGACTTACCTAATTAACTAACTGATTTATCGTGGAATGAATCTACCAAAACAAAGTTATACACAGTATGTAATGATGAGAAATGGTAATGACGTAGGACCATCAAGTATAACAAAAATCCGGAAGAGGATCCATTAAAAAAAGTAATTATTAAGCTATCGCCACCGTGAACGGGCTGAAACTGTAATGTTATTCAAGGGGAGTTGCTTTTTGCTTCCGAGGCGGGAATCAGCAGTTTTCTACCTAAGTGTCTCACGGTACACAGCATTAGTAGTTTTGTTTTCAGGAGCACACACGAAAAGCTTGTCGCTACTACACACCCTCAAGAAGGCAACATATAACTGTCCGTGTGAAAAGCAGTGAGATCGAAGATCAACGCCAGCTATTTTCAACGTCTGGCCTTGTGATTTCTTTATTGTCATTGCAAAGCATACAGTGATCGGAAACTGCAGACGCTTAAACTAAAATGAACAATTCGTCGGTATAAGGGGAATCCTTGGAATGAATACTGATTCACCCTTGCCACAACCTGTCAGGATGGTAGCCTCGATCACATTTTTATGTAGTGACTTAACTCGTAACCTAGTTCCATTGCAGAGCTTAGGGGCACATATGTTACGCAGAAGCATAATCGGTGCTCCAACTTTCAAAATAATTTGGTGCTCAGGAAGACCAGGAGCAGTAACATTGTTTAGAAACTCAGTTGGATAATGCACAGCATCATCCTGGTTTAAAACAGTGTTTATAGATCTATACACCGCTTCATTAGCACGGAATCCTTTAAGGATAGCACAGTTGATACCGGCGGCCAGGTCTTCCTTAGGGGTCAAAATGGCTCGTTCGCAAAGCCAAGATTTGTCTCTGGATGAAATATCATCGATACCTGGATACACACAGCAAAGAAGCTCCTGGATCGTTTGTACAACAGTGCAAAGGGAGGGGGAAGGGTTATAGAACTTCCTTCCTCCTGTAAGGTCCCTTCACCTATCCTCAATAGTAAATCCGAGAACTCTTGGCTCCGAAGATCACCTCCCAGATGAACCCCCATATTTACTGTTAACGATTGCTTCTTGACCAGTGTCCAAAGTGCAGAACTCTTGAGCGACTTGACTTCGTCAGCTCTAGTGCCATTCCCATCACTCGACCATCTTCTCTGACATCTCTCAATGTCCTGTCTAAAACTTCTACTGATGGTTTGTGGGACATAGTGCATTCATCCCAAACGATCAAAGCACATTGGGCAATTACTTGAGCAATATTACTCATTCTGGTTACGTTACACGATGGTGTGTCTATCATATCCACATGTAATGGAATTATAAAGGTAGAATGGGCAGTCCTGCAACCCGGAAGCAAGGTTGCTGCAATGCCTGACAACGCAACAGCAACTGCAATTTTTCCATCACATCTAAGTTTGGACAAAGGGAGTTTTACTAAAAACGTTTTTCCCGTCCCTCCGGGGGAGTCAAGGAAAAACATATTTCCCTCTCCTTTGCTTACGCTGTCCAATATTGTAAATGACGGCTTGTTCTTGGTTTAGCCTTGGTTCATTTTCACGAACAAAGTTTCCAATGTCCTCAGGATCATAATTGGTTTCTCGCAGAAATTCTTAGTTGAGGTCCGTTTCATGCAGTACCTGAGGTGTCGGCAGACCATAATGTGCAAGTCTTTGTCCTCCAACTGAAACGACTGCAGCCTGTAGAGACGAAAGACCTTTGTAGTAGATATGTTCATTGTACATGATGTTAACGTCATTACATGCTCTTTGTAATTGCCGAAATATGTTTTCGCATAGGCCATTCTTATACTTGTTCCATAAGGAAAGGGGATCACTAAGGCTGCAAAAGACCAATATAATTGCAAACAGCTCCCTCAATTTGGACGGACAATCTGAAATGCTGGCTTCGCTCAATGTATCGTCCCAATGACTGCCATCCTGTAACAGACCTAGCACTCTGCAAGCTGTCTGGTATGTTGGATGTACAACACCATCAACAGTCCTTAGGTGTTCAAAAAATGTTGGTCCTTTCACAGTATGCAACAATATTCTCAAATAGTAACATTCCGGGTGGACTGTGTATATTCTCCCAATAATATGATCCTTTCTAGTTAGTTAGTTAGTTATTGTTGTTTTAAGGGGCGGAACTACGAGGTCATCTGCCCCTCTTAACACAGATTAAAGAATACAAATTTTGAATTGAATTTAAAATTTTGAGGTGGACATCTAAATTTAAAAAGACCAAAAATTAATAAAACAAAAACAAACAATTAAATAAAATAAAAAAATATAAACATAAACAAAAATTACGGAAAAAACAAAACATTATCATTCAAAAACGAACAAGTCGTTGAGTCAAAGTTCACTGGAAAATTTAGATTGCTGGCCCTAACCCACTCTCACTTATAAAGCGGATAACGCGATCAGCAGCCACCGCGTCATCGGATAATATAAGTTTGAGTGTCGTCTGCAAACCAAGGTTTCTTCGTAAGTCAGCAAGATCCACACACTCGGTGAAAATGTGGGCCACGGTGAAAACGGCTCCACAGGTACAAAGTGGGGGGTCTTCCCTTCTCATTAGGTACGAGTGGGTGGATCTTGTATGACCTATCCTTAGCCTACACAAAATGACGGACTCTCTCCGGGCCCGGAAGGAGCTCCGCCAAACGCGAGTAGTTCCCTTGATCGCTCTCAGTTTACTGGGCAGTGGGTCAGCTAGCCACTGACTCTCCCAAAAAGCCAGAACTTGTAGGCGTAACTGAGAGCGAATATCTCTAGCGGGTACCTCCATTGGTCGAGGTGGTAGTGATACCGCCTCTTTTGCAGCTTGATCTGCTAACTCATTTCCCGCAATTCCCATGTGGCTTGGAAGCCACAGAAAGGTGATTCGAGTGTCAGCGTGGCACAGCCCGGCTAGTAGGTCGTGGATTCGCTGCACTAGGGGGTGTTGCGGGAAACATGTAGCAATTGACTGCAACGAACTCAAAGAGTCGGTACACACGAGAAAGTGGATTCGAGCATCCTGTAGTGCAAACTGCAGAGCTTCATAGATGGCAACGAGCTCCGCAGTAAACACACTACAGGCCTCAGGCAAAGAGATCTTGGTATTTGCACCATCAATAACGTAAGCACAACCCACCTTCTCGTCCACCTTCGAACCATCCGTGTATAGAATGCCAGCGTCCGGAAATTGGTGAACTATGCTGTGGAACTGCCTCCGGTAAACGGAGGCATCCGTGTTCACCTTAGGACCTCGGTGCAGATCTAACCGAATTTCCGGACGCGGGACTTGCCACGGAGGCACCTCGCTAGATGTCCGGATCATACAGGGACCTACAGCCAATCCTATTTCGGTACACGAGCTATCAAGTCTAATACCAACCGGCCGAGTGGCACGAGGCCGGTTGGCGTACCCCTGGTGGTTTTGGGTACCGAAGAGAGCTTGATAGGTCGGGTGTTGCGGCATTTGACGCACATTGGCAGCATATGCTAACAGCATATGTTGGCGTCTATAATTTAAAGGTGGAACACCCGATTCGGCGAGTAGGCTGGGTATCGGGCTGGTCCGGAAGGCACCGGTAGCCAGCCTAACGCCACTATGGTGGATACTGTCCAGCATTTTCAAGGTTGCCGGCCTTGCTGAACCGTATGCCGCAGAACCATAGTCTAGCCGGGACAGGACGAGGGCTTGGTAGAACCGTAGCAGCACCGCACGGTCAGCCCCCCACGTAGTGCCACTAAGAAACCTGAGCATGTTCAGTTTCCTGAGACATGTCATTTTCAATTGCCGTATATGGTGCTGCCACGTTAACTTGCTGTCAAAATGGAGCCCCAGGAAGCGATAAGTGTCAACCACCGGCAACGCAGCATCCCTGAGATGTAGTTCTGGGTGTAAAAGTAGCCTCCGTAGCCGACAAAAATGGACGACGGAGGTTTTCGCTGCTGAAAAACGAAAACCCCGGTCGTGAGCCCACCTGTCGACCCGGTTGATGGCTAGCTGCAATTGCCGTTCCACGACTGCCATACTTCCAGAGCTGTAATGCAGAGCTAAATCATCTACATACAGCGATGGAACTACCGCGGACCCGGCGGCGGCAACAATGCCATTAATGGCAATCGCGAACAAGGTGACACTCAGCACTGAACCCTGAGGAACTCCATTTTCTTGGGTATAGTACTGCGATAATGTCCTACCGACCCTTACACGGAAGAGTCGGACGGACATGAAATTCGCAATGAAAGTCGGTAAGTTACCACGGAGTCCCCACTTGTGAAGGGTGGAAAGGATCCCGTAGCGCCATGTGGTGTCGTAGGCTTTCTCGAGGTCAAAGAAAACCGTGACTAGGTGCTGTTTCCGGAAAAAAGCCTCCTGTATGGCGCTCTCAAGTCGCACCAGATGGTCAGTGGTGGACCTATGAGAGCGAAATCCACATTGGTACTCAGACAGGAGACCTTTATCCTCCAAGAACCACACCAGTCGACGGTTCACCATCTTTTCGAGCAGCTTACATAGGCCATTTGTCAAACAAATGGGCCTATAGCTGCTTACAAACTTGGGATTCTTTCCAGCCTTAGGAATCGGTATCACGATCCCCTCTCGCCATTGAGATGGAAACTCCCCTTCAATCCATATACGATTGAAGAGGAGCAACAGTTTTTTTATACTGGAATCGCACAGATGTTTTAACATTTGATTATGTATGTTATCCGGTCCAGGAGCCGTATCCCTGCACAGTGCAAGCGCACTGCGCAGTTCCCATTCAGAGAATGGTACATTATAGGACTCCGAAGCAGCAGTGGCAAAGGACAAGGGGTGAGTCTCTGCCTCCCGCTTCAGAGTCAGAAACGTAGGATCGTAACTCCCGGAGCAGGATACATCGGAGAAGTGCGAGCCAATGCTGTTGGCAATGGCGAGATGGTCCGTGATGATGTCTCCATTGATGGACACTCCGGGTATCGACAGTGATGTCGGGAGTCCGGAGATCCGACGAAGCTTAGTCCACACTTGAGATGAAGGAGTATGCGCCGTCATGGACGACACATACTTTTCCCACGTCGTTTTCTTACTCTCCCGAATCAGATATCGGGCTCTAGCACGCATCCTTCTGAAGGTGATAAGGTTGGCCATAGTGTTTTGCCTCCGATAGCATTTGAAAGCACGTCGACGATCTTTAATGGCTGCTGCAATCTCGGCTGTCCACCAAGGGACAAGCTTCCGGCGTGAGTTGCCGGATGAGGAAGGTATTGTTTCCTCAGCAGCAGTCAAAATACCATTCGTTATGTGAATGGTATGATCGTCGACACTCTCGAAGGTATCTTCGGCAAACACCGCACGTGCCGTGAAAGTTGGCCAATCAGCCCGACGGAGAAGCCATCGACTTGGTAACTCGATGGCTCTCTGGTTCGGAAGAGTAACGATAATTGGAAAATGGTCACTATTACAAAGGTCATCGTGTACACCCCACTGTAGCAGGGGAACCAGCGCACGACTGCACAGGGTAATATCGATACTTGAATAAGTACCGTGTGCAATAGAGAAGTGCGTAGGCTCCCCTGTGTTCAACAGACACAGGTCCAGCCGCCTGATCAGCCTCTCAAAATCTCTCCCTTTACCGCTAGTGGTAGCGGAGCCCCAGATGGTGTTGTGGGCATTAACATCTCCCAGAAGGAGAAAAGGAGGTGGGAGGTGAGAGACTAGATCCACCAGCTGGTCGTAATCCGGCTGAGAATCAGGTGGGATGTACACGTTACATACTGTTGCCATTACTGGCAACGAAGTACGAACTGCAACTGCCTCTAGCTGAGTACGCAACGGCACCTCTTCACTAAAGAGGCTAGAGTGGACGAGAGTGCAGACGCCACCAGCGGCCACAGCTCCGTCCATCCGGTCTTTAGAGAAGAGTTTGAAGTGACGCATTGTTGTCTCATGTCCAGGACGAAACCTGGATTCCTGAAGACAGACAATGGTTGCCGAAAACGAAGATATTAATTGTCGTAACTCAGCGAGATGAACAGAATAGCTATTACAGTTCCATTGTAATAGTGCCATGGTGTGGACTTAAGTAGAAGTGGGTCTTCTACTTATGCTTGACCGTTTGCCACCCTTCCCCATCTCTAGTTGGAGATGATGGGGCAGGAGAGCACACCTCAATCTCCACATCTCCGTCCGAAGACGAAGAAAATGGAGCGGGCGCTCTCTTGGGTTGCGCACGGTCGTCGTCGGACCTCACGGGTCTCACCCTTGGGGAAGAGCGAGAGCGGTGTCGAGGGACTTTCTCCCGGTCCGAAGACTGGGTGTCTGTCCCCGACACGCCCCGAAGAGACTTCTTCTTGGATCGGCGCCGACGTGTGTTTGGGGAAGTAGATGGTCCCTTCCCCACAGACGCCGGGTCCTTATAAAACAAGGTCGCTCCTGCTGGCACCGCTCCACTGGTAGTGGTGGGAGCGGGATGGCTAGCAGATACGTGAGCAGCCCTGCCTTTAGGAGAGGAAGAGAAACGGCGCTGAACCGCTCCCCTCTCCTCCGCCGATCTATTTTCTTTTCTATAGGGGAGTTCCTCCATACGGACGGGCTTGGCTTCAGCAGGCTTCGCTCCCTTGGTGGTAGTGGGAGCGGAAAGGCCAGCAGAGACAGTAGCCACCCCGTCAGCAGGAGGGCGAGAGAGACGGCGACGAACCGTCCCCCT
This sequence comes from Meconema thalassinum, assembly GCA_946902985.2. Taxonomy (NCBI): domain Eukaryota; kingdom Metazoa; phylum Arthropoda; class Insecta; order Orthoptera; family Tettigoniidae; genus Meconema; species Meconema thalassinum. The sequence continues at coordinate 513,890,247 of OX336392.1, read as the reverse complement.
CTTCTCCACTATCTTTGTCTTATCAGATGGGCTGGATGACGATCCAGCCCCGGTCGCAGAAGTCTTCTTTGCCTCGTTGGCAGGGGAAGACTTCTTCTCCGACCGTTTCGGAGAGGAAGATGACTTCTTCTCCGATTGCGCCGGTTTAGATGGTATAACCGGCGCCTTTATCACAATGGCCGAAGAAGGTTGTTTAACCTTCTTCGGGCTGACAGGTCTCGCTTGGACAGCGAGGGGAGACTTTACGATCTCAGAGTAGTTCGTCGTCGAGGGTACAGCACGGGGAACGAAAGTGGCAGGGGTGGTAGGTGGCGTCACATTAGCCGCGAAAGATACCGGAAATTCGGGTGCAGTCATATCACGGTATCTCTTTCGAGCGTCGTGTTATGAAAGCCGATCCAATGTTCTGATTTCTTGTATCTTTGCTTCCTTGCAGAACTCAGGGCACTGCTTCGACCGCGGAGAGTGACTTCCTTGGCAGTTAGGACACGTCGGGGGAGGCGTACACCCCACACCGTCATGTGTCCCCTTGCCACACTCTCTACACACCGCCTTGGCAGTGCACCTGGCAGAAACATGACCGAATTTCTGGCAATTGTAGCAGCGCATAGGTGGAGGGATGTACGGTCTAACGTCGCAATGGTACGACGTGACCTTCACCTGCCTAGGCACTACATCACCCTCAAAATGAAGAATGAAAGCGCCAGTATCGACGCTATCATTTCCAATTTTCCGGGTGATGCGCCTAATCCTGGTGACGCCTCGCTTCCCCAGATCCCGCATCAATTCCGCGTCGCTGTTTAAAATGAGGTCGCGATGGAATATAACTCCACGGACCTCATTTATCGTATCGTGCTTCTCAACCTTAACGGGAATTTCGCCGAAATGCGTGCATTCCAGCAACGCTTCGGTTTGCTGCCGGTCAACGGTATGCAGCAGGAGCTGCCCGTTCCGGAGCTTGGAAATCCCGTTAAGGTCGCGATATTTCCCCTCGATTTCCTCTGAAAATAGGATCGATTTTACCTGTTTAAAATCTCCCCCGTCTGTCCTGGTAGCTACCAGGTAGCGAGGAGACCTGTCAACAGGGAACTTCTTATTAAATGCCTCATCCCAAGGCGTATACACCTTGGGATTCGGTCTACACTCCAGAGACGGCTTTTTAAGGGTGCCACCCTGTACAGGTGTCCGTGATCGTTTACTACGCATCCCGGACGAAATCCTCCCCGAATACTGCCCACTCCGAACGGGGGCTATCACTGTGGGCGCCACCCAGCCAAGGCAATACCTACCTGGCATAGCAGATATTGCCCGGGGTCCCAGTGCCTCGAACAGGCACTTCCCCCTCGGCATGCACAGGATTTATTCAGCTCCAGTATTCGGCCATGCAGGGACCTTCGTTGTAAGGCGGATACTACTGTAGGGTACATGGCGCACCCACCTGACGGGATGGGGCATACCGTCTAGGCTTTCTGGCCAGATGGCCAAGCTGGTGGCCCTTCCCCTAACAGCATGCATGTTTGTTTCTATTGGTCAAACCAGAGCTGGGACCAGAAAACCAAAATCGACCTTTATAAGGCCCCCTCTAAGTCGCCTTTTACGACAGGCAGGGGATACCGTGGATGAATTCTGCCCTCCCCATCCACAGGGGATCTGAACAAATCAAAAACTGGCAAGTTATTCGGCCATGTCGACCCTATTAGTCGCCTCCTACGACAGGCAGGGCATACCGTGGGTGTATTCTATCCCGCACCCACACGGGGGGTGTGATGATGATCCTTTCTCATTTGAGGGTGTCCGTCTACGGGTTTTCCCTGCTTCCTGGGAGAGAACATACCCCTCTGTGCATTGAAAGTGTAATAGCTCGGTACATCTTCGTAGAACAGCCTCCTCGCAAAAGCATCATTGCCACATAGTTTGAAAAATGCCATGAGTGTGGTATTTTTAGCGGTTGCTATTTGCTCTCGAACATTTTCTGGTTGAAAATAAACCTTTTGTCCATTTTCCAGATGGACGGCCAAATGTATTACAGGAGGATATATTTCGTGAACTGGGAAAGAAAGTATTCTCCATACTGCCCCTGAAGTACTTATATATCTTCCGCTCTGATATTTAAGTACTTCATCAGCGTGTATGCCAAAACAGGCCTGTTCACTGCCCTTATTAACGTATTTGCATATGTGTTTTATCAATTTTACTCTACTGCAAAATTGTACGTTAATATGGGCGTTCAAGGTTCGTGACAGCACAGGTGAATATGGAACAACCCATTTACTGTCCACGTTGATCACTGTGTTATTCAAACGTATTTGGGTTGTGTATCCTCCTGAATCAGGGTCTCTACGCCTGTAAGTTGGGTGACCGTCTTCGCCAGTAATTGTCTCGTTGGTAAATTTCCGAGGGTATTTCTTGGTGTCCACACCCTCCTTCATACAGGGTGAATTGAGGTTAAATCTGTCGCAGGGACCGTGAATATATGAGTCTTTACAACCTCATAAAGTTCAGGGTCATCTGCAGGGTTTGGTAGCTCAGCCCGAATCACATAATCAATTTGAGATAGCCGTATCTTTTCATCGAGCCAAATCAGGATATGGGCGTGAGGAAGCCCTCTGTTCTGCCACTCAATGGTGTATATATGACACCGTGTTGAACCAAACAATTTACCCTTCACTATGATATCCATGAGCTTCTTGATTTTTAAGTGCAAAACCCTGGAAATAATGTCATGGCGGTCTTGCGGTCTCTGCCCTGGGAGCAATTCCTTTTTAATTTCTTCCCCTTAGGATTTGTAGTGAAAGTTACGAAAAGATCAGGGCGGGAGTATTTACGTACATAGCAAAAGGCATCTTGAGTCCTTTGATGCATGTACCTTGGACCTCCAGTGAAAGACGAAGGCAAAATAACCAATCGGCCCAAGTTATCCAATTCACCATCCTGCCGTAACGCATCTTGAAGATGAATATAATTATCTGCCCGCAACCTTTTCTGATTATTTCTGATATAGGACAGTCGTTCAGTCTCTATTTTGGCGTACATGTCCACCAAGAATTGATTGAACAGTTGCTTAAAGTTTGGCAGATGATTATATTCGTTTGCTCTTATCATGATAAGAAAGGAATAAAATTCCAGGGCAGAAGTCTTTTTTCTCATATCATATTGTCCAGTCACAGGATCGACGTGGTGAAGTGTAAATAATATTAAAGGATATTGCAGAGCGTCTAAGAACGATGTGTCTCACATATTCTCTGCAAGCCTTCGCCTCGCCTTCTAAGTACTATATCCCTCTTGTCACATTGCTGGTCGACCAAGAGTACTGCAACTTCGCCAGTCGTTGGCTCGTTATACCTCCTAGCGTGTTCTGACGTAGGTTTCCGATCAGCATTGATCACAATTTTATAATCATCCTTACTACCTTCAGGAATAGAATCTATTGCAGTTTTAAAATTCCTGACATAAGTTTTGCATTGATGGAGCATATGCTGCAACTCTGTAACTAAAAGTCCATTTACATTCCTTATATGGGGCATCCTAATATCAGCCTGTGTTTTATAGTCAGTGATGAAGTACACTTGAAGAAATTTTGAGTTTTCAGTGGTTTCGGGTAGCAATGATCCAATGAGATGATACATCTGACCCTGCACCTTAAAAGTTGGCATACCCCCCCCCCCCCCTTCTATAATTTTGGAAGCCCCAAATGACGTCATTTGGAAAGCGGAATTGTATGCCCGAATGTTTTCTAGGAAGTGTTTGGATTGGGGATGATGACCGTTAAGTAGAGACGAGAGAGGCTCCGGAGGAGGTAAAATAGTGGAATGTCGCGCTATTCCTAAAGAGCAACACATTCTTGGGGCCTCTCCCTTCCACTAGAGAGCTTGGCAAAAATTACCCACTTTAGTCATGGATCCAATGTTGGTTTCTTGTCGATAATCAAGTAGAGGATTGTAATTGAAGCCACTATTACATATATCCTGCCACTGTCTCCTCGCGGTTCTGCCTAGTTTCAGTCCGCCGCTGCTGTCTCTCGGTCTCTGATTCGTTAACCCTAGTAAGAGCATGCCCTGTTCGATCAGCACTCTGCCGCTCCATTTGAGCTTGCGGAGACTCTGACTGGCGAGCAGTAGCGACACTGATCATGCGGTTTTCAGCCCTCTCGTTGCCTTCAACACGCTGAATTGTATAGCGAGTTAGAGCATATTCCCGCCGGTAGTCTCGTTCCTCATCACCTTCAATTTCACGCCTGGAAGCATGTTTCTCACAATCCATCAATACCCGCTGCTCGCGCTGTTCATCAGTCTCTGCCTCGCGAGCGAGAGCAGTGCTTACTCGGTCAGCTTCCTGCCGTGCCGAACGCTGCTCCTCAGTCTCCAGTTCTCGAGCGAGAGTAGTATGTATTAGGTCAGCTTCCTGACGTGCCCGAACGCTGCTCCTCAGTCTCTCGTTCACGACCGAGAGCAGTGCTTATTCGGTTAGTCTCCAGCCGAGTGACATGGCTGTGAGAAGTAGATTGGCGTACAGAAGAGTGGCGGCGTCGGTCGGCTACCAAGCACTCCTGACTGCCGTCATCCGATTCGAATTCTCCCGATGTTGAATGCCGTTCCCTTTGAGAATCAAGGCAACTATCATGCTGCCCTTGGTTCTCTGAATCCCTTTGAGTTCTAAATCTTTTTGCCTCGCGGCTTATCTTGCCAATATTGGACTTTTTACGTGTTGGCATTCTGTACGTCAGACAGAATTCAGATTAAGTAATAATTCTGATGATGGCAATAAATGCTGTTTTATGGGACCTAACTTCGAGGTTACTGGTCCCTACGGTTTGGTCGAAAATTATATTCTACGAAATGTAAAACTGAAATTAAAACAAATAACTTACATACCGGTACTACAAGAAGGAAATGTCAAAGAAAATTAAATAAACCACAGGGAAAATAAATGCCCTTAACCTCGGAGAATGACGACTGAGGGACTTAGAAATAAGTAGGCCATGAAAGGCGGATAGGGAAGGGAAAGAGGAGGGACAGTACGCTCCAAAGTCAATGGAAGAAGGGATAAACGGACGCAGTTCAGTAATCTCTCGGGATCGCCAACTCCCGAGCTCACCAGCCGTGATCCCAGTATCTCAGCAACCGTGTAAAGTCAAGAGAGTGTAAGCCAAGTCAATACGAACAAACATGAACAGTGCGAAGAAACACTTCCGTTACAATTTGCATCGCAAAAACCATGCACAGCAGAGGGAGTGTAGGCTAAGTCAATACCAATAAATATGAATAATAATGAGTAAAAACCAAACCGTTATATCGACAGAATCCGTGCACAAAATAAGCAATGAATTTCAATAAGGGTGCGTAGAAATGCAATCTTAATGAGAAAAAACGCTACCGTTATAGCGACAGAATCCGTGCACAATAAGCTATGAATTTCAATGAGAGTGCGTAGGAATGCAACCTTTATATTGTATTATATCACAATGACAATGCAGAACCACAAACTTTCAAGCTAGGTCAATGCAAATAAACATATGTTGTCGCCTAGCAACACGAATCGTCACTTGGCACCAAAGACTATAATATAGAATACGGAAAGTTAGGAAACACAATACAGAATGGTGGTTCCAACATTCGATTGCAGCGGCATCTGCTAGTTAATCGAACATGTATTAAACCACGGCCGACTGGATACGAGCTGCGCTCTCCAGTCGGCCGTGATTAAACTAATCTTGGTGAAACGAATCGCGTGTAGCGTAATGCCCATGCCTCCTTCCCAACTCACTGCCAGCTGGATCTCAACCCTCCTGGCAGCCAGGAGGGATGCGATCAAGCTGGCAGTGTCCCAACTGCTCGGCAGGAACGAAACACGACTGCAGCGCTCTAGCCAAAGCTGCCTCATATAAGAAACAGCAGCCTGCGTTGAATAGGGATGTAGCCTGAGAAAGTTCGCGCCAGATAGCGCCCGTGTAGTACTGGGTAAGCGCAAGGCGATCGTCCTATGTTTCCCCCAGTCAGCTGCGAGGGATGTATAGATTGTGACCGAGTTTTCTAAGCTAAAGTAAATTATATCTTCTCTAATATTACTCCAAGACTATATTAATTAATTTTATAGGTATATCCTCTAATATATTATGGACGATTTTCAGCGTTTAAGCGTTAAACAGCTGCAAAATGAGCTACGGACTAGAGGTGCTAAAACTAGCGGGAGGAAGGAAGAATTAATATGCTACAACGGTAATAAGAAAATTCTAACACGCTTTATTATTCAAATAATGAATAGGAGTCAGCATACTTGAGTATTGTAGGACTATATTGATAAATATATCCCCATAAGACTTAAATAATTAATAGAGATTTAAATATGCACTTGCTCCCCTTGCTTATAGACTAAGATTCGTGTCTTTTTTTTTTTTTTTTTTGGTTAATAGCTTACATGAAACTGTTATGTTTTAAGGTGTAAACATTATCAAAGAAAGTTAATACCGGTATTGTCATCATCATCATTTCCCCTTATCCAGCTCTTGCCGGGTCGGGGTATTTATGGCACTTCTCCACTTTCCTCTTTCCTTCCACCATTCTTCTTCCACGATCTTGTCCCAGTCCAGACTTCTTTTTCTTATGCTGTTCTTCACTGAATCAATCCACCTTGTTCTAGGTCTTCCTCATGCTCTCTTACCCTTACACTTTGCCTCCAGCATCTGTCTTGGTAATCTATTTTCCTCCATTCTCTTTACATGTCCAAACCACCTTAGTTTATTCTTCTCAATTCTCTCATTTAGTTTTCCCATCCCAACTTCCTTCCTAACATCTTCATTCCTCACTCTGTCTTTCCTTGTCTTTCCTATCATACTTCTTAGGAATTTCATTTCACTGGCTTGGATTCTACTCTCTTGCCTGCTTGTCAGGGTCCAAGTCTCCGCTGCATAAGTTAATATGGGAACATAGTACACTTTATACATTACCTCCTTGCTTTTCCTTGGTACTTCCTTATCCCAAACAAGTTTTCTTACACTTTCTTACACCGGAATTGTATATCTCAAAATCCATCGCAACGTTTGGTTCTTATGTAAATTTGTCAATTTCTCAATACGAATCGTTCCTGTACCCCTTCGTAACGACTTAGGGGTACAATATTTGAAAAGTTTGAGAATCCCTGCTTTAGGGCCACGAACTGTTTCCATTCATCTGACTAACTTATGACTCAAGAATGTAGAAGTCAGTCACTACCGGTACCACATTCTCCGTCGGGCAGATGGAAGTTGACGATTAATTCTGATTTCAAGAAACCAACCATAATACGTTTGTGACTGTTAATGCTGTGAAATGTATTCTGGAAGTATTTGTCCGAGTATTGTTGCCTTTGAAAATGGGAGTTACAAAATATGTTACATTCACTTCTTCCTGTATATTGACGATTTCTTCCTGTGCTGTACTTCAATGGATATAATTTCTGCAGATTTCGATATTGTAGGCTTATCGTGGTAATCCGGCAATTTCCTTGTGTGTGGCCTCTTCCTTATTTTTGTTGTGTTCGTGGTCCACGGAAAAAGCGATGGAACAGCGCCCGGTTTTAATCTTGCTCTCTTACCTTCAAATACACACGCATAAATTCAGTGGTTGTTATCGAAATGTCTAATCAGTTTATAGGTAGGAATTATTTCCCTTTGTAAATCACACTTGCCCAACACAGTTTTCGTAAAGTCATCGAGTTGAAAATGATGGGAACACACTTTAATATTTTCGGTCAGATTTTCTTCACCGAAATGTTTCCTTCTAATAGCATGTAACCATTTCTTCCTCATTTCTTTATTTTGTTAAAATTGGTGAAACGATAACGGGCTTCCTTGATTATTGCAGAGGAACACTGCAATAGCTCGGCATAGTCACGAAAATAGCAATTTAAACGACTTGAATTCATGAATATTAGCGGCATGAGAACACAGGAGACAAATGAAGAGCGCCTTGCGCTTACCCAGTACAACAGCAGTGCGCTCTATCGGTGCTAGTTCTATACATCCCTATTAGTTCACTTTACTGTCATGACCATAAATGGTTTCATAATATTGATGTAGGTGGAGTTGGTGTCGCTTGGACATTGAGACTGAGATATGTTCTTTGGTTTTGCGTGTACTTATAATTACTTACTCTTTTGTTATGTGTTACAATCAATCTCCATTTTTATAGACATGTTGCTAATAAGTCAATTTCGATTAAAGGTTGCTATTTTTTATTCAATAACAGATGCGTGCATTTCCCATTGATTTTACCGTTCCATACCATATAAAGTTATAATAGTTGGCGACGAGTGAAAAAATTATCAAGAAGAGAAAATGGATACCGAACAGTTCAAACAACTTCTGGATGCATTGCATGTACAACAGCAAACGTTACTGACCCAGCTTGTATCTCATTTTCGCTCCGAGATACGACCGGAAATTCCCGTAAGTTTCTCCAGCATGACACCATTTGAGAATTTCGATCCCGGCAGGGAAAAGTTCACGTATTACTTAGAGCGGTTTGAGAATTATTATAACATGGAGGGCATCACAGACCACGGGAAAATTGCTCAGCATCTATGTGTATCTATTGGTTCAACACATTATATCAGTTTAGCAGCATTTTTTGGTCCCGATAAACCAGTCAAAAATCTAAACTATAACGAATTAATAAAAGCATTTAAACAGATGCTCATTCCTAAGAAAAGTGCAGTTGTTTCCCAGCATTATTTTTTGAACATTTACCAGAAACAAGGACAGACAATTTCTGAATATGTTGCTGCACTCTTACGTGACCTTATTGAATGCGAGTTCACTGTTAAATGTGAGTGTGACAAATCAGTTTCCATTGCTGACGTTTTTCTCAGAGCTCAGTTTATTCGTGGCCTGCGTGATGACTGGCTACGTGATCACATTTTGCAATCTAGTCCTACTTCATTCGAAGACATTTTGACAAAAGCTATTGCTCTTGAAGCATCGAAAATTGAGAGTAAAGAATTAGTAAAAAGCTCCAGCCCTAGTCATTCAAGTTTCGGCACAGATGATATTAATAGAATCTCCACCTCTTCAAGGCAGCGTTTCAGAGGGACACCTGATTACAAGGCTCTAGGCATAGAAAATCTCTATATATGATGCGGGAAAGACAACCACAGAATAAACAGTTGTTGCGTTGATAGGAACAAACTTAAATGTGAAGCTTGCGGAAAAGACGGCCATGTTGCAAAAGTATGTATTTCAACCTTGTTGGCAGCCTCACGTAACAGATCACGTAGTTCCAGTTCTCCATCATCACTCCATTCTGTGTCTGATAACCTCGTTAGTAATTCTGATCATGTCTATGGCATGAACCAAGTAGGAGATGTTCTAAAGCAACGTGACGTTGTCGATTTGTTCGAAATGGTACCTGATACTGATAAATACCTCATCTTTGTCACACTAAATGGAAAATCTCAACGTTTCGAGGTTGATTCCGGTGCTAAATTTCCCTTGCTGGCCGAAAATGATTTCAATTGCCTACATCTGGATGTGCCTATCGAAATTTCAAATATTGCATTCCGATCTTATTCGGGCAACATAATTGAACTAAAAGGAAAGCTTTCTGTCAATGTTGCGTACAACGGGAGAGAAATACTTGGCGAATTACATATTGTACCAGACGGGCATGAGGCTCTTCTAGGCCGACAATGGATAAGAGCTTAAGGTATTGATCTTCAACATATTGATACAGGAATGAACAACTCCCATTCAGAGTCTCATCTTCATTCTGTGAACACAATTGAAGACATTTTCACCAACTTCGCCACAATCTTCCAGGAAAATGTAGGATGCGTCCCAGGACTCAAAGTCACTCTCCAGCTTCGTAAGGGAGCTACACCTGTCTTTACTAAGGAACGTGACGTTCCTTTTGCACTGCGGGAACGCGTAGATAAAGAGTTGGATTTGCTGGAAGCAGATGGCATTATTCCTCCTGTAGCCGTTAGTGACTGAGGTTCACCTTTAGTGATAATTCCAAAGCCAGACGGTGGAGTTCGGTTATGCGTCGATTACAAATGTGGGGTAAATGAAAGTTTAGTACAGGCAATTCACCACATACGGGGCATTGATGAGATCCTCCATAGTCTCCGTGGTTCAAGGTATTTTTGTAAGCTTGACCTGTTCAAGGCTTACCTACATATCAAAGTTGATGAGGAGAGCAGTATAATCCAGACAATCTCAACTCACCGCGGCCCCTATCGAATGCATCGTCTCAGTTTTGGAATAAAGACGGCTCCATCCGAGTTCAACAGAATTCTCTCGCAAATCCTGAAGGGCCTCCCCAAAACCGAATCTTACTTCGATGACATAATCGTCCACGGAGCTACGAGGGAAGAATGCATACAAAATTTACAATTCTGCCTACAAAGACTGTCAAATTATGATCTTCATGTCAACAAAGGAAAATGCTCATTCTTTCAAGAGAAAATCGAATATCTTGGTTACATTGTGGAATATAACAAGATCAACAAATCTCCAGTGAAAGTCCACGCCATCCAAGACATGAGACGTCCAACTAATGTCGATGACGTTAGAAGATTTCTGGGACTTGTTACCTATTATTCCCGATTCATCCCAGTTCTTTCGACTATTTCCTATCCTCTTCGATGTCTGTTACGGAAAGGTGAACGTTGGGCAAGGACATCAAATTGCGAGTCAGCATTTCGGAAGTTAACAGCTGAACTTTGCAGTGAGAGAACACTTACGCCGTTTGATACCAGTTTACCTCTTGTTTTGACAACTGACGCAAGCCCAGCAGGAATAGCTGCTGTATTGAGCCATACTATTGGGGGAGTTGAAAAACCCATATGCTATGCTTCGCGCTCACTCACTGTCTCAGAAAGAAATTACAGTCAGCTAGACCGTGAAACACTTGCCATCGTATTTGGTGTGACCCATTTCTACAACTATTTGATTGGCAAACATTTTTTTCTAATAACCGACAACGATCCATTATCCAGGATTTTTCACCACGACAGGGCATTACCACAGATGACATCTGCCCGCCTGCTCAGATACGCTTCTTTTCTTTCTGGATTTGATTCTTCTTCTTTTTCTTTAGCGTTTGTCCCACCTTGTGGCAGGGTCCGCTATGTGGGATCGTAGTCTCCATTTCCCTCGGTCATGGGCCATATCTGGATGAAGATTGACAGCCTTTAGATCATTGTGCAATGTATCGGCCCACCGTTGCCTTGGTCGCCCTCTGGGCCTCTTTCCAGCCACATCCAGTGTGTAAGCTGCTTTTGTCATTGTGTCGCCCTCTGCGCGCAGCACATGTCCAAACCATCTCACACGGTTTTCCTGCATTTTTTTCCCGATTGGGGCAACACCAAACCGATTTCTGATGGCATCATTTGAAATATGATCCAGCCTAGTGAAACCTGCTGACCATCTAAGCATCTTCGTCTCCATGACACATAGGCGACGTTCTGCTTCCTTAGTAGATGGCAAGCACTTCATGCCGTAGAGAGCGACAGGACGAATGACAGTCCGGTAGATCTTAGATTTCAGATGGTCATTCATCCTACGGTCACAGATGACGCCAGTTGTCATTAGCCACTTCGTCCAGGCTGCGTGTATCCTTGTGTTGACCTCGTCAGTAAGTCGCCCATCATCAGAGATAGTGGAACCAAGATACTTAAATTTCGCTAGACGTGGTAAATCTTCTCCGTCAACAGTAATGGTGCCGACTTCTTGTGTATCGGATGTCATGTATTCTGTCTTCTTCTTGTTGAGGCGCAGACCATATTGCGCAAGTCGATTGTACCACTCTTGTGTTTGACGTTGGAGATCAAGCTTCCTCTCAGCAGCCAACATGACGTCATCTGCATAGAGAAGTGTCCATGGTAGCGGCTAGTGCAGGTCTGACGTTACAGTGTCCATCACAAGAATGAACAGCAGTGGTGATAAGGCGGAGCCCTGGTGGACACCTACGGTGATGCGGAAGTCATTAGACGCTCCCGCTGCAGCTAGGACATAGCTCCTTAGTTCTACGTATAGCAGCTGCACCCAATTAAGAAGGTGTTCTGGGATGCCGTGTTGACGGAGCGCTAACCAGATTAGGCCATGTGGCACCCGATCAAAAGCCTTCTCAAGGTCGAGGATTTGATTACGCTGTACAATTTAAAAGAGGAAAAGAAAACCAGAACGTCGATTGTTTGTCCCGAGCCCCAATTCAGAAATCCAGAACTTCAGTTGATGAGCTTCTTGGTGAGGAAGTAAATCAGCTATACGCTCAAGTGATATTCCAGATTTCAAGTGACAAAATAACATCTTCGAAAATCAAAGAAGAAACCCAGAAAGATCCAGAACTCAGCAAAATTCTTTACAATCTTGGTAACAAAGCAGAAGACTCTGAATTTACATTGCTAGATGGTATATTTTTTCGAAAGGACAGGGTTGTGATCCCAGGCACCCTGCGTTCCAGCATACTTAATGAACTTCATGAAACATATCTAGGCATTACCAAAATGAAACAGCTTGCCGGTATATCTATTGGCCCGGCATTGATCGTGACATTGTGAGATTGGTCAAGGGATGTGAAAACTGTGCGCTAACCCAATCGAATCCTCCTAAAGTTCCTGTACATCCATGGAATCCTCCTGAAGATAATTGGGAAAGGGTTCATATCGATTATGCAGGCCCATATGAAGACTCTTATTTTCTGTTGTGTGTGGATGCATAGTCTAAGTGGGCTGAAGTTAAGATTGCAAAAAACTCACCCACTACATCTACAACAATTTCTCTGCAGGAAACTATTTTTGCCGCACATGGATACCCGCAAGTTATTGTCTCAGACAACGCCTCAATTTTCCAGGGCGAGGAATTCCATTGTACAGTCAATGGAATGTTTCAAAAGTTCATTGCACCAGGACATCCAGCAACAAACGGCCTTGCAGAACGCAATGTACAGACCTTGAAGCACAGGTTGAAAGCTATTTCGAACGACTGTGCATCAATCCAGGATAAGATACTGAACCCATTGGAGAGGTTCAGTATCGAACTCATATCCTTGTATTTCGGAGAAAAGAAAGAATAAATGCAGGCTTTAGAAGGGAGTTCTGAAGTTAGTTGAGAAGCAGATTGCGTGAGGCAAAGTCAAGTTGTGCAACCAGAGATTGCCAGACCACAGCTGCCCGGTGAGGTCATCTGAACAGTCACCAGAAAGCTGGTTACGCACGCGATAAAATTAGATCTGGAAACTTCCATTGATGAGAGAGACGGAGTTTCGGAAATAGCCCTGAGCCGACAATAAAATGGCAGCGTCGCATGAAGGGAGGGGCCTGGAAATAAGAGAAATAATTGAAATTAAGCATTTGTAGGCATTAAAGTAAAGAAAGGACTCCATCAGTGATAATTATCCAGGGAAAGAGATTTTTGAGAGTGGATAAAGTCCTTAGAAATTATACAGGAAAGAAATGCAAATTCATCATTACGTAGTCGGTGAGTCCCCGAACCAGAAGCTGATGGTGGGAGACAACAAGAATACACCGCCCACATGGTTGAAGAGATCATTTCAATTAATATTAAATATTTGTACGATCGATTCCTGGAAACTTTGATACTGTTGAGACGTTTAAAACCTCAGCTTTTCAGAGATATTTTTTTAACATCGTACGACGATCATTTTGGAAATTGGTAGTGGAGAAGAAGAGAAATTTATTTATTTTTGCCAGAATCAGATATAAGGGCCAGGAGCTCAAGCATCAACATGCAGTAACTCATCAGACCACGTATTGGTCGTGTTGCTTGTCAGCACCGGCAGTCTTGTTCAGTCAGTAGGACTCGAACCTGTATCACGACGCGGAAGTACTCTAAATCAAAGTACTGTCCAGCTTTCTTCAGTGTCGCCGCGCTCTAAATCGTTGAAATTCTTTCCAAAGCAAAGTATAGTTAGAACTTCGAAAGTATAATAGTCTACGGTGGTAGGCCAAGCTATAAACATTGAGTGAAAACATACGTTAGCCGGCGAGGGTAGCTGAAGCCCCGACACTAGTATTCGAAGTGAGAACATAGTATCTCGAAAGTATACGAGACATCAGCAAAGAGTAGATACTCTAAAAATATTTTCCAGTGCGTTAGTATAACCACGGTGGTGTAAAAACACAGCTAATACCTAATTTTCCTGGTTGAGGAGATTAGGGTAACACAGTGGCGATAGAATTAGGAATCTACAAAGAGATATCCATAGCCACGCGGTGTTTCAAAGAAGTACTCCACAGAGAAAAGACAATAGCCGTTCGAATTCAGTTCCGACGCATAGTATCAAATAAACAATTGTAAAAGCACAGTATAGCGACTTCAGGGGTAAACGTAAAACATACCGTTTTCCCAGATAGACAATTGCGAACCAGAAAAGACTATATTATCGTGCAGTGTTGTAAAGGCCGATAAATTAAACACCAGAATTAGGAGGGAACTCATTATCCAAGGAGGTTTCATTTCGTACGAGACTGTCAATATCAGAATAGGAGTTAGAAGGCAGCGTCGAAAATTGCACCCCTGGGCTTTGGTGAAGAAAGAATTCACGTGTGTTTGTTACCACATTCTGTGTGTGTGAATATAATATTAAGTGAAAGTTATAATTCTTTTTTAGAGTAGTGAAAATGTGTGTAAACCCTCATATTAATCTAAAAATGTGTAATCCAGAGGGCAATTTAATAAGTGTAAGTGTGTGTATCATCATGAAGTAAGAAATTTAATGTGGGCCGAATTTCGTTCCACTGGAATTCGGACGATGGGGCCGGATAAGCCATGTAAGTAACACCCAAATTTATTATGTGTTTTGGATTCGGGAGTCTCATGTAACAATGGTAACCACGGAGAAAGTATTCTCCAGTATTGAAAATCAGGGATGTAAAACTGTGTGAAAATTATAAGTGCGGAGTCTAAAGTAAAAATTGCTAAAATGTATTGTGTAATAAAATGAAATCGTATTCAGTGGAATAATAGTGAATATAAAAAGAATGATGTTATTTAAAAGGCAAACAGGATAATATAAAAAGGAAAATGTAATATAAAAGATATGGAAATAATATTCAAGTATGAGCCGTTGTGTGCTAAAAATAATGAGAATAATGTAATGAATAAATTAATTATTGAAATAATATTCAAATATGAGCCGTTGTGTGCTAAAGTAATGATAATAATAATTATGGAACTAGTTGTGTTCTTGGAAATGAAAAGTCGAGACTTAGTAAAAGGCAAATCTGTTAATTATGGACGAAGATATAAATGAATTACGTTGAAATAAATATTAAACTTTGGAAGGCATCACGAATGTATTGATTGTCGCCTTTGAGCGCTAAATAATAAATGGTCACGCTAAAAATTGCGGTGAAGATAATGCCAGGAGTTATAATTGCGGGGATCAGCTGGGTGAAGTAATTGATTTTGTATGTGTTTGCTGTGACAAACTTTTAAAAAGGGTGCCATATTATTGTCAAGCGTGGAATTGTGTGCGAATACCTTTTCCCAGAGTCGCTTTTATTATTGTTAGGAGGAGTGGTTAGATACCCTCGCTCTATGGAATTAGCCCTAAGCCCTCGAGAATGGAAGTGTCCTAGAGGCTGGCCAGAGAATCGCACCAGATGGCTCTAGCGTCGGAAGCCCCTTAATTATGATTGGTTTTGAATTCTTACTTCCCAGTGTTAAAACTCCGAAATTATAATCATACCTGAGCTACAGTAATAGGTCAGTGGAACCTCAGAATATTGTTGTTATATTAATGTGATGTGTAGCCTTCCCAAGTTCAGTTTCACGCTTGTATGAAAGCGGTGTTTAAAGTCCCGTCTAAGAAAGAAGGGAGCATTGACTCTCCTCCCCCTGTCATAAATTTAAGCCGGTAGTGTATCGACGTTATCTTAATAGAGGTCACGATTGGGGTAGGCCCAGGACAGAGACAGACTAGGTCTGCACTCTAATGTATTAAACCTTTTAACGGACCGGTAATCTGTACCGTGTGTTATATTGATTCTTTATCCTTGCCGTTGTATTATAGATCCGCACTTCATGAATAATTAAATTGTCAATTGTGACAATAATGATAGTCCCTTTGCATTGTTGCATGATAAATGTTATTGTTCCCAAGTAATTGTTGGAGATATCGAGTAGCTTGGAGTCTATTTCGAATTGAGTAAATCAGTAGTCTTTAACGCTTGTGGTACATGAGATTCCCGAAAACAAATACAGTTATGGTAGTGTTGGAGAGAGGGATGATATATTGCGAATGTCATGTGGTACCCAAATGAATGGTAATTGTTGATACCATTGAATTGTATTTAACTCAAATTTATTTTTAATATATTCAAATTTGGAATATTTAATATGTTTCTTAAACATAAAATTATATGTAATAAAATTATCCGAGACTTTTAGAGCTCGTTTTGAGAAAAGTTATAATGTTGCTAAATGGAAGTGAAATTAGTTTTTAAAATTTTGTTTAGGGTTCATTGGAACCTAAATTATTGATTGTTTTCTGATTAATATGTATTGTTCCTTGTTCATTAGAACGAGTGTGATATTGATTCAGTTGTTTGTGTATTGTAGCGCCAAATTTTGAGAATTAAATAGTTTTTTTAGTAGGATTTTGAATTTCATTTCAGTGAAGGGTTATCCTAAGCTTGATCCTATAATGTGTGAATCACTCAGTGGGAGGACGTTCTATGCCCCCAAAGAGATAAGACTGAGCAGCTGGATAGTGATTTGCATATTTCTTTTACGAAAGGGCACAATACAGAACATTCTGTTCCGTTACCGTGCAACACCTCTTGCTTGTGGTTACTCACCAGCTGAGTTGTATTTGCACTGGAAGCTACGGATCCGCTTGAATGCAATTTTTCCATATCGACCTCAAGCATGAAAACTTGCTGATAAACCAGCACGTTCGTTTCAAGCGGGGGAGAGAATACAGGCCCGATTTTTCATCAACAACAAATATGTTTGGCAGTTTGGGGAATTCCAGAAAAAACTTGGTCAACTCCATTACCTGGTCGTATTGGACTCAGGAAGAACATTAAAAAACATGTGAACCAACTGAGGACAACACTGATTCCCAAAACTAAAAAGACTGTAACGTTTGGCCCCAGTCAGTCATTCAGCATCCCAAGGATCCCTTCAGTGATAAATCAACCTGAAGCAGAACATCTGAATGATCAGAATCCTTAACCAGTCCTGATGTAACACCAGACCCTCCACGGGGTCCATCACAGAGAACCAGACGTCCAACCATCTGGTTTAAGGATTATGTGATGTAAACATTCAGTCTGTTGTGTTTTCTATGTAAGTGGGGGGGGGGGGATGTCATGACCATCAATGGTTTCATAATATTGATGTAGGTGGAGTTGGTGTCGTTTGGACATTGAGACTGAGTGTTCTTTGGTTTTGCGTGTACTTATAATTACTTACTCTTTTGTTATGTGTTACAATCAATCTCCATTTGTATAGACATGTTGCTAATAAGTCAATTTCGATTAAAGGTTGCTATTTTTTTATTCAATAACAGGTGCGTGCATTTCCCATTGATTTTACCGTCCCATATCATATAAAGTTATAAAATAAACCTTGGCCAATGCCCCCTTCCTAACTGCTCGGCAGGAACGAAACACAACTGCAGCGCTCCAGCCAAAGCTGCCTCATATAGGAAACAGCAGCCTGCGTTGAATTAGTTCACTATACTAACGGACAGATGGCCCCGCTATTCCGCCCCTTGAAGCAACAATTAACTGACACTTAGCGTATTGTTCAGTGAAATTGATGGTTTCCACAAAACGTCAGCCATGATTAGTTAAATTGTGCTCTCAAACGAAATTCACCTAACGTGCACTTCCTGACGTGAAAATAAAATTGAAAACCTCGTTGATGAAACACAATACACGTCACCGTTGTGTTAAGTCCCCAGCCACATTAAGACCCCTTTAATAAATTGAGGACCGTTTTTTCGAAACTCGCTCATTGTAAAAATGGGGTGAATTGAGTTATATACGGAATGTGAATGTTAGGTCACTTGGCTTTCATGTCCTTAAACTGATTTTAGCAAAAGTTGTTTATTGTCATCACAACGAGCCGCTAAATCTGGGTCTCTTTCCCAAAACTCGCTCATTACAGCAAACGTCGCTAAAATGTGGGATATTTGCTCACATGTAACATTCCATTGTTTCTTTTAATGAATGAATTTTGGTATTCCTAGCAGGAGTGTTTTGTTTTTAATTCCTCGGCACTTTCCTGTCCATTGTTTTGCTTGCGAACGGAGAAAAACGTATCTGTTGCGAGATCTAGCTAGTGGCTGTAAATAAAATAATGTGTGAAGAATATTCAGAGTCAGTAAAAGCTGTTGAAAGAGGGAGGAAGAACAGAAGAAAGAACATTAAGGTTAAAACCGGAGATACCGCGAGGAGAGTGCAGGGCCATTGGATGTCCTATGTGCACATTTATCAAGGGACTATGCCACAATCAGAGGACCAAGAGGATGTTATGCTGCTGACTTAACTTATGAAGAACTGGATGGTAAGTACAACTACTTTCACAGTCAAATTATCGCATTAAAATTAACTGTAGATGAACATATTACATTACTACCGGCGATTAATTCCACCATTCGTTACAAATTTCAGATTTCCGAAAACACCTGTATATCAATGAATCTAAAGCTGATCAAGATGCTTATCTTCTTAAATTCATGGAGGTTAGAAAACCTGCAAGAAGAGAGAGGGACCTTGACGATGGCAGTAGATTCAACACTGTATCCATTAAGTACTTAATTAGAAAGACAGATGACAGGTTAGTTTATGTTTGCGCGCATTCATTTCAGAACATCACAGGGGCATCACGTGATAGGCTTGCACGCATTGCGCGTTTCTTTCTAAGAACTGGAGAGAACCCTGGAGAGAATAGTGGGGGTTCTCGTGTTACGGAAGAAGACAAGGAAACTACCGACGCAGTTATCCATCACATATTGAAATATAAGTGTAGGCAAAGCCACTATAGTCGCAATAAGTGTACACGAGCGTATTTGCCTCCGGACCTTAATATCAACAAAATGTACATTCAGTTCTGCAAAGAAAGAGATTTAGAAGGGAAATCAAAGTGTTCAATCTCAAAGTACAAGCAAATTTTCTATACGAAATTCAATTTAGGTACATGTTCGACGTGTAAAGAACTTTTATTGATAATTAAAGATACGAAAAATGACGTTGTAAGGAACAATGCTCGCATTGATTATAAATTACACAAAGCAAGAGCTAATAAATTTTTCTCCATACTTAAAGAAAAGTATGATAGTCATGTTGATGTTATATTTGACATGCAACAAAATCAACCCCTTCCTAAAGTATCTGTAGGGGAAGCATTTTACCTGAGACAAGCATGGTTATATAATCTTTGTGTCATGACAAACGAAAAGCCACTGTACAAAAGTAAAGTTTTCTTTTATACGTGGTTGGAGACAGGAAGGGTCGTGGAGCGAATGAAATAGCTTCGGGTGTAAAAGACTATCTTCAGCACTTAGAAAATAATCTTCACAAGGAAGGGGCTAGAGATAAAAATCTTAGGCTATTTTCAGACTCTTGTGTATCCCAAAATAAGAATAGTATTTTTGATGATGATGATGATGATGATAATTGTTGTTTTAAGGGGCCTAACATCTAGGCTATCGGCCCCTGATGGTTTGGGTGATCGTGAAGATGAAAAGCGAACTTAAAACTAAAACTAACTACTAACCTACATACTAGAGGAAGAAATGAAAAACTAAAGGAGAATAAGGCAAATAAAAGGACAGAATGAAAAGAAATGCCCTCAACCCTCGGAGAAGGCGGATTGAGGGACTTGGAAGGAAGGAGAGCCATGAAAGGCATATAGGAAAGTGAAAGAGGAGAGGGTCCGCCCCAAAGGTAAGGGACGAAAGGGGAAAACGGACCCAGCTCAGGAATCCCTCGGGGTCGCTAACTCCCGAACTCACCAGCCGTGAGCCCCTGAGGGTGTAGCATTATCTAGGGTGCACCAGAAGTGGTGGGGCTACATACACCCTGCCTCCTTAAGGGCCTAGAGCACAAGGCAGGAGGTAAAAGGAAGAGAAAAAGAAGGCTGACCCCTCGCAGAAGGAGGGCATCAGAAAAGATGAGACAAGGGCCAATTAAGGCGGGAAAGGAAGAGACTCCCTAGGCCTCGGATACCCTAATACCGTCGGGGTCAGAAGAGAACAAGAGTTGACCAAGTGAGGTCGACAGGAAAGAAGACAGAGAGGAGCCCGGCACAAGTAAGTGGAAGCAATGACGGACTCAGCTGGGGCCCCGTGGTCGCCAACCCACGCCCACAAGATGTGAGCCCCTGGGGGGAATAGTATTTTATTAGCATCTGCGGCACGTTTCCTCGAAAAGTCTAAAGTTTTCAAATCAGTTGAACATTATTTTCCCATTCGAGGTCATAGCTTTTTGCCGCCAGATCGAGTGTTCGGGAACGTAGAGAAAAAATACAGGGAGAAAGAAGAGATTGTATCGCCTATGGAGTATCATAGCCTACTCAGTGATCACGGACAAGTGAGAATACTGCAAAAAGATTGGAAGATCGATGATCTGAAGGCAAAATCAAGAAAGATTTTGAAAGGGAAACTACCTTACAACATCACAAAAACCCGCATCATTCAATACAGGAAACATGAAAACTTCAAGGTACAAGTCGCTGTTCGATACACATACAGTGGTGAATCAACCACTGTAGAAATACTCAATAAAGGAAAGATTTCCTTCAAAGAAATGGACTTGGCTCCAAAAATGGAAATAGTAAATCACGTTAGTAAGGAAAAGAGCCAAGATATGGCAAAATTAATGAAATTCATACAAATACCTGGGGACGCTAAGGAGTTCTATGAAGCGGTTGTTGAGGGAAAACATACCAAGAACAAGCTGAATGTAAGTGATGTGATTGAGGATACACAAGTTGGGGACACTGCCTGAGAATAGAGAGGGCTAGTCAATAATTTTATGTCTCTTAAGTTTTGAAACTCTGGTAATGTATATACTATTACCCCTGCCAATCTTCATTTATAGTATTGTGATAATGTATGTGTGTAAATTCTGCTATTTCATGTTTTTAAATCTGTTTCATGTATGCTGTGGAGGAAATGTTGACTCAATACCATTATGCAATGAGCGAGTTTTGAAGGAAAAAAAAAACACGAATATTTTTCCCTTACTTTTTTTTGTAAAAGCTATTCAAATTTGTACTTTTAGCTATACTTATATCAGATTGTAACTAACAAATGCACTGTTTAAGATAGACTTAATAAAAATATCCTATTTACTCTATTGTCTAACCAGTTTTTGTCTCTCCTGAAAAATTATGATTTTGCAAGGAGCGAGTTTTGAAAAAACGGTCCTCAATTATAAAGGCTTGTGGTGCATGCAAATTCAGGGTTTTTAGCCTCCAATGGCCCACATTTCTGAAAGCCGAAAAAATACTGTTACGTGCCACCCCCCTAGTGGCACTTTTGTTAACTGGATTACGGTGGGTTGAAGCACAACACAGATTGTTCCTTTAAAGAAATAATTAACTTTATTGCGGCCAGAAAGATACACCACTCAACAGCAAATACAAGCAATTAGAACCTTACTCCAGTTTCCTCAAGTCTCTTCCTTGAGCGCTCTTGCCCCTTTCACTTGTCAACAAACCACAGAAGTTAAACCGTCTTAATGAGTCCGGTGGCCTTGACAGAAGCTACCTACACCTCTTCTTCATGTACACAAACTACAGTTACTTACGATAACCTGATACACGCGGTTTCGCTGTCCACAAGCTGGGGAAACAATGTCACTGGATTTCGAAACTCGCACGGCACTTCGTCACCACACTTCTGTCGCTCAGTGAAATCATACTCGCTCAAAAACACTGCCCTCAAAAACTCGGTCCCCTCACTGTTGAGGCCGCTTATATAGCAGGCTGGTGACTCAATGAATTCTAGAACCGTCCAGGACACACGGCTTCTCGAGATTTCCTTCACTGGCTGGGTCACGAATATTCTGGACCATCCCTTTCACTTCGCAGTCCGTTGCGTAACGCGCACGTAATACACTGAGGCAGAGCACACACAGCCCGGGGCAGCTGTGACTCATCGCGGCGGGGCAACAAAACAAACTCACAGCCGTAACAATACGATTTCAATTCAAGAATTTTTGAAAATAATGTTGCTGTTTGGAGATATAGGCCCTAATCTACCTTCTGTACGATATAGCGCACATGTAAGTCGTGTGAAAAACTTCTAGGATACCCCTTGAGCCTCTTGGCATTGATGAATTTTACAGTCTAAGTTGGTTCCGTGATAACCTTATAACCATTTACAAACTTTCATTGAAATTTAATAAATTGAGTGGCATTGCTTCTTACAGAAATAGATGGAAGTTGGATATCACCTCTTGAGATACTGTTGTCATTGTTAGCGGCTTCTTCTTCTTATTATTATTCATCTTCTTCTTCTTCTTCTTTCGGATGGGCCAGCCAAGAACCACGACTTTCAACTTTTCAGCTTGGCGAGTGACTTAATGTTTGCCCAATATTCGCGCATTCTCTGGCTATGTTTCTCCTTTCTCTCTATTGTCCGGATGATGCCGGTTTTCTTAGAGGGCGGCCGACACATCGCTTGCGGCGGTAAAACTATTTTTATTATTAAACAATTCTTTAATTCACAAATTAACTTCAACATTACGTCCCTAAAATATTATTCACCAGGCAGAGTAGCGCATGACGCAACGGTACCTGGTCCCCTAGCGCCAGCGGCTTCAAAACCGATTAGCAGCAGATGGTCTGTCCAGAAACTTCTTCTGTTTACTTATCTTTCTGAGATGTGATCAGTTTCCAATATCACTTTCCATTATATACAGTTCTTGGATGTCTTTGCCGCACGTGTAAATCGCGTGAAAAAAATCTAGAGTACCCCTTGACCCCCTTAAGCGCATTATATACAGTACGTATTGATGAATTTTACAGCTTAAGTTGGTTCCGTGATAACCTTATAGCCGTTTGCGAACGTTCACATTAATGTAATATATGGAATGGCATTGCGTCTTACAGAAATAGATGGACTTCTGAGATTGTGTTGCCATGGTTACCGGCTTGCATTCTTTCAATAGCTTAATACGTAAATGAAATTAGTTTTCTGGGTATATCTCAAAAACTGTTGGTTTTAGGACCTTAAAATGTGGTTTTCGGGACCCGTAGGGCCTCCGAGTTTTGTTTCTCACATTGAGATGCTGAAAATGAGCTTTGTCTCGTCTTCCTACGCCCATTTCAGCATGCATTTTAAGGGGGTAGGCCCACTTTTATGGGAGGTATGGAGAAGAATTACATCAATGATTACTTTCGTGCCTCTGATGGACATCTGTACCAAATTTTACGTTGATCCACTCAGCCGTTCTCGAGTGATGCGCGTGCAAAGTTGTACACAGACAGACAGACAAAAATTTAGTTTTTGCACGCAACCGTCATAAACCAGTCTGAAACGCGTTGATAAATCAAACTTCCATGCAAATTCAGAAAAAACAGACAAACTTTCATTTTTATATAGAGAGGGATAGAGATTGAGTTGAAATTTAGAGTGGACGTCTAAATAAGAAAAAAAATATCTAAAATTAATTAAACAAAAAATTAAACAAAACAAATAAGTAAAATAATAAACCAAAATTATGGAAAGCATATTTCAAAATTGAAAAAGGAACAAGTCGTTGAGTCAATATGCACTGGAAAATTTAGATTGCTGGCCCTAACCCACTCTCACTTATATAGCGGATAACACGATCAGCAGCCACCGCGTCACCAGGTAAAATAAGTTTGAGTATCATCTGCAAACCAAGGTTTCTTCGTAAGTCAGCAAGTTCCACACACTCGGTTAAAATGTGGGCCACGGTGAATATGGCTCCACAGGTTTCTCATCAGATACGAGTGGGTGGATCTTGTATTACCTATCCTTAGCCTACACAAAATGACGGACTCTCTCCGTGACCGGAAAGAGCTCCACCACTCGCGAGGAGTTCCCTTGATTGCTCTCAGTTTATTGGGCATTGGATCAGCTAGCCACTACTCTCCCAAAATGCCAGTACGACAAGCTGGGTGTATTCTGCCCCGCACCAACACGGGGGATTCTGCAGAAGGCAGGAGAAATCATCACGTAAAGAAAAAAAAATACGAGCCTTACAGTAGTCGCATATGATGTGTAACATGTGACATATTATCCTACTATGTGTCTGTCGGGAGCGCAAATCCCTTGTTAACAGTGAACTCTGTTGGTCATTGAAATAACTACTTGTAAAACTCTTGTGACAAATCCTTTCAGCAAATATGATATAATGAATATTTTCACACTAAAGAACGACAACTTGAAGATGATTTATTGTAGGAATATCTTTAATTGGGCCTCCAAACCTTGAAGTAAACCTTATGCGATATACATTCCACATCCTACTATGTGTCTGCCGGGAGCGCAAATCCCTCACAAACTAACTACATTCGGAAATATTCGGCTGTGATTGCGATTGCCGAACTACTGAATAATTGATCCATTGTTGCCAACAGTGATAATTAATTTTAGTGTTAAATAAAAAACTCTAGAACTATTTTCATACGAGATCATACATCAACATTCCACGATCAACATCATCATATTAAGACTACTTCAAGATTACCAACTTCACTCTTGAGTGACACAAAAAAAAAGTTACCAAAAGCACTAAAAATCTGCTACTTCATTACTTTACTTAATTACATAGACTCCAAAAGAACTACAAACCGAATAACTTAGACAACGAACGACCGTCCTGATGCCGGGACGTACCGGCTCCAGAGGGAGCGCCACTACCTCCCCTAGCCGGAGGCGACGTGACCGGAAGAAGAGGGCCCGAGAAAGGCAGGGAGAAGGTATGGAGGATATGCCAACTGAGCCATCGGAAGAAGAGGACATCCGCCCTGCTGGAGCGTCCGATTCAGAAGATGACTCGCTCCCCAGCACCAACTCTTACCGCCGCAGCCGCTCCCGGAAGAAGACCACCGCTCCGATCATCAACTCTAACTTCGACATCGTGTGTGGTGACTATTCCACAGCTACCCCCAACCCAGTGCTCCCAAACCCTCCTCCCATTGTAACTCTACGAAGTTACATGCTCTTTTACATATTCTTATTGTTCTTATATTAAATAAGAACTTTATTGCACCCAATGGCCAAATTAATAAATTAACATTAAAAGACAAAAAGGATTGCCTTAGTCTTCACTACAAAACATTGTAAGTGTGACCCGTCTTTGTTTGCACAACATCACGTGATGCCTATCACACTGCTTTCCACATAGCAAACAGATGCACTGCTGGTCCGGCTGATGAAATCTCTTCTTGGTGCATACTATAAAGTGAAAACCATGCACCGAAAATCTCGTGACTATATGGCGCAAATCGTACAATGCATTTGTCCATTCAGTTGAAAGCATCGCGTCAGTGCCGTAAAAGTCGTCCCATATGTCTTCTCTCTTCCGTTTCAATTGTCAGTAGAGTCTCATATCCAGGTGTAACGGGCAGCAGTAGGTTCAGTCTCAGGTCTTCATCAAAATATGGCTCTCTAGCTAGCAGATAAACCAAACGGGATGGCGTGTACTTTGAAAGGCACAAAGCTCTCTTGAGATAGATGGATTTTACTCTTTCCAGATCTGCCAGGTGTTTTCTCTTGAGGTATATCCATACATTTTCCAATCCATACGATGCAATTGGTGCTATTTTTACATGAAACAGTTGGATTGCAGTCTTTAGGGACAATTTATGATTTGTTTTTATGTCACTCATCGCTTTCACTGCAGCGGTCAGCTTGTCTCTCATATGGATTGTAAAAACGTTTCCCAGAGTCTGCAAAGTTATCCCGAAATACTTAAAATGAGTCACCGATGGAAGAAGTCTGTCTTTATAGCTTATCTTTCCCCGCTTCCCTCCTTTCCTGAATGTCATCATAACTGTCTTGTCCTCCTTTAAGCGCAATTCATTGACTTCAGCCCAATTATATTAATGTTCATAGCTATAGAGTTTCACATCTGTGTACATAAAATGTATTTACGATGTTATTTTTTTTTTATTTCTCTGTGATGTTTTTCTTGTGCTTTAATTCCATGCTAAAATATTATGTTGAATTGTTGGTTTTACGTGAGAATAAATAAAGAGGAAATACTTTTAGATGGATGAAGCAGATATTAAATGTGGAGTGCATGTCAAGGTGTGAGTATACTGTATATATAAAAATACCATTTTTCAACGAAACTTCCTTAGTGTGAATATACACACAGCCCCAAATTCCACCCCAACCCCAGAAGAATACGTTTTGTTACACCATTGACTCCATAACCTACCCCCCCCACTCACTTCTTGTACAGTCACACTTTCCTCTCACCCTACCACCAATTGATCAAGTTCTGCACGTTCGGCGAATGAACCTATTAGGTTTCTAGAGACGAAGATCTACACTCAAGAATGGCGACAGGTAATATAATACAATTTTTTTCAATATAATAATTGTTGTAATTGGACCTTTTACGCTTTTGAACTTCAACTTTAACCTCACTAGGCCTAGGTATAGTTGTTTTCTCTAAGGATGATTACTTTTAATAGTTATTTTATGTTGTATTAAGGAATTGGTTTATCAGGACAAATCCGGCTCGTATTCTTTATCTATTTTTGTGTATGATTTAAACCTATTAGGCCTACAGTCTTCCCGCTGTTAAATCGGGTTGAAATTAAATTGCCACATTGTACCGGTACTACAATTATTTACAAACAGTGCTGTGTTTTACCACTATGGGCTACAGTAATATGAACAAATTTGTCTGATTGGATTTTATGGAATTAATACATCTTAATTTTGTGGGTTATGTTGCCCCAAACAATTGGCTTGTTTGATAGTAGGGTATTTAATGATAATTGTTGTTTTAAAGGGTGGAACAGCGAGGTCATCTACCCCGCGTAACACGTAGGAGAGACAATTTTTATTTATTTACAAATTTAGACGGATGTTTAAATAAGAAATCAGCCTAATATTAATAAGACTAATTAAAGGAGTGGACTAGCCTACAATAAAATTGAATTTCAAAAGAAGAGTTATTCTTATCGTCAGGATGTCTACCCCTTATTATTCCCGTTTGCAACAGGGTCGGGGATGAGATACGATGAAAGTCTATGTGGCGGGTGGTTTATACCGCCGGATGGCCTTCCTGACGCCAACCTCGTGAGAACTGAAATTCATGAAACTTGACTAGGTGATGGAAGATAGAGGTCGTGGCCTATTAGAAGGTACTGTCCCGGTATTTGCCTGGACCTGAAGATTGGAAACCACTGTAAACCATTTACATGACGGCCGACGGTGGGATTTGAACTCACGTCTCCCGAGTCCGCAGATAGCTTGGCTCCACGGCCTAGCGCCGCGCATTAACAGGGGTGTCTACAGCTCTGTCACTTAAAAGTTATTATTTTCTATGTATTTATCATAGATCATAGACCAATAAGTATGGTAGCTTCAAAGGAACTCTGTGCAATGCTCAAAGTTCCCGCGTCAGCTTGTAGCAACGCGTTCGGGCGGGCTCACGCTTGCTACCGTAGCAACAAGCCAGCAGGCACCTAGCAGGTTAGCAGATTGCTGAGCCCGCTGAACACGCCCATTGTCCAACCAAATCACACTACAGACGTTGACCCTAGTGGAAGCTCAGCAAGCGCTAGTGTTGGAGGAAGACTGACCCGCAACGTACTCTATTAGAGTGTACGACAACTACCCCGAGCACTCAACTTGGTGCATACAATGTGTCGTGACCACTAGCCAATATGCTAAGTAACAACGACCTCCTAGATGACCTTGTAGAACGTGTAGCAAACAAGGTCATTGAAAAACTGAAGGAGAGCATTGACTTTAATACGGACATCATAAGGGAATTAAAACCTGAACTCGCACAACGGGATGAGGCAATAGCTGACCTCGAGCAGCAATTACACGAAAAAATGGATAGTATCGAAATGTACCAGAAGCGGAACAGCTCGAGAATTTTCGGGATACCAGAAATTCCCGGCGAGGATACAGACCAATGTGTTCTAGATGTCGCCAGGAAAATTAACGTCCCACTCGAGCTTACCAAGATTGATAGGTCCCAACGTGTAGGCTTCCGAGGCAGTAATAAGAGGATACCTATTATTTTAAAATTCGTGTCCTACGCTGATTGGAATGCTTTTTTCAAATCGAAGAAGTTTCTGAAGAATACTGGTATAACGGTTTGGGAAGATTTAACGAAGGCCCGCACTGACCTACTAAAACAGACTGTCGGCCATTTTGGCATAAATTGCACATGGAGATTGACGGTGTTATCATGGTACGTGTGGGTGATACAAAAAACAGACTAACAACAACTCGAGACCTCGAGGCGTTAAAGAAGCGGTACCCAACACCCTTGAAGTAAGGACCCCTTGGAGAACAGCGCAGCTGATAGTGACTCAACACTTCAACATACAGTAAATATGGATCCTGGAGAGACTACTTGGAAATAAGGAATATCAAAATACTTTTCTTTCTTCCTTACTCAAATGTATGTTATTAGTTAATTAGAATTGATGATAATTGTTGTTTTACGGGGCCTAACATCTAGGTTATCGGCTCCCAATGGTTTGGGTGATCGTGAAGATGATAATGAGAAGTTAATTAGAATTAGATTCATTGATCTAGCATATAATTAATAATTTCTTTCGCTTCTCTCTTTGTCTAGCATTGTAGGTTTTAATATCAATTTCAAAATTACTCTAGTACTGTATACTCGATATCTTACAAGACTTTCTTTTATTTTTAGCGTAAATTAGGGTATTCATTGTTTTTATATGTCATTTTATCGTTTGTTTTATTATTTTTATTACCACAGTGATCTCAGGTTTGCAAAACAGTTTATAGTATATATTGTATATATATGTTCTTAATTATGTAATTAAGAGTGTATTCGTTGCTTTTATGTCTCATGATGAACATGTATTGGCTGATCTACTCTCAAACATTAGCTTGAGAAACGCAAACAGGCTTAAAGTGGCACACATCAACGCTCAATCTCTAGTTGACTCCTCCCACAAACCTGAATTCCGTCATACGTTTGGTAACAGTTCTTTTGACATACCGTAATAGCAGTCAGTGAAACATTTATTAAGCCCTTGGTAGGGGATGCTGCAATTTACCTCAGTCGATACAACGTCTTTCGTAATGATAGACTTGTCAAAGGTTCGGGTGGCGTTGCCGTTTATGTCAAGGACACAATAAAATGCAACATTGTTAGCAAATCTCCGGAAGAATACAGTAAGAAACCGGAATATTTGATACTTGAAATGGTTCTGCCAGACTTAAAGATACTCTTTTCTTGTGTATACCGTCCATTCTTGAACGATATGTACACATATTTACTGAATTACAAATATATTTTCGTTGTTGGAGACATAAATGCTAGATTTGGCAGTGGTACGTTTGAAACAGGAAGTATCCTTGAGATGTTGAACGCCTGCAACCTTGAATGTTTGCCATTCACTGAAACCTTCCACACCGCTACCTGCGATAGCATTCTTGATATAATATCTTCCAACAGCAATGATCTTGTTATAGAATATGGACAAGAGCCTGCTCCTGGATTCTCGGCTCATGACCTCTTGTACGCTGCATTTTCCTTATCTGCTCCTAAAGCAAAACCCAAGACATATCTAGTGCGTGATTTCAGTAAATTTAGTTAAAGTGATTTTAGTGCGGATGCAGAATTATTGTCTTGGGAGCAGTTTTGTAAAACAAACAATGTAAACGAAAAGTCCAGTCTCTTTAACCAAAACATATACTTTCTGTATGACAAACATGCCCCTCAGAATTATTATTTATTTAGCGTATGATACAATATTATATATGTGCCGATATTAAGGCACTATTCTCTGGTCGAACGTACAAATTATACCTTGGCATGAAAATTGAATTGAGCGGCGAGTTAGTTGAGTTTGGCCTCGATAGGTGGCATCACTTGCCGGTGCTGTCTAGTCCAAGAATTGTAGTTTCTCTCTCTGTCCGCTATGAAGAGCTATGATATAGCTATGATGTATTTTACCACCTCGACGTTGTTTATTATGATTTTGGAAGGCTGGTATTTTTCAAGACATGCATTATATTCGTACTGATGTTGTTAGGCCTATCATCATGGATCTACGTGATTGTATAAATATACAAGAAGAAGCCTGAAGTTCTACGATGTGTGAAGTAATTGAAAGATATTATCCCTATACGTCAATGATTATTGGCTGGTTACAAATTGTAATCTTACAGGAGATAAACGTCCGGAGATGATTTACATATTATGGAATGAGTGTAGGCTATTGTCAACGTGAGTACTTGTTACTGTATCGACTGGCAAACGTAATATTTTTTTTTTTGTATTATTCCACGTTGCAAGAAATGGGTCTTCAAGATTATACTTCTAAACTTAAAGTCATCCTCGTGTTTTTCACATTGGTAGGCTTCCTGACACTAATTTTGGTTTACGTAATTTATGTTATTGTTCTGTTTTCTTTTAATTGGTAAATGCATTTAATTACGGGTAGCATGCCTTATGGTCTGTTAAGGTACGTCCACACCAAGATGTTTTCGTTAACTTTGTTAATGAACACTGTTCATGAACAATGTTCATGAACATTTTTGACTGTTCATAAACAAAATAGCGTGTTCATTAACTTTTCGAGCATGTTCATGAACAAAATCTCTTTAACTTTTGTGAATGAAACTTTTCATTAACTTTTCGTGTTTTCGTTAACATTTTGGTTCGCGCATGCGCAAAGACGCAATTAAGGTTGTAAATTCGTAGCGCGGAATACGATGATCTTTTACTTCTCTAAAGATCGACTATCGAATCGCAAGTGACTCGTATATTGCGCGGAATTATGAAATACCAGGAAGCACATGTGAATATTAATTAACTAAATTCTAAACGCCTTTCCAATATTTTTCTTTTCCACACCTTGCGTCTGCGCTTTTCTCTAATTTTGTACTCACTAAAATAATAAAAGATGCCGCTGTAATTACTTTCTTCTTCCTGACCCTATCCATTATAACCTCACAAAGAGTTTATTTAATGTTGAAGATGCTTGTTAACAAAAGTTTATTTGGTGTGGACATAATGTTGAAGAAGTTTGTTAACAAATGTTTAGTAAACATGTTGAGAAATGTTTTCATTAACATTGTTCATTAACATTGTTCATGAACATTGTTCATTAACTTTGGTGTGGACTAGCCTTAAAGGTTTTATTAATGTGGGGCTTGTTTTGATATTCTAGCAGCGCTGGTACGGTTATCGTTTGTCAACTGTTTTTCATGATGGCGGAGGATATTATGTTTTAACTATGAGCGATCATCTGTTGTTGAAAATAATAAGAGAATTGGGTAGCCATTGAGATGTAAAGACGAAAACTGGAATAGCTCTGCATATTTTATGAGTTGGATTAAGTTGATTCTTCAGTTTTAGGCAACGTTATATCTTGGAAGTAGAAAGGTAGGCCTAACTTCGTGACCTTTGTAGTCAGTGGCATTAATTAATTATTTATTGGGAATAATATGATATGCGGTATGATACATTCTGCGGAGGCATTAATGAAGCAATGGAATGTTTAATTTGTCATCGTCTTAATATTTGGCTCGACTTCTTGGTAACCGCGACAGATAATCCTGGTGTGAGCATCGCATGTATTTACTTCGTCGTAATAACATTGTGGTTGACTTGGTAAAATCATACTAATATATACAAATGAGATGGTGTGTGTCTTTCTGTCTGTCTGTCTGTCTGTGTGTTACTCAATAACACAAGAACCACTGGTTCGATTTAAATGAAATTTTGCATGGACGTAGCTGATTTACCAGGCTTACATATAGGCTACTTTTGATTTCGATATTTTGCACTATTTAAAATGGTGACTATTTTCCTATTTCCATTTCAAATAAAAAGAGAACACTAAGAAATAGCAAACTTTTGATGGCACTACGAGCTTTAAAATTTAATTTTCTATCCGAAAGGTCCTTATAGTGCGTCAGGCCTCGGCAGCCGGCACAGTCCATATCCTCGCCGCTAGATGGGGGCTTCATTCATTCCATTCCTGACCCGGTCGGAGACTGGAAGCAGGCTGTGGATTTTCATTTTTCATCCGAAAGGTCCTTATCAATTTTCGTGTATATCCAACGGTTAGCGAGTAAAACCTAAATATGTCTTATAAAACAAGGTCAACGCCGAGCGATGTTAGTCTATGTTAGTCTCTACATGAACTGTTTTATTTATAGTGGTAGTTTGTGGGGTCCGAAAGTAGACATGATTTTGAGTCTAATTTTATACTCTTTGTGCCGGTTATTGTATGTGAGTATTTGGATCTTTACGCTGTTTCACAATGTTATAGGGCTTTGTACTTTGCACGGTATGCTTTCATCCTTTTTATCAATTTGTTTTTCGTTAAATGAATATTTCAGTTAGCCAATATTTATCTGCTTTTTGTCGTTTTTTACTATGATCATAAACCCAAATTCACAGACGAATGTGTCGAAGACTATCGACTGTCACATTAGTTTATTTAGTGTTCATATTAATCTTACTGCAGAACTGGGCAAATTTATTTCAATAAAGTAGGTATTTTGACTTTCGCGGCCAATAAAACCCCGCACGAAAGACGGCGTAAACCTAGAAAAGTTGCTGAGTTTTAATTGCTTGGCCCTGAAATCGAATATACAATCATTTTGGAAGCCTTTATAGGGAGTTGAAAGACTGTTTTAACCTTTAGCCCTCGCAGTAAAGTAGCTGAGGTGTTCTAAATAAGAATTGAGGTATCGCACAGTTTGCCACTCCTTTGGTAGTCCCCAAATAGACCACAAGAGTCCGCTGATGAACCTTCTCGGAGTTAATAGGCGTAATCTCGCACAAGACACGGCATAAACTTAGAAAATGTTTCTGTGATTAATTGGTTTTTGTTATTATTACTTGGGATGATTGAAGTTTGTTCCGTTACTGTTACTCTTTATCATGACATGATAGCCTACGTACTTTCCGCAATATTACTTATTGTGGATATGATAATTGCTATCAAGTTTGATGTATTTTTAGCATAATGTTTATATGTTTAAATATAGCATGAAGACGTTAAACGATGGGTGTTCAATATTTAAGACAGGTTATTTAACTTTTACTACATAGAAGCTGATATTTATTTCCAATATTTAAACGCACTTTCTCACCTACAAAAAGGAGGCAACTGGCTTTTCTCCGGGTACTCCGGTTTTCCCTGTCACAATTTCATTTCAGCAACAATCTCCACTATCATTTAATTTCATGCGTCATTCATTTAATCATTGCCCCAGGGGAGTGTGACAGGCTTCGGCAGCCGGCACAGTTCATATCCTCGCTGTTAGATGAGGATTTCATTCATTCCATTCCCTGACCCGGTCGGTCGACTGAAAGCTGGCTAAGGATTTTCACTTTCCTACCTCTGATTAATAATTTGGTGAGTGAAAATGCATGTAGTCTACACATGTAGTTGGTAACATGGAAATAACATAACTACATTAGGAATGTGTGATTATATATATTAATGATTTAGGCCAGCAAGTACTAAAAGCCGTACTTCAGCTAGTATTTAATAACAGTTAACAGAAAGAAGTGAGTACCTGGAGTGTCGGAATCCACATCTGTATATTTGTAAGTGTTATATTTGTGTTTGTATGCATGTTGTTGTCAATATATTATAACCTTACCAGATGACTTTAGTATCATTTCTGGGTTCCGGGTTTCAATGATGATGATGATAATTGTTGTTTTAAGGGGCCTAACATCTAGGTTATCGGCCCCTGATGGTTTGGGTGATCGTGAAGATGAAAACGAAAAGCGAACTTAAAACTAAAACTAACTACTAACCTACATACTAGAAGAAGAAATGGAAAACTAAAGGAGAATAAGGCAAATAAAGGACAGGAGGAAAAGAAATGCCCTCAACCCTCGAAGAAGGCGGATTGAGGGACTTCGAAGGAAGTAGAGCCATGAATGGCAGATAGGAAAGTGAAATAGGAGAGGGTCCGCCCCAAAGGTAAGGGACAAAAAGGGAAAACGGACCCAGCTCAGGAATCCCTCGGGGTCGCCAACTCCCGAACTCACCAGCCGTGAGCCCCTGAGGGTGTAGCATTATCTAGGGTGCACCAAAAGTGGAGGGGCTACACACACCCGGCCTCCTTAAGGGCCTTAAGCAGAAGGCAGGAGATAACATGAAAAGAAAAAGAAGGCTGACCCCTCGCAGAAGGAGGAAATCAGAAAAGATGAGACAAGGGCCAATTAAGGCGGGAAAGGAAGAGACTCCCTAGGCCTCGGATACCCTAATACCGTCGGGGTCGGAAGAGAACAAGAGTTGACCAAGTGAGGTCGACAGGAAAGAAGACAGAGAGGAGCCCGGCACAAGTAAGTGGAAGCAATGCCGGACTCAGCTGGGGTCCCGTGGTCGCCAACCCACGCCCCACTAGATGTGAGCCCCTGGGGGGCCGGGTTTCAAGGACGGCTTCAGACAGTTACCTCTGAGTATGGTAGTACTATGGCACAGTCGCTTCCCTCCCAACTTCATTACTTTATGTAGGGGCTCAATATACAATACAGGGTGATTCTCTATGTAGTTTACAACTTCAATAATGTGTAATTATTTATTGGAACCACTTACAGACTTGGTTTGTATGTTATCATATTGCAAAACACTTCAAGTTTTGACTCACGTAGTTTGTAGTTGCACAGTTGTCCGACACGCGCGCCACCTGTAATTTGTTGGAAATGACGTCTTTCACTGGAGCGGAAAGAGGGAAGTGCGTGTTCTGGTTTGAAGAAACCAAGTCAGCAACGAGTGTACAGCGGAGGTTTCACACAGAATTTGGCAAAGACCCACCCAGCAGACCAACAGTGTACAAATGGCACCAGACATTTACCGAAACAGGTTGTTCTGTGCTACACACAAAGGCGCCAGGCCGCACACCTGTGACTGGCGATGTGGTGGAAACATCCGCAGCCCGGAAAAATCGAAACTGGTATCCCTCAGACCACTGTTTGGCGGGTGTTGTGTCGACATTTGGCCATGAAAGCATACCGATTGCCCTTGGTTCAAGCACTAAGTGAAGCGGATAAACATACCCGACATGAATTCTGTGTTGAAATGATGGATCGCATCAGCCGTGATGAGCCATTCTTGAACAATGTGGTCTTCAGCAATGAATCAACGTTGCACCTTTCTGGCCGAGTCAACACAATTGTCGTATTTGGGGCATGGAAAAACCACATGGGCACCACGTGACAGCCCCAAAATTAACGTTTTCTGCGCTGTTTCGAGAGAAACAATTACCTGGCCGCCACGGTCCCCAGATTACACACCACTGGACTTCTTTCTGTGGGGCTTTGTGAAAGATAGGGTGTACATCCCTCCCCTACCTGCAAATCTTGATGAACGGAGACATCGCATCACAACAGCCATCGCGTCTGTTACCCCGGAAATGTTGGTTCATACGTGGCGGGAAATCAACTTCCGTTGGGATGTGTCCAGGATGACAAATGGTGCACACATTGAGCCGTAATGGATTTGTCAAAAAACTTGAAGTGTTTTGCCATGTAATGACATATAAACCAAGTCTGTAAGTGGTTCCAATAAATAATTACACATTATTGAAGTTGTAAACTACATAGAGAATCACCCTGTATTATGTACACTATTTACAGTACAACTACCATCTCAAGTTCATAACTAGAGTTCCATGTTTAAAGCTGAGAGCCAGAGATGGGCTTCACTTGAGACACAGTGTAAGTCTTCGATAGAGCCTCTGTATGCACGTAAAGGACACTCGAATGTAATGTGGTTCACTGTCTGTTCCTCTTCTCCGCAGTCACATTGAGGTGATGCCTTCCATCCCCATTTGTATAGAGTGGCTCCACATCTACCTTGGCCGGTCCTAATACGGTTTAGCGTCCTCCACTGTCGTCTGGGAAGGGAAAATCCATCAGGGCACTTACAGGGGTTCTTGATGATTTGGTAACGAGGATTGCAGATGCCATTGCTCTTCCCATGCGTCCGATACATTAAAGGAGGTGTCCTGTAGATTCATTGCAGTACGCCAAGAAGGGTGTCTGGATTTCAGTCGTTTGGTTGGAGAGGTTGCCATATCAGAATGAATAGGGAGGTGAGGATTGTTTTCTATTTTCTTCCATAAGTTAAGCAGTGACTGTGATCTTCTTAGGGATGGAGGTGGTATGTGGCTTAGGGTGGGAAGCCAGTGTGTGTAAGTAGGTCGGATGCACCCTGTAATGATACGCATTGCCTGGTTCAGCTGGGTGTCTACTAGTCCAATGTGAGCACTGTTAAGCCAAGTTGCGCAACAATATTCAGCGACGGAATAAGAAAGTGCAAGAGCAGTGGATCTCAGGACTTGAGCATTAGCACCCCAGGATGTAGCCGCCAGGTTTTGAAGGATGTTATTCCTGGTCTTGATCTTGGCTGACACATTGCAGAGGTGATTCTTGTAAGTCAACGACCTGTCCAGGGTGACTCCCAGGTATTTTGGGTTACTACAGTATTGTAGATTCTCTCCTCTGAATGGTATGGTTGGTTTGTACCCAGAACATCTATTCCGCAAGTGGAAGGTAGACACAGTTTTCTGAGGATTTGGTCTAAGGTTGTTCTGACGAAAGTAGCTGTCTAGGGTCTTTAAGTCTGATGTAAGCATCGACTCAGGCTCATCAAAGCATTGGTGTTGGGCGACCAATGCGATGTCATCTGCATACATGCATTTTTTTTATTTCGTTGCTGGGAGATCATATGAGTACAGGTTGAGTAGAGAGGGGCCAATACAGAGCCCTGAGGGAGTCCACCATTTATCTTATGTACTTTACTCCTGGAGTCTTCTGAAAGTATCTGAAAGTGCCTATTACTCAGCATGTCACTGAGTAATGTGGTGAGTTTCAGGCAAGGGATGATACTGATAAACTTAAGAAGGAGCTTATCTTGTCACACGGTTTCATATGCAGCTGTCAGATCTAAGAAGACACCCGTGCTTACCATTTTGTTCTCAAAGCCATTTTCAATATGGGTAACTAGTGCTAACACCTGTTCATCACATCCACCTCCAGGTCTGAATCCAGCCTGCTCGACTGGAATATGCTGATTGATTGTCGCAGAGATCCTTTTATGTATCAGCCTTTCCAGAAGCTTCATTGTAACACTGAGGTGTGCTATTGGCCGGTAACTCTCAACTTTTGTTGGGTCTTTAGTTGTTTTTAATACAGCTACTACTTTTGTCTTCTTGAAGAGTGAAGGTAGGTGACCTGTCTCTAGAATGTTTGTGAAGAAGTTAGTAAGCCATTTGACAGCAGCTGGTCCAAGATGTAGAATGAACTCTGGATATATACCCCTCAGAAGATAGTAAACTTTAAACGCCATTCAACTCCAAGGTTTAACGGAACAATTAAAGACTTGATAAAGATTCGCGACAGAGGCCGCAAGGAATTTTTAAAGACAGAACTTCCGGACGACTATGAAAAATTCAGAATTCTACGGAATAACACAAAGCAAGCGATAAGAAATGCTAAAGTTAAGTACACATATAACCACTTCAGAAACTGAAAGAATGCTGCAGCATCTTGAGCTGCAAAATCCCTTGGAATAGGGGCCAGCCCCCCACCAGATATCCAAATGCCAGTTTCCCCCACCAAGCTGAGCGATCATTACTTAAACGTAGTTCTCAACAGTAACGCAACAAGATGATCATGATGATCATGATAATTGTTGTTTTAAGGGGACTAACATCTAGGTTATCGGCCCCTAATGGTTTGGGTGATCGTGAAGATGATAATGAAATGGAAACTATAACTAAAACTAACTTATATACTAGAATAAATGGAAAACAAAAACAGAATAAGGCAAATAAAGTACAGGAGGAAAAGAAATGCCCTCAACTCTCTGAAGAATGCGAATTGAGGGACTTGGAAGGAAGGATAGCCATAAAAGGCAGAGAGGAAAGTGAAAGAGGAGAGGGTCCGCCCCACAGGTAATGGATGAAAGGGGGGGAAACCGGACCCAGCTCAGGGATCCCTCGGGGTCGCCAACTCCCGAACTCACCAGCCGTGAGCCCCTGAAGGTGTAGCAATATCTAGGGTGCACCTGAAGTGGTGGGACTACATACACCGTGCCTCTTTGAGGGCCTTGAGCAGAAGGCAGGAGATAACAGGAAAAGAAAAAGAAGGCTGACCACTCGCAGAAGGAGGGTATCAGAAAAGATGAGACAAGGGCCAATTAAAGCGGGAAAGGAAGAGACTCCCTAGGCCTCGGATACGGGGTCGGAAGAGAACAAGAGTTGACCAAGTCAGGTCGACAGGAAAGAAGACGGAGAGGGGTGCCCAGCACAAGTAAGTGGAAGCAATGCCGGACTCAGTTGGGGCCCCGTGGTCGCCAACCCACGTCCCATAAGATGTGAGCCCCTGGGGGGAACACAACAAGAATATCCCAGACCGCAGACCATTATAGACTACTTCCGCTGCCAAACCATGAATAGTTCTACTTTAAATACATATACCCAGAACAAATAGTTAAAGCGATCAGATCTATTCCTACTAAAGCTAAAGGTCCGGACAACATTCCAATCTCCCTTCTTTCAAATTGTCTCGATATATTCCTGCCTGCCATTTTACACTTGTTCAACTTCTGTTTACAAAACGGAGTAGGCTATACCCGACGCTCTGGAAGTGTGCGAATATACGCCCAGTGCGTAAGAAGAGAATACCTGCGTCTTGCAGTTATTTCAGGCCCATAAGCATACTTTGTGCTCTAGGCAAAGTTCTAGAAAGAATAGTGCATGAACAACTGTGTGAATATTTGACCGAGTTCCACATCCTAAATCCTCATCAATCCGGATTTAAGAAAGGTCATAGCACAACCACCACGCTCTTAAAAATAACGGATGACATACGCTCAGCAATTGACAAAAGACAGCTTACAATCCTATGCCTCTTTGATCTCAGTAAGGCCTTCGATTGCGTAAGCCATGAGTGGCTCCTTGCGAAGCTGCACTCCATTGTCTTATCGCGGAATGCTATTATTATTAACAGAAAAGCGCACGAATGTGCATAACATAGTGCACCCTTCAATAAAGCATGGTTTTCTCAAGATTCATCTACGGGGTCGTGTTCAGTCCTGACTGCGTTACACAGCAAAGTTCGCTTAAAAACAACATGATCTAATGAATAGAAAGGTCCATGACAGAGGCTATACTAGAAATAAAATGAATAACAAGTAGAATAAAAGAAATTTAATGACTGTAAATTATGTGCATAATAATAATAATAATAATAATAAATAAAAGAAATCCTCCCTGACTTTCACCCCCTTAAGAAATAAATATATTACTGAGCGGAAAGACTTCCTCCACACAACAAAACAATGTGAATACAGCTTCACTCAAAATGATTAATCATAACATAAAATTGGGCGGTAAGAACTCGCTCCTCACAACTTATGGATGCAAATCCATTATTTTCTGGTCAAGAAATTATATAATGCGTGGTGTACTGCTCTTTAATAAGAAAATGAGTACTGATGCGAGTCCGTTTACAACTGAAACAGTCATGTTGCTCACGGAGTTGCATCTTTTAAATCACACTACGGCTATGGGACCCACCCTTAATTAGCACACTATAATTACTACTGACACATGCAAGATCTAATAATACAAAAAGATGACGAATCTTCCTGAGATTCTAGCTGGTGCCAACGCACACAAAAACAAAGAGCATGCCAAAAAAAAAAAAGGCCAAAACGCTCGCATCACAAATTGGGAACGCAGCCTCGCACATCCTAATGCCATACGGGGTCATTGAACGCGTAAAATAAACACACAAGAAGTGAAGCAACAGCAACAAAATACAAGCCTAACGGCTGAAAACTATATATACATTTTTATAAAACGCCAGACAAACAGATGTATCGGGAGCTACCTTACAATTATGGACAACACCCATTTAATCAATCAAATACTCATTATAACCGATCAGGTTTTTGTGAATTTTAAACAACGTATTAAATTGAAGTACAGGACTCGGGACTGTTACTAATGACAAGTCGCGTTATCTGATTTGAGCGCACCCTTCTTGTATGAATCATCGCTGCCTGAACTATCTCACTCAGTCCTTCAAGCTAGGTGCTATTTCCATCTGGAAACGCAAACATATCTCACCCATCCACCTGGATGGCAAGAAAACACAAAATATACCACGAATCCAGCCTCGCGAGGTTATGAACTGGGCTGATGTGGAGCAAGTCAGAATAATCACAATGATATATTCTCGCTAACACATCATAAAATCACACCACGCACCATAAAGCTTGGACTGACCTACTCATAAACATACCAACTGGGTCGGCTCAAAACAGATCAACAATATTGCGTCCAAAGACACATTAAAATATACACACAAAAACTCGGGTGCAAAGTGCCATCCCGTACAGCTCTGCTGGAAAAGCAACTATCAAAATAATCCTGATCCGTCATAAAATTCTGCTCACAGATAATCTTTACCCTCCAAATTCTATTTTAATCTCAAATTAATTCAGTTCCATTTTTGTTATAAGGCATACCTCCGAATTATAATGTTTGACCGCGATTTACGCAAGCGAATGCGAGCACGAGCTGCGCGTCGTCCCGTATAGTTGAACCAAACAAAATCACAATATTTACAAAATACAAAGCGCTCGGCTTGTCCCATATTTAATGTGTCAGTAAACAAGAACTAAGAATCTACATTACCAAACAAACAAACAAACAAACAAACAAATATCTACAAAAATATGTCCCATAATACCATAGCTGATTTAATAAATAAATACATTCATTTGTACTCAATCCTTTAAAACAGCGTCAGGAAAACATCTGCAGCCATCACTCCTTTAAGATGCTTAGCTCATCATCGACATCTTCTGGCAAATGTCCTGCTGGTTCCAAGATCCGGCCTCGTTCCTAGACGTCATCTCGTGCTGAATTAAATAAAGTTTGTCAGATACACTCACGATAAATTTCCTATTAAATTCACCGATCAAGTACTAAATTCCTTGACAGTCTATTGGTGAATTATTTCGATGAACTGGTCCTATCTGGTAGTACTGGGACTACAAATAAATCACTGAAGTTACACTTATAACTTGACGAAAATGTTCCATGCTCA
This sequence comes from Meconema thalassinum, assembly GCA_946902985.2. Taxonomy (NCBI): domain Eukaryota; kingdom Metazoa; phylum Arthropoda; class Insecta; order Orthoptera; family Tettigoniidae; genus Meconema; species Meconema thalassinum. Next base: position 513,848,982 of record OX336392.1, on the reverse strand, counting down.
AATACATGAAAATATGCAGAGTATGCCTCGTGTCCTCGGACACCTGAGTAAAAGACCTTACGTCCTCAAATGCTCAAATAAAAATCAACGTTACGTCCTCAGACGCACAAATAAAAGTCATCTCTCGAAGCTTCCTGGACCATTATAAATGAAACTGGCTAGGGTAGGTGTGGAAGGGGATTTATGGAAAAATATTCCATAATAATTATCAGACTAGCATGCGATCGGTATCATTGAGTTCGTAGCAGTGTGGAGGTTACGATTATGCTGTAGCTGGCTCGAATCGATCGGGGAATTAATCCGTAGATAACTCCCGCGTTAATTTACCAGGGTGCGTTACCAAGCCGAGTTGCCGCTAAAACAGGGCGTCTTGATATTATTGGTTCAGACTCTTGTAGATCTTTGCGCGCTTTTACTTGTATTTCTGCCACAGGGGGTTAACATGAAGATTGACCAATTACATCGTAGCATTCGATATTCTTCTTGGCGCCAACACTCATAGCAACAAGCCATATTGTGCGCACCCAAGCCATCTCCGCGCTAAAAGTTGCACCTGTCCTATGTGTCATGAATATTATGCTACTTCCTAAAATACCACAGGAGCTTAAACCATTGTGTCCTCTCGGCCACTGATTTCTCAATATTTCCCAACACCGTCTGGCTCACATATCTGCTGTCTGTAGAAATGTATCAAAAAATGATGAATAATTTATTAGAATCCTTTATACAGCCTGTGGATAAAGGGTTCAATAGATTTACACTAGTGAAACAAACATGTTACAAAAGAGTTAATTGATGTGAAAAACATCATGATCCAGTAATCAATCAGGAATGTGTGCATTAAAGCATTCATTCATGACCAGTCATTATATTGTGAATTGAATGTTATTTGTGAAATAGAGCAACACTGTATGATGCTTTGTTCATTTTAAATGTTAGTCCTTGATATAATCACCGAGTGATTTCTGGTTATTTTTACATCGTGTGATGTGATATGTGTCACAGAACTGGTCACATAACGAGCACACGCAGAGTTCATTTGGGGCGTGGTAGGACATGTTTTTACATATTTTATGGTGGTACCCATGCACTGCTAACTTTATCACCACATGTCTTAGTTTCTGATTGGCGCTGATCCAGTTCCGGTTGATCATGGCATCCGTGCGGTAAAATTCTAGCGGAATGCCTTCTCTCTTATCTCTTCTCTCTGCTAGGTGCGCTTCAGCATTCTTTGTTGATGGAAGCTGTAATTTTGTTCTTATTTCTTCGACGAGGAAGGGTTCCCGTGCTAATTCATATGTTAGGCGGGAGCGCGTGTATTTTGAGATGCCCATTAAGGTTTTCAGGAATTAGGCTTTAACTCTTTCGATGGTGGCCAGATCTCTCTTAGTCGGTCCCATATCAAGTGGATCCCGTACGTGAGAATTGGTAGGATCTTTGCGTCAAACAGATGCATAGCTGTTTTTAAGGATAGCTGCTGTAGATTGATAATGTCGTACATGGCTTTCAAGCAAGCCACTGCTCTGTCTTGGATGTGTAGTCTGAATGTTCCGGTAGTCTGTAAAGTGATCCCAAGGTATTTAACTGCATTTACTATTTCCACTTTGTCCTCTTCATATTGCAAGTTGTCGTTTGCTGCTACACGCCCACCTTTCCGAAAGACCATCTGTTGGGTTTTTGTCCAGTTTATTTTCAGACTGTTATATCCTGCCCATTCTACCAGTGCTGAGAAGGCGTGTTGGAGTTCTTCCTTATTTGGTGATCCTAGGACCATGTCGTCCGCATATATGTAGATCACTGCGTCCTTTGATTTCTCTCGGATTGCTGTTGTTCCATCGGCTGTGGCAATATTGAACAGTATGGGACTGAGGGGGTCACCTTGCAACACTCCATTAGTTTGGGTGATTTCCTTTGTTTTGCATACTGCGTCATCTAGGGTGATCTGGTTGTATGCCAGGATATTTTTTACTAAGATTGTTAAAGGATTGTGATTTCCGATGATATTTTGAAGTTTCGATGTGAGCTTTCTTTTGTCAATTAGGCCGAAGGCCTTTGTATAGTCTACAAAGACTGCATAAAACTTTCCCTTTTGGAGTCGTTTTGCTTCCTCTATGTCATTTAACAGATTTTGAATTGCGTGCAAGGTTCCTCTTCCTCGTCTAAAGCCGAATTGTTCCTCCGGTATCTTGGAGTCGATTTCGTATACTATCCTGTTGGTTAGAATTCTTGTCAGTAACTTGAAGGTGTTGCTTTCCAGTGCAATTCCTCTGTACGAGTTGGGGTCGTTGATTTCACCTTTTCCTTTATAGAGAGTTTTAATGGTCGATTTTCTCCATTCTTCGGGAATATTTCCTGCTTCTAGGCATTTGGTAAAGAGCTTGGACCATAGTTCTGATAGGTATTGTGCCGATTCCTTTAGATGTTCGTTCAAAAACCCGTCTGGTCCTGCGGCCTTGTTACATTTCGTAGCATTGATTATGTCCAATACTTCTGTTTTAGTGATGGGGAGTATTTCTTCGTGTTGATCTCTACATTCAATTTCATATGCCGCTTGTTGACCTGTACCGTTAAGGATGAGAGTGAAGTGCGATTCCCATATTCCTATTTCTACGTTGCTAGATCTTGACGATCTTCTTGGTCTGATGGCTATGTATGGATCATTCATTGCTTCTTTGGCGATCCTCGCACCTTCTTTTTCTGTGTATTGAAAGCGTTTACGTTTTAGGAGATTCTTGTAATATCTCCGTGTTTCCCCATATACTCTCAGGTCCTCTGGTGTTGACGTGATCCTAGCTATATGTAGCGCCTTTAGTGTAGTTTGCCTTTCTGCATAACATTCCTTATCAAACCACGGTTTATGTCATGGTTTGAATCGTGCCAAGCAGGTCGGCAACAGAGAGTGGTCTTCTTCGATGGTTCCTCATCGAATTGGCTATCAGTAATAAGGGTCAGTTCTTGGGCCACTGTGCTTATCGCTTTATATAAATGATATGTCCAGTGTATTCAGTCCCTCTGATGCGCCTAATCATATAGAACTTTTCAACGAAGACATCGCTCACCTCCATCAGTGGACCCTAAACCATAACCTCCAGTTAAACATTTCTAAGACTCAACTTATATGCATTGGCTATACTAAACTTCTTAACTCTGTTGATCTTAACTCACTCCCATCGATAAAATTACTAGACAATGATATCCCCTACAGCAACTCTGTGAACAACCTAGGAGTAATTTTTGATAGAACCTTATCTTGGCGAGAGCATACCGCAGCTGTAATAAAGAAAGCTGTATCATCAATGCATATATTGATGCGGAATATCCCTTACAAGCCGTCAAAAATGCGCAAGCTTTTAATCTAAACCTTGATACTCCCTATCATCGAATATGGATCAGTGGTGTATAACGACTTATCAGACACACTTAACATAAAATTACAGAGTTCAAAATGCATGCGTTCGTTACATTTTAGACGTCAGGCGTGATGTACACATTACACCGTATTATGTGCAAATGCAGTGGTTGAAACTTCGTGAACGTAGGCAGCTGTCAATTGCGATCCTAACTCAGAAAATATTGTGTACAAAAAACACTGGTTATCTTTATAATGTGTTTAAGCCAATGAACTCCATCCAAAAGAGAGAAAATAGATTTACTGATTCTACTCTACAGATTCCTGTCCACTGTACAACTAAATGTAATAGATCATTCCTTTGCACAGCTTCAGGGCTATTTAAGAGAACCGGGACGTGTGATAGGCTCAAAATTGTCAACTTTTTTTCTTTTTAGCTTAAAAAAATCTCCCATCTTTCCTGAAGAATTTGGTGTATCAATTATTGTGCTGAAGTGATAGTTGATGCAATAAAATTAGGTTTAAACATAATGTTTTAAGGCTATACAGTAGATGCTAGTCAAACAGGCTTTTTCTGTTTTCCGTAAGTCATAGTTTTTGAAACATCATGTACCATTTTCTCAGAAACTATCAGATCAATGTATTTGAAAAGTGTAGTATCTAAGATCCTATATAGACCTACTAGTGGAAGTAAATTTATTCAGGTATCTTGATTAGTTCGTGGAGCCCAGCTTGAAAAGCACTGACAATTTTACAGAGAATTTCAGTTTTCTACTAGGATGTAAAAAAACTCAACTTCTGTAGACAATAGCACAATACTTTTACTTCATTACCTCAAAATGGTTTAAATATTATGCATGCAAAGTTTGCTGGGTCTGGTTTGAGTATTTGCTCAGAAAAAGGGACATGAGTTGAGGGAATTTTTAACAATATATTTCTTTAAGATTGTTTTTGTAATGCTCTCTCTGACACAAAATATTCAACATAGAAGGTTCAAATTGTTTTCAAATAATGATGAATGTACTCTGAATACACCAAAAGAACATTCAAGGAGATATCTATTGTAGTTTATGAGATATGTAACTAAACATCGGAAACTACATTTTTCTATAGATTCACACGTCCCGATTCCCTTAATACACTGAAGAAAATGGAAATTGCAACACCATGAAGGCATTGGTCATTTGTGTTGATTTTCAAGATATGGAACGATGCCATGTACTGTAGGTATGTAAACGATCAAAGTTTCAGACCCATTGGATTGTTGCTACAGGTCTCCCCACGTGATTGGTCGCGGAGGAATGAACTCCAGTATACGGACTCTGGTGTGGCGTAGTTGACTTGCAGTCTGTGCAGTGAAGTGTTCCCCGTCAAACATGCCTCGACGACAGAGACGAGCACGCTATCAACAACTGTCGCCGTTTGAGAGGGATCGGATAATTGGGCTGTGTGAGACTGGATTATCGCTAAGGACTGTCGCTACACGTGTTGGCCGACAGGCATCTATGATACAACGTGTATGGCAGCAGTGCTGAAATGAAGGTACCCACACTCGTAGACCTGGCTCAGGCCCAGCACGACAGACAACTGTGAGAGAGGATCGCCGCATCATTCGGATGGCCCGGATGGAACCCCATGCAACAGCAGCGCAAATTCGAGCAGCTGTGGCACCCCACGTTACACAACAAACAGTTGGTAATCGCCTCCGTGCAGCTGGCTTGCGATCCCGTGTCCTTGCAGAAGGTGTTCCATTGACCCCACAACAGCGACGTGTAAAGCTGGCCTGGTGTCGAGAACGATCGACGTGGGTCGACGAATGGCATAGGGTCGTCTTTAGTGATGAAACGCGCTTCTGTCTTGCCCGCAGTGATCGCCGGAATCGTGTGCGCCGACGTACCGGGGAGAGGGGCCGCCCAGACCTTATTGTCGAGAGGCACACAGGGCCAACACCAAGCATTATGGTCTGGGGAGCTCTTGGCTTTAATGTGAAATCACAATTACTGCTTGTTGAGGGCACGATGACTGCTCGACAGTACCTAGATAGGGTACTCAATCCAGTGGTTGTCCCTATGATGGCGAACATTGCTAATGGGATGTTTCAGCAGGACAATGCCCGGGTTCACACTGCACGCATCTCAAGAGAAGCTCACCACGACATCACAACCTTAGAATGGCCCGCCAGATCCCCGGACCTCAGTGCTATTGAGCATGTGTGGGACATGATGGGTCGACAACTGGCCAACCGTCCTCAGCCACCCACAACTCTGGAACAACTGACCGTGCAGTGCAGCAATATGGGCCACAATTCCTCAGGAAGCGATCCAGTCCCTATTTACTCCATGACTCGCCGAATTCATCAATGTAGTGCAGCTCGTGGTGGGCACATCCTGTATTGATTGTTGTCGTCCTAACTTGCGGTCAGAGGGACCTGAAAGTGTAATCATCGAATCACAACCGAACACTCGTCCTGCATGTTCAATTGCAGCAATGTTGCACCACTCCTTCTGGGTGTTGCAATTTCCATTTTCTTCAGTGTACATTCCACCTTCGCTCATTTACAAACCCTGTTAACAATACACAACTCAACACATACCTAATAACAAGATTCCTGAAGGAATACGAATCAAAAATATAAATAGTTCATACAAAATTTTTGAAATATATCCGTGCCATACAGCTTTTTATAATATTTTTAGTATCCAAGATACACTTCAGTGGAATTGATAGTAGTTCGAGTAATCTTGTCACTCATGTACTTGTTTTAGTAATTGATCATATTTTTAACGTACTATAATATTTTTCAATAGATTTAACAATACATTAGGTAGGTTATTTTTTAATTTAATTATTATATTCTAATTTGCATTATCCATCTTGTATAAAATGTTTGCTAATTGGCTTGTTTAGTTATAAGTATATATTATATTTTGTTTTATTAGTTGTTAAGCTAGGTTTAGTTTCTTTTTGCAAAACTTCAAGCCAGAACATCGTACTGTATAGGCTACATAAAGGGACTCTTTATCCTCAGTGGTAGTTCTATATGAATAAATTCAAATTCAAATTTCCTAATGAGCCGCCAAACTCCTCCTACTACTACCTATCCTTCTGCACCCCTACCTAAACAGCTCTTTCCACCAACAACCACATACACCAATACACCCGTAACTATCCAGCCCACTTTATCATCAACCACCACTGCACCCCAGGACTCTTCCTTTACCTACAAACTTTCTAACTTCACTGAACACCGACCCGACATTCAGCGAGTAGCTAACATTCTGCGATCCTTCCTCCCAGCCACATCCATCATTCAATTAATTCCACAACCCCATGGCATCATTGTTAAGACTCGAGGTGATGCCAAAGCCACCCTTATCAATAAGATGGGCCTGTCCCGCCTAGCTGACCACGTCACACTTGAACTCCTCCCACCCAAATCTTCCGCTCTCCCCCCGTCCGTCATTCGCCGACCCCCCCCCCCCCCCCACCACTCCTCTCTATAGTTAGCTACGGAGTAGATACCAACTACTCCGATAATGATATATAAGTACTACAAGAACTGCAATATAATCAACTTAATATTACCAAAGCAAGCCAAATTAAAAATCACCAAGGCCCAACTTCCCTAGTGCGTGTCCTCACTTTGGACCGACTCCTCCCTGAGGGCGCCTACCTTTATTGGCAGCGCCACAGAGTGGAATCTTCTCGTACTTCCACCCCTGCCCCTCTACGTTGTGACTGCTGTCAGATTTCAACTCCCACTCCATCGAACATTGCCCTATTCGTCAACCGGTTTGTGCACGCGGCCAACCCCATACTACCCGTCACTGCCCTAACCTTCAACATCCCCCTAAATGTAATCAATGCCAAGGAACCCACCCCGTCTACTCCCACCGATGCCCCAACAGTCGACACTTCTAAACCTGAACTCACTGCCCCTGTCCGCACCATTGATCCCGTTACACCCCCTCAATCATCTGATTCCCACTCCCCTCCATCCACCGAAGATATGATCCGGTTCCAAGCCATATGTCTCCAGAACCTACTTCTCTTCGATCGACTCCGGGTACTGGAAATCCTTAACTTTGCTACCGGAGCACGTTCGGCCTAAGCATGCAGGCCACCACTTCTGGACAAAAAGTCCATTTCCATTTCATACCAATGAACAATATTTAATTATGGCACAAAACAACATTACAGCTGCATCTGTTGGTATTCTCTATTTCAATATTGGCTCCCTACCCGCTAACCGTCCAGTTCTTGATCTTCTCCTTCCCAGCCATATTTCGGCTCAATGAGACTTTCCTCAAAAGTGGGTAGATTATTGGCTGAGGAATAACCCACCCACCAAGGGAAGATGATTAAGAAAAGGAAGTGGGTTTCGGACTGGAGAAAAAGGATAGAGAAATAGGATGAGAGTTCCACAAAAGTTATAAATTTAACCTTTAATGCACTTAGAGGCGGTTTCCACGGAAAATCCGTTCTCTGATACCTAAAATGGGTATGAGCTTGGTCTAAGCTGACGGGAAATACAGCTAGGACTTGGGCGGTTTGCAAGAGAGTGGCCCTAGTATATTCCCTCTCAAGCAGGCACAAAACTACTATAGGGCAGGGTGTTGGTCTGGCAAGACTGAGAGTAACAGATTTGTTGTATGTCTGTTCAAAGAAATTCGTTTTTGCAAAGTAATTCGAAGAATGCCAATAATTTGAATCAGGTTTGGTATTTCCAGTTCTCGAAATTATAGACTTCCTGAACAAGCGACCAAGTGCTTCCAGGAAGGATAATGACAAAAAATTATACCTTTGGGAGTAATTTTGGGGAGTGGACCAATGGTTGCATTTGGAAATGGCTAAGCTTTTACTCAGCGAGAGGCCGGCTAAAAGTTTAGGCAAAAAAAAACACTTATATTTTGGAAAACTGACCATAAGTTTTCGGAGAGGATCTCCACAAGCAGGTAGCTGGCGTAGCGAGTTTTACTTGCCTTACTGGCCAGTTAGAATTAGCTATTAAAGCTAAGAGAAACTTTAACGAGATTACCACTAAGAGTTCTTGCTCAAATGCAACGAGTGGTGAAAGCCCTATCAATAGATTTAATGGCATCGAGTAGGGAGAGCCAAAGAGAACAGGATCCTGCCTATCCGTTGTAGAAAAAATGAAAAGGCAAAAAGAAACGCTTAATTTATTTAACAATTCAAAGAAGTTGATAACTTTAATAAATATATATTTTCAATTTGGTTAACAAATTTGGGGTCACAGACCTCAGAAAACATTAAACGTTTGCTCCAGGCACTTAACAATTCTTTAGGTTTCAAACCTTATATATGTACTAAAATCTTTGTAAGATTTAAAAAAGACAAATGAAGTAATTAAAGTTTAAACATTCAATTGAGTACAAGGAGTGTACTTTAAGAAATTTCCAGGTAACTACTTTAGAAAAAAATACAACTTCGAAAATAACAAAGAAGAAAGAGGGTAGAAATAAGGAGAAGTTCCTATAACTTCTTATATTTATACAGAATTACTGTTGTTTATTATACAAATAAGGGCAGGTCACTTACTGTGAACCCTGAAGAGAAAATCAAAAGGAAGGTTCTCGACCTCCTATGTTTTAAGTAGGAATCACGAGCCAAATGGGGCAGTTTCCATTTCGTGAGACCTAGAAATAACTCACTCAAGAGTTGAAAGAATTGTTTTTCCTTATTATAAGGTAGAAACAATGTAAGTTTGAACCGTGTATAGGACACGTAGTTATGCAGAAATTAAGTAATGATAAACAAACAAGATGGAAGGGCACTTCGTTATAGTGACACCTTATAGAAAAGTTACAATTTTATTAATATGGTGTGTTAGTAGAAGGTTTAGGGAAGATCAATTGGGATTGAGGAGAAATGTTCATGGCCTTATTTAATGTAAACGGACGTTCGCGACGCGGAAGAAATACTGAAAGCACTGTTTCTCACTATAGTCTTTTGAATAGATGAAAAATTCACTGTAGTAACACGAAAGTTTATGGCAAAGAAAGTTATTGCAATGATGAAAAAGGACTGGTTGCACTAGATAGGCGAGAGTCTATTTCTTGAGAAGTTTGTGAATTACAATTAAATGCGCCATAGAACATTCCAGCGGTGGAAGAAAATTCGCTATTGTAGTAATTTAGAAGCAAGATTCTTCAATTTTAAATAGTATTCTCACAAGTGAGTGAAAAATACATGACGACAGGACTTGTAGATAAAGTTCAGGATCTGGAAGGTTCCAGAACGATCTTAATAGAAGAATGGGGCCAAAGTTAATCCAGCGGAGGAACTAGCTTGGTGAATTATAGACAGCGGGTATTAGATAATATCCCACGTGGTGAGAAGATTTCTCATTTAATTAGCTTAAGAAAAGCTACTTTCTATTAAGGTTGGCTTAGACAGACAAAAGCTCAACATGGCAAATCCCGCGAAGAATAATTGTTGTCCCAAATAAGTAATCTCACGCTGTCTATAAAATATCGTTAAAGCATGTAGAAGTTAAAACCATGAAGATGAGGTTAAAACTTTAAAGCTGTACTTATCTTGGTTGCATGTCGAAGGTGAAGTTCCCTTTGACGGATGCCTAGAGTGCCAACATGGCGTAGAGAGTAGAGAGTGTCTCTTGGTTTGAGGAGACTGGCTCTAGTTGAGCCCTGACTGATCGAGTCAACTGCCGATTTACAAGTGAGACCTGCTAAACAAAGCGCGAAGGGTCCAAGGAAGGGAAAGAGTGGGGGTAGGAGACAAAAGGAATACATATCAGAATAACCAACATAAGAAATTAAATTCTCTTGAGGAGATGGTCTTCAAAGAGTTGATAGCAGGCGATACTAGCACAGCATGGTGAGTGAAAAAGTAAACGATGTTCTCTTGCTCATGGAGATAATAGCTGGCGATGGTAGCAAAATCTGGTGGCCAGATGGATAGGTAAATCCTTTTGCACCAGGAAGAATTGAGGAGCTTCAGAGATTCGCTGCTAGATGACGCTAGGTGGGTCATGGAAGATATATCTCTAGAACAGACTCATAAAAGATATAAGCGACATGATCACCAAAGAGAAAATAGAAGATCACTGTTGGTGTTTGACAAAGAGGAAGGAATGAACAAGCAAAGAGCAATAAACTTTATATTCTCTCGTACCGTGTATTCCAAGAATACACCATACTGGGAGGGGTAAACACCAACAGAGAACAAATAAGCAGTTAAACATTTAAAGGTAATGGAGCGATCAAAGAAAGTGGTCTTGTGATCGGACCATTAGTGGTCAAGATTCTGACCACCCTGACTCTCCCATCTCTTCCAGGATAACACTCGGTCACTCTACCAGAGGTCCATACTAGGGGGGGGGGGGGGGTGAAACATCCCTAACCAATACCAAGTCCCCCACTTTAATGTCGGGACTGGAAAGAAACCACTTCTGTCTCCGTTGCAAGGAAGTTAAATATTCCAAGTTCCACCTCTTCCAAAAAGAATTACGGAGGGCTTCAAGTTTACGCCAAACGATAGGTAGATTAGAATCCCTGTAAGAATTGGGAAGAGGAGGAGGAGCAGAAAGAGAAGTGCCGATAAGGAAATGACCAGGTGTAAGTGGAAGCAGGTCATCAGGGTCATTGGAACGAGGAGTTAAAAGGCGAGAGTTAACTACACCCTCAATCAGAACGGATAGTGAATTGAATTCTTCATAAGTCAGAATGCGATTACCTAAGACTTTTCTAAAATGACGTTTAGTGAGCTTAACGCAAGATTCCCACCTGCCACCGTGATGAGGAGCGTAGGGAGGTATAAAGCGCCATTTGAAACCCTTTGAGTAGGAAAAATTAGAAATTTGTTCCATGGCAGGAGAGGAAGTGAGAGCTTTCTTCCACAGGGAAGCTGCGCCCTGAAAAGTGGAAGCGTTATCAGAGAACATCTCTGAAGGAACACCACGCCTAGCGGTGAAACGAGAGACAGCTGATAAAAAGTAAGAAGTAGAAGCATTCGTTACTAGTTCCAAGTGGATTGCGCCAGTAACCATGCAAACAAAGAGAGAAACATAAAGCTTACCAAACAATTTGCGTTTAGCTTCAGGAGAGTTTCGTTGATATTGGAACGGACCCATATAGTCCACACCAGTTAGAGCAAATGGGCGTATAGGAGAGGAGCGAAAAGAGGGCAGATCGCTCATTAATTGAGTATTGATTTTAGGTTTCGCTTTGAAACAAGGAATGCACTTATGAATTACAGAAGATACTTCATGAATTCCATTTATGATCCAGTACTTTTCCCTTAAGAGGCAAAGCAGAGTGCGTGTACCAACATGCAGATTGCGATAATGAAAGTCACGTATAATTAAGGAAGTTACGTGATGTTTGGAAGGCAAAATAACCGGATGCTTTTTGTCCTCAGAGAGCAAAGATTGCGAGAGCCTTCCACCTACCCTGAGTAACCCATGGTCATCAAGGAACGGGGCTAAAGCACGAAGACGACTGGATTTGGGAAGATCCCTTTTAGAAGAAAGTAAAGACAATTCAGAAGAAAAGGCTTCTTGCTGTGTCAGCTGTAAAACCTTAATGGTAGCGAGATTCAATTCATGATTGGTAAGGTGTGGTTTGGGGAGAAGAGGTTGGTCAACCACAAAATATTTCCATCTAAGGAGATAGGCGATAATTCGTATTAATTTATGAAAAGAAGAATAGCGGGACAATAAGGGATGAGAAGCGTTGGAAACAAGACACGAAGCAATGGATGGAGGTACTTTAGCGTCAGGCAAATTGGAGTTTGTAGCTGGAGGTTTAGAAGGCCATGAAGAAGAGTCTTCGATTAACCACGAGGGCCCATGCCAGTACAACTGGGAAGCTGCCAATTGAGAAGGTAAACAACCACGAGAGATAATATCGGCTGGGTTATCAGCACTGGGCACATGCCTCCATTGACATCCAGAAGAAAGAGTTTGAATTTTGGAAACCCTGTTTGCAACAAAAGTTTGCCAGTGAGAGGGGTTCTTGGCGATCCAAGAAAGGGTGATCATGGAATCGCTCCAGAGATAGATTTGCGAGAATTCGACTTTTAATACCTCCCGTAATTTCTTAACAAGTTCTGCAGCCATGAGTGCAGCACACAATTCAAGCCTAGGCAAAGTGATAGTTTTAAGAGGAGCAACCTTCGATTTGGCACAAACAAAGTTGGAAACTGAGGATCCATAGAATGAACCGTGATAAACTAAATATGCGCAGCAACCGTAAGCTTTTTCAGAACAGTCCACGAACACATGAAGGAAAAAAGGTGCATTAGAATGAGCGTTAATTAAATTCCTAGGAATTTCAATAAGGGAAAGATCCAGCAAATTGCTGCGAAACGAGAGCCAACGATTAAGAAAAGAAAGAGGGACAGTGTCATCCCATTCACATTTGAGCGACCACAGCTCTTGCATGAAGAGTTTGGCTATAACGATAACTGGGGCAAGGAATTGAAGTGGATCACAAATTTTTGCAATTTCAGAGAGAATTTGTCTTTTTGTGTTAGAAAGCTCTTCTGCGAGCGAAACTTTATAGATGAGAGTGTCAGTGCTAGTGCACCAATGAACTTCTAGAGTTTTTATAGATTCAGAGTTTCCACAAATTTCGACAGAAGAAGGATCTACGTCTTCGATGGGAAACTGGGCGAGTAACTCAGGGGAGTTGGAATTCCACTTATGAAGTGGGAAACCTCCATTCCTTAGCAATGCCTGAAGTTCTAAAGACACAAAAGAAGCTTCCTCCAAAGTGGGGAAGGACTGCAAATAATCGTCAACATAGAATGACGTAGTTAGTGCTTCAGAGGCTTTGGAATTAAATAAATGACCATCTTGTGAGGCTAGCAAGTGTAGGGATCGGATAGCAAGGAAAGCAGAGGGTTTTAAACCATAAGTAACCGTTTTTAAGCGAAATATCTTAATGGGCTTACTGATTTCATCACGCCACAAGATTCTTTGAAGATCTCTTTGTTCCGGTTGAATTAAAACTTGACGGTACATCTGTTTTATATCAGCTATGACAGCTATGGGAAATAATCGAAAGTTTAAGAGTATAGCAGATAGATCTGACTGAATAGCAGGACCAGAATAAAGAGTGTCGTTAAGGCTGTTGCCATTAACGTCGGGTGATGAACCATTGAAAACAACTCGGATTTTATCTTTTACAAGAGGGTTTTTCCACACGGGATGATGATTTAAATAAATCGTTTCAATTGGGGGGTGCAATTCATCATCAGATTTGTTAACAACTTCCATATGATCTAAGCTTTCATACTCATCCATGAAATCAGTATACTGCTGTTTAACAAGGGGTTCTTTTTTGAATTTGCTCTCGATAGCAAAGAGAGCTTTTCGAGCTTTGGGCTGAGAGTTAATAAGTTTGGGAGGATTATGTAATCTTGGCATTTGAACAACGAACCGGCCATCAGAAGAACGAGTGGTGGTGTTCAAAAAAAGTTGCTCACAGAATTCATTTTCTGAAGAGGTTACATTAGGAGGATCAACGCTTTCAAGCCTCCAAAACTGTTCCAGGTCAGTATTGGAGAAGTAACATTGCGATGCAGGTTGGGAAGAATAATGGGGAAGTTGACCTGTGACGATCCATCCAAAATTAGTGTCTCTGGCGACCACGTTTGAGGATAACTTGCGAACCTGTTTACGAAGGCAATTCCAGAAAACATTGGCACTAAAGAGTATGTCAATAGGATTTTGCATGTTGAACAAAGGATCGGCTAGCCTTAAATGTTTAACCCTGAAATATCCACAGAGTGACTTGGAGTGTCTTCTCCAATGCTATTGAGAATTAGACAATTAAGTTTAAAGAAGTAGTTTCTATGACAAATATCTCTTATGGTTAGCTTCGAGAATTGTAAAGCTTGCGATTTTGAGCTGTTGATGCCCGACACGTTGATAGAAGTGGGGTTTACAGGTAGGCCTAGTTTTCTAATCAAGGAATTAGACACAAAATCATGAGTTGCCGCTGAATCTAGAAGACCGCGTGCACGGACCCAGTTGCCAAAGTTATCCTGAACTTCGATTTGGACAGTAGACAACAATACTTGAGCACTGCGAATGGACTTGGCATTTTGAATATACGATGAAGCATTAGAACTGTTAGCACTATCATTTTTCGGAGAAGTAGATGCTGTCGATGACCTTGCCTGTTCATGACGATGTAGCAAAGTGTGATGAGCCTTTTCACAATGGTAGCAAAGTCTTGTGGACTTGCAATTAGAAGCAGAATGAGTAGGCGCTAGGCAATTGAAGCAATGTTTGTTCTGGGAAACTAATTTTCTTCTGTCGTCGACTGACATTTCTTTAAAGGATTTACAGAGGTATAGGGCATGGGGATCTTTACAAAGTATGCATTTTAAAGGTTCGTTTAAACTCTTGCGAGGTTCCGCTTTGAGTGTTTAAAACCATAGAGCTAGCAACACGACGTTCACTAGACCTAGTTGGGTAACCAGTAGAGTTTGATTTAAATTTAGATGAGCTGGACCCGGGTTTTTGGGTGTTAGACACTAAGCGTTCGCTTTTAGGTTTGATAGACATTAATTCAAATTTGGAACTCGGGGAAGAGGGTTCACTTTGATTAGCTAGAGCGGTTAAGAGTTGGCATCTAGCGTTTATAAAAGTGACTAAATGCTCGTAAGAGTAGTCGTCTTCTTTGGAAAGTTCAATTTCCCAAGCTTTAAGGGTAGCAGCATCAACTTTAGAAACCACTAAATGTATTAGGAAAGTATCCCAATGTTCAGTAGGTTGATCTAATTGGGACAGAGCCTTAACGTGAAGTTGTGTAGTGTCAACTAGAGTACGCAAACTAGTGACGTCATTGTGCTGTGACGCAGGCAGGTTGAATAGAGCCTTCATATGGCGTTGAATACGTAACCGTAAATTTCCATATCTTTCTTTTAATAAGTTAAAGGCAATGGGGTAATTTTCGGCACGTAGAGGAAGTGCTTCAACTAATTGCAAAGCTTGACCTCGGAGGATAGATCTCAAGTAATGAAACTTGTAAATGACTTGAATGTCTTCATTGTCATGAACAAGGGAGCAAAATAATTCATAGAAAGAATCCCAAGTAGATTCATCTCCAGAGAAATGGGGTAAATCAATTTTCGGTAAAATTGGTTTGGGCTTATGAGAATCTTCACGGAAAGAGGTTTGTGGTTCGTGAAGGGAACCAAGAACAGAAGCGTCCTATTTCTGCTCCTCTTCGAGTTGGCGTATTATTTTGAAAGCAGAACCTATGCCTTCGTAATATTGGTTTTCTACTTCGACTTGATCTTCGGCTTGATTGAGCATACAAGTTTCTATTTCAGTTTGAATGTTACAATAATTTTCATAAGAACGTTCAAAATCCCTTACACGATGTTTCAACAAGTCTAATTGAGCTTCTGAGGGATCTACCTCTTTTATGTACTTTCTGAATCGGGTAATTTGCCCTTTATAGGATGCTCGTTTAGAAGTAAGTTTTTCATCCTTATCCTTTTCAGTAGGAGCCATGTTAAAGAAAATAGATTGATATATAACTCACGAAACTGTGGAACCTTGGAAATGCTGTCAAACTGGCAGCAGCGAATAAGTAGAAAGAACAGGACACACCAAAGGAGACAGGAGCGGCCTCTTTCCCTTTCACAGGCTTTGCACGATGTGGTTATAGCTGAAAGATTCAAAGCAGATATTAATAATTTGCAAAGTATTGCCAAATGATCTTTTAAACAGAAAAATGACAAATGGACCCTCCCGGGTTTCTGGGACCAAATTTTGGGTAGATTATTGGCTGAGGAATAACCCACCCACCAAGGGAAGATGATTAAGAAAAGGAAGTGGGTTTCGGACTGGAGAAAAAGGATAGAGAAATAGGATGAGAGTTCCACAAAAGTTATAAATTTAACCTTTAATGCACTTAGAGGCGGTTTCCACGGAAAATCCGTTCTCTGATACCTAAAATGGGTATGAGCTTGGTCTAAGCTGACGGGAAATACAGCTAGGACTTGGGCGGTTTGCAAGAGAGTGGCCTTAGTTTATTCCCTCTCAAGCAGGCACAAAACTACTATAGGGCAGGGTGTTGGTCTGGCAAGACTGAGAGTAACAGATTTGTTGTATGTCTGTTCAAAGAAATTCGTTTTTGCAAAGTAATTCGAAGAATGCCAATAATTTGAATCAAGTTTGGTATTTCCAGTTCTCGAAATTATAGAGTTCCTGAAAAAGCGACCAAGTGCTTCCAGGAAGGATAATGACAAAAAATTATACCTTTGGGAGTAATTTTGGGGAGTGGACCAATGGTTGCATTTGGAAATGGCTAAGCTTTTACTCAGCGAGAGGCCGGCTAAAAGTTTAGGCAAAGAAAAACACTTATATTTTGGAAAACTGACCATAAGTTTTCGGAGAGGTTCTCCACAAGCAGGTAGCTGGCGTTGCGAGCTTTACTTGCCTTACTGGCCAGTTAGAATTAGCTATTAAAGCTAAGAGAAACTTTAACGAGATTACCACTAAGAGTTCTTGCTCAAATGCAACGAGTGGTGAAAGCCCTATCAATAGATTTAATGGCATCGAGTAGGGAGAGCCAAGCAGAACAGGATCCTGCCTATCCGTTGTACTAGAAAAAATGAAAAGGCAAAAAGAAGCGCTTAATTTATTTAACAATTCAAAGAAGTTGATAACTTTAATAAATATATATTTTCAATTTGGTTAACAAATTTGGGGTCACAGACCTCAGAAAACATTAAACGTTTGCTCCAGGCACTTAACAATTCTTTAGGTTTCAAACCTTATATATGTACTAAAATCTTTGTAAGATTTAAAAAAGACAAATGAAGTAATTAAAGTTTAAACATTCAATTGAGTACAAGGAGTGTACTTTAAGAAATTTCCAGGTAACTACTTTAGAAAAAGTTACAACTTCGAAAATAACAAAGAAGAAAGAGGGTAGAAAAAAGGAGAAGTTCCTATAACTTCTTATATTTATTCAGAATTACTGTTGTTTATTATACAAATAAAGGCAGGTCACTTACTGTGAACCCTGAAGAGAAAATCAAAAGGAAGGTTCTCGACCTCCTATGTTTTAAGTAGGAATCACGAGCCAAATGGGGCAGTTTCCATTTCGTGAGACCTAGAAATAACTCACTCAAGAGTTGAAAGAATTGTTTTTCCTTATTATAAGGTAGAAACAATGTAAGTTTGAACCGTGTATAAGACACGTAGTTATGCAGAAATTAAGTAATGATAAACAAACAAGATGGAAGGGCACTTCGTTATAGTGACACCTTATAGAAAAGTTACAATTTTATTAATATGGTGTGTTAGTAGAAGGTTTAGGGAAGATCAATTGGGATTGAGGAGAAATGTTCATGGCCTTATTTAATGTAAACGGACGTTCGCGACGCGGAAGAAATACTGAAAGCACTGTTTCTCACTATAGTCTTTTGAATAGATGAAAAATTCACTGTAGTAACACGAAAGTTTATGGCAAAGAAAGTTATTGCAATGATGAAAAAGGACTGGTTGCACTAGATAGGCGAGAGTCTATTTCTTGAGAAGTTTGTGAATTACAATTAAATGCGCCATAGAACATTCCAGCGGTGGAAGAAAATTCGCTATTGTAGTAATTTAGAAGCAAGATTCTTCAATTTTAAATAGTATTCTCACAAGTGAGTGAAAAATACATGACGACAGGACTTGTAGATAAAGTTCAGGATCTGGAAGGTTCCAGAACGATCTTAATAGAAGAATGGGGCCAAAGTTAATCCAGCGGAGGAACTAGCTTGGTGAATTATAGACAGCGGGTATTAGATAATATCCCACGTGGTGAGAAGATTTCTCATTTAATTAGCTTAAGAAAAGCTACTTTCTATTAAGGTTGGCTTAGACAGACAAAAGCTCAACATGGCAAATCCCGCGAAGAATAATTGTTGTCCCAAATAAGTAATCTCACGCTGTCTATAAAATATCGTTAAAGCATGTAGAAGTTAAAACCATGAAGATGAGGTTAAAACTTTAAAGCTGTACTTATCTTGGTTGCATGTCGAAGGTGAAGTTCCCTTTGACGGATGCCTAGAGTGCCAACATGGCGTAGAGAGTAGAGAGTGTCTCTTGGTTTGAGGAGACTGGCTCTAGTTGAGCCCTGACTGATCGAGTCAACTGCCGATTTACAAGTGAGACCTGCTCAGCAAAGCGCGAAGGGTCCAAGGAAGGGAAAGAGTGGGGGTAGGAGACAAAAGGAATACATATCAGAATAACCAACATAAGAAATTAAATTCTCTTGAGGAGATGGTCTTCAAAGAGTTGATAGCAGGCGATACTAGCACAGCATTGTGAGTGAAAAAGTAAACGACGTTCTCTTGCTCATGGAGATAATAGCTGGCGATGGTAGCAAAATCTGGTGGCCAGATGGATAAGTAAATCCTCTTGCACCAGGAAGAATTGAGGAGCTTCAGAGATTCGCTGCTAGATGACGCTAGGTGGGTCATGGAAGATATATCTCTAGAACAGACTCATAAAAGATATAAGCGACATGATCACCAAAGAGAAAATAGAAGATCACTGTTGGTGTTTGACAAAGAGGAAGGAATGAACAAGCAAAGAGAAATAAACTTTATATTCTCTCGTACCGTGTATTCCAAGAATACACCAAAAAGTACTCATCACCCCATATTCTCCCACTACACCCTTTATCGTGCCGACCGTCCAAACATAGCTCGTGGAGGGGTAGCTATAGGTGTTCATAACCGGTCCCCCCCACCGCCTACTCCAACCTCGACGATTCCTCCACATTCCAGAATTCCTGTCTGTCATGGTACAATTCCCCAACACTCCAGTGATAGTCGCCACAGCATATAGTCCCCCCAGAACATCCCCTCCTCTAGATTATTTTAATTTTACAGACTCCACTTTTCACCACTATGTGTTTGCTGCCGACATCAACATAAATAGTCTCCTGATCCATGACAGACACCATCTTGATGATATTCTTAGTACCATGAATGGCCAGCGTATACCAATTCCTCCCCACACCATGATGCGAAAGCAGTCCAACTCTGAAATCGCAATTGTATCTTCTTCACTAGTCCACAACTGCTCTATACAACTCGCAGGCATTGGCAGTAATGACCTTGACCCCATCTATATTAAGATTCCCTCTCTTACCCTCCCCCGTTCCCCCTCAGCACCACCACCATCATTTATGAGACCTAATTATTTAAAAACAAACTGGGAAGCTTATATGATGATGATGATAATTGTTGTTTTAAGGGGCCTAACATCGAGGTTATCGGCCCCTAATGATCTGGGTGATAGCGAAAATGAGAATGAAATGGAAACCAGAACAAAAATTATGTGAGACGGAAAATACGTACAAAGAGCAACTCAGATGGAAACAACTCACAATATGGTCTTACAAAAGGGAATTTAGAACGAAAAGATTCACAAAAAGGAAAGATTGAAAAAGACCCACAAAACGTAGGCTAGATTCAAACTACGTACAAAATGCAATGTAGCGTCGAAATACTTACAATATGCAACTGAAATTCAAAATACTTACAAAATGCAAATGAGATCGAAAATACGTAAAAATGCAATTGAGGTTCAAAATACTTACAAAATGCAATTGAAATTGAAAATACACAATGCAATTCAGATTGAAATAGGCCCTATCCCAGTTCAAATCCAAATTATTCACAAAGTGCAATAGAAATTCAAATTACTTACAAAATGCAATTGAAATTGAAAATGCTTAAAAATGTACGGTAGATTCAAACGACTCATGTGGATTGACAATACTTACAAAATGCAATTTAGATTGAAAATACTTGACAAAATGTAATTTAGATTCAAAATACCCACAAAATGCAATTGAGAATCAAAATATGTGCAAAATGCCCACCAAACAAAATGCAATTTAGATTCAAAATCCGTGCGAAATGCGGTTTTGGTTGAAAATACTTACAAAATGCAATTGAAATTCAAAATACTCACTAAAAGGCCCGTCTACCTATATTGAAAGACTTACTAAAAAGCAATTTAGATTGTCAATCTTTACAAAATGCAATTCAAGTTGAAAACAATCGCGAGATGTAATTTAGATCGAAAAAACTTACAAAATGCAACGTAGATCAAAAATGACAGTGCGGGAATCTTAAAGAGAAAAGGAAATATAAGGAACAGAGGAGAGGGGAGGAGAGGGGAGAGAGGAGAGGGTCTGCCCCAAAGGTAAGGGACAAAAGGGGAAAACGGACCCAGCTCAGGAATCCCTCGGGGTCGCCAACTCCCGAACTCACCAGCCGTGAGCCCCTGAGGGTGTAGCATTATCTAGGGTGCACCAGAAGTGGTGGGGCTACATACACCCTACTTCCTTGAGGGCCTTGAGCACAAGGCAGGAGGGAAAAGGAAAAGAAAAAGAAGGCTGACCCCTCGCAGAAGGAGGGAATCAGAAAAGATGAGACAAGGGCCAATTAAGGCGGGAAAGGAAGAGACTCCCTAGCCTCGGATACCCTAATACCGTCGGGGTCGGAAGAGAACAAGAGTTGACCAAGTGAGGTCGACAGGAAAGAAGACGGAGAGGAACCCGGCACAAGTAAGTGGAAGCAATGCCGGACTCAGCTGGGGTCCCGTGGTTGCCAACCCACGTCCCACTAGATGTGAGCCCCTGGGGGGGGGGGGGGAGGGGGAGGGGAAGCTTATAGCTCTTTTATCAAAGAATCCCTTTCCGAGGCAATAATCCCACACAATTCCAATGAATTAAAATCCCTCATTACCCTCTTGGAGACCACCCTCATTAACGCTGACCTACTTTACATCCACAAGACAAAAATTACTTCGAGCAAGCCGCCTATTCCGGCCAAAGCGATCCAAATTCTCAAACTCTCTAGGGCCTACCTCAGTACATTTGAAAGAGTCTTACTGACGAAACACAGACAATATCAACGACATGACAGGTCCTATATAAAAGCCATTAAGAAAAAGAAGTGGAACGACGCCTGCTCGAGCCTAGCCCAGGAATCAAAACTCGCCCCTTCTGGAACAAATTCAAACCCCTCACTGATCAAAAAACCTCGGAAAGCCAGTACCCCATCCAGGGGCCCAACGACCATTTATTCTCTGACCAAGACAAAGCAGATACCTTTACCAACTACTTTACTAACATCTACAGCGACGCACCCCAAATCCGACACAACTACTCAGACTGTTAGAAATGTGGACAGAAAATGGCACCTCTTGAGACTTTGGTAAATCAGATTGAGTTTGTTAGTTCTTTTGAATACGTGTTTTTCGCATTATTGTGGAATGCATAGAGTTGAATTCGAGTGGAATTGTGAGTGTATTATGACAATAAATATGGTGAGAAAGCAATAGGTAATACAGGGAAGTGATAAATCGGGTAGATTTGTCGACGTTCCAACATGACCCCGACGTGATATAGTGGTGCAGATATCGGTAAGTTCAAGTTGAATACGGTAGTTATTATTGTGAATGAAATGGCAAGAAACGAGCACCAGTGAGAGCAATATTCACAAAGACGTACGACGCGTTCATGCGTGAACTGAGTGAGCAGATCCCCAAAAATGAAGTTGTGAAAACTAGATTTTCGACCTTGGAGAGGCTTAATGGTGAATTACGTGAACTTGATGAACAGATTTCTACTACATTCGTGGAAGATGATAAGAATACAGAGTCAGATTTTGAAAAATAGTATGAATCGGTTGCAGAATATCAAGAGAAAATGGACTATGTACGTGTGAAGATGGAGGCGTATAACGTAAGCTTTTCACAGGTAGCACCTAACCTGGCTACTGGATCCGTCAGTTTTTCCCCAACCTGTAGAACGAAGTTGAAGTTGCCCAAGATCGAACTGAAGAAGTTCAGTGGCGATATCAAAGATTATCTCGGCTTTTGGAGTCAGTTCAGACGTATTCATGAAGACGATGATACATTTCAGTATTTAATACAGGCTACAACAGAGGGCTCCAGGACTCGAGGTATTCTTGACAGCTTTCCGTGTACTGCTGAAAACTACAACAAGGCTGTGGAGTTCTTGAGAAACAGAGAGGAGCTACTGGTTGAATATTATGTGCGGGAGATGTTATATTTAGTGATTAGGAATGTAACTGAAGCCAAAAATAAATCTTTCACTGCTCAAGTGTATGACATGCTTGCATCACATCTGCGTGCTTTAGAATCATTAGGTGTTACGTCAGATAAGTATGCCGCCATGCTATTTCCTCTTGTGGAATCGTGTATACCTGAAGAGATGTTGAGGGTATGGCTAAGAAACTGTAACACGGACAGTGATAAGAAAAATGGGAACAGAACATACGAAGATAAGTTACAGAACCTATTATTGTGAGAAGTGAAGTGGAAGGCGAGGAGAGGATTTTCCTAGCAAAATCAGGCTTCAGGCTATGTGAGGAAAGTGACAGAGCAGAACGGATTGTCGATCAAGTTTTCCCTACAGCGACAAATCTCCTATCAGGTGAGAAGAATACAAACTACATTAATTGTTTGTTCTGTGATAAACCGCACGACAGCAAGGATTGCTTCGTGGCTCAGATACTATCTCGTGAACAGAGGCAAGCTGCCTTAAAAAGGAAGAATGGTTGCTTCGTCTGTCTCAAACTGGGGCATAGGGCAAGAGATTGTAAGCAGAGAATTAGTTGTATTGTCTGTTTCATTAGAGACTGTACGATCATGTGTCCAGAGATACCATCCATGAAGAAAATGCAAGTTACAGAAGAAACCATACCAAACCAGAATACATCTCTGTCAAATCAATGCTATTCAGAAGTAATTCTGCAGACTCTGTTAGTGAATCTGGAGAATAATGGAAGGAAGCGGGCGGTAAGAGCTGTTATCGACACAGGTTCACAACGTTCGTATATACTGAAGAGAATAGCACGAGAAATGGGGTTTCCCTCCACCAAATTTGAATCTGTGATACATTGTTTGGAGGGATCGTGACGAAGAAGATGGATCATCAGTGTAATAAAATTTGTTTGAAGAACATAAAAAACGATTATTCTTGCTTCATTGAAGTGTTGGATCAGCCAATAATATGTGGATCTATCACACGTCCTAAATCAAATTCTTCTATTGAGGAGCTTAAAAGGAAGGGAATATTTCTCACAGATATTGGGCGTGGACAGCCGGCAATTGAAATCCTGATTGGGGCTGATGATACACTGGAGAGATGCATGAACTAAAGTGCGGACTAACAGCTGTGCGGACAAGGCTAGGGTGGGTTGTCATGGGAAAGATGAAAGAATCATCTAATCAAACCACTCATGCATCAATGTTGACCAACCTCCTGACCCGTACTAATCACCTGTCATAGTTGCGGAGACGGGATGTTCTTGGAATTATAGATCCCTGTGAGAAAAAAAGCGAACGAAGAAATGGAAGCTGCAGTGATTGACCATTTTAAGAAGACAGTAAAGAGGAACCCTGAAGGGAGATATGAAGTCTGTTTACCCTGGTCAGAATACAGTGACACGCTTCAGGATAATCGAGTGGTAGCTGAGAAGAGATTGCTACCATCAACTGCAAATTGAAACAGAAAAATAAGTTCAATGCCTACAACGAAGTACTTCAAACATGGTTGAATGATGGAATAATTGAAGAAGTCAGTGGAGAAGAAGACAGGGACGCTAGACAATACTTGCCACATCGAGGAGTTTTTAAGGATAATTCTACAAGTGTTAGACCTGTCTTCGATGCCTCATGTAAATCTAAAGGTACGCGATCTTTAAATGATTGCTTGGAAAGGGGGACTTTCGTCCAAAACAGGGTGAACGAAATACGCACCAACACTAAGGCTGAAGATTGAAGACATATTCCAGGTCGTAAGAACCCAGCTGACCTAGCTTCCAGAGGTTGTAACGTTAGTACACTTGTGGAATCACGATGGTAGGAGGGACGACCGCAGAGGAAGAGTCGCAATTTACTCTGCAAAAGGCGAAGACTTCAAGAAGTGGCAGAGAGATGAGACTTCCCTTAAGATTTTCAAATATGCCAATTGATAGGTTGTGATTATATGTTTCAAATCAAAAGGTGTGAGGATGTTAGAAATGTGGACAGAAAATGGCACCTCTTGAGACTTTGGTACACCAGATTGAGTTTGTTAGTTCTTTGGAATACGTGTTTTTCGCTTTGATTGTAGAATGCTTAGAGTTGAATTCGAGTGGAATTGTGAGTGTATTATGATAATAAATATGATGAGAAAGCAATAGGTAATACAGGGAAGTGATAAATCGGGTAGATTTGTCGACGTTCCAACACAGACCATGTGGTCGTTAGCAAGCTAACAGACCCCCAACTCCCCCACGTGACTCCCTGTTTCGACCATCTCCCGACATTAAATCCCATTTCACCACTGAACCAACCCATAAGGGCAGACGACATTAAGTTCCAGCTAGGCAAAAGACGTAATATGCTCTCGGAACAGACGGGGTGGTATATCTCTATATCAAACAAGCTCCCTTCATCTTCCTCCACTTTTTAGCCACTGTCTAAACATTCATCCTATATACATGATGATGATGATGATAATTATTGTTTTAAGGGGCCTAACATCTAGGTTATCGGCCCCTATTGGTTTGGGTGATCGTGAAGATGATAATGAAATGTAAACTATAACTAAAATTAACTACTAACTTATATACTAGAAGAAGAAATGGAAAACAAAAGGAGAATAAGGCAAATAAAGGACATCAGGAAGAGAAATGCCCTCAACCCTCGAAGAATGCGGATTGAGGGACATGGAAGGAAGGAGGGCCATGAAAGGCAAATGGGAAAGTGAAAGAGGGTCCGCTCCACAGGTAATGGATAAAAGGGGGAAAACCTAACCCAGCTCAGGAATCCCTCGGGGTCGCCAACGCCCAAACTCACCAGCCGTGAGCCTCTGAGGGTGTAGCTATATTTAGGCTGCACCAGAAGTAGTGGTGCTAGATACACCCTGCCTTTTGAGGGCCTTGAGTAGAAGGCAGGAGATAACAGGTAAAGAAAAAGAAGGCTGACCTCTCGCAGAAGGAGGGTATCAGAAAAGATGAGACAAGGGCCAATTAAGGCGGGAAAGGAAGAAACTCACTAGGCCTCGGATACCCTAATATCGTCGGGGTCGGAAGAGAACAAGAGGTGACCAAGTGAGGTCGACAGGAAAGAAGACGGGAAGGAGCCCGGCACACGTAAGTTGAAGCAATGCCGGAATCAGCTGGGTCTCTGTGGTCGCCAACCCACGTCCCACTAGATGTGAGCCCCTGGGGGGTCATCCTATATACAGGTAACTTCTGATCACATTGTAAGACAGCAAAAATTATTCTATTCCTTAAACCTGGTAAACCCCCATCATTACGCTCATTCTATCGTCCGATCAGCCTCCTCTCTGTTTTTTCAAAACTCTTTGAGGCAATTCTTGCCCGTCGCCTCTACGCCTTCCTAAATACCTCCAACATTTTCCCCCCTTCGCAAGCAGGATTTCGTCCCAAACTCGCCACCGAAACCCAAATATTTCGATTAGTAAGCCTCATCACTCCTCACATGAATTCCGGCTTTCCAGCAGCCCTACTGATCTTAATTCGTTCTAGTATGGCAAAGAGGTCTCATTTTTAAATTATTTAAACTTAATCTTCCGCTCTCAATGGTTCGTTTGCTTAGTAACTTCCTATTAAACAGACGGGCCTTCATTCAAATTCGCTCTGCGTCATCGCACACATTCACCATCTTCCACAAGGCTCACCAATTTCCCCTCTTCTCTACCTCATCTATGTACACGACTTGCCACACCCTAACCAATTTTCCCACATTTTCCAATTTTCAGACGACACTGCCATCCTCACATTTGCCAATAATCTAACTACTCTCTCCGTACGTCTGAAAACATTCCTAAATACACTGATCACCTGGCTATCTAAATGGCACCTCAGTATTAATATTGAAAAAAAAAAAAAACAGTTAATCGTCTTTGGCTTCCACAATCCTATCAGCCACTACAACCCATTTTTCATTAAAATTTACATCGAAGTCATTACCCCTTCCAGCCAAACAGTATATTTGGGAATAAACTTAAATCGTCGATCGTCGTCTCTCTTGGAGACCTCATCTCCTACAACAAGCCCAAAGTGCTCGCCAACGGATGCATCTCCTTCGTAAACTTAAAGGAACCTCTTTGTGCCTTAACGCCCTCCAAATTATATTCACCTATAAGACTTTTATTCGCCCGCTCTTAACGTATTGTTCCTTGGCCTGGATTGGCGCCACTTTGCCCCAATACATAATAATCAAATGTATTGAACACCTTGAAATGAAGGTTGCAATTGGCCTTCCTCTTGCTTCGGACAGCAATCTAATCTCTTACCCCAAGACTCTCCCTCCAATATCCCATCACCTCCACAAACTCCCACTACACACTCTCCAGACATTAGTTACCAATCGACTTCCACTGGCATATGATATATTAATGACACCAGTTACCCGGAGGCATCGTCGCCGAACATTACCCCTTCCCCAAAAGCTTGGCATTACAGATTCTCCATCGTGATGCCCATCCTACTAACATCACCCACCTCGTCCCTCCTGACACATATCCCCCATAAACTTAAATATCATCCAATGTCACAAACCGGCGTCAATTACTAACCCATTTTTTGCAAACTCTTTAATTTCCCCACACTAAACATTTTCAAACAGTTCCTATACTTATTCTTTTAATCCATAAACCACATTATGTCACTCCCATATAGTGCCTGGCATCGGACCAACCCCTCTCCCTCCCCCCCCCCCCCCCCTCCATACCAACCCCTACCGCACCCAGCCCCCTTCTTCGGATATCAAGAGAGAATACAAGTTTACTTCACCGACATCTACGCTCAGACCTGTTATACTTAAAACTCTCATCCACATATGTATGTATCATCCCTCATTTCATCCACATCAAACCCATCTAAAATGTATTTTCTATGCAAATTTTGATTCTTCAGTTATATTTTATACAAATATATACATCAAGAAAACATCAAGTTATTACTGACCCATTGTAATTTTTATATCTATATATTTTGTACAAAACCTCTTTCATCAATAGCCTACATAAGAGGTATTTCGTGGGGGTTCTGAGCGAGCTGCGAGGAGTCTTACCCTGGGTGGCCTTGTTGATCCGGTACCCCACTCAATGTCAAATTATTCCCTCTCCCCTTTTCCTGCAATTAAAATTAATAATCTTCCTTTCTTTTTGTCCCCACGGTCGAAGATCATCGTAGTTGTCATGGCGGCCAGCTCTCCTGGGAGGGCAAACCAACCCTTCATGATGATGATGCGCAAATCCCTTGTTAACAGTGAACTCTGTTGGTCATTGAAATAACTATTTGTAAAACTCCAGTGCCAAATCCTTTCAGAAAATATGATATAATGAATATTTTCACACCAAAGAACGACAATTTGAAGATGATTTATTGTAGGAATATCTTTACCAAACCGTGAAGAAAACCGTATGCTATATACATTCCACATAGCCACATGGCCGACAGTACGTCGTTGTACCAATCTCCGCCACCACGCGCGCTCATTGTTTCCGTCCCATTTCCGTCCCTTTTCCAAAATCACCCCCACAGAAAATATACAGCAACCGATTGGAAAGATGTTACACATCAATAAGAATAGATCTGACCCATCGAAGATTGAGGGACCAGGGAAAATGTGACAAGGGTCAATCCAGCCGGGAAATTGAAAGACTCCCTAGGGCTCGGATACCTTAATATTGTCGTGGTGGAAAGAGAACAAGAATTGACCGATGGAGATCGACAGGAAAGAGGACAGAGATGAGCCCGATAGTAGCAAGTAGGAAGAATGCCGGACTCGGCTGGGGTCCCGTGGTCACCAACCCATGTGCAACTAGTCGTGAGCCCCTAGAGGGCAAAATTTTAATCATTTACTTTTCTTTATTATGACAAATTATTTTTTTCCTCTACTTAGGATTCGAAATGTATTACAGTGTCATGTTTGTTCTAATGTTTACATTAGCTTAGTTTAGTTTATAAGAATTATTTACTTGATGGTATAATTTAATTTACGTCGACAATGTCGAAATATAAATATTATATGCCAGAAAACTGCATCTTAATGAGGCTCATTATAGTTCAAGTATCATTATGATACAGGTTCTCCACCAATCAGAGCTCACGATTTTCATTATGATACAGCTGTTAGACCAATTATGTAAGGATAGCATCGCACCTGCACAAAATCAAACTGCCGCTGACTTTCACTGCCTCCTATTTTAAATTTCACGGCGTGGGGTATTTGAGGAGGCCGTGGAAGAATACAAGGTGTCCTTGGCGTCGCATGCGCTCTGTTCAGTATACATGCAACTCGCCTATAATGGCATTGATTACAACACGAGTTTTATAATTTCCATTCGAGTGTCTTAATTACCATGTGCTATTTTAATTGCTGAGGAAGGGATCATGATGATGATGATAATTGTTGTTTTAAGGGACCTAACATCTAGGTTATCAGGCCCTGATGGTTTGGGTGATCGTGAAGATGAAAATGAAATGCAAACTTAAAACTAAAACTAACCTACAAACTAGAAGAAGAAATGGAAAACTAAAGGAGAGTAAGGCAAATAAAGGACAGGAGGAAAAGAAATGCCCTCAACCCTACAAGAACGCAGATTGAGGGACTTGGAAGGAAGGAGAGCCATGAAAGGCAGATAGGAAAGTGAAAGAGGAGAGGGTCCTACCCACAGGTAAGGGACAAAAGGGGGAAACCGGACCCAGCTCAGTAATCCCTCGGGGTTGCCAACTCCCGAACTCACCAGCCGTGAGCCCCTGAGGGTGTAGCATTATCTAGGGTGCACCAAAAGTGGTGGGGCTACATACACCCTGCCTCCTTGAGGGCCTTGAGCAGAAGGCAGGAGATAACATGAAAAGAGAAAGAAGGCTGACCCCTCGCAGAAGGAGGAAATCAGAAAACATGTGACAAGGGCCAATTAAGGCGGGAAAATAGAGACTCCCTAGGCCTCGGATACCCTAATACCGTCGGGGTTGGAAGAGAACAAGAGTTGACCAAGTGAGGTCGACAGGAAAGAAGACGGAGAGGAGCCCGGCACAAGTAAGTGGAAGCAATGCCGGACTCAGCTGGGGCTCCGTGGTCGCCAACCCACGTCCCACTAGATGTGAGCCCCTGGGGGTTATTAAATATTGATTGGCGGATTCAATTCCTATTTTATACTAAGTGGGCGCATTCGTGTTGACCGACAGAAAAGCTTCTTCTCATATTCTCCCACCCTGCATGCATGAAAAACGTCAGTCTTGACACATTCTCTAAGGAGCAGCAGTTGGAGATGATGACGTGGCGCTAACAATGATCTGGTCGCTCGTTATCCAGCGCCCCACCATGGTTCGCACTTGACTGAGCAGCGCATTAAGGAACAATCTGCTTCATTATTTGATTCACCAACGCTCTTCTTCAGCCTCGCACAAGGTGCACGTTAGTGATTATTGTTATCATGTTTTCGTCATCTGCTCCCAGAGCCACCGAGAGGATTTAAGGGCCCCTATGCATTTTTTCTCGGACCCCCTCAAAATACTTTAAAGTATTATTAACCACTACTAGCTATTCCGTAAAGACAATGCCATTTTGAGAAAAATATCTGATACAAGGTACATAAAAAACACCAATCAAATCTTATTTCATAGAAAACATTTGAGCTTTTATTTAATGAAATATATTTTGCAAATTGCACAAAGCGATTTTAGATTTTAGAGTAATTTTAATACAGTTAACATGCATAGGGAAATATATTTGCAATTCTGTAAGTCTCCACTTTAATTACCAGTAGGTAATGAAAAATAAGTGCATTTTAAAACTTCGCATTAATTTGAAGGAGATTTAACAATAAATTATATTACATTATTCCTAAACAGTTATAACCCCTAACTCAAGAGTCTTATATACAATGTAATACTCTTCTGGGGTAGACCAAGGTACATTACAGAGTGTTTTATTAATTTTCAGAATCGAGGAACTTCTTTTACCAAATCGATGTATTATACCAATACTTTTGCACTGTCATATGTGCCTCTCAGGTGGAATTTCTTTCTCGTATCTCGTGACAGTCAAAAGTTCGACAAGTAGACAAATCGACATTCTTACTCTGCAACGCTCTGCAAAGCCTCGGACAGGTCGAACATTTTAGCCAAAATTTTACATAATACAATAAACTGAAACCAAGGTGCACCCTCATTACCTGCGAGCCCCTATGATGATGATGATGATGACGATAATTGTTGTTTTAAGGGGCCTAACATCTAGGTTATCGACCCCTAAAGGTTTGGATGATCGTGAAGACGAAAATGAAATGTAAACTATAACTAAAACTAACTACTAACTTATATACTAACGAAAGGAGAATAAGGTAAATAAAGTACAGGAGGAAAAGAAATGCCCTCAAACCTCGAAGAATGCGGATTGAGGGACTTGGAAGGAAGGAGAGCCATGAAAGGCAGATAGGAAAGTGAAAGAGGAGAGGGTCCTCCCCACAGGTAATGAATAAAAGGGGGAAACCGGACCCAGCTCAGGAATCCCTCGGGGTCACCAACTCCCGAACTCACCAGCCGTGAGCCCCTGAGGGTGTAGCAATATCCAGGGTGCACCAGAAGTGGTGGGGCTACATACACCCTGTCTCCTTGAGGGCCTTAGCAGAAGTCAGGAGATAACATGAAAAGAAAAAGGCTGACCCCTCGCAGAAGAGGGTATCAGAAAAGATGAGACAAGGGCCAATTAAGGCGGGAAAGGAAGAGACTCCCTAGGCCTCGGATACCATAATACCGTCAGGGTCGGAAGAGAACAAGAGTTGACCAAGTGAGGTCGAAAGGAAAGAAGACGGAGAGGAGCCCGGCACAAGTAAGTGGAAGCAATGCCGGACTTAGCTGGGGCCCTGTCGTCGCCAACCCACGTCCCACTAGTTCGAGTCCCTGGGGGGACGAAATAAAGAAAAATAATACATATACTTATATAACTTAGTATAGAATACTGTATTGCTTACAGGTCATACACAAAACAAGAAAATAAAATGGGTATATTGAGAACCGTCTAAATATTTCGGATGGTCGCCATGTTGGATTGATATATATGTGGGCCATAGAGTTATGTACTATTAGTTGACGATTATTGCGTAGGTTCATTATTCAAACGCTGACTTCGATCACATGATTAAAACACAAGAAACAAAACCTAATTTTTAAGTTTCGCACAACCGCCATCTTGAGGTTATTATAAACAATAAAATTGAACTAATTAGATATCAGTGCATTTCAATGTGTATAAGCTTGTTTCACTGCGCTGGGGTGTTAAATCGCGAAAAAAGGAGATTTAAACGTTTCAAATTCGCTTGGCCTCCATGTTAGTTTTGTACTTAACAGGTTTATGAAAGTCACATACGTGAACTTCTAGTAGTGCCGTTTATCACCATACAAAGTGTCAGGGTGTTATCAGTAATAGTTTCGGAGATATAAAATGCCGGTGATATATTTCGCACAGCCGCCATGTTGATTGGTGAGAGGTAATAAAATTTAAAGGGGATGGTCGGAAACAAAAAACGTAGTACTATGAGCTTACCAAGTTTCAATTAAATCGCTCTAGCCGTTTAGATTTTATTAGGAGGACACACTCACGCACACACACGGACAAAAGGTGATCTCATAGCTTTTTTTTTTCATAAATGAAAATAGGCTAAAAATTATTCTGTGATAATCAAGGGATTACATAAAAATTGTAGCAGCATTATAACGAAAACATGTTTCTCGAGCTATCCAACTGATTGATACAGAACGTTCTTCCCTTACATGACTTGGACGATGTTTTGTTCAACTGCACGCCATGAAGTTGCTGTATAAGCTTTGCCACTATTCTTCAGTAGCTTTCGCACATTGTTGTTCCACTGAAATTGATTTATCATTTTCCTGCTCTTATTCAGTGCTAGAGAAGAAGAGTGCGGCGACACATTCAAATTGCCATCTTTGTTGATGTAAAACTTTCTTGCACGTAATCCAACTTTCGAACCCAAACATGCTTTCTTTAGAAATTGACTAATATTAGGTTTGCAATGTGTCGGTGTGATGATATCCAACAGTCTTAACCGAAAATCTCGACATGCTCAATTTTTGATATTCATGTACAACGTTCTTGTAGGGCAGGCTTGGATTGTTTTTAAGGGGCCTAACATCTGGGTTATCGGCCCCTAATGGCATGGGTGTGGAAAGATGAAACAATGGCCAATTAAGGCGGGAAAGTGAAAGCCTCCATAGGCTTCGGATACCCTAATACCGCTGGGTCGGAAGAGAACAAGTGTTGACCAAGGGAGGCCGACAGGAAAGATAACTGAAAGGAGCCCGGCACAAGTAAGTGGAAGCAATGGCGGACACAGCTGGGATCTCGTGGGTCGCCAATCCACGTCCCACTAGTCGTGGGAGGACTAGAAGAAGAAATGGACAGCAAATATATTAACAGAAAGAGAGGAAAGAAAATAAATGTCCTCAGCCCTGGAATAATGAGTGCTGAGAGATTCGGAAAGAAGAGCCATAAAGGCAGAGAGAAAAGTTTTGGAGCAGAGGGTCTAAAAAGGATGTTTGGAAGTTATGTAAGATGATGGATAGACACTATACAGCATTCTTGGAATACTAAAACAGTAATGGATGTCTGTCTGATAAAAAGGAGCTTATGTTTTCCCGTTATTCTTATCAAATGATACCTTACTATTTATTGTGATCCTACAATCTGTCGATCTTTATCCCCATGCCATCATATTTGAAAGTAAGTTTGGATTAATAAATATATGTATTGTGCCCAAATCCAGTTGCCTAGATTGAAGGGTACAAGCCGTGAGCCTAGATTTGAGGGAACAGGCCACGATGTTAAGTCCAGATGGGGATGTTTGAATAGCGCACGCCGAACCTTCTTAGAAGCTTTTCGAAGGTTTTGACAGCCAAGAAGTGGGTAAGTGACGTAGGACGAGAGCATCATAGTCGAGGCTATATGTCACTAAATATTTTCCGATGAGATGGAAACATGAAGCCTATATCAAATTACTGGCACGGACAAGGGAAGAAGAATGAGCCTTGTTTCAAAGAAATTGATCGAGCGGAAGCCGAGTTATGAGCTGTTTTAGTTTCAGCATTTTCTCCGCATTGACCTCGAACCGGCCAGCCAAGGAGTATATAAGGCGTGTCTCCCAGGCACATGTATGTTCACTTCGTCATCAGCACTCCGTTGCCTTGGACGTGCTACTCTACGTAAGCGCTCTAGCCGCTTAAGTCTCGAAAATCTACGAACATCGTTACTATCGCCAAGCACATGGTTGCTTTAATCTTCGATTTACAGCACAAGCTGTGGACTTTGACATTTTCTACAGTACATGGTTACTGAAAGTGTTAAACATTTCAAGTGAGTTTCGAACTTTTCTACGTTACCACCGAGGTGAAATAAGTCTGTGGCACTTGGTAATTTCTTACCGCTACAACTTGGACATATGATAGACTTTGTCTATATTTCTTTCTACAGTCCACAATCACTTATAGCTGGATTATTTATATCCAACAGTCTAGGGACAAGTTTTAGATAAGTCAGTAATCTTAATACCATTCTTGCATATTACAATTCAAAAGCCGATAATGGGAATACAGGTTTGCCTTGTGTGACCTGAAGAGTGAGAAGCTCTGCCCAACCAACTCGACAGAATTCGTAATTGTGCTGAATAAGATTGTGAGCGTACTAGAATACTGATTATATCACAGTTGGGTCATGGTAATTATTTTCAACGTGGATCGTTTAGATCAGACCCCTGTCAACTTCACTTCAGCTTTTGAAGCTGCCAACATTCTTCTGCAAGATATTATGAACGCCACTATGTCTGTGTAGACAGCTTGTGGGTATAAAATGGAAGCCGACACGACATTATAAGTACGCGTCCTAATGGGACAGACAACTTGAAGACTGAATAATCTGGTTTAGTCCAGACTTCTAACATCAAGACCTACAAGAATGAAAGCTGCAATTTACATTATTTCTATGCGTAGTTAGTTGGATTTTCTCGTATTTTCTACAGTCTTGCCAACACATATTTTTTTCTCTAGTCATCGATATGTTTATTTGCTGATGCAAATGTTTTTATTTCGAAATTTGAGCTTGGATCTGAGTCGTTTTTACTCAGACTTCAATGATTCGACATTTATGGACGAGCAGAACGAGAATTTATTTTATTTTGATTTTTTTTTCTTGTTGCTGTCATTAGCCGCCGTAATTTGAGATTTAAGAATTAATCTAAGGTGAGGAATGGATAGTTATCCATTATTTGGAAATCGAGGATGATATTCCCCGAACAGTTTAATAACTTTAAACCCAGTTTTGGTTGAGAATATAATAATAATAATAATAATAATAATAATAATAATAATAATAATAATAATAATAATAATAATGTGATTTCATAATAATTATAATTTTTCTATTTTCTGAAATAATAATAATAATAATAATAATAAACATTGGTGATTTCTAATAATCATTTTCCTGTTGTATGATTAATGCAGTTGACATTTGAAGTCATATTCTAAATCGGATATTTGTTAATTCCGAAGGTTAGTGGTTAACGCATGCCCACATATAAATAACAGATTAATTCAGTGAAATTATTTCACGTTTGCATTACATATTAAAGCTTTG
Organism: Meconema thalassinum; assembly: GCA_946902985.2. Taxonomy (NCBI): domain Eukaryota; kingdom Metazoa; phylum Arthropoda; class Insecta; order Orthoptera; family Tettigoniidae; genus Meconema; species Meconema thalassinum. Next base: position 513,813,919 of record OX336392.1, on the reverse strand, counting down.
AAGAGACACGGAAAGAAGTGAAACGGGAAGCTAAGCATGTATGAAGCAGGATTTTTCCAGAGTTTATGTAAAATAAAATCATTATGGAGCAACGTCTTTCAAAACGTTTTGCTAATATTAACACAGTGTGGATGTTTCAAACTGATGGTAAAATTATTGTTAATTATTGTCGTAAACTCATTGGTGAGGTTTACTGATTTCTGAATCTTCCATTTGTCGTAAAAAGCAAAGCCTTGATTATTTTGTATAGTTTGGGAAGATGTGATTGTGTGTGTGCAGAAAGTTATATGCCATTCTGAGTGCGCAATTTAAGTCGCAGGAATGAGGTTGTTGTAAAATAGAGCACCAATTATATTATAGGTTGGGTGTCTTTGATGTATTAGAGGAGTCGTTTTAGCCACACTTTCGTCGTAATATAACCACAGGTTATTTTGTTGAACCATCATTATTAATTTACAGTTGACCCACGGGTTTAAAAAAATATTTATAATAATTGCTTACCCGAAAAATAGTTATTGTTCTACTAATTCCTTTCATTCAGGAAAACTTTACCGTTGTCTAAATGCTGATTATAATTCTGTGATTTTTATCACGTGTGAATCATATGGGCCGTTGCTGTTATTTGAAATTGTTACTTATTAACAACCACTATGAGCTGAAAGGATTTTCAGATCCTATAAAAATAAATACACATTTTTGCAAATAAGTTGATGCTTAACATGTTTAACATTTTGTCAAAATTATTTTTGATAATAATAATAAATTGTTTTATTATAAAATATTCTGAATGCTATTTCAAATTTCCTAATTAATATTTTCAAGGGATAATTGATGATGATGATGATGATGATAATTGTTGTTTTAAGGGGCCTAACATCTAGGTTATCGGCCCCTGATGGTTTGGGTGATCGTGAAGTTGAAAATGAAAAGCGAACTTAAAACTAAAACAAACTACTAACCTACATACTAGAAGAAGAAATGGAAAACTAAAGGAGAATAAGGCAAATAAAAGGACAGAAGGAAAAGAAATGCCCTCAACCCTCGGAGAAGGCGGATTGAGGGACTTGGAAGGAGAGCCATTATAATCAGATAGGAAAGTGAAAGAGGAGAGGGTCCGCCCCAAAGGTAAGGGACAAAAGGGGAAAACGGACCCAGCTCAGGAATCCCTCGGGGTCGCCAACTCCCGAACTCACCAGCCGTGAGCCCCTGAGGGTGCACCAGAAGTGGTGGGGCTACATACACCCTGCCTCCTTAAGGGCCTAGAGCACAAGGCAGGAGTTAAAGGAAGAGAAAAAGAAGGCTGACCCCTCGCAGAAGGAGGGTATCAGAAAAGATGAGACAAGGGCCAATTAAGGCGGGAAAGGAAGAGACTCCCTAGGCCTCGGATACCCTAATACCTTCGGGGTCAGAAGAGAACAAGAGTTGACCAAGTGAGGTCGACAGGAAAGAAGACAGAGAAGAGCCCGGTACAAGTAAGTGGAAGCAATGCCGGACTCAGCTGGGGCCCCGTGGTCGCCAACCCACGCCCACAAGATGTGAGCCCCTGGGGGAGAGGGATAATTAATTGATTTATTGAGTTAATCCATGTGGAATGGAATTTATATTTTTGATAACTATATTTTTGATTGAGTCAAATTTTTTAATAGACTTGGGATTGAGATCTATGATTAAATAGATATTTTCTGTTCTTCGAATCTAAAAATGGTCAAAGTCCATGTAAATTATATTGTATTCTATTTATTATGATCAACTTTGTATTTGAACCAACCCTGATATTACTGCATCCTGAAAGTGTTAGTCAAAAATTGCTACGATATGTTTGAGAAAAGAACAGTGAAAAGTGATAAATTTTTCAACAAGTGATAATTTTTCTTATTGATCTTCAACGTGTGAATGCTAAATGATTTAGGGATCAGTATAGACAGTTGACTTTGCGCTGAATAAAACCCTACCCCTGAATATAATTATGTTGAACGAAGTCAACAGGACTAATATTTTGACCTCTCGTCTCAACTATTTAAGTGTTCAGGTGTTGGCGGCATTGTATTTTGTGTATATAAACTATGCTTCTCCAGTCATCTTTTGTGCCATTATGGCATATTTTTTCTGTCTTTTTTTTTTAATAAAATGAGAAAATTTTATGGTATGCAAACCCGCTTCATAAATCTCCTTCTATCCTTATTGTTGCATCGAGCCGAAAATCAGTTAAGCATTTTTTTTGTTGGGTCTTTGTACTCGACTTTAACCCATCTGGCGCCCCGGGATATTTTGATTCTCGTGCTGACTGATTTTTGGTGAAATGCATATGTGGTCGTCCGGACTTCGGTCTAAACGGGCACAGTATGTTATACAGTATTATACCTTGCTTTTCTCATTGATATTCCAGTTGGTTAATTTATCACCCGTAGCTCGATACCTGCTCCCACGAGATAATAAAATCTCATGATGATGATGATAATTGTTGATTTAAGGGGCCTAACATCTAGGTTATCGGCCCATAATGGTCTGGGTGATGGCGATAATGGCAATGAAGTGGAAACCAGAACGATTAAGTGAGAAGGAAAATACTTACAAAAAGGAACTCAGATTGAAACTACTCACAAAATGGAGAGCGGTAATAGTTACAAAAGGGAATTTAGAACGAAAATACTCACAAAAGGAAGAGATTGAAAAATACGCAAAAAATGTAGGTTAGGTTCAAAATACGTGCAAAATGCAATGTAGAGTCGAAATACTTTACGTTCAAAATGCAAGTGAAATTAAAAATACTTACAAAATGCAAATGAGATTGAAAATAAGTACAAAATGCAATTGAGGTTCAAAATACTTACAAAATGCAATTGAAATTGAAAATACACAATGCAATTTAGATTGAAAAACGCGTATTTCAGATTCCAAAATATCACAAAGAGAAATTGAAATTCAAAATAATTACAAAATGCAATTTAAATTGAAAATGCTTACAAAATGCAATTTAGTTGAAAATACTTACAAAATGTAATTTAGATTCAAAATGCCTACAAAATGCAATTGAGAATCAAAATACTTGCAAAATGCTCACCATACAAAATGCAATTTTGATATAAAATACTTGCAAAAAGCGGTTTAGGTTGAAAATAAAAAATGCAATTGAAATTCAAAATACTCACAAAAGTCACATCCCCTATATTGAAAGACTTACTAAAAAGCAATTTAGATTGTCAATCCTTACAAAATGCAATTGAGGTTGAAAACACTCGCAAAATGCAATTTACTGTAGATCGAAAAGACTTACAAAATGCAACGTAGACTGAAAACACCTACAAAATGGAGTGTAGATGCAAATAAAAAAACGCTAAATGGTATTTAGATAGACGGGGAGCCAATTGACAAAATCAGTGCGGGAATCTGAAAGAGAAAATGAAATATAATGAAAAGAAAACAAGAGCAAAGATGAGACAAGGGCCAATTAAGGCGGGAAAATGAAAGACTCCCTAGGCCTCGGATACACTAATACCGTCGGGGTCGGAAAAGAACAAGAGTTGACCAAGGGAGGTCGACAGGAGAGAAGAGGAGTCCGGCACAAGTAAGTGGAAGCAATGCCGGACTCAGCTGGGGTCCCGTGGTCGCCAACCCACGTCCCAATAGATGTGAGCCCCTGGGGGAATAATAAAATCTCGTGTGATAGTAAAACCATATTTATTCATAAAGCCATAAGCTTATGAATTGGCGCCCAACCCCCTTTTTCCTTCTAATTAAATATAATAAACACATTACAGGTCCACCACAAAGTGAGTGGAAAAAGGGGAAACCGGACCTAGCTCAGGAATCCATCGGGATCGCCAGCCCTGAGTCCTATCCTGGGTGCACCATAAGTGGACGGACTACACACAACCTGCCTCTTTAGGATATGTACAGTACATACGTTGAGAAGGAAATTCCACATTTGTGAACCGATTCCTTTGAAACTCTTGCCACATCACACAAAACCCAACCAGCATTTTTTGCATAAAAACTGAGCCGTTTCTAGGCTCACTGTACAACATTCCCCTCAGAAAAGGTAAATGGTAAGACTGTACAAGAGATAATGTAAGGTATATAGTTGCTCCGGCGGTCACTAGATTGATCCACTTCCGGATTTGGCAAGTTGCATGAAAGATAGTTGCATGATTTGCTGATAGAGCGCAGTATGAGGCTACTTGGTAGTAATTTATGAACATAACTTGTATTGTTCTGTTTTTAAAATGGTATGACGACAATTATTGAGATGAAATTATTAACAAGATGGTGATATATTCATGACCTGAGAAAATGTAACTGCACGCACGGGAAGATGGTTCGGGAAGAAAGGGGGCTTGTCCTCCTTATTAAAGGTTCCGATATGTAATTCTGACCATCGAGAATATCTGATCAGCTGGTGACATTACTAGAAATTGGAAAATTGGAAGCTTTATTGATACACTACATCTGGGTGGAAATTAGGCCTAGCTTTTGAAGAGCGAAGTATTGATATGAGGGCATTGATAAAATGAGTCAGTTCGAGCTACGTATGGAGATGTTTTATGAAGATTTGGTCCTACTTGTTAATATTTTAATATGTTAACTGCGTTAACTATTGGAACTAGATCGAATGATGTCGCCGGTATATTGGTATGTGTATGTATTGCAGTAAGTAGATGTGTACATGGAAATTGACCAGAGGTAATGTCGTAATATTTATTTATTTGTTTGGAAGTGCGATGGCCTAGCTGAGAGAAGAAGTGTTTTTAATTTATTGGTTAGGCTCGTGATTTCTCACTGTAGCAGCTGACATTTATTTAGTGTGACGTAGTTAATGTTTTAATAACATCTTTAATTTTGTAACGTTTGCCCTCTTAACTACGAGTAGAATGATCCATATGATCCCGTATAATTTATTATTTATTCAGTTCTTGAACTTGTGTGGTATCAGCAGCGCTGTTAGAGTTTCGTATGTCTTTTGTCAACTGTCATGGCAGCTATAAGATTATTAAGTGTGTAGGCCGACAATAAGTGGTAAGATACGAGAAGATCGACGTGGAGCCATTAGTAAAATTTACGGATTTGGGATCACTATCATGTTATTGGAGATTGCTGATATGAATTGGTTCATATTTACTTAGGCGATAAGAACATGATGAATAGACGTATTGAAGAAAGAAGATGTATGATGAAATATTATATTGGAAGAGATGTGTTTGATCCTATGAGAGTCAGTATATCCACTGTTAGACAAATCTTGTCGTCGACCTTAAGAAGCTGCCGGTTAGAAAGATCGTATGTGAATGTTTAGTTATAACAAGGCAAATGGAATTAGGATACCCCTCAGGAGTAAGTACCTTTCCTAGGTCCGGAACGCACACCTTATTGTAAATGTTTTATATGTTGTATGTATTTATGTTTGTTTAAATGTCTTTGGACTTGAAATATTTTGGTGAATAGAGAAAATAAGTTGAAATGAGCCTCCGTATTATTTCCAAATGTAAATCTAAGGGATATTCTCAAACAGATCTTCTGGGTAGCATTGCTAATATATGGGTCCAGTCTTTCCAATCTTTGTCTGTAGGCAACGTATCAAAACAATTGGTTCTCTGTTTTCAGTTTTCTGAAAGTATGAAAAACAGAATAGAAAATGACAATTTTTCAAAATGCCCTAGAATTACTAAATATTATTCAATCATCAATTTATTTTACTGGGTTCCGGTAATACTTGCGACACACGATGAGGAATCCAAAATACCACCTGCTCCAAGTTATATGATGATGATGATGATAATTGTTGTTTTAAGGGGCCTAACATCGAGGTTATCGGCCCCTAATGGTTTGGGTGATCATGAAGATGAAAATGAAATGTAAACTATATCTAAAATTAACTACTAACTTATGAACTAGAAGACGAAATGGAAAACAAAAGGAGAATAAGGCAAATAAAGGACAGGAGGAAAAGAAATGCCCTCAACACTCGAAGAATGCGGATTGAGGGACTTGGAAGGAAGGAGAGCCATGAAAGGCAGATAGGAAAGGGGAGATAGGGCCCGCCCCAAGGTCAGAGGAAAAAGCGTGAAAAACGGACCCAGCTCAGGAATCCCTCGGGGTCGCCAACTCCCGAACTCACCAGCCGTGAGCCCCTGAGGGTGTAGCACTCTCTAGGGTGCACCAAAAGTGGTGGGGCTACATACACCCGGCCTCCTTGAGGCCCTTAAGCAGAAGGCAGGAGATAACATGAAAAGAAAAAGAAGGCTGACCCCTCGCAGAAGGAGGGAATCAGAAAAGATGAGACAAGGGTCAATTAAGGCGGGAAAGGAAGAGACTCCCTAGGCCTCGGATACCCTACTACCATCGGGGTCGGAAGAAAACAAGAGTTGTTGATCATGATGATGATAATTGTTGTTTTAAGGGGCCTAACATCTAGGTTATCGGCCCCTGATGGTTTGGGTGATCGTGAAGATGAAAATGAAAAACGAACTTAAAACTAACTACTAACCTACATACTAGAAGAAGAAATGGAAAACTAAAGGAGAATAAGGCAAATAAAGGACAGGAGGAAAAGAAATGCCCTCAACCCTCGAAGAAGGCGGATTGAGAGACTTGGAAGGAAGGAGAGAGCCATGAAAGGCAGATAGGAGAGTGAAAGACGAGAGGGTCCGCCCCAAAGGTAAGGGACAAAAAGGGAAAACGGACCCAGCTCAGGAATCCCTCGGGGTCGCCAACACCCGAACTCACCAGCCGTGAGCCCCTGAGGGTGTAGCATTCTCTAGGGTGCACCAAAAGTGGTGAGGCTACATACACCCGGCCTCCTTGAGGTGATGATGATGATAATTGTTGTTTTAAGGGGCTTAACATCTAGGCTATCGGCCCCTGATTGTTTGGGTGATCGTGAAGATGAAAATGAAAAGCGAACTTAAAACTAACTACTAACCTACATACTAGAAGAAGAAATGGAAAACTAAAGGAGAATAAGGCAAATAAAAGGACAGAAGGAAAAGAAATTCCCTCAACCCTCGGAGAAGGCGGATTTAGGGACTTGGAAGGAAGGAGAGCCATGAAAGGCATATAGGAAAGTGAAAGAGGAGAGGGTCCGCCCCAAAGGTAAGGGACAAAAGGGGAAAACGGACCCAACTCAGGAATCCCTCGGGGTCGCCAACTCCCGAACTCACCAGCCGTGAGCCCCTGAGGGTGTAGCATTATCTAGGGTGCACCAGAAGTGGTGGGGCTACATACACCCTGCCTCCTTAAGGGCCTAGAGCACAAGGCAGGAGGTAAAAGGAAGAGAAAAAGAAGGCTGACCCCTCGCAGAAGGAGGGTATCAGAAAAGATGAGACAAGGGCCAATTAAGGCGGGAAAGGAAGAGACTCCCTAGGCCTCGGATACCCTAATACCGTCGGGGTCAGAAGAGAACAAGAGTTGACCAAGTGAGGTCGACAGGAAAGAAGACAGAGAGGAGCCCGGCACAAGTAAGTGGAAGCAATGCCGGACTCAGCTGTGGCCCCGTGGTCGCCAATCCACACCCCACTAAATGTGAGCCCCTGGGGGGAACAAGAATTGATCAAGTGAGGTCGACGGGAAAGAAGACGGAGAGGAGCCCGGCACAAGTAAGTGGAAGCAATGCCGGACTCAGCTGGGGCCCCGTGGTTGCCAACCCACGTCCCACTAGATGTGAGCCCCTGGGTGTCTTCAGGGTAAAATTGAAGGTCAGCGTGGACCGGGAAGGAGACGATAACTTGGATGGATAATTTAAGAACGTGGTTTGGGCTGTCTTCCACGGAACTCTTCAGGATAACACAGGATAAGAATGTGTTAGCCATGGTGGTAGCCAACGTCCGTATCGGATAAGGCAGAAGAAGAAGAATAATAAGAAGAAGGGTTCTTGTATTCAATGCATGCAATGTTCCGATTTAGGATTTTGCAGTTTTCTGCATCAGACAGAGTAGGATTATTTTTTACAATTTATAGTTGCTTAATATATACAAGGTTGCTACATTTTTCAAAGTATACAAACAACGATAGTTCACAGCAATCCTACATTCATAAGCATTAAATTGATGTGTCAAAAACATTCTTATGTCAAATTTTTATTTCGATTTGTTAATTGAAAGGCATAAAATTTTAAAGAGTTTTATTCCGAGAATAACAGAACTGAGATGATGATGATGATGATAATTGTTGTTTTAAGGGGCCTAACATCGAGGTTATCGGCCCCTGATGGTTTGGGTGGTCGTGAAGATGAAAAGGAAAAGCGAACTTAAAACTAAAACCAACTACTAACCTACATACTAGAAGAAGAAATGGAAAACTAAAGGAGAATAAGGCAAATAAAAGGACAGAAGGAAAAGAAATGCCCCCAACCCTCTGAGAAGGCGGATTGAGGGACTTGGAAGGAAGGAGAGCCATGAAAGGCATATAGGAAAGTGAAAGAGGAGAGGGTCCGCCCCAAAGGTAAGAGACAAAAGGGGAAAACGGACCCAGCTCAGGAATCCCTCGGGGTCGCCAACTCCCGAACTCACCAGCCGTGAGCCCCTGAGGGTGTAGCATTATCTACGGTGCACCAGAAGTGGTGGGGCTACATACACCCTGCCTCCTTAAGGGCCTAGAGCACAAGGCAGGAGGTAAAAGGAAGAGAAAAAGAAGGCTGACCCCTCGCAGAAGGAGGGTATCAGAAAAGATGAGACAAGGGCCAATTAAGGCGGGAAAGGAAGAGACTCCCTAGGCCTCTGATACCCTAATACCGTCGGGGTCAGAAGAGAACAAGAGTTGACCAAGTGAGGTCGACAGGAAAGAAGACGGAGAGGAGCCCGGCACAAGTAAGTGGAAGCAATGCCGGACTCAGCTGGGGCCCCGTGGTCGCCAACCCACGCCCACAAGATGTGAGCCCCTGGGGGTTAACAGAACTGAGGTTACACATTTGTGATATGACCAAATAAACCTAATTGGACATACCCTGCTTCATAGTGTAACCCAATGTGGTTACAATGTTCTTATATTACTGTTCATTCTCTTAGAATTAGTTTCAGGTTAGGACATTGAACTATATGTTATACTGGAATACCGACTGTATGGGAGCAAAGTGCGGTTTTTGGTGCGACTAGTTACGCCTTGTAGTGCACGTCAAGGAGGAGAGTTTGACGTATACGAACGCAAGGAGAGATACGAGAGATACAAGTAAAAGAGGTAGTTTTAAACATTAAGGCGAATTTTTTTTAGATCGCAGATGAAGAGTGATGGTATAAAGAAGAAAGAAAGATTTAGGAAGATGCTATAGAAAAGATAGATATAAGAACATGCGGAAGTACTTCAAGAAGATTGTATAACAACGCATTGAGGATAATCTACATAGCATAAGAATGCATTATAACCTGTACATAAAAGCAGCTTTTTTATGTAAGATGTGAGGAGGAAAATGTACCATTATCCTTAAGCGTAAGTTGTAGTACATTGCACGGCGAGATTTGTGTTGAAACGCAAAGCGGTTTTGGCAGGAGAGGTACGTCACGACAGCTGATGTGAGTACCGTTAAGCGATCTCCGAGCCGTGCCGAGAACTACCGAAGTTCAGTTGCAACCCCGATGTCCAGAACATGTGTTACGCATAGATCCAAGATATTGATTGACTAATGAAGGATTATGTTATTAATAATAATGAGGAAGAGAAGTTAATTTTATGCTTTTTAGCATTTGTTCAAGTTGTATTGATACTGTATAACATTTCTGAAAAGTTTTTTTCATTTGCAAGATTTTATGAAATATGTAAGCCAGTTTGATTATGCGCTAAGGCCATGATTTATCGATTTACGCACCGCTGGAGAGGGGGCTGTTCGACCTCGTGAAACTGCGGACTGCATGAGGAAGACAGATTATTAAGTACTAGCAGTAGTACCCGGCTTCGCCCGGTGGAATGATGATAATATTTCAGTCTCCTTAACACTCAACGTCATAAATTATATTTATTTATGTATTCATTTCTTACATTATCAAACCCAGTGACAATGTTTATACTTAAGTCACTATGGGAGGATCTGTAAAATAATGATCATTCTCGTGATATTTGTCTTCAGTCCGAGTCGAGATATGTCGTTAGCGGTCCCAGAATTCGTGACATCTCAGTCGTAGAAGACTATATGTGGTGGTGATTAGAAATATAATGGACTTAAAATCTATGTCATTTGCCCCCAATGACGTTGTGGGCGTAACATCTAGATAATTTGCCCTACTGATCAGGATGATATTGAAAATTACTACATAACTGACATGAAACTTAGAAAATAATAGAAAAAGTTATTTTTAGGACTCACATTTCGGGAAAGAATTGATTATTTTTTGCCAAAGAGCTCCCACTTAGATCGCTATCTGGTTAAAAGTTTCGTCTTGTTAAGGTTTAAACTGTACGATAAATGTCTGAAGCAATTCCTCCAAGAGAAGCTTCCAGATTTCTCAGTCGATATATCGTTAACGTTCCTGAGCATCCAGTTGTCTTTTCTTCTGACGCAAAACATCTTCTACATAGTGGTGATGAACATAGAAGCGACTACTGGCACATATAACTTATCAACGAATGGGAAAAATTGATAAAGGAATGAAAGGAATAAAATAGAAAAGAGATGTACGATATACCATAACACTCGCTGTGAATTTTCTACGTGACCGGCTTACATGTTTCGGTACAGGTTCTCAAGAAGAGGAACCAGATCATTGGCATAAATGAATACAGTAACAGTAGATTAAATAGTATCCTAGACAGATGACACGCAAAGTAACACGGCCTAATATACGATGTAATGGTTGAACTTCAGAGAAATGTTTCATCTCACTTCGCAGTTGTTATTTAATAAATACTAACATGTTTGTAGCTAACACTGAAATTAATGGAGTGCGTTAGGATAAACGATATTCCTTGTTTTTCCCTCTGGTGTATAAATAAATAAATGTTTAGGTGTGCCCACTCTTGAGCAAGCTACGTATAACTGATCATGAGAGGGGGATCATGCAGGGAATTGCATTAGCTTTAAATGAAAAGGCATATCAGTAGGGATCAAAGGAATTCGGGGAATGAAGATATCTTCTCCTTTGGTATAGCCTGTAAATACGACTACTACTGAACGGGTATATCAAACTTACAAACTAATGGAAATACACATTTTAAAAATCGCAGGCGATGAAGACTGTGGTGTTACTTAGTAGTATAATGGACGTAACATCTAGGTCATTTGCCCTTTTGATGAGGATGGTAATGAAAACTACTGTTGAAATGACACGAGAAACTTGCAAACTACCGTGGTAGAAAGAAATATTTCAAAATTCACAGGCGATGAAGAGTTATTGTGTGTGGTGATTAGTGGTATAATGGGCGTAACATCTAGGTCATTTGTCCTTATGATAATAATAAGGTAATGAAAAATGACTACTAAACGAACATGGTGTAATTTTAAATCTGATATAGGTAATTCAGATTTCTACCTTCGATGTCTTCCAATGTCTGAACGTTATTTTCTGGCTTAGGCCTATACTCGATGCGTGTAGTGAAAGAGCTTATCGAGTACTGCTCGGGTCCAAGCTGCACTAACCTGAGAATATCGCAGATGATGACGATATATTATGATGACAGACGTTCGGGTGGGGGTTCCCGGTCCTATTCACATTGACCGGTGAATCACTCATTATTTCGTAACACTACAGTGGTTTGAGCAAAGACGCAATATGGACATCAGCATAGTCAGCAATACCAGGTAACACGGCGGGGTCTGGACATTTCTCTCATGTCACATCGCGATGAATCAGCAAGCTATTCTCACACCTGCCCCCCCCCCCTCCCCCCTCCACCCATCAATGTCTCACAACTTGTGGGACGTGGGTTTGCGACCACGGGACCCCAGCTGAGTCCGGCATTGCTTCTACTTACTGGTGCCGGGCTCCTTTCAGTTCTCATTCCTGTCAGCCTCCCTTGGTCAAACTCTTGTTCTCTTCCGACCCCGTTGGTATCAGGGTATCCGAGGCCTAGCAACTCTTTCACTTTCCCGCCTTAATTAGCCCTTGTCTAATCATTCCTGATAGCCTCATTCTTCGAGGTGTCAGCCTTCTTTCTCTTTTCTTAATATCTCATGTCTTCTGCTCAAGACCCTCAAGGAGGCAGGGTGTGTGTAGCCCCACTAATTCGGGTGCACCCTGGATAGTGCTACATCCTCAAGGGCTCATGGCTGGTGAGTTCGGGAGCTGGCAACCCTGAGGGTTTCCTGAGCGGGTCCGGTTTTACCCCTTTTTTCCGTTGCCTTTGGGACGGACCCTGTCCTCTTTCCGGGAATGGAGTGGTCTGTCCGCAATTTCAAGCAGACAGTGTTACTCGCAGGGTACCAAAGGGTAAGTATACACATTTTGGTTCTGATCGGTGAAACGCTGTAGATTTGTGCCAAAGGGCCTAAATGCAGGGAAAGGGGTGATCTGTCCGCAATTTCAAGTGGACAGGGTTACCCGCAGGGTTCGAAAGGGTAAGTATAAAAATTTTGGTCCGGATCGGTGAAACGATATAGATTTTTGGCAAAGGGCCTAAATGCAGGAAATGGGGTGGTCTGTACGAAATTTTAGGTGGACAGTGATATTCACAGGGTTACAAAGGGTAAGTATACACATTTTGGTTCAGATCGGTGAAACGGTGTAGATTTGAGCCAAGGGGCCTAAATGCAGGGAATGGAGTGGTCTGTCCGCAATTTCAAGCAAACAGTGTTACTCGCAGGGTACCAAAGGGTAACTACAGATTTTGGTTCTGATCGGTGAAACGGTGTAGATTTGTGCCAAAGGGCCTAAATGCAGGGAATGGAGTGGTCTGTTCGAAATTTCAAACAGACAGTGTTACTCGCAGGGTTCCAGATGGTAAATAACAACTTTTGGTTGAGATCTGTGAAACGGTGTATATTTGGGCCAAAGGGCCTAAATGCAGGGAATGGAGTGGTCTGTCCGCCATTTCAAGCAGACAGTGTTACTCGCAGGGTACCAAAGGGTAAGTATACAAATTTTGGTTCTGATCGGTGAAACGGTGTAGATTTGGGCCAAAGGGCCTAAATCCAGAGAATGGGGTGGTCTGTCCGAAATTTCAAGTGGACAGGGTTACCCGCAGGGTTGCAAAGGGTAGGTATACAAATTTTGGTTCGGATCGGTGAAACGGTGTAGAAGTTTGCCAAAGGGCCTAAATGCAGGAAATCGGGTGGTCTGTCCGAAATTTTAAGTGGACAGTGTTATTCACAGGGTTACATATGGTAAGTATACAAATTTTGGTTGAGATGGGTGAAACGGTGTAGATTTGGGACAAAGGGCCTAAATGCAGGGAATGGGGTGGTCTGTCGGAAATTTCAAGTGGACAGGGTTACCCGCAGGGTTCCGAAGGGTATGTATACAAATTTTGGTTCAGATCGGTGAAACGGTGTGGATTTGTATACATAACAGACAGACAGACAGACAGACAGACAGACAGACAGACAAACATTGAGCTTTATATATATAGATCTCTGCTGAGGGCAGAACAGCAATCTAGCGCGTTTCACAATACGTATCGCTAGCATAGGCCTGCTTGTAACGTGCCCGAGGCCATGTTATAAAAGTAGAGTTGTGTGTCGAAGAACTCCGACTTATTCACTTTCAGTAATGAGTTTGTACAACTCGCTGATAATGTGTCTTACATTATGCAGACTAGATCATACCATATGTGAAGTTAGGCAAGCTATGTACAACTAGGTACATTAACATTGCCAGTGTACTGAAATACATGCAGTATAACACTGATATTGGAACAGTGCTGTATATGGACACAAGTATTGTTATACTTAAGCACTTCATGAACATTATGATTCAATACTCTTATTTTCACGACATGATTGTAAATCAGATGTCGGGAGGAATAGTTCATATGCTTAGTTACCTAGTAGCTATGATCGGCTAGACACTTCAAACATGAATACTGCGATGTGAGCGACACAATATGCATTCTGAGGAACGAACACTGACATTTTTCGAGTATGAAACCGAGTGTCATCGCTGACGCTAAATTTCAATAAGGAGGGATGTAACCGATGAGGGGTCAAAATATCAAAATTTTGAAATATGTGTTTTTGTATGTATGGTCCCTTTTATACTTCGTGTAATAATTTCAAGCTCATTACTCTACTGGAAGTATTTTTAATATAAATTTATATCTGATGCTGCATGCCTGTAGACAAAGTTAGTTGAATGTGAGTAAAAGAACATATCCAACTTTAAAATGTTGTTTTCTCAATATCAATTTTTCCACTACATAGGTACACTTTTCATTAATATCCTAAATGCTACATAACTGATATTTTCAGGGATTGTTTATTGAGTGATTATACACGTATTTATGTAGAATTATGCTTCTATTTAAACATTTGTAGAATTTCCATGCATTTACATTAATATTTTCACGGAGGTTTATAGAACCCAAAATTCAAATGACCATAAATAAATAAATATTTTCACGGTATTTGGATAATTCTACATAAAGTTTGATATAGTGACATATATTTAAACTAGTTAAAATCTCAGGACAGGATCTTTATAATTATGTTGTAAAGTGTACCTAAATAGAAAGATGTAACAAACGTTTTTCAGTGACAGTTCTTGTGCTATTTTGCCACCCAAGATAGCTGTTGCTTGCCATGCAATAGATCAAACACCATTAGACAACTGTATAAAGTTTCAATGCTCTATGTTTTATATTGTAAACTCAGTAAACTTTTAAAGCCAGCTATGCATTTTCGGTTACATCCCCCCCCTCAAGCATGTTCGCTCTATATGACATAATGGCATCGAAATGCAACTATCGTTTCGGGCAAACGCGTATTACTACCATGTGACGAGCACTTTCTACGGAACGCAATGGACTATACGTGGAATGGCTGTAACAACCGGTGTTGTTCAGATGTCTATCTGGAACCCGTGTGTTGGAGACTGGCAGTCCGGGGTTCGATTTCATCGGTATACCAGGATGGTCCAGGTCATTTCCATGTGTGGAGGAGAAATGATATGGAAGGCATATTATTGCTTCTATTCCATCAGGGACTGGCGAGGAGGTACTGAAAAATCAACATCCATCATTAGTAGTAATGCATAGGCATTGTAATGTTTTAGTAGCTGTCATATTTTTCTTTTTATTAGCATAGTCGATGGGTAAAATTTAGGCATAACGTTTTATTAATGTCTGGCTTTATTCTTGACTGGATTTAGATTCCATTTCAGGAATGTATCCATTTTTGTAGTGTGTTTTTACACAATTAAAAGTAACTTATTGTAATTTATCTGGGAACATTTTTATCGTAGTGAAGTTAATCATCATAGGAGAAGACTTTATTAAGTCTTCACTACCTTAGATAGTGTTTTTGAACTTTCATTGTGGTCTATTTATGACACATTTATTCGCACTCTCATTTATCGCTAGATCTATTTTCTAGAGATCTTTCTGATTGATTAATTGGAGAGTTGTTGTTTTTTGAACATCTTCTACGTCGATTTGACAGTTTTGACTTTATTTAGGATACACTTAGTATGATAGGATTTTTTTTTATCTTTTCTTAAGAGATATTCCTAGTCTTGGTGGACTATAGAGACAGTAGGGTTTTCTCATCGACTATGTAGGTGCTTATCTTTACGATCACTCTTGTCGATGGTATAGGAACCCTATATTATTTTCTAGAATCCATTCGAGCAGGATTATTTCTTATTTTGCTTGAGAAATCTCGATCCTTATTAAATTTTTGGTTTTGACACACAAATGTCAAGTTAACATTGAGCTTTTTGAAATCCATTCCTAATGGTATTTTAAGGCATTATGAATCGAATAGTATTCAAGTGATAATATTCTGAAACTTATTTACATTCTTTTCATCAACGAGAATCTCAGATAACTGAATGTGGAGGCATATCCTTCAACATAAGTGTGATTATTGGGCCAATTCTTGACTCACTTCTACGTTTTAAGTACGAAATGTGGTCTGCGACGCTGTTTGAAGGAAGCGCGACGGTAGTATTACTTCGTTGTTTGCCGTTAGGTGGCAGCATTTATCTAAGTGTTGGGCCTATGAGTGTAAGTTGGGAAATGGAGCCGCCAGAGTGCAGATAATGTGTCTTTCTAATCGTAACATGCTTGATTGTAAATTTCTTGCCTTCTTTGATATTGACAATATTCAGTTTGTGAGTACTTGATGGTAAGAAAGATTGTTTATTTGGAACTGTCACTTTTATCGTCGAGGGAAAATGTGAGGTCTTGGAAGAAGAAAATGTTGATTCTTTGGTTACTGATAACCTTGGTATGGTTGTAGGCCTAAGATTATTTGGATGTAACTCGAATGTAATGACATTATGATCTCAAGCTATGACGACGTGGGAAACGCTTGTGGATTTATTTACGTTGGTAAACTGTTGAAATATGTGTGAAGTCTTGGAACATTTTGATTGAACGTAAGTAAAGCTAGAAGAGTATTTGGTTGAAATAGAAATGCATGGGAATGCTAGTTTATGTTCTCCATGGAGAAGAGGTCTTGGAGAAGTATGCCATGTTTATTTCTTGTCGAAGCCGAGATTTATCTCCATGGTTCCGTGAAAATTGGATCCCTGTGTTGGAGATTGAATGTCTGGACTGCGTAGTGGATCTCTGGGAGACGTTGTTGTGAATACATGGCAGCAACTATGAAGAGGATTATTATGACTGTCAGCTGTCAGTATGAGAGAAAAAGTAAAACGTAGTGATGGCTTCTGCGATAAGATTTGTAAACTTGCATGTAATGTTTGGTAGTGGGTTAATTATATTAACCTTAGGCTTCGATGATTTTAAGTTACGGGAAGCAAAGATATTGTCGTCGAGTTTCACTACAGATATATTCGATTGAAAGGAAAGTTGGCAAACAAGGCAAGAGTAAGTTGACGTGTCCAGCTGGTGTTTTATGGATGAAGCAAAGGAAAAGGAGCCATGAAGAGATCGCATTGATATTGATATATGAAGTAGATTTGTTTGATTTTCATCTTGAGTTACAACGGTGATTGTTTGGAAAATAAATGTCATTACTGTCGGACCTACTATACCCCAAAGGTTGGATGAAAAGATTACTATTGATTTAGAAGACTGTACGTATTGAACGTGGATATGTGGATTGTCGTTGAAAATATAATATGATGTTATGAATTTATTAATGGAACTTCTACATTTACCTACCCTTGGGATACCACTGAATTGAGGCTAAAGGGCTTTATGTTTATGTTGGATAATTTGAAGTTGAGAAAAAATGTTTAAGGAAATGTGTGAGGTGGTAGTTTAAAAGTAAGTACCCTGATCTTATGTTTACACATCTCTTGTGTGATGTTGCATCAATGTATTTTATGTTTGAAAGAATACATTGAATATCTACCATTACCAGTGTATCATTTCCTAGTTATGGTATTCATTAGCGACTTCAAACTGGTAGCCAGGGTAAATGTTTGCAAATGGCCCAGCGCCATCCATCAACAGGGCCTGTAAAGGGTAGATGTGTCAATTATAATAAAACTATTGTACAGCATTAATAATAATTCCAGAGATAACTTGGAGAAATAAGTAATAACGTTTTAAACATTCTATACGAAGAATTACGATCTTGTATAATTCTAGTAACGCAAATCTATTCGCAAAATGTAACTATAAAATATATTAGTAATGAATGAATGACAGAGTCTTTTAGATATTATTCTCTCCCCCAAATAATCTGTTAAATGTGTAAGGAATCAGTTTGATGTAATGTAGAATTGTTCTATTGAAAGAAACATCTTCAGACAGCTCAGGAAAAAATAGCATGAGCTGTCATTTGAAATACACCAAGGTGGAAATTGTGTACTACCAGAATCTTACCAGATGCTGAAAATGTCCTTATTGTTGAAAGCATCAAGCAATCCATGTACACGTATGGTTAAATTTTCACTACTATTTATTCCATAATCGACTGAACATATTTGATATTAATTTTCAGTTCAGCGTTTGTTTTTGTATTGTCTTGTACCACAGACTTAGCGGCAACCCGAAGAAAATAATCAGTTGGAGTCAAATTGGGGCTATAATTATTCCTATCACCATGATGGGTGACTAAAAATGATGATGATAATTGTTTTAAGGGGCCTAACATCTAGGTTATCGGCCCCTAATGATCTGGGTGATAGCGAAAATGATGATGAAAGGGAAACTAGAACGAAAATTAAGTGAGACGAAAAAATACTTAAAAGGAACTCAGATTGAAACAACTCACAAAATGTTCTGACAAAAGGGAATTTAGAACGAAAAAATACACAAAAAGTATAGATTGAAAAATACCCTCAAAATGTAGGCGAGGTTCAAAATACGTACAAAATGCAATGTAGCGTCGATATACTTACAAAATGCAACTGAAATTCAAAATACTTACATGATGCAAAAGAGATCGAAAATGCGTACAAAATCCAATTGAGGTTCAACATACTTACAAATTGAAATTGAAAATACACAATGCAATTCAGATTGAAAGATCCCCATTCCAATCCAAATTATTCACAAAGTGCAATTGAAATTCAAAATACTTACAAAATGCAATTGAAATTGAAAATGCTTACAACTTGCACGGTAGATTCAAACGACTCATGTGGATTGACAATACTTACAAAATGCAGTTTAGATTGAAAATACTTGACAAAATGTAATTTACATTCAAAATACCCACAAAATGCAATTGAGAATCAAAATATTTGCAAAATGCCCACCAAACAAAATGCAATTTAGATTTAAAATTCTTGCGAAATGCGGTTGTGGATGAAAATACTTACAAAATGCAGTTGAAATTCAAAATACTTACAAAGGTCCATCCCCAATATTGAAAGACTTACTAAAAATCAATTTAGATTGTCAATCTTTACAAAATGCAATTGAGGTTGAAAACAATCGCGAGACGTAATTTAGATCGAAAAAACTTACAAAATGCAACGTAGATTAAAAATACCTACAAAAAATCGCTAAAAGGGAATTTAGATACACGGGGAACCAAGTAACAAAAACAGTGCGGGAATCTTAAAGAGAAAAGGAAATATAATGAAAAGAGGAGAGGAGAGGGGAGAAAGGAGAGGGTCCGCCCCAAAGGTAAGGAACAAAAGGGAAAAACGGGCCCAGCTCAGGAATCCCTCGGGGTCGCCAGCTCCCGAACTCACCAACCGTGATGATGATAATTGTTGTTTTAAGGGGCCTAACATCTAGGTTATCGGCCCCTAATGATCTGGGTGATAGCGAAAATGATAATTAAGGAGGAGAGGAGATAGGAGGAGAGGAGAGGGGAGAGAGGAGAAGGTCCGCCCCAAAGAGAAGGGACAAAAGGGGAACACGGACCCAGCTCAGGAATCCCTCGGGGTCGCCAACTCCCGAACTCACCAGCCGTGAGCCCCTGAGGGTGTAGCATTATCGAGGGTGCACCAGAAGTGGTGGGGCTACATACACCCTGCCTCCTAAAGGGCCTTGAGCACAAGGCAGAAGGTAAAAGGAAAAGAAAAAGAAGGCTGACCCCTCACAAAAGGAGGGTATCAGGAAAGATGAGACAAGGGCCAATTAAGGCGGGAAAGTGAAAGACTCCCTAGGCCTCGGATAACCTAATACCGTCGGGGTCGGAAGAGAACAAGAGTTGACCAAGTGAGGTCGACAGGAAAGAAGACGGAGAGGAGCCCGGCACAAGTAAGTAGAAGCAATGCCGGACTCAGCTGGGGGCCCGTGGTCGCCAACCCACGTCCCACTAGATGTGAGCCCCTGGGGGGGGGGAAGTGACTAAAAATTATAATTGTATAAATAATTATGAAACAGTAAGAATGAATACTCAGTGGAGTAAATCTATAATATGGATAAGACTGTGTAGTGGCACCATTAAATTATGTAATAATTAAATAATATTTGAAATGGTATTGATGGAATCCATTGTTGAGTGGATGATAGATAAATAGTCAAGTGTGACTTAGGATGATTATAGTGTTACAGATACAGAACTAAATGGCGATAATGTGTTATTTGGAAACATGCATTTCCAGACATGAGTACTAATAATTTTAGTAGAGGATCTTTATTATCCTATTTCTGGAAATTACTACAGTGCTGACGTAGTTTCATAATTTTCCCATCTGGTTAATTTGAAGATCAGTGTTGATTTAAATTGGATTTTCTGCTTATTCACGTAAAAGATTATTGGGTCCAAATGTCTGTCTGTCTGTTAGGTAGTCAGCCCGAAGGCTGATTGGATCCTCAAAAAGCACCGCCGTTACGTTATGTGAGTAGATACCCACAAAATGATGATGATGATAATTGTTGTTTTAAGGGTCCTAACATCTAGGTTATCGGCCCCTGATGGTTTGGGTGATCGCGAAGATGAAAATGAAAAGCGAACTTAAAACTAAAACTAACTACTAACCTACATACTAGAAGAAGAAATGGAAAACTAAAGGAGAATAAGGCAAATAAAGGACAGTAGGAAAAGAAATGCCCTCAACCCACGAAGAAGGCGGATTGAGGGACTTGGAAGGAAGGAGAGCCATGAAAGGCAGATAGGAAAGTGAAAGAGGAGAGGGTCCGCTCCAAAGGTAAGGGACAAAAGCGGAAAACGGACCCAGCTCAGGAATCCCTCGGGGTCGCCAACTCCCGAACTCACCAGCCGTGAGCCCCTGAGGGTGTAGCATTAACGACGGTGCACCAGAAGTGGTGGGGCTACATACACCCTGCCTCCTTAAGGGCCTTGAGCACAAGGCAGGAGGTAAAACGAAAAGAAAAAGAAGGCTGACCACTCGCAGAAGGAGGGAATCAGAAAAGATGAGACAAGGGCCAATTAAGGCGGGAAAGGAAGAGACTCCCTAGGCCTCGGATAACCTAATACCGTCGGGGTCGGAAGAGAACAAGAGTTGACCAAGTGAGGTCGACAGGAAAGAAGACAGAGAGGAGCCCGGCACAAGTAAGTGGAAGCAATGCCGGACTCAGCTGGGGCCCCGTGGTCGCCAACCCACGCCCACAAGAAGTGAGCCCCTGGGGGGATACCCACAAAAACCCAAGGCAGTGAGTGCTATCCAAATAGACACCAAAATATACAAAATAATTACCACGAAACCACAAATTAAAATACACTCATGGAGGCTGTATGATCATCGAGTTTTTTCATATAACACTCTGAGAGGTGTTATAACATAAATGTATAAATTTATAAAATTTATTTCAGGGTTATTATAAACATGTGCATTCAGGAAATTTCCTACTGAAAATGAAACAGAACTGATACTAGATCCAGTAGGAGTTTCTTTGTGGATCTTTTTTTTTATGGGTCATTGCAACCTATACATGTGTGTGTAGAATAGATTGTTACTTTTGGCAAGATGCAGTTGCACAGTGAGGTCCTGTGATGTGCATTTTTGTGTTAAATTTTGACTTTGTCGAGATTGTATACGTTCTTTCATATCTTAATCTGAAGACATAGCACCTTTGCTATGCCATTTATTTAATAAATATTTTCAGTTCCATTTTACGATTGTGGTTATATGTAGAAGAGAGTGGAGGTCACTTTGAGAAAGCCATTGCTGGGTACTTCTAGGTGTTCTTACGCCTGAGATTATATTCTTTTTTAGATCTCGTGTTCTCTTGAGCCGTCGCTTTTCTCCTTAGCAATGGTTTTTCTTAACGTTGCCTGGTTAGGTTACCATGTGCCCTATTATCCCCATCTCTTGTTGGTAGTATCTTGAGGTTATTAGCCGGGATTTTCCAGGTTCTACGATCCAGTGATCTTAGAGAGATTTCAGCAAGCTGATGGTAGGTAATTTCGGGTATAAAAATTTGAAAACCTCGGGTTTTTCAAAAACTGGAAAACTCAGTTTTTTTCTGGTTTTCCCTAGGAAAACCGACTTCTAACTTGGGCGCCAAGAAATTGATTTCTGATTGTTGGGGGAGGGTTTAACCATCGTATTTAAATTTGTTAGGTTTTGGCGGGTTATAATGCGGTCATCTAATTACATGGTTCTGAATATTACTCCTCAACTTAACCTCGACCGACTTCTCTTGTGACCTAGTGCTCAAATCCAGTACATCTTATATGATTTCCCTGTACCCGTATATGAATACGGAGAATGCACAGTCATAACCTAGCCTAGCTCACGGCTTTCGGGGGTGTTACGTTCATCTCACCGTATGATCATACATTCGGATATTGATGCAATTTAATTTCGCAAGGCTACACAAAATACTCACATATTACCTTAAACATGATTTATTATTAGGAAAGCACCCAAAACAAAATACAAACAATACATGAATAAAACAGACTTGAAATAAATCCAATCAATCAATCTATCAATCAATCAATCAATCAATCAATAAAATCAAATTCCTTCAACAAAACATCAAAATCATTCCAAAAATGTATCTTGCTTAATTCCCTTCTTTATTACAATTAATATTATTTAACTAGGAATTACTAATCATTTAGATATAAAGCGTGCCAATCGAACCTTCAAACTATTCATCTAAGGCTTGTGGGACATTTATATTCCCCTCTGGGCTTTAACTTCATTGATATTTTCATTTATTAACATTTCATTTTAGTTTCTCTAAACTGAACAACTTTCTCTTCCTTCAAGCCTTAGGTATCTATTCCTTGCAATACAATACATACATTTCACATGTCTGGGATCGAACCCATCTTCACATCACCTCTTTTTCTCATGCCACTAGTTTGTTTTATGATATATCACGCACTATTGTTTACCATTTCTCAGTGGACTTATTTCCATCTGAATCCAAATTCAATACATTCATTTACCCGTTTAGTTTATTTATCTTGTGAGGTAGGAAATCGATTATTTCATCAACATTATTAGTTTGACTATTTCGTCAAATATTATGGAATTCATTCAAATTTTAGCTGGTGACACTCGTCTAATTCCCAGCAATGCAAATATCTAGTTTTTATTTCTGTAACATTTATCCTTCAAATATTTATCTCTGCAAATCATAATTGCCAATACGCGTCTGACCCTTTAAAAGTTTTGTTTACAAAGCACTCATTGTACTGCTCCCTCGAACCTCTTCTACTTGCGGAACAAGGTCGGTCATCCACTTCACCCAGCTCTTTTAACCTGTCAAGCTAATATTGACGACCCAAAACAAACCCCTGTCTAGACTATTCAACTTTCTCACTCCCTCGCGACTGCTAATGTTGAACTCTGTTTCCCTTCTCTGTGGCCATCCATGTCTTACAATCCATTTTAATCACTGCAAATTATACTGCTTCCTCATTTATTATAAATTTATCCCGTGTCTTCTTATAACAATGTATTCAATTCGGAGATGTTAACGACGTACACTCAATACTTGGCAATGCGGGCATGGTGATCCACGATCATTCTCATTCTGGCTTACACTGCGATACAACAATCCATTTATTTGTCGGAGATAAGCAATGCTGATACTTGGGGATTTGGTCATACGCGACTAGGCTCGGATCCGCCGCTCACCGTATCCCCTGTTGTCCGTAAACGAAGAACCCAGTATATTCCCCCAGACTTACATAGCAGCACTTGGCAACGTTGCCATGGAGATCCTCATCATTCCCAGTCAGTCTTACAATGCGATAAAACAACACTTGGCAATGCTGCCCTGGAGACCCTCATCATTCCCAGTCGGTCTTACTATCCAATTACAACAATACATACAAAGCTATTCTGGCGAAGCCCTATGCCTCCCAATGGTCGCAACCCAATACAACTCGACGATCCGATTTAGTAATTCTTATCTCCCGATAAATGCAGGTTATAGGACACGAATATTCATTCCTAGCTTGTTGCTAACTTCATTATACTTATTGTTCGCTTTTGCGAATAGTTTTTGTTAGTGTTAGTTTCCCGTATGGTTTGAAACATTTGTTTATTAGTTCTGCCCCATTTTTCTACTTTGCCGTAATTGCAGAGTGAACGCGGTTCTTGTATATTTATTCTTTAAGTACAACTTATATTTTATTTGTATTCATGTTTTACAATTATTTATGTATCATTACACACCTATTCTGAAGTGTGTTTTTAGTGTTCCTCTCTCGCGAACTGTCACAAAATCACTGAGCTGCCCCAGATGCCGTTCGCACGTCCCTTCTTTGTCTATGAGCTGATTGGTCGCCTGCCTTCCCCCGCTGGTCGGCTATCTGCACCTTGCAATGACGTCACTGCCACTATAAAACCTTAGGTCTACCGACCTATGGGTCGACTCTTCATCATCAGCCACCTGCTGCTACAAGCCTGCTGGGGGTCATTACCCTCTGGAGTCACACGGCCTTGCCAGAGGCTCTGCTTAACGACAGCACGGGGTCAGGCTGCAGGCCAACCTTTGCTCCAGCTGGCAGCTGAGCAATTTTCTACAACGCTGTACTCAGTTTAAAGTCTGCCTAATGGAAAAGCAACTTCTCGAACCAGCGGAGATGTTATTACCAAGAAACATCTCCCTGCTGGTCAACTCTCGTCAGCACGACTAAACATCGCCAAAACCTTGGCTCAGAACCCGCACCTCTGGAGTGTTTGCGCATTAACCTCGATCATCAGCCCTGTGCAGGCAATTCGAACTGCTACTTCAATCATCAGCTTTGTGTGGACAATCTACCCGTGACCTCGGTCATCAGCCCTTTGCGGACAAACCAACTGTTTCCAGCCAAGGGTTTGCTGGCCTAACACGAAATGGTTTTGTATTTTCACCTCATTGAAGGTGGTATCATATACTAGTAGGCACCTAGCTTTATCATGGTTAATCATTAAGGGTTCCTCTTTTATGTATTTTAAATTATGTGCCTTTTAATTAACAATATAAAGTTTAATCCGTCATAAGGGAATTTTGTTAACCGTTTTCGTTCCCTGGAGAAACTAGCAAATTTGCATTCTTATTATTCTTATTGTCAATTCTTAAACTATATTTATTCAAAGTAACTTCATATGCTTTTTAGAGATTTAATAAACGCAAAGGAAACCCTTAATCTTTGGTCTCTTCCATCACCATCATTTAAAATTCAATCCTTGTGTCCGAAACCCTACATCCTTTCGAAATCCCTAAAAGGGTGACCCCCACCCCTTTTCCACTTATTATTCATTAGGCCCATTTATGGCAACATTTTATCTGCTTGGATTCCCATTACACATTTATCATCCCATACATTTATCTTTACTAATATCTCGGTTTGTTAACTGGTCTTCCTATCGTTACTTTCCCTTCATCATGGCATAACAGCCTATTAATCTCACAATTACTTTATCAAGGTGTTCAAAAACCACCATTTATCCAATCCCTTCAACATTTGAGATATACAAAAGTCATTATTAATATTCAATTATTTAAGGTATCCAAAAACCCATTATCATTTAATCCTTTCAATTATTATTCATTATAATTATTATTCATTATTATGGAGTGTAACAACTCATTAC
The DNA here is from genome assembly GCA_946902985.2 of Meconema thalassinum. NCBI lineage: Eukaryota > Metazoa > Arthropoda > Insecta > Orthoptera > Tettigoniidae > Meconema > Meconema thalassinum. Next base: position 513,788,468 of record OX336392.1, on the reverse strand, counting down.
GTAATCAATTCTGGAGTACAAGAACTCATCATTTATTATTAATACTTTAGTTCTGGTGCTATTGATTCACCGCTGCTTTAGTTAATTTACATGACATACCCACCTGCCAGTGGTGCAATTATATATTGGATTTCCCCTCTAACATCTCGTTAATTATCTGTCATTTTTTTACGGGTTCCAATTATTTGACATTTCATATAATGCATTTACATATTTTACAATCAACAAAACTCTGTTCATGGTTACCATTACCATTCATTTAAATCATTATTTGGTTAGTGCGTGATATGACTTACTGTAATGAAACTTTCATTACTTACCACATGTGCTGTTTTGGCCTATGACCGTACTTATGAATGGTTTCGCCCATCTCGATTTTGTTTAACAACACACATTAACACAATTTCTTACAATCTTCATCTTCCTAACACTTAATTTATATTTGTACATTTCTAATGACATTATCACTTTACCAATGAAACACATAAAATATCCCTTATTTCACTCTGGATGTACACTTATTTATCTATTTACTCAATCACTTTTTCACACGCATCGTATCTCAGCAGCTGGCTAACTCAACCGCTGACGATTTTCCCATGGATGTTCCTTATCCGAAAGTCTCTCCTATCTACCGCCTTCTCCTGGCCTCGAAAGTGTGTCCTACTCCTCCAATGTCTCTCCTTTTTCCCAAAAACTCACGGTTTTTAGTCTGCGTTGTAATGTTTATATTTACATGGAGCTACGGTCCCTTCTTCACTTAATTAGGCGTTAAATTGTCTATTTATTCCGCCGTAGCTCCATCCTTCTATCGCTGTCTGACGCGAATCGTATTCCTTATAAGCCTGGCCTCCCTTCAAGGTCCTTAAACAGCCCACCGTTTTATTTATCTTGACGTGTACTCGTTAGAGTATGTGTACTGTGGTTTCGAACCAATGTTCTCCGGCGTTCTATCTTGGTAGAATTCTTTATCTAAGCTACCGCAATAACTGTTCATATTGTCCCCCTTTTTGATCTGTTGTCCGATAATCGTCTTCACTAGACGAAGCGTAGCTTCTCACTAGAGTCCCTATGACTGAAGTAACGTGGTCTCGAACTAGTGTGTCTCTGAACTTGGAGTTCACAAATGACTGTTGATGACTGATATTATAACGTATAACGTAACGTGCCTCTCTCCGAGGTCCTTAGAAGACTCCTGATGACTGTATAACGTGACTTGCCTCCTCAAGGCGTACTCGATGACTATTGTAACGTGGTCCCGCCTCTAGACCTGTTCGTTGACTGTCATATAACGTAACGTGGCCTCCCTCAGGTCCGCAAATGACTGAACTTAGCTCTGCTCAGAGCCCCTATATCTAGATTGGTACAAAATGTAGTTCCATAATGGCTTCTTGCGCTCAAATTTCGATTCCCTGCTCTGATCACCTTTCAAAATTATCTACAGGTGAGGAATATCCTTAATTTTTGATCCCTGCTTGGCAGATCAAAATCCGTTCGTCCGTTTATTTTTAATTAATTAAAAACCTTTTTTATTCTCATTCGGGGGCCTGGTTAGTTTACTCAATCCTTCCACGGATCTGTCCGCGTGCTCCAAACGACGTAGTTTTTGTCAGCAGTTTTTATCCCTGAAAACATTCCGTTTCCTTGGAAGCTTATGAATCTGGCTTCGTAATCTTACATTTGTGGCTGGCCAAATTGTTCTCTGCTAATTTCTGACTGTAAGCCGAGTGATTCCCCCCCTTCTATCGAAATTTCATGCTGAATATTAGTTTTAGGGGCCTCGCTCGAGAGGTGTAATTATCATAAACTTTAGAAAAAAAAAGTCCCCTCTCAATATGGCACTTATCTTGCCATAAATCCTTCAAAAGTCGCTGCGCTGATGGTATGTTAAGAGTATCTCGCTCCAACCAATTTCTTCTTCTGCAGCATTCTTGAACTTGCAAATATACCCTCAGTGAATGTTGTTTGCATGCCGCCGAAGTCGGCGGAAGTGAAGCCAGCTGAAATGACGCTGTGACAGGTTGTTTGGCAATTTTTGGGCTGTATTTCACTACCCGAAGTTCGTGGAGGCTTTTGAACTCCAAATTAGCATTATCGTAGAGACAAATGGCGAACTTCTCTCCAGATGATATTAAGGCATCTTCATCTGGAGCCGTAGAGACGAATACCTTCATTTCCTCGCGTAAAGATGCGGAATCCTTCAATATTTTCCAGGCTTGCTGATTGATGTACTCTACCCACAGCTTTCTTGTGCGAGATTTCTGGTTCATTGAAGAAAATGTGTCATGAAGCGACTCTATGAGACGTTGAAGGCAAGGTTATGATAGCAAGTCGTTGGCGGTTCCTTCTCGGAATGCGGTAAAGAGCGCCTGTATTTCGTCCTTGTCATCCTTCAGCCCGTCGTTCATGTTGGGTAACATTGTCCTGACGGCCTATTTTGTCAGAAAATGCGCTCTGAGAGCCCTAGAACATGCAAAATTTCGCGTTATTGATAACATTGAAGGCATAACGTAATCATTTTTAAGAGCAAGCTAATTGAAAGCCTACCTAGAATATGCGTGTCCAGACATCATGTGAGTCACTGACGATTTAGCGTATATTTCCGCCCAGAGCTCCTCCAAACTGCTTCCATTCATCACGTAGCCGATTGCCCCAAGAAACGACATTAGAAAGTGAAATACGCCTAGACGAACAACCACGTTTTTGAGTTCCTCTGAAGTGTCCGATGCGACTATCTCTGCAGCTTTTGCGTATAGGGGCTGGTCAAAGGTTACGAAACAAGTGCTTTGTTTCAGTTCCGCGTACTCTCTTTCGGCAAACTTCAACGCGGGATATATAGTTGATGGATTGCTCGGTTCCAAGTTAATGAACGGCAGTGCTTCAACTGATGTCGTCTGGGGAGCTAAGCAGACAGTGACGTCTTCATAAAGCCGTCCCACGAAGCGGGTAAATTAATACCGGACCACCGTCCAGATAACCACAAGGAGTCCATCATCGACGCAATAGCCACAGAGTTTGGGGCTTCCACATTTAACTCCTTAATCTTGACGTCCTTTGAACCAGGTGAAGAGGGCTTCCGATACCACGAAATGTTGAACTTTCCGATCGCCGCATTAGAAACTTCTCGTGAACGTGGGAGTAAAATGTGTTTCGCCCTTCCAATGTCCTTATGTTAAAGAAAGCGTTGTCAAAGCAAAACTGCGTGAACGCTCCAGCATTCGGGATTGGACGTTCTTCACGAAGCGCTGAAACTTCGTGCGTGTGGACTTCCGCCACATTTACTGAAAATCCAAGACTGTGTGGTGAAACCACTACACTTCTCCACTGCAGGAATCCAGAGCGCAGCACCTCCTTTGTGACTGCCGATCTGGACTCAGGGAGGCAGGATCAAGGAGGTCATGTGAAGCAGTCGTTATCTCTGGGGTAACCATAGAGGCAATAAAATAAACTATGTACACTCGTTGTTCGTTGGAGTAGTATTGTACGAGACAAGCTTATATAACCAGGTCAAATAAACCAAGCAAAACTCACGTCGTAATTTATTACTACATTGGTGACCCCGACGTGATAGAAGCAAATTTCATGGAGCAGCTACAGGAACAGTTGCAGCAACTACAAGAGCAAAATCATCAGCTGCAAATGCAACTCGCCTCTCATACCCCACAGGTTAGTACTGAACCCTTCAGAATAGCAGTGTTTTATGCAAGAATCTTAGATCAAGGGGTCGCGTTCAGTTCATAGTGTGGTGTTTACGTCCGCCAAACTACGTGCTTTTCTGAGGCAAGGGTTATAGGTTGAAAACTATAACTAAGAAAGAAAGGAGACAAAACGTAAGATAATAACAAGATTTAATAACTAATTTGTGCATAAAAGAATAAAACAAACAATAATAAACAAATCCTCCCTGAATTTTCCCCTGACATGAATATTTATCACTTTGAGGAGTCAGATGGATCTCCCCGTTTCTAATAAAATGTGGATCCAAGTTCCACTATCTTGCATGTGAATTTATGTTCGCGTGGTGACTATCTACGAGAAATGAGTACTTGGATGATCATTCGTTCACAACGGGTTAACAGCCACGGTGCTCACGAACAATCATCTCGTAAAAATCAACTTTTATGGCTATGGGCATAACATTAATAAAAATCCTTAAATCTAACTCTGACACACATATTACAACTCTACTATTTACAGGCATCTCTCTGAGACCCTTATTAGTGTGGTGACACACTTAACCAAATGAGCTGCCACAATGGCCAGATACTCAACAACAAGGAAAAACAGCGCCGCACGTGACTCACGGGCCACTGACATGGAACAATAAACATAGAATAAACCAACAACAACAAACAACCTGAGTGGTTAAGATTACTTTATATTAACAAAACTGCATGTTAAAGATACGCTTCGAAAATTATCGTGTTTCGTAGGCAACTCCCATTTATTTAAACAATTTTACCATTGATCAGTTTCTCACATTTATATTTATTTTCAAGTAATTGGGAGCCAGACGTGCACTCCACTAATGAGCTCTGCTTGCGAAACTCAGCCAGCCCTTGTGACAACAACTCACCCCTTCCACAATACCAGTCATGTCCCCCATCCAGTGTATATAAATAGCCGACCAGCTGAACTGTTATCTCAAGGAATCAACAGCCGCTAACATCTCCTCCCACTCAACATATGGTCAGACAATAATCACATATCCATAATTGTCCTCGCGAGGATACAATATGAATCTGGTACCAAGCTGACAGAAATCAGTCTCTGCTGAAATTCCCGCTTGTAATACCACAACAATATACTCACAGTACACACATCTGGGACTGACATAACGCCTTTCACATGGGTCTGCTGAATTAGAGCTCGCAAAACATTTAACACAATATTTAAAACCTACGATAGAGCTGAGTACTCTTCGTCACAAATTACATTGCTCCAAAGGCAATAATCACACTGAATCTGATCAATAATAATTCTCAACAAAATTTAATTACCCTCCAATCTGCTATATAATTAGATTAATTCAGTCCTACTTCTGAAACACGACATATCTCCGAGAGACGTTTTTAACCGCACTTCGTAACCTAGGCGAACACGGCCGTTCACATAGATACGTTAGTTAACACAACACAAAGAAAAGAACCTTCCATTAACTACCATTGTGCGAGCTGCTTCCAAACAAAAGTGTGCCAGATCAAAACTAAATATACTACATTAAATCACACAAGCAAAGTATTTACAAAAATATGTCCCATAAACCATAATTTAATAAATTTAATAAATAATAAAATATTATTTGTACTCATCTCGTGTTGTAGTCACCCGTCAAAGAACATCAGACGCCATTCCCCAACTGGATGATTCTTTATCTCATAGCAGCCATCTGGACGGACTGTTGAGACTTCCACACTTCTTCTGCATTCATCGATGTCATCCTTGCGCTGATACAAAAATTAGGTTATTATACACTTTATGTCTGACTACTAAATTCGCTTGTTCAGGTACTAAATTCCCTGTCACTGTTCGTTGGCGAATTATCGACGCTACTGCCCCTATAACTATAGTACTATGACTATCTATCACTGAATTTACCACTTTACAATGAATATCTTGTGTCCTCGACACAAATACAAGTCTACGCCCGTAGACGCACAGAATAATAGTAATGTCTCCTAGACACACGGAATGAAAGTCATGTCTCCTAGACACACGGAATGAAAGTCAATGTCTTGGCTCTTCGACACACTTATAAATGAACTGGCCCTTGGGTCTAGATGGAGGGGGATTTTATGTAAAAATTTCTCGAAATTATTGTGATACAGGAATGAAATACATATCACTGAACTCGTAATATTGCACAGGTCAAGAATATGCCCATTAATCCTAGAATCGATCGTAGAGATTTTGTCTAGGCGATTTCCCGCGTGAATGCTAGCCGCCGCGTACCCCAGCCGGAGTTGGCGCGCAAGTAGGCATTCTCTTCTCATTGGTTCTCCATTTCTCTGTAATTTGGCGGTTTCTAGTAGATCTTGGCGTCTTGGGAGTGTCTATTTTCTTCATCAGCCATTCACGTTACTGCATCATATTTCTTCTAGGCGCGAATATCACAATGAACATACCAGAACCATGTCTCACCGCGCGTCGCTTCTAAAATTGAGGTAGCCACACCTGTCCTTATGATACATCGCTCTGCTATTTCTTTTCATAGCTCAAGTACTTAGCCTTTTGTTAAACTGATGCAGGTATGTCCCTACTGTCTCCAACAAATGCTTGAGATTTCCTCATCACTGTCTGGCTACTTTCATGATGCTGGTTGAAATATTTATTAATTGAAGAAATAAAAAGTAGAATCATTTAACCAACATAAGGTAAAGGGTTCACAACTCTCCCACTCACAAAATTTCGAACTTAGGAATAAAGTCGACAATTTTACAATACTTCCGTAGGCCAATTTGTTTTATTTCCAGAATAACCCCTTTTTCTTACTTGGTCTAGGCGCTCCTGTCTTCAATGGCATTTACTCGTTTTCATATCCTGCTTGTCACTTCCCCTTCCATTCTTGCGTGACGCTCGATGCCTGCGGCAACACCTTACTTGCCTCGTTAATGTTTGTCTACAACAAGTCTACTTCCTCCTTCATCACGTGCCGTAGTCAATTGCTCCCCGTTGACTTTGTTGATAGTAGGACGTCCGTATATTCAAACAGCGTCATTATTCCGGCGCTACCATGGTTCACTTCGACGATATTTTTTTTAGGTTGGCGGCGTTGTAAACTGACATCGTTCCTGTGCTCAATTCTTTCACTCTGTAAGCATTATTTCCAAGGTTTCTTACGATAGAATAGGGTCCTATGAATTTTTCGCAGAACTTACTAAAGATTTTCTTTTCTGGGTCCGATGTAGCAGGTCGTTTTACCAAAACGAGCTGGTTGACTTCAAGATCACCGTGGAACCTCTTATTTCTTACTCGCCGTAATCTGCGGTCTGCTTGTTTCCTCATGTATGCTCTCGTTCGTTCAATTCGCAGGCCTGGTGCTATCATGGGATCTTGTGGACAGTTAATGATGCTTTTCCACGTTCTTACTGGATACTCGTTCTTGTGTAGGACCATAGGGATTTGTCCTGTTGACTCGTGCCTGGTAGAATTCATGCATGTCTCTACGTCCTTAATTTTATCGACCCATTTGTGGTGTTCGTTCGGAATGAAGATCCTTAAATATGCAGTTACAGATTTAATTACTCTCTCGCTTGGATTTGCTTGGGCATGTCGGATACTGCTTAAAACATGTTTTATACCCATGTCTTCCATTCCTTTCTTGAATTCGGCGCTTGTGAAATAACTGCCGTGATCTGATAATATAAACTCTGGTTTTCCAAGGGTTGGAATAACTCTATTAGGAATGCGACTGAGTACCTGCTTCGATGTTGTTTTCTGAATAGGGCATAGTACTACAAACTTAGAAAATACATCAATGCACACTAGCAAATGACGGCAACCTCTCCTTCCCTTCGGAATTGGACCAAGACAGTCCACCTTCAGTAGCTCACATGGTTTCTGAGGTAGCAATGGTCTAGGATATTGCCTCAGTAAATAATTATTTGGCTTTGTTCTCTGACACGGGTCACAAGTTGTAATGACGTCACATATAGTTGTTCTCATACGTGGCCATGTAAATGTCTCTCCTATTGTCGCTTCGCACTTGTCTAAGCCCACGTGACCGTAACTTTCGTGCGTATGCCATGTCAATCCTCGTTGTAACGATGCAGGTACTAATATGCGTAACTTGGTGTGGTCATTATCTACCCATTTGTGTAGCAAATTGTTGACATAAACATATCTTCCTTCTTCGGCTTTCGCTTCTCGAAATGCAGGTGTTCCTGTAGGTAGTTGCTTTTTGAAGTATTTAATTAATAGCATCATCCATGGTTCCGCTTCCTGTTCTCGCTGTATCTCACGTAACTCCTCCAAGAATCCCCGGTCCTTCGGTGTTAACTCCAAGTGTTGTACCATCGCTGTTTCTTCATTATCAGGCTCTGGGTTCCTGCTGAGTGCATCCGGTATCACGTTCATCTTCCATGGACAATGTTCAATTTCAATGCTGAACTGCTGAATGTATATAGACCAACGTGTCACACGTTCGCTTGCCATTGACGTCTTAAACAAGAATGTTAGTGCCTTGTGGTCAGTTCTGACAACAATCGGGTAACCATAGATTATTCGTTTCCATTGTTGGAGCGCATGAAGGATGGCCAACAATTCTAGCTCGGTTACAGTATAGTTCCGCTCGTGCTTACGCAATTTTCGGCTGACAAATGCCAAATATGTTTTGTGCTGCAGGTTAGCTGGATCCTCTTGGTAGAGCATAGCACCTATCCCAATTAGTGAAGCATCCGCTTGGATTATAAATTTGAGCTTGAAATCAGGATAGCCTAATTTAATGCAGTTCTCCAATAGCTGTTTTGTTGCTTGGAATGCCTTCTCACATTCCGCGTTCCATGACCATTTGTTATTTTTCTTTAACATGTCTTGCATTGGAGCTACAGTCTCTGTATAACCTGGACAGTTTTCTTTAAAGAATCCCGTTACGCCTAAGAAAGCCCGAATGTGCTTGACTCTCGTTGGTGTAGGGAAATTCTTTATCGCATCAATCTTAGCTGGGTTTGGCATCACTCCCTCCTTGTCAATGACGTGACCCAAATATAAGATCTCGCTCTTGAAGAAATGCGATTTCTTCAGGTTTACTTTGAAATTCGATGCGTTCAAGTTGCCCAATACTTTATCTAAATTTTCCATGTGAGTTTCAATGTTGTCAGATGCCAACAGAATGTCGTCAATGTATCGCACCGTCATCTCCTTTACTTCCTCGGTTAGGTTCCGGTCCAGTGCTCGGATTAAAGCACAGCCCGCTGTTTTGACCCCAAAAGGCATTCTGACGAAACAATATGTCTGGTTATCGAATAAGAAGCCAGTTAGAAGCTGTGACTTCTCATCCAATTCAAGATGATGGAACGAGCTCGTCAGAGCGACTGATGAATAAATGCTCTTGTTTTTAAAGCCTTTTAATACGTCTCTGATAATTGGCGCTCTGTCATACTCAGGAAAAATGAGTCTCATGTTGAGGTTTCTGGCATCTAAACAAAGTCTAATATATCCATTTGGTTTTGTGACTGCCAAAATCGCATTTAGATAAGGTGTAGGTGTCTTCCTTATCACTCCAGCTTCTAACATCTCATCTATAATGATTTTAACTTGACCACGATATTTTTCAGGAATTGGGTACAATCTGCTTTTGAAAGGTGACCAGTCCTCGACTTGCATAGAGTACTTGAAATTTAAAATTTTCCCAGGTACTGTATCAAATACTGTTTTGTGCTTCCTTAAAACCTCTTCCAACTGTTTTCTGTGTTCACCCCCAAGTTGAATGTCATTGAGCCGCTCCTGTAGTAACTCTTCAAATTGTGCATCACTGTTACTTCCTTCCGTTAATAAAGACCATATCTCCTGGGATTCTATCTCCTCATCTAGTTCCACAACAGCCCCTTCTACGATGTTATCTTCCGCCTTTCGTACCTCCTCTTCCGTCTCTTCTGATATTGCTTCCAATGCCCAAGAATTTACATCTCTTCCGGTAGTGATTTCATCCATATGTAATCCCACGTTTTTCAGCTGGTCATATTCTCTAAAGCTGACTGTATTCTTGTGTAAATCTATCACTGCTTGATAGTCACAAATGAAATTTGCACCAAGAATTATATTGAAATTCATCTTTGCCATGATAATGAATGTTTGCCCAAAAGTGTGTTCCAATATGTTCAGCTCTAAGTATGCCTGACGTTTACAAGTAACGGTGCGTTCAGGAATAACACCCCTCACTTTGAGCTGTGGTACCGGAATTACAGGAATATTCTGAGTCCGTCCCAACTCTCGAACCAAGGCCTCCGATACTAGACTGATCTGTGACCCTGTATCCAATAAACATCTTATATTAATTCCACCAATCCTTGCGTAAATAATGGGTAATTGCCTAATTTCATCGTTCCGTGGTTTCACCGTCTCCTCCAGGCAGTCTTCTGGTACAGCGATCCATTCTTGTATGTTCGCTACTATCCATCCATCTTCAACTTCCGACTGTTGTGTTTGGAGACTGTCTCCTTGATCCAAAATTAACATTTTTTTTAGCTCCATTTCGACTCCCATCATCCTTCTGTCGCTCATGTCCTTGATATTCCTCTTGTCTCAGTAGACTTCCAGCTTCCTCAGTATGTGTATCTGGGTTCTTTCTGTTCCCAATGGCCTTTTCCCATCTTCCTAGCTCTCCACCTTGATTAGCGTGTAACTCCTCTAAGTAATTTTGTGATTGAGCGTGCCTATCATCCCAGTCATCTCGATAGTTACGTTGATCTTCTTGATTTTGATCTCTCCTTCCTTTCCATCGTTGATTGGCATTATAATCACCGTATCTTCCATAAGGCCTGTCATTCCTTCGATTATCACGCCATTGTTGATATCCTCTCTGTTGGTATCTATTGTTGCCCTGGTATCTATTGTTGTAGTAATTTTCGTTACGCTGATATGGTCTGTTTTCCCCTTCTTCCTGGTTTCGCCTAGGTGTGGAGGTGCTTGTATTAGTACCCTGCGTTTTAGTATTTCTCTGTTTTGTCTTTACGACCTCTGTAGTGTTGACTAATTCCAGTTGTCTTCCTCCTCTAAAATGACTATGAGATGTGGTCTCATCTATTTGCCGTAATATCTGCTCTGCATGTAGGGCCGTACTGACGTTTGCTGCGACTAGCACTTGCTGTACATTAACTGGCATTTGCCTTGCTATTGTCATCACCAAATCTGATTCGTTTAATGGGTAATCCAGATCGCGAAATTTTAGCATTTGCATGTTAAAGAAATCTGAGTATTTTGTCTGCTGGGTAGTTTGGTATTTTCTAGAGTAAAGCTCCATTCTTAAACTCTGTTGTATGGCGGGAGACCAGTATTTGCGCAGAAACGCTAAGTTAAAGTCTGACATGGTTCCAAATGTGTATTTGAAACTTAAAAACCAGGTGAGAACATTCCCTGATAAAAATCTCTCCATCATTCTCAATCTACGTGCTTCAGGTACTCCAGTGTCATTAAAATGGTCTTCAATCTCTTTGATAAAGGCCTTAGGTGTTACCCCTGAATTTTCGGTGTATTTCTGCGGTTTGTAGTCATTTGAGCGAATTACTTGAATAAGTTGTGTGGGCTGATGACCGTCCTGTGGTGTTGAGCTTCTATCTACGTTCTTACGAAATCCTTCCGTGTTTGTTGTTAATGGGCTCTCTGCTTGAGTCTGACTTCCTGCTATGCTGGGTTGGGGACTATGTGAGTCATCCTGCTTGTCTTTCAATGCTCCCGTTTTAAATATAGACGATTGTTCTAATGAGCGAAGTTCGGCTTTAATGATCCTGTCTGTCTGCTCTTTAAGTCTATTTTTTACCTCTTGCTCCAAAGCTTGAATACGCGTGTGGTTTTCGCCTACTGTTTTAATAATGGTGGATCTTTCCTCTCTAGAATCAATATTCATTTTCTTCCAATCTTTCCTGATCTGTTCTTTAATCGTGCTTATTTTTTCTTCAATCTGGCTCTTATTTTCATCCTGATTATTTTCTATCTGGCTCAGCCTTTCGTCTAATGTACTCTTAAATTGTTCTTGTTCCGTTTCTAGGCTTTTCCACTGTTCCGCTGATTTTATCTCTAGACGGTCCATATCTTTAATTATGCCTGATATGTTCTCATCTACTGCTGATATTTGTTGTTGAATGACCCTGCCACTTTTCTCCATCTCCTTAAATCGTCCTTCCAACTTATCTTGAGCTATTTTGACCTCGCTTGTATTCATTGTGCATGCTATTTCAATCTGCTCTAATTTAGCTAACACCGTTTCATCGAGAATGCTAAGTTTTTTATCGAAAATACTCTCCATTTGTTTAATCCGCTCTAATTGTTTCTCATTATTTTTGCTTACATCAAGGGCCAGTATTATCATCTGTTGGTTTGTGTGCTCTTTCATCTCTGCGGTTAACGAAGCTAATTGGTTCGTGTTTTTATTATTTTGCGCCTCTAACTGTGAATTTATAGTGTCATTAATTTCATTCTTTAATAACCTAGCTTGTTCCGCCTGATATTCATTTTGCTCAATTCTACTGTTATTTAACTGTGTCCGCAATGATTCACTTTGTTCTAACAGTTTAGTATTTAGCGATTCACTTTGTTCTGACATTTTCGTATTTAGCGATTCACTTTGTTCTAACATACTAGTGTTTATTTGTTCAGATAATTTTGTATTCAACGCTTCACTTTGCTCTAACATACTAGTGTTTATTTGTTCAGATAACTTCGTGTTCAGCGATTCACTTTGTTCTGACAGTTTAGTATTCAACGCTTCACTTTGCTCAAACATACTAGTGTTTATAGATTGACTCTGTTCTGCTAGTTTAGTATCCAACAATTCCTGTGTTCTCCTTGCTGCACTTTCAATGATCTCCTGGATCTTCGCCACCGTTGCCATGTTTTACAATATATATGAGACATATGGGAAATGGCCTACGCCAATGCCCTTTGACACGCACATAAATCCAATGCACATTTAATTTCTTTATTCTACTCAGTTCATTTATTTTTACCTTTAACCCCATTAGTTGATTGCATCTCTGAGTAGTTCTAGTTTTACTCAATTTAATTTTAACCCCAAGCACATATTTAGTCATTAAACAGTTATCCTGATCTGATATTAACACTGACTAATTAACAAAGTATTAATTGTCATTTTAGGCTACAGCCTCCTAATATTTCCACGAGTTTGACTTTCTACACAAATCTAGTTTTAACTTTATCATTGGGCGCCCGGTATCACATCTTAATTTTACTTTAATTTAAAAGACAACAACGTGAACCGTATTTTACTTTGCAAACTCCTGATTTTAATTTATCTTTCACACATTTGGCGGTATCCACTTCGCCTCAACTACTTTTAATAAAATATCACTTCCCGGTGATTAAATACTGTCATATCTGCCTGCACTTGCGGCATGCCAGTTTTACTCAAATGCGCCACTATTGACATGTGTAATCTCCCCGTTACACCACAGTGAATAGCCCCACCGTTGGCCGCCAGTTTTCACCTATGAACCCTTCAGAATAGCAGTGTTTTATGCAAGAATCTTAGATCAAGGGGTCGCGTTCAGTTCATAGTGTGGTGTTTACGTCCGCCAAACTACGTGCTTTTCTGAGGCAAGGGTTATAGGTTGAAAACTATAACTAAGAAAGAAAGGAGACAAAACGTAAGATAATAACAAGATTTAATAACTAATTTGTGCATAAAAGAATAAAACAAACAATAATAAACAAATCCTCCCTGAATTTTCCCCTGACATGAATATTTATCACTTTGAGGAGTCAGATGGATCTCCCCGTTTCTAATAAAATGTGGATCCAAGTTCCACTATCTTGCATGTGAATTTATGTTCGCGTGGTGACTATCTACGAGAAATGAGTACTTGGATGATCATTCGTTCACAACGGGTTAACAGCCACGGTGCTCACGAACAATCATCTCGTAAAAATCAACTTTTATGGCTATGGGCATAACATTAATAAAAATCCTTAAATCTAACTCTGACACACATATTACAACTCTACTATTTACAGGCATCTCTCTGAGACCCTTATTAGTGTGGTGACACACTTAACCAAATGAGCTGCCACAATGGCCAGATACTCAACAACAAGGAAAAACAGCGCCGCACGTGACTCACGGGCCACTGACATGGAACAATAAACATAGAATAAACCAACAACAACAAACAACCTGAGTGGTTAAGATTACTTTATATTAACAAAACTGCATGTTAAAGATACGCTTCGAAAATTATCGTGTTTCGTAGGCAACTCCCATTTATTTAAACAATTTTACCATTGATCAGTTTCTCACATTTATATTTATTTTCAAGTAATTGGGAGCCAGACGTGCACTCCACTAATGAGCTCTGCTTGCGAAACTCAGCCAGCCCTTGTGACAACAACTCACCCCTTCCACAATACCAGTCATGTCCCCCATCCAGTGTATATAAATAGCCGACCAGCTGAACTGTTATCTCAAGGAATCAACAGCCGCTAACATCTCCTCCCACTCAACATATGGTCAGACAATAATCACATATCCATAATTGTCCTCGCGAGGATACAATATGAATCTGGTACCAAGCTGACAGAAATCAGTCTCTGCTGAAATTCCCGCTTGTAATACCACAACAATATACTCACAGTACACACATCTGGGACTGACATAACGCCTTTCACATGGGTCTGCTGAATTAGAGCTCGCAAAACATTTAACACAATATTTAAAACCTACGATAGAGCTGAGTACTCTTCGTCACAAATTACATTGCTCCAAAGGCAATAATCACACTGAATCTGATCAATAATAATTCTCAACAAAATTTAATTACCCTCCAATCTGCTATATAATTAGATTAATTCAGTCCTACTTCTGAAACACGACATATCTCCGAGAGACGTTTTTAACCGCACTTCGTAACCTAGGCGAACACGGCCGTTCACATAGATACGTTAGTTAACACAACACAAAGAAAAGAACCTTCCATTAACTACCATTGTGCGAGCTGCTTCCAAACAAAAGTGTGCCAGATCAAAACTAAATATACTACATTAAATCACACAAGCAAAGTATTTACAAAAATATGTCCCATAAACCATAAGTTAATTTAATAAATAATAAAATATTATTTGTACTCATCTCGTGTTGTAGTCACCCGTCAAAGAACATCAGACGCCATTCCCCAACTGGATGATTCTTTATCTCATAGCAGCCATCTGGACGGACTGTTGAGACTTCCACACTTCTTCTGCATTCATCGATGTCATCCTTGCGCTGATACAAAAATTAGGTTATTATACACTTTATGTCTGACTACTAAATTCGCTTGTTCAGGTACTAAATTCCCTGTCACTGTTCGTTGGCGAATTATCGACGCTACTGCCCCTATAACTATAGTACTATGACTATCTATCACTGAATTTACCACTTTACAATGAATATCTTGTGTCCTCGACACAAATACAAGTCTACGCCCGTAGACGCACAGAATAATAGTAATGTCTCCTAGACACACGGAATGAAAGTCATGTCTCCTAGACACACGGAATGAAAGTCAATGTCTTGGCTCTTCGACACACTTATAAATGAACTGGCCCTTGGGTCTAGATGGAGGGGGATTTTATGTAAAAATTTCTCGAAATTATTGTGATACAGGAATGAAATACATATCACTGAACTCGTAATATTGCACAGGTCAAGAATATACCCATTAATCCTAGAATGGATCGTAGAGAATTTGTCTAGGCGATTTCCCGCGTGAATGCTAGCCGCCGCGTACCCCAGCCGGAGTTGGCGCGCAAGTAGGCATTCTCTTCTCATTGGTTCTCCATTTCTCTGTAATTTGGCGGTTTCTAGTAGATCTTGGCGTCTTGGGAGTGTCTATTTTCTTCATCAGCCATTCACGATACTGCATCATATTTCTTCTAGGCGCGAATATCACAATGAACATACCAGAACCATGTCTCACCGCGCGTCGCTTCTAAAATTGAGGTAGCCACACCTGTCCTTATGATACATCGCTCTGCTATTTCTTTTCATAGCTCAAGTACTTAGCCTTTTGTTAAACTGATGCAGGTATGTCCCTACTGTCTCCAACAAATGCTTGAGATTTCCTCATCACTGTCTGGCTACTTTCATGATGCTGGTTGAAATATTTATTAATTGAAGAAATAAAAAGTAGAATCATTTAACCAACATAGGGTAAAGGGTTCAGTACAGCACCAGCAGTTAATCGAGTCGTAGTAAAATTGCCCGTGTTCTGGCCAGAAAAACCCGCGTTGTGGTTTGCATAAGCAGAAGCCCAGTTCGGAATTTCCGGAGTAACACAGGACGCTACTAAATATGCGTATGTGGTCTCCCAGCTGGACAGCTGTTATGCAGCAGAGGTGGAGGATATAATAACTAATCCGCCTCCACAAGACGCGTACTCACAATTACGTAACGAGCTCATTCGTTGGCTCTCCCTGTCAATAGAACAACGTGTACGACAATTGTTAATGGAGGAAGAGCTCGGTGAACGTAAACCATCCCGATTCTTGAGAGATTTGAGATCCTTAGCTGGTACTACACAAGTTCAAAATAACTTACTCCGTCAATTATGGATTCAGCGCCTGCCCTCGCAAGTTCAAGCCATCCTACAGACGCAAGGTGACACCCCGTTAGATAAGGTAACTGAGTTAGCCGATAAAATTTTGGAGGTATCACCATCACCTTTTAACGCTAGCGTACACGCGATCAATCATCCACCGGACAGCACACTCAGCCAACTAACTCAGCGCATTGACGAACTTGCTAAACAGATGGCAGCACTCCAAACACCATTTCGCTCGCACCCCCGCTCACGCAGTCGTCAGAACAGTCCTCGTAGCATACACTCCCGAGACTCATCGCCGAAAAGAGACCCTCCAGGGGCATGCTGGTATCATCACCGGTTACGCGATAAGGCCCAGAAATGCGAGGAGCCATGCAACTATCAGTCAAACTCCAACGGCAATCAGTGATGGCGGTAGATGATTGCCCAACAGGTGGAGGCCACCTCTTTATCACGGAGAGGAACAACAAGCATAAATTTCTGATCGACACTGGCTCCGATTTGTGCCCTTTCCCACCAAATTCTTGGAGGGGCGTCGTCACCATACCAGCTATGACCTCGTGGCTGCAAACAACTCCACTATTCGCACTTATGGAACTTTGTCCCTGAAGGTCAACTTTGGACTCCGGCGAGATTTCCCCTTGAGATTCGTTATTGCCGACGTCGCAATTCCTATAATAGGCTCAGATTTCCTCTCCTATTATCACCTCCTTCCAGACTGTCGGAACAAACGCATTGTTGACGGCATCACAGGATTATCAGTGACCGTTCAACCTGCAAATTCAATTCAGCCCAGAGTGAAAGTTCTCAGCCTACCGACTCCATCCCATCAGATTTTGAAAGACTTTCCTGACCTAACTCGCCCGTCTGGAACTCCACGAGAAGTACGTCATTCCACAGTACATTTTATTCGTACTACACCAGGGCCTCCTGTCTCGTGCCGAGCACGTCGCCTCGCTGCAGATAGACTTCAAATTGCCAAGAACGAGTTTGATGCTATGCTCCTTGAAGGAACAGCACGACGCTCTGAAAGCCCTTGGTCATCACCACTCCACCTGGTTCCAAAGAAAGACGAAGGATGGCGACCCTGTGGCGATTATCGCGTCTTAAACTCAAGAACCATTCCTGACCGGTACCCACCCCGCCACATCCTCGATTTCAATCACCAACTTCGCGGATGTAACACATTCTCTGCCATAGACCTTGTAAAAGCTTACACCCAAATCCCGTGAATCCAAATGACATACCGAAGACCGCAATCATTACGCCCTTCGGACTCTTTGAATTCCCTTTCATGACCTTAGGACTGCGCAATGCTGGACAGACTTTTCAGAGGTTCATAGATGAAGTATTGTCAGGCCTAGATTTCACATTTGCATATGTCGACGACATCTTGGTTTTCTCGAAGAGCCCAGAAGAACACGAGCGCCTCCTACGAGCCCTCTTTCATCGCCTCTCTGAGTATGGTATCTTGAATAACCCCACCAAGAGCGTCTTAGCCTCACCAAGAGTCACTTTTCTCGGGTATGAAGTCTCTGCCGCAGTGACAAGACCGCTACCTGACCGCATCTCAGCACTGCAGAAGTTTCCACTCCCGCACACTGCACGTGACCTCAGACGCTTCCTCGGTATGATAAATTTCTACCGCCGCTTCCTGCCTTCAGCATCACAATACCAAGCTCCGCTCCATGCCGCAGTATCTAAATTACGTGGTCCACAACAAGTACCATGGACTCCAGAATTGGAAAATGCCTTTGTTACCTGCAAATCCAGGTCGCTCAAGCAACTCTCCTAGTACATCCCTATCCGCAAGCACCACTGGGACTATTCACTAATGCCTCCAACAACGCTATTGGATCCGCCCTTCAACAATATGTGGAAGATATATGGCAACCCCTAGCCTTCTTTTCCAAGAAACTTTCACCGAAACAAACTGAATGACCAGCCTACTATCGCGAGTTACTCGCCATCTATGAAGCGGTGCAACATTTCAGATATCTCTTGGAAGCCCATCAGTTCACTATATATACTGACCACAAACCACTGACTTACGCCTTCCAACAACGTCGCGACAAACTTCCGCCTGTGCAGTTAAACCAGTTATCGTTCATTGCTCAGTTCACAACAGACATTCAGCACATTGAAGGCTCATCCAATGTTATCGCAGATCCATGATCCCGCATCAATGCAATTTCCAATACCACCTTGGACTTCTCAGCTTTGGCACGATCACAAGTAGGCGATACAGAACTACTTGATTTGCTGGATAGTGAGTCAGCACTTCGATTACAGCAAGTACAGATCCCAGGAACCAACATCACTTTGTTCTGTGATACTTCAACTAACCGACCCAGACCTTTCATCACTGCCCCTTACCGCAAACAAGCTTTCGACAGTGTTCATGGTCTAAGTCATCCTGGTACTAAAGCGACGACCCGTTTAGCATCCGAACGCTTTGTATGGCCTTACATGCAAAAAGACTGTCGCGCATGGACATAAGCTTGTCAAACATGCCAACGCTCAAAGGTTACACGCCATGTCAATGCTCCAATGGGTAACTTTTCCTTAGCGTCTGCTCGCTTCCAACATGTGCATCTAGACATCATTGGTCCATTACCTCCTTCTAATAACTTCCGATATTGCCTGACCGTCGTAGATCGATTCTCCCGTTGGCCAGAAGTGTGGCCACTGGAACGAATAACAGCAGAAGACGTCGCTGAAGGATTCACTGCCTGCTGGATTTCTCGATTTGGATCACCTGTTCATATCACCACTGCTCAAGGACGTCAGTTCGAGTCCCAGCTGTTCCAACAACTCGGTATTCTCACCGGAACCTCGCGATCTCGAACCACCAGCTGGCACCCCTGCGCCAACGGTATGGTAGAAAAATTTCACCGTCAATTGAAAGCAGCAATCATGTGACACCCTGGTATGTCCTGGCTGCAAGCCTTATCAATTGTCTTGCTTGGCATCCGCAGCTGAACTGATCTACGGAGAACCGATTCGTCTTCCAGGTGAAATGTTGTGTGAAACCACAAACAACAAATTCGAGGACACTACAAACTTTGTTGTGAGACTCCGTCAGCAAATGAGTCGACTGCGTCCTACTCCAGCCTCACATCATAACAAAAGACCCACCTTTATCTTCAAGGACTTAACCACATGCAGTCACGTTTAGCTACGTGACGACACGGTACGCGGTGCCTTACAACCACCATATACAGGCCCATATCGAGTGTTAGACCGCTTCGATAGAACAGTGACTGTTCAGATTCGAGACAAACCTGTCCGTGTCACTATCGACCGGATCAAACCAGCCTTCTTCCTGTCTGACAGTACATCCTTGGCCAAACCTGATGATATTCAGCATCAACACATCGGCCAAAAGAACACTCTCTACGACAGCACAGCCTTGCCACAAAAGGCACCCCAAAACGACTGTAAGTCCAGTAGTACAGGACTCCACCGCCACTCGCTCCGGCCGAAAAGTCAGATTCCCGAAACTCTTTTCGCCATAGCCACCTCATCTCCATGGGGGGGCTGGTGTGGCGAAACCACTTAACTTCTCCACTGCAGGAATCCAGAGCGTAGCACCTCCTTTGTGACTGCTGATCTGGACTCAGGGAGGCAGGATCAAGGAGGCCATGTGAAGCAGTCGTTATCTCTGGGGTAACCATAGAGACAATAAAATAAGCAATGTACACTCGTTGTTCTTTGGAGTAGTATTGTACGAGACAAGCTTATGTAAACAGGTCAAATAAACCAAGCAAAACTCACGTCGTAATTTATTACTACAACTGTTTAGAAGCTGAATTAATTGTTTCGAGTACTGCTGGCCTGCTCCGACAGGCCGAGCGCTGTCACCTAGAAAGCGATCGCGTGCCTTTTCAACAGCGGTTATGCTTTGGGACCGTTACTCGGTAACCGTTTCCCGCATAGACATGGGTAATGTAGCAATGTAAAACTAAAAGTATGCTTTATAACTTTCATTCTGGGTCTTTAGTCAATATCAGCAGTTGTTTAAAAATAATGACCAGCTAATGACAAATTAATCAAATTTTCGTGTAAAAATTGTGCTAAAAATGTTAAATTAGTCGTTTTTTTCCTTCATCAATAGCAATAATTAGGTCTGATCAGTCCGTTATCCTACTAGTTCATTTTTATTAATTGCTAAAGCTCGCGAGAACTAAATTTGAATCAATATTTTGAACGCAGGAAGCAAATATGCTGTTTTTCGCACTTAGGCTCCATTTAAGCCCTTTTGAACCCTACAAAAACTATGACGCGGACACCGCAGAGATGGGGACTTTTCAGGATTTGTTTCTAGGGTACCAGGAAACATCTACGCCAAATTTCAGCTTTACATATATTTTTATTTTTATTTTTTTAGGTTGGCCGTGTTTTTTGCATATAATAACTATTGACGACAGTTCGAGTGTCAGTGTTGAGGGACATTATTATTTGTTCTGACACGAGAGAAGCAACAAGATGTAGTGAGCTACGAAGATATTATTTAGGAGGTAGGTTTGGCCTTGGAGCCTACCTACAGAAATCTTGTCCTCGTGGGATATTAAACTAAAGAAGATGTGTAGCTAACGTCGAGGGAGCATTGAAATTGAAATTTCATTTAGGTTTTAAAACAACATAACTGGCAAAGACGATGATGATGATGATAATTGTTCTAAAAGGGGCCTAACATCTGGGTTATCGGCCCCTAATGGTTTGGGTGATCGTGAAGATGATAATGAAATGTAAACTATAACTAAAACTAACTACTAACTTATATACTAGAAGAAAAAATGGAAAAAAAAGAGAATAGGGCAAATAAAGGACAGAAGGAAAAGAAATGCCCTCAACCCTCGAAGAATGCGGATTGAGGTACTTGAAAAGAAGGAGAGCCATTAAAGGCAGATAGGAAAGTGAAAGAGGAGAGGGTGCGCCCCACAGGTCGTGGGTAAAAGGGGGAAAACCAGACCCAGCTCAGGAATCCCTCGGGGTCGCCAACTCCCGAACTCACCAGCCGTGAGCCCCTGAGGGTGCAGCAACATCCAGGGTGTACCAGGAGTGGTGGGGCTACATACACCCGGCCTCCTTGAGGGCATTCGGCAGAAAGCAGGAGATATAATGAAAAGAAACTGAAGGCTGACCCCTCGCAGAAGGAGGGTATCAGAAAAGCTGAGACAAAGGCCAATTAAGGCGGGAAAGAAAGAGACTCCCTAGGCCTCGGATAGGCTAATACCGTCGGGGTCGGAAGAGAACAAGAGTTGACCAAGTGAGGTCGACAAGAAAGAAGACGGAGAGGAGCCTGGCACAAGTAAGTGGAAGCAATGCCGGACTCAGCTGGGGCCCCGTGGTCGCCAACCCACGTCCCACTAGATGTGAGCCCCTGGGGGGCAACATGCAAGAGAGGTGTTGTCTAGACATAAAGGTGCTGGACTTAGTGTCAAACTTTCTGAGGTTTCATTTGCTAAGCCTCAGATTTCCTTCCTAGGACACATTATTTCATCTTCTGGGGTATCCATTGAACATTCGAGAACCCAGTCCATTAGAGAGTATAAACCACCTAAGACAGGTAGAGAAATCGCCCGCTTTATTGGCATGAAAAATTATTTTAGATAGTTCATACCCAATTTTGTCCATCGAGCAGCACCTATAAACAAATTAAGAAAAGAGGGGATCGAATTTTCTTGGGGTCCTGAACAAGATGCTGCATTTGAAGATCTGAAAATAGCCTTGACCAATGCTCCTATACTTGCCATTCCTGACTTTTCCAAGAATTGTATTGCTCAGACGGATGCTTCCAACAGTGCCGTCGTTGCGGTCTTATTACAAGAACATGAAATGGGACGTTTACCAGTTGCATATGCATCAAGAACCTTAAACGATGCTGGAAAGAAATACTCAGTGCATTAGTTAGAAGGGTTAGCGGTAATGTTTGCTTTATAAAAGTTCAAGCTATATGTGGAACATATCCAGTTCGATTTAGAGACGGATAACCAGGCCTTAAGTAGTGTTCTAGGTAAACCAAGAAAGACATGTCAAATTGCCAGATGGGCTACTAGAATTCTTTCTTTCAAGTTCAATGTCAGGCATATAAAATTTTCTGATAATGTGTTTGCAGATTGCCTGAGTAGGATGTGATATTGATAATTTCTGATGAAAATGATAACCTCCCTAACAATCTTGCAAACATTATCCTTTCTGATTGTCCTAAACTATTCACAGATGTTACTGAATACCAGAGAGAAGACTCTGTCATTAGTGATATTATCAGTAAACTGGAGAGAGGAGAAATCGTAAAACCTTATTCCTTGAAGACTAATGTTCTGTGCTGTGATGCTAGGCATGATAAACTTCCGAAAATTGTTATCCCACCTGTTTTAATACCTGTGATTTTTAAATACTTGCATCAGTCCACTATTCAAAACTAGATAGAAAATTCGTCAACATTTTATTTGGAAAGGAATTGATAGAGATGTTCGCAAACTGGTAAATAATTGTGATACTTGTAAGAGGGCTAAACCTCTTAATAACTCAAAAAGTTGTCTTTTATCTTCTGAAATAGCCAAAGTTCCTATGGAGAGAGTCTTCGTCGATTATGTAGGGCCATTTCCGGTAACCAAATCAGGAAACCGTTTTGTGTAGCTATGTACTGATGGATTTTCACGCTTTGATTGGTTGTTTCCTACTAAATCTGCTACTACCCAAACTGTCATTTCTTGTCTGAAACAAATTTTCGCTTACTTCGGGCCATGTCAATTCTTGGTATCGGACATTGCGAAGTGTTATTACCTCCCATGTTTTTAAGAATTTCTTGTTTGAGCTGTCCATTTCTCATGTCACTAGCACTCTACTATCCTAAAGGTTCATATGCGGAAAGGGTGAATAGGAATTTGTGAGCTGCATTAATTGCTTTTCATCACAAAACCACCGTCTGTAAGACGCCACTCTACCCTGGCTCACGTATTCTTTTATTACGGCTCATGTTCTCTTTTGTCCATAATTCACCTAAATCAAACTTATGGTCATTAAATCAGCTTTTACCTGATCAGTACACATTTTATGATGTTCGATCTATTTGGAAAAGGGCACGAAGCAATATGACAGTGGCACACGAAAGGTTGGAAAAAAGATACAACGAAGGGCGAAAGCCATCGTCATTAAAAGCTGGTGATGAGGTTTACGTGATGAATTTAACGTTAAAAGGTGATGATAATTGTTATTTTAAGGGGTCTAACATCTAGGTTATCGGCCCCTGATGGTTTTGGGTGATCGTGAAGATGATAATGAAATGTAAACTTAAAACTAAAACTAACCACTAACTCATAAACTAGAAGAAGAAATGGAAAACAAAAGGAGAATAAGGCAAATAAAGGACAGGAGGAAAAGAAATGCCATCAACCCTCGAAGAATGCGGATTGAGGGACTTGGAAGGAAGGAGAGCCATATAAGGCAGATAGGAAAGTGAAAGAGGAGAGGGTCCGCCCCAGAGGTAATGGATAAAAGGGGGAAAACCGGACCCAGCTAAGGAATCCCTCGGGGTCACCAACTCCCGAACTCACCAGTCGTGAGCCCCTGAGGGTGCAGTAATATCTAGGGTGCACCAGAAGTGGTGGGGCTACGTACACCGTGCCTCCTTAAGGGCCTTGAGCACAAGGCAGGAGGTAAATGGAAAAGAAATAGAAGGCTGACCCCTCGCAGAAGAAGGATATCAGAAAGATGAGACAAGGGCCCATTAAGGCGGGTAACGAAGAGACTCCCTAGGCCTCGGATACCCTAATACCATCGGGGTCGGAAGAGAACAAGAGTTGACCAAGTGAGGTCGACATGAAAGAAGACGGAGAGGAGCCCGGCACAAGTAAGTGGAAGCAAAGCAGGACTCAGCTGGGGCCCCGTGGTCGCCAACCCACGTCCCACTAGATGTGAGCCCTGGGGGATCACGTTAAACGAAGTTGGTCCTAAGGAATCAGGGAAGCTAAGGGAAAGATCCCGTGGCCCTTATAAGGTGGTGAGATTTTTGACCCCCGTCATATTGTTGTTATGTGATTCTGTTAAAAGAAAGTTTGAAAGAGTTCATTTATCTCATATTAAGAAAGGTACTGATTTACCCAATAGTGAGTGAAATAACATTTTCTAAATTGTGTTTGACGAACTGTATGTATGAGGTATAAGTGAATTTTGGGCTGATTGTGACGATTTAGATTTGTCTAAATTGTGTGTGACAGACAATTTGGGATGAAGTGTATTTGGTATTTGTGCGAATGTGTTAATTTAGCCTTGATTTTGTAATTTGATGATGATGATGATGATAATTGTTGTTTTAAGGGGCCTAACATCTAGGCTATCGGCCCCTGATGGTTTGGGTGATCGTGAAGATGAAAATGAAATGCAAACTTAAAACAAAAACTAACTACCAACCTACATACTAGAAGAAGAAATGGAGAACTAAGGGAGAATAAGGAAAATAAAGGACAGGAGGAAAAGAAATGCCCTCAACCCTCGATGAATGCGGATTGAGGGACTTGAAAGGAAGGAGAGCCATGAAAGGCAGATAGGAAAGTGAAAGAGGAGAGGGTCCGCCCCGAAGGTAAGGGACAAAAGGGGAAAACGGACCCAGCTCAGGAATCCCTCGGGGTCGCCAACTCCCGAACTCACCAGCCGTGAGCCCCTGAGGGTGTAGCATTATCTAGGGTGCACCAAAAGTGGTGGGGCTACATACACCCTGCCTCCTTAAGGGCCTAGAGCACAAGGCAGGAGGTAAAAGGAAAAGAAAAAGAAGGCTGACCCCTCGCAGAAGGAGGGTATCAGAAAAGATGAGACAAGGGCCTAATATGGCGGGAAAGGAAGAGACTCCCTAGGCCTCGGATACCCTAATACCGTCGGGGTCAGAAGAGAACAAGAGTTGACCAAGTGAGGTCGACAGGAAAGAAGACAGAGAGGAGCCCGGCACAAGTAAGTGGAAGCAATGCCGGACTCAGCTGGGGCCCCGTGGTCGCCAACCCACGCCCACAAGATGTGAGCCCCTGGGGGGAATTTTATAGGAAATTATTTAGTTGGACGAAGGTTGAAACTCACCTTACGATCCTTACTATATTTGGTATGGGACTTGTGTTTTAAGGTGATATAAGGTGATGCATAGTATGAAAGGTAAGTACTTTACGAAAAGGATCCCATATGTTCTCCAAGTTGCTTGATCAGGGATGTAAAGCTTACAGGAAGTGTGGAGTGAAATGTTTGGCAATGTTTGGAAAAAGGGTAAGTGATGCTAAACCAAGCCCATAGTGCTCTTTCCTGATGCGTTCTTTTAGTTCGTTTAATTTCTGTTTGAACTAAGTAATGATGATGATGATGATGATAATTGTTGTTTTAAGGGGCCTAACAGCTAGGTTATCGGCCCCTAATGGTTTGGGTGATCGTGAAGATGATAATGAAATGTAAACTATAACTATAACTAATTACTAACTTATATACTAGAAGAAGAAAAGGAAAACAAAAGGAGAATAAGGCAAATAAAGGACAGGAGGAAAAGAAATGGCCTCAACCCTCGAAGAATGCGGATTGAGGGCTGGGAAGGAAGGAGAGCCATGAAAGGCAGATACGAAAGTGAAAGAGGAGAGGGAGCGCCCCAGAGGTAATGGATATAAGGGGAAAAACCGGACCCAGCTTAGGAATCCCTCGGTGTAGCCAACTCCCGAAGTCACCAGCCGTGAGCCCCTGAGGGTGTAGCATTATCTAGGGTGCACCAAAAGTGGTGGGGCTACATACACCCGGCCTCCTTGAGGGCCTTGAGCAGAAGGCAGGAGATAACATGAAAAGAAAAAGAAGGCTGACCCCTAGCAGAAGGAGGGAATCAGAAAAGATGAGACAAGGGTCAATTAAGGCGGGAAATGAAGAGACTCCCTATGCCTTGGACACCCTAATACTGTCGGGGTCAGAAGAGAACGAGAGTTGACCAAGTGAGGTCGAAAGGAAAGAACACAGAGAGGAGGCCGGCACAAGTAAGTGAAAGCAATGCCGGACTCAGCTGGGTCCCCGTGGTCGCCAACCCACGTCCCACTAGATGTGAGCCCCTGGGGGACCTACTAAATCTATGATTGCGTAAGTTTCTTTTAAACAATGCACCACAACTGAAACACCTTAGGCAAGCTAACTCTGATAGCATAGTCACATAGCACTCTATCAATAATAATAATAATAATAATAATAATAATAATAATATAATTTTTACTAAAACAATCAGTCAATATTTACAGAAGAATGTTTGGAATCAGAACTACTGATAGCTGAAGAATTTACTGTATATTAGACCTAGGTTCTGCTATAATGACTTAACTATCTCTGTTGTTATTAACACTGACACATTGTTTGATAAATCTGTTTCCATGGAATTTAGTATATTGAGTGTACCATAAAAATTTTCCCTCCTTTTGGATTCTTGTCTCATCTGCATTAAATATCCTCATTGGATAAGCTAGGGCGTCCAAAACATTTTCATCACGCAGGAAATTATATATTTTTCTGTACCAGTTTTGTAGGTCTTCTGCCCGCGATGTTGTCAGGTTTTCTGGCGTTCGTAGGGAAATCGTGGGGTGCCTGTTCAGAAATGATTTAAACCACTTGCGACCAGATTCGAACTGGGATTTTCTATTTAATTCAGTTAAAAGTTGTTGTTGATGATGATGATGATGATAATTGTTGTTTTAAGGGGCCTAACATCTAGGTTATCGGCCCCTGGTGGTTTGGGTGATCGTGAAGATGAAAATGAAAAGCGAACTTAAAACTAAAACTAACTACTAACCTACATACTAGAAGAAGAAATGGAAAACTAAAGGAGAATAAGGCAAATAAAAGGACAGAAGGAAAAGAAATGCCCTCAACCCTCGGAGCAGGCGGATTGAGGGACTTGGAAGGAAGGAGAGCCATGAAAGGCATATAGGAAAGTGAAAGAGGAGAGGGTCCGCCCCAAAGGTAAGGGACAAAAGGGGAAAACGGACCCAGCTCAGGAATCCCTCGGGTTCGCCTACTCCCGAACTCACCAGCCGTGAGCCCCTGAGGGTGTAGCATTATCTAGGGTGCACCAGAAGTGGTGGGGCTACGTACACCCTGCCTCCTTGAGGGCCTTGAGCAGAAGGCAGGAGGTAAAAGGAAGAGAAAAAGAAGGCTGACCCCTCACAGAAGGAGGGTATCAGGAAAGATGAGACAAGGGCCAATTAAGGCGGGAAAGTGAAAGACTCCCTAGGCCTCGGATAACCTAATACCGTCGGGGTCGGAAGAGAACAAGAGTTGACCAAGTGAGGTCGACAGGAATGAAGACAGAGAGGAGCCCGGCACAAGTAAGTGGAAGCAATGCCGGACTCAGCTGGGGCCCCGTGGACGCCAACCCACGCCCACTAGAAGTGAGCCCCTGGGGGTATTTGTTGTAGTGCTTGTACGTTTAAGTCGAGAGCAATTCATGAGCAGCAGAAATGCAATATTTTATATCAATCTTCTTGAAATGGACCCAGTTTAGATGTTCCGTGAATTTTCAAACACGATAAATTATACTGTATAGATGGTATATTGACTTTCACGGCCATTGAATTGAAACTCAGCAATTCTTCTAGGTTTGTGCCGTGTGTTGTGTGGGGTTTGGCCTAGGACACCAAGCTGGCTCATCGGCGGGCTCTTGGTGTTCACTGGCCGTGAAAGCCAATATACCATCTTTTTGGAAGCATTCATAGGGAGATTGAGGCTGCTTGGGCTTTTAGTTCTCGCAGTCAAGAGGTGCAGTTGCACCTTACATAAAGGGAAGTGGCGCGCAGTTCGCTACTCCAGTGGGGGTCCGGGCGGGGACACCAAGAGCCTGCCGATGAGCCAGCTTGGTGTCCTAGGCGAAACCCCACACAAGACACGGCACAAACCTAGAAGAATTGCTGAGTTTCTATACTGTATAGGTTTACAAAAGTACGTCAGCTATAGATAGCCTATTTACCAGTTGAAGTTACTCGATGCCAAAATCAAGGATTCAAGGATTTCTGCTACTGATCCCCTTCCAAAGTATGCATGTTTTGCATGCCTCAGACAGCTGGATCACTTGTGGGAGTCTTATGAACATTGTCGCAAGACTCAAACTGAACTACGAGAAACATTTCTGAATAAGATCGGAGATGAACAAGCCTCCATTCGAGGCCAATTTTTCAGCCACAGAGACTGCATTGTGAGATTACCCTCTACATTAAGGTCCATCGCCCATCAAGTAGATAATAACCACTTGGGTAATTGAATCGGTCAATGTTAGAAGGCACTAAGACATTGTCATGGATACGTATAGTATGAATGTAGATGCATCGATCTGTGCTAAAAGGAACTAAGTCATCCCGTTTGGTATATTGTAAAACTACTAGCTGAATTGAACGTTCAGTGTTAAGGAGTACTAAGTAATTGCATTATCTTAACTAATATATTAATTTTTTCCAAGCGTGTTCTTTACTTATAGTTCATGTATTATATTCAGTACATTGTAGTGTAACGATTCCTTTTCTCTAGTCACATTAAGGTTAGAAGCATGGCCACCTGTTGATGGGGCACTGCAGAGCTACTGGATCCCTTGTGGTGACAGAGGGCTTTGGCCATTAATGAGGTGAAATATTATTTTATGATTGTGTGTTGTTTTTAGTCTTCTTTTTGGGATGATATATGTGTAGGCTTGTTTGAATGTTATGTTTTTATTGTGTAAGTGTTGGGCTTGTTTCAGATGAAAGAGAATGAGAAGGAAGGTTGTGGATATGATAAGTGAGATAAATGAAGAAGAGGGTAATGTTTTGGAAAGAATAAAAGTGAATACAATAGTTTAATTAAGTAAAGTTTCCTCGTGTGTCAAACAACAACCCCCCCTACCAGTAAGGGAATCGTTTCAGTAGCCCAGCCAGTTTTTGGGCAAACTCGTGTGGACCGACTGAGGAGCTACAATATCGTGTTCCGTTGTTGGCCGCACCAACATTTCCTTATAAAACGAAAATGCGTCCTCATCAACCTCGACATAATAGTACACTTTTTGGATATGCGCAATCTACTTCGTGTTAATGGGGACTTTTCTCCTAAACATAAGCCTGAGGAATATTCATGCTGCAGGTTGCATGTTATTGAGCAAATTTGTGTTGACCGACAACTGACAGTACAGGCAACACTGAGCAAATGGTTTCAAAACTTTACATTAAACAACATGGACGAATTTCTGGCATTGATAACAGCGCATAGGAGGAGGGATGTACGGTCGAACATCGCAGTGGTACGATGTGACCTTCACAAGCTTAGGTACAACATCACACTCAAAATGGAGAATAAAAGCGCCGGTATCTACGCTATTCTCTCCAATCTTTCGGGTGATGCGCCTAATCTTGGTGACGCCTCTCTTTCCCAGATCCCGCAACAATTCCGCATCGTTATTCAAAATGAGGTCTCAATGGAAAATAACTCCACGGACCTCATTCAGCGTTTCGTGTTTGGAGACCTTAACGGGAATTTCGCCGAAATGCGTGCATTCAAGCAACGACTCGGTTTGCTGCCGGCTAACGGGATGCAGCAGGAGCAGCCCGTTCCGGAGCTGGGAAATCCCGTTAAGATCTCCAAATTTCCCCTGGATTTCCTCGGAAAAGATGATTGATTTCACAATTTCGAAATCATTCCCGTCTGTCCTGGTAGCTACCAGGTAGCGAGGTGACTTGTCAACGGGGAGACGTGCATTGAAAGTTTCATCCCAAGGTGTATACACCCACCTTGGGATTTATCCGACAATCAAGAGACGGTTATCAAGGGGGCCACCCTGTGTATTGTTTTTGATTCGCTTGCGAGTCATGCCGAAAACATCCTCCCCGAATACAACCTACTCCGAACGAGGGCCATCACTGTGGGCGCCACCTAGCCATGGCAATACCTACCTGACGATAGTAAGTATTGCCCGGGGTCCTAGTGCCTTGAACAGGCACATACCCCTCGGCATGCACAGTGATATGTTCGGCGCAAGTATTCGGCCGTGCAAGGACCTCCGTTGTGATGCGGCTACTACTGCAAGGGTACATGGCGCACCCACCTGACGGGATGGGGAATACCGTCTAGGCTTTCTGGCCAGATGGCCTAGTTGGTGACCCTTCCCCGGGCAGCATGCACGTTTATTTCTAAGGGTCAAACCAAAAATGGGACCGGAAGCAGAAAAAGATCTTAATAAGGCCCCTCTATTAGTCGTCTTTTACGACAGGCAAGGGATACCGTGGATGAATTCTGCGTTCCCCATTCACAGGGGGTCTTCCACATCAAAGTCAGTCATGTCAGTCGGTCTTGTCGGCGCTATTAGTCGCCTCCTACGACAGGCAGCGCATACCGTGGGTGTATTCTAACCCGCAACCCACACGGAGGGGCCAAAGCAAAAGACCGCGAGATTAGAACACTCTCGTTCATCCAACGGAGATGGCGGGCAAACGAGCAGAAGGAAAAGTAGAGAAGATGACGAAAAAGGAATAAAGAAAATTTTCACGGCTATAATGACCGAATTGAAATACATTAAAAAGACAAATGAGGAATTCAAAAAATAAACACGCGAAGAAATACAGATCATAAAGGACTAAATAAAGAATAGGGAGCAACTAATGGAAGTGTAACCTTATTTTGAAGGGTACGATTACGCCACTGACGTTATGTCAAAATTTTGACATTCGTTATTTATATCATGTGTTATTTCGGCAGTTAATTAGCCACAAGTTATTAAGTGTAGGTTTAGTCCATATAATGTATTATCATGATTAGGTTTTGTTACGGTATTAAGTTGACAGAAGTCAGAGGCTGTTTTTGTAATTAGCTAGCGTTTGAGCACTAAGGGTCATTTCTTGAGCTTACGTCTTCTCCCAGAACAGCACGATGTGAAGAAATAACTTACCTGCGTACCTACTCAACAACAATAGCCGCGTGCCGAGCCCACGGTAATGAGTAAGGGTGCGGCCTAGGACGAGGGTAGATGAGTGGAAAGAGGTGAGCTGAACAATAGAGACGGTCGTGGTAGGACTTGGGACGAGACTCCTTGATGTGAAGGGACAACTCAACGAGACTTGGTGGAAGACAGTCGCAGGTAGAACAGTATTGCAGGAGTGGTATTCAAGACTTAGGCCAGTCCGATACATTATGGTGTTGGCAGTGTCATTCGCCAACATCATAAGAGTGGTTTTGGGACTTACAATCCACCACCATTATTCATTCTGAGTAGCCTACATACCTCAGAATTAATAGTAGCCAGTTATTTAAGATTAATTCCTCGTATGAAGATGGACTTCTACCACCTACAACAGCAGCTTTCTCTTGGGGAGAGACTCTTCAATAAAGCCGATTCATCGTTTGGTAAGCTCATTGACTTTATGCACAAGCTCTCTTTCTTCACTCTTGAATAAATCAACCTAAAGTATTAAATTCAGATCTAGATTAAATTAAATTCATAACGCCTCCGTTTTCTTGCAACTTTTGCCTGTCTTAAATTCTTTTGTTTACTTTCTACGTTAAGTCATTAATTAATGCATTTTCCTAACTTGTTTGTTTTTGATGCCATTAATTTTTTATTTAAAGTAAATGCAGTCTGTCTCCTTTCTAGATGATAGAAATAGATATAAGCCATCCTCTTTTCCCCGAAGCAAATGTTATTCAGGTTAATGACTAAGTCATACCACGACTTGAGTCGATGGAGTCTGGTGAATGTTCTACCTGAGCTAGGACGTAAAGTTATTTATGATTTATTGGGTTATCGCTCTCAGATTGAACCCTTGGCGCCCAACACTCTTACATATAACTTCAGATCCGGTGACCACTGATGGGTCATATCAAATGGTAAGTCAGGTAAAAAAAAAATGGATACAGAAATTAATAATCTGGCAGGTTTTGATCTTATATATTGTTCCAAATTTACATACACAACCAAAAGTCTCGTTACAGAAGCTAAGCGCGAAAAATTAGAAACAAAAATAAATAACATGGAAAACAAGACACGAGAACAACTTCTAACGATATAAGAAAAAATGGAATTCCTGACAGAACAAGAAGAATACAGGACACGCAGAGATAGGAAAAATAATATCGTACTAAAAGACAAAGCGTTGGGGGAAGTAGAAGACAGAGTCAAAATAGTAGAGAATGCAAGAGATATAACAAGATATCTTGCGAAGGATGCAGAAATTGTAAACATTGTAAACATCAGCCACAGAGGGCAGGATAAGAACCAGAGAGGAATAGTGAGAATAACCTGCAAAAGCTTCAAAGACAAAATGGAAATTCTAAAAAAGAAGTCCACTCTAAGGGGAAGAGGCATCTACATAGATAGCGACCTAACCATGAAAGAGAGAGAAATACAAGCAGGTTTAAGACAAATAGAAAAAGAGGAAAGGGAGAAATGGAACACGGAGATAAGAGTAGGCTACCAAAAAATACTACTAAATGGACAGTAGAAAGATTGGAAATGATGATGATGATAATTGTTGTTTTAAGGGGCCTAACATCTAGGTTATCGGCCCCTAATGGTTTGTGTGATCGTGAAGATGATAATGAAATGTAAACTATAACTAAAACAAACTACTAACTTATATACTAGAAGACGAAATGGAAAACTAAAGGAGAACAAGGCAAATCAAGGACAGGAGGAAAAGAAATGCCCTCAACCCTCGGAGAATGCGGATTGAGGGACTTGGAAGGAGGAGAGCCATGAAAGGCAGATAGGAAAGTGAAAGAGGAGAGGATCCGCCCCACAGGTCATGGATAAAAGGGGGAAAACCGGACCCAGCTCAGGAGTCACTCGGGGTCGCCAACTCCCGAACTCACCAGCAGTGAGCCCCTGAGGGTGTAGCAATATCTAGGGTGCACCAGAAGTGGTGGGGATTTATACACCCTGCCTCCTGGAGGGCCTTGAGCAGAAGGCAGGAGATAACAGGAAAAGAAAAAGAAGGCTGACCTCTCGCAGAAGGAGGGTATCAGAAAAGATGAGACAAGGGCCAATTAAGGCGGGAAAGGAAGAGATTCATAGGCCTCGGATACCCTAATACCGTCGGGGTCGGAAGAGAACAAGAGTTGACCAAGTGAGGTCAACAGGAAAGAAGACGGAGAGGAGCCCGGCACAAGTAAGTGGAAGCAATGCCGGACTCAGCTGGGGCCCCGTGGTCGCCAAGCCACGTCCCACTAGACGTGAGCCCCTGGGGGGAGAAAGATTGGAAAGATGCACTAGCAAAAAAACTAGAACGACCACGCCTCAGCCCAACGGAAACCAAAGAACAGCCCTCAAATGTACGACCCGACCTAGTCCTGAGTAAACTATCATGCTAACAAGAACAGCAGTACGGCTCCAGACGACAACGGAACACTACCCAGGCGATTAGAAATCTGCTAGAAAAAATAAATTAGGCACGGAGACACCCAAAGGGGAAATACTTCACAGTCTTCATGGACTATAGAAAGGCTTTCGACCTCGTGAGCAGAGAAAAACTGCTAAAGAAGCTGGCAAATATGATAGGAAATGAACACAGCATCACTGTTCTAGTAAGGAACATACTGACCTATAACGTAATAAACATAAACGATGGCATATCAATCTCGAAGGACATAGTGCAGATAAACGGAGTCATGCAAGGAGACCCAATTAGCCCCATTGTCTTCAACATACTGACATCTGACATAACACAAATAATAGAGCACAACAAAGAAACTTCACTGCACATGTACGCAGATGACACGGTTTTAGGCTCAACCAACATAAAGAGCCTACAACAGACTGTCAACAAACTTGAGACATGGGCGGAAGAAAACTCCCTACAAATAAACGAGAGCAAGACGATGCAAGTAACTTTCAGAAAAGGCGGAAGAGTCTAAGTCTGAGTCCCAGGCTGAGTCTGATTCTGACTTCCAAGCTTAGTCAGAGTCCCAGTCTGAGTCTGAGTTCCAAGCTTAGTCAGAGTCCCAGGCTGAGTCTGAGTCTGAGTTCCAAGCTTAGTCAGAGTCCCAGTCTGAGACTGAGTTCCAAGCTTAGTCAGAGTCCCAGGCTGAGTCTGATTCTGAGTTCCAAGCTTAGTCAGAGTCTCAGGCTGAGTCTGATTCTGAGTTCCAAGCTTAGTCAGAGGCCCAGGCTGAGTCTGAGTCTGAGTTCCAAGCTTAGTCAGAGTCCCAGTCTGAGACTGAGTTCCAAGCTTAGTCAGAGTCCCAGGCTGAGTCTGATTCTGAGTTCCAAGCTTAGTCAGAGTCGCAGGCTGAGTCTGATTCTGAGTTCCAAGCTTAGTCAGAGGCCCAGGCTGAGTCTGAGTAAGAATAAGTAAGAATACAATTCAAAGGCAGACACCTTGAAGTTGCACGTACATATAAATATTTAGGAATCATACTCCAAACGACAGGTAAATCGTTCAGAATCCACATCTAAGAAAAAGCGAGAGCGGCTATTAGAGCCACCTACAGAATAAAATACCTCCACAAACTCTCACTGGATTCAGCAATAAAACTATTCCACGCAGCAATAAGCCCGATCATAACATAAGGCATTGAAATAATCTGGGAAGAGCTATTGCTAGCAGACCTAAGAACCATGGAGAAAGTCAAATCAATATCCCTGAAGAGAGCTCTATGTCTCCCCATGAACAATCAAGTCTGGTATACATACTAGCAAAGGAAACATTCTACATCTAAGACCTGAGATATAACCATTCATTGACATCCACGCGACGATACACAGAGATTCTGAAGGAAAGAAGAAAAAAAAATGTAAAGAAATATGGCCGGAATTCTACACAACCGACGCAATGATGGAGAGGAAATGGGCCGGCCCAAACCAGGAGGTACGACATGTGCTAACAAGAATAGCCGTACACTGCATCCACCATAAACTATGTGCGACGACACGCTTTCACGAAGTAGAGGAAGACGAGTGCACACTATGTGGTGAGATGTGAACGCTATCTCATAGAGAAGTGCGAGAAAAGAACAAAGACAGTGACTGAATACAGCAAAGAAACTTAGCAAAAATATCTAGATAGTAAGATTACTTTCAGCTCTAATGTACAATATTTGTAATGCATATTAACGAATGTAACAACTGGCCATTCGGCTGCAATGAATTTTTATAATGCTAACAGATACCGGTAAATTTGAATCAGGAAATTTGAAATATTTAGATGCAAGTAAGATGGTGTGGAGCCACAGCTCCTTAAAAATAGTTTAACTACTTACAGGTGGAACATCGACATGAAAATACTATATATATAACTTGCATAATTGCTTTGTATTTTACCAGATAGTCAGTTAGTTCCTTAGTTTAGGGGCTGCGACAATTAGCAGACAGTAATCTGCGAATAACGGCGATAATCATATTTTTGATTTGAAGTAGATAAGCAAGGCTTCCATTTGCAATGAAAAAAAAAAGACAAACGAAAATTGAATTTTTTGTCAAAAGCCATTTGAACTATATATACTGTACATACCCTAAGGGCCTTGTGCAGAAGGCAGGAGACACCATGAAAAGATTATGATGATGATGATTGTTGTTTTAAGGGGCCTAACATCTAGGTTAGTTAGTTAGTTAGTTAGTTATTGTTGTTTTAAGGGGCGGAACTACGAGGTCATCTGCCCCTCTTAACACAGATGAAAGAATACAAATTTTGAATTGAATATAAAAATTTTGAGGTGGACATCTAAATTTAAAAAGACCAAAAATTAATAAAACAAAAACAAACAATTAAATAAAAATTATAAAAATAAACAAAAATTACGGAAAAAACAAAACATTATCATTCCTATGTGGCTTGGAAGCCACAGAAAGGTGATTCGAGTGTCAGCGTGGCACAGCCCGGCTAGTAGGTCGTGGATTCACTGCACTAGGGGGTGTTGCGGGAAACATGTAGCAATTGACTGCAACGAACTCAAAGAGTCGGTACACACGAGAAAGTGAATTCGTGCATCCTGTAGTGCAAACTGCAGAGCTTCATAGATGGCAACGAGCTCCGCAGTAAACACACTACAGGCCTCAGGCAAAGAGATCTTGGTATTTGCACCATCAATAACGTAAGCACAACCCACTTTCTCGTCCACCTTCGAACCATCCGTGTACAGAATGCCAGCGTCCGGAAATTGGTGAACTATGCTGTGGAACAGCCTCCGGTAAACGGAGGCATCCGTGTTCACCTTAGGACCTCGGTGCAGATCTAACCGAATTTCCGGACGCGGGACTTGCCACGGAGGCACCTCGCTAGATGTCCGGATCATACAGGGACCTACAGCCACTCCTATTTCAGTACACGAGCTATCAAGTCTAATACCAACCGGCCGAGTGGCACGAGGCCGGTTGGCGTACCCCTGGTGGTTTTGGGTACCGAAGAGAGCTTGATAGGTCGGGTGATGCGGCATTTGACGCACATTGGCAGATAGTTAGTTCGTTAGTTATTGTTGTTTTAAGGGGCGGAACTACGAGGTCATCTGCCCCTCTTAACACAGATTAAAGAATACAAATTTTGTATTGAATTTAAAATTTTGAGGTGGACATCTAAATTTAAAAAGACCAAAAATTAATAAAACAAAAACAAACAATTAAATAAAAAATAAAAATTATAAAAATAAACAAAAATTACGGAAAAAACAAAACATTATCATTCAAAAACGAACAAATCGTTGAGTCAAAGTTCACTGGAAAATTTAGATTGCTGGCCCTAACCCACTCTCACTTATAAAGCGGATAACGCGATCAGCAGCCACCGCGTCATCGGCTAATATAAGTTTGAGTGTCGTCTGCAAACCAAGGTTTCTTCGTAAGTCAGCAAGATCCACACACTCGGTGAAAATGTGGGCCACGGTGAATACGGCTCCACAGGTACAAAGTGGGGGGTCTTCCCTTCTCATTAGGTACGAGTGGGTGGATCTTGTATGACCTATCCTTAGCCTACACAAAATGACGGACTCTCTCCGGGCCCGGAAGGAGCTCCGCCACACGCGAGTTGTTCCCTTGATCGCTCTCAGTTTACTGGGCAGTGGGTCAGCTAGCCACTGACTCTCCCAAAAAGCCAGAACTTGTAGGCGTAACTGAGAGCGAATATCTCTAGCGGGTACCTCCATTGGTCGAGGTGGTAGTGATACCGCCTCTTTTGCAGCTTGATCTGCTAACTCATTTTCCACAATTCCCATGTGGCTTGGAAGCCACAGAAAGGTGATTCGAGTGTCAGCGTGGCACAGCCCGGCTAGTAGGTCGTGGATTCGCTGCACTAGGGGGTGTTGCGGGAAACATGTAGCAATTGACTGCAACGAACTCAAAGAGTCGGTACACACGAGAAAGTGGATTCGAGCATCCTGTAGTGCAAACTGCAGAGCTTCATAGATGGCAACGAGCTCCGCAGTAAACACACTACAGGCCTCAGGCAAAGAGATCTTGTTATTTGCACCATCAATAACGTAAGCACAACCCACTTTCTCGTCCACCTTCGAACCATCCGTGTATAGAATGCCAGCGTCCAGAAATTGGTGAACTATGCTGTGGAACTGCCTCCGGTAAACGGACGCATCCGTGTTCACCTTAGGACCTTGGTGAAGATCTAACCGAATTTCCGGACGCGGGACTTGCCACGGAGGCACCTCGCTAGATGTCCGGATCATACAGGGACCTACAGCCACTCCTATTTCAGTACACGAGCTATCAAGTCTAATACCAACCGGCCGAGTGGAACGAGGCCGGTTGGCGTAACCCTGGTGGTTTTGGGTACCGAAGAGAGCTTGATAGGTCGGGTGTTGCGGCATTTGACGCACATTGGCAGCATATGCTAAAAGCATATGTTGGCGTCTATAATTTAAAGGTGGAACACCCGATTCGGCGAGTAGGCTGGGTATCGGGCTGGTCCGGAAGGCACCGGTAGCCAGCCTAACGCCACTATGGTGGATACTGTCAAGCATTTTCAAGGTTGCCGGCCTTGCTGAACCGTATGCCGCAGAACCATAGTCTAGCCGGGACAGGACGAGGGCTTGGTAGAACCGTAGCAGCACCGCACGGTCAGCCCCCCAAGTAGTGCCACTAAGAAACCTGAGCATGTTCAGTTTCCTGAGACATGTCATTTTCAATTGCCGTATATGGTGCTGCCACGTTAACTTGCTGTCAAAATGGAGCCCCAGGAAGCGATAAGTGTCAACCAACGGCAACGCAGCATCCCTGAGATGTAGTTCAGGGTGTAAATGTAGCCTCCGGAGCCGACAAAAATGGACGACGGAGGTGTTCGCTGCTGAAAAACGAAAACCCCGGTCGTGAGCCCACCTGTCGACCCGGTTGATAGCTAGCTGCAATTGCCGTTCCACGACTGCCATACTTCCAGAGCTGTAATGCAGAGCTAAATCGTCTACATACAGCGATGGAACTACCGCGGACCCGGCGGCGGCAACAATGCCATTAATGGCAATCGCGAGCACATTGGCAGCATATGCTAAAAGCATATGTTGGCGTCTGTAATTTAAAGGTGGAACACCCGATTCGGCGAGTAGGCTGGGTATCGGGCTGGTCCGGAAGGCACCGGTAGCCAGCCTAACGCCACTATGGTGGATACTGTCCAGCATTTTCAAGGTTGCCGGCCTTGCTGAACCGTATGCTGCAGAACCATAGTCTAGCCGGGACAGGACGAGGGCTTGGTAGAACCGTAGCAGCACCGCACGGTCAGCCCCCCACGTAGTGCCACTAAGAAACCTGAGCATGTTCAGTTTCCTGAGACATGTCATTTTCAATTGCCGTATATGGTGCTGCCACGTTAACTTGCTGTCAAAATGGAGCCCCAGGTAGCGATAAGTGTCAACCAACGGCAACGCAGCATCCCTGAGATGTAGTTCAGGGTGTAAATGTAGCCTCCGTAGCCGACAAAAATGGACGACGGAGGTTTTCGCTGCTGAAAAACGAAAACCCCGGTCGTGAGCCCACCTGTCGACCCGGTTGATGGCTAGCTGCAATTGCCGTTCCACGACTGCCATACTTCCAGAGCTGTAATGCAGAACCTAATGGTTTGGGTGATCGTGAAGATGATAATGAAATGTAAGCTATAACTAAAACTAACTTATATACTAGAAGAAGAAATGGAAAACAATAGGAGAATATGGCAAAGAAAGGACAGGAGGAAAATAAACGCCTTCAACCCTCGAAGAATGAGGGTTGAGGGACTTGGAAGGAAGGAAGGAGATGATGATGATGATAATTGTTGCTTTAAGGGGCCTAACATCTAGGTTATCTGCCCCTGATGGTTTGGGTGATCGTGAAGATGAAAATGAAAGGCAAACTTAAAATTAAAACTAACTACTAACCTACATACTAGAAGAATAAGTGGAAAACTAAAGGAGAATAAGGCAAATAAAGGACAGGAGGAAAAGAAATGCCCTCAACCCTCGAAGAATGCGGATTGAGGGACTTGGAAGGAAGGAGAGCCATGAAAGGCAGATAGGAAAGTGAATGAGGAGCGGGTCCTCCCCAAAGGTAAGGGACAAAAGGGGAAAACGGACCCAGCTCAGGAATCCCTCGGGGTCACCGACTCCCGAACTCACCAGCCGTGAGCCCCTGAGGGTGTAGCATTATCTATGGTGCACCAAAAGTGGTGGGGCTACATACACCCGGCCTTCTTGAGGGCCTTGAGCAGAAGGCAGGAGATAACATGAAAAGAAAAAGAAGGCTGACCCCTCGCAGAAGGAGGGAATCAAAAAAGATGAGGCAAGGACCAATTAAGGCGGAAAAGGAAGAGACTCCCTAGGCCTCGGATACCCAAATACTGTCGGGGTCGGAAAGAACAAGAGTTGACTAAGTGAGGTCGACGGGAAAGAAGACAGAGAAGAGCCCGGCACAAGTAAGTGGAAGCAATGCCGGACTCAGCTGGGGCCCCGGGGTCGCCAACCCACGTACCACTAGATGTGAGCCCCTGGGGGGGGGGAGGAAGGAGAGGCATGGAAGGCAGAAAGGAAAGTGAAAGAGGAGAGGGTCCGCCACAGAGGCAATGGAAAAAGGGGGCGGGGGGAGAGAATTCGGAAAGAAGAAGAGCCATAAAAAGCAGAGAGGAAAGTTGAGGAGCAGACGGTTCGCCACAAAGTGAGTCGAAGAAGGGGAAACCGGACCCAGCTCAGTAATCCCTCACGATCGACAACTTCCGAACTCACCAGCCGTGAGCCCTTAAGGGTGTAGCACTATCGAGGGTGCACCAGAAGTGGTGGGGCTACATACACCCTGCCTCCTTAAGGGCCTTGAGCAGAAGGCAGGAGATATCATGGAAAGAAAAAGAAGTCTGATCCCTCGAAGAAGGAGGGTATCAGTAAAGATGAGACAAGGGCCAATTAAGGCGGGAATGTGATAGACTCCCTAGGATTCGGATACCCTAATACCGTCGGGATCAGAAAAGAACAAGAATTGACAAAGGGAGGTCGACAGGAAAGAAGACGGTGAGGAGCCCTGCACAAGTGAGTGGAAGCAATGCCGAACTCAGCTGGGGTCCCGTGGCCACCAAACCACGTCCCATAAGTTATGAGGCTTTGGAGGGTTGACATTATTAATGAAGTACATGTTGGAGAAAATGTCCTACTCCCTCACCTTGACCTCACGCCATCAGATACTTCTTTGCCATTTTCCTTCAAAAGGAGGCAGTTCCCAAATCGTTTGTCTTTTTGTATCACTATCAATAAAGCTCAACACCAAACGAAGAGTAGAAATGTCAAACGTTCTAAGTGCCACTTTTTTTAAATGGTTTTATTTCACAAATACGTTCTATGTGCCCAGACGCATTTCCTAGCTGGGTTCCAAGAGCTAATACACGGAGTAAGTAGTTCAAATAATCTGTAACAGATAGTGCTGTTCTAAGAGCCATGCTGTGCTGCCATCTCTTGTTCCAAGTGCCATGCACTTTTTACTAGTGTTTTGTTCTGTGTTTAGAGCGGGAAATTGTATGTGGATAGAAAGTACCTTAATAAATGAAATAAAACATTGTTTATAATGAAAGGAGAAAATGTGAGATCGGGAAAGGTAGTTAGTTAGTTAGTTAGTTATTGTTGTTTTAAGGGGCGGAACTACGAGATCATCTGCCCCTCTTAACACAGATTAAAGAATACAAATTTTGAATTGAATTTAAAATTTTGAAGTGGACATCTGAATTTAAAAAGACCAAAATTTAATAAAACAAAAACAAAAACTGAAATAAAAATAAAAATTATAAAAATAAACAAAATTTACGGAAAAAGAAAAACATTATCATTCAAAAACGAACAAGTCGTTGAGTCAATGTTCACTGGAAAATTTAGATTGCTGGCCCTAACCCACTCTCACTTATAAAGCGGATAACGCGATCAGCAGCCACCGCGTCATCGGCTAATATAAGTTTGAGTGTCATCTGCAAACCAAGGTTTCTGCTTAAGTCTGCAAGATCCACAAACTCGGTGAAAATGTGGGCCACGTTGAAAACGGCTCCACAGGTACAAAGTGGGGGGTCTTCCCTTCGCATTAGGTACGAGTGGGTGGATCTTGAATGACCTATCCTTAGCCTACACAAAATGACGGACTCCGGGCCCGGAAGGAGCTCCGCCACACGCGGGTAGTTCCCTTGATCGCTCTCAGTTTACTGGGCAGTGGGTCAGCTAGCCACTGACTCTCCCAAAAAGCCAGAACTTGTAGGCGTAACTGAGAGCGAATATCTCTAGCGGGTACCTCCATTGGTCGAGGTGGTAGTGATACCGCCTCTTTTGCAGCTTGATCAGCTAACTCATTTCCCGCAATTCCCATGTGGCTTGGCAGCCACAGAAAAGTGATTCGAGTGTCAGCGTGGCACAGCCCGGCTAGTAGGTCGTGGATTCGCTGCACTAGGGGGTGTTGCGGGAAACATGTTGAAATTGACTGCAGCGAACTCAGAGTCGGTACACACGAGAAAGTGGATTCGTGCATCCTGTAGTGCAAACTGCAGAGCTTCATAGATGGCAACGAGCTCCGCAGTAAACACACTATAGGACTCAGGCAAAGAGATCTTGGTATTTGCACCATCAATAACATAAGCACAACCCACCATCAAGTCCACCTTCGAACCATCCGTGTATAGAATGCCAGCGTCCGGAATTTGGTGAACTATGCTGTGGAACTGCCTCCGGTAAACGGAGGCATCCGTGTTCACCTTAGGACCTCGGTGCAGATCTAACCGAATTTCCGGACGCGGGACTTGCCACGGAGGCACCTCGCTAGATGTCCGGATCATACAGGGACCTACAGCCACTCCTATTTCAGTACACGAGCTATCAAGTCTAATACCAACCGGCCGAGTGGCACGAGGCCGGTTGGCGTAACCCTCGTGGTTTTGGGTACCGAAGAGAGCTTGATAGGTCGGGTGATGCGGCATTTGACGCACATTGGCAGCATATGCTAAAAGCATATGTTGGCGTCTATAATTTAAAGGTGGAACACCCGATTCGGCGAGTAGGCTGGGTATCGGGCTGGTCCGGAAGGCACCGGTAGCCAGCCTAACGCCACTATGGTGGATACTGTCCAGCATTTTCAAGGTTGCCGGCCTTGCTGAACCGTATGCCGCAGAACCATAGTCTAGCCGGGACAGGACGAGGGCTTGGTAGAACCGTAGCAGCACCGCACGGTCAGCCCCCCACGTAGTGCCACTAAGAAACTGAGCATGTTCAGTTTCCTGAGACATGTCATTTTCAATTGCCGTATATGGTGCTGCCACGATAACTTGCTGTCAAAATGGAGCCCCAGGAAGCGATAAGTGTCAACCAACGGCAACGCAGCATCCCTGAGATCTAGTTCAGGGTGTAAATGTAGCCTCCGTAGCCGACAAAAATGGACGACGGAGGTTTTCGCTGCTGAAAAACGAAAACCCCGGTCGTTAGCCCACCTGTCGACCCGGTTGATGGCTAGCTGCAATTGCCGTTCCACGACTGCCATACTTCCAGAGCTGTAATGCAGAGCTAAATCGTCTACATACAGCGATGGAACTACCGCGGACCCGGCGGCGGCAACAATGCCATTAATGGCAATCGCGAACAAGGTGACACTCAGCACTGAACCCTGAGGAACTCCATTTTCTTGGGTATAGTATTGCGATAATGTCCTACCGACCCTTACACGGAAGAGTCGGACGGACATGAAATTCGCAATGAAAGTCGGTAAGTTACCACGGAGTCCCCACTTGTGAAGGGTGGAAAGGATCCCGTAGCGCCATGTGGTGTCGTAGGCTTTCTCGAGGTCAAAGAAAACCGTGACTAGGTGCTGCTTTCGGGAAAAAGCCTCCTGTATGGCGCTCTCAAGTCGCACCAGATGGTCAGTGGTGGACCTATGACAGCGAAAACCACATTGGTACTCAGACAGGAGACCTTTATCCTCCAAGAACCACACCAGTCGACGGTTCACCATCTTTTCGAGCAGCTTACATAGGCCATTTGTCAAACAAATGGGCCTATAGCTGCTTACAAACTTGGGATCCTTTCCAGCCTTAGGAATCGGTATCACGATCCCCTCTCGCCATTGAGATGGAAACTCCCCTTCAATCCACATACGATTGAAGAGGATCAACAGTTGTTTTATACTGGCTTCGCGCATGATGTTTTAACATTTGATTATGTATGTTATCCGGTCC
Source organism: Meconema thalassinum (assembly GCA_946902985.2). NCBI lineage: Eukaryota > Metazoa > Arthropoda > Insecta > Orthoptera > Tettigoniidae > Meconema > Meconema thalassinum. The sequence continues at coordinate 513,744,619 of OX336392.1, read as the reverse complement.
AGGAGCCGTATCCCTGCACAGTGCAGTGCATTCAGAGAATGGTACATTATAGGACTCCGAAGCAGCAGTGGCAAAGGACAAGGGGTGAGTCTCTGCCTCCCGCTTCAGAGTCAGAAATGTAGGATCGTAACTCCCGGAGCAGGATACATCGGAGAAGTGCGATCCAATGCTGTTGGCAATGGCGAGATGGTCCGTGATGATGTCTCCATTGATGGATACTCCGGGTATAGACAGTGATGTCGGGAGTCCGGAGATCCGGCGAAGCTTAGTCCACACTTGAGATGAAGGAGTATGCGCCGTCATAGACGACACATACTTTTCCCACGTCGTTTTCTTACTCTCTCGAATCAGATATCGGGCTCTGGCACGCATCCTTCTAAAGGTGATAAAGTTGGCCATAGTATTTTGCCTCCGATAGCATTTGAAAGCACGTCGACGATCTTTAATGGCTGCTGCAATCTCGGCTGTCCACCAAGGGACAAGCTTCCGGCGTGAGTTTCCGGATGAGGAAGGTATTGTTTCCTCAGCAGCAGCCAAAATACCATTCGTTATGTGAATGGTATGATCGTCGACACTCTCAAAGGTATCTTCGGCAAACACCGCACGTGCCATGAAAGTTGGCCAATCAGCCCGACGGAGAAGCCATCGACTTGGTAACTCGATGGCTCTCTGGTTTGGAAGAGTAACGATAATTGGAAAATGGTCACTATTACAAAGGTCGTCGTGTACACCCCACTGTAGCAGGGAACCAGCGCACGACTGCACAAGGTAATATCGACACTTGAATAAGTGCCGTGTGCAATAGAGAAGTGCGTAGGTTCCCCTGTGTTCAACAAACACAGGTCCAGCCGCCTGATCAGCCTCTCAAAATCTCTCCCTTTACCGCTAGTGGTAGCGGAGCCCCAGATGGTGTTGTGGGCATTAACATCTCCCAGAAGGAGAAAAGGAGGGGGGAGCTGAGAGACTAGATCCTCCAGCTGTCCGTAATCCGGTTGAGAATCAGGCGGGATGTACACGTCACATACTGTTGCCATTACTGGCAACGAGGTACGAACTGCAACTGCTTCTAGCTGAGTACGCAACGGCACCTCTTCACTAAAGAGACTAAAGTGGACGAGAGTGCAGACGCCATCGGCGGCCACAGCTCCGTCCACCCGGTCTTTAGAGAAGAGTTTGAAGTGTCGCATTGTTGTCTCATGTCCAGGACGAAACCTTGATTCCTGAAGACAGACAATGTTTGCCGTAAACTGAGAAATCAATTGGCGTACTTCAGCGAGTTGTCGAAAATAGCTATTACAGTTCCATTGTAATAGTGCCATAGTGTGGACTTAAGTAGAAGATAGTCGTCTACTTATGCTTAACCGTTTGCCAACCATCCCTATCCTTAGGAGTAGGTGATAGGGTAGGAGAGCATTCCTCAATCCCCACATCTCCTTCGGAGGACGAAGAAAACGGAGCGAATGCTCTCTTGGTTGGCCAACGGTTATCGCCGGACTTTCCGGGTCTCGTCCTTGGTGAAGAGCGAGAGCGGTGACGAGGGACCTTCTCCCGGTCCGATGACTGGGAGTCCGTCCCCGGCATATCCCGATTATTTTTCTTTTTGAACCGGCGTTGACGTCTATTTGGGGAAGTAGTTGGTCCCTTCCCCCCTGACGTCTCCGTCCTGCCAAACAATGCAGCACTTGATAGCACTGCTCCTCCGGTGGTCGTGGAAGCAGAATTGCCAGCAGGTATTGGAGCTGCCTTTTCAGCAGGAGGGCAAGAGAGACGGCGATGAACAGTCTCTTTCTTACCCGCCGTTCCTGTTCCCTGTTTTATTTGGCTGGATATGGGTCCAGCCGTGGCCGGCGAAGACTTCCTCCTCGAACGAGTCGGAGATTGCTTCTTCACTGGCCTTATCGGAGGAGTTACCTTCTCCGATGGCGCCGGTTTAGTTGGAGGCACCTGCGCCTTTTGTTGGATGCCAGAAGAAGATTCCGTAACCTTCTTCTGGCTAACAGGGGTGATAATAGGGCTATTTGTAGCCCCTTTAACAGTGGTAACTCTTTTAGAACTTGTTTCCGTTGTCAAATTTGCCGCTTGATTACTAGATTCTTTTGATACCTTTTGAGCATATGATACTGAGAAAATAGGAGAGGCCATGGAGCGATATTTTCTGCGTGCTTCAGTGTAGGAGAGCTCGTCTAAGGTCTTTATTTCTTGAATTTTCTTCTCCTCTAGGAAGGCAGGACATTCCTTCCAGCGAGGAGAGTGCTCTCTCCCTTGCAATTTGGACATGCGGGAGGTGGTGTACATTCCGCTCCCTCATGAGTGGCCTTGCCACAGGAAAGACAGATAGGCTTTCCCGAGCAACGAGATGAGGTATGTCCAAATCGCTGACACTGACAACACCGCAATGGAGATGGAATATACGGTCGCACATCGAGAGTGTACATTGACACTTTGATCCTCTTGGGCAGGCAATCCGACTCAAACGATAAGATGAACGCCCCGGTGTCAACTAGTACACCATTCATCTTACGTTTGATTCGTCTCACCTCGACAACGCCATGCTTTCCAGTTCTTTCCAGGATACGCTCGTCGGTAGTGTTCACCAGGTCCCTATGAAATACTAAACCTTTCTTCAGGTTTAGGGACTGGTGCTTCACTACCTCGACTGGAATACCACCGAAACTTGTCGTCCCAAGAAGACCATCTGTCTGTCTCTTTCCTTGAGTTTTTATCAAGAGTTCGCCGTTTCGCAGCTTTTTTACTGTGTCTACATCGCCCCATTTCCCCTCAATTGCATCATGTAAATCAAAAGGATCAACGTTTGTAAAATTTTGCCTATCGGTCCTTGTTACCATAAGGTACCGAGGGAAAAACGTTGAATCCTTTTCATCAAGCGGCGAAACTAGAGGCATAAACTTCCTTTTCTTAAAATTTAAAGACGGCTTTGTAAGGGAGCCACCCTGTGAAATAATGGACGCTATGTTTGGTCCCACGAGTAGCTAGGGAACTAAAAGTCAACCCCCGGCAGAGCCCCGCTTGCCCGGGGTTCTCCAGAGGTCGCCAGGTACCTGGAGGTGGGTCGCTTGTGACTACTCACCCAGTAGCCATTCATCACCTCGCCACGACCACTCAGCTTGTGATTAGGGGAGGATTCCACCTCCTGTCACGCACACACACATTTACACCAAAGAAAGAAAAGATGAGACAAGGGCCAACTAAGGCGGGAAAGTGAAAGACTCCCTAGGCCTAGGATACCCTAATACCGTCGGGGTCGGAAAAGAACAAGAGTTGACCAAGAGAGGTCGACAGGAAAGAAGACGGAGAGGAGCCCGGCACAAGTAAGTGGAAGCAATGCCGGACTCAGCTGGGGTCCCGTGGTCGCTAACCCACGTCCCACTAGATGTGAGCCCCTGAGGGCCGGGAAAGGTAAAACATAACTGGAGAAGAGAACACACGAAGAAACGATTATCAGGAAAATGTTATGAGAAGAGAAAGGCTGTTGTGCCAGATAAACAACTGCCCACGAATGAGGTTAGTAATCCTTTTAACTATACAATAATGAAATTTTTGTGTTATTTCACTTGTCATGGATATCGAGAATAAACTTTGAATTCTCTGATCAAAATTTTATGTATTATCTGTCCTAGCATACTCTTTAATGCTACTTCTACAGTAAAGGAATTTTATTTGCATATTGTTTTAGGTGTCCTGTAGGTGCAGTTACAAGTGTGTAGATGTGCCCTTTCACTGGAAGCTGAAACTTTTCAATGATTACCATGGATTAAGGAGTGAAAGCGAACAAGGAACATACTTTTTAGGTTTAATACAGATCGCTGAAATCCGCAGACGCAGACATGGTAAATATGACGATCCTGCCAGCAGCCATCGTCAGTATACCGTGTGCTATTTAATACCTGATACTGAAGGTGGCACAATACAGGTATGTAAAATAACTTTCCAAGAAATCTTTGGTGTCCGGCGCAGATTTCTACAAACTCTTCAGGGTAGAAAGAAGAAGGGGGTATCTGTCTATGTGGATATCCGGGGGGAGAATGCACATCGAAAGAAATTTAGTGACTCTGATGTATTAAAGAGCACATTAACATTTTCCCGCGTGATGAAAGTCACTACGGACGTTCAAAGTCAAGGAAAGAATATTGAATGTAATTAGAATGTATAACTCTTATAGGGCAATGTATCCACAAACGTCTGTTTCATACAAATTTTACATGTCTGTTTTTAGGAAATATTTTCCACATGTTTCCTTTCACAGGCCTCGTGCAGACACATGAAAACAATGTGATTTGTTAAATTTCCAGGTCCAAGGTAATAAGGAACACTCACCAAAAGCCAAAGTAGAACAGGAGCTTCATCATAAAAAGTACAAACGTGCAATGGAGTTAATGGCTATTGATTCAGCTGATTCAATGCTCCCCAGTTGTGAAAGCACTGTACTGTCCATTGATATGCAACAAGTATTACCTGTACCAACATTAACACTTAGCAATATGTTTTACTGTAGGCAGTTAAGTTGTTACAATTTGGGGGTTCATATCAGTGATCAAAATACAGCTCATATGTGTATGTGGGACGAAAGTATTGCTTCAAGAGGTAGCTCCGAAGTTGCTTTATGCTTATTCAAATTTTTCAATCTGGGAATATTGAAATGTAAAAAACTTATTATCTGGTCAGACAACTACACGGGTCAGAATAAATACAGCACGATTGTATTTTTAATGATGTTTCTGGTTAGTTTAGGGTGGTTTGAAGAGATTGTGCACAAATTCTTAGTAAGTGGCCATAGTTTTTTGAGTTGCGATCGAGACCTCGCCATTATAGAGAAAAGAAGGAGGGCAAGTAGGGCCCTCATTCCCCCAAGATTTGCATAGGATTGTGGAGTTAGCAAAAGCTATAAATCCTTTTCATGTACTTCCAATGGAGTCAAGTGACTTCTTTGATTTTAAGAATATAGCTGATAATCTGTTAACATTACATAAGTGTAACATATTAAGATGCACAATGATTAAAGTATCTCAGTCTCATCCATCTCAAATAGCTATTAAATACACTTACTCAGAATTGGAAGCGTGGAAGGTTATGAATGTTTTAAAGACAGGAAAATCAGTGGTTGATAAACAGCAAGCAGAGCTTCATCTGAAAGATCAGCCCCGTTTATCAGTTGAAAAAAAGAATGACCTCTCGACTATGTTGCCATTCCTTCCTGAACAGCACAGAGAGTTTTATGAGACATTAATTTCAACCCCTGTGTAAGAACTGTTAGTGTTGTCAAGAGAGAATTTGAAAATTGATAGCCATTTTTTCTTAAATAAAATACATTTTTGTACTATTCTCCTTATTAAGAAACAGTATTTTGTGTTTAATTCAATTATGTATGTTCCTGCTAATCATTTATGCCATTTTTATTATTATATCCTTCTAAAACCTTCAATAAAATGTAACAACAGGTTGAATGGCACTTGTAACTGACTCTTTCATGATATGGCACATAGAACGTTCTTATTGTTATTGTTGTGTTCCTCCTAAACCATTGTATTTTTGGCAAAGACTTGTTATACATAATAATTCTGTAGTAGGAACCTGCCTACATAAGTATTTTTGGTGTAATAAATTAAATACAAACAGAGATAGAAAGTTTTTTTTTCTTCTCCTGTAAAATTTTAAAAATGGAACTTAGAGCGTTTGACATTTCTACTCTTCAAACATTAGATCAAGTAGGCATTATCCCGAGCAAAGTCCTTTCAGGACGTCAAATATCAAATAGAACCAAAAGGCAAGCGAACGGCAAATGTACTATGGAAATAAGTGTTATTCTGTTGAAATTAATGCTGGGAAGCAGCAAGGGTCTTCTAGTTATAATAAACAACAAGTAGTTCCGTGAATAACTATTAGCCTACTTGCATATATCCAGTGGTTTAGTTGGACCGGAACGGGCCGGAACGCCGTTCCGGAAAATATCTTCCCGCTTTAGAATGACGTAACAATTTTACATTCAGTAAGAAAATCGTTTATAATCTATACATAGCGCTGAAACGTCACGGGTGTACTCTAGCGGACTAATATCGAACCTTACGGTTTTATGTTCATAAAATACGGTCGCTTTTACACTCCTGGGCGTTTTTCTGGTTCTCTAAGTTTGGCTACACTGCTATTGGATACGGAGAGCGGGAAGTGAGCACAACAACTTTCTTCCGCTCGTTATGTTTGTGTGAATCCAAGTTTTATTTTATGTTTTGCTCGATGTGTTGCTGTGAAGCAGATATTACGGAATCTCTCTGCAGTTAATGAACATCACTAGTCCCGTAGTACCTTTCAAGTTTTCCAGTGACTGTGAAAGTGAGTTGTGAGTCACAACTTGTGACAATGAGTTTACTTAAGTGGCTGGGATCAAAAAAACGTCCTGGGGATGAAGATGAAGAATCAAAGAATACTAAAAAGGTGTGTGATGGCTCAAGTAAAAACGAAACTGAATGGAGTTCCGAGAACATTAGTTTCATTACAGACGTGAGTATAGAGATAGACCCTGGGTTAAATGTTGCTGAAACGTGTGATGCAGATTCAAGGGAGAATCTAGGTTATGGTTCTACACCTTCTACCATCGATTGTGAAATTCTAGGACCCACCTACCGAAAACAAGATTTTCCAGACTGTTGGAACGAGTCTCAGTACCGTTATTTTTTTTGTCAGAGAACGAGTGGTTATTTGCAGGAATTAAAATTTAGGCTGCAATATATGTAAAGAGGAAAGTAAATTAGGATTAGGAGTTTCTAAAGGGGCAGGACTTAAGGTAATGAAAGTATGGGTAGAATGCAAGGTTCATCCCAACGGAAATAATATTAATCAACAAAAAACAAGCCTTAGAAAAAAAATATTTGAGCACAAAAATTCAGAATCTCACAAAAAGCTATGTTACAAAAATCAGAATCCAATTAAAAGATATTTGAAAGTTGCTTGGACACTATGAATGTCAAACACCTAGAAACCACCGTTCGAGTATTTCGAACAGCATACTCAATTGCGAAAAGAAATAGACCCTTCGTAGACCTACAGGCTTATGTTGAACTTCAACAATTAAATGGTTTAGATGTGGGACGAGTTCTTCATACAAATTTTAGTTGTGCTAATATTATTGAACACATTTCACAGGAAATGAGAAATCTAATAGCAAAATCTATAACAGAAAATCAGAGGAAAATCATTATTATGATTGACGAATCAACAACAGTTAGTGTAAAATCTGTGTTAGTATTATGTTTGAGATGTGCTCTTTCAGATAACTCTGAAGTTGTTTCCTTTTTCTGGGACTTGATAGAACTTGAATCAACTACAGCAGATGTTATTACTCGAGAGATATTGAAGAATCTTTCTTCATATGGGATGAATGAAAACTTTCTGGCAGAACATTTAGTTGGTCTAGCATGTGATGGGGCCTCTGTAATGTTAGGTAGAAAAAATGGATTTGGAGCACAGTTTTTAACGTTATTTCCAGATATAGTAATCTGACACTGTTTAAACCATCGCTTGGAATTGGCCGTTTCTGATACAAGGAATGAAGTTACAGGTGTTTATTTATTTATTTATTTATTTATTTATTTATTTATTTATTTCTTGATGGTACACAACAGGGCTCAGTGTGCGCCCCAATAATAGTGCACCTACACAGTAAGATACATTTCCTGATATGTCTGCATTAAGTATTAATATCTTAATGTAATTCTTAAAACTAAGAAGTTCACACAGATAAAAATGCATAGTAGTAAAAAGATAATATAAAAACTAAATCTAAATATGATCTAATGCCAAATATGAAAACAGGTTTTTAAATTATCACATAATAAACTAAAAGGTAACATCAATAACTAGAGAACAGGCCTATCCACATATATACATTGTTGATTCTGTTATGTGTGATAATTTTATTTCAAGTATGAATTAGAGTGACTGGGTTATAATTTCCAAGAACGGTCTGATTGAGAGACAGAAATCTAGTTTCCAGTTTACACGAACCGCATCGTTGTAAATACTGCAAAGCCTCCATACAGGTGAATTATTATGTGAAGTAGTATTGGTTATATCATTTTTGAATGTTATAGTTGATCTTGTAGTAAAGCGAGGGATGTTGAAATTTAGGAGCGGTAGGAAAAATGAGTTATCAATTTGACCGTTAATGACTTTATAAAGGAATTTCATATCATTCACTTGCCTTCGAGACTCCAAACTAGTCATGCCGAAATTCAACAAAAGTTCACCGTAGGGTACCATGTGTGGGTAATTGCCCGTTATTTTGAGGTGTAAATATCTGAGGAATTTCTTTTGAACTTGCTCAATGGACTTAATGCATGTTTTCTGCCAGGGACTCCATACTTGGCTGGCGTACTCGAGCTTGGATCTCATCATGGCAGTATAAAGTTTTATGCAGGTACTGGTCCTAATGAATGGCTTAGTGTTTCTTATTATAAACCCTAACATGCGGTAAGCATCCCCGACCGTCTTTTGCACATGATAAGTGAAAGCAAGCTCTCGGTCAAACAGAATCCCTAGATCTTTCTTTTCGCTTACTGTTTTCAATGACTTAGGTCCAATTCCATAAACAAATGTGATTGGGTTCTTCTTACGTGTAAAGGTCATAACAACACACTTTGGTACGTTTAAGTATAATTTGTTTTCTATACTCCATTTGTGTATATTATTTAGGTCATTTCGTAGTAGAGTGCAGTCATTAGTGGAAGAAATTGATTTAAAAATTTTGAAGTCATCTGCATATAAAAGACTATTTGAGTGCAGTATACATCGTGGCAAAGCATTTATCATTGCTAGAAAAATCAAAGGTCCAAGGTTCGAACCTTGGGGTATTCCGGAATGAACTATGTATTCCTTTGAGACAATTTTCTGGAACAAAACAAATTGTTTCCTGTCTCTGAGATAGGAGATGAACAATTTTAGTAATGGGTGGGAAAATCCCAAAATACATAATACTTTGTATTGGGCTTTGTATTGGGCTTTGTTAACCATTTCCATTCTTTCTTTGACAAATTGTATTATTTATAGAGCATGTCTCCCAAAAATCAAAGGGAACTCAACATTTGTGCTGCTTCACTGGAACAAAGAGTTAAGCAGATTGGGAAAATATTTACAATAAGATGGGTAGTTTCAAGCCAGAGAACTGTAAAAGCTGTCTGGGAAAACTACAGTGATCTAGTAAAACATTTTAGTGAGGCCAAAAGTGACCACCAGAGAGACTCCAAAGAAAGGGCAAAATTCCAAGGTCTAGAAAATATGTTAACTTGTGTAGAATTTCTAGAAAATATTGCAATTATGTATGATGCTCTTCTTGAGTTAGCTGATTTGTCATTAGAGTTGCAGAAAAGAGAGACAAGTCTGACAGAGGCTCAAAATGCAATCAAGCGCACTATAAAAGTGTTTGAATCTATGTGTAACTCAGCTTCTGGAGAATACTACAGAACAGTTCTTAAAGCAGTAGAAAACAAAAAGTTTAGAAACATAGGATTACATGATTCTAAAAAAGTTATAAAAGTTGACAGAAAGCAGTTTTTCAGAAGTCTTGTGAACAATTTAAATAACAGGCTTATGGAAAATGTGTCCACATCATCTCATCTTGGTTCCAGCTCTAGTCAGCAGAGACATGAGAGAATGACAAAAGTTATCAGTGATTCAAAGGTACTATACAAAAATAATTGGCCCTCCACTTCTACTTTGGATATCTGCTATGGTGATGAGAGTGTCGGCAACCTTCGTGACTTTTCCACATGTCAGACAAGAGGCGCTACATTAATGCTTTTAGAAAGTATGTCGAGACCAAGGAAATTCCAGTGGAGCTGATGCCTTTAATCAAGACTGTACAGACCATTCCCATCCCTTCGGCAGAAGCTGAAAGAGCTTTCAGTACCATGAATGAGATCCACACCGAAAAGAGAAATAGGCTGCTGGTTGAAAGATCAAGCGGACTTATTTTCATAAGCAGCGTAGGACCTCCTGTGCATTTATTTAACCCACAACCATATGTCAAGTCATGGCTACGAAAGGGGAGACGTTCAGCTGATGAAACAATTTGTTGGAAACACGAGGCCGCTGATTTTGACATCCAATACGAGTCCATTTGGAAATTGCTGAATTAATAAGGTGAGTTCCTGTAAATATTTTTTTCCAACTAAATCACTGCATATATCCTAATTATGTTAATTGCCTCTATCAACATACAAAATTTCAGTTTGAATGCTGTAATAGATTCGTAGATATTGAGAACTGTCTAAATATTTCGGATGGTCGCCATGTTGGGTTTTTATGTATGTAGGCCTTAGAGTTATGTACTATTACATGAAGATTATTGTGTAGGTGTATTATTCAAACTTCAATCGCATGATTAAGACACACAAAATAAAAACGAGATTTTGAAATGTCGCACAGCCATCATCTTTTGGTTATCAAAACAATTACAATAAATTAAATGCCAGTGGATTGAAATGTGTATAAGCATTTACCGTACCAAGCTTCACTGCGCTCGGATCGTTAATTCGCGAGAAAGGTCCATTTAAGTCAGTTAGTTAGTTCTTGTTGTTTTAAAGGGCGGAACTACGAGGTCATCTGCCCCTCTTAACACAGATTAAAGTACACAAATTTGCAATAAATTTAAAATTTACCAAGGTTTCTTCGTAAGTCAGCAAGATCTACACATTCGGTTAAAATGTGGGCCACGGTGAAAATGGCTCCTCAGGTACAAAGGTAGATTTTTTTTGATTTTTTAAGGGGCGGAACTACGAGGTCATCTGCCCCTCTTAACACAGATTAAAGAATACAAATTTTGAATTGAATTTAAAATTTTGAGGTGGACATCTAAATTTAAAAAAAGACCAAAAATTAATAAAACAAAAACAAGATAGATTAGGTACGAGTGGGTGGATCTTGTATGACCTATCCTTAGCCAGCACAAAATGACGGACTCCCTCCGTGACCGGAAAGAGCTCCGCCACTCGTGAGTAGTTCCCTTGATCGCTCTCAGTTTACTGGGCAGTGGGTCAGCTAGCCACTGACTCCCCCAAAATGCAAGTACTTGTTGGCGTAGGTGAAAGCGAATATCTCTAGGGGGTACCGCCATTGGTCGAGGCGGTAGTGATACCGCTTCTATTGCAGCATAATCCGCTAACTCATTTCCCGCAATTCCCATGTGGCTTGGAAGCCACAGAGAGGCGATTCGAATGTCAGCGTGGCACAGCCCGGCTAGTAGGTCGTGGATTCACTGCACTAGGGGGTGTTGCGGGAAACATGTAGCAATTGACTGCAACGAACTCAAAGAGTCGGTACACACGAGAAAGTGAATTCGTGCATCCTGTAGTGCAAACTGCAGAGCTTCATAGATGGCAACGAGCTCCGCAGTAAACACACTACAGGCCTCAGGCAAAGAGATCTTGGTATTTGGAACATCAATAACGTAAGCACAGGAACAGCTCACCTTGTCGTCCACCTTCGAACGATCCGTGTAGAGAATACCAGCGGCCTGAAATTGGTGAACTATACTGAGGAAATGCCACCGCAAAACGGAGGCATCCGTGTTCACCTTAGGATCTCGGTGTAGATCTTACCAAATTTCCGCACGCGGGACTTGCCACGGAGGCACCTCGCTAGGCTGGTTGGCTTACCTCTGGTGGTATTTGGTACTGAAGAGAGATCGGATTATCCGGCATTTACGCACATTGGCGTCTACAATTCAGAAGTGGAACATCCAATTTGGCAAGTTGGCTTTCATGGGTACATCTTAGGTTGTTGGGCTACACACATCATACCCCCTTTTGTGCCTTGAGCAGATGGCAGGAGATACCATAAAAATAAAACTTGAGGTCTGATCCCTCGAAGAATGAGGGATCAGGAAAGATGAGAGAAGGGCCAATTAAGGCGGGAAATTGAAATACACCCCAGGCCTCGGATACCCTAATCCCGTCGGGGTCGGAAAAGAACAAGAGTTGATCAAGGGAGGTCAACGGGAAACATGACAGAGAGGAGCCCGGTTGTCCCACTAGGTTCGAACCCCTGTAGGAGAAAAGAAGAAAGTGTGATGTTCGTCAAAAGGAAGTAGAAACAATGCCGGACTCAGCAGATGTCCCCTGGTCGCCAACTCACTCCTCACTAAGGGTGGTCCATGTAGTAATTATCATGTCTTTTAAAATGGATACTCATCAAAGACAACCGGGTAATTTTATCAGAGACTTTCTCCAATTTTCATGGAGAATAGTGCTATCGAGATTAAGCCGTCTCCTATTTTTACGTTTTCAGATTAAACTCAGCACGAACTGTTGATATTTATGTGGAGAGGACATCTGCCTCGAGGTTTGATATCAATTTAATAGGAAAACATTCAAAGTGGAAGTTGATTGAAAGAGACGGCAGCGTATTATTCTGTCATTATTAAGTTCTCGTCTTCTCTGACAGTCTAATGAGCACTTCTAGTGCCACTCAATTAAACTATTCCACAATTCCAAAGCCCAATTAAAATGCCTATGCACCTCCGTTTAAGTAAAGTTCGCATCAATGGTTCTCTTTATCAGCTTAGCACAGGCCTGAGAAGTCTTCAAATTAATTAAAGGTGAATTTAATAATTTAGATTCCAGGGATGAAATATCATGAGGTATCAAACTTTACTTGTTCTTTCAACGGGTCGATCTCTCTATTCTCCCCTCTCTCAGCCTTGCTAGTCCTTGTGACTATGAATATAATCTTATCACAGCTTTTAGGTGTTATACCCGCAGAGGTGTCAGCTGTAGAAAGAAGGTCAGTGACAGTTAAGATGATCATATTGATGATGATGTGGTGATGGTGAGTGTTGTTATCGGTTATCGGCTCCTAATGGTTTTGTGATGGTGAAATTAAGGATAACGACATGAAACGTACAGTTAAAACTAATTACTGACTTAACAACTAACTTAAGTTACTTACTTGAAGAAGAAAAGGACAAAAATATCAAGGAAAAAAAACGAGGAAAATATATTCCCTCAGTCCTCCAAGAATGAAAACTAGCAAAGAAACTAGATCCATAAAAGGCAGATAGGAAACGCAAAGAGTAGGAGGAAGTCAATAGAAGAAGGGAAAAACGGACCCAGCTCAGGGATTCTCGGGGTCGCCAGCTCCAGAGATCACAAGTCGTGAGCCCTTGAGGGTGTAGCACTCTCAAGGCTGCACCATAAGTTGTGGGGTTACATACACCCTGCCTCCTTTATGGCCCCGTGTAGAAGGCAGGAAATAAGATGAAAAGAAAAGAAGAGGTGTGACCCCTCGAAGAATGAGGGTATCATTAGACAAGGGACAATTATGCGGAAAAAAGAGAAACACCGTAATTAAATTCTTTACTTATAATCGTCGGGGTCGAGATAATGTTAAGCACACAAAGAAATAAGAATCAATCCCTTACAAAACATACCTCTTTTACTATCTAGTCTTCTTGCGTTTTCTTAAACGTCTCTTTCTGTCCTTCTTACTAGGTGCTCTCTGACAATCTAAACTATCAATACTGGTTTATCAACAAGCTGCATCTCTTGCACAACTACCTTCATGAGGAAAAGGCCCCTCACAAAACTTAATATTCTTCTTTCCTTATTCTTATTAATCCACCTTTTCTGGGTAACACAACCCTTAATACTTGTCTGTCTGCATGGACAAACCAAATCATAATACTTGATACTCTTGCCTCTGATAACATCTTAATAGCACAATTCTAATTTCTTCATCTATACACATCTTTCAAAGCTGATGATGATGTTAATTGTTGTTTTAAGGGGCCTAACATCTAGGTTATCGGCCCCTAATGGTTTGGGTGATCATGAAAATGAAATGTAAACTATAACTAAACCTAACCATTAACTTATATACTAGAAGAAGAAATGGAAAACAAAAGGAGAATAATGCAAACAAAGGACAAGAGGAAAGGAAATGCCCTCAACCCTCGAAGAATGCGGATTGTGGGACTTGGAAGGAATGAGAGCCATGAAAGGCAGATAGGAAAGTGAAAGAGGAGAGGGTCCACCCCACAGGTAATGGACAAAAGGGGGGAACCGGACCCAGCTCAGGAATCCCTCGAGGTCGCCAACTCCCGAACTCATTAGCTGTGAGCCCCTGAGGGTGAAGCAATATCCAGGGTGCAGACGTGGTGGGGCTACATACACCCGGCCTCCTTGAGGGCCTTGAGCAGAAGGCAGGAGAGAACATGAAAAGAAAAAGAAGGCTGACCCCTCGCAAAAGGAGGGTATCAGAAAAGAGGAGACAAGGGCCAATTAAGGCGGGAAAGGAAGAGACTCCTAGGCCTCGGATACCCTAATACCGTCGGGGTCGGAAGACAACAAGAGTTGAACAAGTGAGGTCGACAGGAAAGAAGACGGAGAGGAGCCGGCACAAGTAAGTGGAAGCAATGCCGGACTCAGTTGGGGCCCCGTGGTCACCAACCCACGTCCCACTAGATGTGAGCCCCTGGGGGATGTTATTTGGAACCGCATACCTAAAAATGTGTTCATTGGTATTCACACCATGAGAATAGGGGTCTATGATGCTGTGTTGACATTCAATTGTGGGAATATAGGCAAACGCTGGGTTCTGAAGAAACTAGGTATTAGTCCAGGCAAACGAATGGTCAGTATTCTTCAGGAGATGGATTCCCAAAGACTTGCACAGGCAGAACAATCAATGTCAGCTCTTGCTAAAAAAGGAAGAATGACATCAAAAGCAGTCAGGAAGAGGCTTGAGGACAGGCTGGAAGCAACAGAAGACCCATCTTTTGGAGCAGGACTCTTCTAAGTAACGGATATTTTCACTTTCCAGTGTGTAGGCTCCTGCAGTGGTCCTGTGTGGGCGGGCATTCTCGTCCACAAACAGAAAGTCGGGACCTACCGTACCCCTGGAAAGACGAATGTGGTCCAGAATAATCTCATTGCAGCGGTGTTCGGCCATTGTGCATGATGCCTGCCCACACCATAATGCCGATGGCATATCGATAACTCAATCCCAGGAAGGCGCGTTCCCAAGTGGCCGATCGGGGGCCCACTGTTAAGTGGGCTGGTTCACATACCCCAGAGAAGATTACAAAGTATACACACCTTTTAACCTTTCCCTGGCAGGGATAGGGAGTTTACAAGTCATAGCTAGTCTTGAAGTGATGTGCTCAGTAGAGACGAGTAAAAAATTTCATCTTTCTTTAGTAATAATTTCATGCTAATGGAACTTAAAATATACCACTGTTAAGAAGATTACAAAATATACTCACCTTTTTACCTAGTTATAGGTACTATTTAGGGAGTAGGGCCTGTTAAGTGGAGAAATAGCTAGTCATGATGTGATGTGTTCAGTATACAGAGTAAATAATAAATCTTTCTTTAGTCTAGAGAAGGGAGACAGACCTAGTGCAGAGGACCTTAATGTACAGCTCGTATCAGACTCATATTTAGACAAATATCTTTAATGGCTGTTTCCTGAAAACCTACCTTTATATATAAATGGCCCATTTACTCAGAAAGTTTTTAACCTAACCAAGTAAAACTTAATGAGCCTAAGAACTATGTTTGTATGTTGACCTTGAACCTATAAAATTGGGAATTATTTATTTTGCATGTCTTATAAAAAATTGCATTCATGCTTAAAATTCCTTAAAATTTTATTAATATTAATTCTAATTAAAAATAAAATACTCTAAAACAATAATTCTATTATTCTCATAGGTTCAGCTGGCCCTCTGAAGGTTTATAATGCATTGCCAGAAACGTTTGTGTATGTAAGTGTTATACTTTCCAAGGAAACCGGTTTTTAAAATGAGTTGAATTTACATTGTTTAGATAGGCCAGGGGAAGTCCCCTTAAGGGGCCTAACATCTAGGTTATCGGCCCCTGATGGCTTGGGTGATCGTGAAGATGAAAATGAAAAGCAAACTTCAAACTAAAACTAACTACTAACCTACATACTAGAAGGAGAATAAGGCAAATAAAGGACAGGAGGAAAAGAAATGCCCTCAACCCTCGAAGAATGTGGATTGAGGGACTTGGAAGGAAGGAGAGCCATGAAAGGCAGATAGGAAAGTGAAAGAGGAGAGGTAATGGATAAAAGGGGGAAACCGGACCCAGCTCAGGAATTCCTCGCGGTCGCCAACTCCCGAACTCACCAGCCGTGAGCTCCTGAGGGTGTAGCAATATCTAGGGTGCACCAGAAGTGGTGGGGCTACATACACCCTGCCTCCTTAATGGCCTTGAGCACAAGGCAGGAGGTAAAAGGAAAAGAAAAGGAAGGCTGACCCCTCGCAGAAGGAGGGTATCAGAAAAGATCAGACAAGGGCCAATTAAGGCGGGAAAGGAAGAGACTCCCTAGGCCTCGGATACGCTAATACCGTCGGGGTCGGAAGAGAACAAGAGTTAACCAAGTGAGGTCGACAGGAAAGAAGACGGAGAGGAGCCCGGCACAAGTAGGTGGAAACAATGCCGGACTCAACTGGGGTCCCGTGGTCGCCAACCCACGTTCCGCGAGTTGTGAGCACCTGGGGGAAGTTGGGATGAAACTGGCAATGAAGATCCTCCGAATCTATGCTTAGACGAAACTCTACTGGAACCCAGTATGTTAGATAAGCAATCAAGCTTGCTCCAGAAGAGGGACAGAGACAGGATCCATTAATGCTAAACAAGCAAGCCGAGTAACTCTCCTTCCCCTCCATTTACTAAGGGACAGGGATAAACTGTTTAAAGGAGTGTCCGTCAGAGACTTAGCCAAATCTGAATTACGACGAATAGATTGTCGTTGTACACGTAGCATCCCAAATATATTCTAGAAGCATATGCGTTGCTCTTATGACAGAATATGCGGAAATCAAGAACCACTGATGGAGTGGCAGCAAAATCCTGGTTGTGAATAGCATCATACGCAGGGATGACGGATACCAACTTTTGCGAGGAGAATGCTCTTCTCCGGCTTATTTTGGGAGACGAAGAAAAATAACTTTTGGCCATGAATTGCCAGTTGGGTCGCCCCACGCTATTCTTCACGTGTTCAACCGCAGAAACGAAACAGTCAGAGTTGATAGTGATTTTGAGAAAGGTCCTGAATGATTGAGACATAACACTCAAGCAGAAAATCTCCTGGACGTGGATAACAGACTTGGTGAGCCAAGACCCCATTACTACGGCGCGATATTTCGAAACAAAATATGTTCAAAGTACTGATTTCAACTGAATGTCCGTTTAAAGAAAATAACCTCCTTGATTATTACATAAGAGTTGAATTTCAACATCGAGTAAGTTCTCATATCCATTACCTACTATGGCTTGATAGTGATTCGTCTCTGATAGCAACCAGTCTCGCATGGAATGTGTCAGCTTCATACACCTCACGTGTTATTCAAATAAACCTGTCACCATGGCAAAGGCACAAGCACTCTGCCACATGTAAGACGACGGTGAGAACGGTCGACCACTGTCATTCTGGTATGCCAGCCACTCTTAAATGAAGAAAAATATCGGCAAGGGTATAAAGACACGCTAAAGAAGATAAAATATCTGCTTGTGAACAGAAATCGTGATGTAACATCCTACGAAGAATTTCTTGATATCCTGTATATTGATAACAACTGGTAACTTAGAGTATATCAACACAAAAAGGAGTAGCACTGTGTTTTTGAAGAGGTCAATTTGAGATATCAGTACAATTCTCTGGTACTTCGTTTATGCCAATCAAACATGGACTTACAATATACCGTATATTAGATCCATTCACATGTGTGCACTCTGTATTCAATTACATTGGCAAATGCAATAGGAGCATGTTAAAATTACTGAGAGGCGCTAGAACAAATTCGATGATGATGATGATGATGATAATTGTTGTTTTAAGGGGCCTAACATCTGGGTTATCGGCCCCTAATGGTTTGGGTGATCGTGAAGATGTTAGTTAGTTAGTTAGTTATTGTTGTTTTAAGGGGCGGAACTACGAGGTCATCTGCCCCTCTTAACACAGATTAAAGAATACAAATTTTGAATTGAATTTAAAATTTTGAGGTGGACATCTAAATTTCAAAAGACCAAAAATTAATAAAACAAAAACAAACAATTAAATAAAAAATAAAAATTATAAAAATTAACAAAAATTACGGAAAAAACAAAACATTATCATTCAAAAACGAACAAGTCGTTGAGTCAAAGTTCACTGGAAAATTTAGATTGCTGGCCCTAACCCACTCTCACTTATAAAGCGGATAACGCGATCAGCAGCCACCGCGTCATCGGCTAATATAAGTTTGAGTGTCGTCTGCAAACCAAGGTTTCTTCGTAAGTCAGCAAGATCCACACACTCGGTAAAAATGTGGGCCACGGTGAATACGGCTCCACAGGTACAAAGTGGGGGGTCTTCCCTTCTCATTAGGTACGAGTGGGTGGATCTTGTATGACCTATCCTTAGCCTACACAAAATGACGGACTCTCTCCGGGCCCGGAAGGAGCTCCGCCACACGCGAGTTGTTCCCTTGATCGCTCTCAGTTTACTGGGCAGTGGGTCAGCTAGCCACTGACTCTCCCAAAAAGCCAGAACTTGTAGGCGTAACTGAGAGCGAATATCTCTAGCGGGTACCTCCATTGGTCGAGGTCGTAGTGATACCGCCTCTTTTGCAGCTTGATCTGCTAACTCATTTCCCACAATTCCCATGTGGCTTGGAAGACCCAGAAAGGTGATTCGAGTGTCAGCGTGGCACAGACCGGCTAGTAGGTCGTGGATTCGCTGCACTTGGGGGTGTTGCGGGAAACATGTAGCAATTGACTGCAACGAACTCAAAGAGTCGGTACACACGAGAAAGTGGATTCGTGCATCCTGTAGTGCAAACTGCAGAGCTTCATAGATGGCAACGAGCTCCGCAGTAAACACACTACAGGCCTCAGGCAAAGAGATCTTGGTATTTGCACCATCAATAACGTAAGCACAACCCACCTTCTCGTCCACCTTCGAACCATCCGTGTATAGAATGCCAGCGTCCGGAAATTGGTGAACTATGCTGTGGAACTGCCTCCGGTAAACGGAGGCATCCGTGTTCACCTTAGGACCTCGGTGCAGATCTAACCGAATTTCCGGACGCGGGACTTGCCACGGAGGCACCTCGCTAGATGTCCGGATCATACAGGGACCTACAGCCACTCCTATTTCAGTACACGAGCTATCAAGTCTAATACCAACCGGCCGAGTGGCACGAGGCCGGTTGGCGTAACCCTCGTGGTTTTGGGTACCGAAGAGAGCTTGATAGGTCGGGTGAAGCGGCATTTGACGCACATTGGCAGCATATGCTAAAAGCATATGTTGGCGTCTATAATTTAAAGGTGGAACACCCGATTCGGCGAGTAGGCTGGGTATCGGGCTGGGCCGGAAGGCACCGGTAGCCAGCCTAACGCCACTATGGTGGATACTGTCCAGCATTTTCAAGGTTGCCGGCCTTGCTGAACCGTATGCCGCAGAACCATAGTCTAGCCCGGACAGGACGAGGGCTTGGTAGAACCGTAGCAGCACCGCACGGTCAGCCCCCCACGTAGTGCCACTAAGAAACCTGAGCATGTTCAGTTTCCTGAGACATGTCATTTTTAATTGCCGTATATGGTGCTGCCACGTTAACTTGCTGTCAAAATGGAGCCCCAGGAAGCGATAAGTGTCAACCAACGGCAACGCAGCATCCCTGAGATGTAGTTCAGGGTGTAAATGTAGACTCCGGGGCCGACAAAAATGGACGACGGAGGTTTTCGCTGCTGAAAAACGAAAACCCCGGTCGTGAGCCCACCTGTCGACCCGGTTGATAGCTAGCTGCAATTGCCGTTCCACGACTGCCATACTTCCAGGGCTGTAATGCAGAGCTAAATCGTCTACATACAGCGATGGGACTACCGCGGACCCGGCGGCGGCAACAATGCCATTAATGGCAATCGCGAACAAGGTGACACTCAGCACTGAACCCTGAGGAACTCCATTTTCTTGGGTATAGTACTGCGATAATGTCCTACCGACCCTTACACGGAAGAGTCGGACGGACATGAAATTCGCAATGAAAGTCGGTAAGTTACCACGGAGTCCCCACTTGTGAAGGGTGGAAAGGATCCCGTAGCGCCATGTGGTGTCGTAGGCTTTCTCGAGGTCAAAGAAGACCGTGACTAGGTGCTGCTTTCGGAAAAAAGACCCCTGTATGGCGCTCTCAAGTCGCACCAGATGGTCAGTGGTGGACCTATGAGAGCGAAATCCACACTGGTACTCAGACAGGAGACCTTTATCCTCCAAGAACCACACCAGTCGACGGTTCACCATCTTTTCGAGCAGCTTACATAGGCTATTTGTCAAACAAATGGGCCTATAGCTGCTTACAAACTTGGGATCCTTTCCAGCCTTAGGAATCGGTATCACGATCCCCTCTCGCCATTGAAATGGAAACTCCCCTTCAATCCATATACGATTGAAGAGGATCAACAGTTTAAAAAAAAACCTGCAAGGTACATGGCGCACCCACCTGTCGGCTTGGCCAAAACCGAACAGGCTTCGAGAGTAGTCGCACTCATATGCGGCCCTTCCCCTAACAGCACGCACGCAAAAAATTCAGTGGCAGACCCTGAAAGCATGTACGGCATGAAGTGCGATATAACCTAATGAGAGTTCTAGCACACGGTGTGTCATTAAGAGCTGGCGGTCAACCCATTAAAAGGGGGACCTATCCGAGAAACCCTTTTAGTCACTTTCTACGATAGGCAGGAAATACCTTGAGTGTTAGTTAGTTAGTTAGTTATTGTTGTTTTAAGGGGCGGAACTACGAGGTCATCTGCCCCTCTTAACACAGATTAAAGAATACAAATTTTGAATTGAATTTAAAATTTTGAGGTGGACATCTAAATTTAAAAAGACCAAAAATTAATAAAACAAAAACAAACAATTAAATAAAAAAATAAAAAAATTATAAACATAAACAAAAATTACGGAAAAAAAAAACATTATCATTCAAAAACGAACAAGTCGTTGAGTCAAAGTTCACTGGAAAATTTAGATTGCTGGCCCTAACCCACTCTCACTTATAAAGCGGATAACGCGATCAGCAGCCACCGCGTCATCGGCTAATATAAGTTTGAGTGTCGTCTGCAAACCAAGGTTTCTTCGTAAGTCAGCAAGATCCACACACTCGGTGGAAATATGGGCCACGGTGAAAACGGCTCAACAGGTACAAAGTGGGGGGTCTTCCCTTCTCATTAGGTACGAGTGGGTGGATCTTGTATGACCTATCCTTAGCCTACACAAAATGACGGACTCTCTCCGGGCCCGGAAGGAGCTCCGCCAAACGCGAGTAGTTCCCTTGATCGTTCTCAGTTTACTGGGCAGTGGGTCAGCTAGCCACTGACTCTCCCAAAAAGCCATAACTTGTAGGCGTAACTGAGAGCGAATATCTCTAGCGGGTACCTCCATTGGTCGAGGTGGTAGTGATACCGCCTCTTTTGCAGCTTGATCTGCTAACTCATTTCCCGCAATTTCCATGTGGCTTGGAAGCCACAGAAAGGTGATTCGAGTGTCAGCGTGGCACAGCCCGGCTAGTAGGTCGTGGATTCGCTGCACTAGGAGGTGTTGCGGGAAACATGTAGCAATTGACTGCAACGAACTCAAAGAGTCGGTACACACGAGAAAGTGGATTCGAGCATCCTGTAGTGCAAACTGCAGAGCTTCATAGATGGCAACGAGCTCCGCAGTAAACCCACTACAGGCCTCAGGCTAAGAGATCTTGGTATTTGCACCATCAATAACGTAAGCACAACCCACCTTCTCGTCCACCTTCGAACCATCCGTGTATAGAATGCCAGCGTCCGGAAATTGGTGAACTATGCTGTGGAACTGCCTCCGGTAAACGGAGGCATCCGTGTTCACCTTAGGACCTCGGTGCAGATCTAACCGAATTTCCGGACGCGGGACTTGCCACGGAGGCACCTCGCTAGATGTCCGGATCATACAGGGACCTACAGCCACTCCTATTTCGGTATACGAGCTATCAAGTCTAATACCAACCGGCCGAGTGGCACGAGGCCGGTTGGCGTACCCCTGGTGGTTTTGGGTACCGAAGAGAGCTTGATAGGTCGGGTGTTGCGGCATTTGACGCACATTGGCAGCATATGCTAAAAGCATATGTTGGCGTCTATAATTTAAAGGTGGAACACCCGATTCGGCGAGTAGGCTGGGTATCGGGCTGGTCCTGAAGGCACCGGTAGCCAGCCTAACGCCACTATGGTGGATACTGTCCAGCATTTTCAAGGTTGCCGGCCTTGCTGAACCGTATGCCGCAGAACCATAGTCTAGCCGGGACAGGACGAGGGCTTGGTAGAACCGTAGCAGCACCGCACGGTCAGCCCCCCAAGTAGTGCCACTAAGAAACCTGAGCATGTTCAGTTTCCTGAGACATGTCATTTTCAATTGCCGTATATGGTGCTGCCACGTTAACTTGCTGTCGAAATGGAGCCCCAGGAAGCGATAAGTGTCAACCAACGGCAACGCAGCATCCCTGAGATGTAGTTCAGGGTGTAAATGTAGACTCCGGAGCCGGCAAAAATGGACGACGGAGGTTTTCGCTGCTGAAAAACGAAAACCCCGGTCGTGAGCCCACCTGTCGACCCGGTTGATAGCTAGCTGCAATTGCCGTTCCACGACTGCCATACTTCCAGAGCTGTAATGCAGAGCTAAATCGTCTACATACAGCGATGGAACTACCGCGGACCCGGCGGCGGCAACAATGCCATTAATGGCAATCGCGAACAAGGTGACACTCAGCACTGAACCCTGAGGAACTCCCTTTTCTTGGGTATAGTATTGCGATAATGTCCTACCAACCCTTACACGGAAGAGTTAGTTAGTTAGTTATTGTTGTTTTAAGGGGCGGAACTACGAGGTAATCTGCCCCTCTTACACAGATTAAAGAATACAAATTTTGAATTGAATTTAAAATTTTGAGGTGGACATCTAAATTTCAAAAGACCAAAAATTAATAAAACAAAAACAAACAATTAAATAAAAAATAAAAATTATAAAAATTAACAAAAATTACGGAAAAAACAAAACATTATCATTCAAAAACGAACAAGTCGTTGAGTCAATGTTCACTGGAAAATTTAGATTGCTGGCCCTAACCCACTCTCACTTATAAAGCGGATAACGCGATCAGCAGCCACCACGTCATCGGCTAATATAAGTTTGAGTGTCGTCTGCAAACCAAGGTTTCTTCGTAAGTCAGCAAGATCCACACACTCGGTGAAAATGTGGGCCACGGTGAATACGGCTGCACAGGTACAAAGTGGGGGGTCTTCCCTTCTCATTAGGTACGAGTGGGTGGATCTTGTATGACCTATCCTTAGCCTACACAAAATGACGGACTCCCTCCGGACCCGGAAGGAGCTCCGCCATACGCGAGTAGTTCCCTTGATCGCTCTCAGTTTACTGGGCAGTGGGTCAGCTAGCCACTGACTCTCCCAAAAAGCCAGAACTTGTAGGCGTAACTGAGAGCGAATATCTCTAGCGGGTACCTCCATTGGTCGAGGTGGTAGTGATACCGCCTCTTTTGCAGCTTGATCCGCTAACTCATTTCCCGCAATTCCCATGTGGCTTGGAAGCCACAGAAGGGTGATTCGAGTGTCAGCGTGGCACAGCCCGGCTAGTAGGTCATGGATTCGCTGCACTAGGGGGTGTTGCGGGAAACATGTAGCAATTGACTGCAACGAACTCAAAGAGTCGGTACACACGAGAAAGTGGATTCGTTCATCCTGTAGTGCAAACTGCTGAGCTTCATAGATGGCAACGAGCTCCGCAGTAAACACACTACAGGCCTCAGGCAAAGAGATCTTGGTATTTGCACCATCAACAACGTAAGCACAACCCATTTTCTCGTCCACCTTCGAACCATCCGTGTATAGAATGCCAGCGTCCGGAAATTGGTGAACTATGCTGTGGAACTGCCTCCGGTAAACGGACGCATCCGTGTTCACCTTAGGACCTTGGTGAAGATCTAACCGAATTTCCGGACGCGGGACTTGCCACGGAGGCACCTCGCTAGATGTCCGGATCATACAGGGACCTACAGCCACTCCTATTTCAGTGCACGAGCTATCAAGTCTAATACCTACCGGCCGAGTGGCACGAGGCCGGTTGGCGTAACCCTGGTGGTTTTGGGTACCGAAGAGAGCTTGACAGGTCGGGTGTTGCGGCATTTGACGCACATTGGCAGCATATGCTAAAAGCATATGTTGGCGTCTATAATTTAAAGGTGGAACACCCGATTCGGCGAGTAGGCTGGGTATCGGGCTGGGCCGGAAGGCACCGGTAGCCAGCCTAACGCCACTATGGTGGATACTGTCCAGCATTTTCAAGGTTGCCGGCCTTGCTGAACCGTATGCCGCAGAACCATAGTCTAGCCGGGACAGGACGAGGGCTTGGTAGAACCGTAGGAGCACCGCACGGTCAGCCCCCCACGTAGTGCCACTAAGAAACCTGAGCATGTTCAGTTTCCTGAGACATGTCATTTTCAATTGCCGTATATGGTGCTGCCACGTTAACTTGCTGTCAAAATGGAGCCCCAGGAAGCGATAAGTGTCAACCAACGGCAACGCAGCATCCCTGAGATGTAGTTCAGGGTGTAAATGTAGCCTCCGTAGCCGACAAAAATGGACGACGGAGGTTTTCGCTGCTGAAAAACGAAAACCCCGGTCGTGAGCCCACCTGTCGACCCGGTTGATGGCTAGCTGCAATTGCCGTTCCACGACTGCCATACTTCCAGAGCTGTAATGCAGAGCTAAATCGTCTACATACAGCGATGGAACTACCGCGGACCCGGCGGCGGCAACAATGCCATTAATGGCAATCGCGAACAAGGTGACACTCAGCACTGAACCCTGAGGAACTCCATTTTCTTGGGTATAGTACTGCGATAATGTCCTACCGACCCTTACACGGAAGAGTCGGACGGACATGAAATTCGCAATGAAAGTCGGTAAGTTACCACGGAGTCCCCACTTGTGAAGGGTGGAAAGGATCCCGTAGCGCCATGTGGTGTCGTAGGCTTTCTCGAGGTCAAAGAAAACCGTGACTAGGTGCTGCTTTCGGAAAAAAGCCTCCTGTATGGCGCTCTCAAGTCGCACCAGATGGTCAGTGGTGGACCTATGAGAGCGAAATCCACATTGGTACTCAGACAGGAGACCTTTATCCTCCAAGAACCACACCAGTCGACGGTTCACCATCTTTTCGAGCAGCTTACATACGCCATTTGTCAAACAAATGGGCCTATAGCTGCTTACAAACTTGGGATCCTTTCCAGCCTTAGGAATCGGTATCACGATCCCCTCTCGCCATTGAGATGGAAACTCCCCTTCAATCCATATACGATTGAAGAGGATCAACAGTTCTTTCATACTGGATTCGCACAGATGTTTTATCATTTGATTATGTATGTTATCCGGTCCAGGAGCCGTATCCCTGCACAGTGCAAGCGCACTGCGCAGTTCCCATTCAGAGAATGGTACATTATAGGACTCCGAAGCAGCAGTGGCAAAGGACAAGGGGTGAGTCTCTGCCTCCCGCTTCAGAGTCAGAAATGTAGGATCGTAACTCCCGGAGCAGGATACATCGGAGAAGTGCGAGCCAATGCTGTTGGCAATGGCGAGATGGTCCGAGATGATGTCTCCATTGATGGACACTCCGGGTATCGACAGTGATGTCGGGAGTCCGGAGATCCGACGAAGCTTAGAACACACTTGAGATGATGGAGTATGCGCCGTCATGGACGACACATACTTTTCCCACGTCGTTTTCTTACTCTCCCGAATCAGATATTGGGCTCTGGCACGCATCCTTCTGAAGGTGATAAGGTTGGCCATGGTGTTTTGCCTCCGATAGCATTTGAAAGCACGTCGACGATCTTTAATGGCTGCTGCAATCTCGGCTGTCCACCAAGGGACAAGCTTCCGGCGTGAGTTTCCGGATGAGGAAGGTATTGTTTCCTCAGCAGCAGCCAAAATACCATTCGTTATGTGAATGGTATGATCGTCGACACTCTCAAAGGTATCTTCGGCAAACACCGCACGTTGCCGTGAAAGTTGGCCAATCAGCCCGACGGAGAAGCCATCGACTTGGTAACTCGATGGCTCTCTGGTTCGGAAAAGTAACGATAATTGGAAAATGGTCACTATTACAAAGGTCATCGTGTACACCCCACTGTAGCAGGGGAACCAGCGCACGACTGCACAAGGTAATATCGACACTTGAATAAGTGCCGTGTGCAATAGAGAAGTGCGTAGGTTCCCCTGTGTTCAACAAACACAGGTCCAGCCGCCTGATCAGCCTCTCAAAATCTCTCCCTTTACCGCTAGTGGTAGCGGAGCCCCAGATGGTGTTGTGGGCATTAACATCTCCCAGAAGGAGGAAAGGAGGGGGGAGCTGAGAGACTAGATCCACCAGCTGGTCGTAATCCGGCTGAGAATCAGGTGGGATGTACACGTTACATACTGTTGCCATTACTGGCAACGAAGTACGAACTGCAACTGCCTCTAGCTGAGTACGCAACGGCACCTCTTCACCAAAGAGGCTAGAGTGGACGAGAGTGCAGACGCCACCAGCGGCCACAGCTCCGTCCACGCGGTCTTTAGAGAAGAGTTTGAAGTGACGCATTGTTGTCTCATGTCCAGGACGAAACCTGGATTCCTGAAGACAGTCAATGGTTGCCGAAAACGAAGATATTAATTGTCGTAACTCAGCGAGATGAACAGAATAGCTATTACAGTTCCATTGTAATAGTGCCATGGTGTGGACTTAAGTAGAAATGGGTCTTCTACTTATGCTTGACCGTTTGCCACCCTTCCCCAGCTCTAGTTGGAGATGATGGGGCAGGAGAGCACACCTCAATCTCCACATCTCCGTCCGAAGACGAAGAAAATGGAGCGGGCGCTCTCTTGGGTTGCGCGCGGTCGTCGTCGGACCTCACGAGTCTCGCTCTTGGGGAAGAGCGAGAGCGGTGTCGAGGGACTTTCTCCCGGTCCGAATACTGGGTGTCTGTCCCCGACACGCCCCGAAGAGATTTCTTCTTGGATCGGCGCCGACGCGTGTTTGGGGAAGTAGATGGTCCCTTCCCCACAGACGCCGGGTCCTTATAAAACAAGGTCGCTCCTGCTGGCACCGCTCCACTGGTAGTGGTGGGAGCGGGATGGTCAGCAGATACGTGAGCAGCCCTGCCTTTAGGAGAGGAAGAGAAACGGCGCTGAACCGTTCCCCTCTCCTCCGCCGATCTATTTTCTTTTCTATAGGGGAGTTCCTCCATACGTACGGGCTTGGCTTCAGCAGGCTTCGCTCCCTTGGTGGTAATGGGAGCGGAAAGGCCAGCAGAGACAGTAGCCACCCCGTCAGCAGGAGGGCGAGAGAGACGGCGGCGAACCGTCTCCCTTTTCTCCCCTATATTTTTCGTATTAGGTGGGCTGGAAGAAGGACCAGCCCTGGTCGGCAAAGTCTTCTTTCCCCCTTTAGCTGGGGAAGACTTGTTCGCCGACCGTTTCGGAGAAGAAGATGACTTCTTCTCCGATTGCGCCGGTTTAGATGGTATAACCGGCGCCTTCATTTGCTGGGCCGAAGAAGGTTGTTGTACCTCCTTCGGGCTGACATTTTTCGCTGGTACAGCGAGGGGTGATTTTAATACTGCTGATAATACGGGCGTCGAGGGTACTACACTCGGTAAAGATGCGGCAGGGGTGAATGAGGGCGTCGTTGCAGCTGCAAACGATACCCGAAATTCGGGGGCATTCATATCACGGTACCTCTTGCGAGCGTCGTGATATGAAAGCCTATCAAGAGTTCTTATTTCTTGAATTTTTGCTTCCTTACAGAACTCAGGGCACTGCTTCGATCGTGGAGAGTGGCTTCCTTGGCAGTTAGGACAAATCGGGGGAGGCGTACACCTCTCACCCTCATGTGTCCCCTTGCCACACTCTCTACACACGGCCTTGGCAGTGCACCTGGCGGAAACATGCCCGAATTTCTGGCATTGATAGCAGCGCATAGGTGGAGGGATGTACGGTCGAACATCGCAGTGGTACGATGTGATCTTCACCTGCTTAGGTACTACATCACCCTCAAAATGGAGAATAAAAGCGCCGGTATCGACGCTGTTCTCCCCAATCTTTCGGATGATGCGCCTAATCTTGGTGACGCCTCTCTTCCCCAGATCCCGCAACAATTCCGCATCGCTATTTAAAATGAGGTCACGATGGAAAATAACTCCTCGGACCTCATTCAGCGTTTCGTGTTTTGAGACCTTAACGGGAATTTCGCCGAATTGCGTGCATTCCAGCAACGCTTCGGTTTGCTTGCGATCAACGGTGTGCAGCAGCAGCTGACCGTTCCGGAGCTTGGAAATCCCGCTTAGGTCCCCAAATTTCCCCTCGATTTCCTCAGAAAAAATTATTGATTTTACTAGTTTAATATCACCCCCGTCAGTCCTCGTAGCTACCAGGTAGCGAGGAGACTTATCAGCGGGGAATCTTCTATTAAAGGCTTCATCCCAAGGCGTATACACCTTGGGATTAGCTCGACACTCAAGAGACGGATTTTTAAGGGTGCCACCCTGTACAGGTGTCCGTGATCGCTTTGATGGCATCCCGGACGAAATCCTCCCCGAATACTGCCCACTCCGAACGGGCTCTATCACTGTGGGCGCCACCCAGCCAAGGCAATACCTACCTGGCATAGCAGATATTGCCCGGGGTCCCAGTGCCTCGAACAGGCACTTCCCCCTCGGCATGCACAGGATTTATTCAGCTCCAGTATTCGGCCATGCAGGGACCTTCGTTGTAAGGCGGATACTACTGTAGGGTACATGGCGCACCCACCTGACGGGATGGGGCATACCGTCTAGGCTTTCTAGCCAGATGGCCAAGCTGGTGGCCCTTCCCCTAACAGCACGCATGTTTATTTCTATTGGTCAAACCAGAGCTGGGACCAGAAAACCAAAATTGACCTTTATAAGGCCCCCTCTAAGTCGCCTTTTACGACAGGCAGGGGATACCGTGGATGAATTCTGTCCTCCCCATCCACAGGGGGTCTGAACAAATCAAAACTGGCAAGTTATTCGGCCATGTCGGCCCTATTAGTCGCCTCCTACGACAGGCAGGGCATACCGTGGGTGTATTCTATCCCGCACCCACACGGGGGACACGGAAGAGTCGGACGGACATGAAATTCGCAATTAAAGTCGGTAAGTTACCACGGAGTCCCCACTTGTGAAGGGTGGAAAGGATCCCGTAGCGCCATGTGGTGTCGTAGGCTTTCTCGAGGTCAAAGAAAACCGTGACTAGGTGCTGCTTTCGGAAAAAAAAAAGCCTCCTGTATGGCGCTCTCAAGTCGCACCAGATGGTCAGTGGTGGACCTATGAGAGCGAAATCCACATTGGTACTCAGACAGGAGACCTTTATCCTCCAAGAACCACACCAGTCGACGGTTCACCATCTTTTCGAGCAGCTTACATAGGCCATTTGTCAAACAAATGGGCCTATAGCTGCTTACAAACTTGGGATCCTTTCCAGCCTTAGGAATCGGTATCACGATCCCCTCTCGCCATTGAGATGGAAACTCCCCTTCAATCCATATACGATTAAAGAGGATCAACAGTTGTTTTATACTGGATTCGCACAGATGCTTTAACATTTGATTATGTATGTTATCCGGTCCAGGAGCCGTATCCCTGCACAGTGCAAGCGCACTGCGCAGTTCCCATTCAGAGAATGGTACATTATAGGACTCCGAAGCAGCAGTGGCAAAGGACAAGGGGTGAGTCTCTGCCTCCCGCTTCAGAGTCAGAAATGTAGGATCGTAACTCCCGGAGCAGGATACATCGGAGAAGTGCGAGCCAATGCTGTTGGCAATGGCGAGATGGTCCGTGATGATGTCTCCATTGATGGACACTCCGGGTATCGACAGTGATGTCGGGAGTCAGGAGATCCGACGAAGCTTAGTCCACACTTGAGATGATGGAGTATGCGCCGTCATGGACGACACATACTTTTCCCACGTCGTTTTCTTACTCTCCCGTATCAGATATCGGGCTCTGGCACGCATCCTTCTGAAGGTGATAAGGTTGGCCATGGTGTTTTGCCTCCGATAGCATTTGAAAGCACGTCGACGATCTTTAATGGCTGCTGCAATCTCGGCTGTCCACCAAGGGACAAGCTTCCGGCGTGAGTTTCCGGATGAGGAAGGTATTGTTTCCTCAGCAGCAGCCAAAATACCACCCGTTATGTGAATGGTATGATCGTCGACACTCTCAAAGGTATCTTCGGCAAACACCGCACGTTGCCGTGAAAGTTGGCCAATCAGCCCGACGGAGAAGCCATCGACTTGGTAACTCGATGGCTCTCTGGTTCGGAAGAGTAACGATAATTGGAAAATGGTCACTATTACAAAGGTCATCGTGTACACCCCACTGTAGCAGGGGAACCAGCGCACGACTGCACAGGGTAATATCGATACTTGAATAAGTACCGTGTGCAATAGAGAAGTGCGTAGGCTCCCCTGTGTTCAACAGACACAGGTCCAGCCGCCTGATCAGCCTCTCAAAATCTCTCCCTTTACCGCTAGTGGTAGCGGAGCCCCAGATGGTGTTGTGGGCATTAACATCTCCCAGAAGGAGAAAAGGAGTGGGGAGCTGAGAGACTAGATCCACCAGCTGGTTGTAATCCGGCTGAGAATCAGGTGGGATGTACACGTTACATACTGTTGCCATTACTGGCAACGAAGTACGAACTGCAACTGCCTCTAGCTGAGTACGCAACGGCACCTCTTCACTAAAGAGGCAAGAGTGGACGAGAGTGCAGACGCCACCAGCGGCCACAGCTCCGTCCATCCGGTCTTTAGAGAAGAGTTTGAAGTGACGCATTGTTGTCTCATGTCCAGGACGAAACCTGGATTCCTGAAGACAGACAATGGTTGCCGAAAACGAAGATATTAATTGTCGTAACTCAGCGAGATGAACAGAATAGCTATTACAGTTCCATTGTAATAGTGCCATGGTGTGGACTTAAGTAGAAGTGGGTCTTCTACTTATGCTTGACCGTTTGCCACCCTTCCCCATCTCTAGTTGGAGATGATGGGGCAGGAGAGCACACCTCAATCTCCACATCTCCGTCCGAAGACGAAGAAAATGGAGCGGGCGCTCTCTTGGGTTGCGCACGGTCGTCGTCGGACCTCACGGGTCTCGCCCTTGGGGAAGAGCGAGAGCGGTGTCGAGGGACTTTCTCCCGGTCCGAAGACTGGGTGTCTGTCCCCGACACGCCCCGAAGAGACTTCTTCTTGGATCGGCGCCGACGTGTGTTTGGGGAAGTAGATGGTCCCTTCCCCACAGACGCCGGGTCCTTATAAAACAAGGTCGCTCCTGCTGGCACCGCTCCACTGGTAGTGGTGGGAGCGTGATGGCTAGCAGATACGTGAACAGCCCTGCCTTTAGGAGAGGAAGAGAAACGGCGCTGAACCGCTCCCCTCTCCTCCGCCGATCTATTTTCTTTTCTATAGGGGAGTTCCTCCATACGGACGGGCTTGGCTTCAGCAGGCTTCGCTCCCTTGGTGGTAGTGGGAGCGGAAAGGCCAGCAGAGACAGTAGCCACCCCGTCAGCAGGAGGGCGAGAGAGACGGCGACGAACCGTCCCCCTCTTCTCCACTATCTTTGTCTTATCAGATGGGCTGGATGACGATCCAGCCCCGGTCGCAGAAGTCTTCTTTGCCTCATTGGCAGGGGAAGACTTCTTCTCCGACCGTTTCGGAGAGGAAGATGACTTCTTCTCCGATTGCGCCGGTTTAGATGGTATAACCGGCGCCTTTTTCACAATGGCCGAAGAAGGTTGTTTAACCTTCTTCGGGCTGACAGGTCTCGCTTGGACAGCGAGGGGAGACTTTACGATCTCAGAGTAGTTCGTCGTCGAGGGTCCAGCACGGGGAACGAAAGTGGCAGGGGTGATAGGTGGCGTCACCTTAGCCGCGAAAGATACCGGAAATTCGGGTGCAGTCATATCACGGTATCTCTTTCGAGCGTCGTGATATGAAAGCCGATCCAATGTTCTGATTTCTTGGATCTTTGCTTCCTTGCAGAACTCAGGGCACTGCTTCGACCGCGGAGAGTGACTTCCTTGGCAGTTAGGACACGTGGGGGGAGGCGTACACCCCACACCGTCATGTGTCCCCTTGCCACACTCTCTACACACCGCCTTGGCAGTGCACCTGGCAGAAACATGACCCAATTTCTGGCAATTGTAGCAGCGCATAGGTGGAGGGATGTACGGTCTAACGTCGCAATGGTACGACGTGACCTTCACCTGCCTAGGCACTACATCACCCTCAAAATGAAGAATGAAAGCGCCAGTATCGACGCTATCATTTCCAATTTTCCGGGTGATGCGCCTAATCCTGGTGACGCCTCGCTTCCCCAGATCCCGCATCAATTCCGCGTCGCTGTTTAAAATGAGGTCGCGATGGAATATAACTCCACGGACCTCATTTAGCGTATCGTGCTTCTCAACCTTAACGGGAATTTCGCCGAAATGCGTGCATTCCAGCAACGCTTCGGTTTGCTGCCGGTCAACGGTATGCAGCAGGAGCTGCCCGTTCCGGAGCTTGGAAATCCCGTTAAGGTCGCGATATTTCCCCTCGATTTCCTCTGAAAATAGGATCGATTTTACCTGTTTAAAATCTCCCCCGTCTGTCCTGGTAGCTACCAGGTAGCGAGGAGACCTGTCAACAGGGAACTTCTTATTAAATGCCTCATCCCAAGGCGTATACACCTTGGGATTCGGTCTACACTCCAGAGACGGCTTTTTAAGGGTGCCACCCTGTACAGGTGTCCGTGATCGTTTACTACGCATCCCGGACGAAATCCTCCCCGAATACTGCCCACTCCGAACGGGGGCTATCACTGTGGGCGCCACCCAGCCAAGGCAATACCTACCTGGCATAGCAGATATTGCCCGGGGTCCCAGTGCCTCGAACAGGCACTTCCCCCTCGGCACGCACAGGATTTATTCAGCTCCAGTATTCGGCCATGCAGGGACCTTCGTTGTAAGGCGGATACTACTGTAGGGTACATGGCGCACCCACCTGACGGGATGGGGCATACCGTCTAGGCTTTCTGGCCAGATGGCCAAGCTGGTGGCCCTTCCCCTAACAGCATGCATGTTTGTTTCTATTGGTCAAACCAGAGCTGGGACCAGAAAACCAAAATCGACCTTTATAAGGCCCCCTCTAAATCGCCTTTTACGACAGGCAGGGGATACCGTGGATGAATTCTGCCCTCCCCATCCACAGGGGATCTGAACAAATCAAAAACTGGCAAGTTATTCGGCCATGTCGGCCCTATTAGTCGCCTCCTACGACAGGCAGGGCATACCGTGGGTGTATTCTATCCCGCACCCACACGGGGGTACCTTGAGTGTATTCGCATCCATTCTCCCATGAGGAATCCTATTGGCAAACAACTCGGAAGCGTTACAGTTGCCAAGGTCACCCGGTTTAGTCGCCTCTGAAGACAGATGATGATGATGATAATTGTTGTTTTAAGGGGCCTAACATCTAGGTTATCGGCCCCTAATGGTTTGGGCGATCGTGAAGATGATAATGAAATGCAAACTATAACTAAAACTAACTACTAACTTACATACTAGAAGAAGAAATGGAAAACAAAAGGAGAATAAGGCAAATAAAGGACAGAAGGAAAAGAAATGCCCTCAACCCTCGAAGAATGCGGATTGAGGGACTTGGAAGGAGAGCCATGAAAGGCAGATAGGAAAGTGAAAGAGGAGAAGTTAGTTAGTTATTGTTGTTTTAAGGGGCGGAACTACGAGGTCATCTGCCCCTCTTAACACAGATTAAAGAATACAAATTTTGAATTGAATTTAAAATTTTGAGGTGGACATCTAAATTTAAAAAGACCAAAAAAACAATTAAATAAAAAATAAAAATTATAAAAATAAACAAAAATTACGGAAAAAACAAAACATTATCATTCAAAAACGAACAAGTCGTTGAGTCAATGTTCACTGGAAAATTTAGATTGCTGGCCCTAACCCACTCTCACTTATAAAGCGGATAACGCGATCAGCAGCCACCGCGTCATCGGCTAATATAAGTTTGAGTGTCGTCTGCAAACCAAGGTTTCTTCGTAAGTCAGCAGGATCCACACACTCGGTAAAAATGTGGGCCACGGTGAATACGGCTCCACAGGTACAAAGTGGGGGGTCTTCCCTTCTCATTAGGTACGAGTGGGTGGATCTTGTATGACCTATCCTTAGCCTACACAAAATGACGGACTCTCTCCGGGCCCGGAAGGAGCTCCGCCACACGCGAGTTGTTCCCTTGATCGCTCTCAGTTTACTGGGCAGTGGGTCAGCTAGCCACTGACTCTCCCAAAAAGCCAGAACTTGTAGGCGTAACTGAGAGCGAATATCTCTAGCGGGTACCTCCATTGGTCGAGGTGGTAGTGATACCGCAAAAAGCAAGCCATTCATACGTATTCACTACACAATAAATCTTTCAGCTGTTTTGAAGCCTTATGCGATATTTTACTAGTTCTTAAGCATCTCAGATATTAACGAAACGTAAATACTCATCTCACAAACGGATCGTTGATGACTTGGTGTGATGTGTTGCCTCTCTTTCCCCACAATCTTCAAGAAATTTCTCAACAGAACGTGTGGTAAACCTTCCAAACAATATTTAGTCTCTGGTCCGCGTTGTATAGGCCTCGTGCGAATGAAGCCGTTTGGTACTTGTGGCGCCCCTAGCGGCGAGGAAAGGCGAAGCTAGTCGGGAGAGTAGCGAACGCACGTAGTAGGCAATCGTTAGTCTGAGCAGCATTTCCATTAATACGAGTAAGCGGATATGTGTTCAACAGGCAAAATAACTACAGTTATCTGCGTGGGGTTTGAGGATGTGAAATGGGACCCGGCTTATTTCAGGGATTCTACCGTAAGGAAAGGACAGCAGTTGAATGACAGTCACCATATTTTTCACGTAGAAGAAAGATCGGGAGAAATATCTGGCCTGTGTTTACCGGAGACAAACATTAATAAATCACCGTATGTGGTGAAGATAAAAGTAAGTTTTGTTGCATACTTCCATTTATTAATACATTGTAACTGCGTTGTAAGTTTATAAGTAATAATATGAAATATGATCACCATGTAATTCTCATGAAATTAGACCTTAATCTCCTTTCAAAACACAATAGCCTACTCTATAAAGGATATTAACTATTAACACATTTTCTGTTTACAATTTATGTTCAGGTAGACTCGGACAGATGTCTGGTATCTGGGAACTGTCAATGTAAGGCAGGCTTGTCAGAAAGGTGCAAACACATTGCTGCCTTGTGTTTATTTGTAAATAGTGAGAGAGACACTTCCAAAACTACGCGCTTGCAAGGTGAAAAGATAGGGAACTTATTCGAGAATGAAGCACGCCGTAGCACCACTGAACTAGCTGCAAGGGAGATTCAAAGCAGAAGCGAAATGTATGACTTAGATGTAGACATGTAGATTGTGCCTTCTCCAAGATTTTAAAAGTTGAAAGTGAAAGTGAAAACTACGTAATCTGCAAATCCATTACATACAGTTTAGTAGATAAGGCAGCTGATCTTAGTGAAAATGAAGCTTCATTTCAATTTCTTTCTGAGCTAGAGAGCCAAAACATTCGTGATGTATACAGGTGTTACGTAGTTCGGAGTTTATTAAATAACAAGTTAACTCTAATTCCGGTAAACTACCTCAACATGTTGCCTGAAAATGTACGAATATTCTACAACAATCATGTGAAAGTAACAACAATACAGAGACACGAGATCGCTGTTGAGACAAGACTTCAGTCAAAATGCCCCACATGGTTCCAGGAAAGAAAGTTGCGCATTTCTGCAAGTCAGCAGGCACACAGGATTATGACGTGGAAATCAGCTGATTATGACCAACTTGCAAGATCTCTTCTCGTTGATAGAGTACTGAACACCTCAGCTGTGAGGTATGGAA
Source organism: Meconema thalassinum (assembly GCA_946902985.2). Lineage (NCBI taxonomy): Eukaryota > Metazoa > Arthropoda > Insecta > Orthoptera > Tettigoniidae > Meconema > Meconema thalassinum. The sequence goes on along the minus strand of OX336392.1, from coordinate 513,708,566 downwards.
GAGAGAATGAACATGTGGCTATTCGGCAATATTCCATGTTTAATAATAATTCGTCTGTGCGCCACCTAGGACTGTGTATTAAAAAGGAACAACCGTGGTTATGCTGCAGTCCAGACGGGATTGTACCTTCTTCATGTGGATACACATTATTGGAAGTCAAATGTCCTTTCTCGTGCAGAGACAGAGCAATTATACAAGACGGCGAATGTGGTGTGCCTTATCTGCACGTAGCTGATCAAGGAGGGGTCGGGATTAAGGAAACGCATGTATATTACACGCAGGTACAGGTCTCCATGTACATATTAAATATAACTTCCTGTGATTTATTTATTTACTCACCAAAGGGAAGTGTCAACGTAAACATTCGTAGAAATGAAAAGTTCCTTTCTGCTATCATTCCCGCCTTAGAAAAGTTTTATTTCCTAAATTATCTGCCATTGGTGTGTGGGACTGCACATTAGCATGTGTATCTTACAGAATTCAGCCTTAAATTTGCAACAGGGATACTGAATATTGAAGGATTCTTAATTTTTACCAGTCATGTAACATGCCTGGCCCTTACTAAAACACCAAAATTGTAATTAAAATTAGTTTAAAAAATAGTAAAAAACTAATAAAAAAAACTAGTTCTTAACAATATAATATATTATTAATTCTAATAATAATTTCAGTACAATGTGAATGTCATTAAAATTAATCATTCATCTTAATTAGTGGAGGACTAAAATTTGCTAGAACTCCGGTAATGTGTACAATTTTATCATGATGATGATGATGATAATTGTTGTTTTAAGGGGCCTAACATCTAGGCTATCGGCCCCTGATGGTTTGGGTGATCGTGAAGATGAAAATGAAATGTAAACTTAAAACTAAAACTAACTACCAACCTACATACTAGAAGAAGAAATGGAAAACTAAAGGAGAATAAGGCAAATAAAGGACAGGAGGAAAAGAAATGCCCTCAACCCTCGAAGAATGCGGATTGAGGGACTTGGAAGGAAGGAGAGCCATGAAAGGCAGATAGGAAAGTGAAAGAGGAGAGGGTCCGCCCCAAAGGTAAGGGACAAAAGGGGAAAACGGACCCAGCTCAGGAATCCCTCGGGGTCGCCAACTCCCGAACTCACCAGCCGTGAGCCCCTGAGGGTGTAGCATTATCTAGGGTGCACCAGAAGTGGTGGGGCTACATACACCCTGCCTCCTTAAGGGCCTAGAGCACAAGGCAGGAGGTAAAATGAAGAGAAAAAGAAGGCTGACCCCTCGCAGAAGGAGGGTATCAGAAAAGATGAGACAAGGGCCAATTAAGGCGGGAAAGGAAGAGACTCCCTAGGCCTACAATTTTATCAATATGTGGTAATAAATCAACTGTAACTTTGCTACTCAATATTTTGTATAGTTTCATTCTTTGTATAGCCCTTTCTACATGAATGCGAACAGATGCTATGTTGTAAGTAGTATCCACTTCTTCCACTGTTAATAGCGGGTCAAATGCAAAAGGAGGCATCACCATTATAGCATCTTTGTTTTCAATACACTTCCTTATTTGTGGAAATCCTTTGTCACACATTACAGTATCGCCTGCCTGAATATAATCAAGTACACCAGAATTAACTGTAATGTAACTATCTGTTGCTCTCCCACCATAACACTTTGATAGGAAACAGATAAATCCTGACGGCGTTATTGCAACAAGAAATTTCACTGTGAACGAATTTTTATAATGTGAAAATATCATAATTCTTTTCCTAACACTTCCTGGTCTTTCACACGGTATTTCACTACAGTCTAGTATGCAGGTGCATTTTTCAAAATGCTTTTTAAACGCAGGAGGCATTGTACTTTCAATACTAGACATATGGGGCCAGAATATCCAGTCCTTTGTTTTTACGTACAAATGGTGAAGTATAAACTTGAACGTTGCGGAAACTGTTGTTCTATGACACCTGAACAGGACGCCAATGGCAGCGAAACTTATTGCAAGCTTCATCTTCATTAAAAACAGAAGTAACATATTTTCTTTGCGTAATTTGCAGTTGTGATGCAAAGTCGGTAGCAGGGATAAAAGGATATGAAACATTGCAAATTTTACGCCAGCTATTTCAAGGAGATGTTGTTCATTTTCCTTCACTGTTTCATATCCAGAAAATGATTGTCCCCATTCACTGAAATCTGTTCCGGTATTTGCGTCTATTTTCAATAAATTGTCTGTCATTGTCTGATTGTTAACTGGTATTGGGAGGTTAGTTTGGATACCTACATCATTATTTTCTAATGAGCAAAACATAATATTCAAACTGTTTATCTTATTGGTCTGGGATGCAAAATTTGCCTGTGTACTTGCGTCAGTAACTGAACAGACATTCATGCCTGTGTAAGTTTCCGCTGTGTTGCCAATGCCATGCCTTAATTTTCTTCTTGTATAACCCTCAGCAATTATGTTCTCTTGTAATTCACCTTTACTGATTGAATTTGGTGTCAGAAATAATCTAGGTACATACCCAGGGCTGTCAGGATCTCTTGAGGGCATTCCGTTTACAAAATGACGGCTGCAAATACGAGAATTGTTTGTAGGTGTCCATGGTTTTCCATTCTTCGAGTCTCGTTTCAAAGATGCTATCCATGCTTTCCTTCTGATCACATGTTGTTTGTCATTGGGAAACTTAAAAAACTTAGTTCCAGAAGGAGAGTTCCTGTACGTAAAATTACACCCTACTACGGAACAATTGTTGTTACTTTTAGAACTAGTGGAACCACAATCAGTTTCGTACATTATATTACAGAAGATAGAAGCTAACGACAACGCAAACTGCATGCAACAACACAGCAAGCAAGCGCAGATCTCCCGATGAGGAATGCCATGCTTGCCGACAGAGCGCAGCACAGTTCATTCGCACGAGGCCTATACTGTATATTTTGGCTGGAATGTATTTATTCCCGTGCTTTCGCTGGCAAATTATGTCGTGACGATGTCGTGATATTGGAAAGCAATAATGAACTAGGCCTACATAGTTTGTAACTCGTCCCGTATCAACCGTTCCCTACGCTATATCACTGCCATTACGATATGCAAGGATTTTTGCGCTAAAATTATGCAATGTTAAGTTCCGCCAGTGATCGCTAGGATCGCTTTGTACAACCCTAGTTTCAACATTCGCACCTGTTTAACTTAATAGTGACGCAAATAGTGGGAAAGGGAAATGGATAGGTTGAGGTTGGATTTGGTTGGGATTAGTGAAATGCGCTGGCAGGAAGAACAGGACTTTTGGTCAGGAGACTATAGGGTCATTAGCACTAAATCAAACAATGGCCAAGCAGGGGTTGGCCTCATATTGAGTAGGAAACTTGGACAGCGGGTAGAATATTATGAGCAATATAGTGAACGGATTATTGTAGCAAAAATCAATACAAAACCTACCTGCACTACAGTGGTACAAGTCTATATGCCTACCAGTCAAGCTGATGATGAGGATGTAGAAAAGGTCTACGAAGAAATAGACGAAATTCTGAGGTATATCAAGGGTGATGAAAATGTTATAGTAATGGGAGATTGGAATGCTGTGGTAGGAAAAGGGAGAGAAGGGAAGATAGTAGGAGATTTCGGATTAGGTGAAAGGAATGATCGAGGAAGCAGGCTGGTAGAATTCTGCACCGAGCATGAATTGGTCATAGCTAACACCTTATTCAATAACCACAATAGAAGAATATACACATGGATGAGACCAGGAGATACAGGGCGTTACCAAATCGACTTCATTATGGTCAAGCAGAGGTTTCGAAACCAGATTTTGGATTGTAAAACATATCCTGGTGCTGACATAAACTCTGATCACAATCTGGTTGTAATGAAATGCAGATTAAAGTTGAAGAAACTGAAGAAAAGTCAAAAGCCAAAAAGGTGGGCAATAGACAGACTGAAAGAGAAGGATGCAAACGAAAGATTCAAGAAGAGTATAAAGGAAGGACTAATGAAAAACCCTAAACAAACTTCAATTGCAGACGAATGGGCACTTTTGAAGAGTGAAATAACAAAATCCGCAGAAGAAAACATTGGTAGGAAAGAAAGAATAGGTAGAAAACCATGGATCACTCAGGATATACTAGAATTGATGGATGAAAGGCGGAAACACAAGAATCTAAGAGATGAAAAGGGGAAAGCAGAATACAGACGTCTGAGAAATGAGGTTAACAAGAAGTGCAAGGAAGCGAAAGAAGAATGGTTGAAAGAGAAATGTGCAGGTATAGAAAATTGTCTGAAATTAGGAAAAGTAGACACAGCTTATCGAAGGATTAAGAATACTTTTGGGGAAAAGAAGACTAAGTGCTGTAATATTAAGGACACAAATGGAAAGCCTCTAACAGATAGGGAAGAAAAGGTTGAGAGATGGAAAGCTTACATAGAGAGTTTGTATAAGGGAAAGGAGATTGAGAATCATGTAATGGAAAGGGAGGAGGAAATTGATGAGGATGCGAAAGGAGATTTAATATTGAGATCAGAATTTGATAGAGCTTTGGAAGACTTAAGCAGGAACAAAGCACCAGGCATAGATGATATACCGATTGAGTTGCTACGCTGCATAGGAGATGAAGGTCTGTTCAGGTTATTTCACTTGGTGTGTAGGATTTATGAGACAGGTGAGGTACCCCCTGATTTCAAGAAGAATGTAATCATCCCTATACCAAAAAAAGTGGGAGCTGACAGATGTGAAGATTACCGTACAATCAGCTTGATTACTCATGCTTCAAAGATCCTGTCTAGAATAATTTACAAGAGGATTGAAAGCCAGATAGAAACGGAGTTGGGTGAAGACCAGTTTGGTTTCAGGAGAAATGTAGGAACAAGGGAAGCTGTACTAAGTCTTAGGCTGATTTTAGAGGGTAGAATAAGGAAAGATAAGAGAACGTTCATGGCTTTTGTAGACTTAGAAAAGGCTTTTGATAACGTTGATTGGACTAAATTGTTTGACATTTTGAAATCAATTGGAATAAAGTACAGGGATAGGAGGGTGATATACAATCTGTACAGAAACCAGACAGCAGTCATTCGAGTTGAAGGACATGAGAGAGAAGCTGGTATTCAGAAAGGTGTAAGGCAAGGCTGCAACTTATCACCCATACTTTTCAATCTTTACATTGAACAAGCAGTGAAGGAAATTAGAGAAAAATTTAAAGTGGGAGTGAAGATTCAAGGAGAAATAATTTCAACTCTGAGATTTGCTGATGACATCATCATCTTGGCCGACAAGCCTGAGGATTTGAATGAGTTTTTGAATGGTATGGACTCCGTCTTACGGAAAGAATTCATGATGAAAATAAATAAATAAATGTAAAACAAAAATACTGGAATGCAGCCGAAATAAATCAGAAACCTCTATGGAGATCAAATTGGCAGGTGAAAAGCTGAAGGAAGTAGGAGACTTCTTTTACTTAGGAAGCAGAATAACCAGTGATGGACGAAGCAAAGAGGATATTAAAAGTAGGTTGGCTCAGGCAAAGAAAGCATTTCTACAAAAAAGGAATCTGCTGACATCGAATATAGATTTAGGTATTAGGAAGTCATTTTTGAAAGCCTTTGTCTGGAGCGTGGCGCTCTATGGAAGTGAAACTTGGACTATTGGTGCAGCAGAAAAGAGGAGAATTGAAGCATTTTTAATGTGGTGTTACAGGAGAATGATGAAGATCAGATGGGTAGATAGGGTTACAAACAAAGAGGTATTAAGACGAGTGGGAGAGGAGAGATGTTTCTGGCGACTGCTAATGAAGAGAAGAGATAGGTTGGTAGGACACATACTAAGACACCCAGGAATAGCAAGCTTAGTTATGGAAGGAAGGGTCGAGGACAAAAACTGTAGGGGTAGACCAAGGTTAGAATATGTTAAACAGATTGCCTCCGATGTAGGGTGTCGGAGCTATGTAGAGATGAAACGATTAGCTCAGGACAGGGAGGCATGGAGAGCTGCATCAAACCAGTCAAAAGACTGAAGACTCAAACAAACAACAAACAATAGTGGTTATTTAAATGAGTATCTTTAAGTGGTTTATGATGATAATTGTTGTTTTAAGGGCCCTAACATCTAGGTTATCGGCACCTAATGGTTAGGGTGATAGTGAAAATGATAATATAATGAAAAACTAGAACAAAAACTAACTACACACACAAAAACTAACTCATGTAGCCTACTAGAAAAAGAACTGAATAAATAAATAGCCTATAAAAACGGAAAACGTAAGAAATTATGGACAGGAGGAAAATAAAATAGGAATGAGGGACTTGGAAGGAAGGAGAGCCATGAAGGGCAGATATTAAAGTGAAAGAGGAGAGGGTCCGCCTCAAAGGTAAGGGACAAAAGGGGAAAACGGACCCAGCTCAGGAATCCCTCGGGGTCGCCAACTACCGAACTCACCAACCGTGAGCCCCTGAGGGTGTAGTATTATCTAGGGAGCACCAGAAGTGGTAAAGGCTACATACACCCGGCCTCCTTGAGGGCCTTGAGCAGAAGGCAGGAGGGAAAAGGAAAAGAAAAAGAAGGCTGACCCCTCGCAGAAGGAGGGAATCAGAAAAGATGAGACAAGGGCCAATTAAGGCGGGAAAGGAAGAGACTCCCTAGGCCTCGGATACCCTAATACCGTCGGGGTCGGAAGAGAACAAGAGTTGACCAAGTGAGGTCGACAGGAAAGACGACAGAGAGAAGCCCGGCACAAGTGGAAGCAATGCCAGACTCAGCTGGGGCCCCATGGTCGCCAACCCACGTCCCACTACATGTGAGCCCCTGGGGGAGGCGGGGAAAGAGAAGGGTCCGGCCCAAATTCAGTAGGAAAAAGGGGAAAAACTTACCCAGTTCAAGAATCTCTCGGGGTCGCCAACTCCCAAATTCACAAGCCGTGAGCCCTTGTGGGTGTAGCACTATCCAGGGTGCACCAGAAGTGGTGGGGTTTCATACACCCTGCCTCCTTAAGGGCCTTGAGCAGAAGAAAGGAGATACCATGAAAAGAAAAAGAAGGCTGACCCCTCGAATGATGAGGACATCAGGAAAGATGAGACAAGGGCCAATTAAGACAGGGAAATGAAAGACTTCCTAGACCTCGGGGTTGGAAAAGAATTTGAGTTGACCAAGGGAGGTCGATGCAAGAAAGTGGAAGCAATGCCGGACTCAGCCACTCCACGTTCCACTACTCGTAAGCCCTGTTTGGAGGGGGAAATTTCCGGTTGGCGTGCCTTTGCATGAAATCCCTTCGTTCGTCTTTAACGACTATTTTTTAGCGCCCACTGTTATTAGTTGAATGCACATACCCTTTAAATTGGGATACAATTCTCCGGGAAGAATATGGAGGGTTACGTGTCAATAAGAAGCAGCAGGCCACTGTGATGTGTTTCAGGATATTGTGACATTAATTTTAAAAAGGAAATCTGTGAAGAAGACGTAAATAGCGGACGTTCTTCGGTAAACCCTTTGAGATCGAGTCGTGTGCGCTGCGAATATCAAGCAAGGAACCAGCCGATATAAGGCCAGGTATTAGTATTCTGGGCGGAGGTTGGCCCCCGCCTTCAGCCAGCGAACAATCAGAGCTATGGCTTAGGATCACCTGCTGTACTGTATTCACTTGTTCCTCCCTCAACAAGACGGGCGCGGACCTGACCGGATAAAACAACATACAGTAAGTCTAAATGTATAAAAAACACTTTCATTTTGTTTCAATAGTGTTATAAGCAATGGGAAAAATCCACAATCATAATGATTTGCAAGTTTAAATTTCCACTTTATTTTGCAATTTGAACAGTGAAAACTAATAGGTCAAATTCGTTAGTTAACATTGTCTGCGTTAAACCATTTTTCAATATGTAGTTAGGTTATCCTACCTGTGGGATTTATCTCCTCATTACGCATTATTATTATTATTATTATTATTATTATTATGATTGTAATAGTTGTATTAAAGGGCCCAACTTCTAAGTTATCGACGCCTAAAGGTTTGGATTACAATTTGAAACTAACTTACTTGCTAGAAGAAGAAGAAGATGATGATGATGATGATGATGATAATAATTGTTGTTTTAAGGGGCCCAACATCGAGGTTATCGGCCCCTAATGGTTTGGGTGATCGTAAAGATGATAATGAAATGCAAACTATAACTAAAACTAACTACTAACTATTATTACAGACTAGAAGTAGAAAAAGTCTGGCTGCGTGGCTCAGGGGTAACGTTCTCGCTTGCTGAGCCCAAGGTTGCAGGTTCGAAACCTGGCGCAGTAAGCTGGCATTTGAGGGTGCGCAAATGCGAGGGAGCCGTGTCAGTAGATTTACTGGCACGTTAAAGATCCCCTTCGGGGCAAAATTCCGGCACCCCGGCGTCTTTAAAAACCAGTGTAGTTAAAAGGGACGTAAAACAAATAACATTATTATTATTATTATTATTATTTAGAAGTAGAAAAGGAAAACAAAAGGAGAATAAGGCAAATAAAGGACAGGAGGAAAACAAATGCCCTCTACCCTTGAAGAATGCGGATTGAGGACTTGGAAGGAAGGAGAGTCATAAAAGGCAGATAGGAAAGTGAAAGAGGAGAGGGTCCGCCCCCAGAGGTAATGGATAAAAGGGGGAAACCCGGACCCAGCTCAGGAATCCCTCGGGTCGCCAATTCCCAAACTCACCAACCATGAGCCCCTGAGGGTGTAGCAATATCTAGGGTGCACCAGAAGTGGTGGGGCTACATACATCCCGTCCGGCCTTGAGCAGAAGGCAGGAGATAACATAAAAAAAAGGCTGACCCCTCACAGAAGAGGGTATCAGAAAAGATGAGACAAGGACCAACCAAGGCGAGAAAGTGAAACACTCCCTAGGCCTCGGAAACCCTAATACCGTCGGGGTCGGAAGAGACCAAGAGTTGACCAAGTGAGGTCGACAGGAAAGAAGACGGAGAGGAGCCCGGCACAAGTAAGTGGAAGCAATGCCGGACTCAGCTGGAGTCCCGTGGCTGCCAATCCTCGTCCCACTATATGTGAGCCCCTGGTGGAGAAAAAGAAGAAGTCTAACCCCTCGTAGAATCAGGAAAGATGAGACAAGGCCCAATTAAAGCGGTAAAGTGAAAGACTCCCTAGACCTTGGACATCCTACAGTAATACTGTTGGGTTCCGAAGAGAACAAGTGTTGACCAAGAGAGGTCGACTGGAAAGTTGACAAAAAGGAGCGCGGCACAAGTAAGTGGAAGGAATAAATGAGTCAGCTGGAGTCCCGTGGTCGTCAACCCACGTCCCACTAGTTCTGAGCCCCTGGGGAATCGACCGGTTAAACCTCGTTTTGTTTTTCATACTACATTTTGCTTATTGAAAGAGGCCGCAAATTAGTCCCGTTAGGTATGGTGATCCCTGGATAGCGCAAACTCCCAAAAACATATCAGTCATGTTTAACCCTATACCAGGAGTGAACAAATACCTTAAAGCACCAAACTTTTGTTTTCTAAGGCAACACTGAAACATACCTTCAATTTAATCTACCAAATATTTAAAAATCCTTTTCAATAAAGCGTAAAAGGAGCACCAACCCCTTCCATCAGTCGTACGACTCCTGGTTTGAGACTAGGCCTGGTATTCCTTCAGTGATTTAGGGTGGAGTCTCTCCTTTCCCTTTCCTATCTGCCTTTTATGTCACTACTTCTTTCTAAGTTCCTTTATCCTCGTTCTTCGAGGGTTGAGGACATTTATTTTCGCAATTTTTTATTTCCCATGTTCAATTTGTTTAAATATTAATACCATACCTTATTAGGTTAATACTTTTTTCATTCCATCTACTAGAATGTTCGTCAGTACATTTTTGGTTGGAGTATTTTGTTCTTTCTATTTATATGAATTTTCATCACCACCACCCAAATCATTGCCGGCAGATAATCTAGACGTTTCGCTCCTCAAAACAGCAATCACCAAAACATGTGAGAATTTAAAATGACGCAGCATGAATCACGTTGCTGCTACGTGTGGAACTGACCTTGCTAACTGCGGACGAGGTGACCCAGGGAAGAGTGAGACACGATATCAGATGTTTGCTGAGTAATGTGACGTCAACAGTTCTCAGGGGTGTGGCCCGTTCGTGCTGTATCTTGAGTGAACAATGTCGCGAGGACAAACCTCATCATGACTAGGCTGCGATCTACTCGTGAGTTTTCAGTCATGGAAACATGATTCACTATCGAAGTACCGGCACACAAATATGTTATATATTGGCCTTTCAAGTCGTTGTGAGTCGTCAAAAACCTACTAGAATCTGAGGCGTATGATTGGGCGTGGCGATTTTTGAATTAAGGATCGAAACATTTACGTTATCTACACCTAGGGCCTAATGGATTGGGTGAAAGTGAAAATGGGGTTGAAAAAAAACTACTGGCTTAATGTACGAACCAGAAGAAGATGATGATGACAATTGCTGTTTTAAGGGGCCGAACATCTAGGTTATCGACCCCTAATGGTTTGGGTGATAGTGAAAGATGACAATGAAAACTATAACTAATACTAACAACAAACTTACAGACTATAAGAAGAAATGGTAAACAAATAAAGGATAAGGCAAATAAAGGACAGGAAGAAAAGAAATGCCCTCCACCCTCGAAGAATGAGGATTGAGGGACTTGGAAGGAAGGAGAGCCATGAAAGGCCGATTGGAAAGGGAAAGTGAGGAGGGCCCGTCCCAAGGTCAGAGGAAAAAGGGGAAAAAACGGACCCAGCTCAGGAATCCCTCGGGATCGCCAACTCCCGAACTCACCAGCCGTGGGCCCCTGAGGGCGTAGCAATATCCAGAGTGCACCAGAAGTGGTGGGGCTACATACACCCGGCCTCCTTGAGGGCCTTAAGCAGAAGGCAGGAGGCAATATGAGAAGAAAGAGAAGGCTGACTCCTCGCAGAAGGAGGGTATCAGGAAAGATGAGACAAGGACCAATTAAGGCGGGAAAGTGAACGACTCCCTAGGCCTCGGATACCCTAATACCGTCGGGGTCGGATGCGAACAAGTGGTCGACAGGAAAAAAAAAGACGGAGAAGAGCCCGGCACAAGTAAGTGGAAGCAATGCCAGACTCAGCTGGAGTCCCGTTGTCGCCAACCCACAACACCATACTATACCGGTAGTGGGGAAGATAGCACACAACAAGCGCACTTTCGAACGTAACAGTCAGTAGTCCCTTGTTGGAGCGAGGGCTGTTGCCAGGTCTATCTGCCGCGACCGTTGAACATAGTTTATCAATACATTTTATAATAATGTTATAATAACAAATAGAAGTAATTTGCATAAACAATTCTTTGTTATCTAGTTATAAACAAATAGAATATATTCCCGATTTCGCCTTTTAATTAACTAACTTATTATCTTACTTATTTACTCCTTGGCTCTACAGCGTGGCCTCTCGGACAATCTCCACCCATTCGTCCTTGTTGACTGCTTTTGTTCTCCATCTTCAGACTCCCATCATTTTCAGATCCTCCTCCACGTTATCCAGCCATCCTGTTCTAGGTATTTCCCTCACATGACGTCCTCCTGGCTTCCCATTGAAGACCTTCCTTACCATCTTGCTCTCTGTCATTCTTTCTACATGTCCCAACCAACACGGTCTATTGTTTTTATTTCCACACTTCTGTCTCGGGAAGCCTCCGTGGCTTAGGCGGCAGCACGCCGGCCTCTCACCGCTGGGTCCGTGGTTCAAATCCCGGTCACTCCATGTGAGATCTGTGCTGGACAGAACGGAGGCAGACAGGTTTTTCTCCGGGTACTCCGGTTTTCCCTGTCAAAATTTCATTCCAGCAACACTCTCCACTATCATTTCATTTCATCTGTCATTCATTTAATCATTGCCCCCAGGCCTCGGCAGCCGGCACAGTTCATATCCTCGCCGCTAGATAGGGGCTTCATTCATTCCATTCCTGACCCGGTCGGAGACTGGAAGCAGGCTGTGAATTTTCATTTCACTTCTGTCGGATGAGGAGCCAGAAAGCGGCGCAAAGATGCGCGCGCACCCGGCAGCGAGGTGCATTTGAATAGCGCCGACTTGAAATGCTCCTCGCTGTCTCTTTGTGTGATTGTTACCTACAAGAATTATCCCACCTTCGTACTCGTCTTTCATTCCTGTATGATTCTGTTCATCCTCGCCCGTACACCAGCTTTTATGACTGAAGTGTATCACACGCTAGCATTTCGTGCGCCAAGTTGTAAGAAATAAAACATGGAGGACGGTTGTCGTTTCGGGGTAACATTTACAGTCGATTTGCATTATTAACGCAAAGCGGTCGTGAAACTTGCTTCAAGTACATTTAAAAATATGCCTGGTACAGAATGAATGCATTCCAATCAATATTTAAGATCTAACTGTAATAATTGGATATTTAACCATACGCACTATTAAGGAGCGTAACAAAATACGGCATAGTCTGTTAGAAAAGTGTGCAAGTGGTGTCGCCCTCGCTTGTTGTTTTGAAGATCCCGGGTTCAAGGCTATCCAAGGGCGAAAATTTTTACTTATTTTTAATTATTTTATTATATCCTCCTCACGTCGTACAACAATATTGCAACTTAGTTTTGTCTACATGATCTACGAGGACGATAGTAAACATGTTTTCTCTCATTTAAAATTCTATTCTCCCTAAATACTGTTTAAAACCATGGACGGATACAATTTAAATAGTTCAAAATTTATCCCAGAATATTAATATTAGCTTATGACACGTTCTGTATTTGGTTGGTTGGTTCCTCAGTTTAGGGGCTGCGACAACGCGGTCATGTAGCCCCGTGTACTTTGGGTGTGTGTAGAATCTGTCTGATAACCGGTGTTAATTGTGATGGCTGTATTAATGTGTGTATCTGTTTTTTTTAACTCAAGTAAGGACTGCAACTTTGAATTTTTCAAATAGTTCCTACTTTTGCCACCAAACGCCATCGTCAACGACTACTAGGCCTGGTTCAGAACTTAGCTACTAGACGCCACCGCAGTCAGCTCTTGGCAACGAACGTAGAAACCTAAGCGCGTTGTTTACTTTCCTAACCTATACAATTTGGATTCACACAGGTGTAATTAGTGGAAGGTTCTTTAAGGGGACACTATAGGCTACCCTATATTTTTTTTCTCCCAGTGATCCAAACTGCAGCAAATTTTATTTCTACACGACCAACATCTTTCATAACGCAAAAAGTGAAAAATTATTCCTTTCTGTTGATCAGTATGGGCAGAAATTACTAAAAGATAGTCTTTTCCTTAAAAAAATTGATACCAACTATTTACCACTAAAAATTACTGAAACTTTACAATCTTTTTACACTATGTACTCATTGCACATTCTGTGCATGGGTTTGGAAAAATATGAAATAGTTCCTGAAATAAAAAATTGTTTCACAAAATTAATTTTTATTTCCAAAAATTAAAGTTAAAAATTATTTAAAAATAAACGATAACTATTTTTACTAATATGGATGCACAGAATTATGGGAGATATCTTCACATGCTACAAAAATATTATTGAGATTGGTTAATATTTGCTACAGAATAGTTGGTGTAAAGTCCAAAAAAATGAATTGTGCAGAAAAACAATTTTAAAACATTAGAATGTTTTTCTTCTTCACCCACAGTCTAAAGGTCCCCAGAACCATATGTTTCCCTTCCTTTTCACTTATGGCGTCTTCTTCACCCAATTTCATCTCCTTGGACTGCTTTCTCATGAATGTCATTTGCTCCAGGCTACGCCTAACTCTCGGCTGAATTCGCCGTTGATCCCGTCCTTTGCAGACATGTTGCTATGTGGATATATTACAAGGAATGTGAGTCTTAAAACTCAGCAATTTTTCTAGGTTTATGCGGTGTCTTGTGTGGGGTTTTGCCTAGGAACACCAAGCTGGCTCATCAGCGGGCTCTTGGTGTCCGTGCATGGACCCCGACTGAGTTATCTACTTCAATAAGTGGTGTGGAAATGATAACGACGAATGTATCAATTTTTTATCGCTAAATAGTTTGTTGAGTTGTTGTTTTGTGTTCACTTTTTTCACTGCCGTTGCTTTGATGTTTTTGTTGTTTCATTTGTTTACTTGTTATGTTTTCTTAAGCTTGAATCGGAAACAGATTTACGGGAGCAGATTTATGGCTCGTTCATATTCGACAGGGTGCGGGCGCATCTTTGCGCCGCTTTCTGGCTCCTCATCCAACTGTCCCGAGACAGAAGTTATTTCCACTACAATATGTGGCTTATCATACAACTCTCTTATCTCTATATCATTTCTGATTCGTCAGAATTCACCCTGTTTTACTGGTCCTTATACTTACCTGAGTATCTTCCTTTCCCATCACCTTAACCTTCGACTACACGCATCTATTAACATATAACTACACGCCTGGTGAATACTATACACCAATGGCACGAGATCACTTAGCCTAAACATTTTAACTTATTAAAAACATTAAATCAACTGTTCTACAAGCAGAATAGTTAAGGCTAACCATACTTGATTCTGTATCGTGATCATTTTAATAATACATTTTATTTCAGCCAATGGCCATAATAACAGGAATACCATAGGTGGGTTGCACGAGTCGAAGGTGGAGCGGACCGACGAGAGCGCCATCTATTGCCTCTTTCTAGAAACAAAGCGTCCGCCATATTGTTGTAAAAGCCGGAGTCAATACGTGCGGTGAGATGCGTAGGAGCATCAACTTTTAGTGATAAAAATGCCTTTTGTGGAGAAGTGTTTGTCAAACCTGACTCTACCCCTCTAACATCCGACCAAAAGGTTGGATTTTTGTTCACTGCCTGAGATTATAAGCTATATTGAGCTGACACTGTTGGAACGAGGTATGGTGGTTGGTGCCCGACGGATGTGAAGTGCGATTTCGGCAGTGGTGCGGGAATTCGGCTTCACACAGTCAACCATGTCCAGGGTGTATGGTGAATGGTTGAATGTGGGTGTCACTGGTCGTCCAGCTACCCTCGATGACCGTAACTGGCGACATCTGGGACGGATTGTCAATAGTGACAGAAGGGCAACAGTGCAACAAATCACGGCTCAATTCAACACAGGCCGTGCTAGACGCGTCTCTCTATGGACTATCCGTAGGAACATGGGTTCCATGGGGTATGGGAGCCATCGCCGCACACGGGTGCCACTGTGAACTCGATGTCATCGAAACAACGACGCGCATTTGTCGCCAATCACCAGGGGTGGACACTGTAACAATGGCGTAACGTGATATGGTCGAACGAATCATGATTCCATGCCGATGGGCGGCATCGTGTGTGGCGCAGACCACATGAATCGATGGATCCCGCCTGCCTCGAAGGTGTGGTCCCTTGAAGTGGTGTCTCTGTTATGGTCAGGGGCGCATGTTCCTGGTATGGAATGGGCCTCCTGGCTGTTCTGGAAGATACTTTGATGTTCTGCGATATGATGAGCTGCCAGAGGCCCCACATGCTATTAGATGACTATCCCATGACATTTCCTAAGTCAGTGTACTAGCTAACGCGGCAAAAATCATTGATTCGGATAACTATTATTGATCAGTAGTACCGTATGCGCGGTATGTCCGTACTTTGATGGACAATGACACACATAATCGACCACAAAGGCGAACGGCAATTGTTGCCCGTGAGCTGAAAAGATTCAACATTCATATTGCCGCACTCAGCGAAACAAGGTTAGCCAATGAAGGACAACTGAAGGAACATGGAGGTGGCTACACTTTCTTCTGGAAAGGGAAAGACACTGAAGATCAACGTATTCATGGAGTTGGCTTTGCCATTAAGAACGAGCTTGTCAACCTTCTCGATGAACTTCCACATGGTATAAATGAAAGGCTTATGACACTACGACTAAAGTTAAAAAACAGCCGACGAGCGACTGTAATTAGTGCATATGCTCCAACTCTCACCTCTGATGATGAACAGAAGGAAGTATTTTACTCTCAACTTGATGTGATCTTGAAGGATATACCGCAATCTGATAAAATCATCCTCCTAGGAGACTTCAATGCTCGCGTTGGAAGAGACGCAGCATTATGGGCTGATGTTATTGGAAAAGATGGTGTTGGGAAATGCAATTCTAATGGGACACTCCTTCTATCCAAGTGTTCTGAACATAGCCTCGTAATCACAAACACACTATTCCGACAGAAGGACAAATTTAAGACTTCATGGCAGCATCCTAGATCAAAACACTGGCACCTACTTGATTACGTGATTGTGCGAGCAAGAGACAAGCGTGACGTACTACTCACAAGGGCTCTGACAAGTGCTGATGACTGCTGGACGGATCATCGATTAATAAGATCTGTAATGACTCTACAAATTCTCCAAAAGCACAGAAAACAGAGAAAGCACATCAGGCGCAGGGTGAACACCGAACGTTTACAAAACGTTACTGCTAAAAGGAAATTTCATGAACTTCTGAATGAAAAGTTACCAGATAATTACCCTGAAAAGGTTGAGGAACATTGGCAAACAGTCAAGTCTGCTATACTCTCAGCGTGTGAAGAATCGATGGGTTTCGTCAAGATGAGGCATGCTGACTGGTTTGATGAGAATGATGCAGAAATCCAGAATCTTATTGATAAGAAGAGGAAAGCATTCCATGCATGGCAAGCCAATCCAACTTCTATCTCCAAACAGCAACTGTATAAAGATGCAAAGGCTGAAGTGCAAAGGAAAACTCGGGTCTTGAAAAATCAATGGTGGATCTCCAAATCCCGTGAAATGCAGCATCTAGCCGAAACGAATAATACTCAGGCTTTCTTCAAAGCAACAAGAACTATATATGGGCCACATTATCATGGTTTGAATCCTCTGCAGTCTAAAGATAGCACGGAACTTCTTAGAGACACAAACTCCATTAATTCCCGTTGGAAAGAACATTTTGAAGAGCTACTCAACAGGGACACACAGGTTGATAATAACATTTTCACCCGACTTCATCAGAGACCTCCTAAATACCATCTTGATGATCCTCCGCCTCTATCAGAAATTGAATCTGCCATCAATCAGCTCAAAAACAATAAAGCATCAGGCATGGATGGGATTCCTGCTGAGCTCTTTAAAGTAGGGAATACTACTCTAGTTCATCACATACACCAACTCATACTTAAAATATGGACTACCATTACCATACCTAAAGACCTAAGGGATGCCTTGATAATAACCATCTTTAAGAAAGGTGATAGGGCACAATGTGGTAATTATCGAGGTATATCGTTGCTTTCTGTTGCTGGTAAAATCCTGGCCAACGTCTTATCCAACCGTTTGAAGCCGTTGGCCGAAGAAATACTGCCTGAAACTCAGTGTGGCTTTCGACCTAATCGAAGCACAACTGATATGATCTTCTGTGCTAGGCAGATGCAGGAGAAATCCCGAGAGCAAGGACGCCCTCTATATATGGCTTTCATAGATATTGTTAAAGCATTTGATTCGGTCAATCGAGAAATGCTATGGAGGATTCTTGCCACACTTGGCTGCCCCCCAAAATTCATTCAAATTCTTCGATTACTACATGATGATATGAATGGCACGGTCCTTAACAGCAATGGCCCTGGAGAGCCATTTAAGATTACAACGGGTGTCAAACAGGGATGTGTGATTGCCCCCACACTCTTCTCAATATATGTTAGTGTTGTACTAAATTTGGTCCAAGAAAAGATTCCAAAGGGTGTTGAAATTATATCCAGGACAGATGGAGGTTTATTCAATCTCAACAGATTACGTGCAAAAACTAAAGTGTCAGCTACATCCGTTCTTGATCTCCAGTATGCTGATGACAATGTCATCTTAGCAAATTCAGATGAAGATCTTCAAACCACCCTGAATGTGTTCAATGAGGCATACAGAAGCATTGGTCTGGATATAAACACCAATAAAACACAGGTTCTTCATCAGCCTACATCACATGACAGGGCTACTGCTCCTGCTATCATGATTGATGGACATAAACTAAAGAATATAGATCATTTTCCCTATTTGGGTAGTCACCTATCAACAAATGCAAACATTGACGCTGAGATTCAACACCGCCTCCAATGTGCCAGTGCAGCCTTTGGTCGTTTGCTCGTTCGCGTGTTTGACAACCACGACATTAGCATTCTAACAAAATTATACGTTTATCAAGCTGTTGTAGTTCCCACTCTGCTTTATGGCTGCGAAACCTGGGTTACTTACAGAAGGCACCTCGTATCTTTAGAAAAATACCATCAACGATGCCTTAGGAGAATTCTTGGTATTAAATGGCAAGACCGGCGCACTAACACAAGTGTTTTAGAGGAAGCTAGCACTATTAGTATAGAGGCTCTCATTATAAAACACCAACTTCGATGGACAGGACATGTAGTTCGCATGCCTGAGTCCCGCCTCCCAAAACAAATCTTATATTGCCAGCTGAAAGTCGGTCAGAGAAAGCAGGGTGGGCAACAAAAACGCTACAAAGATGTTCTGAAGACCAACTTGAAGAAATGTCAAATTGATACAGGTAACTGGGAAGCTGTTGCATCCGACAGATCAGAGTGGCGCCGCAACGTCCATCAAGGCCACTTGTACTTCGAACAAGAGAGAAGAAGGCTTCTGGCTGAAAAAAGAAATGCCAGGAAAGAGCGCATGATTCGCAGAATGATCAACCCCCAAGATCCATTGGCTGCTCAAGACCTTGTGTGCCAATATTGTGGAAGAGTCTGTGGTTCTCGGATCGGACTGTACAGTCACCAAAGAACTCACGCAATATGATTAGGCCTAATGTTGGATTACAGCGAAGATTTACATAAATGTAACTTGGAAGACAATCATACTCGTATCACGAGTGATAGCCTAAATAATAAATGCGCGGGGTTGGCAATATTGTATTATTTTGTACCATAATTCACGTGTATTATGGCGGACACAACTGGCATTTTACTATATAAGTCGTGATCTAAAAAGGGGATAGTGGGTGGGTTATAGACAACGGAGGAGAAAACATCAAATACCACAGCATTTCTACAATACTATTATCCATTAAAAAAGGCATTTCGGCTAATGTAAGTAGTTTTGTAGAATGTTCACCACTTCTGAAATGTTACCAATTTTATTATGGCCCTCATGCGGTCGATTAGTCTTCAGGCCAGTTAACGCACACTATAGAATAATATTTTCACTCATAGAATGACTTATAACACTTCCCCAGAATAACACTTTGCCGCGAATCCCTACAGAGTCCCGATAAGAAAGAAGAACTTGTGTTCCCGTCGACCGTCCTGCAATACGAAAACAGGTCGCCTCGCGTTCCCACCTACTACTGTCTCAAAAATACCACACGATTCATACCTAGGCCAATATGTTTGACCTTGTGCTGGGTGGTCAACATCCCTAGGAGGCAACTTTATAAGCTGGAGCGTAGCGCTTTCTCGCTTCTTTGCCGTTATTGCTGTTGTTGCATAAGGGCTGTAACATCGTGGTCATTTGGGTGTGTGCGTGTGGAATTTGTGTGATAACCTGTGTTATTGTGATGGCTGTATTAGTGCCTGTATTTGTAAATTGGGAATAGGAACAAGAAGGAGGTGGACGTTGTCTTAAGTTAGGAATCATCCCAGCATTTTCCTGGAGTAGAAGTGGGGAAACCACGGAAAACCACTTCCAGGAATGGTGAGGAGGGAATCTAACTGCTCATTACTGCAGTTACCACAGTAACACATTTTATCAGACAAATTCAACATCCACCCAAATACATGGGGCTGATGACCGCGATCTCTCAGGTCTTATCGATTTTATGCGAGAAAGCCAGAGTGCTCGGCGTCTCTCGCTTCATTTCATCGAGAGTTCGCATTGGTTCTTTATCACTGACGGTATGCTGAAGAAACGTACACCCTCCTTGTGATCAGCTCATCCTAGTTGGTCCTCGTGTGACAAGCAACAATTGTACAGCATACCACCTCGAATTCAACGATTAAAAGGTCTACTTTCTACGTTTTATCACCCAAAATGCAAGTACCTCCCTATTGTTTACCAACTGGCCTTTACAACAAGATGGCGGACAGGCTGTTTCTGAGTACGGCGCATAGATGGCGTTAGCTTCGCAGGAGTAAAAGTAGTCAACCCATACGGCACGCGGAACCACAGATTACCTTGAGCGGAACCCATCGATACAAGCTCATTCGGTACAAAAGTTTATAAGAGACATCTGACGTGGCTGCAAATTAGTACATGGTATCTCTCACATGAATTCTTACATAATATTCACACGCAGTTTAAGTCTGGCTGGTGATACTTCTTTTCTGTGCAAACTTTATAGTGAAAGCCGTGCACTGCCATTCGTGTGATCATATGACGGTGTTCATAATTTTTAGCCTATTTTCAATTTTGAAAAAATAGGCTTATGAGATCACCTTTTGTCCGTGTGTGTGAGGAGTGTGTGTGTGCCCCCCCCCTAATAACTTTTAAACGGCTGGAGTGATTTCAATGAAACTCGGTTATTTCATAGCACTATTCCGGACGACCCCGACTATGCCCTTCAAATTTTGTTACGTCTCACCAATCCAACATGGCGGCTGTGCGAAATATTTCACCAGCATTCAATATCTCCGAAACTATTTCCGATATCACCCTGGAATTTTGTACGGTGATAAAGGAAACTACTAGAAGTTCACCTATGTGACCTTTGAAACACTGGTAACGACAAAACCAACATGGCGGCCACGCGAATTTGCGAATTTTAAATAGATGTTTCTCGCGATTTAACCAACCAAACGCAATAAAACTTGGTACAGTATATGTTTATACACATTGTAATGCACCGACATCTAACTTGGTTCAATTGTTTACATAACCACAAGATGGCGGATGTGCGAAATACATCACCGACATTCTATATCTCTGAAACTATTAGCGGTATCACCCTGAAATTTTGTACGGAGATAAAGGGCACTACTGGAAGTTCATCTATAAGACTTTCAAAAAGCGGTTATCTACAAAACGAACATGGCGGCCAAGCGAATTTGAAAATTTGAAATAGACCTTTCTCGTGATTTAATGTTCCAACCGCAATTAAATCTGGCACAGAAAATGTTTATACACATTGTAATACGCTGGTTTCTAATTTAGTTCAATTGTTTACATAACCTCAAGATGATGATGATGATAATTGTTGTTTTAAGGGGCCTAACATCTAGGCTATCGGCCCCTGATGGTTTGGGTGATCGTGAAATAACCTCAAGATGGCGGCTTTGCGAATTTTAAAATTATTTTTTTATTTCTTGTGTCGTAATCATGCGATCGACGTGAAAGTTTGAATAAAGAACTTACGCAATAATTTTCCTATAATGGTACATGACTCTATGGCCTATACATTTAACAATCCAACATGGCGACCATCCGAAATATTTAGACGGCTCTGAATATCTACGAATCTATTATAGCAATCAAACTGAATTTTTTAATGTTCATAGGGGCTATGAACTTAAGTTCACCTATAGGACTTCAAATAACCTGGTGATCACAAATCCAACATGGCGGCGACGCGAAGTATAAATATTCACATGGACGTTTCTCGCAATTTAACCATCCGAGTGCAGTAAAACTTGGTACAGTAAACCCTTATACAATGTTAATCCACTGGCATCTAATTTATTTCAATTGTTTCCATAACCACAAGATGGCAGCTGTGCGAAAATCTCCTTGTTACTTCTTTTGTCCTAATCATGCGATTGAAGTTTGAATGCTACTGTCTGTTAGGTAACAGTACATAACTCTAGGACCTACATATATAAAATCCAACATGGCGACCAACCGAAATATTTAGTCGGTTTTCAATATCTACTAATCTATTACAGCAATCGAGCTGAAATTTTGTATGTGGATAGAGGCAATTAACATAAGTAGGATATATGAAAATAGGCTGTATAGTTCTTCACGGAGCACTTGTTTAAATATACTGCCTTCACTCTTTCAATTTTCATGAGGTCATTCTTTGTCAGGTGTTCCCATATATTTTCCAATGCATATGCAACTATGGGAGTAATTCTTCCTCGGAAGTATCTTCGTCTCCTTCAACTTCTTCATCTGATTCTTGGTTCTTAAGTTTAGGGGCTGCGACAACGCGGTCATATAGCCCCGTGTACTTTGGGTGTGTGTAGAATCTGTCTGATAACCGGTGTTAATTGTGATTACTGTATTAGTGTGTATTATCTGTTTTTTTTTTAAATTTAAGTACTGCAACTTTGAAATTTTCAAATAGTTCCTACTTTTGCCGCCAAGCGCCACCGTCAACGATTACTAGGCCACGTTCAGAACTTAGCTACTAGACGCCACCGCAGTCGGCTCTTGGCAACGAACGTAGAAACCTAAGAGCGTTGTTTACATTCTTAACCTATCCAATTTAGCTTCACACATGTGCAATTAGTGGAAGGTTCTTTAACATGCCATAAATCTATGACATGGGACCACCGGCTTTACTTCCCCTCCTAAGGAACGCATACTGAGGGATTTTAACGCTCTTAAAAAATCCGACGGCGTCGGCCGGTTTTGAACCCGCTATCTTGGGCATAGAAGCTCAGCATGCTACCGACTACGCCACCGAAGCCGCCTATCTGATTCTTCTTTCGCTACAGTTTTCCTCTTCAGTAAGTCGCCTCGGATTTTTAGCTTGAGTACAAGCCCTAAAACCACAGAACCGTACGAGACGCGGAGATAGTTACAAATTTTAAAATATGATTTAAAAATAAAACTGAGTTAAGGGGTTAGCCTAGGTACCGTACAGCTTATGACCTTCAAAAAAATCATTCTCTCAAAACCTTTTTTCTTTTATGCTCCTATCCTTTAGGAATATTTTGTTGGAAGAAATATGTCTTTATGCGCCATAGTTTTTGAGTTATGATTTAAAAGGCAAAGCCCTTAATGGTATGCACAAATGTTTATCGCTCATTTTATGAGAATTGTGTTTTTGACACCCGTTTTAATGATAACTCAAAAAAACTAATTAACATCACTAATGAAACTTTTTGTGTGCATTTCTGCTTACTATATCTACAAGATGATGTAAATTCATGTGTCTCTCTCTAAAATAGTTTCTTTAAAAAATGTAGCAAAGATATTGTAAATTTTGACTTTTTTTTTTCAATACAAAAGTAAAAATATTTGTTGCTAAGATGTGTTGCTGAAAGTACTTGCATTTCTAGAGGATTGTCTTTTCAATAAAATAAAATTAACACAACCTAAATATGTTGAAAATTACATCAGTTATCACTAAAACGCTGCAGCGTTGTGTGATGAACAACCACCATTTTGAATTTTGGAAAAAATACCCAAATTATTTTTTGACATGAATGTAATGTTGTTTTTCATATAGAATTATGCCAGTGTTTGATGTGCATAAAATTTCATTTCTGTAACTGTTGTGGTTTTGAAGAAAAAAAAAAGATAATTGTTAAAATTTTACCATGGTAACCTGTACCTAACCCCTTAAATAACTGAATCAATATTGTACTTTGTTCACAATTAGCATCTGCTCACTGGTTATTCCAGTGAATCAGCACAAACGAATCCGACTACAATGACAGCTTGTAGTCGTTTGCAAATATTTTAGGGATAGGTTAGATGGCGCCTAAAAGCCTACAGAAAAATTACAACCAAATATTTACCATATTTAGTACGGTGGTGTACTTTATACACCAGTGCGTGTACTTAAGGGAACTGGGACGTGTGAATCCATAGAAAATGTAGCTTCCGATGTGTTACGTATTTATCGTAGAGAAACAACGTATCAGATACTATTATTGAGCCTTTATTCTTTAGTTAATGTCTAATCACATTCCATAGGTCCATGCTACAATTGGCATCGATCCCAAGGAAAAACTATGCATCGAATCCCCGCGGCTGAGACTAACGTCCCAACGTAGCCCTGTATATTCCAGGTGGCGCTGCTCTCGCTACTTCGACAGGTAGCGCTGCCATCGCTAGTTAGAGTGGTAACCCGATGTTTAGTTACATATCTCAGAAACCACAATAGATATTTCCTTGATTGTTCTTTTGGTATATTCAGAGTACATTCATAATATTATTTGGGTAGAATTTGAAGCTTCTATGTTGAATATTTTGTGTCAGAGGGAGCATTACAATGTTAAAAAATAATATTGTTAAATATTCCCTCACTTGTAACTCATGTCCCTTTTTCTGAGCAAATACTCAAACCAGACCCAGCAAACTTTGCATGCATAATATTTGAACCATTTTTGAGGTAATGAAGTAAAAGTATTGTGCTATTGTTTACAGGAGTTGAGTTTTTTTACATCCTAGTAGAAAACTGAAATTCTCTGTAAAATTGTCAGTGCTTTTCAAGGTGGATGATGATGATGATGATGATGATGATAATTGTTGTTTTAAGGGGCCTAACATCTAGGTTATCGGCCCCTGATGGTTTGGGTGATCGTGAAGATGATAATGAAAAGCGAACTTAAAACTAAAACTAACTACTAACCTACATACTAGAAGAAGAAATGGAAAACTAAAGGAGAATAAGGCAAATAAAGGACAGGAGGAAAAGAAATGCCCTCAACCCTCGAAGAAGGCGGATTGAGGGACTTGGAAGGAAGGAGAGCCATGAAAGGCAGATAGGAAAGTGAAAGAGGAGAGGGTCCGCCCCAAAGATAAGGGACAAAAAGGGAAAACGGACCCAGCTCAGGAATCCCTCGGGGTCGCCAACTCCCGAACTTACCAGCCGTGAGCCCCTGAGGGTGTAGCATTATCTAGGGTGCACCAAAAGTGGTGGGGCTACATACACCCTGCCTCCTTAAGGGCCTTGAGCACAAGGCAGGAGGTAAAAGGAAAAGAAAAAGAAGGCTGACCCCTCACAGAAGGAGGGTGTCAGGATAGATGAGACAAGGGCCAATTAAGGCGGGAAAGGAAGAGACTTCCTAGGCCTCGGATACCCTAATACCGTCGGGGTCGGAAGAGAACAAGAGTTGACCAAGTGAGGTCGACAGGAAAGAAGACAGAGAGGAGCCCGGCACAAGTAAGTGGAAGCAATGCCGGACTCAGCTGGGGCCCCGTGGTCGCCAACCCACGCCCACAAGATGTAAGCCCCTGGGGGTTTTCAAGGTGGGCTCCACGAACTAATCAAGATACCTGAATAAATTTACTTCCAGTAGTAGATCTATATAGGATCTTAGATACTACCACGTTTCAAATACATTGATCGGTTAGTTTCTGAGAAAATGGTACATGAAGTGTCAAAAAATATGACTTACGGAAAACACAAAAAGAATGTTTGACTAGTAGCTACAATATAGCCTTAAAACATTATGTTTAAACCTAATTTTATTGCATCAAATATCACTTAAGCACAATAATTGATACACCAAATTTCTTCTGGAAAGATGGGAGATTTTTTTAAGTAAAAAAAAAAAGTCTGCAATTTTGAGCCCATCAGACGTCCCGGTTCCCTTAAAGGTTAACAATTCCTCATCACCTTGTGTCATGGTCCAAGTCTCCGAACCATACATCACCACAGGTCTTACTACCGTACGATATCCGTCAACTTCAGATTTCTACCAAGGCTTCTTGCTTTAAATACTTTGCTTAAAGCAAAGTACAGTACTCCTATTTCCAGCTGCTATGCTTGCATTTTTTTTTTCTCATACCATTGGTTGGTTGGTTCCTCAGTTTAAGGGCTGTGAGAAGCTATTATTGACCCTAAATATTTTAAAGTTTACAGCGTTCATATTCTTCTCATTCAGTTTCACATGTTTCTCTAATGCGTTATACTTTCTCCTATGTGTTAGCATATAGCCTACTTCGTTTTTGACTGATTAGTCGTCAGTTCCTCGTGTGCTGCCCTTTTGTTGTTGTGTTGTTTCATGATTATGATAATTGTTGTTTTAAGGGGCCTAACATCTAGGTTATTGGCCCCTAATGGTTTGGGTGATTGTGAAGATGAAAATGAAATCTAAACTATAACTAAAACTAACTACTAACTTATATACTAGAAGAAGGAATGGAAAACAAAAGGAGAATAAGGCAAATAAAGGACAGGAGGAAAAGAAATGCCCTCAACCCTCGAAGAATGCGGATTGAGGGACTTGGAAGGAAGGAGAGCCATGAAAGGCAGATAGGAAAGTGAACGAGGAGAGGGTCCTCCCCACAGGTTATGGGTAAAAGGGGGAAAACCGGACCCAGCTCGGGAATTCATCGGGGTCGCCAACTCCCGAACTCACCAGCCGTGAGCCCCTGAGGGTGTAGCAAAATCCAGGGCGCACTAGAAGTGGTGGGGCTACATACACCCTGTCTCCTTGAGGGCCTTGAGCAGAAGGCAGGAGATAACATGAAAAGAAAAAGAAGGCTGGCCTCTCGCAGAAGGAGGGTATCAGAAAAGATGAGACAAGGGCCAATTAAGGCGGGAAAGGAAGAGACTCCCTAGGCCTCGGATACCCTAATACCGTCGGGGTCGGAAGAGAACAAGAGTTGACCAAGCGAGGTCGACAGGAAAGAAGACGAAGAGGAGCCCAGCACTAGTAAGTGGAAGCAATGCCGGACACAGCTTGGGTCCCGTGGTCGCCAACCCACGTCCCACTAGATGTGAGCCCCTGGGGGGTTTCTTTTCCAGATACATGACGAATATCAGTAGTAAATTGTGAAATATACTGCAGATATCGAAGCTGTAGTGGTGAGGCTTTTTCACATTTCTGCTTAAGAGCAAAGGTGAGAGGAGCATGATCCGTGTTAATCGTGAACTTTCTTCCTTCAAGGAGATGTTTGAAGTATTTGATGGCCATGTAGATACTAAGTAGTTCTCTATCATAATTATGTAGAATACTTTCTTTGGGCTGGAGATAATTTCTTTCTGAAGAAACCAATGGGATTCCAAGCTCCATCCTGTTTTTGGTGAAGTGCGGCACCTACTCCGAAGCTCGATGCATCCAGGAATTAGGCGAGTTCAAGGTCCATGCTGGGAAAAG
Organism: Meconema thalassinum; assembly: GCA_946902985.2. Classification (NCBI taxonomy): domain Eukaryota; kingdom Metazoa; phylum Arthropoda; class Insecta; order Orthoptera; family Tettigoniidae; genus Meconema; species Meconema thalassinum. Next base: position 513,681,665 of record OX336392.1, on the reverse strand, counting down.
CTAAATGAGCTGCTTGGGCGAGGTCTTCCTTGCATTTTTCAAACTGGATGTTTGTCTCATTTGTCCATTCAATTCGTCTCTCCTCATTTTTTCTTGAACCTTTAAGATACGTATTTAATAATGCTTAATTCTGGGCAGCATGCCTTAAATGACGACGATAGAAGTTTACTGTGCCTAAAAAAAAGTTCGTAGTTCTTTAGAGTTTCAGGCTGTTTGTAGTTTGCGACGGCAGCAACTCTTTCAGGGTCTGGTTTTACACCATTTGGTGTAATAAAATGTCTTAAGAAAACAACTTCTTGTACTCCAAATATGGATTTCCCTACATTTATTTTTAGGCCAATCTTGTCTAGTTGTTTGAAAAGTGTGGTGAGATGCTCAACATGCTCTTCTGGAGATACAGATGCAATTAAAATATCATCCAAGTAGGCAAAACAGAAACTGAATTTCTTCAGTACTTCGTTAATAAATCTCTGGAACGTACTGAGTGCATTGCGTAATCCGAAAGGCATGAAATTAAATTCAAAAAGACCAAATGGAGTTATAATAGCTGATTTGGTTTGTCGTCTTCGGCTAGTGGAATTTAGTGGCATGCCTTCAGGAGATCTACCTTAGAAAATATCTTCTTGTTTTGAAGTACATAGTGTACATCGTCAACTCTAGGAATGGGATATCGGTTAGGAAGAGTCCTGTCATTAAGACGGCGATAATCTCCACAGACCCGCCACTGACCAATTGCCCATGCGATTTCGATGGACGAATAATATTGTTATTCAGCAGGTACTGAAATTCTGTTTTGGCAATGTTTAATTTATAAGGATCTAACCTTCGAGACCGCTAGATGTTGAACATCATGTTTGACTTCTTTCGGTGTAACAGAAGGCTTTGTCAATTCAGAGAATTGTTCTAAGAGTTTAGAAAACTTGCGTGTTGCATGGAGTGAACTTACTGACTCACATAGGTCAATAATAGCTACATGTGCAGGAACATCCAGCTTACTGTTGCTATCTATCGGTCGTTTGTTTTTCAGATCAATTAATAAACCAAAGTGACGCAGCAAATTAGCTCCCAATATGCCCTTTGACACATCGGTGACAATGAATGACAATTCAAATCAACGCTGTAAGCCTAGGTTCACATTCAATATACACTGCTCAAAACAATTAGTGGGACAGGAATTTGATTAGCGTGTACAATGTACATAGTCCCTGATTACGATATATACTGTTGCCCGTATTCTTCCGACATGTTTTAAGAATGCGAGGACACCTCCACATTTCTTTGGAAAGCCACGGCTTAGTGGCAGTAGAGACATGCCGCAGAGTGAAATGGACGAGCAATGTCGCACTCTGTCCTCGAGTGCGTGTAAGTGAAGAGTACGTTACTATCCACTTGGTGTACGTTGCATTAGTCGAAATGAGGCATCTGAATAAGGCAGAACGTGTTCGGGCAGTGGCAATACTGCAGTAAGGTTGGACTATTCGTGCAGTGTCTACGGATCTTAATGTGGCTTCATCTGTAGTTGGGAGGGTTTGGAAACGATTTTGTGAAACTGCTTCATACACACGGAAGCCAGGGCAAAGGAAAAGAAACGAAAAACAACGGCCAGAGACGACTGATATATGGTGAATTATTCTCTCCGCCGGCGTTCGTCGACCGCCCGGGACCTGCAAAATGATCTAAGAGCAGCAGCTGGTAGCAGTGTCAGTGACCAAACAATGCGCAACACTCCGAGAGGCAGGTTTAAGACCAAGACGACCTCATCAGGTCCCACGATTAACTGCTCGGCACAGGAGAGAGCGACTTCGATTTGCTGTGGACCATAGGAACTGGCAGCTGCGTCACTGGCGCAATGTATTGTTTAAGATGAGTTCCACTTTCGTCTAACACGATGCGACGGGCGCATACGTGTCTATCGTCGTCGTGGTGAACGTTATTATGACGCAGCAGTCCAGGAAAGAGACAATTTGGCCGCGGCTCTGTCATGGTCTGGGGTGGCATCACAATTGATGGCCGATTGGACCTTCAGATAATCACAGGCTGACTTAATGCTCAGAGGTACATCAACGAGATTGTACTAGGTCATGTTATGCACATTGCAGTTGTAATGGGTCCCTAGTTTATCCTGAAACTTGACAATGCGAGAACTCATTCAGCAGCAGCCACCATGGAAACTCTACAGGACATCGCGATTCAAACATTCGACTGGCCAGCGTTGAGTCCTGACCTCAATCCCATACAGCATTTATGATATATGCTGGACAGACAACTTCGGGGCCGTCCTGTATCTTCAGACTCTGGAACAACTTGCAGAGGCCCTTATGGAGGAGTGGGACAAAATTCCACAAGAAACTGTTCGCAGACTTTTCAGGAGCATGTCAAACAGATGTGAGAAAGTTATACGGGCACATGGAGGGTTTAGCAGATATTGAACTGTTCCTTTTTGTGCACTCTGTGCATTCATGGAAGGACTCTCCACTTTGGTTGACGACATTGTGTTGCATTTCTGGTCATAGCACCAACATGTGTGCTACTACATGCACGGGATATGTACATTTCCGTCAAATAAAGGTTTCATTTCCCAGATAATATGTCTGATTCGCCCCACCCATTTCTGCCAAAATAATGCAGGTGTTTCAAATATTGTCCCTCTATTTTTATTTTTGAGCAGTGTATTTGAACCATGCGTGTGGATTATTGAACCATTGGCGGCATATACATAGTTTAAAATCTGATGTTTCGCTTTTCTTACTCTGATGAACTAGTAGCCTATAACAGAGATGTCTGTACCACTGTCAACCAGGAAACGTAGTCCTGAATTGTGATCTTTAATAAACAAACGAGATTGATGGCCTGATATACCTTATGTGGCGGAACAGTTAGCCGCTATTGTGTCCGCCTCATCTAGTTTTCCTGATTTTTCCACTGGCAAGGTGGAACACATTTTTCTGGTTTGCAATGGTTCCCAAAACAGAAGTGATAGTAACCACATTTGCCATTTTTATCAAATTTAGGCCTACTTTTACTTCTGTTGCGAGATCTATGCCTACTGTGACTTCTGCTTCGTCTAACCTCCCTTTCTAATTCTTTTATTCTCAACAAGAGTTCTTGAACAGAAGGTGTGGAAGTTGCTGGTACTGGGTGTGCAGGGGTAGTTTGCACCTCATCAACAGCTCGTATCTCGAACATACGGTTAGCCATCTGGGCCATTTTTTCAACATTCTCATCATAAATACTTAGTATACCCTAACATTACTGGGTAATTTATCGAGCCGGAGAGTTTTCAAAATTTTATCTGAAACATTCGTTCATTTTCCTAAGTAACTGACTTGGTTTCATACCACCAAGTTCGAGCTCGCTTACTAGCTTCGTTATTTGCCGTTCTTCGCTTTCCTTAAATAAAGTTAACAGTCTATCTTTTGCAAGAGAATATTTATTAACTTCTGCTCTTGTCACCAGATCCCAAATATTCTCGACAAATCTCGACTCCAACTGGGCAAGAAGGTAGTTGAATTTTGTTGCCTCAGTAGTTATCCCGGCGATAATAAATTGCGCTTCCGCTTGGCAAATCCAGATCTCTGGCTTTCGACCCAAAAAGGAGGTAATTTGACGGTTACCTTCTCGACTTCAAGCTCGGTTTCGGATGTCGGCGTGACACTTACTGGTGTTTGTTCTTCGTTACTCATTTTCACGAGATCACGTCGGGGTTACCAAATTGTTCCTTTATTTTTTCTTATTTGTTATTGCTTTATTTATACGTTATTTACCTCACCTCCTAAATCATTCTACATTCTTGTTCCTTATTGAGAAACAAAAAAAACTATCTATCTTTACAAAGAATACCTATCACCAATCAAAGAATACGTATATACAACATAACAGATTGTGGATGATGATGATAATTGTTGTTTTAAGGGGCCTAACATCTAGGTTATCGGCCCCTGATGGTTTGGGTGACCGTGAAGATGAAAATGAAAAGCGAACTTAAAACTAAAACATGATGATGATGATGATAATTGTTGTTTTAAGGGGCCTAACATCTAGGTTATCGGCCCCTGATGGTTTGGGTGATCGTAAAGATGAAAATGAAAAAGCGAACTTAAAACTAAAACTAACTACTAACCTACATACAAGAAGAAATGGAAAACTAAAGGAGGAGAAGGCAAATAAAGGACAGGGGAAAATAAACGCCCTCAACCCTCGAAGAAGGCGGATTGAGGGGCTTGGAAGGAAGGAGAGCCATGAAAGGCAGATAGGAAAGCGAAAGAGGAGAGGGTCCGCCCCAAAGGTAAGGGACAAAAGGGGAAAACGGACCCAGCTCAGGAATCCCTCGGGGTCGCCAACTCCCGAACTCACCAGCCATGAGCCCCTGAGGGTGTAGCATTATCTAGGGTGCACCAAAGTGGTGGGGCTACATACACCCGGCCTCCTTGAGGGCCTTAAGCAGAAGGCAGGAGGTAACATGAAAAGAAAAAGAAGGCTGACCCCTCGCAGAAGGACGGAATCAGAAAAGATGAGACAAGGGCCAATTAAGGCGGGAAAGGAAAAGACTCCCTAGGCCTCGGATACCCTAATACCGTCGGGGTCGGAAGAGAACAAGAGTTGACCAAGTGAGGTCGACAGGAAAGAAGACAGAGAGGAGCCCGGCACAAGTAAGTGGAAGCAATGCCGGACTCAGCTGGGGCCCCGTGGTCGCTAACCCACATCCCACTAGATGTGAGCCCCTGGGGGGGCATAACAGATTGAAACTCTTTATAATCCGATATATCTAAATTACACATTTAGAGCGTCCACTTTTCAGTATTTCCCACAAAACCACTGGGCTCCAAATTAAGATGGAAGAGAATAGTTTCTCTCTGCAGCACTACAAACACTGTGAGAATCTATCAATGCCCCGTGATGCCAACCCGTGGGATTTGTCCCAAATTGTGGGACATTTAGACAAATGTTTTTAGGAAAGGGTCAAAGGGATTCTTTTTTGTGTGCAAAAAGTGAGGTGAATTTGGGACATATAGTCGATGTCCTATATCACCAGCTGAGCTACCATTAATACATACAAGAAGCAAACGTGCACAATATGTACGATTAATAGGCTACATGCGTTAGAATAAAAATAAACCTTTCACGGAAGTATAGTAGCCTATTACATTACAGTCGCCAACTGCCGCGTGGGCGACAACAGGCGGTGCGATAACAATCAATACAGTACCGGTAGGTTATTGTTGGTTCAAATTTTCTTTCATATGTCTGACTAATTTGTCTCATGTCTCACTACTTTGAACTCACGCATTTTTGTTTTAATATTTTACACACTTTTATACTTCAAAAATGGGAAAACACACTACATTGATATACTTTCGACATGCAAGCTACCCTCTGGGTGTCAAATTAAAAAGCTTGCACCCGGCACCCGAGGCCATCTATATATTTAAAACAGTAAGGTGATTTTTGTTACCACGAGATTGAGAGAACAACGGAACCGATTTACTTCGTAGAGCACTCTAACGAAAGCTCTTGGCCTCTAGATTTGCAGAGAGTCTCTAAAATAAACAAATATATTACGGTATATTTTTAAATAGGTCGCCTCCGTAGCGTAGCGGTCAGCATGGTTAGCTGCCACCCCGGAGGTCCTGGGTTCGATTCCCGGCTCTGCCACGAAATTTGAAAAGTGGTACGAGGACTGGAACGGGGTCTACTCAGCCTCGGGTGGCCCAAATGAGTAGAGGGGGTTCGATTCCCCCTCAGTCATCCTCGAAGTGGTTTTCCGTGGTTTCCCACTTCGTCTTCGGGCAAATGCCGGGATGGTACCTACTTCAAGGCCACGGCCGCCTCCTTCCCTCTTCCTTGTCTATCCATCCTAACCATCCTTTACCTTCCCTCATGAGGCCCTTGTTCGCTTTGCAGGTGAGGCCGCCTGGGCGAGGTGCCAATCCCACCTCACCAGTTGCATCCCTTCCGATTCGACGTTCCCAGCTCTAGGACACTGCCCGTAGAGGCGGTAGTGGTGAGTTCCCTCGCTGAGTCCGTGGGTTCCACCAACCTGGAGGGTAAACGACTAAATATATATATATATAAATATATATTTTTAAATTAATATAGAAAACAGCAGAATTCTCGCCCCTCACGCATGCGCACAATTCGCCTGGGCTCATGACAAAATGGCGGTGAGAAGTCCATTAAAATGTAAGTTATTTAATAAGCTTCCATGTAATTGAAAACATACATTAACCAAGTTCTGACAATGAAATATAATAACAGTATGTACGTATACAAATGTGCAACATTGTTTTTTTGGATAATGAAATGGATTATTTCCTTCAGACAACGGCTTTTGAATATAGTGAATGGTTGCGTCTGCTGCTAAACGAAAGTGCGCGAGTAGCTATGTGGTTAAGGCTCTGGATCCAAGGAGCACCGGTTCGATCCCAGCTCTCGCCAAAATATTTTTTTTTACCATTGAAATATTGTTTAACAAGAAGTATTAGTAAGGGTTTATGTCCGTTAAAGATACATATTTCTACATTCCCTCTCAATACGTTTTATTTCCGTTTTACCATTGCATTACAGCATGTGATCAAAAGGGCAAACTGTTGTCCTCAATACGCCGTTTGAATATCTGCAATCAGTTCCTATAACTGACAACAGATGGCAGTACATCGCCCATATAGTTCCAGTAACTGGCAGCACCATTGCATCGATATATTTAAAACACAAGACATGGCGCGTTTTCACGTGATAGTTAAATATTGTTTTATCAAGGAGTATTAGTAATGTTTTATGTCAGTTAAAGATACATATTTCTACATTCCCTCTCAATACGTTTTATTTCCGTTTTACCATTGCATTACAGCATGTGATCAAAAGGGCAAACTGTTGTCCTCAATACGCCGTTTGAATATCTGCAATCTGTTCCAGTAACTGACAACAGATGGCAGTACCTCGTCCATATAGTTCCAGCAACTGACAACAGATGGCAGCATATTTAAAACACAAGACATGGCGCGTTTTCACGCGATGGAGAATTATGAAGGAGGAGAATATTTAAGAAGGGAAATGTTGAAGAACATTAACTGACAGTTGAATGTGTAGGCTATGTTGTTTATGTACCTTAATATTGCAATTTCTTCCCAATGCTTCGGTGGTCAAGTTATTAGCGTCCTAGACTAAAGGTTATAATTGAGTAGTCCGTTTGCAAAGGCCGCTAAGTGCATTATAAACGAAAACGAGTAAATGACGAAAAACTGCTACGACCAAACTATTTAAGCTAATACCATATTTCTTACCCCTGAAAATCAACATAAAAACATTTATTATTCAGTTAAAATCTGTGAAATCTACGGTTGGACCTTCTGTCCTAAAATATAAATTAAAATATTGACTTAGCGGTTTTTGCACACGTTTTGTGCAGTTAACGACATTTGCACCCGTGACGACGAGAGTCGTTAATGAAACTTAGGTTGCAAAACCCGCTATTTAATATTGTTACGAATGCCATTTGGATGAGATTTTTAATAAAGAACTATTTTTGGTTCAATTTGGTTCATTAGGAAAATATATTTTGAAGAAAAAAAATAGACCACGTCGGGTGCGATAAAAAGAAAACTATTTTTTTTTAAATACATCTTAAACACCGTGCAACGTCATTAGACAGCATAAAAATTTACAGATTAAGAAAGTGCACAAAGCAAGAAAAAAGGGCACGTAAGTTAGGTCAGGTCATCCTCGACACCGTCCTTCAGCTCAAAATCTGCTGGTGCTTCGTCTTCTTCCTCTTGACGTCGGACGATATTGTCGGGAATGGCTTCTTGCTCCTGGAAGACCTTACTGAAGAATTTTAGGTTGCCGTTCGCTGGCCAGTTTTCGCCGAAATACAGCTCTAAAGGCCGTCAGACATCTTGTAGTTTAGTTTCTTCGAGTGCAACACCTACTTGAATTGGTGAGGGACCCGGATGTTGGTTAAAATTCGTTCCACTTTTCGTGATGCTATTTCCCTCACCAACCTCAAAATTGTAGAACGGCTCCCCTCGGACCAGACATGTTATTTTTTTGTTTTGCCAATTGTGAACACGATTTTCTTCGCTTTTTGGAATTGGAAATTCTTACTACCCGGATTTTTACCATGCCATCCACATACGCTTTCCAATCCCTAACAGGACATTTATCTTGTTCCAGGCGAACTACTGTCGCAAATTTCTCAATGTGCTTGATGTATCCGGAAGGATTTTCAAAGACACTCACTGTGGGAAGTTGCCGTTCAATATTTCCAAAAACTCTTGTCAGGTGGGATAAATGAGCGGCCCACGAGTGGGAACCATAGCTGTATTTCCTCTAGACATGCGGGAGCTTCTAGCAGTAACCAGTGAGATAGCATGCTGATCATAGTCTTGTTTTTGTTCTGACCCCCACAGCCATCAGAGAATAACCGAAATATTTTGCATCTTAAAAATTTATGCTGGCCAGTTTGTGAAGAAGTGTCGACGCTATTTGGTTTGATCCTTTGGCATGTTAATGTTCTAACCAGGCGGAAGAAGTTGTTCTCAACTCTAATATCAACGGGTTCAACTTCTTCAACTTGCACTATTTCTCCCACTACTTCTGCCGTTTCTGTTCTTCCCTCCGTATTTGGAACATCCACAATAGTATTACAGTCCACAAATACAATAACTGCCCCACTTAAATCACCAAGATCACTAATTTTTCTGGCTTGAAATGCCAACAACCAAGAAACAACCTGTCGATCAAATTTGCTTTTAAACGGTGTACTTCGACAAGAGAGCATGTCATTGTTGCGTACGCTTTCTCGATAGTGCAGCCAACTCAAATCTGAAACACAAAACTATCCTTCCCGATCGAAATAAATAATTATTTATTCTAAAGGAATTCTGTGGGAGGAATATTGGCAGTTCTTGTACCAGTTAGCGTGTTTTGCAGCCGTATGTGGCAAGGCAGACGCCATACTTAAGGAACTTAGCGGTCTTTGGACACGTGGAATATTAAACTGGCTTTGCAACCGTAGCCAACATGCACTTAGCGGTTTATGCAAACGAATGCGATTTTTGTTGGCCCTTTTCAGCGGTTTTGAGCGGGGTATGCACCCTGAAACTTATTCCATCGTGTAGCCAGTTAAAAGACGAACGTGACGGTATGCTCAATTCAAAATCGACAAAAAGTGCACTTAGCGGCCTTTGCATCTGGGCTACTCAATTATGCATCGTCGATATACTCTTAAATTATTAAAGAAAAAAGTAGTTTTCCAGGCACTCGCGCGTGTCCACATTGCTTTCACCATAAGACACTTGGCAAACATAATTCGTTTGAAGAGCTCCGACATCGTGGTCACTCATCCCCGTGTACTTTGGTGTGTATGTGTAAAATTTTCTCTGATAACCTGTGTTATTGTGATGGCTGCATTACTGTGTGTATTTGTAATTAAGGTGGGAAATGGCAAGGAGACGGCCAAGGCCTTAAGTTAGGCACCATACCGGTATTTGCCTTGAGTGGAAGTGGGAAACCACGGAAAACCACATTCAAGATTGTCGAGGTGGGAATTAAACCTTTCTCTTCTTAGTTATACCTCAAGAGACTGAATGTGCCCTGTTTATGCCGTCAGACCTGAATTAAATTTCTTGGCAGAGCAGGAAATGTAACCCGTGTCTCCGAGGCGATAGCCAAGAATGGGTGGGTCTCCATGTGTTAATACGTTTTTTGACATGCACGGGACATAGAATTCAAAAACTGCCTCCATTAGGGTGACTGCCGAAGTGAGTATCGAGTATAGGCCTATGGTCATTCCAGTAGTTGGCGAAGTGATTCTATGTTCCCCTGCAAAATGTACTGCCAAAACCTATAAGAGGTGATGGAAATTGCTTATTTAGAGCAGTTTCGTACTGTTTATAACAAAATGAAGAACGTCATTCTGAGCTGCGTTTTCAAGCTATTGCAAAAAAAATTCGCTGGCAGGAACAATTATAAGGAAGGTATTTTAAGCGATCAGTCTCATCGCATTCTCCTCACCAAACAACCTGAGTATGAAAGTCTCTGGACGGTCATGTTGAACTTCATTGTATACGACAATTCTTCTTCTTCTTCCTCTTCGGCTTTTCCCAATTAATTGAGGTCACCGGAGCCAACCAGGCTCATTTTGGTTTTGGCCGGGGATTTAAGGCCGGATGCCCTTCCTGACGCCACGTGATTTTCCAGGTGAAAATTTCACCCCGCTGTCACCGGGATTCGAACCCCGGTCGTCCGGGTGAAAGGCGAGTAGCTAAGCCACTGCGCCATCACGCTCCCCTCCATTGTATACGACAATTGTTTAATGATTATTAGTTTCGAGTACTGAGTCTAACTACGCAGTTGATTTCGGCAATGGAAGTATTATTTGCCATTTAATATTTAGCGGCTCCGTTATTACAGGACACTATAGTGTTATCGAATAATACGAAGCCACATTTGAAATCCAATATAAATAGGCCATTTCAGAAACAATTCCAGATATTATGCAGTACAGTGTACTGTAAGGTCTTTGACGATCAAATGTAAACATTGTTCTACATTGTATTTCTATTGTGTAAAATCTACGGGTGGTTACTTTGGTCTTTACTGTTGTGAGGGTAAAATTGATCTGCTGGAATATAAAATATTTGCCAAGCTGCAACAATGTAATGATATTAATTTAAAAGTCATTGAACTTATATCCAGTAGTTCAAACATAGACATCAGCGTCAACGGATTGGATACTGAAGATGAAAGCCAGCTACTTCATTTCCCTATTATTGAATTTTTCAAGTCCTTGGAATTAAGTGATTCGCCTCCACATACTCCGAACGTTTGAGCCATAGTTATGCTCCTTAGAAATCTGAACGTTTCCCAAGGACTCATATATGGTAATATATTAATTGTAAGAAATATGTAAGAAATTGCTTGGATTCGGATATAATAGGTGCAGTAATATTAGGCAGAGAGCTCAAATCCTACGACTTAATTTAACATGATGATGATGATGAGAATTGTTGTTTTAAGGGGCCTAACATCTAGGCTATCGGCCCCTGATGGTTTGGGTGATCGTGAAGATGAAAATGAAATGCAAACTTAAAACTAAAACTAACTACCAACCTACATACTAGAAGAAGAAATGGAGAACTAAGGGAGAATAAGGAAAATAAAGGACAGGAGGAAAAGAAATGCCCTCAACCCTCGAAGAATGCGGATTGAGGGACTTGAAAGGAAGGAGAGCCATGAAAGGCAGATAGGAAAGTGAAAGAGGAGAGGATCCGCCCCGAAGGTAAGGGACAAAAGGGGAAAACGGACCCAGCTCAGGAATCCCTCGGGGTCGCCAACTCCCGAACTCACCAGCCGTGAGCCCCTGAGGGTGTAGCATTATCTAGGGTGCACCAAAAGTGGTGGGGCTACATACACCCTGCCTCCTTAAGGGCCTAGAGCACAAGGCAGGAGGTAAAAGGAAGAGAAAAAGAAGGCTGACCCCTCGCAGAAGGAGGGTATCAGAAAAGATGAGACAAGGGCCAAATAAGGCGGGAAAGGAAGAGACTCCCTAGGCCTCGGATACCCTAATACCGTCGGGGTCAGAAGAGAACAAGAGTTGACCAAGTGAGGTCGACAGGAAAGAAGACAGAGATGAGCCCGGCACAAGTAAGTGGAAGCAATGCCGGACTCAGCTGGGGCCCCGTGGTCGCCAACCCACGCCCACAAGATGTGAGCCCCTGGGGGGACTTAATTTAACACCTTCCGATAAAACACTTGCAGGTACAGTACATTTTCTTTTAATAGGCAACAATGTCCTATTCGCTCGGCCTACATTATCACAATCAATCAAGCTCAAGGAGAAACTCTTGAACGTATTGGGCTATTTACCTCATCAGGTTTTCAGTCATGACCAGCAATATGTTGCAATGCTGAGAGTGCTATCTTTTGACGCCCTTAAAGTTGCAATAGTGCTAAAAAGTAATCGTACAATGAATGTAACTTGTATAAGAAGCTTCTTCAGTAATTTTATTTTCCATTGTCCGTCATGTTTTGACGGGTTTCATCTAGTACGATATTATTATTATTGCTATTATTATTATTGATATACTGTACTGTAGATCAGTGTTTCTCAAAGTGTGGTCCGCAAGCATATTTTCAGGGGTCCGCAAAAAATATTCGAATCTAATTTTGTTAATTACTCATACCAAGAACTCCTGTTTCTGCTAATAAAAGTTTTAGTTTGTATTACAAAATATGAGCGTGGCAAGCTTAGCCAATCCTATGATCAGGTCAATATTGTTTTCGACGGGTGGCTACCCTGCGGCTAGCCTCTAACACACCTAGTCTGTCATCTGTTCTGTCAGCGGAGCAAACATATCGGAATCTGTTATTCAGTTGACTTTTGTCGCTATTTGGTGCTTGTCGTGATGGTTTGTTTTGCTTTGTTGTGATGTTGAACTTTTAATGGTGGAAACATTTTACGTAAAGAAGTGTTAATTTTGGGCCTGTATCATGGATCGTTGGTTAAAGACAGGGACTGTAAAACGTTCAGTTGATAAATTAGAAAGAGACAATGATCGTGAAAGTGAGGTTAGCTGCTCAACTTCAGTAGCTAGTTCTAGCTGCAACACTGATTTACGTAAGACTGTTAAGCGCCGCAAATATTCTGAAGAGTATTTAAAATTAGGTTTTGTGCAATCTAATGACGAACAAAAACCACAGTGCGTGTTATGCTACGAGATTCTTTCCAATGAAGCTATGAAACCTGCGAAATTAAGGGGGCACTTAGAAACAAAACATCCAGACTTTGCTGATAAGTCATTTGAGTCTTTTAAAATAAAAAGTCAAGAAATGGAAACGATGAAAACATCAATGGCGAAAATGGCGTCAGGTAGCGCTGCTGAAAGTGCTACTGTGGCGTCATACGAAATAGCATTACTCATAGCTAAATCTGGAAAGCCATATACGATTGCAGAAGATCTTTTCTTACCAGCGGCAAAAAAAAGTGTAATATAATGATAGGAGAGGCAGCTGCTAAGGAATTTAGTACAGTTCCACTTTCAAACGATTCTATAAAACGTCGAATTGATGACATGTTTCAAAATATTGAAGAGCAGTTACTTTGTAGGTTAAAATCTACAAAAATGTACGCTTTGCAGCTTGACGAAAGTACAGACCTATCAAACAAATCTCACTTGTTAGCATTTGTTAGGTATGAAAATGAAAATTGGCTTTTAGAAGAGCTTTTGTTTTGCAAAGAGATTTTTCATAACATTGCCCATGATGGTTTTGAAGCATTAAATGATTTTATTTTATCAAATGACTTGGACTGGCAACGGCGTGTTGGTGTGAGTACCGATGGAGCAGGGTCCATGGCCGGCAAAAAGACAGGGCTAATTGCTCGTGTCAAGTATGTCGCTCCCAAAGTTAAGTGGACTCACTGCTCTATTCATACGGAGGCATTGGCTGTAAAACAAATGCCAGAAGATCTAGAAACATCATTAAAAGAAGTTGTGAAAGTTGTAAATTATATTAAACCCGACCTTTGAACTCTCTTATTTATACTCAGCTTTGTGAAGAAATTGGAAGTGAGCATGTACAGCTCTTTCTTCACACTAAAGTTCGCTGGCTCTCCCGAGGTAATGTCCTCACACGTTTTTTTGAATTGCGTGATGAAATTAGAATATTTCTTTTGGAAGAAAAATATGGAAACTTTCTTCTCAAAAACAAGTTGTGTGAGTTTGCGTGGTTGATCAAGGTTAAATATTTGGCAGATATCTTCCAGCATTTGAATGTCCTAAATACGAAACTTCAAGGGTCTGACTCTGACATATTCCGTGTAGAAGAGCAAGTAGAAGCTATGATAGGAAAACTGCAGCTTTGGCCTGACCATATGCTTAAAAATTCATACAACAATTTTACAACTTTGCAGGAATTCTTAATAACATCTGAAGAAGAGATGCATACAAATACAAAAGAACTGTTTGCTGAGCATTTAACAGGCCTAGCTCTGAGTCTGAGAAGTTACTTTCCTGAACCTAATCCTAATAATGATTGGATGGAGTATCCATTCAAGAAGAGAAGTATTGGTAACCTCATCGACCTATCTGATACTGAGCAAGACCAATTGGTGGAACTCTCATGCAGCAGAGCCTGGGAGATTGTTTATCAAGAAAATAACTTGGCAAGGTTTTGGCTACTTGTACAAGCTGAGGTACCAGAACTTGAAAAAAAAAAGCCCTCGAACATATTGTGCCCTTTTGTACGACATATTTGTGTCAACGCGCCTTTTCTGAACTGTGCAACCTGAAGCCAGCAAAAAGACTGAAGAATATTGAAACCGATTTAAGGCTAAAGCTTTCTAAAATAAATCCCAACATTTTAGAGATAGTCAAAAGCAAAAAACAGTACCATTGTTCTCACTAAAGTAACGGTAAAAACACTGATAACTTTTTATTCTAAGATTGCATTTAAAGTCTACTCCTACTGCAATTAAGAAAATTTGCGTATACTTATGTAAGTCATGGTTTTTCCAGTATTTATTCCAATTTAAATAAACTATATGTATACTAAAACAAACAGATTAATAGTTTTTACAACCCACCATTTTTCGGTATTTTATCTTTTAAAATGACAACCATAAATAATTTACAACATAAATTAAAGGCAGTTTTGAGGGGTCCGCAATGACTACATAAATAATTGAAGGGGTCCTCGAGTGCAAGAAGTTTGAGAACCCCTGCTGTAGATGATGATGATAATAATTGTTGGTTTAGGGGGCCTAACATCTAGGTTATCGGCCCCTAATGATTTGGATGCTCGTGAAGCTGATAATGAAATGTAAACTATAGCTAAAACTAACTACTAACTTATAAACTAGAAAACGAAATGGAAAACAAAAGGAGAATAAGGCAAATAAAGGACAGGAGGAAAAGAAATACCCTCAACCCTCGAAGAATGCGGATTGAGGGACTTGGAAGGAAGGAGAGCCATGAAAGGCAGATAGGAAAGTGAGAGAGGAGAGGGTCCACCTCACAGGTAAGGACAAAAAGGGGAAATCGGACCCAGCTCAGGAATCCCTCGGGGTTGCCAACTCCCGAACTCACCAGCCGTGAGCCCATGAGGGTGTAGCAATATCTAGGGTGCACCAGAAGTGGTGGGGCTACACACAGCCTGCCTCCTTGAGGGCCTGGAGCAGAAGGCAGGAGAGAACATGAAAAGAAAAAGAAGGCTGACCCCTCGCAGAAGGAGGGTATCAGAAAAGATGAGACAAGGACCAATTAAGGCGGGAAAGGAAGAGACTCCCTAGGCCTCGGATACCCTAATTCCGTCGGGTCGGAAGAGAACAAGAGTTGACCAAGTGAGGTCGACAGGAAATAAGACGGAGAGGAGACCGGCACAAGTAAGTGGAAGCAATGCCGGACTCAGCTGGGGCCCCATGGTCGCCAACCCACATCCCACTAGACGTGAGCCCCTAGGGGGATGTACTGTAAAAACTGAAGGTCGGGAGTGCTATTACATAACACCTTCTGACTGATATTGCGAGCATATCAGTCGGCATTCACAATACAGTAGCCTACGCAATAATTGGTTCAAATTTCCTTTCATATGAGCGCAGAAGCTATAGGCTACGTATATTGTTACAATCAGAATCAGTTTAATTTGATCAGTAAGTGACTTCAGTAAGATCAGTGCAGTTCTCGGCCATTAGCCGTTGGTTGCTGTCGCTTTCCGCTTGTATTTAAAAGTTTGAGTGTTTGATTTACTATAATATGTTGAGAGTAAATGTCTTATAGTGCCGTTGAAATGTCAGACTGCCGCACTTCGAGTTCGAAGAAGTTGAAGTCCGGCCGTAGTGAACTAGAATTGGAGAAGCATACCAAAACGTTCCAAAACTCTTGGTTACAAATTGAGTAATTTAAGGGTGGTTGCAGGCTGTCGAAAATGCAATATAAAGGCGAGATATAAAGCGTATAATGTGATTATTACATGCAATAAAGGTGAGCTTGAAAAACATGCTACTAGAGCTAAACACTTCAAAAATGTTAAAGCGATGCAGCTTAATAGAAGCGTTGTTGCGTGGTCTCGAAAAAAGAGCGAGGAATCCATGCATGTGGACAAAGTGAAGACAGCTGAAATAGGATTAGCAACGTTTTTCACGGAGCATAATGTTGCTTTTGCATCGGTGGACCATCTTATTCCTGCATTAAAGAAAGCATTCCTCAGACGTGAATTTAGGACGTACAATGTGTACAAATATTGTGAAACATGTTATTGCAAAAGTGGAGACTGATAAGACAGTTCAGACACTAAAACATATTAAGTTTTCTATGTTAGCGGACGAGAGTACCGATATATCAGATAGCAAAAATATGAGCGTTTTAGTGAGATACGTGTCGCCAGATGACGGGCGTGTGAAAACGCTACTTCCTGAACTGATCCCTTTGGATGCTGAGGACTGTTCAGCAGAAAAAACTATTCATAGCTTTGGAAAATATGTTGAAAGAGAAGGATATTCCAATTACAAATATAATTGGCGTTGGTTGTGACAATGTGTCTGTAATGGTAGGAAGATATACGAGGCACGTCCAGAAAGTAAGCTCCGTTTGGTAATTAAATTAAATTGTGTACAGATACAGAAAAAAAATTTATTGCACAACATTCTACACCTCTTAAACTACCTTTTCACATAACTGCCGAACTTTTGCAGGCATTTGTCATAGCGTGGCACAAGTGTTTGGATACCTCATCATAGAAGTTTGCCGCCGACCCGTAAACGAGAGTGAAGACTCCCCTTAAGATATCCTACTGTTTGGTCACTACTGTTAGGCAAATTGCGTGCTTACCAGGAGAACTGCGTATGTTTAGGAGTTCTCCTGACCACAGACGCAATTTGCCTAACAGTGATGGCCAAACAGTAGTATAGCTTACAGGGGAGTCTTCACTATCGTTTACGGGTCGGCGGCAAACTTCTATGAAGAAGGTATCCAAAAAGTTAAGCCACGCTATGACAAATGCCTGCAAAATGTCGGCAGTTATGTGGAAAAGTAGGTTATGAGGTGTAGAATGTTGTGCAATAAATAATTTTTCTGTATCTGTACACAATTCAATTTTATTACCAAACGGAGCTTACTTTCTGGACGTGCCTCGTAATTCCTTCCTATCCAGACTAAAAGCTGTTGTACCAGAATTGATTGTACTCAACAGTATATGTCATTCATTAACTTTAGTTGCAAGAAATGCGTGTGAGAAACTTCCTAGCAGGGCCGTGGAGAGCGGCGACGGGCCCCGGGGCTGGAATCTCCCGGGCCCCCAAGACCCTAAAATTAATCAACAGGAAGTTCAGTTCACTGAACTGCTTCTTAAAAGAGATGGACAGGGTATACTGTACACTGTGCAGTACTACGGCCTCTGTGACATATGGCGTAATCTCTTTTCATAATGAAAACATGATTTTTACACAAAGTGAAGACGTATTTTAAAATACGTTTTACATAGGGCTTTCATGTTGATATTCTTAAAGCTTGCTGCCCTTGAAGAATCACGCCCTTGGGTCCAAGCCTAAACACTGGTAAGTGTTTTGGTTGAACGGCGATCACACATCATCGTACAGTAAACAAAGCAAAATATATTTTCATAATTAACCACAGGTATACCCATACGTAAGTCAAGTTATTTATTATGTGCTATCAGTAGATTGCAGCTGATCAGCGATTGTTTTCACAAAAGAAGAAAAAGTGAATTTGAACTATATTTTGTAATTTTCAGTCAGTGGACTTCTTATAATTTAATATTGCTTTGCAGCAAGCAAACTTAGAGCCAGGTTCTCCTGAAAATCCCCAATCCTATCTATGACTGGAGACCATAGGGGGCGGATTTAAGCCAAGATTATGTGGGAGTAGACACACAGCGGATCTGGGGGTATGGAATATCACCAAGCTCAGTGTGGGTTCTGGGGGTCCTCCTCCGGAAAATTTTGCAAAATTTAGGTCCAAATTATTGAGTTATAGGCCATTTTGGTGATTATTTTTGTGATATTTTGGAGTAAAAATTTGGTGACCATTGACATTTAATGGCTATAGAAAAGACTCTCCGTTATTGAAGTAAACGCCTCTGAACCTTCAAGTAAGACCCCGCGGTGTAGCTCACCAATGACCGTGATGGGGGTCTACAGGAAGTCCGCAGATCAGAGGTTCCAATCCCGGTGCTGACAGCGGCTATCCTGAGTGTGGTTTTTCACACTCCCTCCAGACAAATGCCGGGATAGTACCTTATTTCAAGTCCAGGGACACCTACCCTACTGATGATGATGATGATAATTGTTGTTTTAAGGGGCCTAACATCTAGGTTATCGGCCCCTGATGGTTTCGGTGATCGTAAAGATGAAAATGAAAAGCGAACTTAAAACTAAAACTAACTATTAACCTACATACTAGAAGAAGAAATGGAAAACTAAAGGAGAATAAGGCAAATAAAGGACAGGAGGAAAATAAATGCCCTCAACCCTCGAAGAAGGCGGATTGAGGGACTTGGAAGGAAGGAGAGCCATGAAAGGCAGATAGGAAAGTGAAAGAGGAGAGGGTCCGCCCCAAAGGTAAGGGACAAAAAGGGAAAACGGACCCAGCTCAGGAATCCCTCGGGGTCGCCAACTCCCGAACTCACCAGCCGTGAGCCCCTGAGGGTGTAGCATTATCTAGGGTGCACCAAAAGTGGTGGGGCTACATACACCCGGCCTCCTTGAGGGCCTTAAGCAGAAGGCAGGAGATAACATGAAAAGAAAAAGAAGGCTGACCCCTCGCAGAAGGAGGGAATCAGAAAAGATGAGACAAGGGCCAATTAAGGCGGGAAAGGAAGTGACTCCCTAGGCCTCGGATGCCCTAATACCGTCGGGGTCGGAAGAGAACAAGAGTTGACCAAGTGAGGTCGACAGGAAAGAAGACAGAGAGGAGCCCGGCACAAGTAAGTGGAAGCAATGCCGGGCTCAGCTGGGGCCCCGTGGTCGCCAACCCACGCCCACTAGATATGAGCCCCTGGGGGACCTACCCTACTCTTAACCCTAATAATTACAGTAATAGTCGTGACGGGCAACGCATTCCCACATTTCCCAGTCGGCAACTAAGAATACGGCATGCGATTGATCATATCACAGAGGCCATATTACAGCACAGTGTATACCCTGCGTTTCGTCCAGTAGTGGGTGGTTGTAAGCCGAATCCTGCATTCCTGCCGCGGCTTCGTCAGGACGCGGAGTCATTTCCAATTCATAGGGAGCAACTCATTTTATGTTTAACGGTACTGAGACGTTAAGGCGTATCATGAAAGGGTTTGTATTCGCAACGGAAAATATATCTTTGCATCCTGAACAAGAAGTTCCGTAACGAAATAAAGAGCCTACTTTTCTTAAAATTTAAGATTCATGCTAATGATTAATCTATATGGATCTACCTAGAATAATGACGAAATTAAGTTGGTAATATCGAAATGTCTAATTAGTTCGAAATACTGTATAGGCTACCTGGCATAATGTAGCCTAATAGAGAACTACAGTTGGCAGCCCTGGTGACTGAATATATTCTTAGTTCCATCTCTTAAGGTACAGAATACAAAATTTGGTTGAAGTACAATGGATGCAGTTAAACATTGGATCTAACAGCGCGTAAAATCATGTTGGCAACAATGACATACATGTATTGGTCAGAAATAATCTGAAATAATATGATCTATTGTTGTGTCAATTTTGAATGAGGTCCATTAGTTAGTATAGAAGTTACATGCATTTTAAAATTGGACCTATCAGCAGGCTTAGAATCATGTTGGCAGCACTGGCGTAGTTACTACAAATTAAACTAGAATGACAGGTACTATACGTGTGCAAAGTTTAGAGCTATTGGCTTGCATACTTTCTGATATATTGATATTACGGTAACAAAAATAGAGACAGTATTTATTAACAGTTGGCAGCCCTGGTTACTCTTAAGAATCGGCATAGTCATATCTGTTATGGTACACATAGCACACACGAAATTTGGTTGAAATCGAAATGATAGTATAGAAGTTACATGTATTTTAAGTTGGACTTCTCAGCAGGCTTAGAATCATGCTGGTAGCACTGACGTATATAAGTTACTCCAAATTAATATAGAATGTCAGGTACTATACGTTTATATAGTTTAAAGCTGTCAGCTTGCATACTTTCTGATATATGGGTATTTGGATTTTAAAAAATTGAGAGCATTTATTAACAGTTGGCAGCCCTGGTGGCTCTTAAGAATACGCTCAATCATATCTGTTTATGTACACATAGCACATACGAAATTTGGTTGAATTTCAATTGATAGTGTAGAAGGTCTATGCATTTAAAAATTAGACCTATCAACAGGCTTATAATCATTTTGGCAACACTGCCATGTATGGCCTCCTGGAAATTAAACTGCAATATTTTTATCTATACGTGTGCCAATTTTGACTTAGCTCTCATTCATACCTTCCAAGATATCCAACATGGAGCTCAAATTTCAATTGCGATTTTTCAGCAGTTGGTAGCACTGACATCATTTTCAAATGTGGCCGTGCGATATTCAGGTATAGATCTTTACTCCTACCAAATTTTGTTTCGATTGCTGCAGCCGTTTAGGAGTTGATAGGGGGGAGGGGACACACACAGACAGACAGACAGACAGACAGACAGACAGACAGACAGAAGGACAGACAGACACACATTTGCCAGATCTCATAAGTCTACTTTTCCTCATTTTTGCAAAATGTGAAAAGTAGGCTAAAAATAAGTGCTTTGCAGATCGATGCTGCTCATTGGAATATACGGCGTAGAAATGTCCAATAATATTATCAGCCACTGCACCAGCTCAAAACAAAATTGTATTTATATTAATATTCGACAATTCTTCATCTTAATTTTCTTCTAAATTAAGCAGAGTTCAATATTTGGTCTTAGAAAAGTCTGCGCGGTTGCGTACATGCAATATATTAATTTCTCCATCGCCATGCACACCACTGACGTTACTTATTGCTGTTTTAAGGGACGGAACAGCTGCTGTAGGTCATCTGTCCTTACAACTGACGTCCCATGAGAGGAATTGGAAAACAAAGTTGAGTGGTTCAATGTCCTAGCTTAATGGTCATTTTTCTCCTGGTTAATTAAACACACGGTCCAGAAAAATATTGGATTGTTACTTTAGTTTCAGTCTTTGGATACATTTCCCAACTCTAGTACCAATAGTAATATAGGTTTTAAATAAATCCCTTAATCTGAAATGATTTGCGCACGAACCCAAGTACCTAGAGATGTTGATCGTATTTAATGAACCAGTTATAATAATTATTATACTGCACCTAAACATAGGCTACAGATTATTCAAATGTTAGCATTGTTTTCTCAGTTCAGTATACGAGAAGATGAACAATTCCGCATGCATTTCTTCTATCTACGTTTGACATCAGAATCATCCCACCCTTTCGCAAGATATTTAGCTAGCAATGATAATTTTTCACATAGTGCGAAAGTGAATTACTAGGGAACGAGGACTCCCTGTTCTGTCCCTTCTATCAACTATAAAGTGAATTACTGTGTGGACGCTACTTTAAAATGTTTTTTACTTACCTGCCTGCACGGCATACGAATTTATACGTCTAGCTAGACAATATATTAATTTCAGACACTAACACCTCTAAATATCTAAGCTCGACATGACGCACCAAACTTGACACTCTTGAGTAGCTGACCAAACACACCAGGGCAGCCGAGGCTCTCGTGGCCTTGGCGAAATAAGTGAAGAGATGAGAAAGTTATTTGAAGGATTGGTGCATAAGCCGAATAAGCTAAATTTAGAATAATGGTATGCTCTCTCTGTCTTCAGGTATATTCCCCAGGGGCTCACTTCTAGTGGGCGTGGGTTGGCGACCACGGGGCCCCAGCTGAGTCCGGCATTGCTTCCACTTACTTGTGCCGGGCTCCTCTCTGTCTTCTTTCCTGTCGACCTCACTTGGTCAACTCTTGTTCTCTTCCGACCCCGACGGTATTAGGGTATCCGAGGCCTAGGGAGTCTCTTC
Source organism: Meconema thalassinum (assembly GCA_946902985.2). Taxonomy (NCBI): domain Eukaryota; kingdom Metazoa; phylum Arthropoda; class Insecta; order Orthoptera; family Tettigoniidae; genus Meconema; species Meconema thalassinum. The sequence goes on along the minus strand of OX336392.1, from coordinate 513,659,621 downwards.
CTTTCCCGCCTTAATTGGCCCTTGTCTCATCTTTTCTGATTCCCTCCTTCTGCGAGGGGTCAGCCTTCTTTTTCTTTTCCTTTTACCTCCTGCTTTGTGGTAAGTGAAAGACTCCCTAAGCCTCGGATAACCTAATACCATCGGGGTCGGAAGAGAACAAGATTTGACCAAGGGAGGTCGACAGGAAAGAAGACGGAGAGGAGCCCGGCACAAGTGGAAGCAATGCCGGACTCAGCTGGGGTCCCGTGGTCGCCAACCCACGTCCCACTAGATGTGAGCCCCTGGGGGGGGGGGGGGCTTGTTTTATATCAATGTTTTATTTCTGTTGGAAAACTGGGATGTTTTGACACATTCCTTTCAATTAGCAGCTGTGGAAAATAAATTAAAATCCGCAGAAATGATTCTTCAAGAAATAAATAATTCGTATACTAAAGCCTACATGTTTTTCTAAAATATGCCATGGTTTTCTTCAAAAGTCTTAATGCCCTTTTCCAATCAAGGAAAATATTAATTCACAAACTTTCAGAGGCTTCCTTGAGCTTATTACAGACCATAGGTCAGAACTTTCTAAAACCTGGGGTGCTCACTGAGATTAAGAAGATCCAATAGCTTCAATCCTGCCATTATCTCTGATTAGAATCAGTGTCCATAATGTCCACGACTTATGCCGTGTTTTATTATATCAAATTCGACGCGTTTCGAAAGAAACCATGTCTTTCTTCTTCAGGAATAAACAGAAATACGACAAATGATTGCTAAGAGAAAGCAACAAATAACCTATAAAAGGTGCCCAACGATGGACGCCATTATAGCCCCATGTTAGGGACAACGAAATGCAGCAGTGTATTTATTACTTTCTCAGGGTTCTGATAATAGGTAGCCAGGATTCACTAAGATTGTAGCCGGTGTCGCGGTTGAAATTATTTGGGTGTTCAAGTATTTCAACCGCCTCCCTGATGATTCTGGGACGATATTGCTTTATACGGGCAAGAACATCCACTCCTTGGAACAAGACAACATGGCCAGAAAGCATGATCAGCAACAGCTGATTTACCAGGTTGAATGATCCTGATGCATCTATTAAGTTCCTTAATGCGAGTACATATTGTTCTCGAAGTCTGCCCGATGTAAGTGATAATAATAGAATCAGTGTATCTTCGGCCCGAGTGTGAACAGTTGCTACAAAGTCTCCCTAGATAATGGGAAAAGGACGTTCATCAAGTTAGACTTAAATGCCTTGAATTCTATATCAAAGCAACTGAAGAAATGATGAAACATCTGCCTACGCACAATTAATTCTTTGGAAATTTAAAATTCATAGAGCCCCGCATTGCATTTACAGCTGAAGGAAGGTCACAGGTAAATGATGTATCGTGCGTGGCATCACAATTTGGAGGGTTTGTTCTGAATTCCTTAGCAGTAGAATGGAGGAGTCTTGCCCATATAGCCTACCTGTGGATAGGAAGAAGGAACTTTCAGATATGGACTTGGATTGTATGTGGAGTGAAATTTCCAAGTTGAAAATTTTCCAGGATGAACTCTGTTTTCAAAATTAGTAAACTTGCCAACTTGGTTCTTTCCCTTCCACATTCTAATATTTTCTATCGTAGGTGATATTAAAACAAGAAAATGGAATAGAATTGGAGGTGAGAGCTTACATTCCATATGTGTTGTGAGATCTTCATTTGAAGCTAATGCTATAGACTGCAAAACTTATAAAAAGTAAAAAAAAAAAAAAAAAAAAAAAACATCTCAGTCTGCACAACAAGAAAGATGATGATGATGATTATAATTGTTGTTTTAAGGTGCCTAACCTCTAGGTTATCGGCCCCTATTTGTGTGTTTTAGGAGATTGAAACTTATGTTTTGTGTTTTTGTGAAATCTTCATTCTTTAAAAAAAGTCAAAGACTTTAAAAGAATAAAATCATGTATTAAGTGAATGTTTAAGTGTATGTTAATGATAGTTTACAAGACAGTTTTGTGTTTCGTTAAAATCAATTTTAGCGCATATGGTACTGCAATTAGAAACACATTATCGCGACCCTTGAGCACATTTTTTATTCATTATACATTTGTTTTCAAAAAAAATCAAATTTTTACGTGGGATATTTTCTAGTGAAAAGGGGCATTCCGAGAGGGAAATTGGGATTTTCAGGTTTGAGGGGTTGGCATTTTGCAATAGCCGAGCTGTAACTTGTGCAGGTTCATATTGTCGCCTGCAGACTTGCGGAGTCACGGTCCGCAGGCGTGTATCGGCGACTTGTAAATCGTAATCACGTTTTCGGTGAGTAATGCATTTATCCGTTGTTAAAATCACTATCTATATAAATAATAGAGTATATTATAACTATATTATATAATTCCATAATACCGATGATGATGATGATGATGATGATGATAATTGTTGTTTTAAGGGGCCTAACATCTAGGATGATGATGATGATGATAATTGTTGTTTTAAGGGGCCTAACATCTAGGTTATCGGCCCCTGATGGTTTGGGTGATCGTGAAGATGAAAATGAAAAGCGAACTTAAAACTAAAACTAACTAATAACCTACATGCTAGAAGAAGAAATGCAAAACTAAAGGAGAATAAGGCAAATAAAAGGACAGAAGGAAAAGAAATGCCCTCAACCCTCGGAGAAGGCGTATTGAGGGACTTGAAAGGAAGGAGAGCCATGAAAGGCATATAGGAAAGTGAAAGAGGAGAGGGTCCGCCCCAAAGGTAAGGGACAGAAGGGGAAAACGGACCCAGCTCAGGAATCCCTCGGGGTCGCCAACTCCCGGACTCACCAGCCATGAGCCCCTGAGGGTGTAGCATTATCTAGGGTGCACCAGAAGTGGTGGGGCTACATACACCCTGCCTCCTTAAGGGCCTAGAGCACAAGGCAGGAGGTAAAAGGAAGATAAAAAGAAGGCTGACCCATCGCAGAAGGAGGGTATCAGAAAAGATGAGACAAGGGCCAATTAAGGCGGGAAAGGAAGAGACTCCCTAGGCCTCGGATACCCTAATACTGTCGGGGTCGGAAGAGAACAAGAGTTGACCGAGTGAGGTCGACAGGAAAGAAGACAGAGAGGAGCCCGGCACAAGTAAGTGGAAGCAATGCCGGACTCAGCTGGGGCCCCGTGGTCGCCATTTTGTCTTATTGTTCTGTCCTTGATTATTTATAGTGGGATATGGGTGATAATATAACAGCTAAGCATAATGACACTGTACCTTCTTTTCAGGCAGCTATTGCGATTTATTCCTAGAGCTGAGGATGCGATCGAACAGTGGTTGGATGACGATGAAGTTGGCGCGAGTGATGACAGTGATGAGAACGACGTGAATAGATGATGGTGATTAGGATAATTGTTGTTTTAAGGGGCATAACATCTAGGTTATCGGCCCCTGATGGTTTGGTTAATCGTGAAATGAAAATGAACCTATAATAAATTAAAACTAACTACAGCTTACAAACTAGAAGAAAAGGAAAAAAAAAGGGAGTAAGGGAAATAATGGAAAGGGGGAAATAAATGCTCTCAACCTTCTAAAATGAGAATTGAGGGACATGGAAGGAAGGAGAGCGATGAAAGGCAGATAGGAAAGAGGAGAGGACCCGCCCCAAAGGCAATGGGAAAAGGGGGGAGAAACCGGACTCAGCTCAGGAATCCCTCGGGGGCGCCAACTCCCGAACTCACCAGCTGTGAGCCCTTGAGGGTGTAGCACTATCCAGGGTTCACCAGAAGTGGTGGGGCTACACACACCCTACCTCCTTGAGGGCAAGAGATATAATGAAAAGAAAAAGGTCTGATCCCTCGAAGAGTGAGGGATCACGAAACATGAGACAAGGGCCAATTTCGACGGGAAATGAAGAAACTCTCTAGGCCTCGGATACCCTAATACCGTCGGGGTCGGAAGAGAACAAGAGTTGACCAAGAGAGGTCGACAGGAAAGAAAGAAGACGGAGAGGAGCCCGGTACTAGTAAGTGGAAGCAATGCCGGACTCAGCTGGGGTCCCGTGGTCGCTAACCCACGTCTCACTAGGTTGAGCCCTTGGCCGGCGCCTTAATAGGCCCTTGTCTCATCTTTCCTGTTCCCTCATTCTTCAAGGGATCAGACCTCTTCTTTTGCTATTCATGACATTTCCTTATTTCTGCTCAAGGCCCTCAAGGAGGCAGGGTGTGTGTAATCCCAGTACTTATGGTGCACCCGTGACAGTGCTAAGCCCTGAAGGGCTCACGGCTGGTAAGCTCGTGACTTGGTGACCCCGAGGGATTCCTGAACTGGGTCCGTTCTTTCACTTCTTCCATTGATTGTTGGGCGGAGCCTCTCCTTTTCCCCTTTCCTATCTGTCTTTGGTTGGTTGGTTCCTCAGTTTAGGGGCTGCGACAACGCGGTCATGTAGCCTCGTGTACTTTGGGTGAGTGTAGAATCTGTGTGATAACCGGTGTTAATTGTGATGGCTGTATTAGTGTGTGTATCTGTTTTTTAATTCAAGTAAGGACTGCAACTTTGAATTTTTCAAATAGTTCCTACTTTTGCCGCCAAACGCCACCGTCAACGACTACTAGGCCTAGTTCATAACTTAGCTACTAGACGCCACCGCAGTTGGCTCTAGACAACGAACGTATAAACCTAAGAGCTTCACACAGGTGTAATTAGTTGAAGGTTCTTTAACATGCCATAAATCTATGACATGGGACCGCCGGCTTTACTTCCCCTGAGGGATTTTAACGCCCTTAAAAATCCGACGGCTTCGGCCGGGTTTGAACCCGCTATCTTGGGAATAGAAGCTCAGCATGCTACCAACTACGCCACCGAAGCCGCTATCTGTCTTTCATGGCTCTACCCTTTTCCAAGTCCCTTTGACTGTATTCTTCTATTATTCATTTTCTTTTCTTTTGTCTTTTGTTCTTCTAGTACGTATAGATACCGGCGTTTAGCTGCACACTTAATCTTGAGAGCTCAGTGGAAGGAGAAGGGTGTAGAGCGGTGCGGGGAACGTGCCGAATGAACATTGACGCGCGTGACAGTAGGTTCTCACAAACACGCTTGGCGTATACAGATGGAGTGGGATGGGGAAGTGCAGAGCTAACTGCCGGTAAAGTAAGTTAGTTTTAAGTCTGTAGTCGGTTTTAGTTCTAGTTTCTCCTTTCACAACCTTCCAATAAGGGTCGATAACCTCGATTTTAGGCCCCTTAAAACTGATGCTAAGCCGCACGATTTTATTAGATTACATAGTATAACACATAGCAACTGCATTATCTCTGTTGACTCACACAGATAACGTATCCTACACTTCTAGAAATATCAGTGCAAGTCATGTCGAAAGATAACAACATTATATGAGTGAATCTTATCTGACTGCGAGCAAGGGGTGACTTTGTGAAGTAATAATAATATCGTATGGCCTCGGGTGCCTGGTGCAAGCTTTGTTAATTGACACCCAGAGGGTAGCTTGCATGTCGAATTTCGTCGTTCCTTTGAACGCTATGAAAGTCAAGAAGGTTAGATATCTAAACTCCTTGACACTACAGCGCTTTCAAGTAGAGAATGGAGGAACTTTGTGTTGGCGGAAAATCCAGAGATTAATTTTGCCATTGAACACGGCCTACTGAATTCCAATGGGTTCTTTAACATGCCAACAACGTATGACATGAGTATCGTGATTTTTGTCGCCTTCAAAAATCACTTACCATGGCCAGGGGCGAACCTGCAATCTTGGGGTTGGTAGTCCGACACTATAACCACTCACCCACCGTGGCAAGCTACTTTGTGAAGTACATGCAGACTACGGCAATACCCGTCCTTGACGGCTTTATAGAGTTAATGATGATGATGATGATAATTGTTATTTTAAGGGTCCTAACATCTGCGTTATCGGCCCCTAAACTCATAGTGTTGACTAAAGGTAGTTACTGAGGACAACTCTGACATGAACATGGAGGAGAGTTTTGCCCTCTAAATCCCCAATAGTGTAGTAAACTATAGACTAGCCTACTTAATTCTTCACTGTGTTAGTATTTTTTCATTTTTGTTTATTTATTTATTTATTTATTTATTTATTTATTTATATATTTTATGTTCGACGATGCCGAAATGTAGCCTAAATATTATATGTCAGAAAACTGTATCATAATGACGGTCATTATAACACTATTTTTCATTATGAAACAGTTTCTCCCACCAATCATAGCTCAAGAAACAGTTGTGTGACCAATTAGGTAAGGATAGCATCGCACCTGCGCTCACTTCCACGGCCTCCTATTTAAAATTTCACTGCGTGGCCTAGTGCCATAGTGGGGTATTTCGGGAAACCATGGTCAAATACAGGGTATTCTCTGCGTCCCATGCGCTCTGTTCAGTACAGTACATAAAACAGGCAAAATCTCGACGGGTATTTATGAATATGTATGTTCGTACATAAAATAGTTATAATTATCGTCGAACATAAACAGTCGTATGCAACTCGCCTATAATGGTAATGAAGACACTCGTATGGAAATTATAAAACTGGCTTCGCTCGTTTTATAAACATACTCGTGTCTTAATTATTGCCATTATAGGCTCGTTGCATAATGTACTATTATAGTGCTAACAGGTTACAACCATATTATGAGAAACCTCAAAATAATATACACTTAATAATAATCCTGGTTCAGTCATCTGGCATTTGAGACTGCGCAAATGCGAGGGATCCCGAGTAGTTAAAAGGGACGTAAACCAATAACATTATTATTAGGTTGTTACTGTAATAATGCAGTAATAAGAAAATAATAATACAATAATTATAACGATACTAAATTGTTAAATTATTGTTATTTTATTCTTATTATTAACATTATTATTTTAGCATAAGGAAATTATTACGTGTATATTTCTTTTGATAACTGTTAGAAGCACTGTAAAATAAAACGTAAAATAAATTAAAATAAAATGAAATACATAAATACTGTAGGCCTATATAATAAATAAATATGATAATATTGTTGTTTTAAGAGACCTAATATCTGGGTTATCAGCCGTAAATGGTTTGGGTGGTAGTGAAAATTAATGGAAACTAACGACATACTTACAACTGAAATTACTGCAGGCCTACATACTAAAAAAAAATGAAAACAAAGGAACCCGGAAATTAAAAGATAGTAGGAAAAGAAATGTCCTTAACCCTCGAAGAATGAGCAGGTATTTGTAAGGAAGGAGAGCCGTGAAAGGCAGATAGGAAAGGGACGGAAAAAATGGAAAAAAGGAAAAACGTACCCAGCTCAGCCATCTCTTGGGGTTTCCAACTCCCAAACCCACCAGCTGTGAGCCCTTGAAGGTGTAGTACTATCCAGGGTGCACCCTAAGTGGTGGGGCTACACATACCCTGCCTCCTTAGAGCCTTAAGCAGAAGACAGAACATACCACAAAAAGAAAAAGTAGGCTGAATAAGGGTATCACGAAAGACGAGCAAGGACCAATTTAGGCGGGAAAATGAAATGCTCGCTAGGCCTCGGATACCCTAATACCATCGGGGTCGGAGAGCAGGAGATTCTGGTTCGAGTCCCGACTGCCTCATTTTCAAGTCTTACTCAAGAGATATGACCGCTCCAAGGGGAGTTATTCTACCAGTTCTGCATATATGTTATGATGATGATGATGATGATGATGATAATTGTGTTTTAAGGTTATCGGCCCCTAATGGTTTGGGTGATCGTGAAGATGAAAATGAAATGTAAACTTATAACTAAAACTAATAACTTATATACTAGAAGAAGAAATGGAAAACTAAAGAAGAAAAAGGAAAATCAAGGACAGGAGGAAAAGAAATGCCCTCAACCCTCGAAGAATGCGGATTGAGGGACTTGGAAAGAAGGAGAGCCATGAAAGGCAGATAGGAAAGGGAAAGAGGAGTGGGTCCGCCCCACAGGTAAGGGATAAAAGGGGGAAAACCGGACCTAGCTCAGGAATCCCTCTGGGTTGCCAATTCCCGAACTCATCAGCCGTGAGCCCCTGAGGGTGTAGCAATATCCAGGGTGCACCCAAAGTGGTGGGGCTACATACACCCTACCTCCTTGAGGGCCTTGAGCAGAAGGCAGGAGATAACATGAAAAGAAAAAGAAGGCTGACCCCTCGCAGAAGGAAGGAATCAGAAAAGATGAGACAAGGGCCAATTAAGGCGGGAAAGGATGAGACTCCCTAGGCCTCGGATACCCTAATACCGTCGGGGTCGGAAGAGAACAAGAGTTGACCAAGGGAGGTCGACAGGAAAGAAGACGGAGAGGAGCCCGGCACAAGTAAGTGGAAGCAATGCCGGACTCAGCTGGTGTCCCGTGGTCGCCAACCCACGTCCCACTAGATGTGAGCCCCTGGGGGATGGATATATTATGTTAAGAGGGGCAGATGACCTAGTAGTCCCGCCCCTTAAAACAACATTAACTAACTAACCGAATAGGCTAACTTTTTCCTGCTTGAAGCCGTTGACGTAGCTTCTTACAGTTCCCAAGTGGTACCCGAGGCTAGAGCGCGCATGTCGTTAGTCACTTGTCCTCCACTGGAGCCAATTGGACGGCCGGCCGGGGGCAGATGCATTATGCATAGTCCCGCTTTATCCCGTTCCTCGCTGCTCGTGGGAGCTCGTCACTATGTCCAGTATTTCGGATTTAGAACACGTTTTCTGTTTACAGAGCGCAGCTGCTAGAGACATTAAATCACACGCTAATCGGGTTACACGGAAAGTTAACTTGGAATTTGTAGCCACGTACTTTCGATTAGGATGTTATTTCACAAAGTTTAGAGTGCCCAACTGCGAGGTTATCGGCCTTTGGCGTGAAATAGGTCGTTCAAACAGAAGTTAAATGTTAGTACAGTCGAACCTCGTTTGTGCGTTTTTCAAGAAACGCGCCAAATATGACGCAGAACTGAGAAATGCACAACTGCAACGCATTAGTTTTGGTGGTAGTGATTGTTGTTTCAAGGGGCGAAACATCTAGGTCATCTTCCGCTAATAATAGTAAGGATGAAACTGAATACTGTTACTACTACTACTGACATATAAATATACAATTTATATTCAGCACCCACTATAAACCATAAAGGAACCCAAATGAAATGAAGATTCCATACATGAACTGGAAGGCGGAAATAAAACTGCTGGCGAGTCAACCTAATAGCATTATTTATAAGTAGATTTGAGTACAAACATGTTTTTAAATAACACTATCCATTTATTAGCTTGCCACGGTGGGTGAGTGGTTAGCGTGTCGGTCTACTAACCCCAAGATTGCAAGTTCGCTCCTGGCCGTGGTAAGTGATTTTTGAAAGTCGGCAAAAATACGACAAAAATATTTCAAAGAACCCATTTGAATTCAGACTCATAATGGCAAAATTAATCTCGGGAGTTTCCGCCGACACAAAGTTCCTCATTTCTCTACTAGAAAGCGCTATAGTGTTCAAGGAGTTTATATATCTAACCTCCTTGACTTTCATAGTGATTCAAGGAACAACGAAATTCGACATGCAAGCACCCTCTGGGTGTCAAATTACAAAGCTTGCACCCGGCACCGAGGCCATACGATATTATTATTATTATTATTATCCATTTATTGTTTCAATGAAACTCGGCAAGACCTATTCAAACAAGTACCGCACTGTACTATTCTAATAAACACCCAATAGATGCTCAGAGTGGTGGGGCTACACACACCCTGCCTCCTCTAGATCCTTGAGCAGAAGGCAGAAGATATCATGAAGAGATAAGAAGAGATCTGACCCCTCGAAGAATGAGGGTATCAGGAAAGACGAGACAAGGGCCAATTAAGGCGGGAAAGTGAAAGACTTCCTAGGCCTCGGATATCCTAATACCGACGCGTCGGGGTCGGAAGAGAACAAGAGTTGACCATGGGAGGTCGATAGGAAAGATGACAGAGACGGCACAAGCAGGGGCGGATCTAGGGGAGGGCGAGCACCCAGGGCCCCCCGGTACGGGGCCCCGCATCATGAATTGTTTTAAATTTAATTGATTAATTAATTTTACTTTTCAAACTTTTCAAACTAATTTATAATTCGTATTCCTTTTTCAGTGCAGCTTTGGAACGTGATCGTTTAGCAAGTTTAGATTTCAGTGAAATGATAAAAGACTTCAGCCGGGAAAAAAAAGTCGTAAAGTAATATTTTAATATTTCATAGTTTACATAATCTTCTTCAAGGGGACTTAAAGGTTTCTTTCATATTATTTAAAAAATGTACTGTATTGTATTGAAAATATTGTAACTATTCTTCATTTTATTATTATTACTATTATTACAAAACTATTTTCCATTTGTTTTGATTTTTTAAATTTCCTCTTGTTGTGGGCCCCACCTTATCATATCGCCCGGGGCCCCGCAAGGCCTGGATCCGCCACTGGGCACAAGTAAGAGGAAACAGCTGGGGTCTCGTGGTAGCTAACCCACGTTCCACTTGGATATTTCACTCTTTAAGACAACAACAGCTCCGCCATGAGTTGGGGGTTCTTGTCAATCCACGTTCCACTATTCGAAAGCTCCTTGGGAGCAGTACAATAATAATAATAATAATAATAATAATAATAATAATAATAATAATAGCTCTCACTAAGGTGCACCGGGTTCGATTCCCTGTAAATGTATGTGGGATTTTCGAGGTGAAGTATCACAGCCCGTGTTTCGGATTCCACTTTAAAATACAGGCCACGTGGCTACTGATCGCGAGATTAACGTTCACGTAAATCTACACGTATTTTTCCTTCGTTTAATATTATTAATAATAATACGTTCATCATTCACCGCTCAGTGACCCGCTTAAGCGTGACTGGATTCTGGCGCATGCGTCCTACAAGTTGGGAATTCATGGAGGGGGATCTGACTGTTTTTATAATAGGTCCCCAGCCACGATAATTTGGCGCGAACAGCTTGCGAACAGCTGGTGATGGTTACGAGTAAACGAAGCGCTGGGAGACGCCCCGCGGCTATCGCACACTTTGGACTGAGCATCAAGGACAGCAAGGCTGCAAGGGAAGCGCCAAGTCACTGTGAGTTGGCAGCAATGTCGAGTGCCTATTAGAGTGTCCGTGTTATCTCAGCGCAGTGTTGTATAAACCGCGCGAGCCGCCGCCTGTTATCACACCGCAGTCACAAGCAACATGGTGAAGACCAAGAAGTTCATCCTCGCCAAACATTTCGAGGGCGAGCCCAAAGAGTCAGATTTACAGCTGGTGGAAGAAGAACTACCGCCTCTCAAGGATGGAGAGATCCTGTGTGAAGCCGTGTGGTTCAGTGTGGATCCTTACATGAGGCCGTACACCAACACACTACCCACTGGCATTACCATGATAGGCTCTCAAGTCGCCAAAATAGTTGAGAGCCGCAATAAAGGCTTCCCTATTGGGAAGTACGTCTTGGGGTACCTAGGTTGGCAGACGAAGACGGTCTTTAACCCACAGCAGCAGAGTTCAACAAACATGGCCCCGACGTACCTGCTCCCAGATTTCGGTGATCTACCGCTGTCGCTAGCACTTGGGGTGATCGGCATGCCTGGAAACACGGCCTACTTCGGGTTCCTGGAGATCTGCGCCCCCAAACCGGGAGACGTGGTGGTGGTGAGTGGAGCTGCAGGGGCGGTAGGCAGCCTGGTGGGGCAGATCGCTCGCATTAAGGGCTGCAAGGTCATAGGCTTCGCCGGCTCTGACGACAAGGTTCGTTGGCTCAAAGACGAGCTTCACTTTGACGCCGCCTACAACTACAAGAAGACTGATGTCGACACGGCGCTCAAGGAGGCGGCACCTAAAGGCGTGGATTGTTACTTCGACAATGTGGGAGGTACCATGAGCAGCGTAGTTTTGAGCCATATGAACTCTCGCGGACGTATCTCCGTGTGTGGTTCCATCAGTTCGTACAACGCAGATTCCAAGCAGGTGCCCCTAGCACCAGCGATTCAAGGAAGTATGGTGTTCAAGGAGCTCAAGATGGAAGGCTTCATCGTACATCGCTGGTTAGACCGCTGGATGGAAGGTCTTCATCAGATGAAGGAATGGGTGAAGAGCAAGCAGATCATCACCCGGGAGACCATCACTGAAGGTTTCGAGAACATGCCCAAAGCGTTCATCGGCATGCTCCGAGGTGAGAATACGGGAAAGGCTGTTGTGAAGGCTTAGTGCAGTTAGGTCCTTGTTGATGTTTGCTAGACAGGACATGAGTTCGTGATAGTCGATTGCTGTAATCTCGCTGAATTATAGTAAATTGATTGAAACGAATCTGTTGATCTCTTGTGTGTATATACCATTCCAAAGTTAAATCTCGTACAATCTGCCTTGGTTATTGTTTCTAATAATAGCGTAGCTCCACCTCCAGTGTTACCAACTAAGCTTTAAAAAAATCGGTAAGTAGTAGTCTAGTCAATAGTTGCTTGATTTCTATGTTGTCAATAGATAAAATATATTTTTGTCGCTATCAGGAAGTTTAAAAAGCCGATAAATTCCTATGTAAACATTACTAAATTTTAAAAATTAAATACTTAAATCAATACTTAATTGTCTATATTTTACAGACTATGTGTACATGTTTCAAAACTCATTGGTTTCTTCTTCAGCACGTATATATAACTTATCCTAAGTAGACTTAACTAAGAAATGAATATCCTTAAAATAAGAATTAATTAAGAAAAAACATTAAACATAATCCTGTGAAAATATCTTTGAAAAACCCGTATTATAATAGTAGGCTAATAATATTCTTCATTTGGTAAACCTCTTCTTCAAAATAGCTATTAAAAGTCTTCTTCCTTTTGTTCTATGAAAATATGTATTGTAGGTTATCATGTGTGCCGCTGAATAGTAACAATAGTTTTCTTTTGGTTAGTTAAATATCATCTTCTAAATAAATAGTAAAAGTTCGGCGAATATTATAACATAAGAGTTTTAATTATTCTATCAATACGGATTTACACAATTTGCTATTATGAAGTTAAAAAAGTTGTAGACATATTTTCGGATTTTTTTTTGGTCGCTAAATTGGTAACACCGTTTGTCCCAGAGCCTCAACAAACACTGTATGCGTGTATGTTAGTTCTCGAGCCTAGAGGCAATACTCCAAGGAAGGAATAGAGTAAGCTCGTAATATACTGTGCCTACGGCCCCGATTTTATAGGTCAGTAGGAACCACCTACTGTCAGGATAATTTATATTGCTAGTTCGTTAGTTATTGTTGCTTTAAGCAGCAGAACAGCGAGGTCATCTGACCAGATTTATACTGTCAATGATGCTGATGTTTGTATCTTTCAGCCACATTTCACCGAATTTTCTTTAGAAGTGTTAATATTTCTGAAACCAAATACAGTAACTTAATATTTCTTTATCTCCTTGACGTAAGGATGTTGATATTTTTTTAAATTAACAAAAATGAAATTTGAAGAATAAAATAACTTAATAACAATTAGATTTATAAATAAATAAGCATGATTAAATTAGTAATAAATATGCTTATAAAAATTACACTTTTAATAATTATATAATCTCAAAATGAGATAACTTAACTAAAATAATATAAAAATGAAATAATAATAATCATCATCATAAAATTAGGCTAAAATAATTAATTAAATTTCAATAAATACAAATAAAATACCGTATCCTCAATAATATTCTGCCCATAAAGGAGTTAAAAATGAGTGCGCTGATGCTTCGTTTGAGCTACGGAGCATTTCGTCTCTCCTCTTGTCTTATGTTCTAACCCAGATAACTGTTAACTCAGTCAGACTATTGTCAGTATTAAAAACATTTTAACCTATGATCACAATGTTAGAGAGTTCGCCTCGTTACGTAGCGGCTAGTATTCTTGGCTGTCACCCCGGAGACCCCGGTTCAATTCCTGGTTCTGCCAAGAAATGCAATTCTGGTCTGAAGGTTGGAAGTACATTCAACCTCGTGAGGCAAAACTTAGAAGAGGCGGATTCGATTCCTACGTCAGCCATCCTGGAAGTGGTGTTCTGTGGTTTCCCACCTCTACTTCAGGCAAATGCCGGGATGCTATCTAACTTAAGGCCACACGTCCGTTTCCTACTCAAATCCTACCTGGTTGCAAATACACACACAAGTACACGTCGCAAAGCCCCTACCGAATTACCAACAACAACAACAGCGTAAAGTAATTGCTTTTCAGTCGATCAACACGTTAATATTCGCAATTAAATTGGGCGGGGAATGAAAACTTATCTACTCACGCCTACAAACTTACCAACAAAAAAATAACGCGGATTAATATTATACACTTTTTTATACTTCTCATAAGTTGCTTGTTGGTGTTGCTCATTTTTAGGAGCTTTGTGACTTCGTGGTCATGTATCCCCGTGTACTTGGGTGTGTGTGGAATTTGTGTAATAACCTGTGTTATTGCGATGGCTATACTAGTGGGTGCATTTGTAGATTGGGGACAGGATTGGGAAGGAGGCGACCGTGGCCTTAAGTTAGGAATCATCCCGGCATTTGCGTGGAGTAGAAGTGCGAAACCACGGAAAACCATTTTCAGGATGGTTGAGGTAGGAATCGAACTCTCCTCTTCACAGTTTTGCCTCACGAAGCTGAGTGTACCCTGTTCAAGCCCTCAGCCCAGAATTACATTTCCGGGCGGCTATAGCCAAGAACTTCTCTTAAAGTAGAGTGGTGTGGGGGGAGAAAAAAACAAAAAGTTTTGTTGTTTTAAGGTGAGGAACCGCGAGCTCATAACACAGTTTAAGAAAGAGGTGGATTCCTAAATATGATAACGGCTTTATATTAATGAAACAAACGAAAATATACGGAATTTAAAATAATGTTATTTTATTTATTTGTTTATTTATTCATTTAAGGTATTTATTTATTTATTTATTTATTTATTTATTTAGCCTATGGCTTTTATTACCGGGGACATATTCGTCTCGACACACTTTGTAGCTGCTGCTAAGCGGACACCCATGGGGTGAGCTACAAGTACCGTCGCGTGTGGATGAGATGAGCAAGTTCAATTTCAAGTAGTTACAATTTTGGCTACCAGATGCTACTGACACCTAGCGGGGAACGTTGGAATTTGATCGCGCGTTTCTAACGAAATATAATAGTTATTAACAAGAAATGAACATCTGCCTGAATCAATACTATACAGATAAAATTAATTATTTAACTTGTTTACAGTACATGTTTCGGGGATTAATTATATTTTATCCCCTTCATCAGCTGTTGAAAAAACAAGAAAACAAAGCGTAGCACAGTAATAAGATACGTATTTAAAACCTAATATGGTGCCTGCACCATAAAATTTAGGGTATAAGAATAGAATAAAATGAAGAGAAACAGATGGTGACGGTGATCAGCTGATCATGACAAATAGTAGTTTCTTGAAATGGTAGATATGTAACACCAACCAATACTTCACCAATCCGTGTAGCTCTATAACCAATGAAGAGCCTGTATGCTTAAAGATCCAAATATAGCCTTTTCAAAACAAAGCGGCTTTAAGAAACCCGACGTGATGGAAAGTGATCATAGGTTAGTTTAAAGCATATGGTGTATGTGGTTAGGACAACGTTACATTTAGAAAGTGATTTGTCTATTGTCTATTGGTGAAGTATTGGTGTTACATATCTACCATTTCACAGAACTACTATTTGTCATGAGCAGCTGATCACCGTCACCATCTGTTTCTCTTCATTTTATTCTATTCTTATACCCTAAATTTTATGGTGCACCATATTAGATTTTAAATACGTATCTTATTACTGTGCTACGCTTTGTTTTTTGTTTTTTCAACAGCTGATGAAGGGGATAAAATATAATTAATCCCCGAAACATGTACTGTAAACAAGTTAAATAATTAATTTTATCTGTATAGTATTGATTCAGGCAGATGTTCATTTTTTGTTAATAACTATTCTAACACATCAATACGGAACCACCATGAGTCATTTAAATAATGTAACGAAATATAACCCACAAATTTGGCTTCACACTACCAATTGTAGTGGTAGGTTCTTTTACCTGCCATAAATCTGTGACATGGGCCCGCCGGCTTTACTTCCCCTCCGAAGGAAGGTATACTGAAGGATTTTGACGCCCTTAAAAACACGACCCCATCGGCCGGGTTTGAACCCGCAACCTTGGGCATAGCAGTTCAGCATGCTACCAACTACGATGAGTGTTACTTGGCTCTGTTATAATAGCGTCCTGTATGAGGTCATCATGGGGCGTGTTGGATGGGTGGCCTTGGCCTTGGCCTTGGCCTTGGTGTTACGTCAGGGTGTTGTCCGCTATCGCTGCGGTGCAGTGGAGTCACAGCCATAAAACTGTGAAACACTGTACCGGTATTGCATTTCATACCTTGCGTAGGGGCTGAGTACATAGAGGTTATATTGATGACCTACATGCAATGCCTCCTAGGAGCTCACATCTAGTGGGACATGGGTTGGCGACCATTCCGGCATTCCACTTACTTTCACCGAGCTCCTCTCCGTCTTCTTTCCTGTCGACCTCCCTTGGCCAACTCTTGTTCTCTTTATTTTATTTCCCTTACTCTTCTTTTGTTTTCATTTTCTTATTTTAGTATGTAAGCCGTGGATAGTTTTAGTTTCTAGTTAGCATTAATTTTTATAGGTTCAGGGTGCCCCAGAAGTGGTGGGGCTACACACACCCTGCCTCCTTGAGCAGAAGGCAGGAGATAACATGAAAAGAAAAATAAGGTTGACCCCTCGCAGTTGGAGGGTATCACAAAAGATGAGACAAGGGCTAATTAAGGCGGGAAAGGAAGAGACTCCCTAGGCCTCGGAAACCCTAATACTGTCGGGGTCGGAAGAGAACAAGAATTGACCAAGTGAGGTCGACAGGAAAGATAGCAGAGAGGAGCCCGGCACAAGTAAGTGGAAGCAATGCGGGTCTCAGCTGGGGTTCCGTGGTCGCCAACCCTCGTCCCACCAGATGTGAGCCCCGGGGGGGAACTGGGGATGGTACCCAGGCCTCCAGAGTGGTAGGTAAACTCTTGTTCTCTTCCGACCCCGACGGTATTAGGGTATCCGAGGCCTAGGGAGTCTCTTCCTTTCCCGTCTTAATTGGCCCTTCTCTCATCTTTCCTGATACCCTCATTCTTCGAGGGGTCAGCCCTCTTGTTTCTCTTTTCCTAATATCTCCTGCCTTCTGGTGAAGGCCCAAAAGGAGGCAGGGTGTATGAAGCCCCACCACTTCTGGTGCACCCTGGATATTGCTACACCCTCAAGGACTCACGGCTGGTGAGCTCGGGATTTGGCGACCCCGAGGGATTTCTGAGCTGAGTCAAATTTCCGCACCTTTTTCCATTGGATTTGGGGCGGACCCTATCCTCTTTCCCTTTCCTCTCTGCCTTTCTCAGCTCTCCTTCCTTTCAAGTCCCTCAATTCTCATTCTTCGAGGATTGAGGGCATTTCCTTTCCTCCTGTCTTTTATTTACATTCCTCTCCTTTTTGTTTCCCATTTCCTATTTTAGTTTGGTAGTTAGTTCTAGTTGTAGGTTTCATTTGTTCATCTTTCATTTTCACTATCACCCAAACCATTAGGGGCCGATAACCTAGATGTTAGGCCTCTAATGCCATAATTATCATCTTCATCATCATCCCGAGTGGTACCTAAACTAAGTCTATGCGAACATTTACCAAGATTAAAATCAAACAAAAGGGTTAAAGCTCTCCGAAAGTTAAATAGTATGGGTAATTTAGATACAAAATGCCAAAAATATGGCATATTTTTGAAAATTTAACTCGTCATTTTTTTTTTGGTGTTATAAAGCCCATGTGTGATGATTTTATAGAATTTAAAAATGGCAGGATATTATTTTTTAGCATATTCTCGATATTTTGCTTAACAAGAGATATACGGTACCGTACTTTATTTCATTTACGTGTAGCCTACAGTAGGCTAAGTTAGACATACTTATGAACTTTGAGATAGCATTAACCTTTTTGTGTATCCAATTTTCCTGCCAGTATGGAGAAATTTAATTGGGTATAATTCTCACCAGCAATACGAAAACAACTTCGAAATCCTTCAAATGTTACACCCAGGCGTCAAGAGTTCTTCAAACGTAACAAATAATTGGTAAGTAACGGTAAGTAAACAATCATACTAATAATAAAATAGAAAGAAAATATCGGAAAACAGAATTTTAGCAAACGCCCAAAGAGAGAGAGAGAGAGAGAGAGAGAAAGAAAAAGGAAAGAAGTGGACAGAAAAGATGATGATGATGATGATAAGTGTTGTTTTAAGGGGCCTAACATCTAGGTTATCGGCCCCTAATGGTTTGGGTGATAGCGATAATGAATTATAATGCCATGAAACCTACAACTAGATACGGACTTGACAACTAACTTATATGATGATGATGATAATTGTTGTTTTAAGGGGCCTAACATCTAGGTTATCGGCCCCTGATGGTTTGGGTGATCGTGAAGATGAAAATGAAAAGCGAACTTAAAACTAACTACTGACCTACATACTAGAAGAAGAAATGGAAAACTAAAGGAGAATAAGGCAAATAAAAGGACATAAGGAAGAGAAATGCCCTCAACCCTCGGAGAAGGCGGATTGAGGGACTTGGAAGGAAGGAGAGCCATGAAAGGCATATAGGAAAGTGAAAGAGGAGAGGGTCCGCCCCAAAGGTAAGGGACAAAAGGGGAAAACGGACCCAGCTCAGGAATCACTCGGGGTCGCCAACTCCCGAACTCACCAGCCGTGAGGCCTTGAGGGTGTAGCACCAGAAGTGGTGGGGCTACATACACCCTGCCTCCTTGAGGGCCTTCAGCAGAAGGCAGGAGATAACATGAAAAGAAAAAAAGAAGGCTGACCCCTCGCATAAGGAGGGTACCAGGAAAGATGAGACAAGGGCAAATTAAGGCGGGAAAGGAAGTGACTCTCTAGGCCTCGGATACCCTAATACCGTCGGAGTCGGAAGAGAACAAGAGTTGACCAAGTGAGGTCGACAGGAAAGAAAACAGAAAGGAGCCCGGCACAAGTAAGTGGAAGCAATGCCGGACTGAGCTGGGGCCCCGTGGTCGCCAACCCACGTCCCACTAGATGTGTGCCCCTGGGGGGAGGAGAGAAAGAGGAAACACAGTACAGTAAATATATGAGAGGTTTTGGGGAAGAAAGAAGAAAGTGACAGAAAAGAAACCATTTAAATTTATTGTGTTCGCTCTCCTTAGGGGAATTTACGAAAATAATAATAATAATAATAATGTGTGGTCTCCGGGGAGGTCTGGAGCATTTCCTTCAATTTGGCCTGCAAGTCGTAATGAGAATGACGTGAATGGTTACGTCACAAACCCTAGTTCCCCAGCCAGCGGAATAAACCAAACGAAGTTAAAGACCCCATGACGCGGCCGGCAATTGAATCTGCGGACAGTAACGGTAAGTTTGGCAAACGTAAATGAGCGGTAAAAAGTACAGTACCGTACCTTCAACTTCTAATCGGGTTTTGTTCGGCTAGCAGCAGCAGTCTGGTGAATTCACAGCTCTTCCGCACTATCAAGAGCTCGCTGACAGGTGACATTACCGACATCGGTGGGAAAGTGCATTTCTATTATAACAAGGAATAAAATTATGGTAAATATATCTTTATTATCTGTGTCATGATTACATTTTAAAGTTCTGTGTCAAAGAATCAAGATGTCAAATTGATATAGGCTATGCAGGATTAATATTGTTACGTGCCACCCCCCTAGTGGCACTTTTTGTTAACTGGATTACGGTTGGTTGAAGCACAACACCAATTACTGCTTAAGGAAATAATTAACTTTATTGTGGCCAGAAAGATACACTACTCAACAGCAAATACAAGCAATTATTACCTTACTCCATTTTCCTCACGTCGAGAATACTTCCCCTTTCACTTGTCAACAGACCACAGTTAATCCTTTCGCTAATGAGTCCGGTCCCGTACGCTGGCTGGAAATAGCTGCACTAGGTCTGTCACTCACTGTTTTGCAACTCACCACAATGACCTATCTCGCACTAGGTAGGCACACTCGCTCAAAACAAAGGCAGTCCCCTGTAAGCTCCTCACTCCCTTCGCTGTCAAGAGAATCGGCTTAACTAGGGGTTTCGCAAGTCTCCACACTTCTGTCGCTCAGGATAAGCGCTCGCACTCGCTCGTAAAACACAACAACAACTGCTTGACGGGTCGCTCTTATATAGCAGGCCGGTGACTCAATAAATGCTTCTAGATCCATCCAGGGTTCACGGCTTCTCGAGGTTTCCATCGCTGGCTCAGTCACGAATATTCTGGACCATCCCTTTGTCCTAGTAGCCGTGTTGCATAAGGCGCACGCAATACACGAGGCAGGGCACAGCCCAGCCCTGGGGCAGTGTGACTCATGCGGCGAGCGATGACACAAACTCACAGCCGTAACACCACCCCTTCCTAAAAAGGCTGATCGTCCCGATCAATCATTGGTCCGTCTGTGTCCCTCCGTAGGCTGCCAGGCGATCTCGATGCACGATCTTCATCTTCGCCCTCGGGGTCCGCTGGATCCTGTAGACGACATCGTTGATCCGTTTCACGACTCGGTACGGGCCCTCCCAGGACTTCTGCAGTTTGGGTGACAGGCCTTTCTTCCGTAATGGGTTGAAGAGCCAGACCAGGTCGTCCTCGTGGAATCTGCCGGCATCCGTCTGCTGGTCGTATCGGGTCTTCATTCGGTCGGTCTCGATCCGCAGTTTCCTCCTCGCGAACGAGTGCACGTCCTCCAGTTGGTCGACCAGTTCTTGACAATACTGGCTTACCGGGATCGGATCATTCCCAGGTCGGCCGAAGGCAAGATCGACAGGTAGACGGAGCTCCCTCCCAAACATGGCCCGGGCTGGTGTGCACCCGGTGGCTTCATGCACGGCGGCGCGGTAGGCCAGGAGAAATAGTGGAAGATGTTTGTCCCAATCCTTCTGGTGCTCGCTGACGACTATTCGTAGATGGTTCTCGACGGTGCGATTGAATCGCTCTACCATCCCGTCGGACTGAGGGTGTAGCGGCGTTGTCCTTGTCTTCCGGATTCCCAGCAGCTGGCATAGGTTCTGGAACACCTGCGACTCGAAGTTCCTCCCTTGGTCGGAGTGCAGCTCCAGGGGTACTCCGTACCGGCTGACGAATTCCTTCTCCAGGGTCTCTGCAATCGTCGCGGCTTCTTGGTTAGGGAGCGCATACGCCTCCGGCCATTTGGTAAAGTAGTCGCTGACGACCACTATGTAGCGGTTCCCTGCCTCGCTTAACGGGAATGGCCCAGCAATATCGATGGCCACTCTCTCCATGGGGCCACCCACGTTGTAGGTCTTCAGTGGACCCCGTCGTCTACGTCCTGGGCCCTTGCTGGCTGCGCAATTCTGGCACCTCGCGCAGTGGTTCTCCACGTCTGTTCGGCATCCGATCCAGTAGAACCGCTCTCTCAGCTTCTCCAGGGTCTTCTTTATCCCTAGGTGTCCACCAGATGATCCCCCATGAACTTCCTTCAGGACTTCCTCCGTCATAGCCTTTGGAACGACGACTTGTTCCCGAGATGTCTTCCCGTCGGTGCTCTCCCAGGTACGGCAGATGAGGCCATCCCTTACAATCAGCGAGTCCCACTGTGCCCAGTAGGACTTAAACTTTGGGCTGCAGTCACTCACAATGTTCCACCCGGGTCTGGGGACACAGGCCCTCTTCCATTCGGCTATCAGTCCCAGGTCATCATCTTCTGCTTGTGCCCGCGTGAAAGATTCGCGGCTCCAGCTCCCCTGAAGTTCCACGGTAGTCCTTCGGCACTGTATCCCGGTGTTCTCCTCTCTTCTGGTACAGAAGGTGCAGTCTTCGGGGCACGGTCTTCGTGACAGGGCGTCGGCGTTAGAATGCAGTTGACCTTTCCTGTGCTGAATCTCAAAGTTGTACTGTTGAAGCCTCTCTAACCACCGCGCGAGTTGACCCTCGGGCTGCTTGAAGTTCAGGAGCCACCGTAGGGATGCATGGTCGGTCCTGATGAGTAATTCTTGCCCGTACAGGTACTTGTGGAAGTGTTCAATGGTCTTCACGATGGCGAGCAGCTCCTTCCTGGTGACGCAGTAGTTCCTCTCTGGCTTTGACAAGGCCTTGCTGAAGTAGGCCACTACTCTCTCCTCGCCGTCCACTACTTGCGACAGGATCCCCCCTATGCCAAAGTCGCTGGCATCAGTATCGACGATGAACCTTGTTCCAGGTCTGGGGTAGGCCAGAATAGGCGCGGTGCACAGAGCCTGCTTGAGTTGTTCGAAGGCACTGTGGCATTCTGCTGTCCACGTGAAGAGTTGGTCCTTCTCAGTCAGTCGATGTAAAGGTTTGGCGATGTCGGCGAATCCTCTCACGAAGCGACGGTAATATGTACAGAGTCCCAGGAAGCTTCGTAGTTGGGACTTGTCCTTCGGAACTGGCCACTCCCTCACAGCTACGGTCTTCTCTGGGTCGGTGCGCACCCCTTCCTCGGAGACGATATGCCCAAGGTACTGGACCTGCTTCTGGAAGAGCTGACACTTCTTTGGGCTCAACTTCAGCTGGGCAGCCCGTAGCTTCATCAAGATCTCCTTCAGGTTGCTGTGGTGCTCCTCGAAGCTTCTTCCTAGAACGATGACGTCGTCTAGGTAGACCAGACAGGTCTTCCAGTGTAGTCCCCTCAGAATGGACTCCATTAGCCTTTCGAAGGTCGCAGGGGCGTTGCACAGACCGAATGGCATGACGGTGAACTGTCAGAGCCCGCTGCCCACAGAGAACGCCGTTTTCTCGCGGTCCTTAGGGTGGACCTCCACCTGCCAGTAGCCACTCTTCAAATCCAAGGTGGAGAACCATCTTGATCCTGATATGGTGTCCAGCGTGTCGTCGATCCGGGGTAGAGGGTAGCTGTCCTTCTTCGTGACGTCGTTCACTCGCCTGTAGTCCACGCAGAACCTGGTGGAACCGTCCTTCTTCTTCACAAGCACGACCGGAGAACTCCAAGGACTATGTGATGGCTCGATCACCCCTTGATCCTTCATCTCTTCTACCATCCGGTCGACTTCGGCTTGCTTGGCGAGCGGGACACGTCGGAATGGGGCCCTAATCGGTGCGCGGTCCCCAACGTCGATTCTGTGCTGGACCAAGCTTGTCCTGCCGAAGTCTTTGCTTCCCACGGAGAAGACATCCTGGAATTCGTGTAGCAGGTCCCGAAGTTGGCGTGATTGTTCCTCGTCTAAATGGTCCTGGGATCCTTGGTACAGCTTCTGTAGTTCTTCTGGCAGGGCGCGTCTTCTTCGGTTGTCCGTCTGCAGGTGTCCGTCCATCGTGTCTGTGATGCGGGCAATCCAGGTAACGGGCTCGCAGACTCCTAGGTTGGTGTCCCGGTGAACCGTAATATCGTAGTCGTTCAGGTTGGACAGGCGGACGTACGGCCGAGTCGTCGTGTTGATGAGAGTCTTGGCTACTAGCAATCCTTTTGCCTGGATGTCCTCATATTTGGGCTCGATGACAGCCGCCACTCCCTCAGCTGTTCCGTCGACAATTACGGCAGCGCTGACTTCCGTCCTGGCGGGAACGATGACGTCCTCTCTCAGCCTTACTCGTCGTGCGGCGACGGCCTCGTGTGCTGGTTGCAAAGCAAGTTCCTCACTTCCGAAGTGCAGAGTGTTGGTACTCAGATCCAAGATGATGTTGTTCTGGTCCAGGAAGTCCAGTCCGATGATCACTTCATTTGATACGTCAGCCACAAGCACTGGATGCTTTATCGCCCGTCGACCAATGGCGAACTCCAGTGATGCTTCGCCATGTACCGGTGCGGTCTCTCCGGTCGCGGTTATTAGCTGGAGGTTCCTTTGTGTGGGTTGCACTCTCTACTTCGGGATCACGGAGGGACTGACGATGGTCCTCGATGCTCCCGTGTCGATTAGCATGGGCCAGCTCTCTCCGTTGACGACTCCGTCGACCATCAGGCTGCTATTATCCCTCCGTAACTGCGTCACACGCACTTGGACTGCCGGGGCTTGACGACTGTCACAAGCCAACCTTTGCCCCTCAAGGCTGGCTGATACTTGATTTCCTGGGCCGCGCGGTTTCCCTACGACTGACTGTCCCGACGGAAACCCTTGGCGGCGGCGATCACCGCAGTCCTTGCTCAGATGGCCTCTCTTACGGCAGGTCCAGCAGGTCGGTAGTCCTCTTCCAGGCCGCCTCTCCAGATGTCCTTCGACTACGTTTTTGTTGGTGGTACTGCGACTCTTGAAGTACCGGCCTAGCGCCTCCATCAGTTCATCGGCCAGGGGCTTGGTCTTGCCGGCTTTGGCTGGTCCGTCGACGTCCACCTGACGCACCCTCGCGTGCATTCTAGATACCTGCTTTGCCGTCTCGAACTCAAGTGCGTGGCTCAGCGCATCTGCCAGGGTCTTATTGCGCGCGAGTCGCAGCGCCTTTTGGGTGTCCGGGTCCCGTAGCCCGTCGGTGAAGGTCTGCGTCGCTATCTGTTCCAGAAAGTTGGCCGGCGCTGTTGGGTAGGCGAGCCTTACGAGGCGTGCGATGTCCATCTCGAACTCCTGCAGGGTTTCCGCGTTCTTCTGTACCCGGGTCCGGAGCTGCATCTGATAGGCCTGCTGAAGATGGCTATCTCCATATCGGGACTCCATATGGGCGATCAGTGAAGCGTAGTCCTGAGATCCAGTCGGGATGGCCTGAAGGACGTTAAGGGCGTCACCTCTCAGCGCTACAATGAGAGCTGTAGCCTTTTCTGTGTTGTTCCAGTTATTTATGGAACAGGCAGCCTCGAACTGACGTAAGTAGGTGCTCCACGGGACCTTTCCGTCGAAGGTTGGGGGCGTCACTCTGCTATGTCCCGTTCCTGATGTCCCCGGTGTACCTATGGGCGGGCGTCGGCGCAGCTCGGCAACTTCCTCTTGTAGGGCGTTGAATCTCGCTTCCATCCCCGTCGGCGGGCGTTGGCTCAGCTCAGCAACTTCCTTTTGTAAAGCGTTGAATTTCTCTTCCACCCCCGTCAGTGGGCGTTGGCGCAGCTCGGTAACTTCCTTTTGTAAGGCGTTGAATTTCTCCTCCACCCCCATCAGCGGGCGTTGGCGCAGCTCGGCAACTTCCACTTGTAAGGCGTCGAACTTCTTTTCCACTGCCGTGACTTCCTCACGCAGACCCAGTTTTAATTTCCTTTGGCTCTCCTCTAAATTCGTCAGCAGACACTCTTCCAGATTTTTCTGGCCATCCAGAAATTTGGCGGTTAGGTCCTCTATTAACTTATTCTGGCCGTCCTTCTGGTCCTCTGCTAACTTCTTCTGGCCATCCTCCGTCTTCTTCTGGCCGTCCTCCATCTTCTTCTGGCCGTCTTCCATCTTCTTCAGGTCATCCTTTAGGTCCTTGGCTAATTTCTTCTGGCCGTCTTCCATGCCACTTAACTTTGTAGCAATGCTGCCAATTGCTCCTCCATTTTAGTTGTTTGTCTTGTAAAGGGCATGCACTCACAGGAAAGTTAGAGAAAATGACCTGCTCGGGTTTTGAAACCAGGACCGTTAGGTGTTGTGCTTGTGCTTGAGTTCGTAATCCGGCTTCTGACACCAATTGTTACGTGCCACCCCCCCTAGTGGCACTTTTTGTTAACTGGATTACGATGGGTTGAAGCACAATACCAATTACTGCTTAAGGAAATAATTAACTTTATTGTGGCCAGAAAGATACACTACTCAACAGCAAATACAAGCAATTATTACCTTACTCCATTTTCCTCACGTCGAGAATACATCCCCTTTCACTTGTCAACAGACCACAGTTAATCCTTTCGCTAATGAGTCCGGCCCCGTACGCTGGCTGGAAATAGCTGCACTAGGTCTGTCACTCACTGTTTTGCAACTCACCACAATGACCTATCTCGCACTAGGTAGGCACACTCGCTCAAAACAAAGGCAGTCCCCTGTAAGCTCCTCACTCCCTTCGCTGTCAAGAGAATCGGCTTCACTAGGGGTTTCGCAAGTCTCCACACTTCTGTCGCTCAGGATAAGCGCTCGCACTCGCTCGTAAAACAGAACAACAACTGCTTGACGGGTCGCTGTCAGCTGGCATTTGAGGGTGCGCAAATGCGAGGGAGCCGTGTTAGTAGATTTACTGGCACGTTAAAGATCCCCTTCGGGGCAAAATTCCGGCACCCCGGCGTCTCTAAAAGCCAGTGTAGTTAAAAGGGACGTAAAACCACTAACATTATTATTTGACGGGTCGCTCTTATATAGCAGGCCGGTGACTCATTAATGCTTCTAGATCCATCCAGGGTTCACGGCTTCTCGAGGTTTCCATCGCTGGCTCAGTCACGAATATTCTGGACCATCCCTTTGTCCTAGTAGCCCTGTTGCATAAGGCGCACGCAATTCACGAGGCAGGGCACAGCCCAGCCCTGGGGCAGTGTGACTCATGCGGCGAGCGATGACACAAACTCACAGCCGTAACAATATTAATATTAAAATGTTATTAACCAGAAATGATGATGATAATTTTTGTTTTAAGGGGCCTAACATCTAGGTTATCGGCCCCTTATGATGTGGGTGAACGTAAAAAAAAAAATGTAAACTATAACTAAAAACTAACAACTAACCTACAGGTCGAACATCAATTCCGCCCGATTTTCCTCAATTCCACCCGGTCCTCCAAGGGACCCAAAAATAAGTTCCTCAACTCCGCTCAGGCTTTGGCAAGGGGTCGGCAAAGGGGTTATCCCCAATGACGTAAACAAATGTCATCACCCTCCTGCTCACATACCAAGGGCCGCATCTAACACCTTACGCAGCGCATGAGTGAATTCTTGAATGCAGCTGATTTTTCCGTTCTAGGCTGGAAAACAGTATTTTCAGCATCCGCTGCTGATATCGAAAGTATTCTTTTAAGTTCAAATTATTCACCTATTATTATCTACATTTAATTTAATAATGTCTGACGAGGTCAAAAAAACATACAAACATTTAATTATGCACATGTTAAAATCAACGTATAAAATTTGTAGAAAAAAATAGAAAACTTGGCAGACTTATTTAAAAGAATATTATGGTTAATTTTAAATCGCTTGTATTTTCTGCCACATAAGTTATAATGTGCCAAAAAACGTTATGCCTGATTTAACGAAAGAGCGGACTTGACATCAGAGCGGTTGACCAATGGCACAACAATGTCTTGCGAACACCAACACGCCATCGGTCAAAGGCTTTGAAGTCAAGTCCGCTCATTCCTTAAATCAGATAATAATATCGTATGGCCTCGGGTGCCTGGTGCATGCTTTGTTAATTGACACCCAGAGGGTAGCTTGCATGTCGAATTTCGTCGTTCCTTTGAACGCTATGAAAGTCAAGGAGGTTAGATATCTAAACTCCTTGACACTACAGCGCTTTCAAGTAGAGAATGGAGGAACTTTGTGTTGGCGGAAAATCCCGAGATTAATTTTGCCATTGAACACGGCCTACTGAATTCAAATGGGTTCTTTAACATGCCAACAACGTATGACATGAGTATCGTGATTTTTGTCGCCTTCAAAAATCACTTACCATGGCCAGGGGCGAACCTGCAATCTTGGGGTTGGTAGTCCGACACTATAACCACTCACCCACCGTGGCAAGCGTTAAATCAGATATAAACATAATACATAAAGAGCTAGATATTAATCACTGTTGTTAAATAAAAATATGGGCAGGAAATTTAATAAAATAAGAAAAATCAGTAGCCTATCTTAAAATCACATAAATCTTTACTTCATTTCAAGCTATAACCCCGGCCCTTGGTATGCGAGCAGGAGGGTTATGACATTTGTTTACGTCATTGGGGAAAAGCCTGGGCGGAGTTGAGGAACTCATTTCTGGGTCCCTTGGAGGACCGGGTGGAATTGAGGTAACCCTGGCTACGTGACTGGAATTCCCGGGTGGAATAGATGCCTGCCCAACCTACACACTAGAAGAAGAAATGGAAAACAAAGGGAGAATAAGGCAAACAAAGGACAGGGGGAAGAGAAACGCCCTCAACCCTCGAAGAATCCGGATTGAGGGACCTGGAAGGAAGGAGAGCCATGAAAGGCAGATAGGAAAGTGAAAGAGGAGAGGGTCCGCCCCAGAAGTAATGGATAAAAAGGGGAAAACCGGACCCAGCTCAGAAATCCCTTGGGGTCGCCAACTCCCGAACTCACCAGCCGTGAGCCCCTGAGGGTGTAGCAATATCTAGGGTGCACCAGAACTGGTGGGGCTACACACACCCGGCCTCCTTGAGGGCCTTGAGCAGAAGGCAGGAGATAACATGAAAAGAAAAAGAAGGCTGACCCCTCGCAGAAGGAGGGTATCAGAAAATATGAGACAAGGGCCAATTAAGGCGGGAAAGGAAGTGACTCCCTAGGCCTCGGATATCCTAATACCGTCGGGGTCGGAAGAGAAAAAGTGTTGATCAAGTGAGGTCGACAGGAAAGAAGACGAAGAGGAGCCCGGCACAAGTAGGCCTATGTGGAAGCAATGCCGGACTCAGCTGGGGCCCCGTGGTCGCCAACCCACGTCCCACTATTAACCAGAAGAAAGTGGTACAAGTGCACTACTTGTTATTTAATGGATGATAATTGTTTTAAGGGGCCGTACATCGAGGTTATCGGCCACTGCCTGGAAAGAAGAGGTAACAGTTCTTAGTGATTTTTCCAATTTGGTTCATTCATTTTCAGATGCTCCTTGTGCAGACTACCTAGTTTAATAGTAGTGGAGTGGTGGTGCTTCTGCCCCACTTGACACTCCTGTGCCCAACAAACCAACATGGCCGCCGCGCGAAGTTGAAATAATTAATATCTCTCAAACGCATGGTCCGATGTTGACAAATGAGGTGTCGTTGGACTCGGGCTGACGCCCTCTTTCCAATGGACCATTCATTTCAACACCTAAATAAAACCTTTCCCTACTAGGGGGTGATATTGTAATGTTTTTAGTGAAAGTCACTTTTCAAATGCGACATGTATAATGTGCGCTGCTAAAATGAACTTAAACGTGGTTGCTCATATCGCGCATGCGTTTTACCAGATGTCGCTATGGATTAACATTTTTGTTTTTGTTTTGTACGCATGCGCACTTGGGATTTTTGTAAGAGGGCAAGCTCTGTGAAAAAAATGATTGATAAGAAGAGGTTTTGGTGGTGAGGAGAGAACTAGATAGTCGCCTACTTTCCTACGAAGTTTGCCGATATCTCTCGAACGCAAGGTCGGATATGGACATGTGACGTGTCAAATCGCTTGTCTCAAAGCCCTATATATGTTATTAATAGGTTAAAGTTTTGAGAATGAGGGAAACAGGCGTTTTGGGGGTAAAATCATGATTTTAGACTTTTTCTGATATTTCACGAATGCATGGTCGGATTTGGTCCTATGACGTGTCAAATGGCTTGTCTCGAAACCCTCTTTATTTTGGTAATAGGTTAAAGTTTTTGAGAATGAGGGAAACAGAATTTTTTGTTGTAAAACCGTGATTTTAGACTTTCTGTTATATCTCACAAACCAATAACGCCAGAGACGTATACGAGGGGTCGTAGGACTCGGGGTGACGCCCCTTTCCTCTCCCCTTTCGAATATAGTATTTATGTTTAAAAAATGCGAAAGGGTCTAACGACACTTTTGTTGAAAACATTTTAGTTTTTAAAACTTTTTCTTTTAATCTGTCTAAAATGTTCATGAAGAGTGGTTGCAGATAGAGACGATACCACTGGACACGTGTTTCAACGAAGCTATTACTGGCCACGGTGGTGATATACCAATACAGTATTCGCTATTTCGATGAGACGGCGGGTCGAGGGTTCGTTTTCCGATTTTTCCTATGATGGAATACCTAATACCTAAACCCCTGAAGGGGGTCTTTAACATGTAAACGATTATGAGTGACATGACAAATGATAATTCCTTGATCAGATGAAGTTAGCTTTAGATAGAACAAACAGAACTTGG
Source organism: Meconema thalassinum (assembly GCA_946902985.2). Lineage (NCBI taxonomy): Eukaryota > Metazoa > Arthropoda > Insecta > Orthoptera > Tettigoniidae > Meconema > Meconema thalassinum. The sequence goes on along the minus strand of OX336392.1, from coordinate 513,629,697 downwards.
TTATATGTTGCTTGAAGTGAGTATAGAAAACAAACTTGCTGGGGCAGACTGACAGGATGTGGATGTTATTTGAGCTTATTGGAATGCATTGACTTGACTTGACAACAGGGCAATGAAAAAAGCACAGAGATGCTGAGGACACTTGAAGGTCAAACGATATGGCAACTATGGTGGGAGGGGGAAGCGAGGATGATGTCGCCGATCATGTTCAATGTTCAATGAATGAATTTAAATTTTGCGAAGCATTGTTCGGAGAGGGTCATGTGACGACTTGTTTTAAGGATATTTATTTTTCCGATCTTTCTTATGGTGGTCTCATTGATTGAAATCATCCAAAACTGCTAGGGCATGGCCTTGAGATTTTATAAACTGATAATGGGATTTTGACATACAAGGTCCACTCAGAACTTGACATGATGTCATTCTTTTTATGGCTTATGAATTTCCCCAAAAAAGACCCAAAACAACAAGATCATAGACTTTTGCTTTTCTTAATATATTGCAAACCCATAATGTTAGATGTTTACTGTGAGTGACGAAACCTAGCTAGGTAAAGAAAGAATTATTGTGGGCTATATATATGGTGACTGACACGTCTTTGAACATTGGAACTTGTTTTCAGATCTGAGTGTAGTACATAGGGAGTATAGGTTGTAGGCATGGCTTGACAAACGGTGTACACAAAATTCAATTTATCGATTCAAGAATTATGAGTAGACTATCATTAATTAATTGGTTAAAGAGTGTAGCTAAAAATAAAAAAAAAGTGACTACATTAAACTAAACTGAACCAAGTCGAATCAAACCCAACTGAACCAAACCAAGCCTAAAGCAAACCAAACCTAATCAAGAACAAGCCAAGGGCTTAAGTGTAAAACTTGTGGGGGAATGCAGTCATTGGCAATGTCCAAAGAAAGGGATAACGCTCTACCTTTAGAGGGTGAGGTAAAGCTAGCGCATGGTGCTAATGCATATTCCCAAGTACATGAACCACACACACACACAACTATCCTATGCTGTTTTTATGAGTTGACTGTTAAAACTTACTCAGTGGTTACTGAGCAAGATGGTCGCTACACACAACAAGCTTTAAATACTTGAGGCTAATAATCTATACACACACACACGCACTCGCTTGTTCTAAACTAAACTGTCTCGCTGGCAGTGCTCACACAGTAGGCAAATGACAGAAATGCTTGGCTAACCGAAATACAATCATTTCCGGTTGTCTAATGATACCAGCTAGCCATTACATGCTATAGTGGTGAGCACATGCGCCTCTTGCACTGGAGATCGTAACTCGATTTCTAGCTCTAAGGCCTAGAACGAATCAAACTAAGAAAGAATGGTATGGTGACGCAGTAGTTAAACTGTTAGCCTTTCAATAAGGTAGACTAGGGTTTGATTTTGGGTTAATATACATGTCATAAACAAACAAACAAAAAAAGCGGAGATAATGTTTAAAACTGATTACACTTGTCTCTTTTCAAATTATTACTTAGATTACAAATACAAAGGTGGACTGGGTTTGATATACAGTTAATGCTGCCTATCGCATACTAGCCTGTAAGAAAGCCAAACAGGCAAAAGGCGTAGGTAGAGCAGTGGTAAAATCACTATGTGTAGAGAACTACCTAACGGTTTTATGAACTGGCAATGCTATGTCGCATAAACAGTGCAGGATACAATCCGGCAACCATAATTTTTATCTTGTGGAACAGAGAAAATGCAATTTTACCTTAATGGATAGCAAATGAGTGCAGATGAATGACCTATGCATTAGCCTACCATAGGGTTATAACCACGAGGTGGAGGTGTGACTTTTATATTTTATTGTTTAGAGACATGGCTTTTTTGTAACCAGTAGATTTAGTATTTTGTAAATATTCATTTTTGTAATTGTAAATAGTGGAAACATTTTTTTTGTAATAGTAAATGTTAAATGTATAACTAAAAGTTATTTGGGATAAGTGTGCATGTCAAGGATAAATAGCGTGGTTGTATTTGTTTTCAAAGACAGGTATGGTTGTGTGAATGTATGACTACAAATAGAATGATAGAGAGAGAGAGAGAAAGCTTGTGTATGTGTGTGTGTGTGTGTGTGTGTGTGTGGGTAGCATTGATTTTTCAACCAAAGCAAACACGGCAAGGTAGGATGGTGGGGTAATTAATGTATATAGCAAATGGTAAATAGTATACTATATTTTTTTAACACTTGTGTTTTTTTAATGCAGCAGTAGATAGGTGTTATTTTGTAAAACAGTCTTACCTACAGTAGTAGTAGTAGTAGTAGGCCTATATGTTTTTGGAAACAAACAGAAAGAGAATGCACTATTGCCATGGCCAAGCACTTCCATTAAAGTGATTTCAAGAAAATTTAAATCAGCAAATGTGTGTTTTACAAAACTAAACATTCAGCATGGACTAAATCATAAACGTGTCTTCTGTGATATGGAAAAAATAGGAAATCCATGTTTCCATATCAACACAATTTAAAAACTTAAAACTGACATTTAAAAAATGTAAATGGGAAATTGGCAAATGTGTAAACAACAAAATGGAAAATTCTTGTTTCCATATCATGAAATCCAAAAACTTTAAACTGACATTTTCAAATCGTGTACATGGAAAATTGACAAATGGCAATGTGTGAAATGTGAAAATGAAAAAATATGAACAAATGGCTATCATTATTTAAAAAAAATAAAAAACCGTCGTGTTCTATCGTTAAAGTGTGAATCAAACCACATCTACTTATTTGGATCACCCGAGACTGAGTAGACCTGTTTTAGTCCTAATATACTTTTAAAATTTTATGTTAAAGCTCAATTTGAACTCAAGAGCTTTAGAGTGCCAGCTAACTATTATAACCGTTACGTCACAAAGACAACTTTACACTACTCTTAATAAACAATAATAAGAAAAAGAATAATAAATGTTGAATTTTTTTTTAAGGATGAACATGGTGACACTGTTTCTGTTGCACAGTCTGCTAGCTACTAGCCAGCAGCTGGGGTCTTAGAAAACGATACAGTTGACATTTTGTAATGAGATGTGACATGTTTCAAAGTACAGTATTATGGGTTGCTGTTGAGTAAAAACTAATCCTGTACAAGGAAGCAAGGGTTCGAACCCCTTACCTAACATTACTATTGCCTGAACATGGCTTGACGACACTGTATTATTATGATACTCGATATACAAACCATAGATAGAGTGTATTGTTTAAGATCACTTTCTTTCTGAACATAGGTGGAGACTGTTGATGGTTAACAATGGCATTAATATAGTAGGACGTGGGTATAGCAATTAAGAAAAAACAGACAATACCCATACAATATTTTTATTTATTTAATATAAGTACTTGTACAATAGTTACATTCAAAATACATTTCTTTTTTCTCTATTACTATTTAGTCCTTTTTGATTCTCTTGCATATGAAGGGTAGATAACCTTGTAGTTCAGCCCCTTAAAACAACAACAACACAACCTTTTGCATAGTCTGTGATGTTGACGACTCTTGAGATGTGGAAGATGGATTAAACATAACTTTTACAGCAGGGGTTAAATGTTGCTCAATAAACACTGCACTATTTTGAGTAGCAACAATTTTTTCTTGTACTAGCTTTTTAGCATTGTCATGATTATTTGTTGACACCAACAGTGTTTCATCTGGTACACCACATTGATGATCACTCACACTTAAAACCTTACCATTTCTACTTTTTAGATTGCCTCGACATTTTTTTTTTTTTTGACCTCTCTTTTGAGCATCGCCAAAATATTATTCCTTTTACATTTTGACGATTATAGTTATAAGAGTAGCCTTTATAGAGTACACGTTGTTTACCTTTGTTAGTTGTAGTAAGTTCCATAGTAGCAACTAACCTGTTAGTATGATTTGCTCACTACAAAGGTTATAACTGTTCTGATAATAAAATCATTTAGCGTTGGCTTTTATATTTAATATGTACAGTTTGAAGTGATAGCAAAAGTGAGAGCAAAATGGTAGCAGAGTGGTAGAAAATATAACATGTATTGTTAAGAAATAGTTTAAACTGTTATGTGGATCCATTACATAATAATTTTAGCACGACGAAGCTCATTTTCTATATCCAATAGTTCTTCCTCATATTCAGTATAACCAGCCTGTTTATAGACATGCAGTTGCTGAAGCCGCCGGATTAGCTTACTTGGATTGTTCCAGTAGACAAATTTAACAAATGATTTTTTAGTTGTAAACAAAGCATTACCATTATCATTATTATCTTCATCATCAACATCATCATCATCATAACCATTATCATTATCATCATCATCATTATCATCATCATCATGATCATTATAATCCTCATCACTATTACTATATAGTCCTTTTTGATCCTTTTGCAATACCACATTTTGCACAGTCTGTGTTGCCCTTGATAATGTTGGGAGTTTTTCAGACATTGACAACTGTCCTAACACGACTTTCTGAGGAGATGATACATGCTTCTTAACAAACAATGCACTATCTTGAGCTGCAATATCTTTTTCTGGGACAAGTGTTTTAGCATTTTGAAGAGTTTTTTTAAACAGCAACGATGTTTTATCTGGTACACTACATTGATGATCACTCATACTTAAGACATCACTATTTTTACTTTTCAGCTCACCTCGACACTGTTTTGAACGATGTTTTGAACAACGCCAAATAACAGTTCCATTTTTATTGGTTCGTTTTACAATATATTTATATCCTTTATAGAATGCGTATGGCATACCATTGCTATTTGTTGATACTTCCATGTCAATTGTCAAGCATGAACTAATCTCTAGCAAAGTTCACTCGATAATATAAATAATTTCTAAACCCCAGTAGTGAATAGTCAGTTGTTTTTGATCTATGCAAGCGTAAACATGTCACATACACTGGTGATGGATACTCAAGGCTTTAAGGTCAATGAAAACAAGTACAGTATATATTTAAATAGGTGGCTATCATTGATTGCACAACACGCGGGTCACCATATCTTTTTTTCTTTCGGACTAGTGTTTTAACATTTGAAGAGTGTTTTAAACAGCAACGATGTCTTATCAGTCACACTACATTGATGATCACTCACACTTAAGACCTCGCTATTTTTACTTTTTAACTCACTTTGACACTGTTTTGAACGATGTTTTGAACAACGCCAAATAACAGTTCCATTTTTATTGGTTCGTTTTACAATATACGTATAACCTTTATAGTATGCATATGGCTTACCATAACTATTCGTTGATACTTTCATATCAATTTTCAAGCATGAAATAATCTCTAATAAATTTCGCTCGATAATAGAAATAATAGTTTAAAGTGGGTGCGAAGGTGGGTGCAAAAGTGGGTGCAAAAGTGAGTGTAAAAGTGGGTGTAAAAGTGGGTGCAAAAGTGGGTGCAAAAGTGAGTGCAAAAGTGGGTGCGAAAGTGGGTGCGAAAGTGGATGCAGTTTATAGTAGGCACCATTTTTACTAGAATGTGATTTGAGTAAATGTAATTTCTAAACCCAAGTAGTGAATAGTCAGTTGGTTTTGATTTATGCAAGCGTAAACATGTCTCATACACTGATGATGGATACTCAAGGCTTTTTGGTCAACAAAAACAAGTATATAGTTAAAGAGGTAGCTATTATTGATTGCACAACACTGAATCTATTTTTGAAATTTTGACAAAGGGTCTAAGTGCACTTTTGTTAATATCTCGCGAACCAATAAGACTACGGCATTGTATGAGGTATTGTTGGACTTTTTGCCGAAGACTGCTGGTAAACACTTATGTTCCCACGACCTTTTTAAAGATGGCGGCTGACCCACGAGGGGTGATTAAAACGTATTCCAAGCGACGCTTGTCGATAAGCAAACCAATAATCAAAGGGGGGTGTGACAGAGCTTGAGGCGATAACCCCTTTTGATTGATCCCTGTTGATTTGCCCCTTTGGACTGGTCCCCGTTGACAAGTCCCTCTGAACGGGTCCTTTTTGAAGGGAGTCATTTATGACGGGCCCCTGCTGACGGGTCACTGTGGACGGATCCCTGTGGACAGGTCCCTGTTGACAGGTCCAAAGGGATTAGTCAAAAGGACCTGTCAACAGGGACCTGTCCACAGGGATCCGTCCACAGTGACCCGTCAGCAGGGGCCCGTCATAAATGACTCCCTTCAAAAAGGACCCGTTCAGAGGGACTTGTCAACGGGGACCAGTCCAAAGGGGCAAATCAACAGGGATCAGTCAAAAGGGGTTATCGCCTCAAGCTCTGTCACACCCCCCTTTGATTATTGGTTTGCTTATCGACAAGCGTCGCTTGGAATACGTTTTAATCACCCCTCGTGGGTCAGCCGCCATCTTTAAAAAGGTCGTGGGAACATAAGTGTTTACCAGCAGTCTTCGGCAAAAAGTCCAACAATACCTCATACAATGCCGTAGTCTTATTGGTTCGCGAGATATTAACAAAAGTGCACTTAGACCCTTTGTCAAAATTTCAAAAATAGATTCAGTGTTGTGCAATCAATAATAGCTACCTCTTTAACTATATACTTGTTTTTGTTGACCAAAAAGCCTTGAGTATCCATCATCAGTGTATGAGACATGTTTACGCTTGCATAAATCAAAACCAACTGACTATTCACTACTTGGGTTTAGAAATTACATTTACTCAAATCACATTCTAGTAAAAATGGTGCCTACTATAAACTGCATCCACTTTCGCACCCACTTTCGCACCCACTTTTGCACTCACTTTTGCACCCACTTTTGCACCCACTTTTACACCCACTTTTACACTCACTTTTGCACCCACTTTTGCACCCACCTTCGCACCCACTTTAAACTATTATTTCTATTATCGAGCGAAATTTATTAGAGATTATTTCATGCTTGAAAATTGATATGAAAGTATCAACGAATAGTTATGGTAAGCCATATGCATACTATAAAGGTTATACGTATATTGTAAAACGAACCAATAAAAATGGAACTGTTATTTGGCGTTGTTCAAAACATCGTTCAAAACAGTGTCAAAGTGAGTTAAAAAGTAAAAATAGCGAGGTCTTAAGTGTGAGTGATCATCAATGTAGTGTGACTGATAAGACATCGTTGCTGTTTAAAACACTCTTCAAATGTTAAAACACTAGTCCGAAAGAAAAAAAGATATGGTGACCCGCGTGTTGTGCAATCAATGATAGCCACCTATTTAAATATATACTGTACTTGTTTTCATTGACCTTAAAGCCTTGAGTATCCATCACCAGTGTATGTGACATGTTTACGCTTGCATAGATCAAAAACAACTGACTATTCACTACTGGGGTTTAGAAATTATTTATATTATCGAGTGAACTTTGCTAGAGATTAGTTCATGCTTGACAATTGACATGGAAGTATCAACAAATAGCAATGGTATGCCATACGCATTCTATAAAGGATATAAATATATTGTAAAACGAACCAATAAAAATGGAACTGTTATTTGGCGTTGTTCAAAACATCGTTCAAAACAGTGTCGAGGTGAGCTGAAAAGTAAAAATAGTGATGTCTTAAGTATGAGTGATCATCAATGTAGTGTACCAGATAAAACATCGTTGCTGTTTAAAAAAACTCTTCAAAATGCTAAAACACTTGTCCCAGAAAAAGATATTGCAGCTCAAGATAGCGCATTGTTTGTTAAGAAGCATGTATCATCTCCTCAGAAAGTCGTGTTAGGACAGTTGTCAATGTCTGAAAAACTCCCAACATTATCAAGGGCAACACAGACTGTGTAAAATGTGGTATTGCAAAAGGATCAAAAAGGACTATATAGTAATAGTGATGAGGATTATGATGATGATGATAATTGTTGTTTTAAGGGGCCTAACATCGAGGTTATCGGCCCCTAATGATCTGGGTGATAGCGAAAATGATAATGAAATGGAAACCAGAATAAAATTACCGAAGACTGAAAATACGTACAAAAAGGAACTCACATGGAAACAACTCACAATATGGTCCTACAAAAGGGAATTTAGAACGAAAAGTTGCACAAAAAGAATAGATTGAAAAAGACCCACAAAACGTAGGCTAGATTCAAAATACGTACAAAATGCAAAGTAGCGCCGAAATACTTACAAAATGCAACTGAAATTCAAAATACTTACAAAATGCAAATGAGATCGAAAGTACGTACAAAATGCAATTGAGGTTCAAAATACTTACAAAATGCAATTGAAATTGAAAATACACAATGCAATTCAGATTGAAATATCCCAGTTCCAATCCAAATTATTCACAAAGTGCAATTGAAATTCAAAATACTTACAAAATGCAATTGAAATTGAAAATGCTTACAAAATGTACGGTAGATTCAAACGACTCATGTGGATTGACAATACTTACAAAAAGCAATTTAGATTGAAAATACTTGACAAATGTAATTTAGATTCAAAATACCCACAAAATGCAATTGAGAATCAAAATATGTGCAAAATGCCCACCAAACAAAATGCAATGTAGATTCAAAATTCGTGCGAAATGCGGTTTTGGTTGAAAATACTTACAAAATGCAATTGAAATTCAAAATACTCACTAAAATGCCCTGACGCCTGCATTGAAAGACTTACTAAAAAGCAATTTAGATTGTCAATCTTTACAAAATGCAATTGAGGTTGAAAACAATCGCGAGATGTAATTTAGATCGAAGAGACTTACAAAATGCAACATAGATCAAAAATGCCTTTAAAAAAATGGTAAAAGGGAATTTAGATACACGGTGATTCGAGTAACAAAAACAGTGCGGGAATCTTAAAGAGAAAAGGAAATAGAAGGAAAAGAGGAGAGGAGAGGGGAGAGAGGAGAAGGTCCGCCCCAAAGGGAAGGGACAAAAAGGGGAAAACGGACCCAGCTCAGGAATCCCTCGGGGTCGCCAACGCCCGAACTCACCAGCCGTGAGCCCCTGAGGGTGTAGCATTATCGACGGTGCACCAGAAGTGGTGGGGCTACACACACCCTGCCTCCTTAAGGGCCTTGAGCACAAGGCAGGAGGTAAAAGGAAAAGAAAAAGAAGGCTGACCCCTCGCAGAAGGAGGGAATCAGAAAAGATGAGACAAGGGCCAATGAAGGCGGGAAAGGAAGAGACTCCCTAGGCCTCGGATACCCTAATACCGTCGGGGTCGGAAGAGAACAAGAGTTGACCAAGGGAGGTCGACAGGAAAGAAGAAAGAGAGGAGCCGGCACAAGTAAGTGGAAGCAATGCCGGACTCAGCTGGGGCCCCGTGGTCGCCAACCCACAACCCACTAGATGTGAGCCCCTGGGGGGTGATGAGGATTATAATGATCATGATGATGATGATAATGATGATGATGATAATGATAATGGTTATGATGATGATGATGTTGATGATGAAGATAATAATGATAATGGTAATGCTTTGTTTACAACTAAAAAATCATTTGTTAAATTTGTCTACTGGAACAATCCAAGTAAGCTAATCCGGCGGCTTCAGCAACTGCATGTCTATAAACAGGCTGGTTATACTGAATATGAGGAAGAACTATTGGATATAGAAAATGAGCTTCGTCGTGCTAAAATTATTATGTAATGGATCCACATAACAGCTTAAACTATTTCTTAACAATACATGTTATATTTTCTACCACTCTGCTACCATTTTGCTCTCACTTTTGCTATCACTTCAAACTGTACATATTAAATATAAAAGCCAACGCTAAATGATTTTATTATCAGAACAGTTATAACCTTTGTAGTGAGCAAATCATACTAACAGGTTAGTTGCTACTATGGAACTTACTACAACTAACAAAGGTAAACAACGTGTACTCTATAAAGGCTACTCTTATAACTATAATCGTCAAAATGTAAAAGGAATAATATTTTGGCGATGCTCAAAAGAGAGGTCAAAAAAAAAAAATGTCGAGGCAATCTAAAAAGTAGAAATGGTAAGGTTTTAAGTGTGAGTGATCATCAATGTGGTGTACCAGATGAAACACTGTTGGTGTCAACAAATAATCATGACAATGCTAAAAAGCTAGTACAAGAAAAAATTGTTGCTACTCAAAATAGTGCAGTGTTTATTGAGCAACATTTAACCCCTGCTGTAAAAGTTATGTTTAATCCATCTTCCACATCTCAAGAGTCGTCAACATCACAGACTATGCAAAAGGTTGTGTTGTTGTTGTTTTAAGGGGCTGAACTACAAGGTTATCTACCCTTCATATGCAAGAGAATCAAAAAGGACTAAATAGTAATAGAGAAAAAAGAAATGTATTTTGAATGTAACTATTGTACAAGTACTTATATTAAATAAATAAAAATATTGTATGGGTATTGTCTGTTTTTTCTTAATTGCTATACCCACGTCCTACTATATTAATGCCATTGTTAACCATCAACAGTCTCCACCTATGTTCAGAAAGAAAGTGATCTTAAACAATACACTCTATCTATGGTTTGTGTATCGAGTATCATAATAATACAGTGTCGTCAAGCCATGTTCAGGCAATAGTAATGTTAGGTAAGGGGTTCGAACCCTTGCTTCCTTGTACAGGATTAGTTTTTACTCAACAGCAACCCATAATACTGTACTTTGAAACATGTCACATCTCATTACAAAATGTCAACTGTATCGTTTTCTAAGACCCCAGCTGCTGGCTAGTAGCTAGCAGACTGTGCAACAGAAACAGTGTCACCATGTTCATCCTTAAAAAAAAATTCAACATTTATTATTCTTTTTCTTATTATTGTTTATTAAGAGTAGTGTAAAGTTGTCTTTGTGACGTAACGGTTATAATAGTTAGCTGGCACTCTAAAGCTCTTGAGTTCAAATTGAGCTTTAACATAAAATTTTAAAAGTATATTAGGACTAAAACAGGTCTACTCAGTCTCGGGTGATCCAAATAAGTAGATGTGGTTTGATTCACACTTTAACGATAGAACACGACGGTTTTTTATTTTTTTTAAATAATGATAGCCATTTGTTCATATTTTTTCATTTTCACATTTCACACATTGCCATTTGTCAATTTTCCATGTACACGATTTGAAAATGTCAGTTTAAAGTTTTTGGATTTCATGATATGGAAACAAGAATTTTCCATTTTGTTGTTTACACATTTGCCAATTTCCCATTTACATTTTTTAAATGTCAGTTTTAAGTTTTTAAATTGTGTTGATATGGAAACATGGATTTCCTATTTTTTCCATATCACAGAAGACACGTTTATGATTTAGTCCATGCTGAATGTTTAGTTTTGTAAAACACACATTTGCTGATTTAAATTTTCTTGAAATCACTTTAATGGAAGTGCTTGGCCATGGCAATAGTGCATTCTCTTTCTGTTTGTTTCCAAAAACATATAGGCCTACTACTACTACTACTACTGTAGGTAAGACTGTTTTACAAAATAACACCTATCTACTGCTGCATTAAAAAAACACAAGTGTTAAAAAAATATAGTATACTATTTACCATTTGCTATATACATTAATTACCCCACCATCCTACCTTGCCGTGTTTGCTTTGGTTGAAAAATCAATGCTACCCACACACACACACACACACACACACATACACAAGCTTTCTCTCTCTCTCTCTCTATCATTCTATTTGTAGTCATACATTCACACAACCATACCTGTCTTTGAAAACAAATACAACCACGCTATTTATCCTTGACATGCACACTTATCCCAAATAACTTTTAGTTATACATTTAACATTTACTATTACAAAAAAAATGTTTCCACTATTTACAATTACAAAAATGAATATTTACAAAATACTGAATCTACTGGTTACAAAAAAGCCATGTCTCTAAACAATAAAATATAAAAGTCACACCTCCACCTCGTGGTTATAACCCTATGGTAGGCTAATGCATAGGTCATTCATCTGCACTCATTTGCTATCCATTAAGGTAAAATTGCATTTTCTCTGTTCCACAAGATAAAAATTATGGTTGCCGGATTGTATCCTGCACTGTTTATGCGACATAGCATTGCCAGTTCATAAAACCGTTAGGTAGTTCTCTACACATAGTGATTTTACCACTGCTCTACCTACGCCTTTTGCTTGTTTGGCTTTCTTACAGGCTAGTATGCGATAGGCAGCATTAACTGTATATCAAACCCAGTCCACCTTTGTATTTGTAATCTAAGTAATAATTTGAAAAGAGACAAGTGTAATCAGTTTTAAACATTATCTCCGCTTTTTTTTGTTTGTTTGTTTATGACATGTATATTAACCCAAAATCAAACCCTAGTCTACCTTATTGAAAGGCTAACAGTTTAACTACTGCGTCACCATACCATTCTTTCTTAGTTTGATTCGTTCTAGGCCTTAGAGCTAGAAATCGAGTTACGATCTCCAGTGCAAGAGGCACATGTGCTCACCACTATAGCATGTAATGGCTAGCTGGTATCATTAGACAACCGGAAATGATTGTATTTCGGTTAGCCAAGCATTTCTGTCATTTGCCTACTGTGTGAGCACTGCCAGCGAGACAGTTTAGTTTAGAACAAGCGAGTGCGTGTGTGTGTGTATAGATTATTAGCCTCAAGTATTTAAAGCTTGTTGTGTGTAGCGACCATCTTGCTCAGTAACCACTGAGTGAGTTTTAACAGTCAACTCATAAAAACAGCATAGGATAGTTGTGTGTGTGTGTGGTTCATGTACTTGGGAATATGCATTAGCACCATGCGCTAGCTTTACCTCACCCTCTAAAGGTAGAGCGTTATCCCTTTCTTTGGACATTGCCAATGACTGCATTCCCCCACAAGTTTTACACTTAAGCCCTTGGCTTGTTCTTGATTAGGTTTGGTTTGCTTTAGGCTTGGTTTGGTTCAGTTGGGTTTGATTCGACTTGGTTCAGTTTAGTTTAATGTAGTCACTTTTTTTTATATTTTTAGCTACACTCTTTAACCAATTAATTAATGATAGTCTACTCATAATTCTTGAATCGATAAATTGAATTTTGTGTACACCGTTTGTCAAGCCATGCCTACAACCTATACTCCCTATGTACTACACTCAGATCTGAAAACAAGTTCCAATGTTCAAAGACGTGTCAGTCACCATATATGTAGCCCACAATAATTCTTTCTTTACCTAGCTAGGTTTCGTCACTCACAGTAAACATCTAACATTATGGGTTTGCAATATATTAAGAAAAGCAAAAGTCTATGATCTTGTTGTTTTGGGTCTTTTTTGGGGAAATTCATAAGCCATAAAAAGAATGACATCATGTCAAGTTCTGAGTGGACCTTGTATGTCAAAATCCCATTATCAGTTTATAAAATCTCAAGGCCATGCCCTAGCAGTTTTGGATGATTTCAATCAATGAGACCACCATAAGAAAGATCGGAAAAATAAATATCCTTAAAACAAGTCGTCACATGACCCTCTCCGAACAATGCTTCGCAAAATTTAAATTCATTCATTGAACATTGAACATGATCGGCGACATCATCCTCGCTTCCCCCTCCCACCATAGTTGCCATATCGTTTGACCTTCAAGTGTCCTCAGCATCTCTGTGCTTTTTTCATTGCCCTGTTGTCAAGTCAAGTCAATGCATTCCAATAAGCTCAAATAACATCCACATCCTGTCAGTCTGCCCCAGCAAGTTTGTTTTCTATACTCACTTCAAGCAACATATAACCAAGTTCTGTTTGTTCTATCTAAAGCTAACTTCATCTGATCAAGGAATTATCATTTGTCATGTCACTCATAATCGTTTACATGTTAAAGACCCCCTTCAGGGGTTTAGGTATTAGGTATTCCATCATAGGAAAAATCGGAAAACGAACCCTCGACCCGCCGTCTCATCGAAATAGCGAATACTGTATTGGTATATCACCACCGTGGCCAGTAATAGCTTCGTTGAAACACGTGTCCAGTGGTATCGTCTCTATCTGCAACCACTCTTCATGAACATTTTAGACAGATTAAAAGAAAAAGTTTTAAAAACTAAAATGTTTTCAACAAAAGTGTCGTTAGACCCTTTCGCATTTTTTAAACATAAATACTATATTCGAAAGGGGAGAGGAAAGGGGCGTCACCCCGAGTCCTACGACCCCTCGTATACGTCTCTGGCGTTATTGGTTTGTGAGATATAACAGAAAGTCTAAAATCACGGTTTTACAACAAAAAATTCTGTTTCCCTCATTCTCAAAAACTTTAACCTATTACCAAAATAAAGAGGGTTTCGAGACAAGCCATTTGACACGTCATAGGACCAAATCCGACCATGCATTCGTGAAATATCAGAAAAAGTCTAAAATCATGATTTTACCCCCAAAACGCCTGTTTCCCTCATTCTCAAAACTTTAACCTATTAATAACATATATAGGGCTTTGAGACAAGCGATTTGACACGTCACATGTCCATATCCGACCTTGCGTTCGAGAGATATCGGCAAACTTCGTAGGAAAGTAGGCGACTATCTAGTTCTCTCCTCACCACCAAAACCTCTTCTTATCAATCATTTTTTTCACAGAGCTTGCCCTCTTACAAAAATCCCAAGTGCGCAAGCGTACAAAACAAAAACAAAAATGTTAATCCATAGCGACATCTGGTAAAACGCATGCGCGATATGAGCAACCTCGTTTAAGTTCATTTTAGCAGCGCACATTATACATGTCGCATTTGAAAAGAGACTTTCACTAAAAACATTACAATATCACCCCCTAGTAGGGAAAGGTTTTATTTAGGGGTTGAAATGAATGGTCCATTGGAAAGAGGGCGTCAGCCCGAGTCCAACGACACCTCATTTGTCAACATCGGACCATGCGTTTGAGAGATATTAATTATTTCAACTTCGCGCGGCGGCCATGTTGGTTTGTTGGGCACAGGAGTGTCAAGTGGGGCAGAAGCACCACCACTCCACTACTTTTAATGATTGGTGGTCTTCCTTTTAATTGTTTCTTTTTCTCGAGGTCTATCTGCAGGAACACAAAATCAGTGCTAAAAGTAGGTTTCACCAGCGTGACAAATGCTCTACCTTTCTTATAGCGCTTCATTGAGTCGGTGTCCTGATTCGGATACAAGGCTTGATATCAACAATGGAATCCATAGTCTGTCGTGGCAAATTTTTTCATGGAACATTTTGAGGAGGAGGCTATATCTTCGGCGTCTTTCAAACCTGTGATTTGGTGGAGGTATGTGGATGATACGTTCGTGGTGTGGGAGGAGGGTTCTGAGAAACTGAACCACTTTCTGAACCACCTAAATCAGCTGCAACCTTCAATCCACTTCACAATGGAGCTCGAGTCGGGTGGATGCTTACCTTTTTTGGATGTTCTTGTGAGGAGGAAGGCGGATGGCTCCATGGGGCACAGCGTATACCGTAAGCCAACTCTCACTAACCGTTATTTACATGCAGACTCCCACCACCACCCAGCACAAAAACAAGGAATTATAACAACTCTAACCAAAAGAGCGGAACGTATTTGTGAGGCATCAACACTTCAGGAAGAGTTACATGCGTTACAAACCATGTTTAAGGGTAACGGCTATAATGAATCCACTATATATAGGTCCCTACACCCCAGAAGGAGGGATAGACAACCTTCTCAGAGCTCCGACGTGAGGGGAACTGCTTACCTCCCTTATATTCACAACACCACTGACCGCGTTGCTAAGATTCTCCGCAAGCACAAGATAAAAACAGTTTTCGGCACTATGACGAAAATTGGTCAACGTTTAGCATTAAACAAAGATAAATTGTCCCCAATACTACAACCTGGGGTGTATGAAGTCCCTTCTACTTGCGGAAAAGTCTACATTGGACAAACAAAACGGTCCATTGCAACTCGCATCAAAGAGCACCAAAGGAACATCCGTCTAAACCAACCTGACAAATCAGCTATAGCTGAACATGCCCTGTCTTCAGGGTACGATGTATGTTTCAAGGATGCTCATGCGCTTGCCCTTGTTAAGCACAACTGGTCTAGAATTATAAGGGAGGCAGTTGAAATTCGTAAAAATCCCAATAATTTTAACAGAGACACTGGATATCAGCTAAGTACACTTGGCTACCAGTTATTAAGGATCTAGGAAGATAGTTCCTCTCAGTCTCTCTGTTCTTCACCTATTTCAATTTGTACTTTTTTCCTCTATGGCTACAGAGCCTGGATTTGATCACCTTTGTTCGTCACTGGAGGAGTTTCCATCTGTTTTTTCGCCGTTGTCTGTATGACGTTAGGTATCGTCCAGATATGATGATGATGATAATTGTTGTTTTAAGGGGCCTAACATCGAGGTTATCGGCCCCTGATGAAATGAAATGGCGTGAAATGAAAGGATGAAGATAAATAACAGCTCACTGCTATGGATGAAACGTAAATGGTTTAGATAAAATAGACAGTGAGCCCCAAGAACTATGCCTTATGAAGCAGGGAAAATACTTACAAAAAGGAACTCAGATTGAAACTACTCACCAAATGGAGAGCGGTAATACGTACATAAGGG
Organism: Meconema thalassinum; assembly: GCA_946902985.2. Classification (NCBI taxonomy): domain Eukaryota; kingdom Metazoa; phylum Arthropoda; class Insecta; order Orthoptera; family Tettigoniidae; genus Meconema; species Meconema thalassinum. The sequence goes on along the minus strand of OX336392.1, from coordinate 513,613,223 downwards.
AATTTCGAACGAAAAGACTCACAAAAATAATTGATTAAAAAAATACGCACAAAATGTAGGTTAAGTCCAAAATACGTACAAAATGCAACGTACAGTCGAAATACCTACAAAATGCAAGTGAAATCAAAATACTTACAAAATGCAAATGAGATTGAAAATACGCACAAAATGTAATGGAGATTCAAAATACCCACAAAATGCAATTGAGACTTAACTACTTGAACAAAGCATGGTAGGTTGAAAATACAAAATGCAATTGAAATTCAAAATACTCATGAAGTCCCAGCCCCTATATTGAAAGACTTACTAAAAAGCAATTTAGATTGTCAATCCTTACAAAATGCAATTGAGATTGAAAAACACTCACAAAATGCAATCTAGATCGAAAAAGCGTACAAAATGCAACGTAGATTAAACATACCTAGAAGGGGATTTAGATACACGGGGAACCAAGTAACAAACACAGTGCGGGAATCTTAAAGAGAAAAGGAAATATAAGGAAAAGAGGAGAGGAGAGGGGAGAGGAGAGGGGAGAGAGGAGAGGGGAGAGAGTCCGCCCCAAAGGTAAGGGACAAAAGGGGAAAACGGACCCAGTTCAGGAATCCCTCGGGGTCGCCAACTCCCGAACTCACCAGCCGTGAGCCCCTGAGGGTTATCGTCCAGATACACTTCCCTTTTGTTTATATTTCCTTATATCCATCTAACCCTCCCTCCCCCTTTTTTTCTTTTGGACATCCTCATTCTTCGAGGAATCTCTATATTTTCACCCCGCCCCCTTTACCTTCTCGTTACTTACTACTCTGTCCGCCGTTCTACCAAGGTTCATACAGTAATTTCTGGCAGCTGCTCTCTGGTGACGAACAGAGGAATTTATCTATATTTTTTGTATTTTTTGTAATCTCATTGATATACTTTCTTTGGCCACATTGTTTGATTTCCATTGAAAAAGGCGGCAAGGTTTCTCCGAAACGTATGGTTCTAATCTAAATACACTCGGCATTAGCCCAAAAAACATGAATTATTTATGAAACAAAATAACTTCGTTGCATTTTATTAGGCAGTCGCTTGCTTTAGAAACTGCGTTGGCCCGGTCGTCAGGTACAAACACATTCGAGTTTGGACTTACTCTTGTCGATTATTCCAAAGTCTCTATAACACTCCATGAATGTGTGTGTGACCTGATTCCAAGAATTTTTGTTCGATATTAACAAGAATACCTTTGGCGGCTCCGGTGGCGTAGTTGGTAGCATGCAGAGCTCCTATCTCCAAGATTCCGGGTTCAAATCCGGCCGAAGTCGTCAGATTTTTTAAAGAGCGTTAATAATCGTTCAGTATGCCTTCTTTCGGAGGGGAAGTAAAGCCGGCGGGCCCATCCCAGTCATAGATTTATGGCATGTAAAAGAACTTTCCACTAACTACACTTGTGGAAGCTAAAATGGGTATGGTAGTTTAATAACACTATATATGCTTGCCACGGTGGGTGAGTGGTTAAAGTGTTGGTCTATAAACCCCAAGCTTGCAGGTTCGCTCCTGGCCGTGGTAAGTGATTTTTTTTTGAAAGGCGGCAAACATTTTCGACACACATGTCATACGATGTTGGCATGTCAAAGAACCCATTTGAATTCAGTAGGCCGTGTTCATAATGGCAAAATTAATCTCGGGATTTTCCGCCAACCGAAAGTTTCTCATTTCTCTATTAGAAAGCGCTATAGTGTTCAAGGAGCTTAGATATCTAACCTCCTTGACTTTCATAGTGATTCAAGGAACAACGAAATTCGACATGCAAGCTACCCTCTGGGTGTCAAATAACAAAGCTTGCACCTGGCATCCGAGGCCATACGATATTATTATTATTATTATTATTATAACGCTATATTAGTTCCAACGTTTGCCGCCAGGTGCTGACTGCGATGGCATCTAATATGTAATTCCGCAGCTAGGTGTCGTTGACGGTAGCAGTTGGTAGCAAAAGTAGGAACTACTTGAAATTTATCGTCTGCAGTCCTTACCTGAATAACAGATAACACACACTAATATAGCCATCACGATTAACACGGGTTATCAGACAAATTCTACACACACCCAAAGTACACAGGGCTACATGACCGCGTTGTCGCAGCCCCTAAACTGAGGAACAAACCAACAAGAATACCTTCCTTAACCAAACATCCAAAACTGCCATATTCTTGGTTCTGTTCTGTTTCGTTTTCCATTGTATGTTATGAGATGTTTGTGATGAGTGTTGTTTAAAGGGGCGGAACAGCGAGGTCATCTGCCCCTCTGAACGCAGATAAAATAACACAAATTTTGATAAAAATTAAAATTTATAGGTGGACGCCTAAACACAGAAGAGAAACACCGATAATTAAAATAATAAACAAAAATCAGAACAAAGGGTTTTGAATAAATACTCACTTGAAATACTTGAGATTTAGGCCTTATAAAGTGGTTGACGAGATCAGCAGCCACCACGTCATCGGTTGGTTGGTTGGTTCCTCAGTTTAGGGGCTGTGTCAACGCGGTCATGTAGCCCTGTGTACTTTGGGTGTGTGTAGACTCTGTCTGATAACCGGTGTTAATTGTGATGGCTGTATTAGTATTTGTAATTCAGGTAAGGACTTGTAAGGACCACAATTAACTTTTTATTTTTAAGAGTTGGCAAGAGATATTTACGTACTTAGAGAAAGAAAAAAAAACGTGAGTGCAGAAAAACATGGTGGGAAACAAAATAATTGATGTACAGTGCTTATACCGTATGCGTATTAATTTGTAAAAGTTTATATGTATAATAGTGTGAAAGTTTATAAATAAAAACAGTGGTAATAGCTCAATGTCGACGGTTAAATATTGGTGACCCCGACTTGATAAAGAGAAGAAATATGAGTAGGGGGGTAGTGGCGCTTCCAACCAGTGTCATGGCCGCCGCGCGAAATTGAAACATTTAAATAGACTTTTCTCTCGAACCCATGGTCCGATTTTGACAAATGAGGTGTCATTGGACTCGGGCTGACGCCCTCTTTACAACGGACTACTCATTTCAACCCCTAAATAAAACCTACCCCTACTAGGGGGTGAAATTGTAATTTTTTAGTGAAAGTCTCTTTCCAAATGTGACATGTATAAGGTGCGCTGCTAAAATGAACTTAAACGTGGTTGCTCATATAGTGCATGCATTTTACGAGATGCCGCTATGGATGAACATTTTTGTTTTTGTTTTTTACGCATGCGCACTTTGGATTTTTGTAAGAGGGCGAGCTCTTTGAAATAAATGATTGATAAGAAGAGGTTTTGGTGGTGAGGAGAGAGCCAGATAGTCGCCTACTTTCCTACGACGTTTGCCGATATGTCTCAAACGCAAGGTCGGATTTGGACGTGTGACGTGTCAAATCGCTTGTCTCGAAGCCCTATACATGTTATTAATAGGTTAAAGTTTTGAGAATGAGGGAAACAGGCTTTTTTTGGGGTAAAACCATGATTTTAGACTTTTTCTGATATTTCACGAATGCATGGTCGGATTTGGTCCTATGACGTGTCAAATGGCTTGTCTCGAAACCCTGTGAATTTTGGTAATAGGTTAAAGTTTTTGAGAATGAGGGAAACAGAATATTTTGGGGTAAAAACGTGATTTTGAACTTTTTGCTATATCTCGCGAACCAATCATGCTAGAGGCATGAACGAGGGGTCCAAGGACTCGGGCTGACGTCCTCTTTGCTATGGACTACACGTTATATTTTAAAAAAAATTTGGAAACGCGATTTTGGGGTAAACACGTGTTTTTTGTGATTTTTGCCGATATGTCACGAACCAATAACGCTAGAGACGTGTACGAGGTGTCCTAGGACTCGGGCTAACGCCCCCTTTCAAATGTGGTAGATATTTTTTTTCCAAAAAGATGAGAACTTGATTCTATGTTGGTCGAAGCGAGTACAGAAAACAAACTTACAGGAGGTGAAGGTCATTTGAGCTTATTGGAAGGCATTGATCTGACTTGACAACAAGTGCAATGGAAAAAATGACCAAGACGCTTGAAGGTGAAATAATCTGACCATCGTGGTGGCAGGGGAGTGTGAAAGGCGTGCACACATGTGTGAAACCACAGGCACGCTAAACCAGTGACATCCTGTTTTGCTTTGTACGTGACAAAATGCAAGTTCATGTGAAATTTGATCTTTCACAGGTGTTCGCTTGGGTGTTATCTGTCCACGTGCATGATAACTGTTAACAAGTCACATCCTGTTTTGCTTCGTACGTGACAAAATGCAAGTTCAGGTGAAATTTGATCCGCCTCAGGTGTTCACCTTGAACGTTAGCTGTTCACGTGCACGATAAGAGAATGTTCAAAGCGTGGGAATCGCTGAATCAGTAAAAAGTATGATGCAACTTGTCGGAATGATGTCACAACCAATAGATAGGCAAGAGCTGCAAACACCAGTGGTGGGAGGTGAAGGGAGGGAAAGGGGGAGGGGTAATGTATGAGAGAACACAGGAGGAAAGGGAAAGACAAACATGTATGAACATGCATGAAGCGCGGAGCGCTGTATACATAGAGCTATAGGTGGTGTACAACATGTGTGAATAAATAAAAAGTACACAGGTTCACACAACATGTAATTTATTGATCCAAGAATTAAACGTAGAGTTAAACCCTAACCATTTTACGTAGAGTTTATTTCCTTTTTGTTTCAACACTTTTTCCACAAGATAATGCTGAGGAAATGCTGTTTTCTGAAGTTCATGGAGATAAAATCTACCTTTTATGGGTTGATGGTTGAGGTCCTCGAGTAAATAGGTGACTGGACTGTCCAAGTAGACTCGACGAATTCGAAATAGTTCAGTCCCCCACTGAGGCGTGTAGCCCTTATTGAAGGCAGACTTAAATTTGCTCACACGAACAAAATCCCCAATGTTCAGTCGGTGACGTTTAGGATCGGCTGTTTTTATGGGGTTAAACAGTTTATCCAATCGCTGAATATTTTTAGTTACGAGACGTGGCTTGGTCCCAATCGTTCTATGGTTGGTGTCATTGTAACGTGACACTAGCTCAGGTAACATGTCCAACCAGCGATAACTGCCCTGAGCGGTAAACGCTTTCCACATATGGGTTTTCAATGTTCGGTTGAACCGCTCGACCACACTGGCTTTGAGATTGCTGTACGTGGTGTAATGGTGAATATCCTTAGATTTGAGAAAACTGGAGAAATCCTTGTTGAAAAATTCTTTCCCCTGGTCAGTTTGTAGCAGCTGAGGTTGACGTTGGGAGTGTTGAATAATATGTTGAAAGGCCTTGGTAACTAGTGGACCAGACTTGCGACGCACAGGTTCAACAAAGGCCATTTTGGAATAGACATCAATGACGGTCAACATATAGCGTACACCATCGTTAACGCCAGCATAGGGTATCATTTCAACCAAGTCAGCCTGCCAAAGTTCATCCACACCTCGTGAAATCACCTTGAGTCGCGGATAGTGACGCCTAGCTGGGCGATGCAACTCGTGAGCAATACCCATTTTAATGGGTGAGGGCTTAAACAATAATTTTGGCATTTCGAAGTTCTTGTTCAATTTCTTGAATTTCCCAATCGTGACCGGTATGGCCAGCTTGACGTGAGGCATGCAACAACTGTAGCCGCTGGACGAGCTTATTGGGATTATGCCAGTAGGTAACATCCACAAGGGGTTTTAATGGTTTAAATGTCACTCCCGAAGCGGATGCTTTACGACGAGTACTTTGACTGGTGGGAAACATTTTTGCAATGATGGTTTTATATTTTTGAGATATATTGGCATTCACTTGTTGCGTGGGATCATACTGTCTTTTGTGGGCATGGGTATCCAATAAAATGGATTTATATTTGTCAAGATCCTCTGACGTATAATCATGGGAAGAGGGGGTCCGAGAAAAGAGCAGCTTTAACAGTCCTGGCGTTAATTTATAGTTGATGTTTTTAATGACAGCTTTAGTACGAGCAAATTTAATGGATGAATCGCCAATTTTAAAACTATCATCCTCATAGCGAACACCATACGTGGTATCTGTGTTTCCAATAAATAGATCGGTGAAATAGGGTTCCAATGTTGATCCATAATATTTTATTAAAATGGTTTTCAGTTGAGCTTTATGTTGAGGGGTGGCCAAGAGTTGTGAAAACGGAGACGCTCTGGAAGGGCAAGGAGTTTCGACCATGGCCAAGGATTTCTTTTTTCTCAAAAACTCTGCAAGGGGCGCTGCCTTTTTTTGAGGCGTAAACACTTGTTCCTCCTCATCCTCAACTTCACTAACACTAGTCAAATCTTCCTGTTCCTCTTCCTCTTCCTTAGGGTCCTCGTGCAGCGTCTGCGTGGCTTGTGAAACGGTGGGTAGCGTTTCAGATGACTTGAAAGAGGGTTTCAACATGGCTTTTAGCGGAGGTGCTAAATGTTGTTGAATAAACAAAGCATGATTGGCACGTGATTGTTTCAATTGACGAAACTTTTGGCGAATAGTATTTTTTGCTCTAATAATATGCTTTTTCAATTGACTCTCTGCTAACGCCATGGTGTCTTGACAAATGACTTGATGGGGAATGAGACAGGGCCTTAAATAGCAATAAAATGATCAAACCCTAAGCGATAGCGTCCTTGGTTGAGTTCACGTTGTTTATCAATCACTAAACAGGCATGACGTTGAGTGTTCCAGCACTTGGCACACAATTCTGTAAACATTTGAAAGGTCATATCCGGATTCACATGTTCATTATAAATGTGACGACTGTTCCTCTCGTCCTGACGAAATAAAACAATGACATTGGCATTGTCACGAATCAACTGTTTGGACATTTTTGAATACGTTTGCCCAAGATAGAAGCAATCGATATGTTTGTGTCGACCCATGCTGAAATAGCTTTGAATGATGCCTTGACGTTCAGTGGATACATCATCGAAAATCATGAGTGAATCAGGCTTTACCTCATCCGGTGAAATCACATTTTCTTGCATGGAAAATGTAAAATAACCCATATTCTCTTTTTGTAATCCAGACATGACTTGATCCAGAAACACGTAGAGGGGTTGGTGGAGAGATTTTGCAAAAATATAAATATTTTGAAAACGCAGACCATTGGGCGCTGTAATGAGCGTTAGCAAAAGATTAGTCTTTCCACAGCCGGAAGGCCCCACAATGATGCAGCGAATGGAAGATGGAAACAGTGAACCATGGCGTTGTTCACGTGATGTGGGACAGAGATGGGAAACCATGTCCCCCACGGGGAATGACTCTTGCTGCTTAATAATCTTCATGTCAACTAAGGCTTAGACAGGCTAGCCGGCTGTCTATATACAGGACACCGAACCTTGTCATAGAAACAGTAGACTGCTACTACAGGTTGACGATGGATGTCTTTGGACGTGCGTTGATGGCCAAAGCTAGGCCTGTCCTCATACATGATCCTAAACAGGAAACAGATCCTGCTAATAAACACTATGTGGATAGGTCAGTAGTGCCACGCACAAAACAGGGAGATTATGACTTTAAGGGAAAGCGGTTAACCCATGTAAAACATCCTCAAGTGTCTACAGACGTTACTACGAAAAAGTATGTGGATAACAAAGTGTATGAGTTTTATGACAAAGTGCCCCAGCTTATGGTGAATGGCTATAGCGCTAATCACCATCGGATTATTCACGTGGAAGACCCACAAGACGAAGACGATGTTTGTACCAAGCGTTACGTGACCCATGAAATGAAAAGGCTTTATAAATTTATCCCATCTGTGTTTTTAGTGTATCTGACAAATGAAAAACCTGTGAATGACAGAAACCATTTACCGCTAGTCCATGATCAGCACTTGACCTATGTGCTTGCTTCGGGTTTAAGCCACTATCGATTACACTATGATGGAACCATTCACATCAAATATGCCATACCTGATGAGAACCATTTACAAATAAAGATAAATGGTCATAGGATGTTGGTCCATGACCATGAAATGGTCAATGCAGGTGACGAATTATCCTTTTATCTCATGTTGACATGGGATGAAAAGCAAGCGGGAAAAACCATAAACGACTTCCCACTTTATGTGGAATTGGAATATACAGCCATGAAATAACCATCTGACGTTAGTTGTGATTTAAACTTTCGTGTGAAAGGTTGTTGGTCATTATCATCATGGTGAAACAAAGGTATGTGGTGAGAAAGACTAAAAAAAGGACATTGTCCTTGGCAAAGCCAGGGTTTTCAACATTCGAGGACAAGCCCTTGCGAAAGAAAAAAAGAAAAAATAATGTATTGACCATAAGGAAAGCCCTTCGAGCAGCACAGAGACAGGTTATTCCAAAACGTCGGCGACAGGTTTCAAACCAAGGGCGAGTGATTCCAGTCCCCAAACGAGCGGGATTTTTACCTGCATTATTTGCCGGGTTGGCTGCTCTGGGCTCACTTTTGGGCGGTGCCAGTGCAGTGGCGAAAACCATTAAAGCCGCGCAGCAGGGCAAGCAACAACTCAAAGAAAGTCAGCGACACAATGAAACGATGGAAGCGATTGCCATGGGGGCTAGAAATGCCAATTTAAAGCCAGCCTTTTATCATCAAGGATTTGGGATTTCACCATTTCGAAATATTAAAAAAAAAAAAATTAACCTCAGCCATAGCGAGACATGCTCTGACGCATCAACAAGTGGAAAGCTATGCTAAACAACTAAAGCTTTCTCATTTTCGAGGTGTGTTTATGCGAAACCAATTACCCCCACGACCTTGGAAACAGGAATGTGCTGTTGTCAATTTGGATGATCACCGAGGACCAGGAACGCATTATGTAGCTTATGTCAAAGAGGGATCCACGGTATGGTACTTTGACAGTTTTGGGAATTTGCCCCCGCCCATGGAACTAGTGACCTATTTTGGAAACAGGATCAAGATATATTATAATGTGAAACGAAAGCAAACGTTTAACAGCCAACAGTGTGGACGTTTGTGTTTATTTTTTTTATATAAGACGCAGCATAAGCAAAAACGCCACCAGTATGTCGACAGAAAGTAAAACGTTTACAGTGCATGGACGTGGACCTGAAGTCAGCCTAGACTTCTACCCGCCTATCGAATTGAGTGAAAAACCCTATGGTTTAGGACTTGTTTCTCTTGAAACATACAATCGAATATACAACATACGTGAAAATGTGAACAACAAGTTTTACTATGATGATTCTGTGCTCACCTTGAACTCTGGTGGATACACGATCGATGATATTTATGAACACATTTATGTGGTGTTGATCAATCAATATGGTTTAAAGTCATTTCTTGACGGAACGCACAAGTTTGAACTTGTAGGCAATACTAACACTCATCGCTGCAGTATTTTCTCCTCATTCAACATTGACTTTAAAACACACCCCGATTCCATTGGTCCATTACTAGGATTTAAACCACGTGTGTTGGAGCCCAACAAAAAACATGAATCAGACCATGAAGTGAAATTCATTGAGGACCATCATGTGTCGGTGACGTGTAATATTATTAGCCAAGTGTACACCAATCAGGAACCATCGCATTCACTTTATGACTTTATTGTGACATCGCCCAATGGCTATATTATTCGTGAAAACCCTCCAGTGGTGCTTTTTCATGCTGTGGCTGTTGATAGTATTAGTAATATAACATTAAGACTGATCAATAGAGATCAACAACTCATTGATCTAGATTCTACCACACCAGTGACTTACAAGTTGGTGCTAAAGCCACTATGAAGTTTGTGTATAAAGCAACAACACCGTCTAGGAATGGTGTTAGTTGTTTGCCACGTGAATACACGTTAACATCTCAGAACAAGCAGATTTTACAGCATTTGGGTTACCACGTCAACCCTCATAATGAATTCTATCCTAGAGATAGCGAACCGCATCGAGGAGCAACCAGGAGTGGTAAGAATTGATCTCCATTCCTATCAAGCTCAAACACCTGGACTCAATAACAATGATGAAATTCAATTTGTTATCAACAACCAAGATATTTACACCCTACCGCATGAAAGTGTTATTCAGATTGAAGGTCGGCTCACCAAAGCCGATGGCTCTACACCCACCACATCCAAGTTGGCCAACCATGGTTTGGCCTTTCTGTTTTCTGAAGTGCGGTATGTCATTAACGATATCGTGGTGGATAGCACTCGAAATGTGGGCATTTCCAGTGTCATGAAACTATACCCCTCTTATAGTGAGGAAGAAGGTAAAACACTTTGCATGGCAGGTTGGTGTCCTGACTCGACCAATGACTGGATGGTACACACCGATGGAACCTTTACTGGATATTTACCTCTTAAACTGATTCTAGGCTTTGCCGAAGATCACCAACGCATTGTGGTCAACGCAAGGCAAGTGCTTTATCTGGTGAGAGACAGGAGTGATAACAATGCACTCAAGGGAGCTGACAATGCCCCCATCGATTCAAAAGTTCAACTACAACGCTTGCTATGGAAAGTGCCTCATGTGACCCTTAACGATAGCAAAAAACTGGACATACTCAAGATGGTAAAGAGAGATATGCCTCTACCCATGGAATTTAGAAGCTGGGCACTCCATGAGTATCCGCTATTGCCCACCACCAACACACACAGTTGGTCTGTAAAAACAGCTCGCTATACAGAGAGACCTCTCTACCTGATTGTGGGTTTTCAAACGAATCGCAAGTATCAACAAACCAAAGATGCCTCGCAATTTGATCACCTGCAATTGAGAAATGCACGTCTTTTCCTCAACGGAGCTGTGTTTCCCTATGAAGGACTGGATTTGGATTTTTCAAAAAATAAATTTGGCCCCCTGTACGACTTGTTTTCTAAATTTCGATGGTCGTATTATCAAAAAGAGAACGGCCCCATGCTACTACCCCAAGCGTTTAAGGCAAGAGCACCACTGATTGTTTTTGACTGTTCTTACCTGGAAGAGTCTGTCAAGCCATCCAATATCGACATTCGACTAGATTTTGAAACGCATGACAATGTACCAGCCAATACGACAGCCTACTGTTTAATTATTCATCACAAACAAGTCAACTATTATCCACTGTCCAACCAAGTGACGAGTGTATAAATAACAGCTCAACCCACGTCAAGCCGCTCAGTCATGTCTTGCTTTAAAGCCTCAAGAGACGTTACATCCATGAATTTAAACTCTGAGGAACAACGTTTCAAGACTTTTGCCACATGGCCAGTGCCTTTCATAAACCCTCAAGCCTTGGCGGCCGCTGGATTCTACTATTTAAAAACAAGAGATGAAGTGAAATGTGCCTTTTGTCCCATCATCATAGACCAATGGCAGGAGGGCGATGAACCCATGCAGGAACATCAGCGCTGGTCACCCACCTGCCCCTACCTGTGTAGAATGAAAGTGGGAAATATACCCTGTCATTCAAGCTATCCCTCACTTGTGTCACTGGGTGATGAAAAAAATACAAGTTACGATACGTGTGGACCGTATGGTATCCATGGTGCTTCGGTGAGCAGCTCACCATCAAAAACATCTAGTTTAGAGACATTGGGACATCATCGGTGTTATGGACGTTACAAACACAAGAGACTATATTGTTGTATCAGTTGCTATCGTCCTTATCCCAAAATGACAAAGGCCTGTAAGACGTGTAATGATAATAAAATGATGTAATTCTTAAATTCTTATTTTTGCATGTCCCTCTGTCCTACCCTAACCTTCTTTTTTGAAACTAGCATGGCAGGTAAGCCCATGCCATGATCACACGTGATCGTCAGTCAGTCGTCAGTTGAACTTGGTCCAGGCAAGCGTCAACATGTTGCGCACACTCATTGTGGATTGCCAAGGGTTTAAAATTGGTGACAACAAATTTATATTTAAACAAGTGGCCATGATCGATTGTACCACGTTTTGGATATCGCAAGCTACGCATTTGCTCTTTAAACCACCCCATGCTTTTGATTTATTGTGTGAAAAAGACCGTAAACAAACCCAGTGGATTGAAAATCATAGGCAACTAGACTGGAATCAGGGAACCATTTCCTATAAATATTTGGACGTGGTTATGAAAGCACACTTGTCCTCGGCCAATGTGGTATTTGTGAAAGGTAATGAAAAACGTCAATGGTTGCAACCATTTTTGGCGTCTTACTGCCAATGTATCGACCTCATGGAGTTGGGCTGCCCCTCCCTGCAAACGCTCATGGATACTTGTTCCTGTGGCAACATTACCCATACAGCCCTATCGCATGCGTGGCATCTCTTTCATTGGTTAACCACTCATGCCTGCTGGGAGTTGTTGAACAAAATTATAACTCAAGATTTACCTGTGAATGACGTCAGTGAGATTTCTACAAGCGACGTGTAAACATCTACAGCACGTGATACCATGGAGAAAGGCAATGCTACGGACAAAGCCATCGGCAAGTTCTTTGTGTGCAAAAAGAAACTAGACAGTTTTACCAAAGAGGAACTCTTGGCGCTGCCCAAGTCGTTCATTTATTATGTGGCCGCCAATGCAGTGAAAGAAATCTGGCAACATGTACCAAAATCATGGACTCAAGACCCTGTGTTGAGTGAATTGCAACCCTGTACGGATTACGATCACCATAAGCAAGTGGCCATGGCAAAAATACCGTCTATGCGTCAGTGTGCGACTTGCCAGCTAGTGAAACTGTATCACGGTCATAAAAGTCCATGTAAAGACTTTGTTGAATCATTCCATGGGTGTCATGGCGAGAAAAAGCAACAACAACAACAACAACAAACACAAACATCGTCCACAGAGGAGGAGGAAGACCAAACCTTTTTACCATCGATGGAAAAGGATATGCCAGACCTGTACTGGCAATGGCGTCATTGACAAAGTGATTCAATACCTACCTTTCGAAATCCATCTTCCAGGTTATCGTTTTTGCGGCCCTGGAACTCGTCTCGAAAAACGTTTACAACGTGGTGATGTACCCATTAATCTTTTGGATCAAGCATGCAAGGAACATGACCTTTCTTATCGCCATAGTCATCCTGGTTTAAGACATGTGGCAGATAAATTGTTATTAAAGAAAGCTAAACAACGTTTCACGTCCAGTGATGCCTCAGTGGGTGAAAGGATGGCAGCCCTAATTGTCATGAGTGCTATGAAAGGAAAGTTGATGATGCATGGACATAAACATTGAGGAGTGAGGAATTGGGATTTGTTTGTATTCTATTTTTCTTTTGTCAATTCACTATGACTATGAAATAAAAACAAAAGTTTTCCAGAGCACGATGTTTTGTTATTTTTAATTTTAAGAAATCGTGATGTTGATGGCTGATTTTTTCATTTTACACATTTCACACATGATGAATTCCACACACTGTCATTTATCATTTTGCAATTTACAGTTTTTGAAAACGTTCGTTTCAAGTTTAACGTTTTTGATGATATAGATTTTTCCATTTTGCTGATGACACATTTTAAACAATGTCCGTTTGAAGTTTTTGAATTTTCAAATTTCACACATGGGCATTTCCAGTTTTTAAAAATGTCCGTTTTAAGTTTTGCTGTTTTGGTGATATGGAAACATGGAATTTCCATTTTGCTGTTTTCATATTTTTTCCTTTTGGTGTATGTCGAAAGTTGAGATTTGACAATGATGTTGATGCGAGTGCTTGACCTTGATAATACTGCAATGTGCTGATGCGTGTTTGGAGAAACGTCGAGGTCTACGACTACTGCAGGTAAGACTGTTTTTACAAAAATAATGTCTTTTGACTGCCACATTTCAATGAAAAAACAAAACTATTGAAAACAAAATGAGTATATAAGTGACCATTTACCCCCCTCCCCACCCACCCACTCTACCTCATCGTGTTTGCTCTGGTCAATCATACACACCAGTTTTCTCTCTCCATTCATACATTCACAACTGTCTTTGGGAACAAACACAACCACTTTATTTATTCCCAAAAGCACATTCTCTACATGCTCACTCATCCCAAAAGAACTTTTTAGTTTATCATTTACATTATGAAAAATAATTAAATACTAGTTATTAAAGTTACTAAAAATCTTACTTATTTCATATTTACAAAAAAAACTCAACTTTGTACAGCGTTAAAAGAATCAAACTATTTACCAATCAAAAAATTTAAAAAAAATAAGGTTGCATAGAACTTTTAAAGAGCAAAAGGTCCAAGTGGGTTGTCACTATTTTAAAAATCTACTATTTACAATGACAGAAACCAATATTTACAAAATACTAAATCTACAAGTTACATAAAGCTATGTCCCATAAACGATTATACAGTGAAATCACACCTCCTCCTCCTTGCGATCATAACCCCAGGGCAGGCTGGTGAGCAGGTCATCAGCCCACACACGTTTGTTATCCATGGAGGCGAGGGTGCGTTTTCTCTGTTCCACAAGATACAGATGATGGTTGCTGGATTGTATCCTGCACTGTGTATGAGACATAGCTTTGCCCGTGCGTAAAACCGCTAGATAGTCATCAACACGTAGCGATTTTACCACTGCCCTACCTACACCTTTTGCTCTTTTGGCTTCCTTACAGTCGAGTGTGCGATAAGCATACATTTTTGAAGCCAAACCTACGAATTCCGTCATAATGGAATCACCGCATTCATCTTTTAAAACGCCCATTTCCTTTTTGTTCTTTATGGGCAGCTGAAACACGTTGTCAGCGCTATAGCAAGAGGTGTCGAACCAGTCACTATGTTGCCTCATGACGTCATAGGGGTTGCAGTGGCGAATGTGGTAAATGAATGAGTCCGTGTCCATATACAAAAGAGAGACGTCCTCAAAATGGCGTTTCGCAAACTCATAGTGGAATCGATACATGACCGATTTAGAAAAGTCTAAAATGACTTGACCCAAGTAAATGGGCTTATCCATGGTCACGCTGGTCTTACTCATTTCAATAGTAGCCAAATCCTCATCGATAATTTTGATCGATTTGAAATTTGGCTTGGCAATGTACCGCCGGGCACCCCACCGCCCCTCCCAGACATTCACCAATTTAATGTCACGGTATTTGCGGACATTCTCCATAGACTTGCCATAGATGCAGTTGTTCATTAATTTAAAAAAGTTAATTTCAAACTGCTGTGTTGCCATTTGTCGGTGCTCTGTGTTGAGTCGCATGTATGGCTCAAGCCATGCTTTTTGAGCAAAAGAAATACCCCTGTGGATTTTCTTCAACACCAAGCCTTGGGCGAGGCATTGCACCAACATTTGGATATGTAGCACATACCGATTTTTGTTGTAAAGTGTGCCCATGAGTTTTTCAATTTTCACTTTACTGTCAGGGGGAACCATTTGCTCAAGGCAGAATGGGAAATCGGCATGTTCATCATACAAGGATGAGGGATATTCAATATCCACTTCTAGCACATATCCACGGCCTGTTTCTTGGCTAGCCATGTTCACATCAAATTCTGACACTTGTTTCTCTGTCAGCCAAGCAAACTTCCCATAGGGCAAAGGCTGACTCATGGCGTAACCGTACAAATTATTCACGTCATAGTACATTAAGTACGATTCTGGTTTGTCTGGTGAATAATCAGGCATGTAGACATTGTTCGCTTTGGCATGACGCTGGTTAAGTGACACAAATCCGCCACGAATGCCCTTTTCAAAAAATAGAACCATGTCTACATCAGTGAGTAAATCCAATTCCACTTGAGTGTATTTCAAGGCGGCATCAAACGAGAGCCCAGGACTCGTATAATAGTGAGCCGGGTCAAGACCGTAAATGTGTTGACACAAGTTACGGAATTTTTCAAACACATCAGTGAGCAGCAATACATCTAGTTTTAGGTAATGTAAAGCATATTCACTTAGCGTGTTCATGCCAAACACTCGCCAAACTTGACATGCATGTGCATAGTCTTCATCAGAAACGGTACTGCGTGTTAGTTTCGAGTAAAATTTCTCTTGTGGTGGGAGTTTTTTTTGCTTTAACACGTCCCAGCTATTGCAGAAATCATACGGGAATATACCTTTCCGAATGCACAATTGAAATTGCTCAGGATCATTAAAATGCATTCTAGTATTTTTTAATTCCTCCTCATTCAAGCCATTCACAAGGCTGTCTAGCGAGGATGCCATAAACTTAAAGGAATCCAAAAATCGAATGCTAAAGTTGCTCAACCTCCATGTCAGGGCTGTAAAACGCTCATGGTTTTGGGGAATAATGGTAAACGAGCCCTTGTTGACATGGCCCAATTCACGAATCAAAAACTGAATGTCATAATTTGCCAGATTATGGAAAAAGACACTGATGAAACGAGGAGCTGGAAAGTTCAAGTTGCATTTACTATGCGCAGCTCCACGAAACTCCCCCGTAAAGTGCGAGTGATCACGAACGGTGTCTTCAGCACTGATCAGTGGCTTTTCGCAAATATGGCATGTCATGGCATGCTCATACTGCTGCTGCTGTTCTGGAGATAGGCTCATGGGTACTGGGTGGTCTAGTAATTCCTGTACATGGTCGGCCAACTTGACAAGTTCATCCAAGAACCATTTGGCACAATCTGGCCCCTCACGGTATTTGTAAACGGATTGCGTGGGGTCATAGGCACACACCACATTAAATCCTATGGCAAGGGGTTCATGTTTTTGAATGGCTGTGGTTGAGCTCATGGAGGGATCTGGTTCACATCCCGCCATGGGTGTAGTGAGAGCTTCAAAATCTGCATATACCACATAGGGAACAGTGTCACGCTTGTGAATGTCCTTAAACTTTAACACAGCCTTGTCCCCTTGTGGCAATATCAATCTCACCGCTTCCTGAGAAACGCAATCCACCCTATGACGTTCCAAAAGCGTAGGGGTTTTAAAATATTGCAAGCATCGATCACAAATATGTTTTACACCAGTGTGCTTAGACACTTGTCTGCTTAGCAATCTACTCAGGCTTTTAATGAGGCAATAGTGATTCACCTCTCCTACAGATAAATATAAAAGATGAATGTGGTGTCGTTTCGGTTCTTTTGTGGCATAAAGAGGACCCACAATCACATTACCATCAAGGCCATACACCATGAACGAAAAGTCCTGGTTATCTTGTTCAAACCTATGGATCTCGGTTAAGTCCATAGGGAACGATACTCGAGTTAAATTTAAAGTTTGTTTCAATTCATCAAACTTGGCCTTGTACTTTCCCGGCCAACAACCATGATGTTGCACCGGCTGCAAAAAGGCAGCCACAGACCACAGAAAGCAATCATTGTCACGATTCTTAATATTCACTACAGCATTTTTCGAAGCTATTGCTGGTGGTGTTTTAATATAGCTAGACCCAGCATTCAACGGGTTGAATTGACAAATGTTGATTTGTAAATGATGAATTTTGTCTAAGGCTAGACCACTCGGTCCTTGTTGCAGTTTATCAAATTTTGATAGCAAGGCATTCACCACGTGGGTTTCATACCACTGTTCCAAATTATGGGCTATGAATAGCTCTTGCATTTTACTGCAAATATAAAATGTCTCTTTATGCTCTACGTCCTTCTTTTTATATATGAAATCGCACACCAGTTCTGTATTCACCTTTAAAGCCGTATGCAACCTTTGCGCTGTACAAATTTCAATTTTAAAAATTTCAAAACAAGATTGTAAAAATTCATTGGGAATCAAACTTTTTCTAACATTGACCACGCGGCCAGAGCACACACGCGATTTGAAACAACTGTTTATGGGTTCCCAAGTTAACGTATTCTCAGCAGTAAAAGACATTATTTTGAAAGAACACTCTCACCTGAGTTTAGAAATGTAGACTGTCTGACAATAATCCAAAAAACACACACGTTCCTGGTTATTCACAGAGGTCAAGCGTTTTCCAACACTCTAAAAAGAAATAAAATAAACCACCATAAGTATATCCATTCCATATAGTTTATGCATTTCATAAACAAAACAAAATCAAACAGGTTATATATTAAAAAAAAAAAAAAAATCTCACCTTGACGTGTAATGCTTTTCTATATTCCCGTCTCGTGGGCTAGTATGGAAATGGTTATCTTTTCTAGTTGTCCGTTTTTCTCTCTTTCTTTAATATCGTTCACACACGACAAGTAGGCTATACCGGTTATCTGCAAACAAATAAATAAATAAAATCATTAATTACCTAATCAATAAATAATTGCATGTATTTATATAAAAATCAATAAATATATAAATGAATAAATATATACCTACCCCACAACAAGGTTAAGTATTTTCCACCAACACCAAAACTGTTAAACAAGGCCAAGTGTTTCACACAACGCTGTAGCGTGTTCAAAAGTAGTCACATAAGTGCGAGTGGAAATGTCAGCGACATGTCTTTATATATGCTACGTTGCATGTATAATCTTTTTTCCCACGCTTTGAACATTCTCTTATCGTGCACGTGAACAGCTAACGTTCAAGGTGAACACCTGAGGCGGATCAAATTTCACCTGAACTTGCATTTTGTCACGTACGAAGCAAAACAGGATGTGACTTGTTAACAGTTATCATGCACGTGGACAGATAACACCCAAGCGAACACCTGTGAAAGATCAAATTTCACATGAACTTGCATTTTGTCACGTACAAAGCAAAACAGGATGTCACTGGTTTAGCGTGCCTGTGGTTTCACACATGTGTGCACGCCTTTCACACTCCCCTGCCACCACGATGGTCAGATTATTTCACCTTCAAGCGTCTTGGTCATTTTTTCCATTGCACTTGTTGTCAAGTCAGATCAATGCCTTCCAATAAGCTCAAATGACCTTCACCTCCTGTAAGTTTGTTTTCTGTACTCGCTTCGACCAACATAGAATCAAGTTCTCATCTTTTTGGAAAAAAAATATCTACCACATTTGAAAGGGGGCGTTAGCCCGAGTCCTAGGACACCTCGTACACGTCTCTAGCGTTATTGGTTCGTGACATATCGGCAAAAATCACAAAAAACACGTGTTTACCCCAAAATCGCGTTTCCAAATTTTTTTTAAAATATAACGTGTAGTCCATAGCAAAGAGGACGTCAGCCCGAGTCCTTGGACCCCTCGTTCATGCCTCTAGCATGATTGGTTCGCGAGATATAGCAAAAAGTTCAAAATCACGTTTTTACCCCAAAATATTCTGTTTCCCTCATTCTCAAAAACTTTAACCTATTACCAAAATTCACAGGGTTTCGAGACAAGCCATTTGACACGTCATAGGACCAAATCCGACCATGCATTCGTGAAATATCAGAAAAAGTCTAAAATCATGGTTTTACCCCAAAAAAAGCCTGTTTCCCTCATTCTCAAAACTTTAACCTATTAATAACATGTATAGGGCTTCGAGACAAGCGATTTGACACGTCACACGTCCAAATCCGACCTTGCGTTTGAGACATATCGGCAAACGTCGTAGGAAAGTAGGCGACTATCTGGCTCTCTCCTCACCACCAAAACCTCTTCTTATCAATCATTTATTTCAAAGAGCTCGCCCTCTTACAAAAATCCAAAGTGCGCATGCGTAAAAAACAAAAACAAAAATGTTCATCCATAGCGGCATCTCGTAAAATGCATGCACTATATGAGCAACCACGTTTAAGTTCATTTTAGCAGCGCACCTTATACATGTCACATTTGGAAAGAGACTTTCACTAAAAAATTACAATTTCACCCCCTAGTAGGGGTAGGTTTTATTTAGGGGTTGAAATGAGTAGTCCGTTGTAAAGAGGGCGTCAGCCCGAGTCCAATGACACCTCATTTGTCAAAATCGGACCATGGGTTCGAGAGAAAAGTCTATTTAAATGTTTCAATTTCGCGCGGCGGCCATGACACTGGTTGGAAGCGCCACTACCCCCCTACTAATATGTCGACAAACGAGACCACGCCTGACACGCAGTTAGAAGCCAATAAGGTTAGCATTAAAATCCCACCTTTTTGGATAGAGAAACCCGAAATCTGGTTCTATCAGGTGGAGGCATAGTTTAGTATTTGCAAAATTATTTCAGAAGAGACTAAATTTAATCACCTAGTGTCTCAATTAGAACCTAAATACATTGAAAACATTTGGGACATTATTAGAAGTGCGGAAGTAAATAAATACTCATTGGCCAAGGAACGTTTACTGAACATTTTCAAGGAAAGCGAAGATAAACGTATTAAGAGACTCGTTTAAACTGGAATTGATTTAGGAGACCAGAAACCTAGTCAATTATTGCGTAAGATGCAAGCCTTAGCAGGGATCGATGTATCAGAAAAAGTTCTTAAGACTCTCTGGTTAGAAAAGCTCCCGGATTCAATAAAGAACATTTTGACTGTCAGCGACGAAGGGCTTGAAAAAGTAGCTATAATAGCAGATAAAATAATTGAAATGAATCCCCGCAACGAATTATTTGCCATGAAAAGTGACTCTTGTAAACAACTGGATGTTCCTGTTACAATGCGCGATCTAATGGACAGAATTTCTGGACTAGAGCAACAAATAGCTGCCTTATCCACTGGTCATCAGGTTAGGCCTCGCCATAGAAGTAGTGAACGCCGACGATGTGATAATAGTCGTAGTAAATCACGTAATAGATACAATCCCAGGGGCAAGTATGTTATTGCCACTTCCGATTTAGACAACGGTGTAAACCGGAAAAATGTACACCTCCATGTAGCTGGTCCGAACAGGGAAACGCCGCCCAGCAGCAGAATTAGCGGCAAGTTCTGCTGCCCAAGTCAATTGTCGGAAAACCCGCCTATTTGTAACCGACAGAAAAACAGGATTGCAATTTTTAGTTGACAGTGGGGCTGATGTTTCGATAATACCGAGCAACTCCAAAGTTAACACAGATTCGCAATATAAATTGTATGCTGCCAACGGAACCGAAATTCCTACGTCTGGAATTTAACTCCGTACCATTGATCTAGGATTACGACGACAATTCCAGTGGCCATTTGTGGTTGCGAAGATTAATAAGGCTATATTGGGAGCAGACTTCTTGCATAAATCACACTTGTTAGTAGATGTCCACAATAAGAAAGTAATAGATGATATAACCAAGCTCTGGACCAAGGGCGAAGTTATGTCTATCTTAGATGAAAATGTAGTCAGTACAATGAGCCAAAACACAAAATTTACAGATCTATTGCTGCAGTATCCGGACATAGCTAAACCTAATTTGGTACCAGACAAAATTAAACATGATGTCCAACACTGCATTACCACTGAAGGTCCACCCGTGTTTTGTAGGGCAAGACAATTAGATCCCAAGCGCACGGAAATGGCAAAACAAGAATTCAAATACATGTTGGACAATGGCATAATAAGACAATCCAAATCATCATGGGCTAGTCCTCTTCACCTGGTGCCGAAGAAGGATGGTTCGATTCGTCCGTGTGGAGATTATAGACGATTAAATGAAAGAACAGTTCCCGATCGTTATCCTGTTCCTAGGATAGAAGATTTTCACTGTATTTTGCGAGGAAAGAACACTTTTTCTAAAATCGATCTATTAAAGGCTTATCATCAGATACCCATTGCGGAAGAAGATAACATAAGACTGCAATCATCACACCATTCGGACTGTATGAATTTAATGTAACGAGTTTTGGTCTGCGGAATGCACCTTCCACCTTCCAACGATTCATTAATGAGGTTATGCATGGACTGGATTTTGTATTCTCTTACCTGGATGACATATTGATCGCCTCATCCAGTAATGAAGAACACCGAGCACACCTGAAACTAGTTCTAGAGCGACTGTCAGAGTATGGCCTACGAATCAACATCTCAAAATCAATATTTGGTGCGAATGAATTAGCATTCCTAGGCTACTGGGTTACACCAGAGGGATCTCGTCTCCTACCTGAGAAAGTACAAGAAATTTTGGAGTACAAGTTACCTAGTAAACTTCATGAGCTCCGCACATTCCTTGGTGTTGTCAACTACTATCGCCGTTACCTTAAAGATGCAGCACAAACTCAGGCTGTATTACATGAATATCTTAAGGGAGCGAAGAAGAAGGACAACAGACTCATTCAATGGACTGAGGAAGCAAAGCAAATGTTTGAGAAATGTAAAAATAATATCGCAAACGCTGCATTATTAGCGTTTCCCAACCCAGACTTACCTCTAGCACTTTGCACTGACGCGTCTGATTTTGCTGTCGGTGCTGTGCTCCAGCAACTGGAAAATGACAGCTGGAGGCCAATTGCTTTCTTCTCACAAAAGCCGAGTCAGGCACAGAAGGTTTATAGTACCTACGACCGAGAATTGTTGGAAATTTACCTTTCTGTAAAGAAGTTCAAGCATTTATTTGAAGGAAGAGAATTCATAATCCTCACCGATCATAAACCACTCACATTTTGCTTTCAAGCAAAGCAATGAAAAAGCATCTCCTAGGCAGATGAGACAGTTGCAGTACATCTCACAATTTTCAACTGATCTCCGTCATGTCAGTGGCCTCGACAATGTTGTTGCGGACGCCCTTTCCAGAGTTGGTGAAATAGCAATAATGGATTATGATGAGATTGCCAAGAGCCAGCTAAAAGATCAGGAATTGCAGCAACTCCAGACAGGAAACAACTCCCTAAACTTCAAGCAATAACAACTACCATCAGGAAACTCTCTTTGGTGCGACACTTCCACTGCAAATATCAGACCTTACATTCCTAAAGCATTTCGTCACCCAATATTTCTACATTTTCATGCGTTAGCCCATCCTGGCATAAGGACTACAGTGAAGCTGTTGACTAGTAGAGTCATTTGGCCGAATATCACAAGTGATGTGCGACAATGGACTAAATCCTGTGTTAGCTGCCAGAAAACCAAGGTCACTCGCCACACAAGATCGCCGCATGAAAACTTTGAAGAACCCGATGAACGCCTCAGTGTAGTGCACATTGACCTCATTGGACCGCTTCCACCCTCTAACGGTATGACTTATTGCTTAACCTGCATTGACCGCTTCACATCCTGGATGGAAGTCATACCCCTGGAAGACATCACAGCTGAAACCGTGTCAAAAGCTCTCTACCATCACTGGATTGCAAGATTTGGCGTCACATCTCGCGTAATCGCTGATCAAGGCACTCAATTTAGATCGCAATTGTTTAACAATTTGGCCATAGTATGTGGAATAAAACTTAGCACACAACACCATATCATCCACAGTGTAATGGCAAAGTTGAGCGACTGCATAGAACCCTGAAGTGTGCGATCAAGGCTCACAACTCTTCTAAATGGACAGAAACCTTACCTACCGTCCTATTGGGTCTACGCACTGCTCTACGAGAAACGTCAAGCCACTCTATTGCACATATGGTTTATGGTAAAACCATTAGACTGCCTGGTGAATTTTTTGAGGAGCAAATTACGAGGATTGACTCTGATTCGTTTGCATCCAACTTGCAAAAGCAGATGCTGAACCTGAAACCTGCCAGATCTAAATATAGCACATCGAGAACAGTGTTTGTCCCAAAAGACCTTCAGACATGTTCCCGTGTGTTTGTGAGATGTGATAGGGTCAGAAAACCATTGTAACCTACATATGATGGTCCCTTCCCTGTCATAACAAGACATGAAAAATACTTCACCATCGAGTGAAAGTGTAAACACATAAATGTGTCAGTGGACAGACTTAAGCCAACATATATATTGCAGGAAGAAGCTGAAGCAGTAAACGAGCTTCCAGAATCAGCAAAAGACACTCAACTCCAACAATCCACTAATGAACCTTCGCCAAATACCAGACTGTCAAAGTCTGGAAGAACTATAAGGTGTCCAGTTCGATTTTTAGAGAACGTCATCTCTGTGAAGAATTTTTGAAGTGATGTGTCAAGTTCGTAACTGTGTTACTGGTGGGGGAGTAGTGCAAGGACCACAATTAACTTTTTATTTTTAAGAGTTGGCAAGAGATATTTACGTACTTTGAGAAAGAAAAAAAAAACGTGAGTGCAGAAAAACATGGTGGGAAACAAAATAGTTGATGTACAGTGCTTATACCGTATGTGTATTAATTTGTAAAAGTTTATATGTATAATAGTGTGAAAGTTTATAAATAAAAATAGTGGTACTAGTTCAATGTCGACGGTTAAAGACTGCAGACGATCAATTTCAGGTAGATCCTACTGATTGCTATCAAATGCTATCGTCAACGACATCTAGCCGCGAACGTGGCTACTAGATGCTACCGGCAACTGGTGGCGAACGTTGGAACTTTAATAGAGCGTTAATCAAATCTAACCTACAAATTTAGCTTCACACAATTTTAGTTAGTGAAAGGTCCTTGTACATGCCATAAATCTATGACATGGACCCGCCGGCTTTACTCCCCCTCCGAAGGAAGACATACTGAGGGATTTTAACGCTCTTAAAAAATCCGACAACCTCGCCTGGTTTGAACCCACGATCTTGGGCATAGAAGCTCAGAACGCTACCAAATAAGCCACCGAAGCCGCGTCATTGCTAATATAAGTTTTGAATGTAGGTATTCTACAAACCAAGGTTTCTTCGTAGATCAGCAAGATCAGTTAAAATGTGGTCCACGGTGAAAACGGCTCCACAGGTACAAAGTGGGGGATCCTCCCTTCTCATTAGGTACGAGTGGATCTTCTATGACCTATCCTTAGCCTACACAAAATGACGGACACCCTCCGTGACCAGAAAGAGCTCCGCCACACGCGAGTAGTTCCCTTGATCGCTCTCAGTTTATTGCGCATTGGGTCAGCTAGCCACTGACTCTCCCAGAAAGCCAGTTCTTTTTAGCAGTCGGATGATCTATCAGAAACATGTTTAAACAGGAGGCAACATCTTGCGAACTACGAAATATGTAAAAACAGTTGTAATGTAAAGAAAAACAACTACTACTAGAAGAAGAAATTGACAACAGAAATAAGGGAAATAAAAAGCAGGGAAAAGATGATTGTGGAGAAAGTGAACTAAAGCTCTTTCGAGCAATCTACTTCCTGTAGAAAATAGACAGTGTTTTGATTTACATAGTTTTAGTGATGATGATGATGATAATTGTTGTTTTAAGGGGCCTAACATCTAGGTTATCGGCCCCTGATGGTTTGAGTGATCGTGAAGATGAAAATGAAAAGCGAACTTAAAACTAAAACTACTAACCTACATACTAGAAGAAGAAATGGAAAACTAAAGGAGAATAAGGCAAATAAAAGGACAGAAGGAAAAGAAATGCCCTCAACCCTCGGAGAAGGCGGATTGAGGGACTTGGAAGGAAGGAGAGCTATGAAAGGCATATAGGAAAGTGAAAGAGGAGAGGGTCCGCCCCAAAGGTAAGGGACAAAAGGGGAAAACGGACCCAGCTCAGGAATCCCTCGGGGTCGCCAACTCCCGTACTCACCAGCCGTGAGCCCCTGAGGGTGTAGCATTATCGAGGGTGTACCAGAAGTGGTGGGGCTACATACACCCTGCCTCCTTAAGGGCCTAGATCACAAGGCAGGAGGTAAAAGGAAGAGAAAAAGAAGGCTGACCCCTCGCAAAAGGAGGGAATCAGAAAAGATGAGACAAGGGCCAATTAAGGCGGGAAAGGAAGAGACTCCCTAGGCCTACACATAGTTTTGGTTTTGTTATCTTTGAGTGTAGTGTGTTTGGAATGTCTTTTGGACGCGATGTTGAGTTGTGTTAATAAAATATTGATTACTGTATATTAAAATGATTTGGTATGGTATATAACTCGCGACCGTGACAGGATTACTGGCAATCTCAACATCAAATAAAACAGAACAACGATGACCGAACGTCGAGTATTACGCGGCGTATTTACACGTGAGGTAAATAAGCTTGAAGAACTGTTGGCGCTTGCTGATGGTGACCACGTGGAGATTCGTAGCAGATATGCTTCACTTGTGGAACGCTACGAGAAGTTAAAACGTCTGGATGATGAAGTATACAATGAGCTGCTGCAAAAGGAAGACCTTGAAGACATCGTGCTTGAAACAGAGATCAACAATTGCAGTGAATACGACTTGAAATATTTTAAGGTTAGGGAAAAAGTGCAGGCCTTATAAGTTGGAGATCAAGCCGTTTCTGAAGCTAATACGAGTAACTGTTCACGTACTTCTAATCAGAGACTACTAAGACTACCAAAACTAGAACTGAAAAAATTTGATGGAAACGTGAAGTGCTGGATTGGGTTTTGGGCGCAATTTACTAAAATACATGAAGATAGCAGCCTTAAAGATGAAGACAAATTTGTTTATTTGATTCAGTGTATGGAACCTGGTTCTTGTGCTCAGAAGTTGGTAGAAAACTTTCCTCCTTCAAAGGAAAACTACAAAAAGGCTATAGAATTGTTGAAGTCTAGGTATGGGAAGGATGAGTTACTCATTGAGTACTATGTTAGGGAAATTTATCCTTGGTGTTAAAGAAGGATAGTTTAAGATCCATAGCCCAACTGTATGACAGTCTGGAGGGACAGTTGAGAGCACTTGATTCCTTGGGAGTAACAAAGGAGAAATACGCTGCAATGTTATTTCCACTAGTAGAGAGTGCCTTGCCAGAGGTTATGTTTAAAACTGGGGACAGGTATCGTGTATCAAAAGAGACGTCTACCAAGGAACCTGACTGTTGCTTGAGTGAATTGTTAGCCTTCTTAAAGACTGAGGTAGAAGGTGAAGAACGGCTTAAGCTAAGACATAGTTCTTTTGAAGTTAACGAGAGGACGGATCGAGTTAAGCAAGACGATAGGACCAAGACTAAGAATAGGGACGTACCTTCAGCGGCTTCTTTAATTTCAATAGAGGATGTTTCAGTTAGTAAGGGAAACAGAAATAACAAAGATACGGCTTGTATATTCTGTGGCAGAACCTCACATCTTTCTCAAGACTGTGCTGTAGCTATTGATTATTCTCAAGAAGAACGCCAAGTAACGTTAAAGAAAAAGGGAGCTTGTTTTAGGTGTCTACGACCGGGATATGTCAGTGTTAAGTGTAAGATGTTTGTGAAGTGCCCATTTTGCAAGGGGAAACATTACGCTTTGATGTGTGCGAAAACAGCCTCAGATGAACCAAAAGGTAATTCGGTTCCAAAAACAGTTAGCATGATGGCAGGTAGTAATAAAGGACATGTGACCTATCTGCAGACTAGTTGCTAGAGTAGTTGTTGGTGGATCCACGCACAGAGTAAGAGTTCTGTGTGATAGTGGATCGCAGAGAAGCTACATAAAGAAGTCTTGTGCTAAGAAATTAGAGTTGGAACAAACTGGAAAGGTAACACTAAGTCAAGAATTATTTGGAGGTAGGAAAACAGCACCTGTTTGTTTCGAGTCCTATCAAATAACTCTGCTGGGTATGAACGAGGACAACAGATGTGAGGTTGCAGTGTTAGGCTCTGATAGAGTCCGTGGAGGTGCTCCCCTAGTTGATGCTGACTTGTTTAATTTACTGAGGGACAAGGGAGTTGAACTTAGTGATGTTGGCCAAGATAATGGTGGCAACAGTACTGACATACAGGTATTGTTAGGAGCTGACGTGTGGGCTCTACATGTAAACAAGAGTCTAGTAGCTGTGAGAACTTGTTTAGGGTGGACACTTATGGGCTCTTCTGAGATCACCTCAACTACTGCCTCGTCTTACACTCTACTTACTTTAACTCAATCAACAAGAGTGGCGGATTTGTGGGAAATTGAGACTTTGGGTATTAAAGATCCTGGCGAACAGATAAAAAAGGAAGAAAGGGAACAACAAGTTCAAATGTTCTTCGATAGGACTGTGAAGAGAGAAGAGGAATCTGGGCGCTACATTGTCAAACTACCCTAGATTGATGGTTGTACTTCTCTGGAAACGAATCGCGAAATTTCTCAGAAACGATTATTGAACACTTCAAGAAAGTTACGAGGGATGCAGAAATTTCAGGATTATGATGAGGTGTTACAGGAATGGGTAAACAAAGGGATTATCGAAGGTGTTGAAAACGAGGTTTTGGATGGGCCTACACATTATTTGCCTCATAGAGCTGTGCTGAAAGATGGTGGCACTACAAAGATAAGGCCGGTATTCGATGCTTCCAACAAAGACAGAAATGGACATTCCTTGAATGATTGCCTCGAGCCCGGACCCAACCTCATCGACCTTGTTCCATCAGTGCTGACCAATTTTCGAACCTATCCTATAGGTCTAATAGCTGATATAGAGAAGGCATTCCTGCAGATTATAATTGATCCTGAAGACAGGGATATGCTCCGTTTTCTCTGGTGGGATAATGATAAGATTACCACTTTTCGACATTGCCGGGTGGTTTTTGGTATTTGTTCCAGTCCCTTCCTATTGGTTTCTGTACTGAACAACCTTCTGGAAGAGCCCCCAACTCATTTGAAGGAAGTAGCTACAAAAATGAAACCTGCATTTTATGTGGACAACTGTCTTACTGGAGTCGCTTCAAAGGAAGAAATTGGACCCTTTATTTTAAAGGCACAAGAATTGATGTTATCCACAGGTTTCAATTTGAGGGGATGGGTGAATTCCTTTGATTGTGGTGTTGGTAAAACTGAGAATGTCTTAGGACTTCGTTGGTATTGCGACGTAGATGAACTTGGATGTAACTTCAGCCCGACTACAGGTTTAGTAACCCGAAGAGTGGTACTATCCAGCGTGCAAAAAATATTTGATCCGATTGGATTTTCGGCCCCAGTAACTCTGATTCCCAAGCTCATTCTGCAGAAGACATGGCAGAAAAGTATAGGATGGGATGAGGTTTTACCAGGAGACATTTGTGAGGAATTCTGTCGATGGACTCAGCAGTTGCAATACCTACATGACTGTCGGATACCTAGAAGGATTTTCCTGAATGACAACAGCACTTTGCAGGTATTTGTTGACGCTAGCAAAAGAGCGTTTGGTTGTTGCATATTTCTGAGAACGGAAGAAGAAGGTAAGATCAAACTTCTTCTGATGGCTAAATCTAGAGTGGCGCCTCTCAAATAACTGACACTACCCCGCCTTGAACTGATGGGAGCGCTCCTTGGAGTTAGAATGTCTCGGTTGAGCCTTCGATGCCTACACCGGAATGACATACACACAGTGTTTTGGTCCGATTCAACAGTAGGCTTGGTTTGGATTGCTAATAAAGGGCTTTGGTCGGTGTTCGTAGAGAATCGGGTAAAGGAAATTCATGAGTACAGTAAGGCTAGTTCATGGAGACACATACCGGGCAGCCTCAATCCAGCAGATCTCCTGTCTAGAGGGTGTTTACCAACACAACTTTGGAGATCCAGATGGTGGGAGGGTCCGTCTTGGCTTAAATGCAAAGAAGAAGAATGGGTATTTAATCGTCCTGAACCATTGTTGGAAGAAGTCAACAGGGAAAGGAGGACAACAGTTGTAGCTGCTAAGAACACTGTTGTGGAAACTATTTTACTGCAATTAAGTTCACGATTCTCTGGATACATCAAAATTGTTACGACCATTGCTTGGATTTTGAGATTGAAACAAAGGAATCGTAGAGACCACGTATCAACGGAAATTGATAGCGAAGAGTTTCTCAATGCTGAGAAGAAACTGTACTTCCTTATCCAGAAGGAAACGCTTTATGAAGAAGAGAGAAAAGAACAATTGAAGAATCTGGAGGTGTTCACAGACGATGAAGGAATTCTACGCATGAAGTCAAGAGTCGTTGATTCTGACGACACTCCTGAGTATACCTATCCAGTTGTACTTCCATCAAAACATGTGATGGTTGAAAGAATGATTGAACAATTTCATCGATTTCATAACCATGCTGGGACGCACACACTGCTTGTTTTGTTGCGCCAAAGGGTTTGGATAATTACAGGAAGAAGGACGGTGGCAGCAGTTGTTCGGAAATGCGTGATCTGTCGTCGTAACTCTGCTAAGGGTTTTGAGGTACCTTTTCCTCCGTTGCCACAGGATCGAATCAAGGCATCGAGTGTTTTCCAGATCACGGGCACAGACTTGGCCGGCCCTGTGTTTGATAATGATGATGATAATTGTTGTTTTAAGGGGCCTAACATCGAGGTTATCGGACCCTGATGAAATGAAATGGCGTGAAATGAAAGGATGAAGATAAATAACAGCTCACTGCTATGGATGAAACGAAAATGGTTTAGATAAAATAGACAGTGAGCCCCAACAACTATGCCTTATGTAGCAGGGAAAATACTTACAAAAAGGAACTCAGATTGAAACTACTCACCAAATGGAGAGCGGTAAGACGTACATAAGGGAATTTCGAACGAAAAAACTCACAAAAATAATAGACTGAAAAAATACACACAAAATGTAGGTTAAGTCCAAAATACGTACAAAATGCAACATATAGTCGAAATACCTACAAATTGCAAGTGAAATCAAAATACTTACAAAATGCAAATGAGATTGAAAATACGCACAAAATGTAATGTAGATTCAAAATACCCACAAAATGCAATTGAGACTTAACTACTTGAACAAAGCGGGGTAGGTTGAAAACACAAAAAGCAATTGAAATTGCTTACAAAAGGTATGGTAGATTCAAACTTCTCATTTGGATGGACAATACTTACAAAATGCAATTTAGATTGAAAATAATTACAAAATGTAATTTAGATTCAAAATACCCACAAAATTGCAATTGAGACTTAACTACTTGAACAAAGCGGGGTAGGTTGAAAATACAAAATGCAATTGAAATTCAAAATACTCACTAAAGTCCCAGCCCCTATATTGAAAGACTTACTAAAAAGCAATTTAGATTGTCAATCCTTACAAAATGCAATTGAGATTGAAAAACACTCACAAAATGCAATCTAGATCGAAAATACGTACAAAATGCAACGTAGGTTAAAAATACCTACAAAAAAACCGCTAGAAGGGGATTTAGATACACGGGGAACCAAGTAACAAAAACAGTGCGGGAATCTTAAAGAGAAAAGGAAAAGAGGAGAGGAGAGGAGAGGGGAGAGAGTCCGCCCCAAAGGTAAGGGACAAAAGGGGAAAACGGACCCAGCTCAGGAATCCCTCGGGGTCGCCAACTCCCGAACTCACCAGCCGTGAGCCCCTGAGGGTGTAGCATTATCTAGGGTGCACCAGAAGTGGTGGGGCTACATACACCCTGCCTCCTTAAGGGCCTAGAGCACAAGGCAGGAGGTAAAAGGAAGAGAAAAAGAAGGCTGACCCCTCGCAGAAGGAGGGTATCAGAAAAGATGAGACAAGGGCCAATTAAGGCGGGAAAGGAAGAGACTCCCTAGGCCTCGGATACCCTAATACCGTCGGGGTCAGAAGAGAACAAGAGTTGACCAAGTGAGGTCGACAGGAAAGAAGACAGAGAGGAGCCCGGCACAAGTAAGTGGAAGCAATGCCGGACTCAGCTGGGGCCCCGTGGTCGCCAACCCACGCCCACAAGATGTGAGCCCCTGGGGGGCCAGGCCCTGTGTTTCTCCGAGGAGGAGAAAAGGGATGGATTGTGATATTCACTTGTGCAGTTTATCGGGCTGTACATCTGGAATTGATCACTTCACTTAGTACAGTAGTGTATATCCAAGCACTACGCCGATTTGTGGCAAGAAGAGGAAGAGTGAATACCATGTATTCGGACATTGGGACGAATTTCACCGGACTTCGCAGAACCATGGAGCAATTGGATTGGACTGAAATAGAGAGGATGTGCAGCCTTCTGAAGATTAAATGGAAGCTGAACCCTCCCACCGCAGCCTGGTGGGGAGGATTCTGGGAAAGGTTGATTAATATTCTAAAGGATTTGCTTCGCCGTAATTTGGGTAAAGCTTGCCTAAATTATGAGGAAATGTGTACTCTTCTGTGCGATTGTGAGAACCTGATGAGCAATCGACCTTTGACTTATCTTTCTGAAGAAGATGATGATGATGATATGATGATAATTGTTGTTTTAAGGGGCCTAACATCTAGGTTATCGGCCCCTGATGGTTTGGGTGATCGTGAAGATGAAAATGAAAAGCGAATTTAAAACTAAAACTAACTACTAACCTACATACTAGAAGAAGAAATGGAAAACTAAAGGAGAATTAGGCAAATAAAGGACAGGAGGGAAAGAAATGCCCTCAACCCTCGGAGAAGGCGGATTGAGGGACTTGGAAGGAAGGAGAGCCATGAAAGGCATATAGGAAAGTGAAAGAGGAGAGGGTCCGCCCCAAAGGTAAGGGACAAAAGGGGAAAACGGACCCAGCTCAGGAATCCCTCGGGGTCGCCAACTCCCGAACTCACCAGCCGTGATGATGATGATGATAATTGTTGTTTTAAGGGGCCTAACATCTAGGTTATCGGCCCCTGATGGTTTGGGTGATCGTGAAGATGAAATGATGATGATGATGTTAATTGTTGTTTTAAGGGGCCTAACATCTAGGTTATCGGCCCCTGATGGTTGGGTGATCGTGAATATGAAAATGAAAAGCGAACTTAAAACTAAAACTAACTACTAACTTACATACTAGAAGAAGAAATGGAAAACTAAAGGAGAATAAGGCAAATAAAAGGACAGAAGGAAAAGAAATGCCCTCAACCCTCGGAGAAGGCGGATTGAGGGACTTGGAAGGAAGGAGGGCCATGAAAGGCAGATAGGAAAGTGAAAGAGGAGAGGGTCCGCCCCAAAGGTAAGGGACAAAAGGGGAAAACGGACCCAGCTCAGGAATCCCTCGGGGTCGCCAACTCCCGAACTCACCAGCCGTGAGCCCCTGAGGGTGTAGCATTATCTAGGGTGCACCAGAAGTGGTGGGGCTACATACACCCTGCCTCCTTAAGGGCCTAGAGCACAAGGCAGGAGGTAAAAGGAAGAGAAAAAGAAGGCTGACCCCTCGCAGAAGGAGGGTATCAGGAAAGATGAGACAAGGGCCAATTAAGGCGGGAAAGTGAAAGACTCCCTAGGCCTCGGATACCCTAATACCGTCGGGGTCGGAAGAGAACAAGAGTTGACCAAGTGAGGTCGACAGGAAAGAAGACAGAGAGGAGCCAGGCACAAGTAAGTTGAAGCAATGCCGGACTCAGCTGGGGCCCCGTGGTCGCCAACCCACGCCCACTAGAAGTGAGCCCCTGGGGGAAAGATGAAATGAAATGCGAACTTAAAACTAAAACTAACTACTAACCTATATACTAGAAGAAGAAATGGAAAACTAAAGGAGAATAAGGCAAATAAAGGACAGGAGGAAAATAAATGCCCTCAACCCTCGAAGAAGGCGGATTGAGGGGCTTGGAAGGAAGGAGAGCCATGAAAGGCAGATAGGAAAGTGAAAGAGGAGAGGGTCCACCCCAAAGGTAAGGGACAAAAAGGGAAAACGGACCCAGCTCAGGAATCCCTCGGGGTCGCCAACTCCCGAACTCACCAGCCGTGAGCCCCTGAGGGTGTAGCATTATCTAGGGAGCACCAAAAGTGGTGGGGCTACATACACCCGGCCTCCTTGAGGGCCTTAAGCAGAAGGCAGGAGATAACATGAAAAGAAAAAGAAGGCTGACCCCTCGCAGAAGGAGGGAATCAGAAAAGATGAGACAAGGGCCAATTAAGGCGGGAAAGGAAGAGACTCCCTAGGCCTCGGATACCCTAATACCGTCGGGGTCGGAAGAGAACAAGAGTTGACCAAGTGAGGTCGACAGGAAAGAAGACAGAGATGATGATGATGATGATAATTGTTGTTTTAAGGGGCCTAACATCGAGGTTATCGGCCCCTAATGATCTGGGTGATAGCGAAAATGATAATGAAATGGAAACCAGAACAAAATTATCGAAGACTGAATATACGTACAAAAAGGAACTCGCATGGAAACAACTCACAATATGGTCCTACAAAAGGGATTTTAGAACGAAAAGTTGCACAAAAAGAATAGATTGAAAAAGACCCACAAAACGTAGGTTAGATTCAAAATACGTACAAAATGCAAAGTAGCGCCGAAATACTTACAAAATGCAACTGAAATTCAAAATACTTACAAAATGCAAATGAGATCGAAAATACGTACAAAATGCAATTGAGGATCAAAATACTTACAAAATGCAATTGAAATTGAAAATACACAATGCAATTCAGATTGAAATATCCCAGTTCCAATCCAAATTATTCACAAAGTGCAATTGAAATTCAAAATACTTACAAAATGCAATTGAAATTGAAAATGCTTACAAAATGTACGGTAGATTCAAACGACTCATGTGGATTGACAATACTTACAAAAAGCAATTTAGATTGAAAATACTTGACAAATGTAATTTAGATTCAAAATACCCACAAAATGCAATTGAGAATCAAAATATGTGCAAAATGCCCACCAAACAAAATGCAATTTAGATTCAAAATTCGTGCGAAATGCGGTTTTGGTTGAAAATACTTACAAAATGCAATTGAAATTCAAAATACTCACTAAAATGCCCTGACGCCTGCATTGAAAGACTTACTAAAAAGCAATTTAGATTGTCAATCTTTACAAAATGCAATTGAGGTTGAAAACAATCGCGAGATGTAATTTAGATCGAAGAGACTTACAAAATGCAACATAGATCAAAAATGCCTTAAAAAAAATGGTAAAAGGGAATTTAGATACACGGTGATTCGAGTAACAAAAACAGTGCGGGAATCTTAAAGAGAAAAGGAAATAGAAGGAAAAGAGGAGAGGAGAGGGGAGAGAGGAGAAGGTCCGCCCCAAAGGGAAGGGACAAAAAGGGGAAAACGGACCCAGCTCAGGAATCCCTCGGGGTCGCCAACGCCCGAACTCACCAGCCGTGAGCCCCTGAGGGTGTAGCATTATCGACGGTGCACCAGAAGTGGTGGGGCTACATACACCCTGCCTCCTTAAGGGCCTTGAGCACAAGGCAGGAGGTAAAAGGAAAAGAAAAAGAAGGCTGACCCCTCGCAGAAGGAGGGAATCAGAAAAGATGAGACAAGGGCCAATGAAGGCGGGAAAGGAAGAGACTCCCTAGGCCTCGGATACCCTAATACCGTCGGGGTCGGAAGAGAACAAGAGTTGACCAAGGGAGGTCGACAGGAAAGAAGAAAGAGAGGAGCCGGCACAAGTAAGTGGAAGCAATGCCGGACTCAGCTGGGGCCCCGTGGTCGCCAACCCACAACCCACTAGATGTGAGCCCCTGGGGGGAGAAGACAGAGAGGAGCCCGGCCCAAGTAAGTGGAAGCAATGCCGGACTCAGCTGGGGCCCCGTGGTCGCCAACCCACGCCCACAAGATGTGAGCCCCTGGGGGATGAAGAAGATGAACTCAAGCCACTCAGACCCTCCATGTTCCTACAGAGCCTAGAGGGTAATGATGTAACCGACTTAGACCAAATTCAAACCAGCAGTTTAAACGACAGATGGCGTTATCTACAAGCTGTTCGGGAGAGCCTGAGAAATCGCTTCAAAAAAGAATACCTGGGATTTCTCCGATCACGGAGCAAAAAGCAACAGGGATCCATACAAGTAGGAGACATAGTACCGGTGGAGAGCGACAACAAGAAACGTATCAACTGGCCCTTAGGGAGAGTGGTGGAGCTGTTACCTGGAAGAGACAATGTGACTCGTCTGGTTAAAATTAAGACAGCAACTGACATTCTACTTCGTCCAGTCAGCGACTTTATTCGTTAGAGATAAACTGTCTTAACAAAGGTGATTCTATCAACACTTCACAACACCGACTAAGTGAGCCGGTCCTTAATGAAGATATTCCCTGCAGTAACTCAGGAACTGAAAAGGAGAGTGAATTCAAGACTCGTTGTGGTAGAACTGTTAGGCAACTCAAGAAACTAGACTTATAGTGGTTCACATTCCTGAGCTCAATGTTCAACTATAATTTTAGAATGTTTACTTCAGTTTATGAGTGTGTGTTGCAAAACTACCTTTTGCAAGGTGGGAGAATGTGGAGAAAGTGAACTAAAGCTCTTTCGAGCAATCTACTTCCTGTAGAAAATAGACAGTGTTTTGATTTAGAAAATAGACAGTGTTTTGATTTACATAGTTTTGGTTTTGTTATCTTTGAGTGTAGTGTGTTTCGAATGTCTTTTGGACGCGATGTTGAGTTGTGTTAATAAAATATTGATTACTGTATATTAAAATGATTTGGTATGGTATAATGATTATGATGATGATAATTGTTGTTTTAAGGGGCCTAACATCTAGGTTATCGGCCCCTGATGGTTTGGGAGATCGTGAAGATGAAAATGAAATGCAAACTTAAAACTAAAACTAACTACTAACCTACATACTAGAAGAAGAAATGGAAAACTAAAGGAGAATAAGGCAAATAAAGGATAGGAGGAAAAGAAATGCCCTCAACCCTCGAAGAATGTGGATTGAGGGACTTGGAAGGAAGGAGAGCCATGAAAGGCAGATAGGAAAGTGAAAGAGGAGTCCGCCCCGCAGGTAAGGGACAAAAGGGGGAAACCGGACCTAGCTCAGGAATCCCTCGGGGTCGCCAACTCCCGAACTCACCAGCCGTGAGCCCCTGAGGGTGTAGCAATACCTAGATTGCACCAGAAGTGGTGGGGCTACATACACCCGGCCTCCTTGAGGGCCTTGAGCAGAAGGCAGGAGATAACATGAAAAGAAAAAGAAGGCTGACCCCTCGCAGAAGGAAGGAATCAGAAAAGATGAGACAAGGGCCAATTAAGGCGGGAAATTAAGAGACTCCCTAGGCCTCGGATACCCTAGTACCGTCGGGGTCGGAAGAGAGGTCGAAAGGAATGAAGACAGAGAGGAGGCCGGCACAAGTAAGTGGAAGCAATGCCGGACTCAGCTGGGGCCCCGTGGTCGCCAACCCACGTCCCACTAGATGTGAGCCCCTGGGGGGGGGGGGCAGGGAAAAGACATGCCCTCAAACCACGAAGAGTGAAGATTGAAGGATTTGGAAGTGGAATCATTATGGCATACAGGAAAGGGAAAGAGGAGCGTAACCGCCCCAAAGATTATGGAAAAAGTGGAAAACGGACCCAGTACAGGTATCCCTCGGGTACATCAGCATCTGAGGAAGGGAGGGGGGCGGATACGCGCTTATAGCTGGTTAGGTCTGGAATATTTGGCGACTCATCATTCGAGGACGAAAACCTAAAAGTTCAAAGTAGACCTGCAAAATTTTAAAAATTCTCTGTCGAGTGGATTGTTGTACAATAACTGTAAACCCATCAACGCCGACGGGTCGGCAGAGCTGGTCACAGATACGCGAATGCTTATGCCTAGAACTGGATACTTATTTCCATTCTCTGTTAGAATACGCAGTGTCATTCGCCATTGGACAAGGCCTACTACCAGAGCGTAACACAAATTAAACATCTTTATAAATAGCATAATTATACCAATGGCATGCTAAACATGCTTCGTGGTTCACAAATGGAGGCAAATTAGTAGGCAAGAAGGCCACTTGAAACAGCCTTGAAGAACCGAGTTAGGGTTGCCAACTCTCTCGTGTTTGCACCTCCTTTTTAACAGTCCATAACTTTCGTTTATGTCTGAATTTAGAACGACTGTTTCCGTTAATATCATACATAATACTTTCTTCCAAACATTGAATTTTACCGCCCTATCATATTACCTTTATTTGAAATGTAAAGAGCGTGTGTGATAGGTTTCTGCAGATAATCTCCATCGTACAACGATATTCTTACCATATTATTATAAGTGAAAATGATGATTAAATGAAAGTTACAACTATCTACTGATCTACAACGAACTTACTGTACGTACTTCAAGAAGACGACGAAGAAGAAGAAGAAGAACATGAGTACGGGAAATAAACAACAGATATAAGAAAATCCCAAGGCCTCGCTGACTCCCAAGGTCACCAGCCGTGAGCCACTGAGCGTGTAGCAATATCCAGGGTGCACCAGAACTGGCGGGGCTATAAACACCCTGCCTCTTTGAGGGCCTTGAGCAGAAGGCAGGAGATATCGTGAAAACATCATTTACAGCTTTAGGTCTTCATTACACATCACATGTGTGTCGTAGATATAAAGTGATGGATTCCTTGGTCATCAGCCCCGTATTTTAGTTAGTTATTGTTGTTTTAAGGGGCGAAACTAAGAGGTCATCTGCCCCACTTAACACAGATTAAAGCAAACAAATTTAGAATGATTCTTAAGAATTTAGAGGTGGGCACTTAAATATGAAAAGATCAAATATTCATAAAACAAAGAATTAAATAAAAATAATAATTATAATAATAAACAAAACAAAAAGACAGAGAAGAAAGAACGGCAGATACTGAGGATAATACTTGGACCAAAGCTTTAGGATGGTATCTGGATGAGGAAAAGCTCAGAATAACCGTATTCACTGACTGGACAACTCACAGACAGCAGATGACCAGCCTTGTAGCACAGCCACTCACCTAGGGAGAAAAGAGAAAAAAAACTCGCATTAACAATATGCATGACACAAGAGACCTACAGTGATCAATACGAGAAATAACATTGTTATTTGCCGAGATTCATTGAAATCGCTCCACACACACACACGGACAAATGGTGATCTCATAAGCCTATTATTTTCATTAATGAATAGAGGCTAAAAATAAAGGATTGGCGATATACAGGTTCTTTATATTTGCTTGGCAAGGACATTCTCGCTCACGCGCTCCGCCAGTGACGCCTCAGTTGCCGGCGACCGCGCGCGCATATGTACGGCAGAGTACGGTGCTTAAAATCAGTATCATGCATTCTTCCTCACCATACTTACTGTAGATGCTGAAAATGTTCCCCTTCCGCTGCCAAACATAATTGGCATCTCCTTATGAAGTTCCCGGTTACTCCGGTTAATTTAGCTTCAGTAAGGAAATAACGACGTCTATTTTTTATTGTTTACTGAACCTGTACGTTTGAATCCATTAGCTAGTTGTTTTATTGTCCGATTGATAGGAATGGGTCTCCCTGGAAATTTCACTCGAAACTTTTGTCTTGTTCTAGCGTACGATTTCCTGCACTTGGTGTACGTATTGTGCAGATATAAACGTTCACGTAACGAATATTTCACATAAAGCATTACAGCACTATACGCAATCACGATAAAACACTATAACAATACGATATAAAGTAGCTTTATTTAACACCCAATTATCTCACAGCTCACACGTCCACCGCACCAAGAGCGTGGGAATACGGCCGGGGACCGCGCGCGCCAACCTGTAACAGCCGGCGAAGGTCAAGCGGAATCGCCTTGCCAAGAAAAAATAAAGACCTTGTGCGAGCAAATTGCCGAAGCTGTAAGTGCCGTGCAGGAAGGTTGCACTTCGCGGGACAAGAAGAAGAAGCTGAATGGATTAAGAAGCCAGTATTTGGCTGAAAAATGTAGATGAGTGCATTTCACTGTACAATCTTTAATTCATTTCAGTTACTTTCGAACTGTTGTGTATGTATAAAAATGTAGAATTACCCTTATTTTACGTGACGTAACCTAAAAATATTTGGGTTATGACTTTCATATGAGCAAGAAGACCCCTTGAGAACTCAATATGTGCCCTCCTGTGGTCATGTTTCCAAAATTATAGTACAATGTATAGTATTACTAAGTTACTTTTGTTTTACATTTACAAAGTAGGATGAAAAATCCACAGCCTGCTTCCAGTCTCCGACCGGGTCAGGAATGGAATGAATGAAGCCCCCATCTAGCGGCGAGGATATGAACTGTGCCGGCTGCCGAGGCCTGACGCACTCCTCTGGGGCAATGATTAAATGAATGACAGATGAAATGAAATGATAGTGGAGAGTGTTGCTGGAATGAAATTTTGACAGGGAAAACCGGAGTACCCGGAGAAAAACCTGTCTGCCTCCGTTTTGTCCAGCACAGATCTCACATGGAGTGACCGGGATTTGACGGACCCAGCGGTGAGAGGCCGGCGTGCTGCCGCCTAAGCCACGGAGGCTTTACAAAGTAGGCTAACGATGATAATTGTTTTTAAGGGACCGAACATATAGGTTATCGGCCCATAATGAAATGAAATTATCAAGATAAAAACAAGATAGCCAGCGATGAAAACGAAAATGGTTTGTTTAAATTCGGCAGTGAACCTCAACAATTATGCCTTATTTGGATAAAAGGAGTTAAAACGCAGATGATAAACAATATAACAAATATGATGATGATCATAATTGTTGTTTTAAGGGGCCTAACATCTAGGTTATCGGCCCCTATAGTTTGGGTAATAGTGAAAGATGAGATGAGAATGAAAACTATCACAAATACTAACTACAAACTTACATACTTGAAGAAGAAATGGTAAACTAATAAGGGATAAGGCAAACAAAGAACAGGAAGAAGAGAAATGCCCTCAACCCTTGAAGAATGAGAATTGAGGAACTTGGGAGGAAGGAGAGCCATGAAAGGCAGATAGGAAAGGGGGGAAAAAGAGAAGAGGGTTCGCCCCAAAGTCAGTGGAAAAAGAGGGAAAAAAACGGACCCAGTTCAGGAATCCCTCGGGATCGCAAACTCCCGAACTCAAAAGCGGTGAGCCCCTGAGGGTGTAACACCATCCAGGGTGGACCAGAAGTGTTGGGGCTACACACACCCTGCCTCCTCAAGGGTCTTGTGCAGAGGGCAGGAGATAACTTGAAAATAAAAAGAAGGCTGACCCCTCGCAGAAGCAGGGTATCAGGAAAGATGATACAAAGGACCAATTGAGGCGGAAAAGTGAAAGACTCCCTAGCCCTCGGATACCCTAATACCGTCGGGGTCGGAAAAGAACAAGAGTTGACCCAGGGAGGTCGACAGGAAAGAAGACGGAGGGGAGCCCGGCACAAGTAAGTGGAAGCAATGCCGGACACAGCTGGGGTCCCGTGGTCGCCAACCCACGTCCCACCAGCTATGAGCTCCTGGGGGGAAGGCAGAGGAGGCCGCAGTGCTAACTGGTAATAAGGGATTATGGAGGTGACTTGTTGGCAAACTGAGAATTGCAGACTAGACTGACGCTGAAAGAAAAACCAGTCTCAAAGGAAATGTATGTATTAATATCACGAAGAAGACATAAACAGCCAAAGCTTGGAAAATAGAGGTTGAAGAGTTCGAGGATTTCCAGGAAATAGAGATGATGATGATAATTGTTGTTTTAAGGGGCCTAACATCTAGGTTATCGGCCCCTGAGAGGAAATAGAGAGTAGGCAAAGAAAGAATGAAAGAAAGAAAGAAAGAAAGAAAGAAAGAAAGAAAGAGATAATATAGTGTAAGGTTGAAGATAAATTGACGACAAGCAATAAAATAAATAAAATCACTGTAAATTGCATTTTGTTATCGTGCAGATGTGGACTTGTTATCTATAAATAAAAAGGCATCCAACGTTTAGAATGAAGCATTGGTCTTATGGCGCGTTACGACAGGGTTGCCACTCCATGAGATGAGGCAGTACAAAGCGCATCGCGTACACTTGCCGCACATTCAGCGATTGTGCAGTGACGAAGACTTGAATTAAGTACTGTTTAATAATACTAATAGTAGGCTAACATAACACATACAACGACATTAAATTAACTATAACGTATGCTGAATGTAACTTAAAGAAAACAATCAAAATAAAATAAATAAAGTACAAGCACAAGGAAATGTGTGAAGTTTCGACTGCAGTTAAAGTTGAAGTACGTTATTAAAGAAAATACTCCTCATTGGCTTACCTTTCATGATTTATACTTTCGTTGGTTTTAAGGTTCTTAAAATAACTGAACTCATTAATTACGACCTGTTTTTCCCTCCTTCTGAGCACTTGGCCACGCTTTCTTTTCACAAAACTATCCATTGTTGTACGTGAAATACGTAAAATACAACACGTTAAATCTAACAGAACTGCTGCACACACACTCAAGATAGAGACAGCCGAACTACTGAAATACAAGCTCGAAGGGCACAGTAATAAAGCTGTGAGTAGCAAGCTGCACCCCGCTGGCCTTCGAAACTTCATTTTTATAATCCGCGGTCAATGAACAGCCCTGCCTGTGTAAACAATTAAACCTACACTCTGGGTAGGCAGGCAGAAAACTTCTTCCAACATTCCTCTACAACTCTCAAACTGACATGACATGGTTATCTTTAAAAATAGAAAAGTTGGCAGCATACGAACTTTTTCAGTGCTGCTATGCGGTTATGAGAGAATATTCAGAAGTTTTACTACATGAAAATTGTAATATTGCCAGTATAAAATATTTCAATAATCCATCATCAAGACGGCACATTTAGCTACACGTGTGTGAAAAATAGGCATCACAAAGTCAATGCAACATGATATAAGATAGATTTTACTAAAAAGGGGACCAGTTTATAGTTTTTTTAAAAATAGGGATATCTAATTTTTCTAGCATTTCTATCAACTTTACGTAGTTCTAATATAGGACAAAAAAGATCGGTAAAACATAGTTCTACCCGAATATGCTGTTTTTTCGACAATTAAAAGTTTTCGACTGGTATGGCAACAGTGGAGTTCTAGAAAATGACAGCGTCATACATGTCTCCCGTGCAACAGAGAGAGAGAGAAGAATATCCCTATCTAAGCACTGCTTCATTCTAAACGTTGGATGCCTTATACGTCCTTGAAACTTGTCGCCCTCAGAGTTACGGAGCCGAACTTCGATTTCGACTGGACAAGTCATTGACAATACCCGTCATGACATGGGAGTAACATCTAGCAATGGAAATTCTATAATGATGATGATAATTGTTGTTTTAAGGGGCCTAACATCTAGGTTATCAGCCCCTAAAGGTTTGGGTGATCGTGAAGATAATAATGAAATGTAAACTACGACTAAAACTAACTACTAACTTATATACTAGAAGAAGAAATGGTAAACAAAAGGAGAATAAGGCAAATAAAGGACAGGAGGAAAAGAAATGCCCTCAACCCTCGAAGAATGCCGATTGAGGGACTTGTAAGGAAGGAGAGCCATGAAAGGCAAATAGGAAAGTGAAAGAGGAGAGGGTCCGCCCGAAAGGTAATGGATAAAAGGGGGAAAACCGGACCCAGCTCAGGAATCCCTCGGGGTCGCCAACTTCCGAACTCACAGGCCGTGAGCCCCTGAGGGTGTAGCAATATCCAGGGTGCACCAGAAGTGGTGGGGCTACATACACCCTACCTCCTTGAGGGCCTTGGACAGAAGGCAGGACATGAAAAGAAAAAGAAGGCTGACCCCTCGCAGAAGGAGGGTATCAGAAAAGATGAGACGAGGGCCAATTAAGGCAGGAAAGGAAGAGACTCCCTAGGCCTCGGATACCCTAATACCGTCGGGGTCGGAAGAGAACAAGAGTTGACCAAGTGGGGTCGACAGAATAGAAGACGGAGAGGAGCCCGCCACAAGTAAGACCCTCGATAGGGTTATGACAAGCAGTACGTTCTTATTATGGCATCTTAGGTCAAAATCATGGTATCCATGGAGCCATACTATTGTTAGCTACATAGCTTTAAGCTGTAGTTGAGGTAGTATTGACCACTGTTTTCGTTGCAGAAATCTGTTGTTCAATTTAGGGGATTGCGACATCATGGTAATCAGCCCCGTGTATAGAATCTGTCTGATAACTTGTGTCATTGTGGTGTTCGTACAAATGTGTAAATTTAATTGTGAATTGGTCACCAATTAGTTCTGTTTGTAACCAATAGATGGCGGAATAATCGTCGATATTAATGAAACCTGTAGTTTTTCCATATGATTTAATATGTATTGCTATTTGTA
The DNA here is from genome assembly GCA_946902985.2 of Meconema thalassinum. Taxonomy (NCBI): domain Eukaryota; kingdom Metazoa; phylum Arthropoda; class Insecta; order Orthoptera; family Tettigoniidae; genus Meconema; species Meconema thalassinum. The sequence continues at coordinate 513,569,720 of OX336392.1, read as the reverse complement.
AGTAATATGACCGTTTCTGATCATTGGAATGCAAGGAACACTTCTTATTTTCTTTCTATTATATGAAAAAGGCTGGATGCGTAATGATCGATACTCTTTGATTCAGGTCTATACATTGAAACGAATTCGATCGATTCTGTACGTTAAATGTCTGTCCGTGCCTAACAAAATGTTTTAGATACCCAGGGGAGCCAATGCACTAACCAGTGCGGGAACCTTAAAGAGTAGCAGGAAAGAGGAGAGGGTCTACCCATAGGCAAAGAAAAGAAAAGAAAGGTGGTGGTTGACTAGGCCCAGCTCAGGAATTCCTCGGGGTCGCCAACTCCCGAACTCACCAGCCGTGAGCCCTTGAGGGTGTAGCAATATCCAGGGTGCACCAGAAGAGGTGGGGCTACATACACCTGTCCTCCTTTAGGGACTTGTGCAGAAGGCAGGAGATAACATGAAAAGATAAACAAGAGGTCTGACTCCTCAAAGAATGAGGGATCAAGAAAGATGATGATGATATGATGATAATTGTTGTTTTAAGGGGCCTAACATCTAGGTTATCGGCCCCTAATGATCTGGGTGATAGCGAAGATGATAATGAAACGGAAACCAGAACGAAAATTAAGTGAGACGGAAAATACTTACAAAAAGGAACTCGGATTGAAACGACTCACAAAATGTTCTTACAAAAGGGAATTTAGAACGAAAAGATTCACAAAAGGAATAGATTGAAAAATACCCACAAAATGAAGGCTAGGTTCAAAATACGTACAAAATGCAATGTAGCGTCGAAATACTTACAAAATGCAACTGAAATTCAAAATACTTACAAAATGCAAATGAGATCGAAAATACGTACAAAATGCAATTGAGGTTCAAAATACTTACAAAATGCAATTGAAATTGAAAATACACGATGCAATTCAGATTGAAATATCCCAGTTCCAATCCAAATTATTCACAAAGTGCAATCGAAATTCAAAATACTTACAAAATGCAATTGAAATTGAAAATGCTTACAAAATGTACGGTGATTCCAACGACTCATGTGGATTGACAATACTTACAAAAAGCAATTTAGATTGAAAATACTTGACAAAATGTAATTTAGATTCAAAATACCCACAAAATGCAATTGAGAATCAAAATATGTGCAAAATGCCCCCAAACAAAATGCAATTTAGATTCAAAATTCGTGCGAAATGCGGTTTTGGTTGAAAATACTTACAAAATGCAATTGAAATTCAAAATACTCACTAAAAGGCCCCGCAACCTGCATTGAAAGACTTACTAAAAAGCAATTTAGATTGTCAATCTTTACAAAATGCAATTGAGGTTGAAAACAATCGCGAGATGTAATTTAGATCGAAAAAACTTACAAAATGCAACATAGATCAAAAATGCCTTAAAAATCGATAAAAGGGAATTTAGATACACGGTGATTCGAGTAACAAAAACAGTGCGGGAATCTTAAAGAGAAAAGGAAATAGAAGGAAAAGAGGAGAGGGGAGGGGAGAGAGGAGAAGGTCCGCCCCAAAGGGAAGGGACAAAAGGGGAAAACGGACCCAGCTCAGGATCCCTCGGGGTCGCCAACGCCCGAACTCACCAGCCGTGAGCCCCTGAGGGTGTAGCATTATCGACGGTGCACCAGAAGTGGTGGGGCTACATACACCCTGCCTCCTTAAGGGCCTTGAGCACAAGGCAGGAGGTAAAAGGAAAAGAACAAGAAGGCTGACCCCTCACAGAAGGAGGGTATCAGGAAAGATGAGACAAGGGCCAATTAAGGCGGGAAAGGAAGAGACTCCCTAGGCCTCGGATACCCTAATACCGTCGGGGTCGGAAGAGAACAAGAGTTGACCAAGGAAGGTCGACAGGAAAGAAGAAAGAGAGGAGCCCGACACAAGTAAGGATCAAGAAAGATGAGGCAAGTGTCAATTAAGGCGGAAAATTGAAAAACTTCCTAGGCCTCAGGTACTCAAATACCGTCAGTGTCGGAAGAGAACAAGTGTTGATGATGATGATGATAATTGTTGTTTTAAGGGGCCCAACATCTAGGTTATCGGCCCCTAATGGTTTGGGTGATTGTGAAGGATGAGATGAGAATGAAAACTATAACTAATACTAACTACAAAGTTACATACTAGAAGAAGAAATGGTAAACAAATAAAGGTTAAGGCAAATTAAGGACAGGAAGAAAAGAAATGCCCTCAATCCTCGATGAATGAGGTTTGAGGGACATGGAAGGTGGAGATCCATGAAAGACAGATAGGAAAGGGAAAGAGGAGAAGGTCCGCCCCAAAGTCAGTGGTAAAGGGGGGAAAAACGGACCCAACTCAGGAATCCCTCGGGATCGCCAACTCCTCAACTCACCAGCCATGAGCCCATGAGGGTGTAGAAATAACCAGGGTGCACCAGACGTTATGGGGCTACATACTTACTGCCTCCTTGAGGGCCTTGAGCAGAAGGCTGACCCCTCGCAGAAGGAGGGTATCAGGAAAGATGAGAAGGGTCAATTAAGGCGGGAAAGGAAGAGACTCCCTGGGCCTCGGATACCCTAATACCATCGGGGTCGGAAGAGAACAAGAGTTGACCAAGTGAGATCGACAGAAAAGAAGACGGAGAAGAACCCGGGACAAGTAAGTGGAAGCAATGGCGGACTCAGCTGGATTCCTTGGTCGCTAACCTTCGTCCCACTGCTCGCGACCCCTGGGGGTGGAGGAAGAGAACAAGAGTTGACCCCAGGAGGTCGATAGGAAATTTGAAGGAGGGGAACCTGGTACTAGTAATTAAAAGCAATGTCGGACTCAGCTGGAATCCTGTGGTCTCCAAGCCACTCCCACAAGTTTTGATCCCCTGGGTAGCGGGGGTAATTAAGACTCCACAGTGTTGTGACAGTGCTGAGTAATCTCGTTATCGGAACGAACCTCTTCAAATGATCACACTGTTGGCAGGGCTGTCCAATCGCACTGCTCGGCTATGTGGCCTAGCACAAAGCATTGATTTGAGACGCCCACGGTTCGATTTCCGCCCGGGCAACGTTACGGTTTTTTTTCCGGTGGCTCGGGGAGCATATCGCTCTTGTTAGGGCAAAAGGGTAAAGTCAAAGAATACCAAAACTAACATCATGCAATTGTTTGGTTGGGAATTGTTAAAAGTTGCCGGTGCGGAAAATTTTAAGGGTTTTAGTCGATTGAAGTATGACAACTCCCAACCAAACAATTGCTTGGTCTCTGTTTTGGTATTTTTAGCCTATTTTCAATTTTGAAAAAATAGGCGTATGAGATCACCTTTTGTCCGTGTGTCTCTGTGTGTGTGTGTGTGTGTGTGAGGTGTGTGTGTGTGTGTCCCTAATAAATTCTAAACGGCTGGAGAGATTTCAATGAAACTTGGTAGGTTCATAGCACTATTCCGGGCGACCCCGACCGTGCCCTTCAAATTTTGTTACGTCTCACCAATCCAACATGGCGGCTGTGCGAAATATTTCACCATCATTCAATATCTCCGAAACTATTACCTATATCACCCTAGAATTTATTACGGTGATAAAGGGAACTACTAGAAGTTCACCTATGTGACTTTTGAAAAACTGGTAACTAAAAAACCACTCTCAGGTAATCTCCATCAACACTGAAGAGGACCTTGACAAACTTTAACCTGAACATTGAAGATGACTCATAAGAAAAAAGAAACCATCATTTACTACCAGAACGTAAGAGGACTACGGACCAAATCCAATACTTTATTTTTAAATACACTGTCAAATAACTATGATATTATTTGTCTTTCAGAAACATGGCTTCTTGAGGGTGTAAGCAGTTCTGAGCTCTTTGATGAAGATATATTGTGTATAGGAAAGACCGAGATTTTTCTTTAAGTTCCAAGAAAGATGGTGGTGGAATTTTAATAAGTGTTAAAAGTACAATACATTCGAAGAGAATGCCAATGTTAGAATCGGATACCGAATCATTATGGATTAAAGTTTCATTCAACAATAGGGAATGTTATATATGTGTTCCATACTTTCCGCCGAATTCCAATATAGAAGCATACAAATCATTTTATGAGAAAATAGAAGAAAATATGCAGTTATTTAAAGATTACGATATTTGTATCATTGGTGACTTTAATTTACCGGAAGTAACTGATAAATCTTACAATCTATTGAAGGGTTCAAACAAATCCAAAGAGTTACAGAATTGTTTGCACCTGCTGAATGCCAGGCTGTTTAACGATATTAAGAATGTTAATGGGAGAACTCTTGATTTAATAATCAGTAACATTGACCAGTTGCATATCCAGGAAGAAACCGACCCCTTAGTCCGATTAGATGAAAATCATCCAGCATTGCAAATTATATACAAACAGGGGAAAATAACCAGATAACATGAAAGTTCAACCTATGAATATAACTTCCTCAGGGCAGACTTCTTAAAATTGTATGAATTAATGAAAAAATGCAATTGGGATAACATGAATAATTGTAGAAATGTAAACGAAGCTGTTGATATCTTTTATGACAAAATATACTCTATAATTGACCAGTGCGTTCCAAAGACTAAACATTACAAGCGCACATATCCTGTTTGGTTCACTCAGTCCATAATATCAAATTTAAAGCTAAAGGAAAAATATAGAAAAAAGAAAAATTTATCCGAATATTACTTAAATAATTATACTCAACTTAGATCTAAAACTAAAATAGACATAAAAAAGCATATGATGACTATGTAGCTCTTACTGAGCGGAACATGGAAAAAGATAGCAACAGCTTCTGGAACTTTATAAAAAATATGATGATGATGATGATAATTGTTGTTTTAAGGGGCCTAACATCTAGGTTATCGGCCCCTGATGGTTTGGGTGATCGTGAAGATGAAAAAAAAAAAAAAAAAAAAAAAAAAAGCGAACTTAAAAACTAAAACTAACTACCAACCTACATACTAGAAGAAGAAATGGAAAAATAAAGGAGTATAAGGCAAATAAAGGACAGGAGGAAAAGAAATGCCCTCAACCCTCGAAGAAGGCGGATTGAGGGACTTGGAAGGAAGGAGAGCCATGAAAGGCAGATAGGAAAGTGAAAGAGGAGAGGGTCGGCCCCGAAGGTAAGGGACAAAAGGGGAAAACGGACCCAGCTCAGGAATCCCTCGGGGTCGCCAACTCCCGAACTCACCAGCCGTGAGCCCCTGAGGGTGTAGCATTATCTAAGGTGCACCAGAAGTTGTGGGGCTACATACACCCAGCCTCCTTAAGGGCCTAGAGCACAAGGCAGGAGGTAAAAGGAAGAGAAAAAGAAGGCTGACCCCTCGCAGAAGGAGGGTATCAGAAAAGATGAGACAAGGGCCAAGTAAGGCGGGAAAGGAAGAGACTCCCTAGGCCTCGGATACCCTAATACCGTCGGGGTCAGAAGAGAGCAAGAGTTGACCAAGGGAGGTCGACAGGAAAGAAGACAGAGAGGAGCACGGCACAAGTAAGTGGAAGCAATGCCGGACTCAGCTGGGGCCCCGTGGTCGCCAACCCACGCCCACTAGATGTGAGCCCCTGGGGGGTATAAAAAATAGAAAGGAGCGTAAAGGATCAGGATTGGCGATGGAATATGAAGGTAAAGAATATTGTAAATCACTGGAAATTGCCAATTGTTTCGCTGACTATTTAAAATCAGTATATTCGCAAACTATTCCCAACTATAATTTGAACACAAACAGCAATAACGTAAAGCAACATTATTTTCAAAATTATTTGGTTATATCTGAAGTCACCGAGGATATGGTTGAATTCGCCATTAAGAAACTAAAACCAAAAAAGTCAGCGGGGCCTGATGGTTTACCACCATACCTCTTTAAAGGTTGTAAGGAATATATTACTAAACCACTGACTATAATATACAATCTCATACTGAAGACCAGCACATTTCCAGATAAATGGAAACATACAAAAGTAACACCAATTCTAAAATCCGGAAACTCAGTTCAGATTAAGAATTACAGACCTGTAGCTGTATCGTCATCTCCGGCTAAGATATTTGAGAGTATTTTGTATAGTCATATTTTTCAACATGTTAAAGTGATCATTTCCCCAAATCAGCATGGATTTATACCAAACAGGTCAACCGTGACTAACCTTATTAATTTTACGCAATTTGTATCCACGGAGCTAGATCACAAAGGCCAAGTAGATGTAATATATACTGACTTTCAAAAGGCATTTGACAAAGTGGATCATGACGTACTCATCACTAAACTATCAACGTATAATTTTTCTGAACCACTGTTTCGTCTGCTGATTTCATACCTGAAGAACAGAACACAAGTTGTGAAATATAAAACGCAACTATCCAAAACATTTCCCACCAACTCAGGAGTTCCTCAGGGATCTAACTTAGGACCATTACTATTCTTATTATTTTTAAACGACATCTCTGATAAAGTTCAACACTCAGAAATTTTATTATTCGCAGACGATATAAAATTATATAAATCAATACGTGACCCTTACGATTGTATCAAACTTCAAAATGATTTAAATGAACTAAACCTATGGACGAAAGAAAATAAATTGCCATTTAACATCAGTAAATGCAAGCAAATTAATTTTACTAGGCGAAAAAATTACATAAAGTTTCACTATGACATTGACGGGGAAAGCTTACTAAAAATTCATGAAGTTCAGGATCTGGGAATTGTATTTACCAATGATCTGAATTTTCAAAGACATATAGAGAAAATTGTCTCTAAAGCACATAAATGTATGGGATTTGTAATAAGAAATTCATTTAATTTCTCCTATGGGATTTTAATATTGCTCTTTAATGCCTTCATCAGATCACAACTAGAATATGCTTCAGTTATATGGAATCCATACACATTGAAACATAATAAGCTTATAGAGAACATCCAAAAGAAATTCTTAAAATATGTATATTACAAAAGATTTGGCTATTATCCCTCTTACGAATCGTACACATTTATATTACAGTCCTTCAATGCCAGAAAACTATCTCACAGGCGAAATTGTCAGGGCCTGCTTTTTCTCTATAAAATAGTAAACAATAAAATTGACGACGCTAAAATTCGAGAGAGAATTACGTTATATGTACCAGCTGTGAAACCTAGTATATTCCGAAACATTTTCTTTATTCCGAGAGTTCACACAGACAACCATAAAAACTCGCCGATTAACAGAATTTTATCCCACTATAATAAAGTTCATCATCTTGACTTAGATATTTTCAGTATGTCAGAAAACCAGTTTGCAGCGTCCTGTGATAAACTGCAAGATGTCTTGTAATATATTGTACTGTATTCAGCCCATTTCCTTCTCATACCTAACCTTCCTTTTCTTCTTCTTCTTCTTCTTCTTCTTCTTCTTCTTCTTCTTATTATTATTATTATTATTTATAACGTGTTTCTCTATCTATATCTTCTCTTTATGTATCTTTTGTTTTTCTATTTATATATTGTTGTATATTATATGATTCTAGTAGTGAGCAATGTAATTGGGGCTTCCTGTAATGTTCACAACATAAATAAATAAATAAATAAATAAATGGCGTTCACGCGAATTTGCGACTTTTAAACAGACGTTTCTCGCGATTTAACCAACCAAACGCAGTAAAACTTGGTACAGTATATGTTTATACACATTGTAATGCACCGACATCTAACTTCGACAATTGTTTACATAACCACAAGATGGCGGCTGTGCGAAATATTTCACCGGCATTCTATATCTCTGAAACTATTAGCGGTATCTTCCTGAAATTTTGTACGGAGATAAAGGGCACTACTGGAAGTTCATCTATAAGACTTTCAAAAACCGGTTAACTACAAAACGAACATGGCGGCCAAGCGAATTTGAAAATTTTAAATAGACCTTTCTCGCGATTTAATGTTTCAAACGCAATGCAATCTGGCACAGGAAATATTTATACACATTGTAATGCACTGATATCTAATTTAGTTCAATTATTTACATAACCTCAAGATGGCGGCTGTGCGAATTTTAAAATTAAGTTTTTATTTCTTGTGTCGTAATCATGCGATGGAAGCGAAAGTTTGAATAATGAACCTACGTAATAATTTTCCTATATTGGTACATGACTCTATGGCCTATACATTTAACAATCCAACATGGCGACCATCCGAAATATTTAGACGGCTCTGAATATCTACGAATCTATTATAGCAATCAAACTGATTTTTTTTAGGTTAATAGGGGCTATGAACTTAAGTTCACCTATAAGACTTTAAATAACCTGGTGATCACAAATTCACATGAACGTTTCGCGCAATTTAACCATCCGAGTGCTGTGAAACTTGGTGAGCCCCTGAGGGTGTAGCATTATCTAGGGTGCACCAAAAGTGGTGGGGCTACATTCACCCGGCCACCCTGAGGGCCTTGAGCAGAAGGCAGGATATAACATGAAAAGAAAAAGAAGTCTGACCCCTCGCAGAAGGAGGGAATCAGAAAAGATGAGACAAGGGCTAATTAAGGCGGGAAGGGAAGAGACTCCCTAGGCCTCGGATACCCTAATACCGTCGGGGAAATTAAGATTGAAAATGCCTTAACAAAATCAAAATACTCACAAAATGCAATATAAATTCAAAATAGGCTACTTACAAAATGTAATTTAGGGACAAGGGGGGACAACTCATAAAAACAGGGCAGGAATCTTAAAGAGAAAAGGACTATAATGAAAAGAAAAAGAAGGCTGATCCCAAGAAAAATGAGGAATCAGGAAAGAGAAGGGCCAATTAAGGCAGGAAAGGAAGAGAATCCCTAGGCCTTGGATACCCTAACACCATCGGGGTCGGAAGAGAGGTCGAAAGGAAAGAAGACGGAGAGCAGCCCGGCACAAGCAAGTGAAAGCAATGTCGGACTCAGCTGGGGTCCCGTGGTCGCCAACCCACGTCCCACTAGATGTGAGCCCCTGGAGGGGATATTTAGAAAGTCTTCCTCCCATGAGAACAGAAAATAATAGAGGGGACAAGGTGTATCAAGAGCCCGTCCCGTGGTTGCCAACCCACATCCCACCTTGTGTGCCTCTGTCTAGCATAGAGGATTACTCCCTGCCCTCTTTCCTAATCGTCTTGACCTTTAATAAAGCAGACACAGGCGTTATCAGGATAAGAATTCCTTTCAGCTAACACAATGATAAGACTTCACTTCTCTCCAGCTGCGCTGTCACGCGAGACCTTCAACAATCACCAGCAGAGTTACACGAAACAAACCGTAAATTACTCACTTGTATCGCAATCTCTCACGGATAAACAATTCCGCCAAGGTTTAGCGTGTCTGGACTCAGGGAAGAAAACAAAAGACAAGAGCCATTTAATGTGGAAAAGTAAAATACACCCGCAGTCAGCTGGTATTTGAGGGTGCGCAAATGCGAGAGAGCCGTGTCAGTACATTTACTGGCACGTTAAAGATCCCCGTCGGGGCAAAATTCCGGCACCCCGGCGTCTCTAAAAGCCAGTGTAGTTAAAAGGGACGTAAAACCAATAACATTATTATATGAAAAACACCCAAAGCCTCCGAGAACGTGATTCCTAGTACCATGGGGTCAAAGAGCTAGCAATTACTATCGATAATACTATTGGTGAAGAAAGAATCTATTGGCATTACAAGTATATTTTTTAATTAGATAAAGCATAAATTGCTAAAGCACCTTATTTATACGTCGTTCCCTTAGGCTTTGTTTGTCACGTGCCATGTTACACAGCCAGAAGTACAACCCTTTCCTCTTCGGAGTGTTAATTATGCTTAATGACATAATTTGAATGAGATAAGATTAAATGATCATCTCACATTTGTTATGAAAAAAAAAAACATAACGGAAAAATATGATATGTCATAAACATCCGGGTCTTAGTAATGATACAGTATTAAACAAGTTTGGATTGTATTCTAAAAACTATCAGCAATTTTTTCCAAACGTTATCCGCACAGCCATGCAAACTATATCCGCATGGCACAGGGCTTGACCTATGAGATGGTTGGTTGGTTCCTAAGTTTAGGGGCTGCGACAACGCGGTCATGTAGCCCCGTGTACTTTGGATGTGTGGAGAATCTGTCTGATAACCGGTGTTAATTGTAATGATGAATTAGTGTGTGTTATATGTTTTCTTTTATTCAAGTAAGGACTGCAGACTTAGAAATTTCAAATAGTTCCTACTTTTTTTTGCCGCCAAACGCCACCGTTAACAACTACTAGTTCAGAACTTAGCTACTAGACGCCACCGCAGTCGGCTCCTGGCAACGAACGTAGGAACCTAAGATGATGATGATGATGATGATAATTGTTGCTTTAAGGGGCCTAATATCTAGGTTATCGGCCCCTAATGGTTTGGTTGATCGTGAAGATGATAATGAAATAGTAACTACAACTAAAACTAACTACTAACTTATATACTAGAAGAAGAAATGGAAAAACAAAAGAAGAATGAGGCAAATAAAGGACAGGAGGAAAAGAAATGCCCTCAACCCTGGAAGAATGCGGATTGAGGGACTTGGAAGGAATGAGAGCCATGAAAGGCAGATAGGTAAGGGAAAGAGGAGAGGGTCCACCCCATACGTAAGGGAAAAAAGAGGGAAACCGGACCCAGCTCAGGAATCCCTCGGGGTCGCCAACTCCCGAACTCACCAGCCGTGAGCCCCTGAGGGTGTAGCATTATCTAGGGTGCACCAGAAGTGGTGGGGCTACATACACCCTGCCTCCTTAAGGGCCTAGAGCACAAGGCAGGAGGTAAAGGGAAGAGAAAAAGAAGTCTGACCCCTCGCAGAAGGAGGGTATCAGAAAAGATGAGACAAGGGCCAATTAAGGCGGGAAAGGAAGAGACTCCCTAGGCCTCGGATACCCTAATACCGTCGGGGTCGGAAGAGAACAAGAGTTGACCAAGTGAGGTCGACAGGAAAGAAGACGGAGAGGAGCCCGGCACAAGTAAGTGGAAGCAATGCCGGACTCAGCTGGGGCCCCGTGGTCGCCAACCCACGCCCACAAGAAGTGAGCCCCTGGGGGGAATTTTAAAACGTCTGAATCATTACAAAACAATAAATATATAAAATTTCAAGCAAAAAAAAAATAACTCTGATGGGGTTTGAATCATAGGCATATGAGTGATAGGCCAACGCTTTACCACGGAGCCATTTGTGCCAACGGACATCGTTCTATATAAAATGACTTACATATAACTTGTTAGCAAATAATGATTTAGACTAAACGATTTCATCAGTGGAGTATATTATTTATTTATAACGCATTTTATACAAAGTTTATTTATTTTGTATATACTGAAATTAGTGAAATATAAGTCAGGCACAAGATATCAGCTGCCATCTTGTCTTCTTACCGAGACGGCTCAGCTTTTTAAAATCACTTCTGCACTATAGTATTACAAAATAAACTTTTAATTTCAAACGTGCCTCTTCCTTTAGAACAGTTAAATCGATTCTCGGCTCGATAATCGGAACTGGTGGGTCCCATGATATGGATTATAAAGTTAGCATAATTCGCACGGCCGCCATCCTGAAATGGTACGGCGGATGACCTTGTAGTTTGGTCACAAGACGCGTCCTATATGAAGGTATGTTGTTACCAAATTTTGTAGAGATCGGATGATTTGGTTAGTCGCTATTTGATTTTACGTTTTGAACGTTTGAGTGGCCTCCATTCAGTTTTGGTAAAGATGGCGGCGATATAAAATATGACACTGAGGTGCCCTTTGCTTGTTCTACCTCTGTACCAAATTTCGTTCAATTCGGTTTCACCGTGTTCGAATTGATAGGGGGGGACAGACATTCAGAGTTCACACACTCACACGCACACACACACACACACACACACAGACTCACACACACACACATACACACACACAGACAGACACACAATTTTTTGGCCCTGTAGTGATCTCATAAGTCTACTTTCATTTTTTGCAAAAATCGAAAGTAGGCTAATATGTCCTAAAAACTAGCTAAGTATGACCTAAAACGGGCTAAATATGACTTAAAAACTATAAAATATGTCCTAAAACTAGCTAAATATGTCCTAAAAACTATAAAATATGACCTAAAAAACTATGAAATATGACACGAATTTTTAGGATAGGAAGAGTATCACTAACATACAGTAAACGTCTTAAGTGCCAAAACAATTTTCCAGTGTATTGGACATGTGATATTTTGATTTTACAAGTGACTTTTTTAATGAACTATGTGTATTTGCTATGTATTTTTTGCCCATGAGTGTTTATAATGTGTATATCAGGCTGATGAAGAACAACATTATTGTTCGAAACATGTACCAGTACTAAACAGTGCTAATAATATTAAAAGTATTGAAAAGACGGAAATAAGAGTAAGTTATTTAGTGGATATTTCAATACGGACCATTATGGATAAAAACCATTTCCTTGTTTGCTAATTACTTCTGAGATAAATATATCTACTGGAGTGCCATCCTGTTGAAAGATGGAATCACACTATCGTCATGTTCCGTGACCTCATGCGTACAGTGTCGCAATCCAACTTGTCCAGAAAGATGTGCTGAAAGACGTTCGTAGAGGAGCACCTTCTTGGAATCAGATCTTCTAAACCTGCTATCTGCCTGTTCCGGGAAAATAAAGAAAAATATATCTACTACACTATTCGGAAATCCTGTGTTTGAAACTCGACGCAGATAACACGTACCTTGTTAACGACCCCTAAATTTAAACAAAAAAGCTGAAATTATAACCAAATATGACCTTATATCACTAAAATATGATCAAATATGACCGAAACAAAAAAATGGCCCAAATAAGCATTTATAGGCAACATCAAATTGCTTTAAATGTGGTCAGGGACCCGTCATTCAAACTTATTTTTCAGATTTCGGGTAAAATGAGCTCAGGAAAAAAATATGACTTTTCCTTAACATCCAAACCTTAGTCATGACTAAGGTTCGGATATTTAGGAACTGTCATATTATTTTCCTTGACTACATTTTCATTAAAAACTGTAATTAAACAAATATTTAGATATGTATATTAATGCTTTCACGGCCCGGATTACTATATAAATAATTCATGTTTTTTTGGGCAAATGCCGTGTGAAATTAAATTAGAACCATACGTTTCGGACATGAATTATTTATATAGGAAGTTCAATGTTCCTGATTCTTTTAGGTGGATTTTATAGAGCATAGAAATCCATGTTTAGGTCATATTCATAGTAATTGTGATATTTCATGTTTTAAGGTCATATGTTGGTAATATTTTATGGGTACCTGCTGGCCGCAGCAAGATTTCTGTGTGTTGGCGGTGCTTACAATTTTAAAACACTTGCCAATTGTTGCAGACTGTCAGAAAATATTTAACTGTAACTAAACTTGGTAGTAGGGTGCTGCGTGGCGCAGTCGGTAGAGGCGCTGAGCTTCTAACTGGAAGGGAGTGTGTTCGATCCCCACCCAGGTAGTGAATTTTAGAAACAACAAAACTACCACTTGCGGAAACGCAAATAGCCCTGGGGTACCCTCAGCCAACACCAGAAATCAGTACCAGGGTAATTCTTGGAGCAAAGACGGCCGGGCGTGGAGCTGGCATCTCCATCCCATCTAGTACCGATGTCACAAAAAGTGGAAGCCTCTACCTTCCACTACTCCCAGGGCCTCCATGGCCTGTATGGAGTTGGAAATTTGGTAGTATTTTTAACTTAGGGCATTTTCCCTCTCTATTACAGGAAATGTGATTTGTGTCGCAGTATTTAACGCGAGAAAAGCTGAACAATTTGCTGCTTTCCGCGGGTCTTTTGAAACATTCTGCGATAAAAAATTTAGGTTTGAATGTAGAATTAATAATAAAAATAACATTTTCACTGCATTATTAACACTTGTTTTTAGAAAGCATGTACATATAGGGCTAATAGCTTAGGCATGGAGAGGACTGAACCACGGTCTTTTAATAGTTGAAGACCTTCCTAAATTCAATAACACACATCTTATCTAGACTTGGCAACACGCCACAAGTACACACGCACTGACTAGAGACAGTACATACATATACGGGGTGAGGGGAGGGAAAACCAGTTCAGTGAGATAACATTCCAATTCAGTCGACCGTCATTGGTGCAAGAGTGAAGTTGATACTGCTCGCAGTTACAGCGCGGAAGACACCCAACCTGATAAGTAGTAGCCTGCACTATACTGTACAACCATAGTTGACTTTTACAACCATATAGTCACTCCAAACAGACAAATTCCGGATTTCTATCACCATTTTAGCATTTCGCCTAACATCATATATACTACAATTAGCATAGACCGACAAATTGCATTACCAACACTGCAACTAAATAATTGTACATATTGTAAATATTTTCACCTGTATTTTACAAACATAGATTGTATAGCCTAAGTGTAATGGATCTGATGATGATCGCTTGACGATCGAAACTGGTCATCCTAGTGTATTTAGTAATCTCATGTAATTTTTTTCAGGATTAGGGTGTAACCCAACTCTTTTGGCTACGTTTATGTTGACCGACTGAAAAGCACCAACCTTTTGCTTTACATATATTAGGTCATATTGCACCTTTTTATGGATCATATTTCATATTTTCCTGTGTATTTCTCGTTTCTTTAGGTCCTAAACATCGGAACCTTAGTGACGACAGTTGTTGGATGAACAAGTCCGCTAATTCTGCCTGTGACGCCCCAGCCCATTCAATTGATCTAATTAATCAAGTGAAAGCATCGAGTCAGCGATGTGGTCCAGCATGCTGCTAACTGCTGACGATGCGTCAGCATGACGTGTCTGTCAACCCACACACGTAACATTTGATCCTAATGACAAAGATGATAATATCACTAATTGTTCTGCAATCATTAGACTTCCAAAACAGAGAGAGAGAGCTTAAAAGTCATTTCTAGTGTTGCCTTATTGACAATTGATATTGCAAGTGATGATGATATGATCATGATGATAAGTGTTGTTTTAAGGGGCCTAACATCTGGGTTATCGGCCGCTAATGGTTTGGTTGATCGTGAAAATGCAAATGAAATGAAATGAAACTATAACTAAAACTAACTACTAACTTACAAACTAGAACAGGAAATGGAAAACAAAACGAAGAATAAGGGAAACAAAAGACAGGAGGAAAGGAAATGCCCCCAACCCCCTACACGAATGAGAATTAAGAGACTTGGAAGAAAGGAGATCCACGAACGATACAGAGGAAAGTGGAGAGGGACCGCCCCAAAGGCAATAGAAGATAGAGACAAACCGGACTCAACAGACGTGAGCCCTTGAGGGTGTAGCACAATCCAGGGTGCACCATAAGTGGTGGAGCTACATACACCCTGCCCCCTTGAGGGCCTTGTGCAGAAGGCGGAGATAACATGAAAAGAAAAAGAAGGACCCCTTGAAGAATGAGAGTATCAGGAAAGATGAGTCAAGGGCCAATTAAGGCGCGAAAGTGAAAGATTCCCTAGGCCTCGAATACCCTATTACACACCCTGCCTCCTTTCGGGCCTTGAGCAGAAGACAGAAGATATAATGAAAAGAAAAAGAGAGCTCTGACCTCTCAAATAATGAGGGATTAGGAAAGATGAGAAAGGTGTCTTTCAATTTCCCACCTTACTTGGCCCTTGTCTTATGATCTCTCATTTTTCGAGGGGTCAGACCGCTTGTTTTTATTTTCATGTTATCTTCTGCTGAAGACCCTAAATTAGGCAGGGTGTGTGTACCCCCACTACTTATGATGCACCCTGGATAGTGCTACATCCTCAAGGGCTCATGACAGGTGAGTTCAGGAGTTGTCCTATCCCGACGGTTCCCTGAGCTGGGTCCGTTTTTTAACCTTTTTCTGGGACTCTGGGACGCATCATCTCCTCTTTCCCCCTTTCCCATCAGCCTTTCATGGCTCTCCTTCCTCAATTCTCAATCTTTTTTACTCCTGTCTTTTATTTCCCATATTCCTTTGTTTTGCATGTCCTCTTCTATTATGTAAGTCAGTAGTCAGATTTAGTTTCTACTTCATTCACTATCATCCAAACTCTTAGGGACGGATGACCTCGATTTATGCTTGCCACGGTGGGTGAGTGGTTAACGTGTCGGTCTACTAACCCCAAACTTGCAGGTTCTCTCCTGGCCGTGGTAAGTGTTTTTTTTGAAAGGCGGCAAAAATTTACGACACGCATGCCATACTATGTTGGCATGTCAAAGAACCCATTTGAATTCAGTAGGCCGTGTTCATAATGGCAAAATTAATCTCGGGAGTTTCTGCCAACACAAAGATCCTCATTTCTCTACTAGAAAGCGCTATAATGTTCAAGCAGCTTAGATATCTAACCTCCCTGACTTTCATAGTGCTTCAAGGAACAACGATGATGATGATGATGATGATGATAATTGTTGTTTTAAGGGGCCTAACATCTAGGCTATCGGCCCCTGATGGTTTGGGTGATCGTGAAGATGAAAATGAAATGCAAACTTAAAACTAAAACTACTAACCTACAAACTAGAAGAAGAAATGGAAAAAATAAGGAGAATAAGGCAAATAAAGGACAGGAGGAAAAGAAATGCCCTCAACCCTCGAAGAATGCGGATTGAGGGACTTGGAAGGAAGGAGAGCCATGAAAGGCAGATAGGAAAGTGAAAGAGGAGAGGATCCGCCCCAATGGTACGGGACAAAAGGGGAAAACGGACCCAGCTCAGGAATCCTGCGAGGTCGCCAACTCCCGAACTCACCAGCCGTGAGCCCCTGAGGGTGAGGCATTATCTAGGGTGCACCAAAAGTGGTGGGGCTACATACACCCTGCCTCCTTGAGGGCCTTGAGCAGAAGGCAGGAGATAACATGAAAAGAAAAAGAAGGCTGACCCCTCGCAGAAGGAGTGTATCAGAAAAGATGAGACAAGGGCCAATTAAGGCGGGAAAGGAAGAGACTCCCTGCGCCTCGGATACCCTAATACCGTCGTGGTCGGAAGAGAACAAGAGTTGAAAAAGTGAGGTCGACAGGAAAGAAGACAGAGAGGAGCCCGGCACAAGTAAGTGGAAACAATGCCGGTCTCAGCTGGGGCCCCGTGGTCGCCAACCCACGTCCCACTAGATGTGAGCCCCTGGGGGGGGGGGGGGGGAGAGGAACAACGAATTTCGGCATGTAAGCTACCCTCTGGGTGTCAAATAACAAAGCTTGCACCCGGCACCCGAGGCCAATCGATATTATTATTATTATTATTATTATACCTAGATTTATCATCATCATCATCACACCCAAGATCTCGGATAACCTAACGCTGTTGGGGACGGAAGACCAAGGAGGTTGGTTATGAGCCCCTGGTTTGAACTTTGTGCTTGGCGAACTCTGCACCCAACACCTGAGCCACGCCTTGAAAGTGGCGCATACTGTACTTAATTAAGGAACACGTCAAACATGATTTATATTCAAACGGGCTTTCCAGATATTAATTTAAAGTGAACCACCTCTAATTGATCACCGATAATGGAGCTCATCGATATCTTGATTAATTAGCCTGAGATCTCGGTACAGACGCTTTATTTAATTTGATAGATTGCACAATTCATTAAAGTGAAAGGAATAAAGATGTCTGGCTTAAAGTCTTTCAAGAAATGTCGTTTTAGTTTCTCAATGAAAAGTGGTGATAATAGTAGTTGTTGCTTTAAGATGCATAATTTCTACATTATCGGCTGTTGCTAATACTAGTATTGAAAATGAAAATCCACAGCCTGCTTCCAGTCTCCGACCGGGTCAGGAATGGAATGAATGAAGCCCCCATCTAGCGGCGAGGATATGAACTGTGCCGGCAGCCGAGGCCTGACGCACTCCCCTGGGGCAATGATTAAATGAATGACAGATGAAATGAAATGATAGTGGAGAGTGTTGCTGGAATGACATTTTGACAGGGAAAACCGGAGTACCCGGAGAAAAACCTGTCTGCCTCCGTTTTGTCCAGCACAGATCTCACATGGAGTGACCGGGAATTGAACCACGGACCCAGCGGTGAGAGGCCGGCGTGCTGCCGCCTAAGCCACGGAGGCTTCTTGCTAATACTAGTATTGATTATGATAATTGTTGTTTTAAGGGACCTAACATCTGGGTTATCGGCCCCTAATGGGTTGGGTGATTCTGAAAATGAATACCTAAAACTAACTACTAACTTACGTACTAGAAGAAGAGAACAAATATCTGAAAGGAGCCTGGATGACCAACAAAGGTCAACAGGAAATCTGACAGAGAGGAGCCCCTCACACGTAAGTGCAAGCAATACCCGATTCGGGTCCCGTGGTTGTCAACCCAAGCAAAAACAACAAAATCAACTCGTAGAGCCATCACAATGGTTATCAGTCAGATAACACACACACGCACATCACGGAGCGAGACCACTATATCCAAAATTAATCAAGTTAATCAACAACTAAAATAAACGGCAAATGCTGCTGATGATGGTGATGACAATTGTTGTTTAAAGGGGCCTAACATCTAGGTTATCGGCCCCTAATGGATTGGGTGATAGTGATTAATAATGGTATGAAACCTACAACTAGCACTAACTACTGACTTAACTAACTTACATACTAGAAGAAGTGAATAAATAAAACAGGAAAAGGGAAATATTGGACAGGAGGAAAAGAAAAGCCTCCAATCCACGATGAATGAGGATTGAGGGACTTGGAAGGAAGGAGAGCTATGGAAGGGAGACAGGAAAGGGAAAGAGGAGAGGGCCCGCCCCAAAGTCAGAGGAAAAGGGGGGACAAAACGGACCAAGCTAAGGAATCCTCCGGGATCGCCAACTCCCGAACTCACTAGCATTATCCAGGGTGCACCAGAAATGGTGGGGCTACATACCCCCTGCCCCCTTGAGGGTCTTGTGCAGAGCGAGGAGATAACATGAAAAGAAAAAGAAGGCTGACCCCTTGAAGAATGAGAGTATCAGGAAAGATGAAACAAGGGCCAATTAAGGCGCGAAAGTGAAAGACTCCCTAGGCCTCGGATACCCTAATGCCATCGGGGTCGGATGAGAACAAGAATTGATCAAGAGAGGTCGACAGCAAAGATGACGGAGAGGAGCCCGGCACAAGAAGCAATGGCGTACTCGGCTGCATCGGCTGGGGTCCCGTGGTCGCCAACCCACGTCCCACTAGATGTGACCCCGTGGGAGGCCGTGAAAGAAATATTAATATTCTGGCAAGCTAGCGCTCACGAATATGTGAAACAGAGGTTCGCGCGCACACTTTCATCACACATGTGAGTGTGCTTGGGTCAAATCAATTGCTAAAGCTATCCCGGGTGATGTGGACCAATGATTGAAACATAAATATCAGTACAGTATGTTAACTGCTCCATTACGAACTGGTTCAGACCTTGCTATTATCTAAATCACTGAATTAATTTGTAATTCTAATAGCTGTTTCCATTCATATCTCGTTAGCCTGATAGAATAATCCATAATACATGGTCTTATTATAATACCGACGGTCTGAGTAACGTATTTTCACACCTAGCTTCATCTCATAACGATAATGATGATGACAATTGCTGTTTTAAGGGGCCTAACATCCGGGTTATCGGCCCCTAATGGTCAGGGTGACAGTAAAAATGATAATGGAATGGAAACTAGAACGAACACTAATTGAGATTCAAAATACTTACAAAACCGATTTAGACTGAAAATACTCACTAAATGTAATTTAGATTGAAAATACTTACTAAACGTAATTTTGATTCAAAAAACTTACAAAATGTAATTTATATTGAAAATTCTCACAGAATGTAAATGAGAGGAAAAATACTTATAAAAAGTAATTTAGATTCAAAAGACGCACAAAATGCAACTTAGATTCAAAATACTTACAACATTAATTTAGATTGAAAATACTTTAAAAATGCAATTTCGATTGAAAATACTTACAAAATGTGATTTAGATTAAAAATACCCAGAAAATGTAATTTAGGTTGAAAATACTCACAAAATGTAACTTAGATTGAAAATACTTACTAAATGTAGTTGAGATTCAAAATACTCACAAAATGTAATTTAGAGACACGGGGGAGCCAATTCACAAACCATTGCGGGAACCTTAAAGGATAGCCAATGTCGCCCCCCCCCCCCTCTTATGACAGGCAGGGGAGACCGTGGGTGCATGCTAAACCCCCACCCAAAGGGGAATTTCATAACGAAAATAGTTTAATAGGGGCCCAGTATGTAATTTATGGGCCTCTAATGAAGAGAATGATTACAATTTGGTAACTATTAACTAAACAATGACTATAGACAGTCGAAACTCGCTACTCGCGAAATCACGAAACAAATTAAATCAAATAAACATTGGTTAAGAACTTGTTTTACATAAAAAATAATCATATATTTACATGTTTCACTCGCGGAACACTCGCGAAAATTCGCAAAAAATCTATGACTCATGAATTTAGCATCTGTTTTTGTTCTTTGTTGAATTCTAATATATTATACGTTTACTAGCAGTAGCGCCCGGCTTCGCCCGGTGGTTTTATTTGTTTTACAGAACTGGAGCGCTCAAGGATAAGGATCGGAATAAATGAAAGTAAATTTGAAAGCACCAACGCTTATTGCAGCTGATAACCTCAGTACACTGCACCAACACCATCGCCCTTATACCGAGGCATACTACTGTCATGATGATAACTGTTTTAAGGGGCCTAAGAAATCTTTTTGCACTAATTACTCCCCGTGACTGCAATTTATAAGCAGCTCTCAATTCTGCACTAGAACATTGGTAGGGGCGACGTGATGCGGCCCGCATTACATATGTCTGTCTGTTTGGTAGTCAGCCCGAAGGCTGGTTGGATCCTCAAAAAGCACCGCCGTTACGTTATGTGAGTAGATACCCACAAAAACCCAAGGCAGCGCTAAATTGAGGCGTTCTATGCAAGAAGAGGAGTGAGGTAGTTTGCCATTGCTTTCCTCACTGAGTCAGAACAGTAGTCCTAACCCTATGAGTAGAACCTTTCACAGCATCCACAGGCACTGACTGTGCCCCGAATGCCATTACTAAGCACCACCCATACCTCAGTAGCTTCCATATAATCACAGCCATGAGTGAGACTGAGACATCAATGAAACCGGCAAGTACTGCCGGCAACATTACATGGCAACAATAAACTTCGGTATTATTGAAGCCGTTGTGGAGTGCTTGTTCTTCAACTAACTGAACAAAAATCAATCTTTAAGGTTACCTGAGAGGTGTAGCCTAATGCTACATAGCCTAAACTATTCCTCTTGAATCAGGCTATCATATACAAAAAGAGTTTTTCGAATCCGACTGGTAGTTCCAGAGATTAGCGCGTTTAAACACATAAACACACAAACAAACACACAAACTCTTCAGCTTTATTATATAGATTTTATAGATATAGATTGTTAATTTTATAAATTAAATAAATATATAAACAGATAAAATATATCACAAAATAAGTCAGGGGTGAAAATTCACCGTTGACAGTTTTAGTAAGTGTAGCCTATACTTTAAGGGTTAATCTCGTCAGGCTGAAGGTATTTTCTAGCCCTGGAAAAACTCATATGCAACTTAGGAAGAATAATACAGTAACAGAAAATAATTTAGTCGTGGAAATATTATTTTATAGCAAGTAGGTACTTATATTTCCGGACGCATGCGGCACGAATACCGCAAGGAAGCAGTACTTGACTTCGAAGCTGAAACCCAACTGCCACATCGGAAAAACAAATGCAGTGCTATCAAAATATGGTTCCCAGCATGCCCAGCGAAGCATTCATATAAGCTCCACTGGTTTCATGTAGCGTTGTCGGCGCATTCCACAGATAACTAAAAATGCTACGCCCCCGCCACAGGGTTAAAATGTATAGAAAGTCTAAAATTTAATGGTGTGTGATTAATTTAATACTACGAATAAAATATACGGCTACTGTTCTTTGAATCCTTTTTTTTAATGAAAAATAATATCAAAATGATCTTTGCTCATAATTACAGTATAATAAATTTTATTTTTATTTTTAGAGATAGTTACTGAAGAAGACCACAATGCGGCTATAACATATCACCATTTCAGAATTATTAACTAAGGTGTAGAAACTTATTAAATATTAATAGTATAACAATTATAGAACTATTAGATTTAAAACTTAAACTAGATAACAAGGAATATGAGTTCACGAAAATCACAATTGTTAGAATTCAAAAAATATGGAATATATAAATAAAACAAGGTCCACTGAACGTTTGAAGATATTTTTTTTGTATTTTTATTTCAACATTGTCCTGGATTTAACTTAGAGGCAAGAAGTAATGAAAACATGGGCTGATTCACTGGGACAAGTTTGGTTGGTTCCTCAGATGATGATGATGATGATAATTGTTGTTTTAAGGGGCCTAACATCTAGGCTATCGGCCCCTAATTGTTTGGGTGATCGTGAAGATGAAAATGAAATGCAAACTTAAAACTAAAACTAACTACTAACCTACATACTAGAAGAAGAAATTGAAAACTAAAGGAGAATAAGGCAAATAAAGGACAGGAGGAAAAGAAATGCCCTCAACCCTCGAAGAAGGCGGATTGAGGGACTTGGAAGGAAGGAGAGCCATGAAAGGCAGATAGGAAAGTGAAAGAGGAGAGGGTCCGCCACAAAGGTAAGGGACAAAAAGGGAAAACGGACCCAGCTCAGGAATCCCTCGGGGTCGCCAACTCCCGAACTCACCAGCCGTGAGCCCCTGAGGGTGTAGCATTATCTAGGGTGCACCAAAAGTGATGGGGCTACATACACCCGGCCTCCTTGAGGGCCTTAAGCAGAAGGCAGGAGATAACATGAAAAGAAAAAGAAGGCTGACCCCTCGCAGAAGGAGGGAATCAGAAAAGATGAGGCAAGGGCCAATTAAGGCGGGAAAGGAAGAGACTTCCTAGGCCTCGGATACCCTAATACCGTCGGGGTCGGAAGAGAACAAGAGTTGACCAAGGGAGGTCGATAGGAAAGAAGAAAGATGATGATGATGATGATAATTGTTGTTTTAAGGGGCCTAACATCGAGGTTATCGGCCCCTAATGATCTGGGTGATAGCGAAAATGATAATGAAATGGAAACCAGAACAAAATTATCGAAGACTGAAAATTCGTACAAAAAGGAACTCACATGGAAACAACTCACAATATGGTCCTACAAAAGGGAATTTAGAACGAAAAGTTGCACAAAAAGAATAGATTGAAAAAGACCCTCAAAACGTAGGCTAGATTCAAAATACGTACAAAATGCAAAGTAGCGCCGAAATACTTACAAAATGCAACTGAAATTCAAAATACTTACAAAATGCAAATGAGATCGAAATTACGTACAAAATGCAATTGAAATTGAAAATACACAATGCAATTCAGATTGAAATATCCCAGTTCCAATCCAAATTATTCACAAAGTGCAATTGAAATTCAAAATACTTACAAAATGCAATTGAAATTGAAAATGCTTACAAAATGTACGGTAGATTCAAACGACTCATGTGGACTGACAATACTTACAAAAAGCAATTTAGATTGAAAATACTTGACAAATGTAATTTAGATTCAAAATACCCACAAAATGCAATTGAGAATCAAAATATGTGCAAAATGCCCACCAAACAAAATGCAATTTAGATTCAAAATTCGTGCGAAATGCGGTTTTGGTTGAAAATACTTACAAAATGCAATTGAAATTCAAAATACTCACTAAAATGCCCTGACGCCTGCATTGAAAGACTTACTAAAAAGCAATTTAGATTGTCAATCTTTACAAAATGCAATTGAGGTTGAAAACAATCGCGAAATGTAATTTAGATCGAAGAGACTTACAAAATGCAACATAGATCAAAAATGCCTTAAAAAAAATGGTAAAAGGGAATTTAGATACACGGTGATTCGAGTAACAAAAACAGTGCGGGAATCTTAAAGAGAAAAGGAAATAGAAGGAAAAGAGGAGAGGAGAGGGGAGAGAGGAGAAGGTCCGCCCCAAAGGGAAGGGACAAAAAGGGGAAAACGGACCCAGCTCAGGAATCCCACGGGGTCGCCAACGCCCGAACTCACCAGCCGTGAGCCCCTGAGGGTGTAGCATTATCGACGGTGCACCAGAAGTGGTGGGGCTACATACACCCTGCCTCCTTAAGGGCCTTGAGCACAAGGCAGGAGGTAAAAGGAAAATAAAAAGAAGGCTGACCCCTCGCAGAAGGAGGGAATCAGAAAAGATGAGACAAGGGCCAATGAAGGCGGGAAAGGAAGAGACTCCCTAGGCCTCGGATACCCTAATACCGTCGGGGTCGGAAGAGAACAAGAGTTGACCAAGGGAGGTCGACAGGAAAGAAGAAAGAGAGGAGCCGGCACAAGTAAGTGGAAGCAATGCCGGACTCAGCTGGGGCCCCGTGGTCGCCAACCCACAACCCACTAGATGTGAGCCCCTGGGGGGAATTTAGAACGAAAAGTTGCACAAAAAGAATAGATTGAAAAAGACCCACAAAATCGTAGGTTAGATTCAAAATACGTACAAAATGCAAACGAGATCGAAATTACGTACAAAATGCGTGATGATGATGATGATAATTGTTGTTTTAAGGGGCCTAACATCTAGGCTATCGGCCCCTGATGGTTTGGGTGATCGTGAAGATGAAAATGAAATGCAAACTTAAAACTAAAACTAACTACCAACCTACATACTAGAAGAAGAAATGGAGAACTAAGGGAGAATAAGGAAAATAAAGGACAGGAGGAAAAGAAATGCCCTCAACCCTCGAAGAATGCGGATTGAGGGACTTGGAAGGAAGGAGAGCCATGAAAGGCAGATAGGAAAGTGAAAGAGGAGATGATGATGATGATGATAATTGTTGTTTTAAGGGGCCTAACATCTAGGTTATCGGCCCCTGATGGTTTGGGTGATCGTGAAGATGAAAATGAAAAGCGAACTTGAAAACTAAAACTAACTACTAACCTACATACTAGAAGAAGAAATGGAAAACTAAAGGAGAATAAGGCAAATAAAAGGACAGAAGGAAAAGAAATGCCCTCAACCCTCGGAGATGGCGGATAGAGGGACTTGGAAGGAAGGAGAGCCATGAAAGGCATATAGGAAAGTGAAAGAGGAGAGGGTCCGCCCCAAAGGTAAGGGACAAAAGGGGAAAACGGACCCAGCTCAGGAATCCCTCGGGGTCGCCAACTCCCGAACTCACCAGCCGTGAGCCCCTGAGGGTGTAGCATTATCTAGGGTGCACCAGAAGTGGTGGGGCTACATACACCCTGCCTCCTTAAGGGCCTTGAACACAAGGCAGGAGGTAAAAGGAAAAGAAAAAGAAGGCTGACCCCTCACCGAAGGAGGGTATCAGGAAAGATGAGACAAGGGCCAATTAAGGCGGGAAAGTGAAAGACTCCCTAGGCCTCGGATAACCTAATACCGTCGGGGTCGGAAGAGAACAAGAGTTGACCAAGTGAGGTCGACAGGAAAGAAGACAGAGAGGAGCCCGCCACAAGTAAGTGGAAGCAATGCCGGACTCAGCTGGGGCCCCGTGGTCGCCAACCCACGCCCACTAGAAGTGAGCCCCTGGGGGAGATAGAGGAGAGGGTCCGCCCCGAAGGTAAGGGACAAAAGGGGAAAACGGACCCAGCTCAGGAATCCCTCGGGGTCGCCAACTCCCGAACTCACCAGCCGTGAGCCCCTGAGGGTGTAGCATTATCTAGGGTGCACCAAAAGTGGTGGGGCTACATACACCCTGCCTCCTTAAGGGCCTAGAGCACAAGGCAGGAGGTAAAAGGAAGAGAAAAAGAAGGCTGACCCCTCGCAGAAGGAGGGTATCAGAAAAGATGAGACAAGGGCCAATTAAGGCGGGAAAGTGAAAGACTCCCTAGGCCTCGGATAACCTAATACCGTTGGGGTCGGAAGAGAACAAGAGTTGACCAAGGAAGGTCGACAGGAAAGAAAAAAGAGAGGAGCCCGGCACATGTAAGTGGAAGCAATGCCGGACTCAGCTGGAGCCCCGTGGTCGCCAACCAACGACGCACTAGATGTGAGCCCCTGGGGGGTGGTTCCTCAGTTTAGGGGCTGCGACAACGCGGTCATGTAGCTCCGTGTACTTTGGGTGTGTGTAGAATCTGTCTGATAACCTGTGTTAATTGTGATGACTGTATTAGTGAGTGTTATCTGTTTTTTTTTAAATTCAAGTAAGGACTGCAGACTTTTGATTTTTTCAAATAGTTTCTACTTTTACCGGGGGCTGCGTGGCGCATTCGGTAGAGGCGCTGAGCTTCTAACTGAAAGGGTAGTGGGTTCGATCCCCACCCAGGTAGTGGATTCTAGAAACAAAACTACTACTTTCGGAAACGCAAATGACCCTGGGGTTCCCTCAGCCTACACCAGAAATGAGTACCAGGGTAATTCCTGGGAGCAAAGACGGCCGGGCGTGGGGCTGACAACTCCATCCCATCTAGTACCGATGTCACAAAAAGTGGAAGCCTCTACCTTCCACTACTCCATGGCTTGTACGGAGTTGGCATTTTTCCCCTATTTTTTACCGCCAAACGCCACCGTCAACGACTACTAGTTCAGAACTTAGCTACTAGACACCGCCGCAGTCGGCTCTTGGCAACGAACGTAGGAACCTAAGAGCGTTGTTTACATTGTTAACCTATATATAATTTAGCTTCACATACATGTAATTAATGGAAGGTTCTTTAACATGCCATAAATCTATGACATGGGACCGCCGGCATTACTTACCCTCCGAAGGAAGGCTTACTGAGGGATTTTTAACGCCCTAATGGTCCGGATGATATTGAAAATGAAATGGAAACCAGAACGAAAAAGTAAGTGAGACTGAAAATACTTACAAAAGGCATAGAGTGAAAAATACTCACAAAATGTAGTTGAGGTTCGAAATACTTACAAAATGCAATTGAAATAGATATGATCTAGTTCATCTGTCCCTAATGATGATGAAAACGAAATATAAGGTAATACTACTACTAATAATGATTGACATTTAACATAGGTGATGATGATAATTGTTTTAAGGGGCCTAACATCTAGGTTAGGGACAAAAGGGGGAAAACGGACCCAGCTCAGGAATCCCTCGGGGTCGCCAACTCTCGAACTCACCAGCCGTGAGCCCCTGAGGGTATAGCATTATCTAGGATGCACCAGAAGTGGTGGGGCTACAAACACCCTGCCTTCTTGAGGGCCTTCAGCAGAAGGCAGGAGATAACAGGAAAAGAAAAAGAAGGCTGACCCCTGCAGAAGGAGGGTATCAGAAAAGATGAGACAAGGGCCAATTAAGGTGGGAAAGGAAGAGACTCCCTAGGCCTCAGATAGCCTAATACCATCGGGGTCGGAAGAGAACAAGAGTTGACCAAGTGAGGTCGACAGGAAAGAAGACGGAAAGGAGCCCGGCACAAGTAAGTGGAAGCAATGCCTGACTCAGCTGGAGCCCCGTGGTCGCCAACCCACGTCCCACTAGATGTGAGCCCCAGGGGGAACATGAAAAGAAACAGAAGAGGTCTGACCCCTCAAAGAGTGAGGGATCAGGAAAGATGAGACAAGGGCCAATTACTGCGGAAATTAGAAGACTCCCTAGACGTCGGATACCCTAATACCGTCGGGGTAAGAAAGTTGACCAAGGTAGGTCGACATGAACGATGATAGAAAGGAGCCCGTCACAAGTAAGTGGAAGTAATGCCGGACTCAGCTGGGGTCCCGTGGTCGCCAACCCACGGCCCACTAGACGTGAGCGCCTGGGGAGCGGCTTTTAATGCTCAATCCTGGGCTACACGAGCTCCATGCACCGAATTAGCGTGTTCAATCCGCGGAATTATTTCTCCGCTTCATCCAATGGCACAGAATTCCGACTGATTTATTACAACAGAAATCAATTCCCCGGCCGGCCGAGCGGCTTGCCCATGTTCCATACCGAGTAGCGTTATCAGCCGTGAAATTGTTTTACTGCCTTCAGCCCGAGCGTGGCTTCATTATTACAGCGTCCCGCGATCATGACGGCAACTGCTAGTTATAAAGCGCAAGGTACACCACAGGACACATGATGATGATGATAATTGTTTTAAGGGGCCTAACATTTGGGTTATCGGCCCCTAATGATATGATATGTTATGAAATGGGCCTAATATCTAGGTTATCGGCCCCTAATGGTTTGGGTGAACGTGAAGATGATAATAAAAGGTAAAGTCAACAAAAAAAAAAGTCAGCCCCTGGCACTAACCAGCCCATGACGAGCTAAGGCCGACCAAGCGACCGCTGCCCAGCCATTCGGCCTGCAGATATTGGGGTGACACGTGATCAGCGCATCGGGTACCCTCGGCCGTTAATCTTGGTATTCGAGATCGGGGCGCTGTCTCACTGTCAGACAGCTACTCAATTGTCCTCACGAAGCTGAGTGCACCCCGTTCCAACCCTCACGTCAGTTTTAAAATCCCTGACGGAGCCGGGGATCGAACCCGGGGCCTCCGGGTGAGAGGCAGGCGCGCTACCCCAACACCACGGGGCCGGCGAATGAAAGGTAAACTATAACTAAAACTAACTACTAACTTATAAACTAGAAGAAGAAATGGAAAACAAAAGAAGAATAAGGCAAATAAAGGACAGGAGGAAAAGAAATGCCCTCAACCCTCGAAGAATGCCAATTGAGGACTTGGGAGGAAGAAGAGCCATAAAAGGCAGATAGGAAAGTGAAAGAGGAGAGGGTCCACCCCACAGGTAATGGATAAAAGGGGGATAACCGGACCCTGCTCAGGAATCCCTCGGGGTCGCCAACTCCTGAACTCACCAGCCGTGAGCCCCTGAGGGTGTAGCATTATCCAGGGTGCACCAGACGTGGTGGGGCTACATACACCCTGCCTCCTTGAGGGCCTTGAGCAGAAGGCAGGAGATAACATGAATGAAAAAGAAGGCCGACCCCTCGCAGGAGGGAATCAGAAAAGATAAGACAAGGCCAATTAAGGCGGGAAAGGAAGAGACTCCCTAGGCCTCGGATACCCTAATACCGTTGGGGTCGGAAGAGAACAAGAGTTGACCAAGTGAGGTCGACAGGAAAGAAGACAGAGAGGAGCACGGCACAAGTAAGTGGAAGCAATGCCGGACTCAGCTGGGGCCCCGTGGTTGCCAACCCACGTCCACAAGATGTGAGCCCCTGGGGGGAGGGGGAGGGGGTGTAATGTTATCCCCCACCCACAGAGGTGGTGGGGTACAGTGTTTAATGCAAAGTGTTATCCTGGCCGATACTGTGATTAATGTAATGAATTGGTAAGACAGTGTTTAATACTGCAGTTTCCCGGAGCGCTCCCCCGGGACCTAGTCCACTGCACGTGCTCTCCATCTTACTGCTCAAATATTGAGAGGGCTCCGCGATGATTGGAGGAGCCAGTACTGGAAGATCACAGGTAACTGAATCTTTTAACAGTCACCGTATTGGCGATGTGCTTTCCTCTCCCTGCGCACGTTGGTGAGGCCATGAATAACTCCTCAATGTTGCCGTTTAACCTTTTGTGGTCTTCCCTAATCATCAGTGTGTTGGACAATCAATTATTTGATCATGATATAGAATTTAGGAATGACAATGATTGTGATAATGATGATAATTGTTGATATGAGGGGCCTAACATCTAGGTCATCGGCCCCTAATGGTCTGGGTGATAGCAAAAATGGCAATGAAATGAAAACCACAAAAAGAAACAAGGTAGATTGAAAACACGTACTAAATGTAACTCACACTGGAAGCACTCACAAAAGGCAAGTTAAAGGAAAAAGACTGACAAAGTGGAATTTAGATGGAAAAGACGTACAAAATGGAGTTTCGATTCAAAATGCTTACAAAATGCAAGTTAGATTCGAAATGCCACCCAAGATTGAAAATACTTGCAAAAGCGATTGAAATTGAAAAAACTCATAAAATGTCGGCGCCTACGTTGCAAAATACTTACAAAATGCAAGTGATAGATGATGATAATTGTCGTTTTAAGGGGCCCAATATCTAGGTTATCGGCCCCTAATGGTTTGGGTGATCGTGAAGATGAAAATGAAATGCAAACTTAAAACTAATACTAACTACTAACATATATACTAGAAGAAGAAATGGAAAGCTAAGGGAGAATAAGGCAAATAAAGGACAGGAGGAAAAGAAATGCCCTCAACCCTCGAAGAATGCGGAGTGAGGGGCTATGAAGGAAGGAGAGCCATGAAAGGCAGATAGGAAAGTGAAAGAGGAGAGGGTCCGCCCCAAAAGTAAGGGACAAAAGGGGAAAACGGACCCAGCTCAGGAATCCCTCCGGGTCGCCTACAGCCGAACTCACCAGCCGTGAGCCCCTGAGGGTGTATCATTATCTAGGGTGCCTCACAAGTGGTGGGGCTACATACACCCTACCTCCTTGAGGGCCTTGAGAAGAAGGCATGAGATAACATGAAAAGAAAAAGAAGGCTGACCCCTCGCAGAAGGAGGGAATCAGAAAAGATGAGACAAGGGCCAATTAAGGCGGGAAAGGAAGAGACTCCCTAGGCCTCGGATAGAACAACAATTAAAAAATAAGAGATATCTATACTAATATAATAAATCTGAAGAGTTTATTTGTGTGTTTAAACGTGCTAATCTCTGGAACTACCAGTCGCATTCGAAAAATTATTTTTGTATATGATAGCCATATTCAAGAGGAATAGTTTAGGCTATGTATTATTAGGCTACACCTGCCCTGCATTTAGACCCTTTGGCACAAAACTACACCATTTCACCGATCATAACCAAAATTTGTATACTTACCCTTTGGAACCCTGCGAGTAACACTGTCGGCATTAAAAAAATTAAAAACCAAGTCGTCGGCTGGTCCTGATAATATTCCACCGTATGTAGTGAAGGGATGTGCTGAAAGTCTCAGGGACCCGTTGCACTTTATATTTAACTTAGCCATACAAACTTCTACGTTCCCTGACGCCTGGAAAATCACTCACGTCTGCCCTATACTAAAATCGGGAGATCAATCACTAATTAATAACTACCGTCCTATATCTATTTTATCTGCAGTAGCCAAGGTATTTGAATTCATATTGCACGGAAGAATATCAGTATTTCTCAGACCGCTCGTAACAGATAACCAACATGGTTTCCTATCCAGGAAATCTACGGTGACGAATGCAACTAATTTTACTCAAATTATATCTAAAGAGTTAGATAAAGGAGGACAAATAGATGTCATATTTACAGATTTTGAGAAAGCGTTCGACACAATAAATCATGATATCCTTCTTAACAAATTGTGTATTTTGGGTTTCTCCCACCCATTACTCAAATTATTCAGCTCTTACCTCAGAGACAGGAAACAATTTGTTTTGTTCCAGAAAATTGTCTCAAAGGAATACATAGTTCATTCAGGAATACCCCAAGGGTCGAACCTTGGACCTCTGAATTTTCTAGCAATGATAAACGATTTGCCACGTTGTATAGTACACTCAAATAGTCTTTTATATGCAGATGACTTCAATTTTTTTTAAATCAATTTCTTCCGCTAATGACTGCACTCTACTACAAAATGACCTAAATAATAAACAAAAATGGAGTATAGAAAACAAATTATACTTAAATGTACCGAAGTGTGTTGTTATGACCTTTACACGTAAGAAGAACCCAATCACATTTGTTTATGGAATTGGACCTCAGTCATTGCAAACAGTAAGCGAGAAGAAAGATCTAGGAATCTTGTTTGACCGAGAGCTTGCTTTCACTTGGCATGTGCAAAAGACAGTCGGGGATGCTTACCGCATGTTAGGGTTTATAATAAGAAACACTAAGCCATTCATTAGGACCAGTACCTGCATAAACCTTTATATTGCCATGGTGAGATCCAAGCTCGAGTACGCCAGCCAAGTATGGAGTCCCTGGCAGAAAACATGCATTAAATCCATTGAGCAAGTTCAAAAGAAATTCCTCAGATATTTACACCTCAAAATAACGGGCAATTACCCACACATGGTACCCTACGGTGAACTTTTGTTGAATTTCGGCATGACTAGTTTGGAGTCTCGAAGGCAAGTGAATGATATGAAATTCCTTTATAAAGTTATTAACGGTCAAATTGATAACTCATTTTTCCTATCGCTCCTAAATTTCAACATCCCTCGCTTTACTACAAGATCAACTATAACATTCAAAAATGATATAACCAATACTACTTCACATAATAATTCACCTGTATGGAGGCTTTGCAGTATTTACAACGATGCGGTTCGTGTAAACTGGAAACTAGATTTCTGTCTCTCAATTAGACCGTTCTTGGAAATTATAACCCAGTCACTCTAATTCATACTTGAAATAAAATAATCACACATAACAGAATCAACAATGTAGACTATATATGTGGATAGGCCTGTACCCTAGTTATCAATGTTACCTTTTAGTTTACGATGTAATAATTTCAAAACCTGCTTTTTATATATTTGACATTAGGTAAAATGTAGATTTAGTTTTTATATTACCTTTAGATTAAGCTTTCTACTACTATGCATTTCAATCTGTGTTAACTTCCTAGTTTTAATAATTACATTTAGATATTAATACTTAATGTAGAAATATCAGAAAGTGTATTTTACTGTGTAGGTGCACCGTTATTGGGGCGCACACTAAGCCCTGTTGTGTACCATCAAGAAATAAATAAATAAATAAATAAATAAATAAATAAATAAATAAATAAATGAAATTTAGGACATGATGATGATGATGATAATTGTTGTTTTAAGGGGCCTAACATCGAGGTTATCGGCCCCTAATGATCTGGGTGATAGCGAAAATGATAATGAAATTGAAACCAGAACAAAATTATCGAAGACTGAAAATACGTACAAAAAGGAACTCACATGGAAACAACTCACAATATGGTCCTACAAAAGGGAATTTAGAACGAAAAGTTGCACAAAAAGAATAGATTGAAAAAGACCCACAAAACGTAGGCTAGATTCAAAATACGTACAAAATGCAAAGTAGCGCCGAAATACTTACAAAATGCAACTGAAATTCAAAATACTTACAAAATGCAAATGAGATCGAAATTACGTACAAAATGCAATTGAGGTTCAAAATACTTACAAAATGCAATTGAAATTGAAAATACACAATGCAATTCAGATTGAAATATCCCAGTTCCAATCCAAATTATTCACAAAGTGCAATTGAAATTCAAAATACTTACAAAATGCAATTGAAATTGAAAATGCTTACAAAATGTACGGTAGATTCAAACGACTCATGTGGATTGACAATACTTACAAAAAGCAATTTAGATTGAAAATACTTGACAAATGTAATTTAGATTCAAAATACCCACAAAATGCAATTGAGAATCAAAATATGTGCAAAATGCCCACCAAACAAAATGCAATTTAGATTCAAAATTCGTGCGAAATGCGGTTTTGGTTGAAAATACTTACAAAATGCAATTGAAATTCAAAATACTCACTAAAATGCCCTGACGCCTGCATTGAAAGACTTACTAAAAAGCAATTTAGATTGTCAATCTTTACAAAATGCAATTGAGGTTGAAAACAATCGCGAGATGTAATTTAGATCGAAGAGACTTACAAAATGCAACATAGATCAAAAATGCCTTTAAAAAAATGGTAAAAGGGAGGTTAGATACACGGTGATTCGAGTAACAAAAACAGTGCGGGAATCTTAAAGAGAAAAGGAAATAGAAGGAAAAGAGGAGAGCAGAGGGGAGAGAGGAGAAGGTCCGCCCCAAAGGGAAGGGACAAAAAGGGGAAAACGGACCCAGCTCAGGAATCCCTCGGGGTCGCCAACGCCCGAACTCACCAGCCGTGAGCCCCTGAGGGTGTAGCATTATCGACGGTGCACCAGAAGTGGTGGGGCTACATACACCCTGCCTCCTTAAGGGCCTTGAGCACAAGGCAGGAGGTAAAAGGAAAAAAAAAGAAGGCTGACCCCTCGCAGAAGGAGGGAATCAGAAAAGATGAGACAAGGGCCAATGAAGGCGGGAAAGGAAGAGACTCCCTAGGCCTCGGATACCCTAATACCGTCGGGGTCGGAAGAGAACAAGAGTTGACCAAGGGAGGTCGACAGGAAAGAAGAAAGAGAGGAGCCGGCACAAGTAAGTGGAAGCAATGCCGGACTCAGCTGGGGCCCCGTGGTCGCCAACCCACAACCCACTAGATGTGAGCCCCTGGGGGGATCATAAATTTAGGACAGACCACTCCATTCCCTGCTTCTAGGCCCTTTGGCACAAATCTACACCGCTTCACCGATCTGAATCAAAATAAATTTATATTTAACCCTGCGAGTAACACTGTCTGAATGGAATTTCTGTCCATTTTAATTTTCGGACAAGGCTCTCCATTCCATACATTTAGAATAACAGACAGAATTAACTTGAAAACCACGTAATAAGGCCCTAGAACCATTCTTCCATAGTAGTGTAACTGTAAGAGTATTTTAATAAGTCTATTGTTGACTGGCAATTCGGGCTGCATCACGTCGCCCCTACCAGTGTCCTGGTGCAGGAGAAAATAGTTAAATCTTGGGCAGCTTATAAATTGCAGTTACGAGGAGTAATTAGTGCAAAAAGATTTCTTAGACCCCTTAAAGCATTTATCATCATGAACATATTATGCCTCTGTATAAGTGCAATGGTTTTGGTGTAGTACATTGAGGTGTAGATCAGCTGCAATAAACGTTAGTACTTTCAAATTTACCTTCACTTATTCCGAACCTTATCGTTGAGCGCTATGTGGCGATAAATTATACTATTGCTACCTCAGGAGCTCGGGACAGCCGAAGTTTTCCAAAGTGTTCTGATTATTTTCCTACGGCGCTATGCGACAAAAGACTACACTATTGGTCTCTACATTTCTAACAGCCAATGAGATATAGGCCCTAGGCAGTGTCTTTTATTTCACTTAATCCTCTTTCTAATCACTTTTTTAATTCGTTTGTAAATTGCA
Source organism: Meconema thalassinum (assembly GCA_946902985.2). NCBI lineage: Eukaryota > Metazoa > Arthropoda > Insecta > Orthoptera > Tettigoniidae > Meconema > Meconema thalassinum. The sequence continues at coordinate 513,534,783 of OX336392.1, read as the reverse complement.
TGTGACAGTGCTGTAGTTAGTAAATAGCCGTTTCCCTATTCATTATTATTATTATTATTATTATTATTATTATCAATATTATTATTAAAATTACGGGAAAATGACCTGAATGTTATGTCCATTATACTGTACTACTTATCACCCCCACTAAAACCACCACCACCACCACCAAAAAGTTTTATTTTATTTTTTTCTGTTAGTTTAAGAATCATGCCAGTTCTGTAGTAGTACGCATTATCATCCATAAAACAAATAAATCCACCGGGCGAAGCCGGGCACTACTGCTAGTGTAATTATAAGAAAATATAAAACCGACTAAACCTGAGTTAAAAGCCTTAAACTACCGTACATTAAAACTTTAAAAAGTAACCACTCTCCCATGAACCGGATGACGAGGTAAGCTGACGGCCCGTCATCACGGAGAATAAGGGAGAGGGTATTAGGCAGTTTGAGAGACCCTTGCAGATCGGCCAGATCCACACACTCCAAGAGAATGTCTGCCACGGTAAGGTGGGCGCCGCAAGTACACACAGAGGGGTCTTCTCTCTTTAGCAAGTGGGAGTGCATAGCAATCCCATGGCCGATCCGGAGTCGACAGAGTACCACAGCTTCCTTCCGGAGAGATCGGAAGGAAGATTTCCACACCTTCGTTGTCTCCTAGACGCCTCTCAGTTTGTTGGGTGGAGGCGTGGCACGCCACGCTTCCTCCCAATACGACAGGATAGAATGTCGCAACTGAAAGCGTACATCACTAGCAGGCACCTTATTCAGTAGCGAGGGCAGTGGGACTGCCTCTCTCGCCGCCTGTTCCGCAAGCTCGTTTCCCGCAATACCCATGTTGTGCCCAACTCTAGGAATGGGTATTCCAAGATTCAGACACCTAGATATCAAGGGAAAGGCTACAGCCGCTTTTGAAAGTTGAGATATTTGAATATCGCGCTCCATTACTTCTAGAATGGAATGGAAACTTTGTGCAGCCAAGAGCATGTTAAGTGACGTAGCGAGTAGTAGCAGAGGTCGAGACTATTTGTTGATTAAATAGTTAGCCATGGAGAAGAGACTTGGATCAGATTACTGGCACGGCCAAATGAAAGAGAATGCACTTAGTCTCAAGTGAATCGGACCAGAGACACCGGAGATATGAGGATTTCCAGATTTCAGCGTGATCCAGCGTGGACCCGACCGTTTTGAATAAAAGCCGACCGGCCCAAGCATCATCAGCTCACTTCGAACCAAGCTCTTGCATGACAAGGTGCTGCTGCTACGTTGAGCCAAGGCACATGGTTGCCGGATCTACGCAGAAGATATCTTTAAATTGTGATAGTCACAAAAGTGCTGCGATACGTGTGGAACATAGTAAGTTTCCGGCAGAGGGAATCACTAAGGTGATTGTTATTTTTCTACGGACACTGGTGAAATACTTTATTTCTATAGGGACACATGCTAGACTTTGTCTAGAAAGTACTTTGTCACAGTCCAGTAATAATAATTCAATACTTGGATATTTTAATCCAATTAGTCAGTTTCATAAATTGTAACTTGATAACCACTCCGATCTTTCAGTATATTGAAGGCCAGTCTATCACGGTGTTGTTCATTAGCCGACAAAGGGAAACTATAAGTTGCTTCGCGCATGATAGATGGTGATAAACCATGCCCAGGGAACGATCTTCAGAACAGCCGTTGATTGATTTAGACTGTCAGTGTTTTCTTGTACTGAAAAGATTACCGTGAGTTATGTTACAACTGACGTATTTGAGAATATATCATTTGGATCTGACCCCATTTAAGCGAACTGCTATGGATTTAATTGAAGCCAATATTAAAATGGATCAGCAGTTACTTCAAACTTCAAGAAATATTTCCACTATGTCGTGTTAGACAGATTGTGGGTATATAATGGCGGCCGATACAAGGATTAGACGTGCGTGTCCAATAGGGCATGTATCTGGATAAATCTGGTACAGACCAGGTTCACTACGCTTCAAGACCAGCGAGAAATGTAAGCCACATTTTGACTTTTATATTATGCCTAGCTAATTGGAACAAACTCATTTTCTGCAGATGACCAACACATTTGTTTTTCTTCGTATTTAAATCTTGCATTGATTTACGCAAGACATATTAGACTTATTCTGAGTATTTTCAGCACTCAGAACAGTTTAGGATCGATGACCGAGCATAACGAGCATTTATTTGAATGTTTCATATTTTTTTGATAATCACGGTAATCAGCCGAGGTAACTGTATAAGTTAATAATTATTTTTGTTGAGAAATGGATATTTTATCCATATTCGAAGAATCGAACATGTGGATTCTCACATAATGAAATAATAATTAAACACATTTACAATAATATAACTAATAATAATAATAATAATAATAATAATAATAATAATAATAATAATAATAATAATAATAATAATAATCCACTAATTATAATAATAATGATTTTCATAACTTTTCTAAATAATTCTTGGATCATATATTTTCTAATAATCACATTCATTGAGAGAGAGCTTATGAAGTAGTTTAATCATTTCTAGTTTGGAACAGGTGATTTTCCGAAGGATAGTGGTTAGCGCAAGCCCGCATTCAACCAACATTACAGTTCTGGTTGAACAGTTAATATTTGCAATGAGCAAAGTATATTTTTCAGATAACACGGAGAGGCATGAAACGGGAAGCAAATGATATTTGTATCAATTAGGATATTTTTGTATTTATATAAAATCATGACGTAGATACACATTCGAAAGTGAAATAGAAAGTATCATAAGTGTGGTAACTTCACGATTTGAACTGAATGGTAAAATAAAATAAACTTGTAAGTTTATAAATCTTCCAGTGTTGATAACAAGCAGAGGCTTAATTTATTGTATAAATTTTGGGAAGAAAATTTATGTGTGTGGAGTAGTTGAAATGCCATTCCCAGGTGCGCATGTTTAAGTCGCAGGAATGAGGAGGTTTTTATTTGAGCATCAATCAAATAGCAGGTTCGATGACTCAGTGTTAAAGAAGGAGTATTGGAACTACACATTGCGTCGTATGAATGACCCAAAGGTTATTTCTTAAAAACCATCAGTTCTTATTTCAACCTTGTTTACGGATTCCATTAAGACTTTGATTTTGCTAGAACCCGGATTTGTCATGATAGTATTGTATTCTTCTTCGGAGGAAGACCTTTCCCGTTGTTGTTGGAATATTGTGTTCTTATAAAAATAATAGAATGGGCCACTGCCAATTAAAAATAATTCTATAACCACGAATAATTTGAAGGATGTTTTCAATCATAGTGTCATGAACTAAATGAATTTATTATGAAGCTACAATTCTTATTTCCGCATTCTGTTCAAGAATTGCAAGTTGTGAAAGTTACTAAAATGGCCACAAATATAAATATTTTTCTTAATAATGATTCCAAGTGGAAAATCGAATAGTTGAATGGTCCAACAATTTATTGATCAAGTTGATGATTCAGAAATCATATATTTTGTTAGGAACTTGAAGTTCATAATCGAGTCTCTTCTCGAAACGTTAAATGTCAGAAGAACAATTAATTTTGTTGTGCTTCGCACAGTTCTTCGATGCTATGCTCAATGGTCAGATACTTTTCAGATGTTGTTATTAATATGTGTACATAATTTGTGTTGATTCAGAGATGATAATATTTTTTGACAATATTTTTTGAAACTGGAAAAATAAGTGAAAGTTAAAAATTCTATGAACAATTATTCTACGAGTGTTAATATTATGTAAAAATTCAACCAGTGAACTACAGTATTTCCAGTAAAGACAATTAAATTTGAACTGGATTTAATCATAAATAATGGATATAATTTTGGAACACAGTCTACAGGACTGATAATCAGACTTGTGTCTCCAAAGATAATTGTCCAATGCGTTGGAAAATTTCTGTACATTGTGTAAATAGTAATGTGGGTCGCCACACATGAATGATGCTGCTTTGAGCATTTTATTTTGCAGTCAATTTTAAATTCAGAATAAAATGAGATAATTTTACATGATGTGTTATGTCCAGTTGAATCTCCTTCTATCCTTATTGTTGCATTGAGCCAAAAATCAGTAAAGAATTTTTTTCATTTGATGTCGTTTTTGCGATTAGCTTTAACCCATCTGGCGCCCCGGGATATTTTGACTCTCGTGCTGACTGATTCTTGGTAAAATGCATATGTGGTCGTGCGGACTCCGGTCTAAACGGGCACATAAAATAAGATAGAGAGAGAAATGGCTTCGAACGTGGGGCTCGAGTTAGACACGGTCAATCGCATGCCGATTTAAATTGTGATAATTTTTATATAGATATTTTGGGAGTTGAGAGATGTCTGGTTTGGATGAATAAATTAGTAGGAAACCCAATTAGTGGGGAAAATTAAAAATTTAACTGGGTTAATAATTAGAATGGGTTTGATTATTTTTGATAATGGCTTAACCATTAGGGCGTCAAGTAAATTCAGTAGTAAACGTTCGATGACTGGACATACGCAATATTAGAATCCAGGTGGAGGATATTTGAGAACTTGCATATTTTTCTTGTGATATTGTGGTAAATGTAATTCGTAAAAGTAGAGAATTTTGTTTTTCCATCACGTCGACATTAGGACAAATCTCATTTTATTAGAGTGTTCCAATTAGCTATTCATATTTCTTGTTCTAATTATAATCTTGTGTCTGCCAACATGTATACCCCTAAGTTTTGAATAATAATTGAAAATTATGGAAGAGATGATGAGGATGATGAGGAGTTTGGAAGAGAGTTCCAAAGAAGCTGGACTGCGTGTAGCAGCCATTATGAAAGAAAATACAGAGGCTTTGGAAAAGAAACTTAAAGAAAATTCTGATTCTTTAGAAAATAAACTTAAAGAAAGTTTAAATGATAAACTTATAGAAAATTCTGATTCTTTAAAAGATAACTTGAAAGGAAGTTTAGGTGATAAACTCAAGGAAAATTCCGATTTGTTAGAAAGCAGGTTAAAAGATAACTTGAAAGAAAGTTTAGATGATAAACTCAAGGAAAATTCCGATTTGTTAGAAAGCAGGTTAAAAGATAACTTGAAAGAAAATTTAAATAGTAAATTTAATTCTATGGAAAATAAATTTAAAGAGAATTCCAAAATCTTGAAAATGTCACTTGAGAGTAAAATGACTAAATTATGCGAAAAAACACATGAGCTCGAAACTTCATTAGCCACTAACGCAAGTTTAATGGACGATAAATTTCGCGATGCCGATCTAAGATCCCAAAGCTTAGCTGATAGGATAGAACATGGTCTTAGGAAAGTTGGTGAAGACATGATCAACCTAGAAGTCAGAGTGAAGAAAGAGAGCAATGAGATGGCAACTCTAGTTGTTCAACGTTTGACAGAACAATTCAAAGAATTCATAGTGGGAGAAATAAGAGAAGGTGTGATTAATGAATTACAAACTGAAATTAAAACCACAGTTATCGATGAGATTAAAGACACACTCAAGCTGGAGAACCAAGAGGGAGTCAAGGAAATTAGGGAATCTTTGTCATCCCATATTCAAGTAATTTCCAAAGATATTCAAGCAACTCAGAAGGACATATCAGATGTGACAGGGTCGTTGAAAAGTCACGAGGCTGTTATGAACCAGATATCCACTGTTGTCAAGGAGAACTGTAAGGAAACCGAAGAAATTAGAAAAATGGCAGAAGAAAACCATAAGGAAATTGAGGCTATGAAAACCCAAATCAAGGAGGAGAAACAGTCTGACCATCTGTTGAAAATGCCAAGTATAAGGGGAGAAGAACAGATACAGATAAACCTAGGAGCAGCTAGAGAAACTGATAGTCAAAGACAGGATGAGGTCAGGACAGTATTTCAATCCAACCCCATAACTGTATTCAAGAATGTAGAGGATAAGCCTTGTAAATTTTCAGGGCGAGATTCTGTGACACCCGTAGAATTCTTGAGAGAAGCAGGTGATTACCTAAAAGATTCCAAAATCCCTAAGGAAAGACAGATCCGAGTGATAGGTTTAGAGCTTTTAGGTCCACTCTCACCAATTTTGAGGAGTTTTCCCGTGGGTTATTAAAAAAGTTTTGGTCCCCGGAAACCCAACAGCAAGTCAGAGCAGAATTATATTCAAAGAGATTCTCGACGTCACAACCTACTCGATACTCTACGTACTTTTCTGGACAGCTTTCTAAACTACAACATTTAGATCCGCCGATGCCAGATAATGAATTAATTACCGCATTAATACGTCAGTTTCCAGCAGACGTCTAAAGAACTTTGATCGCTGCTGACATTTATAATATGGAGCAATTTGACGAGGTATTGCAGAAACTTGATCACACGAACGCTCAATTCTTCCATCAGAAGGGAGGAAAGAATAACAACGCTGTGTACGCTGTTATGGCCGACAGTTATTCCCAAACACCTCGAGAGATTCGAGAGGGGCGAGAAGAGAAAACGCCGAGGGAAGAGCCCGATAAAAGAGGATGGAATCAGAACAATAACAGATACAGTTACAAGCCTTATGCGAGACCGGATGGTGGATATCGATATAATACTCGATGGAGAAGGCCAAGGGATAATCAAGGAAGGTACCAGGAAAGAAGGTACTATGGTAGAAACAATAACTACAATAACAGAGGGAATGTGAACACTCGTCAGTCCAATGAAGAGTTCAATAAGGAGACGAGGAAGAACTTGGAAGAAAGACACCAAGAAAACTTGCAGTTCTTGGAACAGAAGCCCAATGAACCAGGTCCATCGGAAACACAACAATCCCGGGGGAATGGAAAAGAAAAAAAAACTTCGAATTCACAGTAGAAGATAGAATTTTAAACACTTTCACTTCCAGGATTATTAAATGGCAAGCAGAGGATGATGACTTAATTCAACATAATGACGAACGGAAAGAAATGGGTACAAGAATTAAAATGCCAATCATATCATGCGAAGTATTCGGTATGCCTGTCGATACTTTAATTGATACTGGGGCTATGCTTTGTCTTGTGAGCGAGAAGCTTTATATTCTGTGGAAGCTCAAAGAGAATTTAGAGGAGATTCCAGTATCAGGAATTAAAATCCAAGGAATAATACCCAACAAAATATCTCTGTGTAAAACACAATTATACTTATGTGTTACTATTGGAGGACATGATTTCCGGCATGTGTTTGTAGTAATGAAGGACATGGCTTTTGACATGATATTGGGAGCGGATTTCATTCAGAAATATCAAGCAGTGATAGACATGAAGACAGAGACGATCAGATTCAAGAATACCGAAGAGATAAACTTCGAGAGAAAAGAAGAGGAAGACATCGAGGGAGATGCTCAATGGTCTCTGATTTTTCATGAAGCTGAAGGAAGAGAAGTCTACACTGAGAAGGAGTCCCCAGAGCTAGGAAAATTTTTGGAAGAGTACCACTATATTTTTGATATTAAACCTGGTGAAATTAAAGATTTTGAATATCGTATTCGTGTAAATGATGATGCACCTTTCCATGCTAAATTGTATCCGGTAGCGGAAAAGCATCGAGAAATGGTAAAAGTGCTTATCAAAGAGATGGAAAGTAACAATGTGATTGAAAAGTACACTACCTCTTATGTCAATCCATTAGCAGTAGTGTCTAAGCCAGATGGAAGTCTGAGACTCTGTTTAGACGCGCGAAATTTGAATTCAAGATTGCTGCCAGAGTATGACAGACCACCAATCATTAGGGAACTGTTAAGGAAATTCCAAGGCAAGGTCTGGTTCTCTAACATTGATCTCACTTCGTCCTACCACCACATTAGTTGCTAGCTGACTTGGGTTTTCACGTCCCTCAGAGAACCACCAGACGGAAGCACACGTTCGATGGGGGCAGATCGAGAATTAATGTACATAAAAATTCATGTCTGATCCGGTTGCAGTCAACATACAGCTTGATGGAGAGTAAAAGTGCTACTGATATTCACTTCGACTCTCTATCAACTGTTATGAGAAACATCTCAAGTGGGCTGTAAAATAGTGTGTGTATTTTGTGTTTTTTCTATTTGCGTTTATTGATTGATTGATTGATTGATTGAACATGTGGTTGAATGAATGGTTGATTGATTTTTTGATTGAATGTACGAGCGACTGAAGTAATGTATTTTTTGTTTGCTGTTATCTAGATCCTCGAATGTCACTCTTATATTACTTTTTTCCCAGTTTCCGAACTTTTTCTTCTATCTTTCATTTTATGTTTGTGCCTTTTTCCGTTTACTGTAGATAGTTTTGTTTTTTCTGTAATTATTTCAATGTTTCTTGTACATAGGGATTGTATGAATGAATGCTTGAGATCGGATGTTTGAGTGCATGTCTGTATGGTTGTGGTTGTTGATTTATAATGGACTAGTGTATTTCTATTTTTTGTTCGTGTTTGCTGTTATTGTTTTGTTTATACTTGTACATTTTATTGTTAATTATTATATTGTCACTAGTGGATTCTATCTGTCTGATAATAAAGAATACATACATACATACATACATTAGGCTTAGTGAAGATTCCAAAAAGTTTACAGGGTTTATGTTTGACCAGCAGACATATGTATTCCGCCGTCTACCATTTGGGGTCAAAACATCTGGATCTGTTTTGATCAGAGCACTGGAACAAAACTTGAGTCCTGAAGTAAAAGAGATAGCAATTCGTTACATAGAAAATATCCTAATTGCATCTGAGACTAAGGAGGAACATTTGTTACATCTTCAGATGTTATTCGCAGATTTGAGAAAAGCGAACTTTAAAGTAAACCTTCGAAAATGTCAGTTCTTTCGGAAGGAAATAAAAATTTTGGGCCACATTTTGGATGGTGAAGGATACCGTCCCAATGAGACAAAGATACAGGTGATTGCAAATTTCCCTAGACCTACTAGAGTGAAGAATGTCCGCAGTTTTCTCGGGACATGCCAATTCTTTGCAGGGCATTGTCCAAGCTTCACCAAGACGGTTGCTCCATTGCAGGAATTATTAAAAAAGGGAAACAAATGGAAATGGAATGCAGATTGTGAACAATCATTTCAAGATGCCAAGAGGTTATTGGTAAACAGCGTGAAATTAGAGTCTCCTGACTTTACCAAGAATTTCATCATAGAATCCGATGCATCCACCGTAGGGATTGGAGCTATTCTTCTTCAAGAAGATGACGATCACAAGAGACGTTACCTGGCGTTCATAAGCAGGAAACTTCGTCCATCAGAAAGGAATTATTACACCACAGAGTTAGAAGCCCTTGCTGTAATCTTCGCGTTGGAGTCGTGGAAGAAAATGTTAATTGGACATTCAGTAATTGTGAGGACTGATCACCATGCATTGGAGTTTATCTTGAGAACAAACTTTGCCAGTGATAGGATAACTAGATGGTCACTTTTTATTCAACAATTCAACCTAGTTATTGAACACACTCCTGGAAAATTGAATGTTGGGGCCGATTTATTGAGTAGAGCAGTGGAGTCTACATCTAAGGTTTTTCAAGTTAACCTGACGCAGGAGGATGAGGATACCTGAGATTATAATGCAGCGAATTTGAAGATTTATTATTCAAGAACCAGATGATTTAATGTGTAGATAGGAAAAATAAAAATTTTCCAATTTTTATTTTTTGCTAGGTGTGGGGTGGATGGGCCCAACTCTAGGAATGGGTATTCCAAGATTCAGACACCTAGATATCAAGGGAAAGGCTACAGCCGCTTTTGAAAGTTGAGATATTTGAATATCGCGCTCCATTACTTCTAGAATGGAATGGAAACTTTGTGCAGCCAAGAGCATGTTAAGTGACGTAGCGAGTAGTAGCAGAGGTCGAGACTATTTGTTGATTAAATAGTTAGCCATGGAGAAGAGACTTGGATCAGATTACTGGCACGGCCAAATGAAAGAGAATGCACTTAGTCTCAAGTGAATCGGACCAGAGACACCGGAGATATGAGGATTTCCAGATTTCAGCGTGATCCAGCGTGGACCCGACCGTTTTGAATAAAAGCCGACCGGCCCAAGAATCATCAGCTCACTTCGAACCAAGCTCTTGCATGACAAGGTGCTGCTGCTACGTTGAGCCAAGGCACATGGTTGCCGGATCTACGCAGAAGATATCTTTAAATTGTGATAGTCACAAAAGTGCTGCGATACGTGTGGAACATAGTAAGTTTCCGGCAGAGGGAATCACTAAGGTGATTGTTATTTTTCTACGGACACTGGTGAAATACTTTATTTCTATAGGGACACATGCTAGACTTTGTCTAGAAAGTACTTTGTCACAGTCCAGTAATAATAATTCAATACTTGGATATTTTAATCCAATTAGTCAGTTTCATAAATTGTAACTTGATAACCACTCCGATCTTTCAGTATATTGAAGGCCAGTCTATCACGGTGTTGTTCATTAGCCGACAAAGGGAAACTATAAGTTGCTTCGCGCATGATAGATGGTGATAAACCATGCCCAGGGAACGATCTTCAGAACAGCCGTTGATTGATTTAGACTGTCAGTGTTTTCTTGTTCTGAAAAGATTACCGTGAGTTATGTTACAACTGACGTATTTGAGAATAGATCATTTGGATCTGACCCCATTTAAGCGAACTGCTATGGATTTAATTGAAGCCAATATTAAAATGGATCAGCAGTTACTTCAAACTTCAAGAAATATTTCCACTATGTCGTGTTAGACAGATTGTGGGTATATAATGGCGGCCGATACAAGGATTAGACGTGCGTGTCCCAATAGGCCATGTATCTGGATAAATCTGGTACAGACCAGGTTCACTACGCTTCAAGACCAGCGAGAAATGTAAGCCACATTTTGAATTTTATATTATGCCTAGCTAATTGGAACAAACTCATTTTCTGCAGATGACCAACACATTTGTTTTTCTTCGTATTTAAATCTTGCATTGATTTACGCAAGACATATTAGAGTTATTCTGAGTATTTTCAGCACTCAGAACAGTTTAGGATCGATGACCGAGCATAACGAGCATTTATTTGAATGTTTCATATTTTTTGATAATCACGGTAATCAGCCGAGGTAACTGTAAAAGTTAATAATTATTTTTGCTGAGAAATGGATATTTTATCCATATTCGAAGAATCGAACATGTGGATTCTCACATAATGAAATAATAATTAAACACATTTACAATAATATAACTAATAATAATAATAATAATAATAATTCACTAATAATAATAATAATGATTTTCATAACTTGTCTAAATAATTCTTGGATCTTATATTTTCTAATAATCACATTCATTGAGAGAGAGCTTATGAAGTAGTTTAATCATTTCTAGTTTGGAACAGGTGATTTTCCGAAGGATAGTGGTTAGCGCAAGCCCGCATTCAACCAACATTACAGTTCTGGTTGAACAGTTAATATTTGCAATGAGCAAAGTATATTTTTCAGATAACACGGAGAGGCATGAAACTGGAAGCAAATGATATTTGTATCAATTAGGATACTTTTGTATTTATATAAAATCATGACGTAGATACCGACAGCAGTGGCTATGCTCGCTAAAGCGCGGCATTAGGTCATGGGGCCAAGCTCTCTGCTGACTCGGTAGACGCGTGGGTTCGAGCCCCAACGTCGGCCGTCCTTGAAATGGTTTTCCGTGGTTTCCCCATTTTCAACACCAGGCAAATGCTGGGACGGTACCTTCTGACAGGCCACGGCCGCTTCCTTCCACATCCTTGCCCAGTTTCATTCATCTTCATCCATTCCATCTCTCATCCCGACGCGCAGGTCGCCCACGGGCGTCGACTTGAAAGACCTGCACTCGGCCTCTCAGGAGGCTACACGAAAAAAAAAATGACGTAGATATACATTCGAAAGTGAAATAGAGAGTATCATAAGTGTGGTAACTTCACGATTTGAACTGAATGGTAAAATAAAATAAACTTGTAAGTTTATAAATCTTCCAGTGTTGATAACAAGCAGAGGCTTGATTTATTGTATAAATTTTGGGAAGAAAATTTATGTGTGTGGAGTAGTTGAAATGCCTTTACCAGGTGCGCATGTTTAAGTCGCATGAATGAGGAGGTTTTTATTTGAGCATTAATCAAATAGCAGGTTCGATGACTCAGTGTTAAAGAAGGAGTATTGGAACTACACATTGCGTCGTATGAATGACCCAAAGGTTATTTCTTAAAAACCATCAGTTCTTATTTCAACCTTGTTTACGGATTCCATTAAGACTTTGATTTTGCTAGAACCCGGATTTGTCATGATAGTATGTTATTCTTCTTCAGAGGAAGACCTTTCCCGTTGTTGTTGGAATATTGTGTTCTTATAAAAATAATAGAATGGGCCACTGCCAATTAAAAATAATTCTATAACCACGAATAATTTGAAGGATGTTTTCAATCATAGTGTCATGAACTAAATGAATTTATTATGAAGCTACAATTCTTATTTCCGCATTCTGTTCAAGAATTGCAAGTTGTGAAAGTTACTAAAATGGCCACAAATATAAATATTTTTCTTAATAATGATTCCAAGTGGAAAATCGAATAGTTGAATGGTCCAACAATTTATTGATCAAGTTGATGATTCAGAAATCATATATTTTGTTAGGAACTTGAAGTTCATAATCGAGTCTCTTCTCGAAACGTTTTAAATGTCAGAAGAACAATTAATTTTGTTGTGCTTCGCACAGTTCTTCGATGCTATGCTCAATGGTCAGATACTTTTCAGATGTTGTTATTAATATGTGTACATAATTTGTGTTGATTCAGAGATAATAATATTTTTGACAATATTTTTTGAAACTGGAAAAATAAGTGAAAGTTAAAAATTCTATGAACAATTATTCTACGAGTGTTAATATTATGTAAAAATTCAACCAGTGAACTACAGTATTTCCAGTAAAGACAATTACATTTGAACTGGATTTAATCATAAATAATGGATATAATTTTGGAACACAGTCTACAGGACTGATAATCAGACTTGTGTCTCCAAAGATAATTGTCCAATGTGTTGGAAAATTTCTGTACATTGTGTAAATAGTAATGTGGGTCGCCACACATGAATGATGCTGCTTTGAGCATTTTATTTTGCAGTCAATTTTAAATTCAGAATAAAATGAGATAATTTTACATGATGTGTTATGCCCAGTTGAATCTCCTTCTATCCTTATTGTTGCATTGAGCCAAAAATCAGTAAAGCCTTTTTTTCATTTGATGTCGTTTTTGCGATTAGCTTTAACCCATCTGGCGCCCCGGGATATTTTGACTCTCGTGCTGACTGATTCTTGGTAAAATGCATATGTGGTTGTGCGGACTCCGGTCTAAACGGGCACAATGTGGCTGGGAAGCCATACAAAGGTGACCTTGGTTCTAGCGTTGTGCGAACTGGCTAGCAGGACATGCACACGCTGGACTTGGAAAGAATGAAGCCATGAAAGGCAGATAGGCAAGGGGAAAGAGGGGAAGGTTCGTTCCAAAGTCAATGGAAGAAGGTACAATCTGACCCAGCTAAGGAAGCCCTTGGGATTGCCAACTCCCAAGCTTACTAGCCGTGAGCCCTTGAGGGTGTAGCACTATCCGGGGTGCACCTGACGTAGTGGGGCTACACACACCCTGTCTCCTTTAGGGCCTCAAGAAGAAGGTAGGCGATACTATGGAAAGAAGAGGTTTGACCCCTCAAAGACTTAAGGTATCAGGGAAGATCAGACAAGGATCAATTAAGGCGGGAAATGAAAGGCACCCTAGGCCCTGCATACCGAAATACCGTCGGGGTCAGAAGAGAACAAGAGTTGACAAGTGAGGTCGACAGGAATAATGCAAGAGAGGAAGCAGGCAAAAGAAAATGTAGGCAATGCCGGGCTCAGCTGGGGTCCCGAGGTCGCCAACTCACATTCCACAATTCGTCGGCCCTTGGGAGATTTAGGCGAACACAGCGAAATGTCTCCACTGTTGACGACAATGCTGCTGAGAGCACAGCTCTGCGGTTCTTTCACGAAAGTTTGTGCTCTCACTTATTCATGACAGTCGCTGTAGCAGGTACTGCAGATTGATCTCGACAAATCGTTCTGCCAATGCGGCGAGCCAACAGCTTTCATTTCTCCGGGATTGTTTCGTCGAGATAAAGCGTGCTATTGAAGTTCTCACTACACCGCGATTAAAACGTCATAAACGTAATTCCGTGCCTTATGATCGAAGATTTACGGTCACGTAAAACTACAAGCTTGATAGATTGTTGTGTTTTTTAAGGTGATGATGATGATGATAATTTTTGTTTTAAGGGGCCTAACGTCTAGGTTATCGGCCCCTAATGATCTGGGTGACAGAAAATGATAATGAAATGGAAACCAGAATGAAAATTAACTGAGATTGAAAATACTTCAATCTAATATTGTCATTTAGACTTTCACGGCCCGTGTTACTATTCATAATGTTGAATTTTGGGCTTATGCCGTGTTTTATTATAAGCCCAAAATTCAACATTATGAATACTTCAATCTAAATTAGAGATAGAAAATACTCACAAAGCGGAATTTAGTGTGAAAATACTCACAAAGCGGAATTTAGAGTGATGATGATGATGATGATAATTGTTGTTTTAAGGGGCCTAACATCTAGGTTATCGGCCCCTGATGGTTTGGGTGATCGTGAAGATGAAAATGAAAAGCGAACTTAAAACTAAAACTAACTACTAACCTACATACTAGAAGAAGAAATGGAAAATTAAAGGAGAATAAGGCAAATAAAAGGACAGAAGGAAAAGAAATGCCCTCAACCCTCGGAGAAGGCGGATTGAGGGACTTGGAAGGAAGGAGAGCCATGAAAGGCATATAGGAAAGTGAAAGAGGAGAGGGTCCGCCCCAAAGGTAAGGGACAAAAGGGGAAAACGGACCCAGCTCAGGAATCCCTCGGGGTCGCCAACTCCCGAACTCACCAGCCGTGAGCCCCTGAGGGTGTAGCATTATCTAGGGTGCACCAGAAGTGGTGGGGCTACATACACCCTGCCTCCTTGAGGGCCTAGAGCACAAGGCAGGAGGTAAAAGGAAGAGAAAAAGAAGGCTGACCCCTCGCAGAAGGAGGGAATCAGAAAAGATGAGACAAGGGCCAATTAAGGCGGGAAAGGAAGAGACTCCCTAGGCCTCGGATACCCTAATACCGTCGGGGTCAGAAGAGAACAAGAGTTGACCAAGTGAGGTCGACAGGAAAGAAGACAGAGAGGAATTTAGAGTGAAAATACTCACAAAATGTAATTGAAGACTCCACGGGAAAAACGGGGTAAGTCACATTCTGTCAATTTTTCAGGAAAGCGAATTTAAACTTTCAACACTAAAAGGAAATACTTAAAATACCCGAATTGAGGGCAAGAAAATGTCTTTTAGATTGAAAATACTTACAAAATGTAGTTGAGATTCAAAATACTCACAAAAAGTAATTTAGAGACACGGGGGAGCCAATTCTCAAACCAGTGCGGGAACCTTAAAGGATAGCCAATGTCGCCCCCTTTTAGTCGCCTCTTACGACCGTGGGTGCATTCTAAACCCCCACCCACAGGGGGAGTTGTTTGAAGGGGAAACCATCTAGACTCAGGAGCTCTGAACCTTACTGAGACTAGAAACTTGGACAAATGTTGGATATCCTGTGACAGACTGCTCCCCCCTTTGGTTTACTCTTCTCCGAGATCATCTGAACCGTAAAGTGAAGAGGATAAGTTACGAGTTTCTATTTGATGATGAGACAAGTACGCTTGAACATTAGTGTTCCGGATATTGCCAGAGATATAAGATATCTGAAAGTCCACATTGAGCGTGGCGGCAACTACTTTTTTGACGCATTTCAATGCTTGAACATTAGTGTTCCGGATATTGCCAGAGATATAAGATATCTGAAAGTCCGCATTGAGTATGGCGGTAACTACTTCTTTTTGACGCATTTCAGTGCTTGAACATTAGTGTTCCGGATATTGCCAGAGATATAAGATATCTGAAAGTCCGCATTGAGTATGGCGGTAACTACTTTTTTTTGACGCATTTCAGTGCTTGAACATTAGTGTTCCGGATATTGCCAGAGATATAAGATATCTGAAAGTCCACATTGAGCGTGGTGGCAACTACTTTTTTTTAACGCATTTCAATGCTTGAACATTAGTGTTCCGGATATTGCCAGAGATATAAGATATCTGAAAGTCCGCATTGAGTGTGGCGGCAAGCACTTTTTTTGACGCATTTCAGTGCTTGAACATTAGTGTTCCGGATATTGCCAGAGATATAAGATATCTGAAAGTCCGCATTGAGTGTGGCGGCAACTACTTTTTTTAACGCATTTCAATGCTTGAACATTCGTGTTCCGGATATTGCCAGATATATGAGATATCTGAAAGTCCGCATTGAGCGTGGCGGCAAGTTCTTTTTTGACGCATTTCAGTGCTTGAACATTAGTGTTCCGGATATTGCCAGAGATATAAGATATCTGAAAGTCTGCATTGAGCGTGGCGGCAACTACTTTTTTTTTTGACGCATTTCAATGCTTGAACATTAGTGTTCCGGATACTGACAGAGATATAAAATATTCTGAAAGTCTGCATTGAGTGTGGCGGCAACTACTTTTTTTGACGCATTTCAGTGCTCAGAAAGAGTATCTGTCAAATCACTGTGTCAACGTTATCATCAATCATCAATGAGACTGTGAACACCACCCTCAAGCCACACCAAGTACCCGGTCACCAATAAATTGAATGTAATAATAATAATAATAATAATAATAATAATAATACTGCGATGCAGTAGGACAGTAAAATTATAAGGGTAACGAGCAGCACACAATATTATATTGAAGCGATTGATGACGTAAGGACACATTCTGTAGTAACAAAGATATTAAAGTACAGTGTTGCCATATGTAGGGATTTTCTCCTGTGAATGGGTTTAGTAGCTCTAAACAAAGCGAATTCTTTGTGCACTACTGAAGGGATTTTCTTTCTTTCTTTCTTTCTTTCTTTCTTTCTTTCGTTTATTTCCCAACCATCTCGCTCGGTAGGCACTAGCGTTCTTAGCTGTCGCCCCGGAGATCCGGGCTTGATTCCCGGCTATGCCAAAACAATGAGCGCTGGAACGGCGTACATTCAGCCTGTTGACGTAAAACTGTAAAGAGGACGGTTCGATTCACACATCAGCCATCCTGGAAATGGTTTTCCGAGGTTCCTCACTTCTACTGCAGGAAAATGCTAGGATGGCCCCTAACGTAAGGCCACGGCAGCCTCTTTCCCAATCGTACCCCCAATGTATAAAAACACAAACAACAATAACAATCATCATCATCAATGTTGTGAGGTTGGCTATCATTCGAACTCATTCCTATCTCTGTCTCTCTACCTCAAAAATAGCCAGCGATTGACCGCTCACCAGGCATGCTATAACTGCTTGCAAGAAGAAGGAGAAGAAGAAGAATAAATAATAATAATAAAAAGAAGAAGATGATGACGACGATGATGATGATGATGATGATGATAATTGTTGTTTTAAGGGGCCTAACATCTAAGTTATCGGCCCCTGATGGTTTGGGTGATCGTGAAGATGAAAATGAAAAGCGAACTTAAAACTAAAACTAACTACTAACCTACATACTAGAAGAAGAAATGGAAAACTAAAGGAGAATAAGGCAAATAAAGGACAGGAGAAAAATAAATGCCCCCAACCCTCGTAGAATGTGGATTGAGGGACGTGGAAGGAAGGAGAGCCATGAAAGGCAGATAGGAAAGTGAAAGAGGTGAGGGTCCTCCCCAAAGGTAAGGGACAAAAGGGGGAAACGGACCCAGCTCAGGAATCCCTCGGGGTCGCCAACTCCCGAACTCACCAGCCGTGAGCCCCTGAGGGTGTAGCATTATCTACGGTGCACCAAAAGTGGTGGGGCTACTTACACCCTGCCTCCTTGAGGGCCTTAAGCAGAAGGCAGGAGATAACATGAAAAGAAAAAGAAGGCTGACCCCTCGCAGAAAGAGGGAATCAGAAAAGATGAGACAAGGGCCAATTAAGGCGGGAAAGGAAGAGACTCCCTAGGCCTCGGATACCCTAATACTGTCGGGGTCGGAAGAGAACAAGAGTTGTCCAAGTTGACAGGAAAGAAGACAGAGAGGAGCCCGGCACAAGTAAGTGGAAGCAATGCCGGACTCAGCTGGGGCCCCTTGGTCGCCAACCCACAACCCACTAGATGTGAGCCCCTGGGGGGGAGAGTAGCTAGAATTAACTACTAACGTACAGTATGTAGATGTGGCCAAAAAAAAGGAATTACTGAAATAAATGACACGGAATAGAAATGCCCTCAGCCCACAAAGAATGAGGATTGAGGGAGTTGGAAAGAGGTAGAGCCATGAAAGGATGCACCAGAAGTGGTGGGGCTACACACACCCTGCCTCCTTGACGGCCTTCACAAGAAGGCACGAGATGCCGTAAAAGGAAAACAATAGGTGGTGATGATGATAATTCTTGTTTCAAAGGGCCCAACATCTAAGTTATTGGTCCCTTATGAAGTGAAATGAAAGGCTAAAGATGAAAAACAGCCCACTTCCAGGGTAGAAAACGAAAATGGTTATATAGAACAGACAGTGAGCCCCAACAATATTGTGCCTTGTTTGGATTAAAGGAGTTAAAACGGGGATGATAAAAACAATAAAACAATTAAGGTACACTTAACAATAAAATAGATATCAACACAAAAAAAAACATAAAACAGACTGAAACTAAACTAAAAGTCTCAAACTACATTAAAACTAAAAAAAAGTAACCACTCTGCCTCATGAACCGGTTGACGAGGTCTGCTGACGAACCACTAGGTGTGAGCCCCTGGGGGGAAATGCGAAAGAGGAGAGAATCCTATGATGATGATGATGATGATGATAACATCGTTGTTCTAAGGGACCTAACATTTGGGTTATCGGCCTCTAATGGTTTGGATGATAGTCCAAGTTATGAAGTGAGTAACTAGAGCTAACTAGTAACGTACGCAGAGGTAGCCAAAAAGAAAAGGAATTATTGAAAAGAAATGCCCTCAGCCCGCAAAGAATGAGGATTGGGGGAGTTGGAAAGAATTAGAGCCATGAAAGGGTGCACCAGAAATGGTGGGGCTACACACACCCTGCCTCCTTGAGGGCCTTCAGCAGAAGGCAGGAGATGCCGCAAAAGGAAAACAAGAGGTGGTGATGATGATAATTCTTGTTTCAAGGGGCCCAACATCGCGTTTCAGACTGTTTTATGATGGATGCGCCCAAAAATATTTTTTGTCTGTCTGTCTGATTGTTTGTTTGTCTGTTGACAATTTTTTGTGTCCTTATAACTCGAGAACGGCTGAGTGGATCAACGTAAAATTTGATACAGATATCCTTCAGAGGCACGACACTAATCATTGATGTAACTCTTCTTCGTACCTCTCATAAAAGGGGCCCTACCCCCTTAAAATACATGCTGAAATAGGCGCAGAAGGGTGAAACAAAGCTCATTTTCAACCCCTCAATGTGAGAAACGAAACTCGAACCACATTTTAAGGCCCTAAAACCAACAGTTTTTTAAATATTCCCAGAAAACTAATTTCACTTAATAAATTAATGAAAGAATGCATGCCGGTAACAATGGAAACAGAATCTCAGAGGTCCATCTATTTCTGTAAGACGCAATGCAATTCCATTTATTACATTACTGTGAAGGTTTGCAAACGGCTATAAGGTTATAACGGATCCAAATTAAGCTGAAATATTCATCAATACATACAATGCGCTTAAGGGGCAAGGGGTCCTCGATATTTTTTTCACGCGATTTACACGTGCGGGTGTGGTACGGAAGGTCTATTATATCCCTTCTCTATTATATAAAACTGAATATTTGTCTGTTTTTTCTGCATTTCCACGGAAATTTGACATATTTGCTCTTTGAGACTGTTTTGTGACGGATGCACGCAATTTTTTTTTTTTTTTGTCTGTCTGTGGACAATTTTTTGTGTCCTTATAACTCGAGAACGGCTGGATGGATTAACGTAAAATTTGATACAGATATCCATCAGAGGCACGACACTAATCATTGATGTAACTCTTCTCCGTACCTCTCATAACAGGGGGCCTACCCCATTAAAATACATGCTGAAACAAGCGTAGAAGGGTGAGACAAAGCTCATTTTCAGCCCCTCAATGTGAGAAACGAAACTCGGGGGCCCTAAAAGGACCCCGAAAACCACATTTTAAGGCCCTAAAACCAACAGTTTTTGAGATATTCCCAAAAAACTAATTTTACTTAATAAATTAATGAAGGAATGCATGCCGGTAACAATGGCAACATAATCTCAGAGGTCCATCTATTTCTGTAAGACGCAATGCAATTCCATTTATTACATTACTGTGAAGGTTTGCAAACGGCAATAAGGTTATAACGGATCCAAATTAAGCTGAAATATTCATCAATACATATAATGCGCTTAAGGGGTCAAGGGGTACTCTAGAATTTTTTAACGCGATTTACACGTGTGGGTATGGTACGGAAGGTCTATTATATCCCTATCCCTATATTGTTGTTGTACGCCCAGTGGCGTACAACGACGAGACAAAGCTCATTTTCAAACCCTTGGTGACAGAAACAAAACCCGGGGCCCCTCAAGAGCCGTAAAGGGTCCCCGAAAACTATATTTTAAGGCTCTAAACCCAACAGTTTCTTAGATATTCCCAGAAAACTAATTTCATTTAATAAACTAAAGAAGGAATGCAAGCCACTAACCATAACAACAGTATCTCAAGAGGTGGCATCCAACTTTCCATCTATTTCTGGAATTAGTAATGACACTCCATTCATTACATTTCTGTCAAAGGTTGCAAATGGCTATAAGGTTATCACGGAACCAACTAAAACTGTACAATTCATCAATGCGCTTAAGGGGTTCAAGGAGTACCCTAGATTTTTTTCACACGACTTACACGTGCGATATGTCGTACAGAAGGTCTATTATATCTCCAAACAGCAACATTATTTTCAAAAAATCCTGATTTGAAATAGTAGACTGTTTTTTGCTGATTTTAGGAATTTGGGCCATTGGAGGTTAAAAAAACTGAATTTTCATGCACCACAAGCCTTTATAATTTATAAAAGGGGTCTTCCTGTATTTGGGCACTTGACACAACGGTTAGGGTCAGTTCGAATGTGACGTGTATTGCGATTCGTCTACGTGGTTTTCAATTTTATTTTCACGCCAGGAAGAACACGTTAGGTAAATTTAGTTTGAGAGTACATTTTAACTAATCCTGTTTCTTTGTCAACAAACAGGTTCCAAGCCTCTAAACATTGCAACAGTAGCTCAATTGATAACATCTGGTTATTAATACCGAAGACCGTTCGAAGAATGGGTACTTCTGCTAGTGGTTGTATAAGAAGACAGTGAGCCCCAACAATTATGCCTAATTTGTATTAAAGGAGTTAAAACAGGCATGATAAAACACAATAAAACAATTAAGGTATGTTAAACGATAAAAATAGATATAAACACAATTAAAACATAACACACTATAAACCTAAACTAATAGTCTTAAACTTAAAAAAAAAAGTACCCACTGTCCCTCAAGAACCGGATGACGGCCCGTCATCACGTAGAACAAGGGATAGAGTGTTAGGCAGTTTGAGAGTTCTTCGCAGGTCGACCAAGAGAGAACAAGAGGTATGACCCCTCGACGAATGAGGGTATCAGGACAGATGAGACAAGGGTCAATTAAGGTGGGAAAGTGAGACATACCGTCACACCGCCGGGGCTGGAAGACAACAAGAGTTGACTAAGGGAGGTTGACAGGAAAGATGATAGAAAGGCTTCCGGCACAAATAAATGGTAACAAGGCCGATCTCCGCTAGGGTCGCCAACCCACGTCCCACCACAATTTGTGGTTAGCCCTATTAGTCTCATGAAATGTTTATGTAACTTATGATACTCACAGCACACGTCTTGTTATAGCTTACGACTGACTGACAATGTTTGCAGGGATAACAAACATCACCATTACAAGTTTGTGTGCGGCTTGTTATATACAGGGGCAGATGACCTCGTAGTTCCGCCCCTTAAAACGATATTTACTTGTTATACACAGTGTTGTTGGCTTTAAGGGGAGGAAAATTGAGGTTATCTGCCCCTTATAGTTGGATGATGGTGATGATGATAATTGTTGTTTTAAGGGGCCTAACATCTGGGTTATTGGCCCCTAATGATTTGGGTGGTAGTGAAGATGAAAATGAAACGTAAACTATAACTAAAACTAACTGCTAACTTATATACTAGAAGAAGAAATGGCAACCAAAGGAGAATAAGGCAAATAAAGGACAGGAGGAAAAGAAACGCCCTCAACTCCCGAAGCATGAAGATTGAGGGACTTGGAAGGAAGGAGAGCCATGAAAGGCAGATAAGAAAGAGGAGAGGGTCCGCACCAGAGGTAATGGAAAAAAGGAGAAAACCGGACCCAGCTCAGGAAGCCCTCGGGGTCGCCAACGCTAGAACTCACCAGACACAAGCCTCTGAGGGTGTAGCAATATCCAGGGTGCACCAGAAGTGGTGGGGCTACATACACCCAGCCTCCTTGAGGGCCTTGAGCAGGAGGCAGGAGATAACAGGAAAAGAAAAAGAAGGCTGACCCCTCGCAGAAAGAGGGTATCAGAAAAGATGAGACAAGGGCCAATTAAGGCGGGAAAGGAAGAGACTTCCTAGGCCTCGGATACCCTAATACCGTCGGCGTCGGAAGAGAACAAGAGTTGGCCCAGTGAGGTTGACAGGAAAGAAGACGGAGAGGAGCCCGGCACAAGTAAGTGGAAGCAATGCTGGACTCAGCTGGGGCCCCGTGGTCGCCAACCCACGTCACACTAGATGTGAACCCCTTGTGGCAAAAAAAAAGAATAAGGGGAACAAAGGACAGGAGGAAAAAAAATGCCCTCAACCCTCGAAGAATGAGAATTAAGGGACTTGGAAGAAAGTCCCACAAGTTGTGAGCCCCTGGGGAATCCCAGGGGGAACTTGCGAGTGTTAAGTATCAAAACCACAAATATGTAAGGACGTTCGTCCAATAAATGTCCTATATGCACTGAGCAAGGATCTAGAGAGAATAATATATGACCACATCTGTTCATATCTGCATGAACATGGCATAATCAATGATTACCAATCGGGCTTTAAAAACACCACAGTACAGTTATTACGAGTTACTGATTGACGACATTCGTTTTGCTATGTACATTCATTTATTCCCGATGGGGAATAATTGCAGAATGATAGTTTGGATTTATACCAGGGACAGGAACCACAGATGCCATTTTTGCTCTTACGCAGGTCATGGAAAAGCATAGGGAAACGAAGAAAGAACTACATTTATTCCTTCTCAAGTAAAGTGACACAAGTCAAAATGTTGAGAAACTTGTTTCATTGGCACTAATAATGATAATATCGTATGGCCTTGGGTGCCGGGTCCAAGCTTTGTTATTTAACACCCAGAGGGCAGCTTGCATGCCGAATTTCGTTGTTCCTTGGAGCGCTATGAAAGTCAAGGATAATAGATATCTAAGCTCCTCGACATTATAGCGTTTTGTAGTTGAGAAAGGGGGAACTTTTGTGTTGGCGGAAAATCTCGATATTAATTTGCCGTTATGAACACGGCCTACTGAATTCAAATGGGTTATTTAACATGCCAACAACGCGTGTCTTGATTTTTGTCGTCTTACTATGGCCATGAGCGAACCTGCAAGCTTGGGGTTGGTAGTCCGATACGATGACACTCAACCACCGTGGCAAGCTTCAATGGCACTGCATGTGGTCCGTTATCAGTAGGGCTCGGGTGTTGATGCCGTAAAAGAGTTTAAAAAAATGCGCTTAAAACTTTCAAAGATGACTGTATTAAATGACCTAAAAATTCGAAAAATGCACTATAGAATGGAGAATCAAAATAGATTTCTAGCTCATAACAATAGGTTTATGTTCACTTTAGTCTGAGTTGCACTGCACTACGAATGTCATTATGATGTTGTCAAATGTAAATGATCTGCGGTTATCAGTCAACAAGTATTTTTATATCTCGAAATGCTGCGTTTAACAACAACTGATGTGATCGGAGCGTACTTGAAGTGAGGAAGGTCGTTTTCTGCTAAAACCTCCTCAATTCCATCTATGCAGTAATTTTTCACCAGAAGGAATGTCTGAGATTTTGCAGAATGTTTTATACCCGGTATTTTTGCCCAGCACTTGTTTCAGTATTGATGCAATACCCGCAGGAATTCGCCACGATTGTTGCTAGGACTAGCTTTCACCCGGTTGATTAAGGAAATGGAATCAATATTTCAATATTTTAAATTATCTTGTATCAGCTACTAGCTTCTTCTTCTTAACTCTGAGATACGTAACTCCCCCATATAAAGCTGTGGCATGACTAAATTGAAAAAAAAAATGACCTCAAAAGGCCAATTTCTCTAAAATAAGACCAAAAAAATCTACCAAACTTAAAAATACTCTTAAAATGAAAAAAATAGGAAAAAATGCAAAAAGATACAAACAAAAATGACATATTTGAAGACGGGATGGCCCGTCCGGAGTTTCTATGTAATTCAGCATTGTTTTAGGCAGCTCGGTAAAAAGATGACATGTCATCAACATCCGGGCCCTAGTTATCAGTAAAAAAGATACGAGCCTTACAGTAGTGGCATATGTTGTGTAACATCTGACATGTTATCCTACTCGTATACTACACAGCTTGGACATTCTTAAAATGTTAATTTACGCTCCGTTTTCATACTGGTACTATGATGAATGTATAGATTGAATTGGAGATTTGCTACTGTCACACTTGTTCGAACACACATCACATATTACATATTGTATTTAAGAGGAGGAATGAAACCATAGTCTCTAGCCTATCTATAGAGTACAAGAAATAATGTTCAATACAATCAAATTCCCCAATTCCTACTCGATGCAAACTATTGTAAGAGCGTTAAAAATCCCCCAGTATGCCTTCCTTCGGAGGGGAAGTAAAGCCGGCGGTCCCATGTCATAGATTTATGGCATGTTAAAGAACCTTCCACTAAATACACCTGTGTGAAGCTAAATTAGCCTAAAAATGTAAACAACGCTCAGGTTCCTACGTTCGTCGCCAGGAGCTGAGTGTGGTGGCTTCTAGTAGCCAACTTCTGAACTAGTAGGTGTTGACGGTGGCGTTTGGCGGCAAAAGTAGGAACTACTTGAAAAGTCCAAAGTCTGCAGTCCTTACTTGAAAGAAACAGAAACACACAGTAATACAGTCATCACAATTAACACCAGTTATCAGACAGATTCTACACACACCCAAAGTACACGGGGCTACATGACCGCGTTGTCGCAGTCCCTAAACTGAGGAATCAACCAACCAACCAAAATTAGATAAATCGTAATTTCATGTAGATTCTGTTAAAATGACGCATAATGTTATGATAGATATCGTTTAAATCGATAATCCGGTAACAAAAATAATTGCCGGGACTGGGGCACGAACCTGAGACCTTATAACCACAGAAATTTAGAGTGCAAGACAGTTACTCATTTTCACGTGCCAGTAAATAATATGGAAGTACTTTTTTATGCTCCATTGATATTTTTCTTTTTTTCTCGGCAATGTTCCTGCGTGGAATTGAGTTTTAAATTAGTTATGAATACGCCTACTTGATGATCTATTGTAGACATATCTGTAATGGCGCCTCCAAACCTTGAAGTAATCCGTATGTGATATACATTCCACATGGATCCAGCTGGCAGTGCGTCTTACACACTTCCGTCCGATCCATTTCCGTCCCATTTTTCAAAATCACTCCCACAGAAATATCCATCAACCGAATGTTACACATCAAAAATGACACAACTCCTAGTCCGATGAATGCCGCTAGATAGCAGATGTGTCGTTTTTCCGTTAGTTGTCTTTGCACGCCATCTGCCAGGTAAAACGTCACTTCTGAGTATTGTGTCTTATCTTCTTTGTGCGGCTCGAGAGGGAAGTGCGGTCGTCAACAAGGACACATTTAAGTTGTGGCGCGTTCACGTGGTCAGGCCGTTCAAGAAAAACGTCGTATTTCAAGTTATGACGGATTATGTGATAATGTGTCTCGAGATTCGCTTCATGTCGTCTTACGAACAATTACAGAATTTGAGTTATGTCGCTATTTCTTAGTTTATTTTTCTCGGTTGTGACTCTTCATTAATATTTGTTTTGAATTGAAAAAAGGATCGAGGGGAGTTGGTACTCGAGAGCACCAAATTGCATTTAAATAGCATCGTTGTGCTCACGAGCACGCCTGATCTAGGTTTTCCGCCCCTAATGAAATGATCAAGATAAAGATGATGATGATGATGATGATAATTGTTGTTTTAAGGGACCTAACATCTAGGTTATCGGCCCCTGATGGTTTGGGTGATCGTGAAGATGAAAATGAAAAGCGAACTTAAAACTAAAACTAACTACTAACCTACATACTAGAAGAAGAAATGGAAAATTAAAGGAGAATAAGGCAAATAAAAGGACAGAAGGAAAAGAAATGCCCTCAACCCTCGGAGAAGGCGGATTGAGGGACTTGGAAGGAAGGAGAGCCATGAAAGGCAGATAGGAAAGTGAAAGAGGAGAGGGTCCGCCCCAAAGGTAAGGGACAAAAGGGGAAAACGGACCCAGCTCAGGAATCCCTCGGGGTCGCCAACTCCCGAACTCACCAGCCGTGAGCCCCTGAGGGTGTAGCATTATCTAGGGTGCACCAGAAGTGGTGGGGCTACATACACCCTGCCTCCTTAAGGGCCTAGAGCACAAGGCAGGAGGTAAAAGGAAGAGAAAAAGAAGGCTGACCACTCGCAGAAGGAGGGTATCAGAAAAGATGAGACAAGGGCCAATTAAGGCGGGAAAGGAAGAGACTCCCTAGGCCTCGGATACCCTAATACCGTCGGGGTCAGAAGAGAACAAGAGTTGACCAAGTGAGGTCGACAGGAAAGAAGACAGAGAGGAGCCCGGCACAAGTAAGTGGAAGCAAATCAAGATAAAGAGACAGCCCACTGCCAGGGATGAAGACGAAAATGGCGTGTATAAAATAGGCAATGGACCCTAACAATATCATTCCTTAATTGAATAAAAGAAGTAACAAGAAACTATAAAACAAATAAGACATTTTGAACAATAAAAATAGATATGAACACTATAAACTAAACTAAAAGTCTTAAACGATATTGAAACTTTAACAAGTAGTTCTGTGAAGAAGTAAGCCTATTTTCATATATCCTACTTATGTTAATTGCCTCTATCAACATACAAAATTTCAGTTTGAATGCAGAAATAGATTCGTAGTTATTGAGAACCGTCTAAATATTTTGGATGGTCGCCATGTTGGATTTTTATATATGTGAGGCTTTGAGTTATGACTATTACATGAAGATTATTGTGTAGGTGTAGTATTCAATCTTCAATCGCATGATTAGGATACATGAAATAAAAACGAGATTTTAAAATTTCGCACAGCTGCCATCTTTTGGTTATGAAAACAGTTGAAATTATTTAGATGTCATTGGATTAAAATTTGTACAAGCATCTACCATACCAAAACGTCCATGTAAATATTTATATTTCGCGTCGCCGCCATGTTGGATTTGTGCTCACCAGGTTATTGAAAGTCCCATATGTGAACTTATGTTCATAGGCTCTATCAACATACAAAATTTCAGTTTGATCGCTGTCATAGATTAATAGATATTGAGAACCGTCTAAATATTTTGTATGGTCGCCATGTATGTAGGCCATAGACTTATGTACTATTAGATGACGATTATTGCGTAGGTTTATCATTCAAACGTTCACTTCGAACGCATGATTAATACACAAGAAATAAAAAACTTAACTATAAAATTTCGTACAGCCGCCAACTTATGGTTATGTATGCCAGTGCATTACAATGTACATAAACATTTATCGTACCATATTTCACTGCGCTCAGATGGTCAAATTGCGAGAAAAGTCTATTAAAATGTTTCAACTTCGCTTGACCGCCATGTTCGTTTTGTACATTACAGGTTTTTGAAAATTACATAGATAAACTTGTAGTAGTGCCGATTTTTTACCGTACAAAATTTCAGGGCGATGTCAGTAATAGTTTCGGAGATATAGAATGCCGGTGAAATATTTCGCATAGCTGCCACCTTGAGGTTATGGAAACAATTGAACTAAATTAGATCCTAGTGCATTACAATGTGCACAAACATTTTCTATACCAAGTTTCATTGCGTTGGGATGGTTAAATCGCGAGAAAAGTCTATTTAAAAGGTTCAACTTCCCTTGCCCGCCATGTTAGTTTTATAGTTAACAGGTTTTTGAAAGACTCATAAGTGAACTTCTAGTAGTACCCTTTATCAGCGTACAAAAGATCAGGGTGATATCAGTAATAGTTTCGGAGATATAGAATGCCGGTGAAATATTTCGCACAGCCGCCATGTTGGATTGGTGAGACGTAATAAAATTTGAAGGGCACGCTCGGGGTCTGCCGAAATGGTGCTACGACCTTACCGAGTTTCATTGAAATCGCTCCAGCCGTTTAGAAGTTATTAGAGGGACACACACACATACGCACACACGGACAAAAGGTGATCACATAAGCCCTTTTTTTTTTTTCATAAATGAAAATAGGCTAAAAGAAAGTACCCACTGTCCCTCATGAACAGGATGACGAGGTCTGCTGACGACCCGTCATCACGTAGAACAATGGAGAAGGTGTTTAAGGCGGTGCGGGCACTGTATCATATTCATACGAGTCGTCACTGACAGCGGCGCGGCGCGGCGTCCGGGGTATGGATTCCGTCTGCGTGGCGCAATCTTGGGCTCAATACGGTCCAACACATGGTGTCGCGGAGAACGGACTTCTTCCAACACATCTGGTGAACGTGATTCTTCATGAAGTTTTGTAATATATAGATGCACGTAAATTAGGTGTACCTATTTTCGAGACTTCTTCATTATCTCGTCACTGCGCACCGCTCCAAGCTGATTCTATTCGGAATAGATTTACGGATACCACAACGACGTGTGACCTGCACTAGGCAATGCTCTATATTAAACCCGCCAAGACGGGCGGGAAGCAGATATAAATAATGCTAGGTTGTAGCAAGGCCGCCCGAAAGCTGATTGGAGCGCTAGATAAGGAACTGCATCAGGAATATTACTTTATCTGGCTCCCAGTTTGACGGGCCATTTACATATTCACGGCAGACATGCAAACTGTACAACTCAGCAATGAGAGTACATCATTCAACACCTCCTCAGCGGAACAATAAACCGTGCCATAAAAACTGCACTTACAGGTTTAAACTACGAAGTCATGTGTTCCTCTAACGAGTGTAACATCGGCTCCTATGCTATATGGGGAAGTTTGATGTTTTAAGGGGCGAAACATCGAGGTCATCTATACCTAACGCTATGTTTCGTAGTAAAAATGATAATGAAAAGAAAAGTACTGCAACTGCTCCAACATCTAACTTATAATAGAAGAAGAAAATGACAAAGAAGGAAAAAAGCAATATGAGAATTCAAGACAGGCAAAGCAAATGCCCTCAACTCTAGAAGAATGCAGACTGAGGAACTTGGAAGGAAGAAGGCGCATTAAAGTCAAATAGGAAAAGGGGAGAAGAATAGAGTCCGCTCCAATGTTACTGAAAGAAATGCACATTTATGTACAACTTAAGTTACTTCCTAGATACAGTAGGAAAAGAAACGAAGAAATAGGGTATCAGGAAAGATGAGACTAGGGCCAAATTAAGGCGGGAAAGTGAAAGATGATGATGATGATGATGATGATAATTGTTGTTTTAAGGGGCCTAACATCGAGGTTAACGGCCCCTAATGAAATGAAATGCCATGAAATGAAAGGAAGAAGATAAAAACAGCTCACTGCCATGGATGAAACGAAAATGGTCTATATAAAACAGGCAGTGAGCCCCAACAATTCTGCCTTACTTGAATAACAATAGTAAAAAAGGGATAGTAAAAAAAATAAAACAAATAAGGCATAGTGAACAATAAAATAGATGAACACAATAAAAAAACATAAAACAGACTTAACCTGAATTAAAAGTCTTAACTTACATTAAAACTTTAAAAAGTAACCACTCTCCCTCATGAACCGGATGACGAGGTCTACTGACGGCCCGTCATCAGGAAGAATAAGGGAGAGGGTGTTAGGCAGTTTGAGAGTCCATCGCAGATCGGCCAGGTCCACACACTCCAAGAGAATGTGTGCCACAGTTAGATGGGCACCTCAAGTACACACAGGGGGATCTTCTCGCTTTAGCAAGTGGGAGTGCGTAGCAATCCCATGGCCGATCCGGAGTCGACAGAGTACCACAGCTTCCTTCCGGAGAGACCGGAAGGAAGATTTCCACACCTTAGTTGTCTCCTAGACGCCTCTCAGTTTGTTGGGTGGAGGCGTGGCACGCCTCGCTTCCTCCCAACGCGACAGGATAGAATGTCGCAACTGAAAGCGTACATCACTAGCAGGCACCTTACACGGTAGCGAGGGCAGTGCGACCGCCTCCCGCGCCGCCTGATCAGCAAGCTCGTTTCCCGCAACACCCATGTGGCTAGGAAGCCACACAAAGGTCATCCCGGTTCCAGCGTTACACGCACTGACGAGCAGGTCGTGCACACACTGGACCAGCGGATGCCTCGGGAAACACACATCGATCGCTTGCATCGCACTAAGAGAGTCAGTACACACAAGAAAGTGCTGATGATCGTCTGATAACGTGTACCGCAGAGCCTCTAAGTTGGCATAGAGCTCCGCTGTGTACACGCTACACGCCGTGGGAAGTGGAAAGAGAAACCGACGAACCTCAACCACAAATGCACACCTCACTTGGTCAACTCTTGTTCTCTTCCGACCCCGACGGTATTATGGTATCCGAGGCCTAGGGAGTCTCTTCCTTTCCCGCCTTAATTGGCCCTTTGCTCATCTTTTCTGATTCCCTCCTTCTGCGAGGGGTCAGCCTTCCTTTTCTTTTCCTGTTATCTCCTGCCTTCTGCTCAAGGCCCTCAAGGAGGCCGGGTGTATGTAGCCCCACCACTTTTGGTGCACCCTAGATAATGCTGCACCCTCAGGGGCTCACGGCTTGTGAGTTCGGGAGTTGGCGACCCCGAGGGATTCCTGAGCTGGGTCCGTTTTCCCCTTTTGTCCCTTACCTTCGGGGCGGACCCTCTCCTCTTTCACTTTCCTATCTGCCTTTCATGGCTCTCCTTCCTTCCAAGTCCCTCAATCCGCATTCTTCGAGGGTTGAGGGCATTTCTTTTCCTCCTGTCCTTTATTTGAGATATCCTCCTTTATTTTTTCCATTTCTTCTTCTAGTATGTAGGTTGGTAGTTAGTTTTAGTTTTAAGTTTACATTTCCTTTTCATCTTCACGATCACCCAAACCATCAGGGGCCGATAGCCTAGATGTTAGGCCCCTTAAAACAACAATTATCATCATCATCAACAAATGCACAGCCTACTCTCTCGTTGACCCTCGAACCGTCCGTGAATAGAAGCCCTGATCCTGGATACCGGCCCCACCGATGACCGGAACAGCCTCCGAGAAAGTGAAAGACACTTTAAGCTAGGATACCCTTTTACCCTAATACCATGGGGGGGGGGGTGAAAAAGAGTTGACCAAGGGAGGTCAACAGGAAATATGAAAGAGAGGAGCCCGGTACAAGTGGAAGCAATCCCGGACTTGCCAAGCAACGTTCCACTAGTTGTGAGCCGTTTGTGGAGATGTGCTGGTGTAACGAGGCCCAGCTATTGAAATGTAAAGCGGCCTCCAAGGAGCGTTAACAGGATTCCTCCAGTTAAATATTTAATGGGAACTGAGCTGACCGGAATTCCATTAGCGTACTGCAACACCTTACAAGGAAAGTATCAAGTAAGACAGGTCGAAACCTATCTTGAAACTTGTGGACGCAATCGTTGTACTATAAGAGGACAACCTGCGGAAAATCAGCCGCCGGATTGAACTGCAAGGCTCCAAAATCATCTGGCGAAACTCTCATATAAATCAATGGGAAGTAGCAAGCACCGTACATGTTGGAAGGGACAGCCCTGACGGCGAAGGGCACTCAAGACCAGTGGGAAGCAGCCGCACGCTCCAGTCGGCATATACGCCCCGCCACGCGACTACTCCGAGTGCCAGGGATGTCCAGCTCCGCCAGCCGTCATGACTGCGTACCAGGATGTAAGTTACGATTTCGGAGCTTTGCAGTTCAATCTGGCGGCTGATCTTCCACACGTTGTCCTCTTACAGTACAAAGATTGCGTCCACAAAGTTTCAAGATAGGTTTCGCCTGTCTTACCTGATACTTCCCTCGTTAGTCTACAATGTCATACAGGCCTGACTCCTTGCTTTGGTGCTTTACAGGGCGAGGAACATCGAGGTCGTCTGACATCCCGGATATAATGCCGCAGACGAACAGCCAATTCACAATTTTTATTTCTTGTTGTTGTTTCATACAAAGGTCATCCAACATCCTCATGAACAGTCAATAGCGTGACTTGTTAAGTTCCGGTGCTCCCATCTGATTTGAGCTCCTCTGCTGGCCAGTTTATGTAATAATAATAACATTACATGTTAGTTATATTTCCTTTCACCACTGTTTATTCAGTGTTGATGGGAGTCTATCAGTTCGTAAGAATACTGTTAATTTTATATTTAACGCTGTTTCTTATTTTCTTATTTTTGAATATTTAGACCGTTATTTTTATATACACATAAAAAAGTTATGCATATAGTTACCACAACGAGCGGCAGTATTGCAAAACTTCCTCCGTTGCACGAATGGAATGGCCTGCGATGTCAGCGGTCATGTACTTTATCGAACTTGTCTGGGATATGCTGAAGCATGCTATTGCTCAGCGTCCACGCCTTCCCATAACCGGCCAAGAGATCATGGAAGCCGCCGTCGAAGAGTGGGATCGCCTGCCTCAAGAAGACCTGGACAACTTGATCTGATGTATGCCACGGCGAGTAAGAGCCCTGCTGGACGCCCGTGGTGGCCATGTTCCTTTTTGCAACGTCACAGGATGGCAAGATTACAACCCATATCAGTCCCTGTTTAACAGGCCAAATGTCACATCTTCTTTTCACACATGAATAAAGTTTGCAGGATTTGTCAGAATGCCGTCTCTTTTGTAACCACGACCACAATCCCACAGACACTCTGCATCATGGCAAACAAGTGTTATACTGTGGTTTTAATGATGTCGTACTCACATTTGTTTGGCACATTTATTAAGAGGGAATGACATACACATTTTATAAGAAGAACTAGTGAGGAATTGTGACTAGGAGACCAACAATAATGAAACAACAAAACAAAGTCAGAGATAAAATATATACAAGTAAAAGTTATTCCCGCTAGATGTCTCCGCCACATACTCCCTCCCCAGTGACAACGGAGAGATATCGTGATGGGAATCGAACAGTTCTTCCAGAACGGGTGTAGGACTCTTTCAGTTGAGTCTGTGGGAAGCAGATGTCCCTATGAATCTGCTGTTGGCTACTGGCACAAGTTGTGGTAGCTGTGCCAGCGTATTCACTATTTAGTAGAAATGCTGGTTTAAGTCTATCAATACAAATAGTCTCTTCACCATGGTTGGTAATAACCACAACGTGTTTGTCGGAGCGAGATATTACACGGAATGGTCCATCGTAGATAGGCTGCAAGGGTTTACGATGGGAGTCATGCCGGATGAACACATGAGAAGAACGCAACAGTTCAGGATGTATAAATGTTCTTTTAACAGCATGATGTTTTGGTTGGACTGGGCGTAAGGATTGAACATGCTGTTTGAGCTTGAGGACGAAAGCAGGAAGGTCTGTCGGTGGTGATTCTTCAAAGAAGTCTGCTGGTAGGCGAATAGGCTCTCCATAAATGACTGCAGCTGAGAAGGAATTTAGGTGAGGTATGAAGAGTGATCTGAGGCCTAGCAGGACTGTCGGAAGTTGGGGTACCCAGCTATTGGTTATCTGAGTCCGAAGTGCGCCTTTGAGCTGGCGGTGCCAACATTCTATTTTCCCATTTGCTGCAGGATGGTAAGCTGTCGTTTTAATGTGGTGTATGCCCAGTATTTTCATCTGATGACTTAATAACGAGCAGTCAAACTGCTTGCCACGGTCAGTTGTGATGACGGCTGGTACACCAAATCTAGCTATCCAAAAGTATAGGATGGCATGAGCTACTCATTCTGCTGTTATGTCCTTTAATGGTATAGCCTCTGGCCAACTTGAAAATCGATCGATGATTGTAAGGATATATGTATATCCTTCAGATGGTGGAAGGGGGCCAACAATATCCGCATGTATGTGAAAGAAGCGTCGTTCCACTGGATCATATGTATTAATTGCACTGTTGGTATGTCTGGTAACCTTGGAGCGCTGGCAGGCTATGCAGCATCTTGTCCAGAGTTTGACATCTGCCTTGACTGATGGCCATACATATCCTTTTTGTAGAAGTGTGGTAGATGCTTTAATTCCTGGGTGCGTCATATTATGAAGCATTTCAAATGCAAGCTTGCGGAATTGGATAGGCAAATATGGCCGCACCTCTCCTGTTGAAACATCAGTGACTAGTTCTGCTCCGGATGGTAAATTGATGGTCTTGAATTGAAGAGATGTGGTAGTTGATTTTAGCAGAGCGTGTAGTTCTTCATCGGATGCCTGTGCTTTAGCGTCATCATCAAATTACAATTGTGATGTAATGAAGATAGATGAGATGCGGGAGAAAAAATCTGCTGGAATGTTATCCTTTCCCGGAAGATACTTCAAGTCAGTTGTAAATTGGCCTATAAAATCCAACTGTCGGAGTTGCCGTGGAGATGCTTTATATAGGCGCTGTTGAAATGCGAACGTTAGAGCTTTGTGGTCTGTAAAAAGTGTAAAATTTCTACCTTCCAATAAATGGCGGAAGTACTTTATTGCAGAGTAGGCAGCGAGAAGCTCACGATCAAATGTGCTGTACCTTTTTTGTGTGTACTTTAGAGTCTTTGAGAAAAATGCAAGAGGTTCTGCTGTACCATCACGGATTTGATGCAGTGAGGCTCCAATCGAAAAGTAGAAAGCGTCAACCGTCAATGCCAATGGTAGATCACTAGAGGGATGTGCAAGTAGGGTAGCATCAGCAATTTGTTTCTTGAGGTTGTTAAAAGCTTGAACAGCCTCTGGTGTCCATTTAACTTCCCTGCGGTCACGCTTGTGTGTGTCCTTACATAGGCTGAAGAGGCTCTGCTGGGTCTTTGCCGCATTGGGAAGTGACCGACAATAAAAGTTTACCAATCCTAGGAATCGTCTTAGATCAACGATTGTACTAGGTTGTGGATATGAAAGGATAGCTTCAACTCGATCAGGTAACGGTTTGATTCCTGTAGACGTAACAGAGTACCCTAAGAATGAAATTTCAAGAGGCCCCAAAAATACATTTGGACAGGTTTACATTGATAGAATATTTATCTAGGTGTTCCAGAAGCAATTTCAGGTGAATCTCATGCTCCTGCTCATCGCCAGACGCTATGAGAATGTCATCAATGTAGCAGAAAACAAAGTCTATATCTCTCAAAATGACGTCGATATACCTTTGAAATGATTGAGCTGCATTGCAAAGCCCAAACTGAAGTTTAAGAAATTCAAATAGGCCGAAAGGAGTGATGACAGCAGTTTTAGGTATATCCTCTTCAGCGACTGGAATGTGGTGAAAAGCTCGAATCAAATATATTTTGGAGAAAACTGTTTTGCCACATAAGCGGCTGTTGAAGTCCTGTAGATGTGGAATATGGTAGCGGTATGGAATAGTTTTTGCATTTAGGGCCCCGTAGTCTCCACAAGGTCGCCAGGAACCATCACTTTTAGGAACTAAATGGAGTGGGCTGGACCAAGGGCTCTTGGAAGGTCAACATATACCTAGATTTATCATTTTCTGAAACTCCATCTTTGCTTGTGCTAGCTTATCTGGGCATAGTCGTTTAGCCTTGGACGAAACTGGAGGGCCTATCGTTGAAATGGTATGAAAGAATGCGATATCGGGTGCACAATAATTGGGATTGTCACGAAATATATTTGGATAGGCTAATTTCCCAATAGTTCTGGGTACTTATTCTGAGGGTCAAGTAAATGGATGCTCTCTGAAATTAGACGTTTAACTGGCACTGCAGAGGTGGACATACTGGTGGTGCTATCGATAAGACGTTTATGTTTGACATCGATAAGCAGCTCATAGTTGCTGAGGAAATCAGCACCAATGATAGCGTGTTGGACATCAGCGATGATGAATGGCCAGCAAAATGGACGTCTTAGATTGAGGTTAAGTTGCATTAAACGCTCGCCGTAGGTTTTAATTGGTGTGCCGTTAGCCGCATAAAGTATGCGTTTACAGGTCTGCTTTCTGCCATGTGCAGTGGGTGGTTGGACTGACACATCTGCTCCTGTATCAACCAGGAATCGTGTACCAGAGGAACGATCTGTTACATATACACGGCGATAATTTTTCTTGACCCACATCACTATGTGCCGCGTCTGGCGAGGGGCCTGAGCATTTCCCGAAGCAGAGGACGCTGTGTTATACGAGCATGGGTTGACATTTCCTAGATTTGTCTTGGTATGTGAAATGGTACCAACATAATGAACTATCTGGTCGATATTTGCGATAAGGTGATCTAGGTCTAGATAGAGATCTCGTTCGATGACGGGTTGTATGTGGGTTCGAAATCAGACTGTTTATAGATAACGTAAGTTGTTCTAATTGTGACTCTAGTCAGACAATCCTGTCCACCTGCTGCGTAGGAGGTTCTGCGGCGGGTTGGCGAGATTGAATCACCGATAGAAATTGCGAGGGGTTTGAGAAATCTAAAATTCTATCAGCTAATGCGGCCAGGTTGTCTAGAGTATCATTGCAGGATGCTAGTATCGATCTTAAATTAACTGGGAGTAGTTGCAGAAAGATTGTGTGTAGAAAATCATCCTTGACCTGTGTCCCCGCAAGGGCGCGCATTTCTCGTAAAAGCTGGCTTGGCTTTTTGTCTCCTAAGTCAAGCTCTGTGAGTAATTTCGTCACTTTCCGTCGTTCTGATTCTTCAAATTCAGCTATTAACCGGGCCTTCAGGTCTAAGAAAGGCGTATTCGAAAGAGGTCTTACTAACAAATCACTTATAAGTTCGGCAACGTCTGGCTCCAGTGAGCCGATAACATAGTTGAACTTCGTAAGCTCTTGTGTGATGTTAGCTGTAGCAAATTGGGCCTCGATCTGCAGTAGCCAAACCTCAACATTTTTACGTCAATTTGGTGGGATTTTAATTGACACTCGTGAAATTTCAGGTTCGTTATGAGATGTAGGCATACCTGATAGCGTCGCATCGGTTGGTGAGTTGTCCGTGCGAGGCATGGTCAATGTCGTTATTTTATTACACGATAATTTAACATTCACTCAAATATCACGTCGGGGTCAGAACTGTGGTTTTAATGATGTCGTACTCACATTTGTTAGGCACATTTAATACGAGGGAATGACATACACATTTTATAAGAAGAACTAGTGAGGAATTCTGACTAGGAGACCAACAATAATGATACAACAAAACAAAGTCAGAGATAAAATATATACAAGTAGAGGTTCTCTTTTCGTCAGAGATAAAACATATACAAGTACAAGTTATTCCCGCTAGATGTCTCTGCCACAATACAAAACGTTTATTATATGGGAAAAGTAAATGCACTAACAATTTGGAGATATTTTATTTGTTGTCGTTTAGATGTAATTATGACTTAGTGCCTAGCGCTCGCCTTTTGGTGTATTGCCATTAAAAAGTAATTTATAGTGTCTCACATTTGCATTAATCGGTGTTTTTTATTATTATTATCTGTGGGTTGCTCTTATCAATTGCGGTTTGTCGTTCGTAGTGCGTTTAGTCTTGCAGTCGCCAGCTAGGAATACTGTAAGCCATAGGAGAAACATTATTGCTTTCGCTACTGATTAAGATTATTGTTGTTTTAACCGTCCGGCGGGCGCGCGCTGTAATCAAGTGCAACATCAACACTGGTTTGGTAGTTGTTGACTTTCAGCGGGAACACGCGCGCATCATAATATGTTCAGCTCCATATGGCCACAGTTTCATCATCTTCTATTGTTTCAACCAGTGCCAGCAGAGCAGTCTTCTGAATAGGTGCTTCTAACGTTGCACTCGGTT
This sequence comes from Meconema thalassinum, assembly GCA_946902985.2. NCBI lineage: Eukaryota > Metazoa > Arthropoda > Insecta > Orthoptera > Tettigoniidae > Meconema > Meconema thalassinum. Next base: position 513,496,570 of record OX336392.1, on the reverse strand, counting down.
CACGCGCTCCCGGCCATGTAAGTTTTATTTTGCTGTTTTAATTTATTTTACTGTATTTTTTTCCTTTCAAAACTATAGTTATTATCATTAACTGTTAATCTAATGAATGTGTTTATTATAGGTGATTGTTGTGGTTCTTATTTATTGATGTCTCATTTTTACTGCGTGCAGTTACAAGAGATGCGTTGTTTCCAACAGGTCCAAGACGTAGCATATCGCAGGGTCTAATTGAGTCACTTCTGGAAGATTCTGATATAGATGACCAACTGGCCCAGTGTATAGAAGATGATGACGATTCGTGTGAAGATGAGATTATCAAGTCAGTTGAACATAAGTTAGTGAATCTGAGCAGTATGCGTCTTCAAGTGATGGTGATAGCGAAGTAGCAGATGACCCAGTAAGTTCGAATAATTATTTTCTCGCCAATAAAGGCCACTGCAAGTGGAAAAATATCAAATATCAAATAGTCCGGAACCAGCAGTAATAACATTATAAAAGTGTTACCAGGTACGAGATTATGTGCAAAGGACGCGATATCTGAAATCTTAGCTTTCCAGAAGTTCATAGATTTTGACATTATTGATAATATTGTTCTTTGTACTAATAAATACATCGATACTTATAGAAAGGACGTGGGATACCCAAGAGAAAGAGACTGTCAGCATATAACACGAGCTGAAGTTTTTTGGAACAAAAAAGGTCATCATGCAAATGTTCTGTTCTGGAGTTGTAGGCCCAAGATGGAAGTGGAATTCAGTTATTGGGCGCATCATTTAGCTACAAAAGGCTCCTGTTCCTCTTATGCTCATTGAGATTTGACGACAAAGCCACCAGAAACAACAGAGAACCAATGGATAAACTAGCAGCTATTCATGAAACAATGGACGCTTTCATTGAAAACTGTAGAAAGAATTATACCGTTAGTGAGTTTGCCGTCGTAGATGAGATGCTACAGTCATTTCGAGGCCGATGAGGGTTTGTTCAGTACATGCCAAACAAACCCGCTAAGTACGGACTGAAGCTGTATGCTCTTTGCTGTTCCAAAACATTTTACACTTGCAATTTTGAGGTATATTGCGGTCAGCAAAGCGGACAGTACATGATGATGATAATTGTTGTTTTAAGGGGCTTAACATCTAGGTTATCGGCCCCTATTGGTCTGGGTGATAGCAAAAATGACAATGAAATGGAAACCAGAACGAAAATTAAGTGAGACGAAAAATACTTACAAAAAAGAACTCAGATTGTAACAACTCACAAAATGGAGAGCGGTAATATTTACAAAAGGGAATTTAGAACGAAAATACTCACAAAAGGAATAGATTGAAAAATACGCACAAAATGCAGGTTAGGTTCAAAATACGTATAAAACGCAATGTAGAGTAGAAAAATACTTAGAAAATGCAACTGATATTCAAAATATTTACAACATGCAAATGAGATTGAAAATACGTACAAATTGCAATTGAAAATGAAAATGCTTACAAAATGTACGGTAGATTCAAACTACTCATTTGGATGGACAATACTTACAAAATGCAATTTAGATCGAAAAGACTTACAAAATGCAACGTAGATTGAAAATACCTGCAAAATGGAGCGTAGATGCCCAAAAAAATCGCTAAAGGGTATTTAGATACACAAATTAACAAATTAACAAAAACAGCGCAGGAATCTTAAAGAGAAAAGGATATATAATGAAAAGAAAACAAGAGGTCTGACCCCTCGAAGAGGGAGGGATCAGGAAAGATGAGACAAGGGCCAAATAAGGCGGGAAAGTGAAAGACTCCCTAGGCCTCGGATACCCTAATACCGTCGGGGTCGGATAAGAACAAGAGTTGACCAAGGGAGGTCGACAGGAAAGAAGACGGGGAGGAGCCCGGCACAAGTAAGCGGAAGCAATGCCGGACTCAGCTGGGATCCCGTGGTCGCCAACCCACGTCCAATTTGATGTGAGCCCCTGGGGGGGACTGTACATTAGTTTCAATACCCCTTGAGAAATTGTGAAGAGACTTGTCATTCCAGTAGAGAACTAGAACAGGAATATCACAACTGACAACTATTATACCAGTGTTCCACTAGCACAATACTTGCTGCAGAAAAAGCTGACTACAATTGGAACTCTAAGCAAAACTAAGAAAGAGATTCCTCAAGAATTCTTGCCTGCTAAGAAACGACCAGTTAGATCATCAGTGTTCGGAATTCAGAAAGATATGACATTAGTTTCTTATGTGCCAAAGAAGAACAAGGCAGTCATTCTACTTTCCACAATGCATGATGCTCCTGATATTGGCAATGATACCGTTAAACCTGATTATAACGACACGAAAGGTGGAGTGTACACTGTGCGGCTCCTGGACAGTTGCAAGAGTAACTAAGCGTTGGCCACTTGCTTTGTTTTTTGATTTCGGGATATTGCAGGAATAAATGCCCACGTGTTGCTATTAGCCAATAAACCAGACACAGCTACAAAGAGGAGAACATTTCGACTTACGTTAGCTATGAGTCTGCTCGAGGATCACCTGAGAGTACGAGCTAACATACCGTCCCTTGCAGCCGACGTATCTGCCTTCCTGAATGTGTATAGAAGCGAACAGCCAGTCAACCAATTGGGAGAAGTGGGAAAGTAGAGAGGAAAGTGTGTTACATGTAGTCGTGCAAAGAATACGACCACAACCATCAAGTGCGGTACTTGTGGGCTTTTCACGTACAAAAAGTATTCTAAATATATTGTAACATTCGTAAACTGATGATGATGATGATAATTGTTGTTTAAAGGGGCCTAACATCTAGGTTATCGGCCCCTAATGGTTTGGGTGATCGTGAAGATGATAATGAAATGTAAACTATAACTAACTACTAACCTACATACTAGAAGAAGAAATGGAAAACAAAAGGTGAACACGGCAAATAAAGGACAGGAGGAAAAGAAATGCCCTCAACCCTCGAAGAATGCGGATTGAGGGACTTGGAAGGAAGGAGAGCCATGAAAGGCAGATAGGAAAGTGAAATAAGAGTGGGTCCGTCCCACAGGCAATGGATAAAAGGGGGGAAACCGGACCCAGCTCAGGAATCCCTCGGGGTCGCCAACTCCCGAACTCACCAGCCGTGAGCACCTGAGGGTGTAGCAATATCCAAGGGTGCACCAGAAGTGGTGGGGCTACATACACCCTGCCTCCTTGAGGGCCTTGAGCAGAAGGCAGGAGATAACAGGAAAAGAAAAAGGAGGCTGACCCCTCGCAGAAGAAGTGTATCAGGAAAGATGAGACAAGGGCCAATTAAGGCGGGAAAAGAAGAGACTCCCTAGGCCTCGGATACCCTAATACCGTCGGGGTCGGAAAAGAACAAGAGTTGACCAAGGCAGGTCGACAGGAAAGAAGACAGAGAGGAGCCCGGCACAAGTAAGCGGAATCAATGCCGGACTCAGCTGGGGCCCATTCGTTAACTGTTTTTAATACTGTTGGTGAGATATTAAGCGTATATTTGAGATAAAATAAAAATTATATTTTCATTCTTCGCACCATAAATTCAAAAGAACGAACTGTTGCACTCAGTGCAAAGCGCGCCCGTCTGGAGGGTTAAGGGGCCTAACATCTAGATTATCGCTGCCTAATGGTTTGGGTGATAATAATAATAATGTAATGGAAACTATAACTACAACTATTTACGGACTTACAGACTAGAAGAAGAAATGGACAACAGAAGAAGATTAAGGTAAATTAACGACAGGAGAAAAATAAATACCTTCAACCCTCGAGGACTGAGGGACTTGGAAGGAAGGAGAGTCATGATAGGCAGATAGGAAAGGGTAAGAGGAGAGGATCCGCCCCGGAGGCGATGGAAAAACATGAACCCAGCAATGGAATCCCTCAGAGTCGCTACCTTCCGAACTCATCAGCTGTGAACCCTTGAGGGTGCACTGGAATCCCTCAGAGTCGCTACCTTCCGAACTCATCAGCTGTGAGCCCTTGAGGGTGCAATGGAATCCCTCAGAGTCGCTACCTTCCGAACTCATCAGCTGTGAGCCCTTGAGGGTGTAGCATTATCCAAGGTGCACCAGAAGTGGTGGGGCTACAAACACCCTGACTTCTGCTCAATGTCCTTAAGGAGGCAGGGAATATCAAGAAGAGAAAAGAAGAGGTCTGACCCCTCGAAGAATGTGGGTATCGGGAAAGATGAGACAAGGGCCAATTAAGGCGAGGAAGTGAAAGACACCCTAGGTCTCGGATACCCTAATACCGTCGGGGTAGGAAAAGAACAAGAGTTGACTAACGGAGGTCGACAGGAAAGATGACAGAGAGGAGCCCGGCACAAGTAATTGGAAGCAATGGCGGACTTAGCTGGGGTCCCGTGGTCGCCAACCACCGTGCTACTGGTCGTGAGCTCCTGTGGGGGGCTTTCGCTACTAGCTGGTTAAGAAATTGGTTACTTGGTTGTGAATAATGTAGTCAGTGTGTGTAGTTGTTGATTGTAATAATGCTGTGTGCTGTGATTGGCTGGGTTAATATTCTCGTAATATGTGTGTAGTTATGGTTATTTGTTTATTATTTGGAATTTCTGTTTATTTGATGTTTATTATTTGGAATTTGGTGATGCCGGGCTGTGATTGGTTGTTGACAATTTTTTGTTGTTCCTATTTCGCTTTAGATGTGGTTGGTTTTGGGTAAAACAGGTCTTATTTAAATGAAATGTTTAAAATTATACGCCAAATCAATACATAAACAAATATATATTTTACATATTGGGACATGTTTCGACCTTCAACGAGGTCATCTTCAGCCTAAAAAGAAAATCAATTAAGAATTGAAAACTAGAGAGGGGGGAGAGAATGGAAGAGAGCAGACCGTTAATGATGATGATGATGATGATTGTTGTTTTAAGGGACCTAACATCGAGGTTATCGGCCCCTGATGAAATGAAATGGCGTGAAATGAAAGGATGAAGATAAAAAACAGCTCACTGCCATGGATGAAACGAAAATGGTTTAGATAAAATAGACAGTGAGCCCCAACAACTATGCCTTATGGAGCAGGAAAAATACTTACAAAAAGGAACTCAGATTGAAACTACTCACCAAATGGAGAGCGGTAATACGTACATAAGGGAATTTCGAACGAAAATACTCACAAAAGGAATAGATTGAAAAATACGCACAAAATGTAGGTTAAGTCCAAAATACGTACAAAATGCAACGTACAGTCGAAATACCTACAAAATGCAAGTGAAATCAAAATACTTACAAAATGCAAATGAGATTGAAAATACGCACAAAATGTAATGGAGATTCAAAATACCCACAAAATTGCAACTGAGACTTAACTACTTGAACAAAGCGGGGTAGGTTGAAAATGCAAAATGCAATTGAAATTCAAAAAACTCACAAAAGCCCCGGCCCGGATATTGAAAGACTTACTAAAAAGCAATTTAGATTGTCAATCCTTACAAAATGCAATTGAAATTGAAAAACACAAAATGCAATCTAGATCGAAAAGACTTATAAAATGCAACGTAGATTAAAAATACCTACAAAAAATCGCTTAAAGGGAATTTAGATACACAGAGGAGAAACGGGAACCAAGTAACAAAAACAGTGCGGGAATCTGAAAGAGAAAAGGAAATATAAGGAAAAAAGGGAAAGGATTGGAGAGGAGAGCGGAGGGGAGAGAGGAGAGGGTCCGTCTCAAAAGGGAAGGGACAAAAGGGGAAAACGGACCCAGCTCAGGAATCCCTCGGGGTCGCCAACTCCCGAACTCACCAACCGTGAGCCCCTGAGGGTGTAGCATTATCTAGGGTGCACCAGAAGTGGCGGGGCTACATACACCCTGCCTCCTTAAGGGCCTTGAGCACAAGGCAGGAGGTAAAAGGAAAAGAAGGCTGACACCTCACAGAAGGAGGATATCAGGAAAGATGAGACAAGGGCCAATTAAGGTGGGAAAGTGAAAGACTCCCTAGGCCTCGGATAACCTAATACCGTCGGGGTCGGAAGAGAACAAGAGCTGACCAAGGGAGGTCGACAGGGAAGAAGACGGAGAGGAGCCCGGCACAAGTAAGTGGAAGCAATGCCGGACTCAGCTGGGGTCCCGTGGTCGCCAACACACGTCCCACTAGATGTGAGCCCCTGGGGGCAAGGACAGGAAGAAATGAAATGCCCTCAACCCTCGAAGAATGAGAATTGAGGGACTTGGAAGGACGGAGAGCCATGAAAGGCAGACAGGAAAGGGAAAGAGGAGAGGGCCCGCCCCAAGGTCAGAGGAGAAACGGGACAAAACGGACCCAGCTCAGGAATCCCTCGGGGTCGCCAACTCCCAAACTCACCAACCGTGAGCCCTTGAGGGGGTAGCACTATCCAGGATGCACCAGAAGTGGTGGGGCTACAAACACCTGCCTCCTTTAAGGGCCTTATGGAGACGACAGGAGATAACATGAAACGAAAGCGAAGGCTGACCCCTCGAAGAATGGAGGTATCAGGAAAGAAGGAGACCGGTAAAAACAAGCGGAGGCAATGCACGGTAGAATATCTCGTGAATGAATATTTGTGATTGTAAGTGTGTGAGGAGGCCAGTACGCTACATGGACCACGGGACTTCTGCTCGAGCTGTATCGATCTAGCCCCGCGCCAAGCCGTCATTTAAACTTATCTTCGCTCCATCAACACGGGCGCTTCATTGGAACTTAAGGCCCTCATTATTCTTCCAATTCGTGGATTAGCAACTCACTCGAGTGAGGAATTAGCAATGTTCCTTTGAGAGACGCAGAAGCTTAAGCCTCGCAAATATACAGTACTCTTTATATACCAGATCTCGAGGCTCCACGTGTTAATAATTTCTGGCATTACATTACACAGGAGCTCACAAGCAGTTGGACCACGAGGCCCCAGATGAATTCGATATTGCTTCCACTTAGGCCAACTAGTGCCGGGCAAATCTCGATAATCATTCCTGATGATGATGATGATGGTAATTGTTGTTTTAAGGGGACTAATATCTAGGTTATCGGCCCCTAATGGTTTGTGTGATAGTGAAAGATGAAATGAGAATGAAAACTATAACTAACACTAACTACAGACTTACATACTAGAAGAAGAAATGGTAAACAAATAAAGGAGAAGGCAAATAAAGGACAGGAGGAAAAGAAATGCCCTCAACCCTCGAAGAATGAGGACTTGGAAGTGAGAAACGCCATCAGGGCAGATAAGAAAGAGGAAAGTGTTCTCCCCAGAGGCAATAGAAAACGGGAACAAAACTGGACCCAGCTCAAGAATCCCTCGGTGTCGACAACTCCCGAACTCATCAGCCATGAGCACCTGAGGGTGAAGCATAATCCAGGGTGCACCATAAGTGATGGGGCTACATACACCTTGTCTCCTTGAAGGCCTTGAGCAGAAGGCAGGAGATAACATGAAAAGAAAAAAAGGCCTCTCGGCACGCTGGAAGGCGGAGGTAGATTTCATCGGACAAACTTGGAGATAGGCGAAAATAGGCAGAATATGCACCATTTCGTAGAAGGATCAGACCTCATTTATTGCGAGAAAGTATTTTATAATTGGAGCTTAATTAACTTTGTTTTTCGTTATTTTATGCATATTTTAAACATTGTATTGTCTTATGGGGACGGTAACCTTCTTGTCATTTGGGGTACATTTTTATACTTGTGGTCACACTGTCCTTATGCAAGGTTTCGACACTGATGTGTAACTATGTAACGGTCTGTTACTTCTTCACGCAAAATTATATCTCCCACAGAGATTTTGGTTGGTTCCTCAGTTTGAGGACTGCGACAACGCCGTCATGTAACCCCGTGTACTTTGGGTGAGTGTAGAATCTGTCTGATAAACAGTGTGAATTGTGATGGCTGTATTAGGTAGGACTACAGACGGTCAATTTCAAGCAGTAGTTCCTAATGTTGCTACCATATACTACCGTCAACGACACCTAGCTCTGAACTTGGCAACGAGATGCCACCGCAACCAGCAACTCGCAACGAACGCTGGATCTTCCCCTCCAAAGGAAAGCATACTGAGGCATTTTTAGCGCTCTTAGAAGATCCGACGACTTCAGCCGGCTTTGAACCCGCGAACCTGGGCATAGAAGTTCAGCATACTACCAGTTACGTCACCGAGGCCGCTTCTCGCTTAGTAAGATGGAAAGCTGAGTGTGATCGCGTGCAAGTGCGTTGTCATGGCAACGTCTGATGGCTCATCCCTCATCAATTTAGTAGTGTTGTCATGGCAACCTCTGATAGCTCTTGGCATTTTCTTATAATTCCGAAAATATTTTTCTCATCCCTTGGCGTAATGGTGGGTCATATCAAAAATTCTTTCAGACAAAAGTTTTAGGTAATTATTAGGGGAATATTGTCCATTTTGTACGGTTTTGAAATTGTGCCTATTAAGAGAGATATGATTAATGTTTCCCGAAAAACCCACTTTTTCCCACCCCTTTGGTCAATGGTTGGTGCTATCAAAAAACTCTTCAAACATAAATTTTTGGGCCTTATTCAACACATAGTATGAACTTTGAATGGATTCGATATTTCAAATATTAAGAGAGTTATAGCGATATTTCACTTTTTCGAAAAAAGACCCCCATTTTCACCCCCGTCGACCGATTGTGCCCATTAACGAAATCGACCGAGATTTTATAGGGATACATATTATGTAAAAAATTCAAATTGATTGGTGCAAAATTGCGGTAGTTATCGTGTCCACAAAAAAGTGATATATGTATATATATATATATATATATTGTCACCGTCAGCCGGGTGGCAACGGCACATATTTGTGAGTGACCTTCAGAAGTCCTCCGGTAAAGCTGTCGGGATAGCCAACAACCGCGATGACTCTCCTAACATCTCCCCCGTCGGACCTTTAAAAGTTTGCCGTGAGGATCAGGTGAACTTCCTAACAATAGGCCAATGCGGCACGAGGTTCTATAGTCCACGGGGAGCGTGGTACATGGTTGCAATGGTCAAAGACGGCCTAAGGAAAGGTTCACCTCAAAAACTAGACTGTGAAATTAAACATCCAGGCTTATGTAAAACACCGTGAAAATTTATTGTAGATTTCCACAAACCCCTATCCTAGTTCGGAGGGTTATATTCGGCTAATCCGCAAGCTAAAAGTTAATGATAATAAAAGTTCAAGTCCCTAACAATGAAGTTACATTAACCCTCGCGAAAGATCTAATACACAATAAGTAAGCAACAGCAACAACGCTGGGTAAATGGTACGACGCAAAATCCCTAATACAAGTTACATGATCAAGCTAACATGAAGTTACATTTAAGTGAAGGAGCAAAGCAAAGCTAAGTTATGGTGGTACCATTTCCACATTTATATTTAACTTTTCTAGCTAAGTCCTATCAGTTAACATTCAAAGTCACGGCGGTGACGTCCATAATAGCAAAACAGTTACAATACAAAGCTAAGTGTACAGCCATTTAAAAACAATTAATCTAATCAACAATCATGTGCTAAATAGCACGCAATAAAGGTAACATGGGAAAAAATACAGTTTCATGACATCAATAATTATAGTACAACACAGTTTTTATTATAATGCCTTCCTGCCCCATGGTTAACTCTTTGTAAACCATTGTCATTTAGCTTGATAGTAATGTCGGTGATAGCGTAGTTAAAACCATGTCTGACAATCACATGGCCTGCGCTCCACACACTATGAACTAATGGTTCATGTGTGCGCCAGGTTACAACAAAAATGTCTACAGTCTTCGTCGTTTCCAATAAAGGAAATCCCTTCATCTGCACGGCCATGTCAGCAGGTTCAAATGTAAGAATGTCAAAGTTTAAATGGAAACAATATGTTAGTTAGATCTTGTTTAAAACAATTATGCGGATGATGTTTATTATGTCGGTTTATGTTCCTTCCGTAGGTTTATGGCGTATTCTGACAAAGGCCTGACAAGGAGTAGTCTTCTAAAGATCATTCTCCCGCAGCAAAACATCGACTCAATAGTCGGAAAACTCAACGAGCAAACTCGGCTCGGACTCACAATAACACGAGTTATCAGCGGTAAATACCTCGCTTTCAACAACTCTCATAATAATGCCTCATAACAACAACAGATGCGCGACTTACAACAATGGCACGTCTTACTCACTCAAGGCACATAATATCATGGGTTACCTGCGGCAAAAACCTCGCATTTAATAACCAAATTGCCTTCATTATAATTTGCCTCTCTCAAGAGGATCGCCAACAATGCATAAAGAAACCTGACAACCCTGGACATGTCGAAATGACATTCATCGCAGCAAAATATCTAACTAACAGTATGAAAATCCAAGAAAAACAAATGAACAAAAATACAGTAAGAAACACTGGGTTTCATGAGCAATAGCTGCTTTGAAAGAAAGAGATGAATGAAATCAACATTCTGTCCTATGTTATCGTAGTTCTGTCTCGCTTTCAAGCATTTGTTTTCAAGGTTACTGGGTCAACAAACCAGTTTATTGGTGACAACTTCACAAATTGCAGTCCTTCACTGACCACATTTTTCAACAGGCAAGGCCGGCTAGTTTTAACATTATATAATACCGTAATATTTGGCCTTGTCATTCTTAGCATATGCTTGGTTCAAAAACCTTATAGAATCCGTGTGCTAAACACGTTACAATTTAACTGTACAATAAAGTATCGCAGTCCTTCATTTCAAAGAATAGTAAATCACAGACATAACAGCATGTCTCACGAGCTTCTTTGCTCATCAAAGATATAACACTTATTAAGTTCTCAGTATAACATTAACACCTGTGTCCTCATGACAGAAACAAAGTAGTAACAAATTGATAAATATGGCACAGATCTGCAACTCTAGACCTGCATAATGATGCGATAGTGCACTAAGTTCGATGCTTGACATCTACACTTTCTCCAAAATAATAAATCTGTCAGTATTTGACTATAAATTGGCTTCTGAGCGCTTTCAAAAATGAAAATACAGCATATTTTTATAAAACTGGAAACTACAGTTGGTTTCCTAACGATACGACCTATCTAACGAGGTCATAAGTCTCAACAGACTGGTTGCAAAGATTGCAGTTAAATAAAGTGACGATGACATCTGAATGAAACCACAGATAAATATCCTACACATGGCTGAGCAAAATAGCTGCAAATGATTACAGTCATGTTTGGCAGTGGGTCGGCTATAACGTGGTACGACGTCCATCAGGACGGCACCAGGGTTAACCAAAACTGGTCTACCCCACAGGGTGACTCACAATGACTGAAATAAACAACAATTATACTAATTACAACCCTATCTAGCAAATGGCTGACACATAAGTGCGGTTGATTCACAAAAAAAAAAACTACGATATCTAAATATACCACCGCGGACTATTACAAAAGAAAAGGTGCCCAAACTCACGACTTTTGGTAGCTCTCACATCGGCTCAGACATTCATCGACCAGGGTCGCGAAAAACTCTGCTTGGCTCTCCAGCATGGTCCTGTCCTCCACGGATTCACCAATCTGGACCTCCCAAGCAACCAGGGTTCGTTCGCCTCCGGATGATGGTCTCCCAAAAAGGTCTGGAATGTGCCTGGAAGTCGGCATCCTGACGTTCCATCAAGCTGGTGGTCTCCATCACGACGTCCCCCTCATACCGGAATGGTATTAGCCTATAATCGTCTTCTTCACCATGGCGAGGAAAAGTTCAATGTCTTGCATGATGTCGAAATATATCGTTCCTCTCGGCGTTTTGGCGTGATTATTGTGGACGATGCAAATAATAGTGTTCTCCACAGTATTTTGTAGTTTTCAGCCTGTTGATCCTCAAGATTCAACACGATGCGATGCTTTGCTTGTTAGCACGTGCAATTGTATCACGTTTTATCAATCACGTGGCAACCGCGATAAAATTGATATTTTCAATTCAGAATTTCCGTAGCAATAATGTTGTGATCGTTGGCAGTAATAATCACGTCGTCTTGGCACAATTATCCGACGATAACTCTTATATTTTCGGCGTGGCACTTTGCCCTTCCACTTACACGTGGGAAAAATATCTGGCGTATGGCACCAATTACAGTTTGTAGAAAATATTGCCTAATGTGGCCTTTCGTAGAACAATAATATGTCCACAATGTGTGACAACGTTAGTATAGTTATTTTCAACACACGATGCAGTCGGATGCTCACTTGAGCACGAAAATATTTATAATGCCCACGTCGCGACGGACGGATACTCGAAACACGCCTGTCTGGCGTCAGATCTCCAGATGTAGTGTCGTCACTGACTTTCACTCGGAAGTAGGTCGCCAAAACGAAGTCATTGAGCGACTACTTTCATAGCTCCTTGCGTATCTGCAAGTGTTATACCTTACCAAAAACGTAATAATCATTCACCAAAATGATTCAATAATACAGAATGACGAATTAGAATATTCTGAGTCTTATGAAAGGATAAAAGTGATTAACAAGACCTCCAAAGTCAAAAATGCAATTGAGCGCTACTTCAAAGAGTATAGCTCTCTGCTCCACGTGGTATTCTGGGTATGTTCAAAAGTACTACATCCCATAATAATTATTCCGTCACAAAAATATCACATGAACCATAGCTCAGCGGGTTCAATATATACATAAATTATATATAAACTTTTTAACTGACGGTGGTTTTGGGGTCTAGGGGATGTGAAACGTGAAGATATGTCGAAATTTTCCGGAAGTCGAAACATGGTACCCATTGCAATAGTTAGCTTTCTAGTGAAATCTACCTAAAAGAAGGCTGACCCCTCGCAGAAGGAGGGAATCAGAAAAGCTGAGACCAGGGCCAATTAAGGTGGGAAAGGAAGAGACTCCCTAGGCCTCGAATACCCTAATACCGTCGGGGTCGGAAGAGAACAAGAGTTGACCAAGTGAGGTCGACAGGAAAGAAGACAGAGAGCCCGGCACAAGTAAGTGGAAGCAATGAAGGACAAGAGTTGACCAAGGGAGGTCGACAGGAAAGATGATGATGATAATTGTCGTTTTAAGGGGCCTAACATCGGGGTTATTGGCCCCTAATTGTGTGGGCGATCGTGAAAATGAAATGAAACTATAGCTAAAACTAACTACAAACTTACAAACTAGAAGAGGAATGGAAAACAAAAATAACAATAAGGGAAACAAAAGACAAGAGGAAAGGTAATGCCCTCAACCCTCAAAGAATGAGAATTAAGACAGAAAAGGTAAAGAGGAGAGGGACCACCCCAAAGGCATTAGAAGGAGAAAAACCGGACCCAGCTCAAGAAGCCCTCGGGGCCGCCAACTTTCGAACTCACCGGCCGTGAGCCCTTGAGGGTGAAGCACAATCCAGGGTGCACCATAAGTGGCGGGGCTACACACACCTTGTCTCCTGGAAGGCCTTGTGCAGAAGGCAGGAGGTATCGTGAAAAGAAAACAAGAGGTCTGACCCCTCGCAGAAGGAGGGAATCAGAAAAGATGAGACAAGGGCCAATTAAGGCGGGAAAGTGAAAGACTCCCTAGGCCTTGGATACCATAATACCGTCGGGGTCGGAAGAGAACAAGAGTTGATCAGGGGGATGTTGAGAGGAAATAAGGCAGAGAGAAGCCCGGCACAAGTAAGTGGAAGCAATGCCGGACTCAGCTGGACGCCAACCCACGTTCCACAAATTGTGAGCCCCTGGGGAGGATTCGATTTAATAATTGGTTAATATTTATTGTTAGTATGTCTCAGTGTTTTTGATGTGATGGGAAAAGTGAGATTTTAGCTAGCAGTCAACCATAAGTGTCATGAACTGTGTAAGTAACATGGCTATGCGGTATGCTGACCAACATTTGACCTCCTCGTCACGCTAAGGTTTTCGTAGAGGAAATGGTACGTATGCACGTTTGTCGCCTGGAACAGCTGATATGCATTTCATTTTCATCTGATTAACTTTCAAATTACTCTCACTCAAAGTCCCATGCATAGTTCATTCGACCTCGTTCAAGTACAGTTAAAACATGCAGCGGTACCAGAGCCACGCATGTCAAGTCGGTCAATACGAGAACATCCACCGAACATGTGTGTACTGTATAAACATGATGGTGGGGATACCTGATTTTAAACGGCGAAACATCTAGGTCATCTCATTTGGTGAATGATGCGTGATAGAAGTTGCGCCCCCAGTGTGTTAATCGTGAAGAACAATGACAGCTTCTTGATTCAGACGCTACCGAACTGCCTGGCTAGGTAGAACTCGAACCGAAGATTTTTAAACAAGCAACTGAGGATGATTGTTGTTTTAAGTGGCCTAACATCTGGGTTATCGGCCCCTAATGGTTTCTGTGATATTTAAATATAAAATAAAGGGAAACTATAACTAACTGCTCACTTAGAACTAAAACTAACTTACAAATTAGAAGAGGAAGTGGTGATATGATGATGATAATTGTTGTTTTAAGGGGCCTAACATCTAGGTTATCGGCCCCTGATGGTTTGGGTGATCGTGAAGATGAAAATGAAAAGCGAACTTAAAACTAAAACTAACTACTAACCTACATACTAGAAGAAGAAATGGAAAATTAAAGGAGAATAAGGCAAATAAAGGACAGGAGGAAAAGAAATGCCCTCAACCCTCGAAGAAGGTGGATTGAGGGACTTGGAAGGAAGGAGAGCCATGAAAGGCAGATAGGAAAGTGAAAGAGGAGAGGGTCCGCCCCAAAGGTAAGGGACAAAAAGGGAAAACGGACCCAGCTCAGGAATCCCTCGGGGTCGCCAACTCCCGAACTCACCAGCCGTGAGCCCCTGAGGGTGTAGCATTATCTAGGGTGCACCAAAAGTGGTGGGACTACATACACCCGGCCTCCTTGAGGGCCGTAAGCAGAAGGCAGGAGATAACATGAAAAGAAAAAGAAGGCTGACCCCTCGCAGAAGGAGGGAATCAGAAAAGATGAGACAAGGGCCAATTAAGGCGGGAAAGGAAGTGACTCCCTAGGCCTCGGATACCCTAATACCGTCGGGGTCGGAAGAGAACAAGAGTTGACCAAGTGAGGTCGACAGGAAAGAAGACGGAGAGGAGCCCGGCACAAGTAAGTGGAAGCAATGCCGGACTCAGCTGGGGCCCCGTGGTCGCCAACCCACGCCCACAAGATGTGAGCCCCTGGGGGGAAGAGGAAGTGGAAACAACAACAAAAAGGATCAGGAAAATAAAAGAAAAGAGAAAAGGAAATGTCCTAAATCCTCAAAGAATAAGAATTAAGATGACAATTGTTGTTTTAAGGGGCCTAACATCTAGGTTATCGGCCCCTAATGGTCTGGGTGATAGGCAAAAATGACAATGAAATGGAAATCATAACGAAAATTAAGTGAGACTGAAAATACTCAGATTGAAACGACGTACAAAATGGAGAGCGGTAATACTGACAAACGGGAATTTACAAGAAAATACTCACAAAAGGAATAGATTGAAAAACACGCACAATATGTAGGTTAGGTTCATAATACGTACAAAATGCAATTGCGGTTCAAAATACTTACAAATTCAAGTGAAATTGAAAATACAAAATGCAATTTAGATTGAAAAAGGCCGGTTTGGATTCAAAATACTCACAAAGTGCAATTGAAATTCAAAATACTTACAAAATGTATGATAGATTCAAACTACTCATTGGGATTGACAATACTTACAAAATGAAATTCAGATTGAAAATACTTACAAAATGTAATTTAGATTCTAAATACTCACAAAATGCAATTGAGAATCAAAATAAAAAATGCCCACCATACAAAATGCAAAATACGGTTTAGGTTGAAAATACTTACAAAATGCAATTGAAATTCAAAATACTCACTAAAATGTCCTGCTCCTATATTGAAAGACTTACTAAAAACAATCTAGATCGTCAGTCCTTACAAAATGCAATTGAGGTTGAAAATGCAACTTAGATTGAACATACCTACAAAATGTAGTGTAGATTCAAAAAATTCGCTTAAGGTAATTTGGATATACGGGGAACCAATTAACAAAAACAGTGTGGGAATCTTACAAGAGAAAAGTAAATATACTGAAAAGAAAACAGGAGGTCTCGCTCCTCGAAGAAGGAGGGATCAAGAAAGATGAGACAAGGGCCAATTAAGGCGGGAAAGTGAAAGACCCCCTTGGCCTCCGATACCCTAATACCGTCGGGGTCGGAAAAGAACAAGAGTTGACCAAGGGAGCTCGACAGAAAAGAAGACGGAGAGGAGCCCAGCACAAGTAAGTGGAAGCAATGCCGGACTCAGCTGGGGCTCCGTGGTCGCCAACCCACGTCCCACTAGATGTGAGCCCCTGGGAGGGAATTGGAATTGAAAATGCTTACAAAATGTGGTTGAGATTCAAAATACTCACAAAATGTAATTTGGAGACACGGGGGGCCAAATTAGAAGAAAAAAAAAACAGGACGGGAATCTTTAAGAGAAAAGGAACTACTGTATAATGAAAAGAGGGATCAGGAAATATGAGACAAGGTCCAATGAAAGCGGGAAAGGAAGAGCCTCCCTAGGCCTCGGATACCCTAATACCGTAGGGGTCGGAAGAGAACACGAGTTGACCAAGAGAGGTCGACAGGAAATAAGACGGAGAGGAACCCAGTACAAGTAAGTGGAGGCAATAATGCCGGACTCAGCTGGGGTCCCGTGGTCGCCAACCCACACCCCACTAGATGTGAGCCCCTGGGAGGCTGTGATGTTTTAACACAACCTCCCTGGTGTGAAGGTATTCCTAGATAGAAGGATGCACTTCTCATCATGGTCTTCCAGTGCGGGTAGATAACCGTACCCTTAAGTTATCGAACATCATTTGCGAGCTCGTACCGGAGAATCTTCGGGGTGTGGTTCGCATGTAATAATTTGTGTCCTAATGCAGCCACATGACAGTGCTCGAGGGATCGCCCCACCCATCTTCTTTCCGTCCACCATCGACCGCCTCATTGGACACGCCACCTTCATCTTCGTACAGTGTACCTTGTGATTTCCGGCATTTTAAGAGAGTCATTATAACTGGCGTTCTTAGACACCAAAAGTGTACCTGAAGAGATGATGATGATGATAATTGTTGTTTTAAGGGGCTTAGCATCTACGTTATCGGCCCCTGATGGTTTGGGTGATTGTGAAGATGAAAATGAAATGTAAACTTATAACTAAAACTAACTACTAACTTATATACTAGAAGAAGAAATGGAAAACAAAAGGAGAATAAGGCAAATAAAGGACAGAAGGAAAAGAAATGCCCTCAACCCTCGAAGAATGCGGATTGAGGGACTTGTAAGGAATGAGAGCCATCAAAGGCAGATAGGAAAGTGAAAGAGTAGAGGGTCCGCCCCCACAGGTAAGGGACAAAAGGGGGAAAACCGGACCCAGCTCAGGAATCCCTCGGGGTCGCCAACTCCCGAACTCACCAGCCGTGAGCCCCTGAGGGTGTAGCAATATCCAGGGTGCACCGAAGTCGTGGGGATACATACACCCGGCCTCCTTGAGGACCTTTAATAGAAGGCAGGAGATACAATGAAAAGTTCACAAGAGGTCTGACCCCTCGAAGAATGAGGGATCTGGAAAGATGAGACTAGGGCCAATTAAGTTGGGAAAGGAAGAGACTCCCTAGGCCTCGGATACCCTAATACCGTCGGGGTCGGAAGAGAACAAGAGTTGACCAAGTGAGGTCGACAGGAAAGAAGACGGAGAGGAGCCCGGCACAAGTAAGTGGAAGCAATGCCAGACTCAGCTGGAGCCCCGTGGTCGCCTACCCACGCCCCACTACATGTGAGCCCCTGGGGGGATCTGGGTTAGGCTATCGGCTCCTAATGATTTGGGTGATAGTGAAAATGTAAAAGAAATTATACTCAACATAAAACCAACTACAAACTTACAAACTAGAAAAGGAAATGGGGGAAAATAAAATTTAAAAAATGAGAAGAAGAAGAAGAATATGGGAAACAAAAGACAGGAGGAAAGGAAATGCCCTCAACCCTCGAAGAATGTGAATTAAGAGTCTTAGAAAGAACGGCAGACAGGAAAGGGAAAGAGGAGAAGGACCGTCCCAAAGTCAAAAGAAGTAGGAGACAAACCGGACCCAGCCTAGGAAGCCCTAGGGATCGTGAACTCTCGTACTCACCAGACGTGAGCCCTTGAGAGTGTAGCACAATCCAGGGTGCAGTATAAGTGGTGGGGCTACACACACCCTGCCTCCTTGAGGGCCTTGAGCAGAAGGCAGGAAAAGATAACAAGAGGTCTGACCCCTCGAAGTTTGAGGGATCAGGAAAGATGAGAGAAGGGCCAATTAAGGCGGGAAAGTGAAAGACTCCCGAGGCCTCGGATACCCAATATAGTTGGGGTCGGAAGAAAACAAGAGTTGACCAAGGAGTCGACAAGAAAGAAGATGGACATCAGCCCAGCACAAGTGGAGGCAATGCCAGACTTAGCTGGGAGTCCCGTGGTCGCCAACGCATATCCCACTGGTTGAGAGCCCCGAGGTCGGCGTGAGAGGGGGAAAGAGAAACAAAAGCCAATTGGATATCCTAATACCATCGGGGTCGCTAGAGGACATGAGTTCACCAAGGGAAGTTGACACGTAAGATGACAGGTAGGAGTCCTGCACAAATAAATAGAAGCAATGCTGGGACTCAGCTAGGGTCTCGTGATCGCCAACCCACTTCCCTTAATTCTTGAGCCTCTGTGAAAAGGCTGATGGTGTGTACAACTAAGAATGCCAAGCAGTGGCTCTGATATCCTCTGCTGCGGTGGCCTTGGTCAACCTTGTGGCGCGCCGTGGCCCCCTGTTTTCGGCATGTGTACAATCTACTATATAAAGCTCAAATACCACTCACTCACTGACTGACTCACTCACTCATTCATTCATCACGAAATCTCAGAAACCACTGAACGGATTGGAATGAAATTTGGTATGCAGCTTCCTCAAGGGCCGCAAACGCCCACTGAGAAAGGATTTTTGGGTATTCAGGTTCTAAAGGGGTGTTAAGGGGGTAGACCTGCATTTCATTGAATAGCAATATCTCCCGATTGGTTTCATTGGGGAATGTGATACTCGGCATATAAACTCATCATTAAAAATAAGAAGACACATGTCTGAGGGTTTTTCGATGTGGTGTATATTATGAGGTGGAAGGGGTGAAAAGTGGGGGTTGAAGGATTCCTAACGGAGCGTGTATCTCTTAAACGACATAGGCGAGGAGTTTGGAACTCAGCCGAAAAAAATCAGCATAAAAATAACTAAACAGGTGTTTGACCGTTTTTTCCTAAATCCAGTTTAAGGGGCCCATGGGGAGGGGTGAAATTATGGGGGAGGGGGGGGGGGACGTAATATGTCTGAGTGTAAAATTATACATGGTCTATGTTGTAGACAATAACACATTCCATCTTAATTGTCTCTTGCTATTTCATCATACGACGAATACTTAGGGAGTTATTAATGATTTTGTACTTTTTGGCCGAAATTTTCTAAGTCCAAGGAATGACATAAAAAATGATTCGAATGAAATTTCGAAAAATAGCTTTTTAATACTTTTATTATATTTTTCACGTCTTTTAGGGTCCAAAACCAACATGATATTTTGATGTTTTTTTCGTCCCATGCATTTTTGGTTTCAGGTGATATAATTATTTTCCAGTAGGACCCATGCTTATCTACTATATAAAGCTCAAATACCACTCACTCACTCACTCACTCACTGACTGACTCATTCATTCATCACGAAATCTCAGAAACCACCGAACATATTGGAATGAAATTTGGTATGCATCTTCCTCAAGGGCCGCAAACGCCCACTAAGAAAGGATTTTTGGATATTCAAGTTCTAAAGGGGTGTTAAGGGGGTAGACCTGTATGTCATTGAATAGCAATATCTCCCGATTGGTTTCATTGGGGAATGTGATACTCGGCAAATAAACTCATCATTAAAAATAAGACGACACAAGTCTGAGGGTTTTTCGATGTGGTGTATATTATGAGGTGAAAGAGGTGGAAAGTGGGGGTTGAAGGATTCCTAATGGAGGAATTTGGAACTCAGCGGAAAAAAATCAGCATAAAAAATAAGTAAATAGGTGTTTGACCGTTTTTTCATAAATCCAATTTATGGGGCCCATGAGGAGGGGTGAAATTCTGGGGAAAAAAAAACAGGAAAGAAAGTGTCCTAACTGATTGACTAACTGACTCACTCATCAAACTCAGGGAAAAAACTGCTTAAAAATAAGTTAATCGCTGTTCGACATTTTATTTTTCATAAATCAAATTTAAGGGGTTCGTAGGGAGGGGTGAAATTCTGAAAGAAAAAAAATCAATAGCAATATCTCCCGATTGGTTTCATTGGGGGATGTGATACTCGGCATATAAACTCAATCCAATTTAAGGATCCCATGGGGAGGGGTGAAATTCTGGAAAAAAAAAACCAGGTAACTACAAATATCCAGTAATATCTCTGAGTGTGATATTGTGCATGGCCTATGTTGTAGACAATAACACATTCCATCTTTTTTGTCTCTTGCTATTTTTTCATACGACGTTTAATTAGGGAGTTATTAATGATTTTGTACTTTTTGGCCGAAATTTTTCTCTGAGTGTGATATTGTGCATGGCCTATGTTGTAGACAATAACACATTACATCTTTTTTGTCTCATGCTATTTTTTTCATACGACGTTTAATTAGGGAGTTATTAATGATTTTGTACTTTTTGGCCGAAATTTTTCTCTGAGTGTGGTATTGTACATGGCCTATGTTGTAGACATTAACACATTACATCTTTTTTGTCTCTTGCCATTTTTTCATACGACGTTTAATTAGGGAGTTATTAATGATTTTGTACTTTTTGGCCGAAATTTTTCTCTGAGTGTGGTATTGTACATGGCCTATGTTGTAGACATTAACACATTACATCTTTTTTGTCTCTTGCCATTTTTTCATACGACGTTTAATTAGGGAGTTATTAATGATTTTGTACTTTTTGGCCGAATTTTTTCTCTGAGTGTGATATTGTACATGGCCTATGTTGTAGACATTAACACATTACATCTTTTTTGTCTCTTGCTATTAATGATTTTGTACTTTTTGGCCAAAATTTTTCTATGTCCCACGAATAACTTAAAAATTGATTCGTATGAAATTTCAAAAAATAGTTTTTTTTAATACATTTATTATATTTTTTACGTCTTGTAGGGTCGGAAACCAACATGATATTTTGATGTATTTTTTCGTCCCATGCATTTTTGGTTTCAGGTGATAGAATTATTTTCCATTAGGACCCTTGCTCAACTATATAGCTTTGTTATAGGTTAATTTCCAGTACGATCTGATTATGTATTGTATTATTTATAGAGGGGTTTTGTGGGATTGGAAACAATATGTGATTTTGAGTCTAATTTTATACTCTTCATGCAGTCTGTATCATGTGAGTTACTGTCTCTGTAGGCTTTTTTAAGAAGGTATAGTACCTAATATTTTCCGCTGTGTGCTTTAATTATATTGAAGGGTTTTATTTTTCTTCAATTGAATATTTTCGTTTGCCAGTACTTGACTCTTCTTAGCCGTTTTTGAAAGGAACGAGCAACTTGAATTCACAAGTGAATGCGGCGAATCCTACTGACTTCCAGGGTACTTAATTTTTTTATTTTTCTGCCTTAACTTTACGGTTGTATTGCACAAATGTATTTAATATAACTGATTTTAATCATTCTGCTGTATTTTAGCCTACTTTTCTCATTTTGCAAAAAGGAGGAAAAAGTAGACTTATGTGATCGATCCGGGGAAATGTGTGTCTGTCTGTCCTTCTGTCTGTCTGGCTGTGTGTGTGTCCTCCCGTATCAACTCCTATACGGCTGCAGCTATCGAAACCAAATTTGGTATGTGTAAAGATCTACACCTGAATATCTCACGGCCATATTTGAAATTGACATCAGTGCTACCAACTGCTGAAAAACGCAATTGAAATTTTAGCTCTATGTTGGATATCTCAGAAGTTATGGATGCGAACTCTTCCTAAATTGGCACACAAATAGACGATAACATTCCAGATTAATTTTCAGAAGTTCATACATGTCAGTGTTGCCAACATGATTCTAATTCTGCCGATAGGTCCATAATATAAATGAATGTAACTTTTATACTGTCAATTGAATTTCAACCAAATACCATATGTACTATGTGTACTATAACAGATATGACTGTACGTATTCTAATGAGCCGCCAGGGCTGCCAACTGTTGATAAATGGTCTCTATATATTTTAACATCAATATCAATATATCAGAAAGTATGCAAGCCAACGGCTCTAAACCTTGCACACGTATAGTATCTAAAATTCTACCTTAGTTTGGCGTAACTTATATACATCAGTGCTGCCAACACGATTATATGCCTGTTGATAGGTCCAGTCTTTAAATGCATATAACTTCTATACTAACAAATGGATTTCGACCAAATTTCGTATGTGCCTTGTGTACCATAATAGTTATTACTGTACGTATTCGTAAGAACCAGAAGGACTGCCAACTGATAGTAAGTGCTCTCTCTAATTGTTCAATCCTAATATCAATATATCAGAAAGTATGCAAGCCATCAGCTCTAAACTTTGCACACGTATAGCACCTGACATTCTAGATTAATTTGGAGTAACTAATATACCTCAGTACTGCCAACATGATTCTAAGCTTTCTGATAGTTTAAATTTTAATTTCATGTAACTTCTATACTCACAAATGGATTTATCCAAAATTGGCACTATATTAGATCGTAATATTTGCGTTTATTTCTGAGCATCACATACATGACTTTGTTCCCAACGCGCACTGATAAATCCAATATCAAACACCATGTAACGTCCATACTATCCATTAGACTTCAACTAAATGTTGTATGTGCATTCTATACCTTATGAGATCGAACTAAGAATATATTCAGAGTCGCTAGGGCTGCCAACTGTAGTAAGTTACTCTATTAGGCTTCACTATTTCAGGTGTATTTCAAACTGTAGTACTTTTAAATGTTAGTATTACCAACTTGATTTCGTCATTATTCTAGATAGGTCTATATAGATTGGCATGAATTCTAATATTAAAGAAAAGTAGGCTCTCTAGTTCGTCACGGAACTACTTTTTTTTTTTTTTGAAATGATCATATTAGGACGTTAATCGAGGTGCATATTTAGAGGGGCATATTTAGAGGTGCTCAATATTGTAGAAAATTAATTTACATTCAACCACATAGAAACTGATATTCAATATATGTACGTATTTTTAGCCTACTTTTCACATTTAGCAAAACTGAGGAAAAGGTAGACTTATGAGATCGATCCGGGCAAATGTGTGTCTGTCCTTCTGTCTGTCTGTCCTTCTGTCTGTCTGGCTGTGTGTGTGTCCACCCCTATCAACTCCTAAACGGCTGCAGCAATCGAAACAAAATTTGGTAGGAGTAAAGATCTATACCTGAATATCTCAATGCCGTATTTGAAAATGATGTCAGTGATACCAACTGCTGAAAAATCGCAATTGAAATTTGAGCTCCATGTTTGATACTTTGAAAGGTATGTATGGGACCTATTTTAAAATTGGCACACGTATACACAATATTATTTCAGTTTAATTTCTAGGAGGACATATATGGCAGTGTTGCCAAAATGATTATAAGCCTGCTGATAGGTCCAATTTTTAAATGCATATATCTTCTATACTATCAATTGGACTTCAACCAAATTTCGTATGTGTTATATACCATAACACATTATGTCTATGCGTATTCTTAAGAGCTGATGATGATGATGATGATGATGATAATTGTTGTTTTAAGGGGCCTAACATCTAGGTTATCGGCCCCTGATGGTTTGGGTGATCGTGAAGATGAAAATGAAATGAAATGCGAACTTAAAACTAAAACTAACTACTAACCTACATACTAGAAGAAGAAATGGAAAACTAAAGGAGAATAAGGCAAATAAAGGACAGGAGGAAAAGAAATGCCCTCAACCCTCGAAGAAGGCGGATTGAGGGACTTGGAAGGAATGAGAGCCATGAAAGGCAGATAGGAAAGTGAAAGAGGAGAGGGTCCGCCCCAAAGGTAAGGGACAAAAAGGGAAAACGGACCCAGCTCAGGAATCCCTCGGGGTCGCCAACTCCCGAACTCACCAACCGTGAGCCCCTGAGGGTGTAGCATTATCTAGGGTGCACCAAAAGTGGTGGGGCTACATACACCCGGCCTCCTTGAGGGCCTTAAGCAGAAGGCAGGAGATAACATGAAAAGAAAAAGAAGGCTGACCCCTCGCAGAAGGAGGGAATCAGAAAAGATGAGGCAAGGGCCAATTAAGGCGGGAAAGGAAGAGACTCCCTAGGCCTCGGATACCCTAATACCGTCGGGGTCGGAAGAGAACAAGAGTTGACCAAGGGAGGTCGACAGGAAAGAAGAAAGAGAGGAGCCGGCACAAGTAAGTGGAAGCAATGCCGGACTCAGCTGGGGCCCCGTGGTCGCCAACCCACAACCCACTAGATGTGAGCCCCTGGGGGATTCTTAAGAGCAACCAAGGCTGCCAACTGTTAATAAATGCAGTTTCTATTTTTGTTACCCTAATATCAATAAATCAGAAAGTATGCAAGCCAATAGCCCTAAACTTTCCACACGTACAGTACCTGGCATTCTAGATTAATTTGGAGTAACTAATATACTTCAGTGCTGCCCACCTGATTTTAAAATGCATATAACTTCTAAACTAACTAATGTATTTAATTCAAAATTGGCACAACAATAAATAATATTATTTCAGATTATTTCTGACCGAATACATGCATGACATTGATGTCAACATGATTTTACGCACGCTGTTAGATCCAATGTTTAACTGCATGTAACGTCCATGCAATCCATTGGTCATGAATCAAATTTTGTATTCTATACCTTAAGAGATGGAACTAAGAATATATTCAGTCACCAGGGCTGCCAACTGTAGTGCACGATTAGGCTACATTATGTCATGTATACAGTATTTCGAACTAATTAGAAATTTCGATATTTCCAACTTAATTTCGTCATTATTCTAGACAAATGCATATAGATAATCATTGGCATGAATCTTACATTTTAAGAAAAGTAGGCACTTTAATTCGTCACGGAACTTCTTGTTCTTTCTGTGATTAATAATCGGGTGAGTAAATACCCATATAGTCTACACATCATATTAGTGAAAATGGAAGGAAGTTTGTAATTTGACATGGCCGTTAATCTCTTGAACATGAGGCACGGGACCTCCTCTTTTTGTGTGGATTCTCAACCACAGCACTTGATATTTCAGATGGTAAATCTCACATGCGTTCGATGAGAAGTGAACCCAGTCAGCCTTGGTAAGAGGCAAGAGTCATGACTTCAGCATCACCACGTCACATTCATAATAATAATAATAATAATAATAATAATAATAATAATAATAATAATAATAATAATAATAATGATATTAATCGGAATAGAAAGTCGAATGTTATTGCCAAACACATATAGAACTGAATGGGGAAAAGAATCTATATTTGCAAATATGCGTAATGTTGTAAACTAATTACTGGAGGTATTGCGTTCGTGTAAGTTTCTTAGTTCCAAGAAATTTACAGTTTCTGTGATATATTAATGGGTTAATATATTACATGTTCTGAACAGCAGCGCATCGGAATTTTGGAAAACAGACTGTTTTGCTAGGGGACCTGCTTTATCAAATCTTCCCGCCATGATATACAGTAACTGGCAGTAGGCTAAATGACTTTTCATAATAAAACTCCTGAAAACGGTATTACAGGTAGGCTAGGGGATCTGCGTTAACGAAATTTCCTGTCATGATATAACTGGCAGTAGGCTAGGGGACATGCCTTGACTAAACTCACCCCCCCCCCCCCAATATTATTATAACTAGAAGTATACTAGAGGACCAGCCATGTCCAAACAGACTTAAAACATATCAGTGCGCACATTCCACCCTCAATTGGAAATATATTTTAAAAGTGGGAAAAGAGATGTCAAAAGAGGCAATAACACTATAGAGAATTAAAATTTGGACTCGTAACAAAACATTATCATATATTAAGTAGTGGATTTTTATGGACTTGAGGGAAAGTGCAAAAAAAAGTCCGAAAATTGGACACGCAACAAATGTGCGGGACTTCGTACACTGAAGATACTATAAACTTATAGAAATTTATAACAAAGCAAAACTAAGATTTTATTCAGACCATTAGCATAATTTATATTGGTAGGTGACACCCACGAATCAACTAAAAAATGTACATTAATGGAAAATCTGCATGCAACATATTCGTCTTTATTATTATTACAAAGTCACAGCAAACATAAAAACCGTAAATTCAGAACGATATGTTTTAAACACTTCAACCCATTACTTTCCCTAAAAATACACGGATCGTCAAACGCACCGGGGGCTTGGGGGCGGAGCCCCCAACGAGCAAAGCGAGTCTACTATATAAAGCTCAAATACCACTCACTCACTCACTCACTGACTGACTGACTCATTCATTCATCACGAAATCTCAGAAACCACCGAACATATTGGAATGAAATTTGGTATGCATCTTCCTCAAGGGCCGCAAACGCCCACTAAGAAAGGATTTTTGGATATTCAAGTTCTAAAGGGGTGTTAAGGGGGTAGACCTGTATGTCATTGAATAGCAATATCTCCCGATTGGTTTCATTGGGGAATGTGATACTCGGCATATAAACTCATCATTAAAAATAAGACGACACAAGTCTGAGGGTTTTTCGATGTGGTGTATATTATGAGGTGAAAGAGGTGGAAAGTGGGGGTTGAAGGATTCCTAATGGAGGAATTTGGAACTCAGCGGAAAAAAATCAGCATAAAAAATAAGTAAATAGGTGTTTGACCGTTTTTTCATAAATCCAATTTATGGGGCCCATGAGGAGGGGTGAAATTCTGGGGAAAAAAACAGGAAAGAAAGTGTCCTAACTGATTGACTAACTGACTCACTCATCAAACTCAGGGAAAAAACTGCTTAAAAATAAGTTAATCGCTGTTCGACATTTTATTTTTCATAAATCAAATTTAAGGGGTTCGTAGGGAGGGGTGAAATTCTGAAAGAAAAAAAATCAATAGCAATATATCCCGATTGGTTTCATTGGGGGATGTGATACTCGGCATATAAACTCAATCCAATTTAAGGATCCCATGGGGAGGGGTGAAATTCTGAAAAAAAAAAACAGGTAATATGTAAAATTATGCATGGCCTATGTTGTAGACAATAACACATTACATCTTTTTGGTCTCTTGCTATTTCATCATACGACGAATACTTAATGATTTTGTACTTTTTGGCCGGAATTTTCTGTCCCAGGAATGACATAAAAATTGATTCGAATTAAATTTCAAAAAATAGCTTTTTAATACTTTTATTATATTTTTCAGGTCTTTTAGGGTCCGAAACCAACATGATATGTTGATGATTTTTTTTCGTCCCATGCATTTTTGGTTTCAGGTGATAGAATTATTTTCCTCTAGGACCCATGCTTATCTATCTATATAACTAATGTTATAACGGGATTCTAAATGTAATTGCGGGCGAAGCCGCGAGTAACAGCTAGTCCTATATGAAATATTACCGTATAAAAGATGCTGGAAGTGTCGCCCTTCCTGGGTAATATAGACATTGTGTCTGGTAACCACATTCTGGCTGACAAGAGTAGGTTCTGCCACTATAATGTTTCTGATATTTTATTTTATGTCCTTTATTGAGCACTGAGTCAGTTGTGAAAAACTTATTTTCAATTACGTGAATCTGTGTTAGTGAAGGTGGCACTTCATCAGGAAATTGCTGAAAAAATGCATCACATACCCGCCGAGCCGACTCTCTCGTACTTGAAATAAGTTTTACATACAAAAATACGATGTTGCAATGATAACTGTCTCACCATGTTAGCATCTGAGTTTTAGACTGGCGACTGAACACCTGCACGCTTATTGCACGGTCAAGTATATACTATGCGCGGCTTTCAATACTATAGCAGGGGGCCGGCCGTGGCGCGCAAGAAGCCCCGCCGAATCCACTGCCCCAGCGGATAACAAATCTGCCGCTCGCCGTTCTTACTTTATATGAAAGACCCTGTATACTGTATTAGAAACTTAGGCATTTGAGGGGAATTATGTTAGTTTCATTTGAATCTACTTTTTAGTGTATCCACCAGGGCCTACAGTGTTGTAGACGGACGGTACTATGTAGTCTACTTTATGAGCTGTTTGACATCGCGCGGAGAGTCGCAGCGGGGCGCCAGCAAATTGCGAGGATTGATGCTGGTGCGGTTAGAAATAGTACGACCAGGCTTTCCGCCGGCACCAGCCTGTACTAATAGCCGACAATTAAACATTCGTAAAGAATCCGTTGTTACACAGCGCTTAGAGATAACGTGGTAAACCAGCTCGCTTCATTTTGCAATCCCAGACAGCTCATTGGGTTTGAGGTGTGAATCAATCGAGAGCACTAATGTCGAATGATCATACAACTTTCAGGTTAACTATTGATGATAATAACAATTTTTGTTTTAAGGGGCCTAAAAAGTAGGTTATCGGCCCCTAATGGTTTGGGTGATAGCGAAAATGACAATGAAATGAAAACCACAACGAAAATTAAGTGAGACTGAAAATACTTACAAAATGGAACTGAGATTGAAACAACTCACAAAACGGTGAGTGGTAATACTTACAAAAGGGAATTTAGACGGAAAATACTCACAAAAGGAATAGATTGAAAAATACACACAAAATGTAGTTTAAGTTCAAAATACGTACAAAATGCAATGTAGAGTCGAAATACTCACAAAAGTTCCACCACCTACTGTACATTGCCAATCCTTACAAAATTGAGGTTGAAAATACTTGCAAAATGCAACTTGGTTTGAAAATACCTACAAAATGTACTGCTGATTCAAAATATTTGATAATTTAGATACACGGGGAGCCAATTAACCAAAAGCAGTGCGGGAACCTTGAAGAGGAAAGGAAATAGAATGAAAAGAAATCAAGAGGTCTGACCCCTCGAAGAATGAGGGATCAGGAAAGATCAGACAAGGGTCAATTAAGGCGGGAAATGAACAGACTCCCTAGGCCTCCGATACCCTAATACCGTCGGGGTCGGATAAGAACAAGACTAGACGAAGGGAGGTCGACAGGAAAGAAGACGGAGAGGAGACCGGCACAAGTAAGTGAAAGCAATGCCGGACTCAGTTGGTGTCCCGTGGTCGCCGACCCACGTCCCACTAGACGTAAGCCCCTGGGGGAATGACGAGTTGTGTACAAGACGTTATTATTACCCAGAGGTTGTTTACCGCTTGACGATTCCCTTTGCCCTCGCGATAGGGCACGGAAAAATATCGCTTTCTCTCTTCGCGGCCAAGTACAAAATAACACAGAAATGTTACTCGTTCGACGACGCCCTCGGCAGTTATCCGCAGTCTTCACGGTAGAACACGAAGAAACGTCGCGATTTACGCAATCGGCACCACTCTTTGCCGTTTGGCGAGATTCCCGTTATCCTTGAGGTCGGGCACAGGATAATACCGATTTGTTACGCAATCGGCGCCACTTGCAGTCCGTTTGACAAGAATCCTGTTGTCCTCGTCGTCAGATCCGGAGGAATATCGCGATGTTACGGATCGGCTCCGCTCTCGACCGTTTAATGAGATTCACGTAGTCCTCGTGGTCATACAATGGAAAAATTTCGTTATGCTACCCAATGGGCACGGCACCCAGCCGTTCAACGATATTCCCGCTGTCTTTGAAGAATGGCAATGGCGATCGCAGTTCGAGGTTGGGCATGATGGAGCAGAAGACCTAGCTGTTTCGCTCCTTTAAACTTTCGCCCATTTGAGATAATTTTTATTAAATATTCTATCGTTATACAATATACAGTGTGGTCCACCAGCCCCTTATTTTTTTGGAGGAAGGCAACCCAACTAACGCGTATATCACAGTCATCCTAAAAACATTGGTACCTGCTCCTTTACGTCCATTGTACAACTTGACCGTTGAGTACATCCTCGCGAATATAGTAGAAATCAATAGTGGCAGTGTTCTTTCAGTGACCTCAAATATAATGCATCATTGAAACGATCAGAGCTCCGAATAACACCTTCTTACGTTTGGACAGTGTCTACGAATAGATTCAATACGTGCCAGCAATACACTATGTTTCTCGGTAGCTGTGGTGGCTAAATCATTAATTGCTAGAGTTGAGTCACCGAAGTCGCAATGTAGTAGGTTCGAACCTTGAACCAGTACTTTTTTTTTGCTTAATGTCGTTTATTGCGGATGTACCCGCATATCAATCTGTTCCAACGAGTGATTTTTTATTTGGTCCTCAAAGGACCGTACTTATCCGATGGTACGCAGTCAGATTGGACAACGATGATCAGTAGAACGAAAGCAAGGTATCCTGTATATTCAAGGTAGTAAGTATTCGAAATGTTGACCACCTTTGTTTAAAGGAAAACTCCGACTCACTCAGACGACCCACATAACAAATAGATTTGTTCGTTATGTGGGTAGGCTCACGAATAAATACATCAGACCGAAACTATAATTTCTTTCAACGGCGTCTGTGCGAAAAGCGCTTGCTATACACTTACAGTAATAGTTAGTTAGTGAGGTTTTAAGGGGCGGAACTACGAGTTCATCTGCCCCAAACATACAGTAAATACAGATAATTATAACATTATTGGTTTTACGTCCCTTTTAACTGCTCTGGCTTTTAGATACGCCGGGGTGCCGGAATTGTGCTCCGAAGGGGATCTTTAACGTGCCAGTAAATCTACTGACACGGCTCCCTCGCATTTGCGCACCCTCAAATGCCAGCTGACTGCGCCAGGATACGAACCTGCAACCTTGGGCACAGCAAGCGAGAACGTTACCGCTGAGCCTCGCAGCGAGGCAGTAAACACAGAACGTGTCATATTATTATAAGTATTGAACTATTAAAATTCTAATTATCACGAATAGAGTCGCCTCCGTTGCGTAGTAGTCAGCGTGATTAGCTGCCACCCCGGATGTCCTGGGTTCGATTCCCGGCTCTGCCACGAAATTTGAAAAGTGGTATGAGGACTGGGACGGGGTCTACTCAGCCTCGGGTGGTCCAAATGAGTAGAGGGGGTTCGATTCCCACCTCAGCCATCCTCAAAGTGGTTTTCCGTGCTTTCCCACTTCGCCTTCGGGCAAATGCCAGGATGTTACCTACCATACGGCCACGGCCGCCTCCTTCCCTCTTCCTTACCTATCCCTCCCGATCTTTCCCTCCCTTCCCATCCCTCAAGAGGACCCTGTTCCCTTTGCAGGTGAGGCCGTCTTGGCGAGGTGCTGATCCCACCTCCCCAGTTGTATCCCCCAGACGAGATATTTCAAGCTCCAGGACACTCCCCGTAGAGGCGATAATGATGGGATCCCTCACTGAGTCCGTGGGGAAACTTAACCTGGAGGATAAAATCGACTAAAAAAATAATAATTATAACGAATAGTATCCATTCATGGTTTTGAACAGTATTTAGGGAAAATAACCATTTAAATGAGACAAGAAAATAATTTTCCCTATCGTCTTCGTAGATAATGTGAACAAAACCAAGTTGAAATCTTGCTGTACGAGGTATGGAGGGTATAATAAAATAGTTAAAAAGAATTTTAAAAAATCTTCCGTTGGATAGTCTTGAACCCGGGATCTTCGAAAGAGCG
This sequence comes from Meconema thalassinum, assembly GCA_946902985.2. NCBI lineage: Eukaryota > Metazoa > Arthropoda > Insecta > Orthoptera > Tettigoniidae > Meconema > Meconema thalassinum. Next base: position 513,464,869 of record OX336392.1, on the reverse strand, counting down.
AGAGGGCGCAATAACACTTGCACACATTTCCAACACACTCTGGAGGTTTGTGTTGCGCTTCTTATTAACGCGTTTGGTAAAATATTCAATTATTACAGTTAGATCTTAAATATTGGTGGGAATGCATTCATTCAGTACCTGGCATGTTTTCTAATTTACTTAAAGCAAGTTCCGCGACCGTTTTGCGTTAATAAGACGAAAGAACTGCCCTCAAACGACAGCCCTTCGGTTTTATTTCATACAACTTAGCGTACAAATGCTAGCGTGTGATACACTTCGGTCATACTAGCAGGTGTACTGACGAAGAGAACAGAGTCATACAGGATTTTGTACCAGCGATCACAGCAGCTTCCTTGCCTGCGAATGTCGTGTGATACGGGCCTAAAGATATGATAAGACTTTTTTAAAATTTAAAACAAGATGTTCGGTAAAGAACGTATAGCCTACTTTCTCCTAAATGCATGGGCATTGTTATAACCCTTTGTCCTTTTCAACGAGTATAATTGAATATTGGATGTAGTAGCTTCTTGAAATACAACGTGCTATACGGATATAAAACATGACACTGTGGTGCCCTTTGCTCTCTAAAAAAATTCATTCAATTCGGTTTCACCGTGTTTGAATTGATAAGGGGAATCGATTTGCACACATACATAGCCGCTATCTGCAAACTATTGGGCTGATGACCCTGTAGTTCAGTCAAAATATGCTTCCCACAAAAAGGTATGTTGTTGAAAAATTTGGTTGAGATCAAATGATTAGGTTGGTCGTAATTTGATTTAAGCTTTTAACATTTGGGTGGCCACCATTCCGTTTCCGTCAAGATGGCGGCGATATAAAACATGATACTGAGGTGGCCTTTGCTAGTGCTACCTCTGTACCAAACGTCGTTCTATTAGGTTTCACCGTGTTTGAAAAGATAGGGGGAATCGATTTGCACACATACATGGCCGCTATCCACACATTATTGGCCTGATGACTGTGTAGTGTGGTCAAAATATTTTCTATACATAAAGGTATGTTGTTGCAAAATTTGGTAGAGATCAGATTATTAGGTAGGTCGTAATTTGATTCAAGCTTTTAATATTAGGATGGCTGCCATTACGTTTTCGTCAAGATGGCGGCGATAAAAACATGACACTGAGGTGGCCTTTGCTAGTGCTACCTCTGTACCAAATTTCGTTCCATTCGGTTTCACCGTGTTTGAAAAGATAGAGGGAATCGATTTGCACACATACATGGCCGCTATCCGCACATTATTCGCTTGATGACCTTGCAGTGTGGTCAAAAGATTCTCTATACATAGAGGTATGTTGTTGCAAAATTTGGTAGAGACCAGATTATTAGGTTGGTCGTAATTTGTTTCAAGCTTTTAACATCAGGATGGCCGCCATTACGTTTTCGTTAAGATGGCGGCGATATAAAACATGACACTGGAGTGCCCTTTGCTATTGCTACCTCTGTACCAAATTTCGTTCAATTTAGTTTCACTGTGTTTGAATTGATAGGGGGAATCGATTTGCACACATACATGGCCGCGATATGCAAACTGTTGGGCTGATGATCTTGTAGTTTGGTCAAAATATGCTTCCCACATAAAGGTATGTTGTTGCAAAATTTGGTAGAGATCAGATTATTAGGTTGGTCGTAATTTATTTAAGCTTTTAACATTTTGGAGGCCACCATTACTTTTTCGTCAAGATGGTGGCGATATAAAACATGACACTGAGGTGTCCTTTGCTAGTGCTACCTCTGTACCAAATATCGTTCTATTCGGTTTCACCGTGTTTGAATTGATAGGGGGAATCAATTTGCACACATACATGGCCGCCATCTGCAAACTATTGGGCTGATTACCTTGTAGTTAAGTCAAAAGACGCTCGCCATACAAATACATGTTGTTGAAAAATTTGGTAGAGATCTGATGATTAGGTTATTCGTAATTTGATTTAAGCTTTGAACATTTGGGTGGCCGCCATTAGGTTTCCGTCAAGATGGCGGCAATATAAAACATGACACTAAGGTGCCCTTTGCTAGTTCTACCTCTGTACCAAATTTCGTTCAATTCAGTTTCACCGTGTTCGAATTGATAGGAGGGGGGCAGACATTCAGAGTACACACACTCACACACACACAGACACACAGTCACACACAGACACACAATTTTTGGCCCTGTGTAGATCTCATAAGTCTACTTTCATTTTTTGCAAAAATCGAAAGTATGCTAATAATACCATGGGAATTTCTGAGGAATACGTATACTTCGATGCAAGCACTGACGATCAGAATAACCTTCGATATATTGTTGTTTTGTTTCATTTGAGGTACTAGAACATCGCGGTCATTTATGCCCCGTTTACTTGTGGTGTGTGTAGAATTTGTCTGATAACCTGAATTATTGCGGGCTTGTAATGATGTGTGTATTTGCAATTAAGGATTGGGAAGGAGGCGGCCGTGGCCTTAAGATAGAATTCGTCCCGGAATTTGGCCGGAGTAGAAGTGGGAAACCACGGAAAACCATTTCCAGTGTGGCTGAGGTAAGAATCGAACCCACTTTTTCTCATATTTGCTTCACGAGGCTACGTGTACCTAATTTCAGCCCTCAGACAAGTATTAAATTTCTTGGCAGAACTGGGAATCGAACCCGGACCTCCGGAGCAACACTTCGATATGTTAATATTCATGCCAGTTTTTTAATTTTCTGCCATTACAGGTCACGTGGCATAACGTACCATTTCGATCCTATTCTCTTTATAAATCATCAAAATTCAACGTACTCTTCACAAAAATTCGTCTTAAGGCAATAAATGTGACAATGTAGTTACATCCCGACTAAAATGGAATGTGGGCATTTGTTCAAAAAAGTATGCCTACTACTGGATTCGAAGCAGCATTCTACCCGCTCGCGCCCACCACTTACGGTCAGGCTTTAACCCTATCAGCCACCAACACATGATAGAAACTGCACGCTAAACGTGCTGTAGTTACTGTAGCCGTCCCAACTCAAACGTTTAAGTCCATCTCAAAGTCTTCAATCACGGTTTATGGTGTTGATTTATCTTTCTACTATTACAGATCACGTGGCGTAAGCTATTAATTCGATCGTATTACGTGTATGTGTGTTATTTCAAGAAGCAGGAAGTCATATGTTAGTAGAATGGGCCATAGTATTTGGCGGGGAAAAGTTTAAGGTCGGTTTTTCTTTGCTAGACCCATGACCCAATTTTCTGTCACACAGTCAGAGCGCAGAGCAATATCGACCATCGGGAGAAATGCGATATTAGTTGGGTTTCATAAAACTAAATAATAAGGGGCGGGTGGACCACACTGTATATATATACGCGTATATTTCACGAGCTAATTATTATATTTTGACGATCATTGTTTTCTTTTTATTAACTCGTTTTTCTGTTATTTTGATTGTTTTCGGAAGGTATTCACCGTGATACCCCACAGTCGGGGTTATTCTTAATTGATACTTCCTCTGTTAAGAATGCATTCTGCATCTGGTGGTATAACCTACTCATTTCATCCTATTCATTTCTTGACCGTAAAGCCCGCATCACACGACACTCGCTGGCACAGAAGCAGCAACGATGACTGCCAGCTCCTGGCAAGTTTCCTACCTCGGTCGCCAGTATGGGAGTTATGTATCCCGTCCAGGGTCGAAGCCCAGACTCCATTCTAAACTAAAGGTTATGGTCATTCTTCCTATAGAAGGAACACCATTGCCCAATGTATTTCTCAATATGCTATTATCAACGTGTTAACTGGAACAATGCTCATTCTAGGAAACAAGGAAATGCTTCCTTCACAAACATGTTATCTTCAACACATGTGGTTTACTATCTGTAGATTATTATTTATCAAATACTTCCTAGAAGGACTAAGGAAATGGCCCTGTACATTTCCTCATATGATTACTTAATCTGTTATTTCCAGATGTATTAACAGCAACAGCTATGAGTGATCAAATTCACGGAACTGTTATCAAAGACATGAGTCCATATCCTGTAAGATATATATTTCCACATACATGTTATCTAGTACGCCCCTCCACTGTGACACACTTTGTTATGAAGGGATTTTGTATAAAAGACCTGGGCTGAGAAGCAAAGGTCCTCTTCCAACAGCAGCAACTAAACAGGTTGTCTGACTGGTGTTCACTTGTATATATTGGATCGTCAAAGATTAATAAATACTTCTACAAACTAACCAACGAGTTCTCATTCATAGAAAGCAGATACTACTCATCAGAAGTAAGAACCACGAGACCTACTGACTTAGCAGTAGCGACAACTTCTTAGTACATCACTAAAGAAGACTGTTAAGCGACAAACTTAACTGGGGGCCCAGTCCGTGATAGGTAACGATTATCCTTGCCAGATAATCTACGAGTAAGTTAGTACAGTGTTCTGACAAACCTCACAAGGAGGCCTTTCGTCACTATACTAGCGACACCAAGGTACCTATCTTCAGTACTAGATGCAGTCATCGTTTCTATGAATCAGCCAGCAAGCCAGGAGTGGTACTGACAACCTCACACGGAGGCATTTCGTCCACAAACGACTTCGCCAGCTTGAAGGAAGCAAGTTAGAAGTGGAACTGACAACGTACCAAGATACGCCTTTCATCCACAACCAACTTTGTTAACTTAACGGAAGGAAGGAAGTTAGCTGACAACGTTCCAAGCAACGCCTTTCGCAACAACCGACCGCCATCGCCGTACGTGCCGACAACGCTCCAGAAGCGCTTTCCGACCACACGACGACACAAGAGAACCAACCGACTCCGCAGTTCCAAGAGGATGCAGCCAGCACTGATCATCTTTTCTTGTCTGTAAGTCAAACTCCAAATAATACCTTATTTGTGAACTAGAGTATTATTAGTAAAGCATGGTTCAATATTTCAAGTAACAAATTGGGAGAGCAACAACAATAATAATAATAAAACCTAAATAATACATTCTTTCCCTTTCAAACGAAAACAAATTACTTCTTCTTCTTCTACCTTATCCGATACGGACGTTGGCTACCACCATGGCTAACACCTTCTTATCCTGTGCAATCCTGAAGAGTTCCGTGGAAGACAGCCCAAACCACGTTTTTAAATTATCCATTCAAGTTATTCGTCTCCTTCCTGGTCCACGCCGTCCTTCAATTTTACCCTGAAGTATAACTTGGAGCAGACGGTATTTTGGATTCCTCATCATGTGTCCCAAGTATTCCAATTTCCTCTTCTTAATTGTGTTTAACAGCTCAGGTTGGCTGCTCACACGCTGAAGAACCTCGGCATTACTCACATGTTCTGTCCACGAAATTTTAAGAATCCGCCGGTATATCCACATTTCAAAAGCTCGAATCTTCTTTTCTGTAGCTACGGACAAGGTCCAAGCTTCAACACCATAAAGAAGGGTGGAGACAACATAACACTTCACAATTCTTTTCTTAAGCGGCATACTGAGATCTCGACAGCATAGTAGTTGTTTCATTGTCATAAAGATGGATCTAGCCTTCTCTATACGGCATCTTATTTCAACCGAAGGATCCCAATTCTCATTAATATTCTGTCCTAAATAAACCAAACTCTTGACTCGCTCAATCTGATGTCCATCGACTAAAAGGACTTGTGACAATGCTGGTTTTCGCGATATTATCATATATTTTGTTTTCTTAATGTTGAGGTCAAGGCCATATTGTTTACTCTTTTGATACACCATAGTAACAATCTCTTTAAGTCCTTCGAAACTATTTGCAATCAATACAGTATCATCTGCGTACCGTATATTATTAATATAATTACCATTGACCTTAATACCTTGTTGAATGCCATCAAGTGCCTCGGAGAAAATCTGTTCTGCATAGATATTATAAAGAAGTGGTGAAAGAATGCATCCTTGTCTCACACCACGCATTATTTCCACTGATCTCGATATATGTCCATCAATTCTGATACTAGCCTTTTGACCCCAGTATAAATTAATGATATTCCGAATGTCTTTCTCATCTATTCCTGAGTTCTTGAGTGCATTATACAACTTATCATGCTGACAACGGTCAAAGGCTTTTGCATAGTCCAGAAAACATGCATATACATCCTGATTCACCTCACGGCATCTCTGGAAAAGAACTTGAAGCGCAAATAATGCCTCACGAGTTCCTAGACCGTTGCGGAACCCAAACTGCGTGTCACTGATATTCATCTCGCATTTCCTGTATATGCGATTATGGATAACTTTGAGAAATATCTTGAGCACATGACTCATAAGACTGATTGTCCTGAAGTCACTACATGACTTAGCCATCGGTTTATTCGGAAGAGCAATAAATGTAGACAAGAGCCAGTCTTCTGGTAATATGCCCGTGTCGTATATCTTGTTATATAAATTAGTGAGCGTCACAATGCTATCATCATCCAAGATCTTCAATAATTCCACTGGAATGTCATCTTGACCAGGAGCCTTACCATTTTTCGCTATCCTAATCGCATATTTCACTTCATCCATGGTGATCATGGGTCCAACAACTGAAGGAATTTCGGGTCGGGAAGGACGATGATCATCATTAAAAAGCTCTTGTATATATTTCTCCCAAACCTGTAATTTTTCTTCAACTTCAAATACCGTGTTACCTTGACTATCAACCAAGTTGACTGTGTTTCTTTTCCTGTGTCTACCTGAAACTTCTTTGATTTTCTTATGGACCTGGAAAGTATCATATTTACTATTAAGTTCTTCAATTTCTTTGCACCTATCTGACATCCAAACTTCCTTGGCTTGTCTGATCTTATTCTTTATCAATCTATGAATAAACCAATATTCTTCATTATCTCTTCCTTTGACTTCTCTTCGTTTATCCATTAGATTCAATATTTCGTCCGTCATCCATGCCTTCCTTTTTTTATGTTGTCTCTTGTTCTTAAGAAAATGATCTCCAACCCTCTTCAATGAGGTTTTAAAAGTGTCCCAAAGTTCCAAGGGCTGCATGTCATTTGAATTCAACGTCTTAAGATCAGTGGCAAGAGCAGCAGCCACCTGTGACCTTGTATTTATTTCCCGAAGGGCATCAGTATCATATTTATTTTGTGTTGTTTTTATCGGAATCTTGTTAAGCCGGACACAAATTTTGCTAATGAGAGGATTGTGGTCAGAAGGAACATCTGCTCCTGGATAGGTTTTTGCAAAAATCACGCTGTTTCTAAATCTGTTTTTAATTAGAATGAAATCAATTTGATTTCTTATTATGTTGTCTGGACTATCAGCAGGTGCTTTCCACGTATAAAGTCTCCTGGCAGGAAGCTTAAACCAAGTATTAGCAATGACAAAGTTCTCCTCTCTACAAAACTGCACTAAACGATCCCCTCTGTTGTTTCTTTGTCCGAGACCCCACTGGCCCACAATGTGTTCTTCAGGACCTTTCCCAACCTAAAATCTCCCATAACTAGGGTTACATCATGTTCTTTGGTGTATTTGAGGACGGTCTGAATTTGGGCATAGAATTCCTCAACATCTTCCTCGCTTTTGTCACTAGTAGGGGCATACACTTGAATGAGATTAATGTGGAAAGGTTTACCACGTAACTTTAACATCATTATTCTACTGGAGAATGGTATACAACTGATAACAGCAGACTGCAAACTTTTGTCCACTATAAAACCCACTCCATGCAAATGCCTGGCATCATTATTACCACTGTAGTATATCATGCAATCCTCCACATTACAATCTCCTGTCCCCGGCCATCTCATCTCACTTATACCCATTATGGACACATTCATCCTCTTCATCTCATGAATTGTATTGTGAATCTTTCCTGCTTCAAACATACTCCGTACATTCCACGTTCCTATCTTCAGGGCTGACCGGGAGATTCTTCGCACCCTCTGACCACTTAAGGTCTGCCCGGGACTAAGGGCCAATGTAATTGGGTTTTCAGCCATGAAGATTATCCTGGGGAAAAATAATTGAGGTGGTTTCCCGGTGCCTTCCTCAATGCGCAGTAACCACATCACATTCCAACATCCAAGGATGCCATGATATGATGCAGCTGTTTGCTGATGCAAGGTCGACATATCGATCTTGTATCAACAATAATGATATAGCTGCTGCCACTATATCATGTCCTCAGTTGATCCGCGGGTGCAAGCACCACTCTCAACAAGAGCCCCTATCAGCCATTGGGACGCGCCGTGTCGGGGTTGAGGACTTCCCCGCCCAGATCCGTCTTCCACAGAGTACAGAAAAGCCCTTACTCAGTTCAGAGCTCCTCCCCCATGGAAGCTGCACCTGGCAAACAAATTACAGTTAACTTTAACTAGTAGAGTTTGCCTTGTCATTTCGATTTGAATTAAAATTAATAAACTTAAAACAAACAATAAATACATAATAATAAATATTTGTACTTTCAAGAGGAAATAATTTAGTGGGTTCTAATTAGCAGACCTTACACTCTTTATTTACTTTTGAATTAATATTGTAACTAAACAATTAAAACAAAACAAATAATAATAAAGTTATATCATTTCCTAACAAAAGTGAGTTAGTGCAGCCCATACTGGTCTTTCGCTTGTCACTATTAAAGGAATTAATAAAATAATTAAATATTTATTATCATCATCAATCATCATCCTCATTTCAGAAGACATATAATTAATTTTATCATTTTACTAGTTCATATTGTGGAGAATCTAAACGAGATATCCACATATCATTAATTTTAGATTAATAATAATAATAACTTATTTCCTTTATTGTGAAAACCTAACCGGGGCTCTTTCACATATATTTTGATTAATAATAATAATAATAATAATAATAAGTTATTTCTTTTATTGTGAAAACCTAACCGGGGCTCTTTCACATATATTTTGATTATTAATAATAATAATAAGTTATTTCCTTTATTGTGAAAACCTAACCGGGGCTCTTTCACATATATTTTGATTAATATTAACACTTATAAGTAAATAATTAACTTTTAAAAGTAACCACTGTTACAAAATTTAATCTAGCAAATTAAATATTTATTATAAACAATTTTGAAAACCGTCTTTATAAATTCAAACAAGATGCCTGAAACCGAGTTACTTTCAAAATTCGAATATGCTCAGATACAGCTTTTGCCTGAATTTAACGGCACTAATTCTTGCAGTCTTGACTATTTCTTGGCAAGAACAGAATCGTTTCTAAACACTCATAAGAGAATAGCGTCAGCTACAAACTCAGTATTAATAAATGACTTCCTATTTAACGTCATAAAGTCAAGACTAAAAGGTGAAGCATGTAGCATTCTTGACTTAGAAGCCAACAGTACTTATGAAAAATTTAAAGATAAACTCATAAGAAAATACGGTAACGTCAAAGACGAGAGACTTCTCATCCAGGAGATCTCTAATTGCTACCAGAAAAGAAACGAATCATACAATGACTATCATGATAAATTAGAAGGATTGACTTTGCAATGCAAAAGCTTATGCAAACTCAATTACCAAAATCAAATTTTGGAATTGAAATTAAGAGAACTTGAAGAGTTAAGCCTAAATACATTTAAAGCAGGAGTTTTGGAACCCTACCGTTCATACTTAAGATATGCACAGATTACAGACCTGAATCATTGCCTCAGGTTATGCAGGTCTTATGATAACGATCGCGCCCATGAAGATTACATGGACCAACTAAGAGGAAAACTACCTCCTAGCAAGTTTCCAACAGCTCGACCACTAGGCCACTCAGTACACAATCCATTCTCGAATTTTAACCCAGCTCCACCAAGGAACCCATTCAACCAACCTTTCATGCAAAATCAAACCCACAGACCCTTCTTTAAAGATAAACCACAACCAATTTTCGGACATGCTCAAGCTCCGAACACTCAGCCTTTCAAGCCACCAAACTCCATGAATCGTCCTTACCCAACTCCCAATAATATTGGCCGACGTTTCACACCCACTAACCAGCAAAGATTTCCACAGCCGATGTCAGGTGTTTCAACCATTAGAGGTAATCTGAATGCTCACTTAGAACCTTCAGAAGACATCGAACAGGAAGCTTTAGGTCCCATACATCAATCACTAGAGTATGTAGATGAGTACAACATACAAAACTACCCACAAGAGTACGATACTCAGTACTATGAACATGAGTACGATACAGAGGAACAGTCTCAGGATTTTCGCTTGGCCCAGCCATCAAAATCGAAGACTTAAATAATTTAGGTAGCGCAGATTTCGCTCAATTAGACGCAAAGATTGACTACGCCTCGAACCTAGTCACTCGCAACAGCACAGACATACCGTTTCACTTTCATTCTTCACATAATCAAGTGAATCAATTTCAACCCACAGTAGATACAGCTAACACTGCGATTCCCGTCAATATCGAAAAAGAAGAAGAGTATGTTCTGAATTTTAAATATGGTGAAATGTATCTCTTAGATGCCAAAACTCACCAAGCCATACAGCCCACAGAGAGACAACTAAAACACGAGTTTAAGGAACCAATTTTAGTTGAGCCAATGGAAATAAATTCCATTACATACGGTAACATTCAAGAATATCCCCACACAAAACCAGGAGAGTCTGATTACGTCAAAGACAAAACTAACTATGTCGCAGACGCACTCTCTAGAGTAGAGATTAACATGGCTGATGAAGCAGCTTCAATCATTGCCATCCCCGGAGATGACACCTACCAAAATGATATGGATAATGAAACTGTCCATTCAAACCAAGCAGACCCCATATTCACATTGAAAATATCTGAACGGAACTTAAACCAAAACCGCAATCAGATTATTGTAAAATATGGTAATTATCCCAAGGTACTTAAACAAAACCTGTTTAAAAAATGTACCAGACACATAATGATTGTCACAAAGAAGAATCTTCAGGAAGATTTAGCAAATCACCTCCTCAAAATAATAGTAACCTCAAACAAGTACGCTACTTATTTTGACGGTATCACTCTCGAGATCCCATTCATCAGGGCATGCCAGAAGCTATTTACTTCTGAACTAATCATTATCAGGTCATCCAAATTCTTGGAAGACATTGAAAGCCCCGAAACTCAGAGACAGCTGATTTCACACTATCATTCTGAAAACCACAATGGTATAGTAGAAACTTACGAACATCTTAAGACCAAATATTACTGGCCTCATTTAAGAGAACAAATTAGGACAATCATCAATCAATGTAACTTCTGTCAAAGAAACAAATACGAGAGACACCCTAACGAGGTATCGAACCAAGGTCCTATCACCGCCGATCACCCTTTCTCTCAAATTCACATCGACACGTTTCACTTCGAGCAAAGTCGCATATTAACTATAATTGACATTTTCTCAAAGTATGGACAAGCCTACATTTTACCAAATGGTACAGGTCTGGCCACACTAAGCCAATTACAAGTTTACTTTTCCCACCATGGATTCCCAAGGAAAATCACACATGACCAAGGAGGAGAGTTCGAAAACAATGTCATAAAAGAATATTGTAAAGCCACGAACATCGAATATCACGCTACTACCCCTTTGAATTCTTCATCTAATTCTCCAGTAGAAAGACTGAATTCGACCCTTCTAGAGAAACTTCGTATCTCCAGAGATCACGATAAGTTCACTCCTCTCTCAGAGCTCGTGACCACCATAATCACGAATTACAATTCTTCAATCCATTCCACTACTAAACAACCTCCTTTCAACGTTCTATACGGACCCTACTATAAGGCTTTAGACCACGTCTTCTCGCCATGTCCCAAAATCAATGAATACATTGAAAGACAAGGGAATCAGTTGAAAATTGTAAAAGAGAGTCATACTAAACCAAACACCGACACTTTCAATCATAATTACCAAGTTAATGAAACTGTCTACGTATTAGATCCCCTCACCAGAAACAAGAAATCAAAAAACCTGTACAACGAAGGTATCATTACCAAAATTGAAGAAAACAGGGTATACTGTAAAATGAGAAACGGTAAAACTCATGTAAGGAATTTTCGGGACATTAAACCAAAAAGAAAATTTCTTATTCCAGATTCCTCCCTGGATATGGCACCATCATCACACAGCCCATCCAGACAAAGGGTTTCTATGCCGACTCATTAGGACCAGCCTTAATAATTAACGATTATCACCGGTTCATGTTTCATTTCAATTTAACGAGTTTAAAAGAATCTTATAATAATATTCAAGACACTATCTCAAGTCTCATATCACGAAGCAATAATACTTTTCCTTATCTAATATCAGAATTAAGAGAATCAATTAAAGAAACAAAAAGGAATTAAATAAGTTACTACCTGCTACACCTAGAAGTAAGAGAGGTCTTATAAATGGTTTAGGTAGTATAATTAAATTCATATCAGGTAATCTAGACCAAGATGACCTAGACAACCTACAAGAACAATTAGAAGCATTAAAACAAAGTAACGCCAAAGAAATTAAACATATTAATAAATTAATATCATTCAGTAACTCCATTGCTCAAAAGTTCTATAATGAAATGAACCATGTAAACTATAATATGAAGGTAATTAAAGGTATTTTACAAGAAGAAGTCTTCAAGATTAACCTTCTGGAACATCAACAATATGTGCTCTTGTGTACGAACAAATTAGATAAAATCATACAAGTGATGCAAGATACTATTAGCTTGTCATTTAATGAAATGACAAATATCAAGATGTTCTCCCAAAAAGATTTAACAAATGTTGTAAAACATTTACAACTAATCTACCCAACAAAAACTATAATTCATACTGACCAGTATCATCAATTTGAGAACCTTAAACTGTCAAAAACGCAAGTTCTCATGATGAACGAAGAAATGGTTGTAATATTATATATGCCAATCACTGATGCTAAAACTTATACATTGTATAAAATTTCTCCTGTACCTAGCAATAATCTAATATTAATCCCTCCGGAAAAATATTACTTGCAAGGACCTACCTTAAGATGGTCTAACGCACCTTGTATAAAAATTACTCAATATTACGCATGTATACTCTTTAATACTAGAATAACTTCATGTAATTTAACGGACACTACCAGATGTCAATTTGCCACTGTCAAAAACGAGGTACAACTATTTCAACCACTAAATAAGAAGCATAGCCTTTTCTCTAGTAAAAATCCTCAAATAATCTTGCAAACCTGCCCAGAATCTCAGAGAACTATAAAATTAGCAGGATCATATGTTATCTACTCAAATGAGTCTTGCCCTATTACAAGTATGGGCATAACTTTGCAACAGCAACCTACAAATTATGTGCACCTGTTTCCACTCCTGTCAACTCCACATGATCCATACGTTGAAACCGAAATAAATTTCCATTCATCCCACCTCGATGTGAAAGGAATGAAGTTATATTTAAAACCCATTCCAGAATACAATACTAAAATGAAAACTTTTGTGTCTGTGAACACAAGTATTATAATACTTATTTTCTGTGTTATTATGTTAATATTTAGAACAAGAATATATCAAGGTATTAAATCTGCAAAGAATAGATTTAAGAAAATTGTTATCGAGGACGATAACGAGCAACAAAGGGTGGAGGAGTTATGTATCCCGTCCAGGGTCGAACCCCAGACTCCATTCTAAACTAAAGGTTATGGTCATTCTTCCTATAGAAGGAACACCATTGCCCAATGTATTTCTCAATATGCTATTATCAACGTGTTAACTGGAACAATGCTCATTCTAGGAAACAAGGAAATGCTTCCTTCACAAACATGTTATCTTCAACACATGTGGTTTACTATCTGTAGATTATTATTTATCAAATACTTCCTAGAAGGACTAAGGAAATGGCCCTGTACATTTCCTCATATGATTACTTAATCTGTTATTTCCAGATGTATTAACAGCAACAGCTATGAGTGATCAAATTCACGGAACTGTTATCAAAGACATGAGTCCATATCCTGTAAGATATATATTTCCACATACATGTTATCTAGTACGCCCCTCCACTGTGACGCACTTTGTTATGAAGGGATTTTGTATAAAAGACCTGGGCTGAGAAGCAAAGGTCCTCTTCCAACAGCAGCAACTAAACAGGTTGTCTGACTGGTGTTCACTTGTATATATTGGATCGTCAAAGATTAATAAATACTTCTACAAACTAACCAACGAGTTCTCATTCATAGAAAGCTGATACTACTCATCAGAAGTAAGAACCACGAGACCTACTGACTTAGCAGTAGCGACAACTTCTTAGTACATCACTAAAGAAGACTGTTAAGCGACAAACTTAACTTGGGTACTTGCTTGTGTAACTGAAATATTGATGATGATAATTGTTGTTTCAAGGGGCCTAATATCTAGGTTATCGGCCCCTAACGGTCTGGGTGATAGCGAAAATGACAATGAACTGGAAACTATAACGAAAACTAAGTGAGACTGAAAAAAAAATATAACATGGAACTCAGATTGAAACGACTAACAAAAAGAATAGATTGAAAAATACGCACAAAACGTAGCCTAGGTTCAAAATACATACAAAAGGCAATGCAGCGTCGAAATACTTAAAAACTTCAATTGAAATTCAAAATACTTACAAAATGCAAATGAGATTGAAAAAATACGTACAAAATGCAATTGCGGTTCAAAATACTTAAAAAATGCAATTGAAATTGAAAATACACAATGCAAGTTAGATTGAAAAAGGCCGGTTCAGATTGAAATTCAAAATATTCACAAAAGTTCCACCACCTACATTGAAAGACTTACTAAAAAGCAATTTAGTGTCAATCCTTACAAAATGCAATTGAGGTTGAAAATACTCGCAAAATGGAATTTAGATCGAAAAGACTTACAAAATGCAACTTAGATCGAAAGTACCCACAAAAAATTCGCTTAAGGTAATTTAGATACATGGGGAGCCAATTAACAAAAACAGTGCGGGAAATAGAATGGACAGAAAACAAGAGGTCTGATCCCTCTAAGAAGGAGGGATCAGGAAATATGAGACAAGGGCCAATTAAGGCGGTAAAGTGAAAGACTCCCTAGGCCTCGGATACCCTAAACCGTGGGGGTCGGAAAAGAACAAGAGTTGACAAAGGGAGGTCGACAGTAAAGAAGACGGAGAGGAGTCCAGCACAAGTAAGTGGCAGCAATGCCCGACTCAGCTGGGGTCCCGTGGTCGCCAACCCTCGTCCCACTAGATGTAAGCCCCTGGGGGGAGCTAAAACGTATCACTTGTTACAATAGGTGAGTACACGGAAGATTCCATAGCACGAACATCTGTTCAAACATGGGGGAACTTGATCGCAGGAGATTGATTCTCGGTAATATTCAGACAACTAGAAGGAGGAAGAAGAGAAAACCACGTACGATTTGGAGAAGGGAGTGGCTTGAAAGAAGAGTCGGCTTCAGTGGCGTAGTTGCTAGCATGCTGAGCTTCCATACCCAAGGTCGCGGGTTCAAACCCAGCCAAAGTCGTTGGATTTTTAAGAGCGTTAAAATCCCTCAGTATGCCTTCCTTCGGAGGGGAAGTAAAGCCGGCGGGCACATGTAATAGATTTATGGCATGTAAAATAACCTTCCACTAACTACGCTTGTGTGAAGCCAAAATTTGTAGGTTAGAATTGTTAACGTTCTGTTAGTTCCAGCGTTCGTCACCAGGCGCTGGTTGCGATGGCAACTAATAGTAGCCAACTTCTCAGCTAGGTGTCGTGGACGGTAGCATTTCGTAGCGAAAGTAGGAACTACTTGAAATTATCGTCTGTCTGCAGTCCTTACTTCAATTGAAAACAGATAACACACACTAATACATGATGATGATGATGATTGTTGTTTTAAGGGGCCTAACATCTAGGTTATCGGCCCCTAATGGTCTGGGTGATAGCAAAAATGTCAATGAAGTGGAAACCAGAACGAAAATTAAGAGAGAAGGAAAATACTTACAAAAAGGAACTCAGATTGAAACTACTCACAAAATGGAGAGCGGTAATACAAAAGGGAATTTAGAACGAAATACTCACTTAAGAAATCGATTGAAAAATACGCACAAAATGTACCGTAGGTTAAGTTCAAAATACGTACAAAATGCAATGTACAGTCGAAATACTGTACTTACAAAATGCAATTGAAATTGAAAATGCTTACAAAATGTATGGTACATTCAAACTACTCAATTGGATGGACAATAATTACAAAATGCAATTTAGATTGAAAATACTTGCAAAAGTCCTAGCTCCTATATTGAAAGACTTACTAAAAAGCAATTTAGATTGTCAATCCTTACAAAATGCAATTGAGGTTGAAAATACTCACAAAATGCAATTTAGATCGAAAATACTTACAAAATGCAACGGAGGTTGAAAACACCTACAAAATGGAGTGTGGATGCAACCAAAAAAAACGCTAATTGGAATTTAGATACACGGTGGGCCAATTAACAAAAACAGTGCGGGAATCTTAAAGAGCAAAGGAAATATAATGAAAAGAAAACAAGAGGTCTGACCCCTCGAAGAAGGAGGGATCAGGAAAGTTGAGACAATGGCCAATTAAGGCGGGAAAGTGATCAACTCCCTAGGTCTCGGATACCCTAATACCGTCGGGGTCGGAAGAGAACAAGAGTTGACCAAGGTCGACAGGAAAGAAGACAGAGAGGAGCCCGGCACAAGTAAGTGGAAGCAATGCCGGACTCAGCTGGGGTTCCATGGTCGCCAACCCACGTCCCACAAGTTGCGATCCCCTGTGGGTAGAATCAATGTACACCTTATTGAAGTTCTAAACGCTACCAGACGAACACTTAAGTTATATTATACACAGGTTTCCTGACAGATTCCTCATACACCCACTCGCACATCGGGGACTAAACAAGCTCAATATCAAATGAATTAACGACATTCCCTTTCATGATTAGGCAGGCTACTGTAGGTAGTTAATTCATTCAAGGGACTAGGGACATCTTGGTCATTGGTGTCGTGCACTTGAATGTGTTAAGATTTGTCTGATAACCTGTGGCGACTGTAGTTGTGTGTGTAACCACTGCCAGTACTGTGATTCGAGCCACCGACCTCCTGACTTGCTGCAGTCCAATCGGAGTCGCGGGATGGCTTCTGTAGAAAAGAAAACCTGAGAGCTATTTAGTCGAAGCGTTAACAAATGTTTCATTTAAAACAGGAGCAAGAAGAGTTCGAAACAGTGCAATGGCAAATTATAGCGGAACGTATAGCTCAGCGATTTACGAATTTTTTTAAATTGTGAAACACTTAGATTTATACAAAATAGAAACTTATTTTAACTAACTTTCCACCAAACATTTATTTTCAATCATTTAAATTAATATCAAGCCTCCGTGGCTTAGGTGGCAGCACGCCGGCCTCTCACCGCTGGGTCCGTGGTTCAAATCCCGGTCAATCCACGTGAGATCTGTGCTGGACAAAACGGAGGCAAACAGGTTTTTCTCCGGGTACTCCGGTTTTCCCTGTCAACATTTCATTCCAGCAACACTCTCCACTATCATTTCATTTCATCTGTCATTCATTTAATCATTGCCCCAGAGGAGTGCGTCAGGCCTCGGCAGCCGGCACAGTTCATATCCTCGCCGCTAGACGGGGGCTTCATTCATTCCATTGCTGACCCGGTTGGAGACTGGAAGCAGGCTGTGGATTTTCATTTCAAATCAATATCACCTAAGCAACAGACCCAAATTACAAAACATAGTCTAGTATTTTGTTGTTGGTCGACAACGTCCGTCCGGTAATCCTCACAGTTTCTAATCTATGTATCCTTTGTCTCCCAGGACATGAGAGTATTCAAAAACTTCTTAAAAATGGATGAAGAAATGTTCAGCGAATTTTTACACCCACTAATATGTAGGCAGAATACAGTCATGAGAGAAAGCATAACATCCAGAGAGAGGTTGGCTGCTACTATAGATTTTTAGCCACTGGAAATTCTTTTACGGGGCTGCAGTACGCCAAAAGAACAGCACAAAATACCTTGTCTGATTACGGACACCTTTGAAGCAATTGTCACCAAATTAAGAACGATGATGATGATGATAATTGTTGCTTAAAGGGGCCTAACAGCTAGGTTATCGGCCCCTAATGGTTTGGGTGACAGTGGAAATTGAAGATGATCAAATGAAACTTACAACTAAAACTGACTACTGACTTACAAACTAGAAGAGGACATGGGAAACAAAAAGGAGAAGATAGTAAATAAGAGACAGGAGGAAAGGAAATGCCCTCAACTCTCGATAATGATAATAATGTTATTGGTTTTACGTCTCTTTTAACTACACTGGCTTTTAGAGACGCCGGGGTGCCGGAATTTTGCCCCGAAGGGGATCTTTAACGTGCCAGTAAATGTACTGACACGGCTCCCTCGCATTTGCGCACCCTCAAATGCCAGCTGACTGCGCCAGGTTTCGAACCTGCAGCCTTGGGCTCAGTAAGCGAGAACGTTACCCCTGAGCCACGCAGCCAGACTCGAATAATGAGAATTGAGGGACGTGGAAGGCAGCAGAGCCAAGAAAGGCAGCGAGGAAAAGGAAAGAAGAGAGGGATCGCCCCAAAGGCAATGGAAAAAGGGGGAAAACTTGACCCAGCTCAGGAATACCTCCGGATCGCCAACTACCGAACTCACCAGCCGTGAGCCCCTGAGGGTGTAGCATTATCTAGGGGGCACCAGAAGTGGTGGGGCTACACACACCCTGCCCCCTTGAGGGCTTTGAGCAGAAGGCAGGAGATAACATGAAAAGAAAAACAAGGCTGACCCCTCGCAGAAGGAGGGTATCAGGAAAGATGAGACAAGGGCCAATTAAGGCGGGAATGGAAGAGACTCCCTTGGCATCGGATACCCTAATACCGTCGGGGTCGGAAGTGAACAAGAGTTGACCAAGAGAGGTCGACAGGAAGGAAGAAGATGATGATGATGATGACGATGATAATTGTTGTTTTAAAGGGCCTAACATCTAGGTTATCGGCCCCTAATGGTCTGGGTGATAGCAAAAATGACAATGAAATGGAAACCAGAACGAAAATTAAGTGAGACGGAAAATACTTACAAAAAAGAACTCAGATTGAAACTACTCACAAAATGGAGAGCGGTAATACAAAAGGGAATTTAGAACGAAAATACTCACAAAAGGATAGATTGAAAAATACGCACAAAATGTAGGTTAAATTCAAAATACAAAATGCAATGTAGAGTCGAAATACTTTACTTACCAAAAAAAAAATGCAAGTGAAATTCACAATACTTTGGCTACAAAATGCGAATAAGATTGGAAATACGTACAAAATGGAGTGTAGATGCAAAAAATCCCTAAATGGAATTTAGATAGACGTGGAGCCAATTAACAAAAACAGTGTGGTAAACTTACAGAGAAAAGGAAATATAATGAAAAGGAAACAAGAGCTCTGATCCCTCGAAGAAGGAGGGATCAGGTAAGATGAGACAAGGGCCAATTAAGGCGGGAAAGTGAAAAACTCCCTAGGCCTCGAATACCCTAATACCGTCGGGGTCGGAAAAGAACACGAGTTGACCAAGGGAGGTCGACAGGAAAGAAGACGGAGAGGAGCCCGGCACAAGTAAGTGGAAGCAATGCCGGACTCAGCTGGGGCCCCGTGGTCGCCAACCCACGTTGCAGTAGTTGTGAGCCACAGAGGGATCACGTTAGTTTCTAAAATCCCTGACGGAGCCGGGAATCAAAACCGGGGCGTCCGGCGCTACCCCAACAGCACGGTGCCGTGGGTCTTACTATCACAACTTCAAAGGAACTGACAGTATAGTGCTCCGCGCGTCAGACACATTCTAGTGGGTTAGTATAAGGGCAAATGATGATGATGATGATGATAATTGTTGTTTTAAGGGGCCTAACATCGAGGTTATCGGCCCCTAATGATCTGGGTGATAGCGAAAATGATAATGAAATGGAAACCAGAACAAAATTATCTGAGACGGAAAATACGTACAAAAAGGAACTCACAATATGGTCTTACAAAAGGGAATTTAGAACGAAAAGATTCACAAAAAGAATACATGGAAAAATACCCACAAAACGTAGGCTAGATTCAAAATACGTACAAAATGCAATGTAGCGTCGAAATACTTACAAAATGCAACTGAAATTCAAAATACTTACAAAATGCAAATGAGATCGAAAACACGTACAAAATGCAATTGAGGTTCAAAATACTTACAAAATGCAATTGAAATTGAAAATACACAATGCAATTCAGATTGAAATAGGCCCCATCCCAGTTCCAATCCAAATTATTCACAAAGTGCAATCGAAATTCAAAATACTTACAAAATGCAATTGAAATTCAAAATACTTACAAAATGCAATTGAAATTGAAAATACACAATGCAATTCAGATTGAAATAGGCCCTATCCCAGTTCCAATCCAAATTATTCACAAAGTGCAATCGAAATTCAAAATACTTACAAAATGCAATTGAAATTGAAAATGCTTACAAAATGTACGGTGATTCTAACGACTCATGTGGATTGACAATACTTACAAAATGCAATTTAGATTGAAAATACCAACTAAATGCAATTGAGAATCAAAATATGTGCAAAATGCCCACCAAACAAAATGCAATTTAGATTCAAAATTCGTGCGAAATGTGGCGTTGGTTGACAATTCTTACAAAATGCAATTGAAATTCAAAATACTCACTAAAAGGCCCGGGCACATGCATTGAAAGACTTACGAAAAAGCAATTTAGATTGTCAATCTTTACAAAATGCAATTGAGGTTGAAAACAATCGCGAGATGTAATTTAGAGCGAAAAACATACAAAAAGCAAAGTCGATTAAAAATGCCTTAAAAATCGCCAGAAGGGAATTTAGATACACGGTGAACCAAGTAACAAGGGCAAATGTGCGGTGTAACTTAAAATTACATGTGGACAGAAAGCAGCTGAATATTACATCTCCACATCCTTGACCGAGTGGCACTCGTTACGTCCCGTAGGTTGCAGATGCTTTCCCTGTAGGACCCAATCTTATCATGATGATGATGATAATTGTTGTTTTAAGGGGCCTAACATCGAGGTTATCGGCCCCTGATGAAATTAAATGGCGTGAAATGAAAGGATGAAGATAAAAAAAAACTCAATGCTATGGATGAAACGAAAATGGTTTAGATAAAATAGACAGTGAGCCCCAACAATTATGCCTTATGGAGCAGGAAAAATACTTACAAAAAGGAACTCAGATGGAAACTACTCACCAAATGGAGAGCGGTAATACGTATATAAGGGAATTTCGAACGAAAATACTCACAAAAGGAATAGATTGAAAAATACGCACAAAATGTAGGTTAAGTACAAAATACGTACAAAATGCAACGTACAGTCGAAATACCTACAAAATGCAAGTGAAATCAAAATACTTAGAAAATGCAAATGAGATTGAAAATACGCACAAAATGTAATAGAGATTCAAAATACCCACAAAATTGCAATTGAGACTTAACTACTTGAACAAAGCGGGGTAGGTTGAAAATACAAAATGCAATTGAAATTCAAAAAACTCACAAAAGCCCCGGCCCGGATATTGGAAGACTTCCTAAAAAGCAATTTAGATTGTCAATCCTTACAAAATGCAATTGAGATTGAAAAACACTCACAAAATGCAATCTGGATCGAAAAGACTTACAAAATGCAACGTAGATTAAAAATACCTTCAAAAAAATCGCTAAAAGGGAATTTAGATACACGGGGAACCAAGTAACAAAAACAGTGCGGGAATCTGAAAGAGAAAAGGAAATATAAGGAAAAGAGGAGAGGATTGGAGAGGAGAGGGGGAGGGGAGAGAGAGGAGGGGGTCCGCCCCAAAGGGAAGGGACAAAAGGGGAAAACGGACCCAGCTCAGGAATCCCTCGGGGTCGCCAACTCCCGAACTCACCAGCCGTGAGCCCCTGAGGGTGTAGCATTATGTAGGGTGGACCAGAAGTGGTGGGGCTACATACACCCTGCCTCCTTAAGGGCCTAGAGCACAAGGCAGGAGGTAAAAGGAAGAGAAAAAGAAGTCTGACCCCTCGCAGAAGGAGGGAATCAGGAAAGATGAGACAAGGGCCAATTAAGGCGGGAAAGGAAAAGACTCCCTAGGCCTCGGATACCCTAAAGGTCGATTCACACTATACGTTACGTAACCTTTCCGTTTCCTTTCCATACCCGTTGCGTTAAAAGTTGTTGTATTCACACCATACTGTACCGTTCCTTGTCACGACGATATGTTTACGGAAGGTATGCGGACACTTATTGACAGAGTGCACTAGCAACCATTTCCATTCCGTGTCTAGAAGGCGTGTTTTTGCGTTCCCTTTGATTTTAACCTGGGTTAGGTTTGGTTACAGTTTGTGGTAACCGAAAAATCGCCAAAACGAAACAGGTTATAAGAAAAGTTAGCAATTTCAGGACTTAGTGACAGAATGTGGTCCAGAAAAAAATTAGTTCTATGTGCTATTATTTTAGACGAGGAGGAGCTTAGTACAAAAAGAGGAAACGAAGAAAATGGGTTCATGATATGTTAAAAGAGCGAAATACAGAAAATCATACAGCGTTGGATGCTTTCTTACATGCTCAATCAATTTTTCGTCCATGATGCTGGAATATAAGACGCGGTTTGGCGTTTTGTATACTTTCGTTAATACAAAAGCTAACCAGACCGTTTTGGCGAGCTTTGATTCTAACCCGGGTATAATCTTGTGGTGAAATTACTAACCAAGCTACTACTGTGGTTACTGAAATTTTAACCACATTAGAAGCGCCAATTCAAACATAATCTGAAACTACTATTGAAAGTACGGATATCAAATCATATTTGAACCTGAACCACTCAGCACTCAACAAATGAAATCATATAGGCTCATATCAAATTCTTTGTGGTTTTTATAATTTTATATTTCATGATTGCAATTGATGTTGAAAACACTCGCAAAATGTAACTTAGATCGAAAAGACTTACAAAATGCAACGTAGATTGAAAATACCCACAACATGGTGTGTATATGCGAGAAAAAAAACGCTAAATGGAATTTAGATACACGGGGAGCCAATTAACAAAAACAGTGCGGGATCAGGAAAATATGAGACAAGGGCCAATTAAGGCGGGAAAGTGAAATACTCCCTAGGCTTCGAATACCCTAATACCGTTGGGGTCGGTAAAGAACAAGAGTTGACCAAGGGTGGTCGACAGAAAAGAAGACGGAAAGGAGCCCGGCACAAGTAAGTGGAAGCAATGCCGGACTCAGCTGGGGTCCCGTGGTCGCCAACCCACGTCCCACTAGATGTGAGCCCCTGGGGGAAATACTGTTCTCTGGAAGCATTCAGAGCCATTGCGATATTTTTTAAAATAGTTTCGCCCTCTATATATTGTAGGAAACACATATGGTCGACATCATCATCATTATTTATTCACCATATCAATTCCAATACCATTATTTATTCACCATATCAATTCCAATACCATTATTTATTCACCATATCAATTCCAATACATCTTTCGTCGCCATATTGCTAACTTTTCTTATAACCTATTTCGTTTTGGCGAATGTAACCGCAAACTGTAACCAAACCTAACCCAGGTTAATGCCAGTGAATAAACACAGACCGCCAAAACACGCCTTCTAGACACGGAATGGAAATGGTTGCTAGTGCACACTGTCAATAAGTGACCGCATACGTTCCGTAAACATTGCTGCCAAACAATCCTGTCGGGAAACGGAAGGGTCACGGAAGGTGTATGTAACGTTCAGTGTGCATGTACTCATTTAAAATACAGTAAACTTTCATGCACGGTGATGTGCTGGAAAGGAAACGGAAAGGTTACGTAACGTATAGTGTGAATCGACCTTAATACCGTCGGGGTCGGAAGAGAACAAGAGTTGACCAAGTGAGGTCGACAGGAAAGAAGACAGAGAGGAGCCCGGCACAAGTAACTGGAAGCAATGCCGGACTCAGCTGGGGTCCCGTGGTCGCCAACCCACGCCCATTAGATGTGAGCCCCTGGGGGATCGGGATCGAAAAAGAACAAGAGTTGACCAAGTGAGTTCGAAAGGAAAGAAGACAGAGAGGAGGCCGGCACAAGTAAGTGGAAGCAATGCCGGACTCAGCTGGGGTCCCGTGGTCGCCAACCCACGTCCCACTAAATGTGAGCCACTGGGGGACCATAAGGAACAAAGTATGGGTTCTTCCCTTGTCATCAAGTGCGAGTGTGTAGACCTTGCATGACCTATCCTTAATCTGAATAAAATGGCGAACTCCCTCCATGCCCGGAAGGAACTAAACCACACGCGAATACAGTAGTTAAAAATTCCCAGATGCATTGCCCGGTGATTGGTGAAATAACTAACAACCAGTATAAAGTAGAAGCAATACTGAAGCCTGGTGTATAATGTACTGTATGTTGAAGTGGTAGGGACACGAGGATAACGAAGTTACTGTAATGATATTAGTAACTTGACAACAGCTCGCCGTGTGAAGAGCGCTATCGACCTGGCTGTCAAAGGTGATCACACGACAATGGAGCGTGGGAACATCGTGGGCGTCACAGCAACAGAACAAGAGGTAATGATAACCGTATCTAGGTCACCTGTCTCTCCCTAATAATTCGCTGATACTAAAATGAGATCTACCACTCCTGTTATAGTTACTTCAGACGAGGGATTCATAATTACTGACTTATTCTAGAAAACAGGAATAGATGATGATGATGATAATTGTTGTTTTAAGGGGCCTAACATCTAGTCTATCGGCCCCTGATGGTTTGGGTGATCGTGAATGATGAGATGACAATGGAAACTATAACTAACACTAACAACCAACTTACAGACTAGAAGAAGACATGATAAACAAATAAAGGATGCGGCAAATAAAGTCAGGAAGAAAATAAATGCCCTCAACCCTCGAAAAATGAGGATTGAAGGTCTTGAAAGGAGGAGATCCATGCAAGGCAAATAGGGAAGGGAAAGAGATAGGTCCGCCCCAGAGGCAATGGAGAAAGGGAAAAAAAGGGCCCAACACAGGAATCCCTTGGGGTCGCCAACTCCCGAACTCACAAGCTGTGAGCCCTTGAGGGTATAGCACTATCCGGGGTGCACCATAAGTGGTGGGGCTACACACACCCTGCCTCCTTGAAGGCCTTGAGCAGAAGGTAGGAGATACCTCAAAGAAAAACAAGAGGTCTGACCCCTCGAAGAATGAGGAAAGAAGGGCCAATTAAGGCGGGAAAGGAAGAGACTCCCTAGGGCCTCGGATACCCTAATACCGTCAGGATCGGAAGAGAACAAGACATGACCAAGAGAGGTCGGCAGGAAAGAAGACGGAGAGGAGCCCGGCACAAGTAAGTGGAAGCAATGCCGGACTCAGCTGGGGTCCCGTGGTCGCCGACCCACGTCCCAATAGATGTGAGCCCCTGGGGTGAACAGGAATAAGGGTAATAGAATAGACTATCCTTCGTTCCGAATTTTGGATTGCCAGGGATTGGGTCCAAAGTATTGTTTCAACCATCACTTCATACATCTGCTTTAACACAATATTTCACAGAGTATTACAGTATAATTTTCCCCAAGGGCTCACGACTAGTGGGAGGTGCTTTGTCTCCAGCAGAGGTCCCACATTTCTTCAACTTACTTGTACCGGCTCTTCTCTATCTTCTTTCCATTTAACCTCCGTTGGTCAACTCCTAGACAATATTAGGGTATCCGACGCCTAACGTGCCTTTTACTTTCCCGCCTTAATCGGCCCTTGTCTCATTCTTTGAAGGAACACCCTTATTATTTTATTTTCCTAGTATCTCCTGCCTTCTGCGCAAGGCCCTAAAGGAGGCAGAGTATTTGTAGTCCCACCATTTAAGGCGCACCCTGAATAGTGCTACACCCTCAAGGGCTCACGTTTGGTGAGTTCGAGATTTGGCAACCACAAAGGATTCCTGAGCTGGTTCCGTTACCCCGTCTTTCACTGGCTACGGGGCTGACGCTCTCCCTTTTTTTATCTCCCTTTCATAGCTCTACTTTCTTCCAAGTCCGTCACTCTTCGAGGGTTGAGGGCATTTATTTTCCCTGCCTTTTATTTCTCTTATTCTAGTTGTATCCATTTATTCTTCTAGTATATGAGTTAGTGTAAGTGAGTAGTTTTCATTGAATTATCATTTTTCACTATCACCCTAACCATTATGGGCCGATTGCCTAGATGTTAGGCCCCTTAAAACAACAATCATGATCATCATCACCACATTATAGCCTTATATAACAATGTCGAGTAAGTCTTAAAGGGTAAAAATTACGAGCCTTACAGTAGTCGCATATGATGTGTAACATGCCACATGGCCGACAGTAGACTACCTCGAATGCTTACATTAAATAGGCTAAGAATACAGCAAATGTATGAAGATTTAATAAATCATAATTGTTTTCAGCAAATATGATATAATGCATATTTTCACACCAAAGAACGACAACTTGAAGATGATTTATTTTAGGAATTTCTGTAATAGGGCCTCCAAACCTTGAAGTAAACCATATGCGAAATACATTCCACATAGCCACATGGCAGATAGTACTCATTCAATCATTTTATTTCTTTGGAGGAGCTATATAATAAGTTGTAAGATACAACCAATGCGACGTAGTAAAGACAATAGAATATTTCCTTTGATATATTGCTTCACATACAGTATATCTCAAACAATGTTTGGGCATAATTCATAACCTTAATCTATTCCTTTACAAAGCCTTCCTGCCATTGTCTCTCACACCTCTGGAATCCACAGAGCAGACACTCCCGCTCGACAAGTTCCAGCAACCCTCACTCAAGCGCTCCTTCTTGCATGTCCTCCTAACATAACAACTCTAGTTCAATCTCGCACCACCTCCTAAGAACACTAAACATACCATAGACAGACATATCACAGCCTACAGGATTTCAGGAAACGGGCCTCCAAACCTTGACAGTACCTCGAGTGCTTACATTAAATAAGAATACAGAAAAAGTATGAAGATTTAATAAATCATAATTGTTTTCAGCAAATATGATATAATACATATTCTCATACCAAAGAACGACAACTTGAATATGATTTATTGTAGGAATATCTGTAATGTGGCCTCCAAACATTGAAGCAAACCGTATGCGATATACATTCCACATAGCCACATGGCCGATAGTACGTCGTGGTACCAATCTCCGCCACCGCGCGCTCATTGTTTCCATCCCATCCATTTCCGTTTCATTTTTTCAAAATCACCCCCACAAGAAATATACAGATACCGAGTGGAAATATGTTACACATCAAAAATAACAGTTCTTTCACGGTGGGTGAGTGGATAGCGTGTCGGTCTACTAACCCCAAGATTGCAGGTTCGCTCCTGGCCGTGGTGAGTGATTTTTGAAAGGCGGCAAAAATACGACACGCATGTCATACGATGTTGGCATGTAAAAGAACCCATTTGAATTCAGTAGGCCGTGTTCATAATGGCAAAATTAATCTCGGGAATTTCCACCAACACAAAGTTCCTCATTTCTCTACTAGAAAGCGCTAGTGTTCAAGGAGCTTAGATACCTAACCTCCTTGACTTTCATAGTGATTCAAGGAACAACGAAATTCGACATGCAAGCTACCCTCTGGGTGTCAAATTACAAAGCTTGCACCCGGCACCCGAGGCCATACGATATTATTATTATTATTATTATTATTATTATTATAAAAATAATTTCAATAATCACAACACAAATTTAAAATATGTCAAGAAACCTGCATAATTTAACAACTATTGATATGACTTCAACAATTGGGACCTACGTGATACGTGATTAATATGTAGTACAGTGTAATATATATTGCAGAAAACAGATGGAAATCAACATTTACAATATCTTGTTGACAATCAAACAACAGCCGTACAAATGTTCACTGACCATTATTAATTGCAATATCTCGTATATTACAATGTGCTACTATGTACAAGTACATAAAATGTGTGTTAGTATGTAAATACTTGTTTCCCGCCTAATGTCATCATCATCTTGTACAGTTTCCAGCACCAGGCTGGGTCTGTTTGGAACATAAGCCTCGCCACTTAGTTCTTTCTTCCCACCACCTCTCCGCTGTCACTCTGGTCCAGTCCTCGCCTCTCTTCTTGACACATTCCTCCACTCCTTTCGGCCATCTATCTCTTGGTCTTCCCCTTGGTCGTTTCTTCTGCATCTGCATCTCATGTATCCTCTTGGGGATCTTCTTCTCATCCATTCTCTTTAAGTGTCCATACCACCTCAGTCTTGATGTCTCAATCCTACCTTGCAAGGGCTCCTCTTTCACCATTTCCCTGACCTTTTCATTTCTCACCCTGTCTCTTCTTGTTACTCCGATCCTACTTCGCAGGAACTTCATTTCACCTGCCTGTATTCTGCTTATGTCTCTTTTCTTCATTGTCCACGTTTCTGAAGCATAGGTCAGTATCGGGATATAGTAGCTTCTGTATAACACTTCCTTGCTTTTTTGTGGGACATCTTTATTCCACACTAAGCTCCTAATGCTTCTCAGAAATGCTTCTGCCTGTCTGCCACGTTCCGTAATCTCTTTGTCATTTCTCCCATTTTCCTCCACTATACTTCCCAAGTACTTGAGACTTTCCACCTTCTTCAGCTGTCCACCTCCAAGTGTTATCCCACTCATTGGTCTGTCCTTTTTCCTGGTCGTTAACAGGATCTCACATTTACTGATGTTGAACTTCCATCCGTACTCTCCCACTGTTTCTTCCCAAGCCTTCAGTTGCTCCTGAATTTCCTCCTCCTTGTTTCCCCAGACCATGAGATCATCTGCAAACACCATTGCTTTCATCTTATCTTCTCCTATCTTTCCTGCTATCCGTGTCATTACCTCGTCCATAGCCACAATAAAGAGAAGAGGTGACAGTGCACTACCCTGTTTCAGGCCACTCATTTGTCTGAACCAGTCTGTTCTTTCCCCTCCAACTTTCACACAACTCACACTTCCACAATACATCTCCTTCACTCTGCCTACAGTCTCTTTTTCCACTCCCATGTTTTCCATTGCTTTCCAAACCTTCTCCCTACACACACTATCATAGGCCTTTTCGATGTCCAGGAAGGCCATCAGCAGATCCTCTCCAAATTCGTAGTGGTGTTCCTGGAGCTGTCTCACTGAAAATATGAGATCCACTGTTGATCTCCCAGGTCTGAATCCATACTGCTCCTCTCTCAATTTTCTCTCCACTTTGGCTCGTATTCTACTTTCTAATATCTTTTCATATATCTTGGCACAGTGAGGTATGAGTGTGACTCCCCCGTAATTTCTGCACTCCTTTCTGCTTCCTTTCTTAAATATTGGGACAATTAATCCTTTCTTCCAATCTTCTGGGGTCTTTTTCTCCTTCCATATCACCCTCATCACACGGTACAGCCACTGTTTCCCAACCTCCCCTGCTGCCTTCACCATTTCAACACTCACTTCATCCACACCTGGTGCCCTTCCTCCTTTCATCTTGTCTATAGCCATTTCCAGTTCTCTCCAAGTCAGGTCCTTTTCCATTCCTGTGTTGTCTTCTCCATCTTCCAATACATTGTCTTCCTCCCTATGACCATTTGGATTCAGCAAATCCTCAAAGTACTCTTTCCACACTGTCTTGAGTGCCTCTTTGTTGTGTACCTCATTTCCGTTTTTGTTCATCATTACCACATCCTCTCGCAGACCTCTTCTCTTACTTTTGACCATCCCATAAAGTACTTTCTTATTTCCTCTGCTGTCTTCCTCCATCTTCTCTGTCCACTTTACCATCCACTTCTTCCTCTCCTCTGCGACAATCTTGTTTGCTTCTTTCTTCTTTATCTTATAATCTTCCCTTGTCAGATCAGTTCTTTCCTGGAACCACACTCTGAAAGCCTTGTTCTTCCTTCCCACAGGTTCTTTTACTCTCTCATTCCACCATGGTGTCTCTTTACACCGCTTTCTGTTGCTTGTTCTTCCACATACTGCCACTGCAGCTTCCACCATTGTGTTTTTGAATTGCTTCCATTCCTCTTCCCCTGTTTTAGGATTGTCTGTTGGCATCCTTTCCCTTATTATCTTCTGGAATTCTTCCTTGACTTCCTTTTCCTTGAGTTTCCATACTTTGATTCTCCTTTCCTGGTACTCTGTCCTCTTGCTATCCTTAACAACTCCCAGGTTCATAACAAGTATTATGTGGTCGCTATCTAATGTCATTGGACACAATTCGTGTTGACCGACTGAAAATCTTTCTTCATTAGCATCAGGCAACACTGAAAAATGGCTTCTATCACTACACTAAAATGTATCAGTTCCACCACATTGAAATTTATAACTTATTGAGATCAAACATTCCCGAAATTATGACTAGACATTTATTTATTAAGCTAGTATTAATTTCAACCAAATAATTAAATTATTGTTGGTCACATTATTTATTTAATACTCTTATTTATGTATTTGTGCAATGATAACAAACCCCATTATTCATCTCATATTATTAGTATTATTAATTTCTTGGATTACTTCCTATCGTCGCATTTAATATACACTTGATTATTAATGATGATGATAATTGACGTATTATGGTTATCGGCCCCCAAGTGTCTGGGAGATAGCGAAAATGACAAGGAAATGGAAACCATAACGAAAATTAAGTGAGACTGAAAATACTTACAAAAT
Organism: Meconema thalassinum; assembly: GCA_946902985.2. Taxonomy (NCBI): domain Eukaryota; kingdom Metazoa; phylum Arthropoda; class Insecta; order Orthoptera; family Tettigoniidae; genus Meconema; species Meconema thalassinum. Next base: position 513,434,205 of record OX336392.1, on the reverse strand, counting down.
GGAACTCAGATTGAAACGACTTAAAAAATGTAGGTTAGGTTCAAAATACTCATTTGGATGGACAATACTTACAAAATGCAATGATAACAAACCCCATTATTCATCTCATATTATTAGTATTATTAATTTCTTGGATTACTTCCTATCGTCGCATTTAATATACACTTGATTATTAATGATGATGATAATTGACGTATTATGGTTATCGGCCCCCAATGGTCTGGGAGATAGCGAAAATGACAAGGAAATGGAAACCATAACGAAAATTAAGTGAGACTGAAAATACTTACAAAATGGAACTCAGATTGAAACGACTTAAAAAATGTAGGTTAGGTTCAAAATACTCATTTGGATGGACAATACTTACAAAATGCATTTTAGACTAAAAATGCTTACAAAATGTAATTTAGTTTCAAAATACTCACATAATGCAATTGAGAATCAAAATACCTACAAAATGCCCATCCTACAAAATGCAAATTAGATTGAAAATACTTGCAAAAATGATACCCCCACATTCATAGACTTGCTAAAAAGCAATTTAGATGGTCAATCCTTACAAAATGCAATCGAGGTTGAAAATACTTGCAAAATGCCTCTTAGATTGAAAATACCTACAAAATGTAATGTAGACTCAAAATAATCACAAAAAGTAATTTAGATACACGGGGAGCCAATTCACAAAACCAGTGCGGGAATCTTAAAGAGAAAAGGAAATATAATGAAAAGAAAAAGAAGGCTGACCCCTAGAAGAATGAGGGATCATGAAAGATTAGAGAAGGGCCGATTAAGGCGGGAAAGGAAGAGACTCCATAGGTCTCAGATACCCCATATACCGTCGGGATCGGAAGAGAACAAGAGTTGACCAAGAGAGATCGACAGGTAAGAAGACAGAGAGGAGCCCGGCACAAGTAAGTGGAAGCAATGCCGGACTCAGCTGCGGTCCCATGGTCGCCAACCCACGTCCCACTACATGTGAGCCCCTGTGGGGGGGGGGGCACTTGATTATTAAACAACCAATATCACATCAACGGCTGTTTTGCTAACTTTCCACAACAATTTATCTTTCAATTACTGTATATTTCATCGAAGTTTTATAACTATTATTATTCTCAGTCCCTGGACCTTCAAATAAAGTGGCATCATTCATCACTGCACTAATTCTATTTATCACACGTTTCCATCACTAAATATAACCACAAAATAACTTCGCAGAAGCTGAAATAGTTCTTAATAGAGAGCTCGAACTGTTGGATGACTATTTTCAAAGATGGTATCTATATCCTAAACCACAGAAAACAGTGACATCTACATTTCATCTAATCAACGCTGAAGCGAACTACCATCCAAGGCCATTTCTCAAGGGTCATGAACTACAATATTGCGCCAATCCCAGTTATTTAGGAGTAACATTGGATAGGTCTCTTTACGTACAAACATCATCTGCAGAAAACCGCCAACAAACTAAAGAGTCGTAATAACATTCTCCAACGACTGGCTGGTACTTCTTGGGGAGCGGATGAAAACACTTTACGATGATGATGATAATTGTTGTTTTAAGGGGCCTAACATCTAGGCTATCGGCCCCTGATGGTTTGGGTGATCGTGAAGATGAAAATGAAATGCAAACTTAAAACTAAAACTAACTACCAACCTACATACTAGAAGAAGAAATGGAAAACTAAAGGAGAATAAGGCAAATAAAGGACAGGAGGAAAAGAAATGCCCTCAACCCTCGAAGAATGCGGATTGAGGGACTTGGAAGGAAGGAGAGCCATGAAAGGCAGATAGGAAAGTGAAAGAGGAGAGGGTCCGCGCCTAAGGTAAGGGACAAAAGGGGAAAACGGACCCAGCTCAGAAATCCCTCGGGGTCGCCAACTCCCGAACTCACCAGCCGTGAGCCCCTGAGGGTGTAGCATTATCTAGGGTGCACCAAACGTGGTGGGGCTACATACACCCGGCCTCCTTGAGGGCCTTGAGCAGAAGGCAGGAGATAACATGAAAAGAAAAAGAAGGCTGACCCCTCGCAGAAGGAGGGAATCAGAAAAGATGAGACAAGGGCCAATTAAGGCGGGAAAGGAAAAGACTCCCTAGGCCTCGGATACCCTAATACCGTCGGGGTCGGAAGAGAACAAGAGTTGGCCAAGTGAGGTCGACAGGAAAGAAGAAAGAGAGGAGCACGGTACAAGTAAGTGGAAGCAATGCCGGACTCAGCTGGGGCCCCGTGGTCGCCAACCCACTTCCCACTAGATGTGAGCCCCTGGGGGAAACACTTTACGGACAACATATTTGGCCTTGGTCTATTCTGCAGCAGAATACTTCTCTCGTATCTGGCTTAATAGTGCTCACACACAGCTAGTAGATTCACAACTTCGCCAAACTATGCGGATCATAACTGGTACACTTCGTGCTACACCGATCAAATGGTTACTGGTGCTCAGCAATATACACACATCAAAAAAAGTTTTGCATCACCTCGGTTCCCAGATCTCCGGCATATAGACGTTGACTGTGTATATTGTATCAAAGATACAGTCCCTTTGACTGTTCATAGATGTCACTAAAACTGCTCAAAGATGTAAACAACCATGCATGAGCAGGGCCTATTAGACGGAGGGGGTACGACAGCCGATCAGTTCCAGTCATTCCACCAGGACGAAGGTACGCTGCTCATGTTGTCTGTAGTTCTGGTTGGTTGGTTCCTTAGTTTAGGGGCTGCGACAACGCGGTCATGTAGCCCCGTGTACTTTGGGTGTGTGTAGAATCTGTCTGATAACCGGTGTTAATTGTGATGACTGTATTAGTGTGTGTATCTGTTATTTAATACAAGTAGAGACTGCAACTTTGAATTTTCAAATAGTTCCTACTTTTGCCGCCAAACGCCACCGTCAACGACTACTAGGCCTAGTTCAGAACCAGCTACTAGACGCCACCGCAGTCGGCTCTTGGCAACGAACGTAGCAACCTAAGAGCGTTGTTTACATTCTTAACCTATCCAATTTAGTTTCACACAGGTGTAATTAGTGGAAAGATCTTTAACATGCCATAAATCTATGACATGGGACCGCCGGCTTTACTTCCCCTCCGAAGGAAGGCATACTGAGGGATTTTTAACGCTCTTAAAAAATCCGACGGCTTCGGCCGGGTTTGAACCCGCTATCTTGGGCATAGAAGCTCAGCATGCTACCAACTACGCCACCGAAGCCGCCATGTCTGTAGTTCTACCATGCCTAGAAGGTCAATACCGCAGTTCGATCGCGTCCGCATTGTTACTTTGTGTCAAGAAGGGCTCTCAACAAGGGAAGTTTCCAGGCGTCTCAGAGTGAACCAAAGCGATGTTGTTCGGACATGGAGGAGGTACAGAGATACAGGAACTGTCGATGACAGGCCTCGCTCAGGCCGCCCAAGGGCTACTACTGTAGTGGATGACCGCTACTTACGGATTGCCGCTCGGAGGAACCCTGACAGCAATGCCACCATGTTGAATAATGCGTTTCGTTCAGCCACAGGACGTCGTGTTTCAACTCAAACTGTGCGCAATAGGCTGCATGATGCGCAACTTCACTCCCGACGTCCATAGCGAGGTCCAGCTTTGCAACCCCGACACCATGCAGCGCGGTACAGATGGGCCCAACAACATGCTGAATGGACCCCACAGAATTGGCATCACGTTCTCTTCACCGATGAGTGTCGCATATGCCTTCAACCAGACAATCGTCGGAGACGTGTTTGGAGGCACCCTGGTCAGGCTGAACGTCTTAGACACACTGTCCAGCGAGTGCAGCAAGGTGGTGGTTCCCTGATGTTTTGGGGTGGCATTATGTGGGACCGACGTACGCCACTGGTGGTCATGGAAGGCTCCGAAACGGCTTTACGATACCTGAATGACATCCTCCGACCCATAGTGCACCCATATCGGCAGAATATTGGAGAGGCATTTGTCTTCATGGACGACAATTCTCGACCTCATCGTGCACATCTTGTGAATGCGTTCCTTCAAGATAACGACATCGCTCGACTACAGTGGCCAGCATGTTCGCCAGACATGAACCCTATCGAACATGCCTGGGATATGTTGAAAAGGGCTGTTTATGGACGTCTTGACCCACCAACCACTCTGAGAGATTTACGCCGAATTGTCGTTGAGGAGTGGGACAATTTGGACCAACAGTGTCTTGATGAACTTGTGGATAGTATGCCACGACGAATACAGGCATGCATCAATGCAAGAGGACGTGCTACTGGGTATTAGAGGTAGTGGTGTGTACTGCAATCTGGACCACAAATGCTGAAAGTCTAGCTGTATGATGGTACAACATGCAATGTGTGGGTCTCATGAGCAATAAAACGAGCTGAAATGTTGTTTGTGTTGATCTCTATTCCCTTTGTATTTAAAGGTTCCGGAACTCTTGGAACCGAGGTGATGCAAAACTTTTTTTGATGTGTGTAGTACCTCCACATATCAGGAGACAGAAGGCCCTTTTTCAGCTGTGGACAAGAATGTTGAAGAATGAACATCTACCTGTTCATGAGGATATCAGACAGAAATGCACACGCCTTAAATCTCGTCAGCCTGCTTGGAAGACGGCTGTGAATTTAACATCCAGCTTCTTCAACTCCACTTCTAGGTGGTCAACAGAGTGGTCTTTATCCCCACCTCTTGCAATAGTGGACATTAAGAATCCATCTACTGAACCCGATGGGGTTATGCTGACTGGAATCGAACATGGTTCTCAGAGACTGTGATCTCAGTATAAAGGTTCCACCAGGAAGCGAACCAGAGATCTGTACAGGGAGTTTCTTGGTAAAAACCCCTCGAAAGAAATGTATATTTAATCACTGGTGTGATTTTTGATGAAATGGCATTATTTATTAAAAATAATGTAGGAAATAATGAGCAGATTATATCATTATAAGACGATTTGGTGTAAGCTATTGGAGGCTTGAAGCACAGAGGAGGGCAGAGCTGACATTTACTAATTGGCCCAGAATTGTGGGTTGGTCCCAGTGGAGCCACGTCCATCTCAGTAACCCCATTATGTCGTCTGGAGCAGGGGTGAGGCCTGAATAATGACATAGTTATTCCCCGACGGAGAATGGATTTGGAGTAGGGGCGGAGAAATGCCCAGAAAAATCATTGATTACTCGTGATTGGAGTAACGAATCGAGATGAGAGTTGCACACAGGTGAATATCTTGGCAAGAAGATAATTTTAGAGTCTTTTACCTGCGAAATTGGTGCATATTTAATGATGTGCGTAAGGACTGTAAAACGACCATTGTTCGCGGATGGATGTGAAGATGTTGCCGGGGGTTTCCCGTGAGGTAGCGTCCCACGCCATGGAGAAAGGAATTAATATTAATTAATTGAACGAGCGATTCCTTTGCACACAGATAGTTTTGGGACCTGTGAAGAGAGAGGAACGCAATGATCATGGTTTGAAGACCTGAATCATGCTGTGAGAGGAGCCAAGATTACGCGGGAAGATGTTGCTCTACTTTCTGTGGAAATCCGATATAAGGGAGTAGACCCCAGGAGGAGCTCTCAGTCTAACTCAGCTATGCTCAGTAGTAAGCCAGTCACGGGCAGTCGAAGTTGTAACTCAGCTATGCTCAGTCTAACTCAGTTGTCACGCAGTCTACATGCCGCCAAGCGCAGTTACAGCCAGTTACAGTCTTACTCAATTGTCAATTGTAGCACAATGGCAATAAGTTGCAATCAGTATGCAGCAAATATGCAGCAGTACGATACAGCGTGCAAGCCGCATACAGAAGTCTTCAAATAAGTTACGTGCAGTCTTCGAGTGAAACTTCAGTCAGCTACAGCCAGGTTGAAGCAAGTTCGTCAAGGCAAAACGCATGACGATTCTATTCATCAAGACGCCGAACAAAGACTGGTGTGTGTAAAAGAAACAGTAAACATGCTTGTATGAATAATAGTCGTGATACAGGCATAATCAGCAGCACGAACTATGACGTGTTCAGTTACGAAGCACCGTATAGACTAACGGTAGAACTATTGTATATAATTATTTGTGAAAGTGTTGAACTTTATTAAGCGCAGTGTGTATAGTATTAAATAATCGTATATGTGTAACTACGATAGAATGCGCTAAAGAAACTCTACTAAGTGTTTGGTATTGCCATGAGAGTACCAGATGTTAACGCTCATGTTTGGGAGCCAGCGTATTGATGTAACGCAGGACGCTTACTGTAGGAGTAATGATCGTCATAAAAACTGTTGGAGAGTTCCGAGAGCAGATAACCAGACTTTCAATCAGGAGTTGGTAACGTAAGATGCCGTCGACACCTGCAATTTCGATCTCTGCTAGGGAATTTCAGCATTGAAGTGTGTATAAAGTGACGAGTGTTCAGTGTAATGCATATGTAAAAATATCATTTAAAGTAGTGTTTGATGAAGTGTTTCACATGTTTGGGGAGTGATAACTTCCTGAAAGGTATGCAACGTGTCGTGTTGGTGATAGAAATTATGTGTAATCAAATGTGTGTAAACAAGAGAAATATGTCGCGTTAAACCCATTATGGCGGGCGACATGGAAGAATATGATTGGTCGGAGCCACCTTAGATGCCTATAGAGATGTAAGTACCCCACAAATTATGGTTATGATTATGTAGAAGTATGGACCGCTGCATGTCTGTGATTCCGTAAAGATATTGTGAATTCCTTATAGATGCCAGTAAAAATCAGTTAGGAGGCTGATCCTCCATGTTTAATCAGTATTGAGTTGATTTTTATAGAGTTGAAATGTTGATTTGCATCATTTAGTGGAGTAATTATTCCCACTATGAATTAAGAATGGCAATCAGTTATGTAAATGAAACGAACGCGATTGTTCGAGTTTAAAACGTATAGCTATGTCGGAAATTTTGGTAATTTATATGAGAATAATAATAAATGATGATTTTGGTCATTTATGTCAATGAGATTTATAATAATAATAATAAATAATGATTTTGGTCATTTATGTCAGTGAGAAATGATGATATAATAATAATGGTTATTAAGAGTATGAATGAACACATCAGGAAACAAATAAATGTTGTAAGCGAGAATTGTTAACGCTAATGGCAAGACTTATCAATCTAAGCAGGAAGATGTTACAGTGAGATTACATTTCAGTAATTATGGAAAGAAGTTTTATATCAGAATATTGCATATATTCAGTAATGATACCAGTAATGAAAGAGCTTTTAGTGAATTGAATTTGCAGCTTAATTGAGAAGCTTCTAGAGTAAATGTTAGATTTCTCTTAATATTATAGGTCGGAGTGTCGTAGCATGGAGCATTAGGGGCCAGATAGTCTATTCTACGTATGAATTCTCCTATGTCGTGGACATTGTTGGAGATATTATTTATTCCAGAGTTGTAGTGTTGGACCCTAACTCTGAAGAAAGGATTGAAATGTGTTCCGGACTGGAATCTTGATAGAGTCGAGGAAACAAGGACATCTCGCAGCTCTATGATTTCCCGAGAACTTATTGATGAGTTATTTACGCTCGTTGGCAGCGAAAACTCATGGCGACAGTGGTTTTGTGCGCCTATATTATACTTGAGACATCGGTCAACCGCCAGGCTCATGCATTGCGAACCCCGAACCTTCATGTTGAATGGACCCATGTGAGGCCATTAATTAATCATTATCCTCGACGTAGGAATAATTACAAAAGCTCATTCAATACCTGTTGGCATAATAGTCAATTAAGATCCTTTGGGAACATGTGTGTCGGTCAGGACACAGTATTTGTCTTGTAAATCTTCGCTGCTTAGAGAGGGAGCCTTTCAAACTTTTAGAAAGGTCGAGATAATTGGTGAAACGACCCATTCCACTTTCTATTGTGTAGCGACTTCCTTAGCCGAGGGTCGGTGCTAGCCACCCGGACCGCTCAGGCAAGTTATAAGAGGGAAGAGTCTAGACCTTGTTGAAATGACATATAATGCAAGATTGTTATGTTGAGTATTAGAGCCATGTGGTTTGTGAACACATGGATAATTATAGTTCATCCTGATGGTTCATTGTTTTAGCTATCTGACGAATAGTTACATGATATATTTGTACTGTCACTGGAGCCAAGTCATGTAGTTGGTGACTAGATGCCAATCGCCATGAGCGCGAGGTAGTCTATCGTACAATCCGACATAAGCTATAACGTAACGTTTTATCTAGGAATCACAGACAGCATGCGGTGAAACCATATAATTGGAGGATGTGTAGGGGGTAGCTTACATAATTATGGAGTTGCACGTTGATTTTGGTGCAACGTCCAAATAGGTAAATGCATGAAAAGCATTTCATTGGTGAGAAGAAAAATATTAAAACACGCACGGCACACATAATTGTTTAACATAAAGAGGTTTAAGGAATAATCCTTGTTGTAATATTAAAGAAGTCACATTGTATGACTGTTATGTTAATGTACAGTTTGTTTTGAAGTCGTAGGTGCATCAGCGCACTAGTATATCCTTGTGAAGTTCACAGAAGGGTAAAGCCTTATGGCTAGGTATGACTTTGTTGTGATTTTATATTTGTTTACTTATGGATTGTGGAAGTAAAAATTTTGTTTGCTTTATTTTATGCTTTTTGGGTATTGTTTTGTGTTTGAAGCCATGATTTATTTTATTGAATTAAAGTTTTAGAATAGAGTTGTGCCTTATCATTGTAGAGTTGATACCTTTTAGCCTCAAATCCAAAATATGCACTGCTAAATTGGGGTTACCGTACACGCCTGAGAGCTGATGCTAGTTGGAGGCAGATGCATATTATCCATCGAGATTACTCACATGGGTACATGGGAATTGATGTCCTATACTGTGATTTGAGCTAAAGGTACGACTAAAGTCGGTCAGATTTAATGCACACAACTCTATCAAAGTAAGAATTAACGAAGTAGGGTGTGACCGCTCCTAATCCATAGCTAAGTTCCGATACGTATATATAAATTTTGATAGATACCTGTAGACTTATTCTCTATTAATTTATCATGGCGTGGCCCAAGTGGGGCTTTCGGCAGTAAAAACCACTCCCTGAACAGTTTTTATAGTAAATTAGAATGTGGCCGATGTCCTACTAATACCACCCTCTGATCTAATTTATCATGGCGCCCAGAATACGTGGAGCTTATGGGATTTAGGGAAAACCCATAGATTTTTTATGGTATTTCATGGGGAAAACCATAGTAATTGTTTTGCCTCAAACTGTGTTTGAGTGATTTTTGAATTCAGTAGGCTTTTGAGGTAACGCAGAATCTCTCTATTGAGAAGAGAATGGCCTAAGGGTACTAGCGTTACATACCCAATCCACAATCTACCATAATATTATCAAGTTTTGTACGACTTCACAATATGTGTGCAGTGTTTGATGTTTCTCTTCGAAACGTATCCACATATTTTTCCAGGAAGCCTGCCTGCATATTAAGTGTGTTATTGGAAAATGTCAGGTACACAGGAGATCTTGCAAGTTATTGCAGGACTGAAACAGCATTTTGATGCTGCTCACGAGCAGAGTAAACTGGAAACCAAAGCGTTCCAGGATAGTATAAACACTCGGTTAGATGAGAACCAGAGAGAGATAAATAACAGGTTAGATGCCAATCAGGAGGCAATTAATGCAACTCAGGTTGAAATAAACAACCGTTTAGATGCAAATAAAACTGAAATAAACAGTCGGTTAGATGCAAATCAGGTTGCACTAGATAATAAGTTAGGTCAAATGCAAGAAGTCATTAAGACCGAAGTAACAGATACTGTTGTAAGCATTGTATCGGAAATGCAGGTAAATACTGATAAACGTTTCGAGGCTATAGAAGCAAAACTTGAGGGTAATTTGCAAGCGTGTAGGCATGCTCAGGAGCAAACCAACAGTAAATTAGAGGCGTTGTCTAACGATATTAAGGATATTCAGATCCAAATTGAGGCGAATCTCGAACGCCAAGCGAAACAGTTCGCAGAGTTTACGAAAACAGTAGACCAGAGATTAGAGGAGAACGACTCCAAATGGGACCAGAAATTGAAAAGTTACGCTAGAGCAATTAACGGTGACCTCAAGAAACAGGACCAGAATATATTAGGTCAATGCCAGGAAATAGGCGAAATTAAGGCTATCGCTCATGAAAGTAAGGAGCTGGTAGGCAACGTGAAAAGTCAGATGGGTAAAGTTCATAAAGAACTGGACCAAGTTCAGGGTGATATTGTCATAGTCAATAAAAGGCAAGAGGAAAATAGGGGCGAGATCACCAAGGTCCGGAATGAATTGTCTAAAGTCAATGGACACATTCAAGATGAAATTAAAGGTCTGAGAGAAGAACTCGAAATAAGAGAAGGCCAGAAAACAGAGGCAAGCGACAAGACCCTTGCTCAAATTAAAGAGGACGTAGAGGATGAAATATCCCATATCAAACAAAGTCTGAAAGAAGACAAGGTGAAAATTTTTCAAGTAGCCGAGGAAAACCGAGATAGGCTTACGAGAATAGAAAAAGAAGTCATTACTCGCCTAGAAAGAGCAGAAATGCGCCATAACCAAATGGAGACTAGGATAATAGCACAGGAGGAGACACTTCTGAAATATCCTAAGTCAAGTGAAGGCAGCATAGAGGATATGAGAAAAACAAGGTGGGCAGACCTAGAAACCCAACCTATAAGCAGGAACGCTGCAGGCGCAGGAGAAAGTCCTTACATGACGCCAGGTGTACCAATTGCGGCATCGACGCCACATGAAAACGCGATGCACACCCAGGTGATAAACGTCATTAGGGCAAGCGAAGAAAAACCTAGGAAATTTTCAGGTAGTCACTGTAGTATGACACCAAAATATTGGTTAAAGGAAGTGACTGAATATCTCAATGATGCACGAATACCGCAGGAGCGTAGGCTACGTGCTATAGAGAAGTTAACAGAGGGGGAGTGCGCATTATGGTTTCGCAGCTTCCGTTACACTTTTGATACTGTTGAGGAATTCCGCGAGGCATTCTTGAAGAGATATTGGGACGCCGCGACTCAGCAGAATTTACGGCTGGATTTGTATGCCAAAAAGTACAGCACGAACAACCCGACGAAGTACGCAGAATTCTTCATATCGCAGATGTGTCGTTTTAAAGAGCTGGATCAAAAACCTAGTGAACTGGAGCTATGCATTGCTATCGCCAAACAGCTTCCATACGAGATCCAAAGGCTACTAATCTCGGCTAATGCGAAAACTGCTATGGAAATGGAGACAGTTCTAAGGCAACTGGACCTCACCACAGCAAATACTATGCGTCAGAGTCGAACCGTGGAACAAGTCCACGTGACCAACACACAGACTGACCAACAGCAAGCTCCAAGGAACAACAAAGCCACGAGCACAGAAACTTTAGATTCCTATGGACGGCAATGGGAACAGGAACCCAGAAAATGGCAGTCAAGGTACAAAGGAAATGCTAATAAAGCAGGAAGAGGTCGAAGTTCGTGGAATAAACACAATAACAGGGGCAAACCGTACCATAACAATGGAGGTAATAATGGCCAGGAAGGCAATAATAGAAACTGGAGACCCCAAGAGAGAAGAAATAACTTCGATGACGAGGCAGAAGAGCGATATCATGCTTCTTTGCGATACCTCGAAGAAAGGGGAGATGAGCCCCAGAAACCACAAGTCCGCTGGCAAGAAGTCATGCAGAACAGGACATCGCCAGACAGATATGGAGATGGAGCTAAGAGTTTGGAACTACAGCGCAGCGAACAGGAGAGAAGGAACTCCAAAGGGGCGGGCGCTGAAGAAAAAAAAAACGCCAAAATTAGAAGAGCTCGAGACTGATGGATGGAAGTCTATTAACATCATCAATTGGATAGCCAAACCAGAAGAATTGATTGAGGATACAGGAGGACCACAGGTCATGGTCAAGAGAGAATTGCCTATTATAATTGTGAGAGTGGCAGGATTAAAAGTCAGAAGTCTGTTAGATACGGGATCAACAGTGAGCCTGATGACACAAGCTCTATATAATGAAATAGCCCGGAGAGAGAACATTTTGAAGATACCGATCTCCAGTGTCAAAATTAAAGGGGTAATTCCAGACAGAACAATGATATGTAAATACCAGGTATTCCTAGATTTACAGATAGGAGGCTCTATTTTCTCACAGAGTTTTCTGTTAGTAAACAAACTACCTTATAACCTACTTATTGGGGCAGAGTTTATAAGGGAATACAGAGTGATAATTGACGTAGCACAGGACAGGGTTATGTTCCATGTGAATGAAGAAGCTGAAGGCTTAGAGGTCGCACTCAATGAAATTGAACCAGGATCCAGTGAACAAGTATGGCATACATACAGAGATGTGGCTGATGAAGAAGTGTTAGCTATTGAGCAGTTAGAAGCGGAGCTCAAAACACTAGCCACAGACTTGGAAAAAGATCTGGAACCCAAATTGGAAGAATACATTTCGGAGAAGCTAGAAGAAGCGAAAATTGGGCTAAAAGAGAAGGAAAATTTAAAGCAGTTATTGCTGGAACAGAAGGAAGTCTTTGATTCGAGACCTGGTCGGATAAAGAACTTCACTTATGCTTTTCAAGTCAGTGATTGGACACCATTTAGGCAGAAACCCTACCCTATAGCTGAAAAGCATTATGCTAAAGTGAAAGAGGCAATTCAGGAGATGTTGGAGGCCGGCGTTATTGAGAAAACACCTACGCCTTATGTAAGTCCATTGGTAATTGTACCAAAGACAGACGGATCTGTCAGAGTCTGCTTGGACCTGAGACGCTTAAATTTGAGAGTTATTCCGGAATTTGACCAAGTGCCACCTATTAAAGAGATCCTCAGGAAGTTTAGAGGGAAAACTATATTCTCAAATTTGGATATCACATCCAGTTTCCACCATCTTGAATTAGAGAAGAAAACTAGTCTGTTGACAGGATTTATGTTTGATCAACATACATTCACATTTTTAAGGCTACCTTTTGGGTTGAAAACAGCTGGTTCAGCCCTGATAAGAGCGTTAGATCGCAATCTATCAGATGAGGTTAAAGAGAGTACCATCAGATATGTAGACGACATTCTACTCACATCAGAATCTCTGGAGGAGCACATGAGAGACCTGAAGAAGTTGCTAGATGACCTTCGAGAAGCGAACTTTAAGGTCAATATCAAGAAATCGCACTTCTGTCAGAGGGAAGTTAAATTCCTAGGGCATGTTATTGATGCAAATGGAGTGAAGCCTAATCCAGATAAATTGGAGGTAATTCGGAATTTCCCTCGACCCACGAAAGTAAAGCACGTCCGACAGTATTTGGGAGTAATTGGATTCTTTTCGAACCACTGCCCAAACTATACTGCGACAGTAGCACCACTGCAGGACCTATTGAAGAAAGGCGGCAGATGGAATTGGACGGACCATTGTCAGGAAGCATTCGTGAGGTCAAAACAAATGCTTTTGGAATATGTGAAACTGGGATACCCAGATTATACCCAGAAGTTCATCATACAGACGGATGCATCACTTATTGGGATTGGAGCGATGCTATTCCAGGAAAATGTTGACCAGCCTGAGAAGAAAGTTTTTATCGCCTTTATAAGCAGAAGACTGAAAGCCCATGAGAAAAACTACACGATCACAGAGATAGAATTGCTCGCAATTTTGTACGCGTTGCAATCGTGGCACAAACTCGTGTACGGCTTCCGAATAGTTCTGAGAACAGACCATAAAGCTTTAACATTTTTGTTAAAGACGGATTTGTCTAGTCAGAGATTGACAAGATGGTCCCTGTATATCCAGCAATTTAATGTGGAAATAGAATACTGTCCAGGGAAAGAGAATGTAATACCGGACATATTAAGTCGTTACCCTAGAGAAGAAGAAGTACTAGCGGTCCGGATTGAGAATCGAGATCAGAAGACGTTGGATGACTTAAGGAACATTACCAACCTACAACGCGAAGACCCATGGTTGAAGATGATAATCGATTACTTCGAGGGACGCTTAGCAAGGGGAACTGCGATATACAGAGAGGCGGAGGCATTGGCAACAGATTATGTATGGTATAATCAGATATTACATAAGTGGGACGATGTGGATCACACACGTCAAAGGATTGTAATTCCTGCATCTTTGCAGAGGAGATTAGTATGGCTAGCCCACAGAGCATTTGGACATCCTGGAATAGATAAAATTTGTGCTCTGTTGAAGGAAGCATTTACTTGGCCAAAATTGAGAGAAACGGTGAGAAATGCTATTAGAACATGTGATCTTTGCCAAAGGGTAAAGCCGAATCACTTTTTAATGAGGCAACGACCTATCCCGTTATTACCAGAGAAGCCAAGGCAGCTATTGAGTATCGACAACTTTGGACCATTGCCTAGAGCACGTAGAGGCAATAGACACATTTTTGTAGCCATGGATGTATTTTCGAAAATGGTGGTGTTGTGCCCCATTCAGAAGACAAGTTCAAAACAGGTCTTGAAGCGCCTGAAAGAGAGAGTTATTCCGATTCTTGGGAAGCCGGATAACATTCTCTCGGACCACGGAAGTTGCTTTACTAGTGCAGAATTTCGTCGAGAACTGGAAACTCTAGGAATTAGGCAGATTTTATCTACCATTCGCCATCCTGAGGCAAGTCCCGTTGAAAGAGTAATGAGAGAGGTCCAGAAATACATGAAGATCTACTGTTCTGAAGCGAATTGGCGTTGGATTGAATTTCTAGAAGTCATTGAATACTGTATAAATAATACTGTACATGAGGCGACAGGTCAGGTTCCCGTTACTCTACATCTGGATCAGAGACCAGAGAGACCGTGGAATGGTGTTATTCCATTACCTGTAGACGCACAGCCCGGTAGAGAATTGAGGATCCAACGAACCTTTGAATATCTCAAAGCACAGGCGGAGAGACGTCAGAGAAGGAATCGTGCGAAGAGGTATCATAAACCGCTTCTCGTGGGACAGAAAGTTTTAATTAAGAAACCCGCCAGTTCAGATCCAGAGGCACGGAAGTATAAAAAGTTTATTTTTTCTTACCACGGCCCGTTCGAGGTGATAAGAGACCTCCAGAACAATGCATACAGGTTAAGGCATTTAGAGAATGGAAACGAGGTCGTTATGAACATAGCCAACTTAAAAGTTTATTACTCGCCAGAAGAATTCGACGAACCAGAAGAAGAATTAGTAACGCACACCCAACTCAACGTGGAGAGCGGAGGCAGCCAAGCAGGCAGACCTGAATGTTGGAACGGCGAGACGGGACGAGAAGCAGACAGTTTACCCAGTGTAAGCGGAGAGCAGAAAGAATGCCAGTGTTTGCGAGAATTCTATGAAGAAATGGTCAGAGTGGCCAGAGAGGTTGAGGCTGTAAACGCGACCCTTCGCAGGGAGAATAGACAGCTCAGAAACAAGGCCGAGTGTGGAAGGGGGAACACTACTAACCCACTCGCAGCCAGACAAGGTGAAGGACCCCAGACGTAAACACAGACGGTGGTCGACAGTCAGCTGGTTACTTATATAAGCCACTTGCATTGGACTTTTATAAGTTTTGCAAGGGGAACATGAACCCGATGGGGTTATGCTGACTGGAATCGAACATGGTTCTCAGAGACTGTGATCTCAGTATAAAGGTTCCACCAGGAAGCGAACCAGAGATCTGTAGAGGGAGTTTCTTGGTAAAAACCCCTCGAAAGAAATGTATATTTAATCACTGGTGTGATTTTTGATGAAATGGCATTATTTATTAAAATAATGTAGGAAATAATGAGCAGATTATATCATTATAAGACGATTTGGTGTAAGCTATTGGAGGCTTGAAGCACAGAGGAGGGCAGAGCTGACATTTACTAATTGGCCCAGAATTGTGGGTTGGTCCCAGTGGAGCCACGTCCATCTCAGTCACCCCATTATGTCGTCTGGAGCAGGGGTGAGGCCTGAATAATGACATAGTTATTCCCCGACGGAGAATGGATTTAGAGTAGGGGCGGAGAAATGCCCAGAAAAATCATTGATTACTCGTGATTGGAGTAACGAATCGAGATGAGAGTTGCACACAGGTGAATATCTTGGCAAGAAGATAATTTTAGAGTCTTTTACCTGCGAAATTGGTGCATATTTAATGATGTGCGTAAGGACTGTAAAACGACCATTGTTCGCGGATGGATGTGAAGATGTTGCCGGGGGTTTCCCGTTAGGTAGCGTCCCACGCCATGGAGAAAGGAATTTATATTAATTAATTGGACGAGCGATTCCTTTGCACACAGATAGTTTTGGGACCTGTGAAGAGAGAGGAACACAATGATCATGGTTTGAAGACCTGAATCATGCTGTGAGAGGAGCCAAGATTACGCGGGGAGATGTTGCTCTACTTTCTGTGGAAATCCGATATAAGGGAGTAGACCCCAGGAGGAGCTCTCAGCTATGCTCAGTTGTAAGTCAGCCTAAGTCAGTCGAAGTGGTAACGCAGCCAAGCTCAGTCTACATGCCGCCAAGCGCAGTTACAGCCAGTTACAGTCTTACTCAATTGTCAATTGTAGCACAATGGCAATAATTTGCAATCAGTATACAGCAAATATGCAGCAGTACGAGACAGCGTGTAAGCCGCATACAGAAGTCTTCAAATAAGTTACGTGCAGTCTTCGAGTGAAACTTCAGTCAGCTACAGCCAGGTTGAAGCAAGTTCGTCAAGGCAAAACGCATGACGATTCTATTCATCAAGACGCCGAACAAAGATTGGTGTGTGTAAAAGAAACAGTAAACATGCTTGTATGAATAATAGTCGTGATACAGGCATAATCAGCAGCACGAACTATGACGTGTTCAGTTATGAAGCACCGTAGAGACTAACGGTAGAACTATTGTATGTAATTATTTGTGAAAGTGTGGAACTTTATTAAGCGCAGTGTGTATAGTATTAACTAATCGTGTATGTGTAACTACGATAGAATGCGCGAAAGAAACTCTACTAAGTGTTTGGTATTGCCATGAGAGTACCAGATGTTAACGCTCATGTTTGGGAGCCAGCGTATTGATGTAACGCAGGACGCTTACTGTAGGAGTAATGATCGTCATAAAATTGTTGGAGAGTTCCGAGAGCAGATAACCAGACTTTCAATCAGGAGTTGGTAACGTAAGATGCCGTCGACACCTACAATTTCGATCTCTGCTAGGGAATTTCAGCATTGAAGTGTGTATAAAGTGACGAGTGTTCAGTGTAATGCATATGTAAAAATATCATTTAAAGTAGTGTTTGATGAAGTGTTTCACATGTTTGGGGAGTGATAACTTCCTGAAAGGTATGCAACGTGTCGTGTTGGTGATAGAAATTATGTGTAATCAAATGTGTGTAAACAAGAGAAATATGTCGCGTTAAACCCATTATGGCGGGCGACATGGAAGAATATGATTGGTCGGAGCCACCTTAGATGCCTATAGAGATGTAAGTACCCCACAAATTATGGTTATGATTATGTAGAAGTATGGACCGCTGCATGTCTGTGATTCCGTAAAGATATTGTGAATTCCTTATAGATGCCAGTAAAAATCAGTTAGGAGGCTGATCCTCCATGTTTAATCAGTATTGAGTTGATTTTTATAGAGTTGAAATGTTGATTTGCATCATTTAGTGGAGTAATTATTCCCACTATGAATTAAGAATGGCAATCAGTTATGTAAATGAAACGAACGCGATTGTTCGAGTTTAAAACGTATAGCTATGTCGGAAATTTTGGTAATTTATATGAGAATAATAATAAATGATGATTTTGGTCATTTATGTCAATGAGATTTATAATAATAATAATAAATAATGATTTTGGTCATTTATGTCAGTGAGAAATGATGATATAATAATAATGGTTATTAAGAGTATGAATGAACACATCAGGAAACAAATAAATGTTGTAAGCGAGAATTGTTAACGCTAATGGCAAGACTTATCAATCTAAGCAGGAAGATGTTACAGTGAGATTACATTTCAGTAATTATGGAAAGAAGTTTTATATCAGAATATTGCATATATTCAGTAATGATACCAGTAATGAAAGAGCTTTTAGTGAATTGAATTTGCAGCTTAATTGAGAAGCTTCTAGAGTAAATGTTAGATTTCTCTTAATATTATAGGTCGGAGTGTCGTAGCATGGAGCATTAGGGGCCAGATAGTCTATTCTACGTATGAATTCTCCTATGTCGTGGACATTGTTGGAGATATTATTTATTCCAGAGTTGTAGTGTTGGACCCTAACTCTGAAGAAAGGATTGAAATGTGTTCCGGACTGGAATCTTGATAGAGTCGAGGAAACAAGGACATCTCGCAGCTCTATGATTTCCCGAGAACTTATTGATGAGTTATTTACGCTCGTTGGCAGCGAAAACTCATGGCGACAGTGGTTTTGTGCGCCTATATTATACTTGAGACATCGGTCAACCGCCAGGCTCATGCATTGCGAACCCCGAACCTTCATGTTGAATGGACCCATGTGAGGCCATTAATTAATCATTATCCTCGACGTAGGAATAATTACAAAAGCTCATTCAATACCTGTTGGCATAATAGTCAATTAAGATCCTTTGGGAACATGTGTGTCGGTCAGGACACAGTATTTGTCTTGTAAATCTTCGCTGCTTAGAGAGGGAGCCTTTCAAACTTTTAGAAAGGTCGAGATAATTGGTGAAACGACCCATTCCACTTTCTATTGTGTAGCGACTTCCTTAGCCGAGGGTCGGTGCTAGCCACCCGGACCGCTCAGGCAAGTTATAAGAGGGAAGAGTCTAGACCTTGTTGAAATGACATATAATGCAAGATTGTTATGTTGAGTATTAGAGCCATGTGGTTTGTGAACACATGGATAATTATAGTTCATCCTGATGGTTCATTGTTTTAGCTATCTGACGAATAGTTACATGATATATTTGTACTGTCACTGGAGCCAAGTCATGTAGTTGGTGACTAGATGCCAATCGCCATGAGCGCGAGGTAGTCTATCGTACAATCCGACATAAGCTATAACGTAACGTTTTATCTAGGAATCACAGACAGCATGCGGTGAAACCATATAATTGGAGGATGTGTAGGGGGTAGCTTACATAATTATGGAGTTGCACGTTGATTTTGGTGCAACGTCCAAATAGGTAAATGCATGAAAAGCATTTCATTGGTGAGAAGAAAAATATTAAAACACGCACGGCACACATAATTGTTTAACATAAAGAGGTTTAAGGAATAATCCTTGTTGTAATATTAAAGAAGTCACATTGTATGACTTATGTTAATGTACAGTTTGTTTTGAAGTCGTAGGTGCATCAGCGCACTAGTATATCCTTGTGAAGTTCACAGAAGGGTAAAGCCTGAGATCAGAGGGTGGTATTAGTAGGACATCGGCCATATTTTAATTTACTATAAAAACTGTCCAGGGAGTGGTTTTTACTGCCGAAAGCCCCACTTGGGCCACGCCATGATAAATGAGATCAGAGGGTGGTATTAGTAGGACATCGGCCATATTCTAATTTACTATAAAAACTGTTCAGGCAGTGGTTTTTACTGCCGAAAGCCCCACTTGTGCCACGCCATGATAAATTATTAGAGAATATGTACTATCTATATGATGATGATGATAATTGTTGTTTTAAGGGGCCTAACATCTAGGTTATCGGCCCCTGATGGTTTGGGTGATCGTGAAGATGAAAATGAAAAGCGAACTTAAAACTAAAACTAACTACTAACCTACATACTAGAAGAAGAAATGGAAAACTAAAGGAGAATAAGGCAAATAGAAGGACAGAAGGAAAAGAAATGCCCTCAACCCTCGGAGAAGGCGGATTGAGGGACTTGGAAGGAAGGAGAGCCATGAAAGGCATATAGGAAAGTGAAAGAGGAGAGGGTCCGCCCCAAAGGTAAGGGACAAAGGGGGAAAACGGACCCAGCTCAGGAATCCCTCGGGGTCGCCAACTCCCGAACTCACCAGCCGTGAGCCCCTGAGGGTGTAGCATTATCTAGGGTGCACCAGAAGGGGTGGGGCTACATACACCCTGCCTCCTTAAGGGCCTAGAGCACAAGGCAGGAGGTAAAAGGAAGAGAAAAAGAAGGCTGACCCCTCGCAGAAGGAGGGTATCAGAAAAGATGAGACAAGGGCCAATTAAGGCGGGAAAGGAAGAGACTCCCTAGGCCTCGGATACCCTAATACCGTCGGGGTCAGAAGAGTACTATCTATAGGTATCTATCAAAATTTATATATACGTATCGGAACTTAGCTATGGATTAGGAGCGGTCACACCCTACTTCGTTAATTCTTACTTTAATAGAGTTGTGTGCATTAAATCTGACCGACTTTAGTCGTACCTTTAGCTCAAATCACAGTATAGGACATCAATTCCCATGTACCCATGTGAGTAATCTCGGTGGATAATATGCATCTGCCTCCAGCTAGCATCAGCTCTCAGGCGTGTACGGTAACCCCAATTTAGCAGTGCATATTTTGGATTTGAGGCTAAAAGGTATCAACTCTACAATGATAAGGCACAACTCTATTCTAAAACTTTAATCCAGTAAAATAAATCATGGCTTCAAACACAAAACAATACCCAAAAAGCATAAAATAAAGCAAACAAAATTTTTACTTCCACAATCCACAAGTAAACAAATATAAAATCACAACAAAGTCATACCTAGCCATAAGGCTTTACCCTTCTGTGAACTTCACAAGGATACACTAGTGCGCTGATGCACCTACGACTTCAAAACAAACTGTACATTAACATAACAGTCATACAATGTGACTTCTTTAATATTACAACAAGGATTATTCCTTAAACCTCTTTATGTTAAACAATTATGTGTGCCGTGCGTGTTTTAATATTTTTCTTCTCACCAATGAAATGCTTTGCATGCATTTACCTATTTGGACGTTGCACCAAAAATCGACGTGCAACTCCATAATTATGTAAGCTACCCCCTACACATCCTCCAATTATATGGTTTCACCGCATGCTGTCTGTGATTCCTAGATAAAACGTTACGTTATAGCTTATGTCAGATTGTACGATAGACTACCTCGCGCTCATGGCGATTGGCATCTAGTCACCAACTACATGACTTGGCTCCAGTGACAGTACAAATATATCATGTAACTATTCGTCAGATAGCTAAAATAATGAACCATCAGGATGAACTATAATTATCCATGTGTTCACAAACCACATGGCTCTAATACTCAACATAACAATCTTGCATTATATGTCATTTTAACAAGGTCTAGAATCTCTTCCCTTTATAACTTGCCTGAGCGGCCCGGGTGGCTAGCACCGACCCTCGGCTAAGGAAGTCGCTACACAATAGAAAGTGGAATGGGTCGTTTCACCAATTATCTCGACCTTTCTAAAAGTTTGAAAGCCTCCCTCTCTCTAAGCAGTGAAGATTTACAAGACAAATACTGTGTCCTGACCGACACACATGTTCCCAAAGGATCTTAATTGACTATTATGCCAACAGGTATTGAATGAGCTTTTGTAATTATTCCTACGTCGAGGATAACGATTAATTAATGGCCTCACATGGGTCCATTCAACATGAAGGTTCGGGGTTCGCAATGCATGAGCCTGGCGGTTGACCGATGTCTCAAGTATAATATAGGCGCACAAAACCACTGTCGCCATGAGTTTTCGCTGCCAACGAGCGTAAATAACTCATCAATAAGTTCTCGGGAAATCATAGAGCTCCGAGGTGTCCTTGTTTCCTCGACTCTATCCAGATTCCAGTCCGGAACACATTTCAATCCTTTCTTCAGAGTTAGGGTCCAACACTAAAACTCTGGAATTAATAATATCTCCAACAATGTCCACGACATAGGAGAATTCATACGTAGAATAGACTATCTGGCCCCTAATGCTCCATGCTACGACACTCCGACCTATAATATTAAGAGAAATCTAACATTTACTCTATAAGCTTCTCAATTAAGCTGCAAATTCAATTCACTAAAAGCTCTTTCATTACTGGTATCATTACTGAATATCTGCAATATTCTGATATAAAACTTCTTTCCATAGTTACTGAAATGTAATCTCACTGTAACATCTTCCTGCTTAGATTGATAAGTCTTGCACTTAGCGTTAATAATTCTCGCTTACAACATTTATTTGTTTCCTGATGTGTTCATTCATACTCTTAATAACCATTATTATTATATCATCATTTGTCACTGACATAAATGATCAAAATCATTATTTATTATTATTCTCACATAAATTACCAAAATTTCCGACATAGCTAGACGTTTTAAACTCGAGCAATCGCGTTCGTTGCATATACATAACTGATTGCCATTCTTAATTCATAGTGGGAATAATTACTCCACTTAATGATGCAAATCAACATTTCAACTTTATAAAAATCAACTCATTACTGATTAAACCTGGAGGATCAGCCTCCTAACTGATTTTTACTGGCATCTATAAGGAATTCACAATATCTTTACGGAATCACAGACATGCAGCGGTCCATACTTCTACATAATCATAACCATAATTTGTGGGGTACTTACATCTCTATAGGCATCTAAGGTGGCTCCGACCAATCATATTCTTCCATGTCGCCCGCCATAATGGGTTTAACGCGACATATTTCTCTTGTTTACACACATTTGATTACACATAATTTCTATCACCAACACGACACGTTGCATACCTTTCAGGAAGTTATCACTCCCCAAACATGTGAAACACTTCATCAAACACTACTTTAAATGATATTTTTACATATGCATTACACTGAACACTCGTCACTTTATACACACTTCAATGCTGAAATTCCCTAGCAGAGATCGAAATTGCAGGTGTCGACGGCATCTTACGTTACCAACTCCTGATTGAAAGTCTGGTTATCTGCTCTCGGAACTCTCCAACAGTTTTTATGACGATCATTACTCCTACAGTAAGCGTCCTGCGTTACATCAATACGCTGGCTCCCAAACATGAGCGTTAACATCTGGTACTCTCATGGCAATACCAAACACTTAGTAGAGTTTCTTTAGCGCATTCTATCGTAGTTACACATATACGATTATTTAATACTATACACACTGCGCTTAATAAAGTTCAACACTTTCACAAATAATTATATACAATAGTTCTACCGTTAGTCTATACGGTGCTTCGTAACTGAACACGTCATAGTTCGTGCTGCTGATTATGCCTGTATCACGACTATTATTCATACAAGCATGTTTACTGTTTCTTTTACACACACCAGTCTTTGTTCGGCGTCTTGATGAATAGAATCGTCATGCGTTTTGCCTTGACGAACTTGCTTCAACCTGGCTGTAGCTGACTGAAGTTTCACTCGAAGACTGCACGTAACTTATTTGAAGACTTCTGTATGCGGCTTGCACGCTGTATCGTACTGCTGCATATTTGCTGCATACTGATTGCAACTTATTGCCATTGTGCTACAATTGACAATTGAGTAAGACTGTAACTGGCTGTAACTGCGCTTGGCGGCATGTAGACTGCGTGACAACTGAGTTAGACTGAGCATAGCTGAGTTACAACTTCGACTGCCCGTGACTGGCTTACAACTGAGCATAGCTGAGTTAGACTGAGAGCTCCTCCTGGGGTCTACTCCCTTATATCGGATTTCCACAGAAAGTAGAGCAACATCTTCCCGCGTAATCTTGGCTCCTCTCACAGCATGATTCAGGTCTTCAAACCATGATCATTGCGTTCCTCTCTCTTCACAGGTCCCAAAACTATCTGTGTGCAAAGGAATCGCTCGTTCAATTAATTAATATTAATTCCTTTCTCCATGGCGTGGGACGCTACCTCACGGGAAACCCCCGGCAACATCTTCACATCCATCCGCGAACAATGGTCGTTTTACAGTCCTTACGCACATCATTAAATATGCACCAATTTCGCAGGTAAAAGACTCTAAAATTATCTTCTTGCCAAGATATTCACCTGTGTGCAACTCTCATCTCGATTCGTTACTCCAATCACGAGTAATCAATGATTTTTCTGGGCATTTCTCCGCCCCTACTCCAAATCCATTCTCCGTCGGGGAATAACTATGTCATTATTCAGGCCTCACCCCTGCTCCAGACGACATAATGGGGTTACAGAGATGGACGTGGCTCCACTGGGACCAACCCACAATTCTGGGCCAATTAGTAAATGTCAGCTCTGCCCTCCTCTGTGCTTCAAGCCTCCAATAGCTTACACCAAATCGTCTTATAATGATATAATCTGCTCATTATTTCCTACATTATTTTTAATAAATAATGCCATTTCATCAAAAATCACACCAGTGATTAAATATACATTTCTTTCGAGGGGTTTTTACCAAGAAACTCCCTGTACAGATCTCTGGTTCGCTTCCTGGTGGAACCTTTATACTGAGATCACAGTCTCTGAGAACCATGTTCGATTCCAGTCAGCATAACCCCATCGGGTTCATGTTCCCCTTGCAAAACTTATAAAAGTCCAATGCAAGTGGCTTATATAAGTAACCAGCTGACTGTCGACCACCGTCTGTGTTTACGTCTGGGGTCCTTCACCTTGTCTGGCTGCGAGTGGGTTAGTAGTGTTCCCCCTTCCACACTCGGCCTTGTTTCTGAGCTGTCTATTCTCCCTGCGAAGGGTCGCGTTTACAGCCTCAACCTCTCTGGCCACTCTGACCATTTCTTCATAGAATTCTCGCAAACACTGGCATTCTTTCTGCTCTCCGCTTACACTGGGTAAACTGTCTGCTTCTCGTCCCGTCTCGCCGTTCCAACATTCAGGTCTGCCTGCTTGGCTGCCTCCGCTCTCCACGTTGAGTTGGGTGTGCGTTACTAATTCTTCTTCTGGTTCGTCGAATTCTTCTGGCGAGTAATAAACTTTTAAGTTGGCTATGTTCATAACGACCTCGTTTCCATTCTCTAAATGCCTTAACCTGTATGCATTGTTCTGGAGGTCTCTTATCACCTCGAACGGGCCGTGGTAAGAAAAATTAAACTTTTTATACTTCCGTGCCTCTGGATCTGAACTGGCGGGTTTCTTAATTAAAACTTTCTGTCCCACGAGAAGCGGTTTATGATACCTCTTCGCACGATTCCTTCTCTGACGTCTCTCCGCCTGTGCTTTGAGATATTCAAAGGTTCGTTGGATCCTCAATTCTCTACCGGGCTGTGCGTCTACAGGTAATGGACTAACACCATTCCACGGTCTCTCTGGTCTCTGATCCAGATGTAGAGTAACGGGAACCTGACCTGTCGCCTCATGTACAGTATTATTTATACAGTATTCAATTACTTCTAGAAATTCAATCCAACGCCAATTCGCTTCAGAACAGTAGATCTTCATGTATTTCTGAACCTCTCTCATTACTCTTTCAACGGGACTTGCCTCAGGATGGCGGATGGTAGATAAAATCTGCCTAATTCCTAGAGTTTCCAGTTCTCGACGAAATTCTGCACTAGTAAAGCAACTTCCGTGGTCCGAGAGAATGTTATCCGGCTTCCCAAGAATCGGAATAACTCTCTCTTTCAGGCGCTTCAAGACCTGTTTTGAACTTGTCTTTTGAATGGGGCACAACACCACCATTTTCGAAAATACATCCATGGCTACAAAAATGTGTCTATTGCCTCTACGTGCTCTAGGCAATGGTCCAAAGTTGTCGATACTCAATAGCTGCCTTGGCTTCTCTGGTAACAACGGGATAGGTCGTTGCCTCATTAAAAAGGGATTCGGCTTTACCCTTTGGCAAAGATCACATGTCCTAATAGCATTTCTCACCGTTTCTCTCAATTTTGGCCAAGTAAATGCTTCCTTCAACAGAGCACAAATTTTATCTATTCCAGGATGTCCAAATGCTCTGTGGGCTAGCCATACTAATCTCCTCTGCAAAGATGCAGGAATTACAATCCTTTGACGTGTGTGATCCACATCGTCCCACTTGTGTAATATCTGATTATACCATACATAATCTGTTGCCAATGCCTCCGCCTCTCTGTATATCGCAGTTCCCCTTGCTAAGCGTCCCTCGAAGTAGTCGATTATCATCTTCAACCGTGGGTCTTCGCGTTGTAGGTTGGTAATGTTCCTTAAGTCATCCAACGTCTTCTGATCTCGATTCTCAATCTGGACCGCTAGTACTTCTTCTTCTCTAGGGTAACGACTTAATATGTCCGGTATTACATTCTCTTTCCCTGGACAGTATTCTATTTCCACATTAAATTGCTGGATATACAGGGACCATCTTGTCAATCTCTGACTAGACAAATCTGTCTTAAACAAAAATGTTAAAGCTTTATGGTCTGTTCTCAGAACTATTCGGAAGCCGTACACGAGTTTGTGCCACGATTGCAACGCGTACAAAATTGCGAGCAATTCTATCTCTGTGATCATGTAGTTTTTCTCATGGGCTCTCAGTCTTCTGCTTATAAAGGCGATAAAAACTTTCTTCTCAGGCTGGTCAACATTTTCCTGGAATAGCATCGCTCCAATCCCAATAAGTGATGCATCCGTCTGTATGATGAACTTCTGGGTATAATCTGGGTATCCCAGTTTCACATATTCCAAAAGCATTTGTTTTGACCTCACGAATGCTTCCTGACATTGCTCCGTCCAATTCCATCTGCCGCCTTTCTTCAATAGGTCCTGCAGTGGTGCTACTGTCGCAGTATAGTTTGGGCAGTGGTTCGAAAAGAATCCAATTACTCCCAAATACTGTCGGACGTGCTTTACTTTCGTGGGTCGAGGGAAATTTCGAATTACCTCCAATTTATCTGGATTAGGCTTCACTCCATTTGCATCAATAACATGCCCTAGGAATTTAACTTCCCTCTGACAGAAGTGCGATTTCTTGATATTAAACTTAAAGTTCGCTTCTCGAAGGTCATCTAGCAACTTCTTCAGGTCTCTCATGTGCTCCTCCAGAGATTCTGATGTGAGTAGAATGTCGTCTACATATCTGATGGTACTCTCTTTAACCTCATCTGATAGATTGCGATCTAACGCTCTTATCAGGGCTGAACCAGCTGTTTTCAACCCAAAAGGTAGCCTTAAAAATGTGAATGTATGTTGATCAAACATAAATCCTGTCAACAGACTAGTTTTCTTCTCTAATTCAAGATGGTGGAAACTGGATGTGATATCCAAATTTGAGAATATAGTTTTCCCTCTAAACTTCCTGAGGATCTCTTTAATAGGTGGCACTTGGTCAAATTCCGGAATAACTCTCAAATTTAGGCGTCTCAGGTCCAAGCAGACTCTGACAGATCCGTCTGTCTTTGGTACAATTACCAATGGACTTACATAAGGCGTAGGTGTTTTCTCAATAACGCCGGCCTCCAACATCTCCTGAATTGCCTCTTTTACTTTAGCATAATGCTTTTCAGCTATAGGGTAGGGTTTCTGCCTAAATGGTGTCCAATCACTGACTTGAAAAGCATAAGTGAAGTTCTTTATCCGACCACGTCTCGAATCAAAGACTTCCTTCTGTTCCAGCAATAACTGCTTTAAATTTTCCTTCTCTTTTAGCCCAATTTTCGCTTCTTCTAGCTTCTCCGAAATGTATTCTTCCAATTTGGGTTCCAGATCTTTTTCCAAGTCTGTGGCTAGTGTTTGGAGCTCCGCTTCTAACTGCTCAATAGCTAACACTTCTTCATCAACCACATCTCTGTATGTATGCCATACTTGTTCACTGGATCCTGGTTCAATTTCATTGAGTGCGACCTCTAAGCCTTCAGCTTCTTCATTCACATGGAACATAACCCTGTCCTGTGCTAGGTCAATTATCACTCTGTATTCCCTTATAAACTCTGCCCCAATAAGTAGGTTATAAGGTAGTTTGTTTACTAACAGGAAACTCTGTGAGAAAATAGAGCCTCCTATCTGTAAATCTAGGAATACCTGGTATTTACATATCATTGTTCTGTCTGGAATTACCCCTTTAATTTTGACACTGGAGATCGGTATCTTCAAAATGTTCTCTCTCCGGGCTATTTCATTATATAGAGCTTGTGTCATCAGGCTTACTGTTGATCCCGTATCTAACAGACTTCTGACTTTTAATCCTGCCACTCTCACAATTATAATAGGCAATTCTCTCTTGACCATGACCTGTGGTCCTCCTGTATCCTCAATCAATTCTTCTGGTTTGGCTATCCAATTGATGATGTTAATAAACTTCCATCCATCAGTCTCGAGCTCTTCTAATTTTGGCGTTTTTTTTTTCTTCAGCGCCCGCCCCTTTGGAGTTCCTTCTCTCCTGTTCGCTGCGCTGTAGTTCCAAACTCTTAGCTCCATCTCCATATCTGTCTGGCGATGTCCTGTTCTGCATGACTTCTTGCCAGCGGACTTGTGGTTTCTGGGGCTCATCTCCCCTTTCTTCGAGGTATCGCAAAGAAGCATGATATCGCTCTTCTGCCTCGTCATCGAAGTTATTTCTTCTCTCTTGGGGTCTCCAATTTCTATTATTGCCTTCCTGGCCATTATTACCTCCATTGTTATGGTACGGCTTGCCCCTGTTATTGTGTTTATTCCACGAACTTCGACCTCTTCCTGCTTTATTAGCATTTCCTTTGTACCTTGACTGCCATTTTCTGGGTTCCTCTTCCCATTGCCGTCCATAGGAATCTAAAGTTTCTGTGCTCGTGGCTTTGTTGTTCCTTGGAGTTTGCTGTTGGTCAGTCTGTGTGTTGGTCACGTGGACTTGTTCCACGGTTCGACTCTGACGCATAGTATTTGCTGTGGTGAGGTCCAGTTGCCTTAGAACTGTCTCCATTTCCATAGCCGTTTTCGCATTAGCCGAGATTAGTAGCCTTTGGATCTCGTATGGAAGCTGTTTGGCGATAGCAATGCATAGCTCCAGTTCACTAGGTTTTTGATCCAGCTCTTTAAAACGACACATCTGCGATATGAAGAATTCTGCGTACTTCGTCGGGTTGTTCGTGCTGTACTTTTTGGCATACAAATCCAGCCGTAAGTTCTGCTGAGTCGCGGCGTCCCAATATCTCTTCAAGAATGCCTCGCGGAATTCCTCAACAGTATCAAAAGTGTAACAGAAGCTGCGAAACCATAATGCGCACTCCCCCTCTGTTAACTTCTCTATAGCACGTAGCCTACGCTCCTGCGGTATTCGTGCATCATTGAGATATTCAGTCACTTCCTTTAACCAATATTTTGGTGTCATACTACAGTGACTACCTGAAAATTTCCTAGGTTTTTCTTCGCTTGCCCTAATGACGTTTATCACCTGGGTGTGCATCGCGTTTTCATGTGGCGTCGATGCCGCAATTGGTACACCTGGCGTCATGTAAGGACTTTCTCCTGCGCCTGCAGCATTCCTGCTTATAGGTTGGGTTTCTAGGTCTGCCCACCTTGTTTTTCTCATATCCTCTATGCTGCCTTCACTTGACTTAGGATATTTCAGAAGTGTCTCCTCCTGTGCTATTATCCTAGTCTCCATTTGGTTATGGCGCATTTCTGCTCTTTCTAGGCGAGTAATGACTTCTTTTTCTATTCTCGTAAGCCTATCTCGGTTTTCCTCGGCTACTTGAAAAATTTTCACCTTGTCTTCTTTCAGACTTTGTTTGATATGGGATATTTCATCCTCTACGTCCTCTTTAATTTGAGCAAGGGTCTTGTCGCTTGCCTCTGTTTTCTGGCCTTCTCTTATTTCGAGTTCTTCTCTCAGACCTTTAATTTCATCTTGAATGTGTCCATTGACTTTAGACAATTCATTCCGGACCTTGGCGATCTCGCCTCTATTTTCCTCTTGCCTTTTATTGACTATGACAATGTCGCTTTGCACTTGGTCCAGTTCTTTATGAACTTTACCCATCTGACTTTTCACGTTGCCTACCAGCTCCTTACTTTCATGAGCGATAGCCTTAATTTCGCCTATTTCCTGGCATTGACCTAATATATTCTGGTCCTGTTTCTTGAGGTCACCGTTAATTGCTCTAGCGTAACTTTTCAATTTCTGGTCCCATTTGGAGTCGTTCTCCTCTAATCTCTGGTCTACTGTTTTTGTAAACTCTGCGAACTGTTTCGCTTGGCGTTCGAGATTCGCCTCATTTTGGATCTGAATATCCTTAATATCGTTAGACAACGCCTCTAATTTACTGTTGGTTTGCTCCTGAGCATGCCTACACGCTTGCAAATTACCCTCAAGTTTGGCTTCTATAGCCTCGAAACGTTTATCAGTATTTACCTGCATTTCCGATACAATGCTTACAACAGTATCTGTTACTTCGGTCTTAATGACTTCTTGCATTTGACCTAACTTATTATCTAGTGCAACCTGATTTGCATTAATTGCCTCCTGATTGGCATCTAACCTGTTATTTAACTCTCTCTGGTTCTCATCTAACCGAGTGTTTATACTATCCTGGAACGCCTTGGTTTCCAGTTTACTCTGCTCGTGAGCAGCATCGAAATGCTGTTTCAGTCCTGCAATAACTTGCAAGATCTCCTGTGTACCTGACATTTTCCAATAACACACTTAAATATGCAGGCAGGCTTCCTGGAAAAATATGTGGATACGTTTCGAAGAGAAACATCAAACACTGCACACATATTGTGAAGTCGTACAAAACCTGATAATATTATGGTAGATTGTGGATTGGGTATGTAACGCTAGTACACTTAGGCCATTCTCTTCTCAATAGAGAGATTCTGCGTTACCTCAAAAGCCTACTGAATTCAAAAATCACTCAAACACAGTTTGAGGCAAAACAATTACTATGGTTTTCCCCATGAAATACCATAAAAATCTATGGGTTTTCCCTAAATCCCATAAGCTCCACGTATTTTGGGCGCCATGATAAATGAGATCAGAGGGTGGTATTAGTAGGACATCGGCCATATTTTAATTTACTATAAAAACTGTCCAGGGAGTGGTTTTTACTGCCGAAAGCCCCACTTGGGCCACGCCATGATAAATGAGATCAGAGGGTGGTATTAGTAGGACATCGGCCATATTCTAATTTACTATAAAAACTGTTCAGGGAGTGGTTTTTACTGCCGAAAGCCCCACTTGTGCCACGCCATGATAAATTATTAGAGAATATGTACTATCTATAGGTATCTATCAAAATTTATATATACGTATCGGAACTTAGCTATGGATTAGGAGCGGTCACACCCTACTTCGTTAATTCTTACTTTAATAGAGTTGTGTGCATTAAATCTGACCGACTTTAGTCGTACCTTTAGCTCAAATCACAGTATAGGACATCAATTCCCATGTACCCATGTGAGTAATCTCGGTGGATAATATGCATCTGCCTCCAGCTAGCATCAGCTCTCAGGCGTGTACGGTAACCCCAATTTAGCAGTGCATATTTTGGATTTGAGGCTAAAAGGTATCAACTCTACAATGATAAGGCACAACTCTATTCTAAAACTTTAATCCAGTAAAATAAATCATGGCTTCAAACACAAAACAATACCCAAAAAGCATAAAATAAAGCAAACAAAATTTTTACTTCCACAATCCACAAGTAAACAAATATAAAATCACAACAAAGTCATACCTAGCTATAAGGCTTTACCCTTCTGTGAACTTCACAAGGATACACTAGTGCGCTGATGCACCTACGACTTCAAAACAAACTGTACATTAACATAACAGTCATACAATGTGACTTCTTTAATATTACAACAAGGATTATTCCTTAAACCTCTTTATGTTAAACAATTATGTGTGCCGTGCGTGTTTTAATATTTTTCTTCTCACCAATGAAATGCTTTGCATGCATTTACCTATTTGGACGTTGCACCAAAAATCGACGTGCAACTCCATAATTATGTAAGCTACCCCCTACACATCCTCCAATTATATGGTTTCACCGCATGCTGTCTGTGATTCCTAGATAAAACGTTACGTTATAGCTTATGTCGGATTGTACGATAGACTACCTCGCGCTCATGGCGATTGGCATCTAGTCACCAACTACATGACTTGGCTCCAGTGACAGTACAAATATATCATGTAACTATTCGTCAGATAGCTAAAATAATGAACCATCAGGATGAACTATAATTATCCATGTGTTCACAAACCACATGGCTCTAATACTCAACATAACAATCTTGCATTATATGTCATTTTAACAAGGTCTAGAATCTCTTCCCTTTATAACTTGCCTGAGCGGCCCGGGTGGCTAGCACCGACCCTCGGCTAAGGAAGTCGCTACACAATAGAAAGTGGAATGGGTCGTTTCACCAATTATCTCGACCTTTCTAAAAGTTTGAAAGCCTCCCTCTCTCTAAGCAGTGAAGATTTACAAGACAAATACTGTGTCCTGACCGACACACATGTTCCCAAAGGATCTTAATTGACTATTATGCCAACAGGTATTGAATGAGCTTTTGTAATTATTCCTACGTCGAGGATAACGATTAATTAATGGCCTCACATGGGTCCATTCAACATGAAGGTTCGGGGTTCGCAATGCATGAGCCTGGCGGTTGACCGATGTCTCAAGTATAATATAGGCGCACAAAACCACTGTCGCCATGAGTTTTCGCTGCCAACGAGCGTAAATAACTCATCAATAAGTTCTCGGGAAATCATAGAGCTCCGAGGTGTCCTTGTTTCCTCGACTCTATCCAGATTCCAGTCCGGAACACATTTCAATCCTTTCTTCAGAGTTAGGGTCCAACACTAAAACTCTGGAATTAATAATATCTCCAACAATGTCCACGACATAGGAGAATTCATACGTAGAATAGACTATCTGGCCCCTAATGCTCCATGCTACGACACTCCGACCTATAATATTAAGAGAAATCTAACATTTACTCTATAAGCTTCTCAATTAAGCTGCAAATTCAATTCACTAAAAGCTCTTTCATTACTGGTATCATTACTGAATATCTGCAATATTCTGATATAAAACTTCTTTCCATAGTTACTGAAATGTAATCTCACTGTAACATCTTCCTGCTTAGATTGATAAGTCTTGCACTTAGCGTTAATAATTCTCGCTTACAACATTTATTTGTTTCCTGATGTGTTCATTCATACTCTTAATAACCATTATTATTATATCATCATTTGTCACTGACATAAATGATCAAAATCATTATTTATTATTATTCTCACATAAATTACCAAAATTTCCGACATAGCTAGACGTTTTAAACTCGAGCAATCGCGTTCGTTGCATATACATAACTGATTGCCATTCTTAATTCATAGTGGGAATAATTACTCCACTTAATGATGCAAATCAACATTTCAACTTTATAAAAATCAACTCATTACTGATTAAACCTGGAGGATCAGCCTCCTAACTGATTTTTACTGGCATCTATAAGGAATTCACAATATCTTTACGGAATCACAGACATGCAGCGGTCCATACTTCTACATAATCATAACCATAATTTGTGGGGTACTTACATCTCTATAGGCATCTAAGGTGGCTCCGACCAATCATATTCTTCCATGTCGCCCGCCATAATGGGTTTAACGCGACATATTTCTCTTGTTTACACACATTTGATTACACATAATTTCTATCACCAACACGACACGTTGCATACCTTTCAGGAAGTTATCACTCCCCAAACATGTGAAACACTTCATCAAACACTACTTTAAATGATATTTTTACATATGCATTACACTGAACACTCGTCACTTTATACACACTTCAATGCTGAAATTCCCTAGCAGAGATCGAAATTGCAGGTGTCGACGGCATCTTACGTTACCAACTCCTGATTGAAAGTCTGGTTATCTGCTCTCGGAACTCTCCAACAGTTTTTATGACGATCATTACTCCTACAGTAAGCGTCCTGCGTTACATCAATACGCTGGCTCCCAAACATGAGCGTTAACATCTGGTACTCTCATGGCAATACCAAACACTTAGTAGAGTTTCTTTAGCGCATTCTATCGTAGTTACACATATACGATTATTTAATACTATACACACTGCGCTTAATAAAGTTCAACACTTTCACAAATAATTATATACAATAGTTCTACCGTTAGTCTATACGGTGCTTCGTAACTGAACACGTCATAGTTCGTGCTGCTGATTATGCCTGTATCACGACTATTATTCATACAAGCATGTTTACTGTTTCTTTTACACACACCAGTCTTTGTTCGGCGTCTTGATGAATAGAATCGTCATGCGTTTTGCCTTGACGAACTTGCTTCAACCTGGCTGTAGCTGACTGAAGTTTCACTCGAAGACTGCACGTAACTTATTTGAAGACTTCTGTATGCGGCTTGCACGCTGTATCGTACTGCTGCATATTTGCTGCATACTGATTGCAACTTATTGCCATTGTGCTACAATTGACAATTGAGTAAGACTGTAACTGGCTGTAACTGCGCTTGGCGGCATGTAGACTGCGTGACAACTGAGTTAGACTGAGCATAGCTGAGTTACAACTTCGACTGCCCGTGACTGGCTTACAACTGAGCATAGCTGAGTTAGACTGAGAGCTCCTCCTGGGGTCTACTCCCTTATATCGGATTTCCACAGAAAGTAGAGCAACATCTTCCCGCGTAATCTTGGCTCCTCTCACAGCATGATTCAGGTCTTCAAGCCATGATCATTGCGTTCCTCTCTCTTCACAGGTCCCAAAACTATCTGTGTGCAAAGGAATCGCTCGTTCAATTAATTAATATTAATTCCTTTCTCCATGGCGTGGGACGCTACCTCACGGGAAACCCCCGGCAACATCTTCACATCCATCCGCGAACAATGGTCGTTTTACAGTCCTTACGCACATCATTAAATATGCACCAATTTCGCAGGTAAAAGACTCTAAAATTATCTTCTTGCCAAGATATTCACCTGTGTGCAACTCTCATCTCGATTCGTTACTCCAATCACGAGTAATCAATGATTTTTCTGGGCATTTCTCCGCCCCTACTCCAAATCCATTCTCCGTCGGGGAATAACTATGTCATTATTCAGGCCTCACCCCTGCTCCAGACGACATAATGGGGTTACAGAGATGGACGTGGCTCCACTGGGACCAACCCACAATTCTGGGCCAATTAGTAAATGTCAGCTCTGCCCTCCTCTGTGCTTCAAGCCTCCAATAGCTTACACCAAATCGTCTTATAATGATATAATCTGCTCATTATTTCCTACATTATTTTTAATAAATAATGCCATTTCATCAAAAATCACACCAGTGATTAAATATACATTTCTTTCGAGGGTTTTTTACCAAGAAACTCCCTGTACAGATCTCTGGTTCGCTTCCTGGTGGAACCTTTATACTGAGATCACAGTCTCTGAGAACCATGTTCGATTCCAGTCAGCATAACCCCATCGGGTTCACTACATAACTGGCAGGCTTGGATCTGCCACGCTGCACCTGGAGTAGAGTAAATCGCATGAGATGTGGAGTAGGTACTAGGTAGAACAGCATCTACTTTACACACATGGGACTGGTCAGTTTCCCCCTTAGGTACGGCAAATAATGAAACATGTAGTGCAGGAATGCCCACTCCGTGCTTTCATTGGCACCATGGAAGACCTCAACTCAGCAACACCGGAAGCAGTGAAGTGGGTGGCGGAATTGGACATTCACATTTAGTGAGACGTACATCACTCGCACTCAATGTGCACATTTGAACTGTCGGCGTTGTTAGGTAGATAGTGATCTAAATGAAATTAATGAAAATCCACAGACTGCTTCCAGTCGACCGACTGGGTCAGGAAATGGAATGAATGAAGCCCCGATCTAGCGGCGAAGATATGAACTGTGCCGGCTGCCGAAGCCTGTCGCACTCCTCTGGGGCAATGATTAAATGAATGACAGATGAAATGAAATGAGAGTGGAGAATGCTGCTGGAATGAAATTTTGACAGAGAAAACCGGAGTACCCGTAGAAAAACCTGTCTGCCTCCGTTTTGTCCAGCTCAGATCTCAAATGGAGTGACCGGGATTTGACGGACCCAGCGGTGAGAGGCCGGCGTGCTGCCGCCTAAGCCACGGAGGCTCGGTGATGTAAATATATTGTTTTATTCCTGTTCTTTTTCAAGCTTCGTAAATTGCTTTGATAATTTCTATATACTTTGTGCTTATCTTGCACTGGATGTGTAAATAGTTTATAGGTTGTCAATATTCATCATACGCTAAATGAAGAAATAACCCACAAAACGATTTCAACATTCATATTTCGTTACATTAGTTGTTCGCTATTATGACCATATTCCCTCGAAACCCTATAAAAAAAACAAGATCGCGGGTTCAAATCCGGCCGAAGTCGTCGGATTTTTTTAAGAGCGTTAAAAATCCCTCAGTATGCCTTCCTTCGGAGGGGAAGTAAAGCCGGCAGTCCCATGTCATAGATTTTTGGCATGTAAAACAACCTTCCACTAATTACACCTGTGTGAAGCTAAATTGTATAGGTTAAGAATGTAAACAACGCTCTTAGGTTCCTACGTTCGTTGCCAAGAGCCGACTGCGGTGGCGTCTGGTAGCTAAGTTCTGAACTAGTAGTCGTTGACGGTGGTGTTTGGCGGCAAAAGTAGAAACTACTTGAAAATTGATCGTCTGCAGTCCTTACTTGAATTAAAACAGATACACACACTAATACAGTCATCACAATTATCACCGGTTATCAGATAGATTCTACACACACCCAAAGTACACGGGGCTACATGACCGCGTTGTTGCAGCCCCTAAACTTAAGAACCAACCAACCAACCCTATAAAAAGGACATGATAACCACTTTCACAATTTATATGTATTACCATATTTCTCAGGCTGTACTCAATCTTGTCTGGTAA
Organism: Meconema thalassinum; assembly: GCA_946902985.2. Classification (NCBI taxonomy): domain Eukaryota; kingdom Metazoa; phylum Arthropoda; class Insecta; order Orthoptera; family Tettigoniidae; genus Meconema; species Meconema thalassinum. The sequence goes on along the minus strand of OX336392.1, from coordinate 513,397,480 downwards.
CTTCGAAAATCCTATTTTCTCCGTAATTTCTTTGTTTCTGATATTATCCCTGCGTAAGTGTGGCCCGGTCTCTTGTTCCGGGCCTCACAACAATGCTATTTAAATTTCCGACTGTTGAAGCTAACAAGCTGTACTTTGTTGTACCTTCCTCTGTTGCGACCCCGCACGTGCTACTCATATTGCCAGTCGTGGGAAATTGACCATTGTGACAACTCACTATGACACGGTTCCTGAGACCAGCAACACATTTTGCGTTACGTTCAGTGTACCTATGAGGTAATTAGCATATTTTTATTATGGCTTATTTCTTGAGATGATTTTTGCTTTCATATTGAAGAGTTATCGAACTATTTGTTCAAGCATATATTAGACTGTATTTTAGGTAAAATGGGCTATGAAAGAGAACAAAAACGATTGGGTTCAATAAGGAACAAGAATGTATAGAGAAGGCTGTGACTAGACAATGTTCACGAGGTTCGTGCTGCCGTAGTTACATCTCATTTGGAGAGGTTTTTGGATATCACATTGGAGTGCGAATCGTATATCAAAGTATTCTAGATACCTACAACACTTTTGTATTATTCCTAATATTTGTGAACCTTACCGTACGTGAAGTGGAAAATACACAACCTAAAACTCTGTTCTGATCAACCCAACATGGCCGCCACCTCTGTTGATAGAGGTCGGCGTCTCTTAACGAACACAACGAATGATAAAACTTCTGACGTATCAACCAACCAAGTACCAAACCAACCAATGAATTATTATAATACTGTAAATAACCCTGATTTAACAACAGTACATCTGGCACCCAAATGACAACTACAATAACTACCGGTACCAAAGAAACAAATCCAAGGTCAAGCTATTCTGCTATAGGCATAGCTCAATCTCTCCCCTCCAAAGAACAAGCTATCGTAATTGAATCCCAAGATGGAATCAGTATCAAAGATTGTGTGCTAGCTGTAGGAAAACTCACTAGCCCTAGCAACATTCGTCTTGTTTCACGAATATCGAATGGACGAATATGCATTTTTCTTTCTAGCAAGAAAGTTGTTGAAGAGTTAATATTAGCAAACCCCAAGATCTTAATAAACAATGTATCTTTGGAAATACGACCACTCTTAACAAAAAAAACAAGCGTATTATATTATCAAACGTTTGTCCTGTAATACCCAACTATGTAATTGAAGACAAATTGTTAAACACTGGTGTGAAAATCATGTCTAAAATTACCCCTATCAGAGCAGGCTTATCCATCCCAGATTTCTCTCATATTTTGAGTTTTCGAAGACAAATGTACATCCAAAATGAAGACTTCGATAAACTCCCTGCATCTCTCCAAATTGAATACGATGGCACTAACTACTGGATTTACCTATCATCTGACTCACCCACCTGCTTTATTTGTAAAACTGAGGGACATTTGGCCAAAGACTGTCCTACTAACAACTCAGTTCCAAATGATCAACCAACCTCTCAGCACGACATTCATGAAATTGACAAACCTAACCTATCCAATTTTCCTAAACTACAAGAGAAACCACAAACAACAGAGATAAACCCCAAAAATGCAACCAGTACTTCCGACCTTCCTCCAACAAATTCACAGGATGAAACTTCATCAGCTATCCCAAACTTAACTCAATACCAAGATTGTAATGGCATTTCTCTCTCCGAAATTCCAATAGAAAGAACAGTGCCTGGACATAGTGAAACATGTCCTGCCTCAGCAACTGGACATTTCCCTGGATTTACCAATGTCACTCGCCAGCAGTGAAAGAACTGACCAAAATATTTATAACAGCAACAGACCCAAAATCGACTCTTCTGAACAAATTGAGAATCACAAGGTAAATCACACTTCTAAGAAACCCAAGAAAGAACCACAAAAACCAACAATCAGCGATATGCCCCTTCCTGTGAAACAGGTTTTGGAAGCTGATCCATCACTAGCTCCTCTCAGTTACACACAACTCCAATCTTTTCTCGAAAATTCCCAAGGTGTCAAGGACGTGGTGGCAATTGCTTTCAATTACACCCAAGACATAGAAGGACTCGCTAAAGCCCTACAGAAACTATACCCCTACTACACCGATAAAAGCATTAAAAACAGAAGCTCTCGGATAGTGAAGAAATTACTGAAGTTCGTCAACCTAAGCGAAGACCAAATGGATAACAATGTTTCTCTAGACTATTCTAGCGATGACTAATCTCTCCCTCTATAATAATGGAAATGGATCTTTTGCTATTCCTTATCATACTTATGGCAACAACACTACTCCAATGGAATATCAACAGCTATCGATCCCAGTTAGAATTCCTACAACTCCTAATAAATAAACACCAACCACCCATTATCTGTCTCCAAGAGACCAACTTTCGGAACGATTTTGCTGCTAATCTAAGACTTTACAATGTGTATCATAAAAACAGAACTAATGCAAGTCATGCAAGTGGAGGAGTAGCTACCTATGTCAAAAACAATATATACCTTAAAGAAATTTATTTAAACTCCAATTTGGAAGCTGTAGCCGTCTCATTGCATCTACCTCCCTCTCTGTGTATCTGCAATATTTATATACCAAACAGTTATCCATTTCACGGAGATGATCTACGAAATCGTATCCGTCAGCTACCTAAACCATTCATTCTAGTAGGCGACTTCAACAACCATAATACGTTATGGGACAGTCATCACTCCGATGCAAGAGGGAAGGAGATAGAAAAGATACTATATGAATTTGACCTAATTCTAATGAATTCAACTGCTCCAACTCGTTTCGATATTGCTCATGGAACCTATAGTAGCATAGACCTAACTATCTGCACTCCGGAGATAGCAACTGGTTTTGAATGGTCTGTCTATTCGACGCTCCAAGGAAATAGTGACCACTTCCCCATACTGATCAATAACGACAACGCTTCAATCAACGCCCCGATACCCCAAACCCTTAAATGGAACTTAAATAAAGCAAATTGGACGCAGTTCAATCATATAGTCAACAACCATTTAATTGGCCTAACTCATCCACATGACTTCCCTTCCAAACACATCAATGATATTGTTCAAGATTTTACAGAAGCAATAGTTAAATCTGCAAACCTTAGTGTTCCGAAAATAAAGATAAACCCGTGTAAGAAGACAGTACCTTGGTGGAACGACGCATGCAAGGAAGCTCTAAAGAATAAAAACCATGCTTTCTATGTCTTTAAAAGAAAACCAACTCCTGAAAATAAAGCTCAATTTCAGAAATGTAGAGCAATCGCCCGAAAAGAAATTAAAGATAGCAAAAAGAACTCGTGGCTGACATTTGTTTCCTCACTAAATTCTCAAACTCCACAAAAAGAAGTATGGAATAAACTCAAACGTGTAAATGGTAAATACAACCAGTTCCACATTACTTCTCTCAGAAACCCGAATGATGGATCCTTCATAACCAACCCTCAAAACATTGCTGATAAATTAGCTGACACATTCTCCGAGATTTCTAGTGACCACAATTATGACCAACATTTTCTCCATATAAAGAAAACCAGCGAACCTCTTGATCTAAAAAGAACCTCCTCCGACTCCAATTCTAATTTAAATGAACCTTTTCAATTACAGGACATGATTATTGAACTTGACAAATGTGGCAAATCCAGCCCTGGCCCAGATACGGTCCCTTATGAGTTCCTAAGACAGCTCCCACTAAACGCATTAAATTATCTTCTGGCTATTTTGAACTACATTTGGACCTCTCAGACGTTCCCTGATCAATGGCGCAGAGCCATTGTTGTTCCAATACTCAAGCCAGGGAAGGATAACTCAATTGCAGAAAATTACCGTCCAATCGCTTTAACAAATGCAATATGCAAATTAATGGAGAAAATTGTTAACAGGAGATTACGAAGGTATCTTGAACATATAAACTTTTTTAGTGATGTACAAAGTGGATTTCGTAAAGGACGTTCAACTGTCGATACTCTCATAAGTTTGGAATCTGAAATTCGGGAGGCTTTCCTAAACAACTATCACCTCATAGCAGTTAGTCTAGATATTGAAAAGGCATATGACATGGTGTTCAAAGACCATGTAGGCTACTTTAATCATTCATGGAATATAACTTTTCAGGAAATATGCTCTATTTCATCTACAACTTCCTCAAAGATCGTAGAATTCAAGTTAAGACAAATGAAATTTTTTCACTGGAAGTTACAATCGACAATGGAGTCCCTCAAGGATCAGTTATCAGTGTTACTTTATTCCTGGTCGCAATAAACGGAATTGTATCCAACATCCACTTGCCAGTAAAGGCTTGTCTTTTTGCCAACGATTTGACCATATTCTGTGCTGGAAGAAATAGTTCAACTACTCAACAACTACTTCAAGAATCACTTGAAAATATTCAACAATGGGCCAATATTACTGGATTCAAGTTCTCCAAAACAAAGTCCAAATGCATAGTATTCTCTAAAAACAAACATTCTGTACCAGATCCCGAGCTCAACATAAACAATCGTAAAATTGAGACAGTATCAACTCTTAAAATCCTGGGAATTCTGTTTGATAGTAAATTAAGTTGGATTCCATACCTGAAAAATCTCAAGGATGAGTGTCTACGACGGATTAATTTAATGAAGATTCTCTCAGCAAAAAACTGGGGAGCAGACTATCAAGTGCTCATGAATACTTATAGATCAATTATTAGGGCCAAATTAGATTATGGCAGTATAGTATACAACTCTGCAACAGCCTCTTCCCTCAAGATCCTTGATTCTATCCAGTCAGCTGCTCTTCGAATTGCTCTGGGAACTCTCCGCACCAGTCCAGTAACCAGTATGCAAATAGAAGCCAATGAACCACCCCTTGCAATTAGACGTCAACAACTAAGTTTATCATATGCACTCAAAGTATCAACTATGACTAAATCACGCATTAAGTCGTATGTTTTCCCTACTAACAGCCACACAAGAACAAACCCTGAATCAAGACAACCTTCGCCCTTCAATGTCAGAATATCCAAGTTCCTTGAAGAATTGAACCTAAATATTCCTCCCATACTACTCTCAGACCATTCTCTTGATATCCCACCATGGACAATTACCTTACCAACAGTCAACTTCGAACTGAACAACTTGGTTAAAAACCAAACTGACAGATCACAGTACCATCGATTATTTCTTGAAATCTCCAACAGATACCCAATGCACAGTGCTATTTATACTGATGGTTCGAAATATGATGAAAGAAACGGTTGTGGGATAATTTATCCTGACCATACCATGCTTTTTCGACTTCCTGAATCTTTCACTTTCTATTTTAATGAACTCTTTGCTCTTAAACAGGCCATGAAATACATTTTGAATACAGCCAGCTGCAACAACGCATTTATTATTTACTCCGATTCACGAAGTGCATTAAACGTAATAATCTATCTTCGACAAACGTCCTTGTACAAGAAATTCAACTGATATTCCATAAAGTGGTGAAGCAAGATAAACAAGTCATATTTGTGTGGGTACCCTCTCACAGAGGCATTCATGGCAATGAATCTGCCGATCAAGCAGCTAAAGAAGCCACACTTCTACCTTTATGTGATCCTACAATAGCTACACCTCATACTGACATCATTTCCTACGTCAAAAGAAAAGTATTCCAACAGTGGAAGAATCATTGGCTTAGAACTTCTACCAGTAAACTCCATGAAATAACATCAGGAACCACAGAACAATATCTCCATCATAAACTTTCCAGGCAAGATCAAGTTCTAATATCACGAATTAGAACAGGCCATACCAACATCACCCACAGCTATCTTCTCGAGAAGAAACAACCCCCTATCTGCTCAACATGTAACAGCGTACTGACTGTGCAGCACATAATCGCAGACTGTGCTCTCTACAACCACTGGCGCCAGCACAACAGCATTCCCAAGAAGATATGTGAGGCCTTCTTATCTCTTTCACAGCTCAAAATACTCATCAAGTTCTTCAAAGACTCGGAACTTTATTTCAAAATTGATGAACTCATAGTAGTGAAACTTTTGTTTATTTCTAGTGTTCATTTTATGATTTTATAGTGTATTCAATTCAATGTATTGTATGTATTGTATAATGTAAATCTACAGTGAAAGTCGCGATAAGACTTTCTAAGTTAAAGCGACTATAAATTAATCTAATAAAAAAAAGATTGCAAAGGCTACTTGAAACTGTTTCCGTTGATTCTGAACTGGAACCAGATGATGCTTCAGAAGATGACGAAGATGACGTGCTGGAAGTTCGAGAAGAGAATTCAGATAGTGAACAAGAATTGGATCCTGATGAGGATGCAGAATCCTTGCGACGGCACTATTATCACGGAGGTAAAGACACTTACTTTTGTTATGGCAGGGATGAGACGAAGTGGAAAATTCATCCCCCACCCAAAAATATTAGAACACGTCAGAAGAATATTGTAACGCACCGACCAGATGTCAGAGGATCAGTTAGGGAATGACCGATCCTCTCGAGGTTTGGAGACATTTCTTTGATCGAGAAATAATTGAAATTATTGTAAACTTTACAAACCAAGATATTACCACTCACGCAAAAGGACAATATAATCATGAATATCACGTTTGTGAGGTCGAAAGTAATGAAATAGAAGCCCTATTGGGCCTTCTCATTTTGAGTGGAGTAAAGAAGTCCATTAGGTTAAATTTAGAAGAACTATTCTCCACAGATGGAAACTCACCAGAAATCTTTCGGCTAGTTATGTCTCAGCAACGTTTCTGTTTCCTACTCAGCCATATACGTTTGGACGATATCGAGACCAGGCAGCAGGGGCTACTGTCAGATAGACTGGCTCCAATTCTTGATCTGTTCGAATTATTTGTTCACAGGTGTGTACAATATTTCAGCTTGAGTCAGTTTGTTACAATTGATGAAATGCTATTAGGTTTTAGGGGAAAGGCTGCATTCCGGCAGTACATACCTTCGAAACCTAACAAATACGGCATCAAGATATATGCCTTGTGTGATGCAAAGCTATTTTATACTTAAAAATGGAAGTCTACGTTGGAAAACAGCCAGAAGGATCACAGTATGCTGTAAGTAACAGCCCGAAGAATGTAGTGGAGAGACTAATACAGCCTATTTCCGGGACGAGAAGGAACTGGACAACTGGTTCACCAGCGTTGAGCTCTGTGAAATCTTGACCAGTCAGTACAAACTCATGCTCCTAGGCACCATTAGGAAAAATAAGCGCCAGCTTCCACCTCAATTCACTCAAGGACAGTCCAGGCCCACCTCATCCAACATCTTTGGATTTTGTGAAGATTGTACTTCTGTCATATATTCCTAACAAACGAAAGAATGTGATACTAATTTCATCAATGCACGATTATGACTTCGTTTATGAAGAAACAGGGAAATCAGATATGATTTTGGACTACAATAAAACTAAAACCGGTGTCGATGTCGTAGACCAACTCTCTGCAAATTATGACGAGGTAAGAAATACAAGACGTTGGCCTATGGTGGTATTTTATTCTCGGATAAACCTTGCTGGCATAAACAGTCAAGTTATTATATACCAGAATGCACCAACCCAGAATATACTACGGCGAAAATGTATCACAGAGTTGGGAATGAGCCTTTTAAAAAGCAACCTTCGCTCTCGCGTGGCGATGACTAAAATCCCAAAAAATCTGCGTGAGAGGATTGCAGTCGTCTGCAAGCTTGAAAGGGTACAAGATGATCGGCCTGTACGTCTCTTTGGACGAAGTCAAACGTGTACTTGGGAGCAGAACAGGAAAACGAAATACTATTGTAGAAAGTGCAAGGTGTTATGCAAAGACTGCGAGTGAATATTCAAAATAAATGTGCAATGTTTACGGGAGACCTTACTTCATAAGCCACGGGCTAACACAAGATTTATCATGTGCCACATTTACAAAACTGACACAACTTAAAGTATGATATATTTGTATCAAATTATTCTTTTGTCGTTCTTGCTATTTAAATGATATCATTTTACGTGGGATTCCCTTTTCTGACTTTTCCTTTGTTTATGTTATCTCTATGGGTCTGATTTTACTGGCAAGTCGGTTTTCTTTCTGTGAGTTTGAATAAATGCATTTTGTGTGACATCTGATCTATTCTTACAGTTGACAATTTAATAAATAAACAAAATAAAATACCCGGTCTTAGAGACCGGCCCCACGATTCATGTTCGATATTTCGCGACACTTACGCAGGATTCATGGATTTTGGAAGAGATGATGATGATAATTCCTGTTTTAAGGGGACTAGCACCAAGTTATCGGCCCCTAATGGTTTGGCTGATAGTGTAAGATGAGATGAGAATGTAATGTTGATGATGATGATGAGAATTGTTGTTTTAAGGGGCCTAACATCTAGGTTATCGGCCCCTGATGGTTTGGGTGATCGAGAAGATGAAAATGAAAAGCGAACTTAAAACTAAAACTAACTACTAACCTACATACTAGAAGAAGAAATGGTAAACTAAAGGAGAATAAGGCAAATAAAAGGACAGAAGGAAAAGAAATGCCCTCAACCCTCGAAGAAGGCGGATTGAGGGACTTGGAAGGAAGGAGAGCCATGAAAGGCATATAGGAAAGTGAAAGAGGAGAGAGTCCGCCCCAAAGGTAAGGGACAAAAGGGGAAAACGGACCCAGCTCAGGAATCCCTCGGGGTCGCCAACTCCCGAACTCAAAAGCCGTGAGCCCCTGAGGGTGTAGCATTATCTAGGGTGCACCAGAAGTGGTGGGGCTACATACACCCTGCCTCCTTAAGGGCCTAGAGCACAAGGCAGGAGGTAAAAGGAAGAGAAATAGAAGGCTGACCCCTCGCAAAAGGAGGGTATCAGAAAAGATGAGACAAGGGCCAATTAAGGCGGGAAAGGAAGAGACTCCCTAGGCCTCGGATACCCTAATACCGTCGGGGTCAGAAGAGAACAAGAGTTGACCAAGTGAGGTCGACAGGAAAGAAGACAGAGAGGAGCCCGGCACAAGTAAGAGAATGTAATGTAAACTATAACTAAAAGCACACTTACAACTAAAACTAACTACACCCTTACATGCTAGAAGAAGAAATGGAAAACAAAAGGAGAATAAGGCAAATAAAGGACAGGAGGAAAAGGAATACCCTCAACCCTCGAAGAATGCGGATTGAGGGACTTGGAAGGAAGGAGAGCCATGAAAGGCAGATAGGAAAGAGGAGAGGGTCCACCCCAGAGGCAATGGAAAAAGGGGGGAAAACCAGACCCAGCTTAGGAATCCCGCGGGATCACCAAATCCCGAACTCACCAGCCGTGAGCGCTTGAGGGGGTAGCAATATCCAGGATGCACCAGAAGTGCTGGGGCTACACACACCCTACCTCCATTAGGGCCTTGAGCAGAAGACAGGAGATATGAAGAGAACAGTAGCGGTCTAACCCCTCGAAGAATGAGGGATCAGAAAAGATGAGGCAAGGGCCAATTAAGGCGGGAAAGTGAATGACTCCCTAGGCTTCGGATACCCGAATACCGTCGGGGTCGGAAAAGAACAAGAGTTGACCAAGGGAGGTCGATAAGAAAGATGACAGAGAGAAGCCCGGCACAAGTAATGGAAGTATTGCCGAACTCAGCTGGGGGCCCCGTGGTCGCCAAACCTTGGAAAAAGAGTGGGTGTAGGCAACCTCCCCTGGAATGTTGGTTAAGTCATGAGTTGACTGACAGTGACGTACACCTGGACCCCCTGGAGTTTCCGTAGATATAATCAGTGCAGCTAACATTTTATCCATGCACTGTGCAGTCAAAGATGATGATGATGATGATGATAATTGTTGTTTTAAGGGGCCTAACATCGAGGTTATCGGCCCCTAATGATCTGGGTGATAGCGAAAATGATAATGAAATGGAAACCAGAACAAAATTATCGAAGACTGAAAATACGTTCAAAAAGGAACGCACATGGAAACAACTCACAATATGGTCCTACAAAAGGGAATTTAGAACGAAAAGTTGCACAAAAAGAATAGATTGAAAAAGACCCACAAAACGTAGGCTAGATTCAAAATACGTACAAAATGCAAAGTAGCGCCAAAATACTTACAAAATGCAACTGAAATTCAAAATACTTACAAAATGCAAATGAGATCGAAAGTACGTACAAAATGCAATTGAGGTTCAAAATACTTACAAAATGCAATTGAAATTGAAAATACACAATGCAATTCAGATTGAAATATCCCAGTTCCAATCCAAATTATTCACAAAGTGCAATTGAAATTCAAAATACTTACAAAATGCAATTGAAATTGAAAATGCTTACAAAATGTACGGTAGATTCAAACGACTCATGAGGATTGACAATACTTACAAAAAGCAATTTAGATTGAAAATACTTGACAAATGTAATTTAGATTCAAAATACCCACAAAATGCAATTGAGAATCAAAATATGTGCAAAATGCCCACCAAACAAAATGCAATTTAGATTCAAAATTCGTGCGAAATGCGGTTTTGGTTGAAAATACTTACAAAATGCAATTGAAATTCAAAATACTCACTAAAATGCCCTGACGCCTGCATTGAAAGATTTACTAAAAAGCAATTTAGATTGTCAATCTTTACAAAATGCAATTGAGGTTGAAAACAATCGCGAGATGTAATTTAGATCGAAGAGACTTACAAAATGCAACATAGATCAAAAATGCCTTTAAAAAATGGTAAAAGGGAATTTAGATACACGGTGATTCGAGTAACAAAAACAGTGCGGGAATCTTAAAGAGAGGAGGAAATAGAAGGAAAAGAGGAGAGGAGAGGGGAGAGAGGAGAAGGTCCGCCCCAAAGGGAAGGGACAAAAAGGGGAAAACGGACCCAGCTCAGGAATCCCTCGGGGTCGCCAACTCCCGAACTCACCAGCCGTGAGCCCCTGAGGGTGTAGCATTATCTAGGGTGCACCAGAAGTGGTGGGGCTACATACACCCTGCCTCCTTAAGGGCCTTGAGCACAAGGCAGGAGGTAAAAGGAAAAGAAAAAGAAGGCTGACCCCTCGCAGAAGGAGGGAATCAGAAAAGATGAGACAAGGGCCAATGAAGGCGGGAAAGGAAGAGACTCCCTAGGCCTCGGATACCCTAATACCGTCGGGGTCGGAAGAGAACAAGAGTTGACCAAGGGAGGTCGACAGGAAAGAAGAAAGAGAGGAGCCGGCACAAGTAAGTGGAAGCAATGCCGGACTCAGCTGGGGCCCCGTGGTCGCCAACCCACAACCCACTAGACGTGAGCCCCTGGGGGGTGCAGTCAAAGAGGTGGAGATGATGATGATGATAATTGTTGTTTTAAGGGGCCTAACATCTAGGTTATCGGCCCCTAATGGTTTGGGTGATCGTGAAGATGATAATGAAATGTAAACTATAACTAAAACTAACTTCTAACTTATATACTAGAAGAAGAAATGGAAAACTAAAGGAGAATAAGGCAAATAAAGGACAGGAGGAAAAGAAATGCCCTCAGCCCTCGAAGAATGCGGATTGAGGGACTTGGAAGGTAGGAGAGCCATGAAAGGCGGATAGGAAAGTGAAAGAGGAGAGGGTCCGCCCCACAGGTAATGACAACAGGGAGAAACCGGACCCAGCTCAGGAATCCCTCGGGGTCGCCAACTCCCGAACTCATCATCCGTGAGCCCCTGAGGGTGTAGCATTATCCAGGGTGCACCAGAAGTGGTGGGGCTACACCCACCCTGCCTCCTTGAGGGCCTTGAGCAGAAGGCAGGAGAGAACATGAACAGAAAAAGAAGGCTGACCCCTCGCAGAAGGAGGGTATCAGAAAAGATGAGACAAGGGCCAATTAAGGCAGGAAAGGAAGAGACTCCCTAGGCCTCGGATACCCTAATTCCGTCGGGGTCGGAAGAGAACAAGAGTTGACCAAGCGAGGTCGACAGGAAAGAAGACGGAGAGGAGCCCGGCACAAGTAAGTGGAAGCAATGCCGGACTCAGCTGGGGCCCCGTGGTCGAAGAGGTGAAGAATTGAGAATTATAGGAAACTATACATTTCATAAGTGTGAGTTGTCGAAATGGAGTCAAAAGTGAAGGTGTTAAAACAAGGAATGGTCTGCCCATTTATTTACAAATGGTGGTAACATTCTGTTATGTAGGTTTCACAATCACGAACAATGTGCCACGATTAATCGAGAATTTATTTCGAACAGTGTAAAAAGGAAGGTACATGACGAGATATGTGAACGGTCATCGTAGTTGATGAGAAAGGACATACTTGCTGCCCCTAAGCACTTGTCTGATAGTTTTCTATCAAATTACATAGAGAGGATTAAAATAAACATTGCTGCCGAGAAACGGAGAAACTTCCCACCTCTGCCTCAAAATAGCAAGACATTCATGATGTTCTAGCCATTATGAACTTAGAAGAAAATATGTTTATGGTAAATAACAGAGTGAATAACATGTTGTAACTTTGTTAGATTTATTCTTTTTTATCAAGTAGGCGGTTCTGTATATGTAAGGTGCTGCCACCTGCCCTTTATGTTTCAGTTTGTCTAAAACTCGCGCCATGTTCGCACATGTTCAGTTTGAGCGGTTACGTTATTGCCATCCATGTACATCAGTTCGTTATTATTATTAAACTCACATCAGTTCGCTTTGCTTATATATCTCTGGTTTCCTTATATCCTCTTACAGGTTATGGACCCAGATGCGCGTGACTAAGTCCGTAAATAACAAATCGTAATTATTCGTAAAAACGTGCCAGAAGTTAACCTCAAAAATGAACGCCGGAAGTATTGAACCCCTCGGTAAGGATAATTTCGACACGTGGGCCGTGCAGTTGCAGGCTATCCTCATTACGGGCGATTTGTGGGAATTCGTCGGCGAGAATTCTACGAAACCAGAACCAGCGGCGGCAATTCAAGAGTGGGACAAGAAGGATCAAAATGCTCGGTCGCTGATCATTTTGTCGATGTCTCCAAGTGAAATAAAGCAAGTCAAGAATTGTGTCACGGCACGTGATACATGGCAACGACTGAAACTGATCTACCAATCCCAGGGACCGGCTCGGAAGGCGACCTTACTGAAAAGGCTAACCTTACAAAAATTGGCGGACGATGGCGACGTGCGTGACCATCTGAACGATTTCTTCGACACCGTGGACAAATTAGGAGATATGAACATCACGATCAATCCGGAATTGTTGACAGTTATGTGTTTATACAGTCTGCCGGCACGGTTCGAGAACTTTAGGTGTGCAATAGAGTCACGTGACAACCTACCGACTCCCGAGGCTCCTCGGACCAAAATAATCGAAGAGGATAACGCACAAAAAACGAACACACAAGGTGAAATAGCGGGAGCTATGTTCGTCAAGAAGAAGACTGGTCCAGGTAACAAGAACTATAAGAAAGAAACACCTAAACCATGACGAATAGAAGGAGAAAGTGAGAAGACTCCTGAAGTTCAAGCGCGCCCCGCCAGGCACCGCTAAAGTGGGCAAGTTCCACACTGCCGGGGTCAGCTGGTCTTAGGGATGGTGCTAAGGGAAACGAATTACATTGTAACTAATACTCTTTTAAAAAGTAATTAGCGGTTACAATTAAAATAGCATGGCAGGGCACATTGGAAAATATAATTCACGGAAATAAGAACTACGGTCTTCATTACATGTTACGGAACACACAGATTCCTGGAATATACAGTCGGAGAAAGCCCAGATCTTTCTCGTAACATCTGCAGGATTAAGGATGTGAGGTTGTAGAGAGCTTGTCTTGCCACTGACTCCTAACGAATTCCTGACCTTTTTATTTGATTGACTACCATCACAAGTAAAGCCAGCCACCCTCGCCCCAGCCTCTTCTAACTGCAAAATCACCTAGACTATATTAGAATTTTTGCGAGAATGGTCCCTGGAGTAGCATTTCTGCTTGCATAAACTGCAACTGGCTGCACCCAATATAGGCTATGCATGAAAGGTACGAACATGAACACTATAGCGTGATTTGCAAGTACGTTCTTCTGGAGGTCAGGTGTGTGTTCACCTAAATCCACGAATCCATCTACTTTATCAGAAAAGCTATTTAACTCGATTTCTTCTCTTAGCTTCTCTTCTTCGAAAATTACAACACCGTAACGTGAATATTATCATTCTTTTCTTCCTTAAAATAGTCTGAAATAGCATTTATACTATGCGTATTAACTCCATAAGGGCACTTACGTCCTTTCCAAAGTTTTCTCAAGTGACTTTCTGAAGGCAGAGGCAAGAGATTATGTCGCCGACAATGACGGAATCCTTTCGGTGATTTTATTCTCAACAATAAACACTCTAAAATGAATTCATTGCTGTACCTCATTCCATTGCGAGATTTCTCCTGGCATTTATTGAGCATAGTGTCTATTATCATCTTTTCCTTCTTGCTAAGGTGTTCGTTATCAGGGGCGGATCCAGGGGAGGGCGAGGAGGGAGACATCCCAGGGCCCCGCGCCATGGATTTTTCTACATTTAATTAATTCATTAAGTATACTTTTCAAACTAATTTGTAATTCATATTCCTTTCTTCAGTGCATCTATGACCTCTCGTGACCGTTTAGCAAGTTAAGATTTCAGTGAAATAATAGAAGACTTCAGCCGGGAAAAAAGTCGCAAAGTAATATTTTAATATTTCATTACTTACATAATCTTATTCAAGGGGACTTAAAGGTTTCTTTCATATTATTAAAATAATGTATTGTAGTGTATTCAAAATATTGTAACTATTCTATATTTTTATTATTATTATTATTATTATTATTACCAAACTATTTTCCATTTGATTCGATATTTTTTTCTATTGTTGTGGGCCCCACCTTATCATATCTCCCAGGGCCTCGCAAAGCTTGAATCCGCCACTGTAATCGTCATCTTTGTAATTAAATGCCTGTGAATTTCGAACCTGCTTCTCCAGCAAATTAATTCTCGATTTTGCTGAGTTAAGGCAGGATCTAACGCGAATTAAATTACGGTTAGCATTCTTTAGGCGCCTTTTGAGCAATATTATAGTCTTTTCAGCATCAGAAAGTACACTAGAATGACCCAAATTCTTATCAACACTGGACTGACCTTTTAATGCCTCATTCGTTGCTCCACTCCCATCTTCAATCTTCTTTCTTCTTTTTCTGGTGGTGTCGAGATTCTTTTTCCTGTTGGGAGCTTTACGGGATTTATTCTCACTACTTCGGTAAATTAAGGAAAAAATGAGGCACTGCTCCAGGACGTAACTTCCACCATACACGAGAGATTTCCAATTCTTCAAAATTCACTATAAAATTACCTGATTTTACTATCAAATCATCAGAGAAATGAATTTGACAAATTCTAATACTTCGCGTTAACACCGTATCCTTTCGTGGAATAGTTCTGGCCCATTTTTCAAATTGATTTGTATTCTTCGGTGGTGAAAAAAATCGTATATCGTCAACTACTCTACCATATCCTGACTTACAGCCAGGCAAAAACCAGTACGGCATGTTGAACTATTAAATTAACAAAGCCGCATAAGAAATATGTTTGAAGTTCACAACACAAAACGCTGATGTACACAAGACACAATGAACTGAATTTA
The DNA here is from genome assembly GCA_946902985.2 of Meconema thalassinum. Classification (NCBI taxonomy): domain Eukaryota; kingdom Metazoa; phylum Arthropoda; class Insecta; order Orthoptera; family Tettigoniidae; genus Meconema; species Meconema thalassinum. The sequence continues at coordinate 513,381,907 of OX336392.1, read as the reverse complement.
AGAACTGAATGCAAAGAAAATTCAATTTAATTCACACAAATATCTCACACAGTAACTTCTCGCGCACTTTTCTAAGACCCGGCTCGACCCAACAACAGGACACGTTGTTGGACATTATCGCTTGCAGTGCTTGTAGCGGCGGGACCACAAACTACCGTGCTATAATGGCGGAGTCCTCACACTAGGTCCTTCTATTCGTCATGCCTAAACTAAACAACAGTGAAACAGAAGGAGGCGGATCTGAGTTCCGGTGCTACTTGTGCAAAAAGCAAGGTCATCGAGCCAGCCAGTGCAGATTTAAACAAAGAGATCCATCGAAGAACAAAGGTAAAGACAGTTCTAATACTCAATCGGCAAATTTCACTCGAGAACTATGCTTACAGGCGACGACAACTCAGAGCAGTGGCGTACGCAGAATATGGTGTCTCGACAGTGGCGCCACTTCATATATCTGTAGCGACCCTGCGATTTTTTCGAAGATCGATGAGTCACGAAGGGGTGTGGTGAAATTGGCTGATGATTCAACGGCAGAGATCGTGGGAAAAGGCAGTGTTCGCTTATCTACCCGCATTGCAAACGAAGAGGTAGATGTCTCTCTCTCAGATGTTTCTCACGTTCCAGACCTCAGGACAAACTTGCTGTCGGTGGGAAAGATCACCGACCGCGGCCACGAGGTGATTTTTGACAAGGAAGGTGCGTTCGTCATGAATGAAAAAGGAGAAGTCTTGATGCGAGCTGAGAGGAAGAATAACCTATATTATGTCAGTGAGAGTCAAGAACGTGCAAATATGGCTGCATCGCCCAAAATAATTGATCTAAAATTGCTACACCGTCGGCTAGGACAGGTCAACGTGGGCGACATCTTGGTAGCTCTGAGAAAAGGGAGGGTTTCTGGCATTGAGCTGAGGAATCCATCGACTACTCTGGACTGCAAAGTCTGCCTCAAGGGGAAGATGTCCAGGACGCAGTTTCCCAAGAAATCCGATCGACGGACGGAGCTACTCGATTTGATCCAGACGGACGTGTGTGGACCGATGCCGACTCCATCTATGGGAGGTTCAAGTTACCTCTTGGAATTCATCGACGATCACTCTCATTGGTGTGAAGTGAGATTTCTGAAGGCAAAATCAGAGGTCTACGAAGCTACCATGGAGTACGTTACCAGGGTGGAGTATCAGAAAGGAAAAGTAGTAAAGGTGATCCAGTCTGACAACGGTAGGGAATACCTGCATCGAGCGTTCGACAACCACCTGAATCACAAGACGCCTCACAGTCCCTCACAACCCTGAACAAAACGGGAAGTCGGAGAGGATGAATAGGACTTTGATGAAGACTGCCAGGTGCATGTTGTTCGACGCCGGATTACCTCACCGCTTCTGGGCGGAAGCAGTGAATACTGCAAATTACATCCGTAATCGCCTGCCATCAAAAAGTATCGGAGGCAAAACACCGTACGAATTGTGGACAGGAGAGATTACTGACATCTCGCAATTCAGAACGTTTGGAAGCAAGGTTTACTTCGAGGACAGGGATCCCGGAAGAGGGAAACTGGATCAACGAGGCAGAGAAGGCGTGTTCATGGGTTACGCCGAAGAAACCAAGGGCTTTCCCATATACTCCCCTGACAAAGACAAAGTTTTGATTAGCCGAGATGTAAAATTCTTCGAGAATGAAAAGCCACTGGAAGAGACTAGGATGGAGCGCCCGGAATCCTCGAAGCAAGATATTTGTTGGGAGCTATTCTTTGCAGAACCACCGCCGCAATCACCAAGAGAAAAAGATCAACCGGCTGTCATGGAGGAACCAGTCTCTCAACCCGAAATCGGAGAAGATGATGAACCTTTCCTCGGTTTCTATGTGACGCCAGTGGATGATCATGATAGAACGACTGTCGAAACATCCGATACTACGCCTCAATTGATGCAAGGACCTGGTCGACCCAAGATTCTGCGAACTGGAAAAAGGAGAAGACCGAAGAAACATTTTCAAACAAATCTCCAAGATGTGGAGGAAAAAGGAGAAGACGAGGAGATATTTTTAGCAGAGATTCCATTCAAGGAGGTAATAGCAGGACCAAACTCTAACGAGTGGCATGATGCCATGGTCATGGAAATGGAATCTATCCTGAGAAACAATACATGGGTGCTGGTGGATCCTCCCCGTGATGCCAAAGTCATCGGATGCCGGATGGTGCTGCGCGACAAACTAAAACCTGATGGAACACTTGAGAAGAGGAAGGCCAGGCTGGTGGCTCAAGGTTTCAACCAGGAGTATGGAATCAACTACTTTGACACGTTCGCACCGGTGGCGCGAATGGAATCAATTCGATTGATGGTTTGTCTCGCTGCCAAGCTCGGCGTAAAAATCAGACAGTACGATATCACAACGGCTTATCTGTATGGTGACCTAGACGAGGAAATATTCATGAAACTACCGAAGAACTTCAGGGAGATGTTAGAGAGCATTGCGATGTCTGGAACTGACAACGAAACCAAGGAGAAGGCCAAGAACATGCTTCGCCAGTTGCAGGGAGGCGACAAGGTCTGCTTACTACAAAAATCACTGTACGGATTGAAACAGGCCGGGAGAAACTGGTATGCCAAGCTGCGTGAGGTCTTGAGGAAGTGCGGTGCCAAACCAACCGCATCGGATCCGTGTCTATTCCCAATTGGTTCCGGAAATAACATAACTTTGATTGCCGTTTACGTTGACGACATGATGGTGCTATCAAAATGCAAAAAGACGATCGCCGAGATTTCCAGAGTCCTGAGTAAAAATTTCAAGGTCAAGGACTTAGGATTGGCCAAACACTTCCTAGGCATCGAACTAATCCAGGAGACCGGATGCATAGCCATGCAACAGCAAGGTTACATTGAAGAGCTTCTCCAACGCTACGAGATGGCCGACTGCAATCCTGTAGTCACACCACTCGACCCTGGAACGAAGTTGAGCAAAAATGAGAATCCCAGTACTGACGAGTTAAAGTTGCCTTACCGCGAATTGGTAGGCGCGCTGACATATCTGTCGACAACTACACGCCCGGACATTTCGTTCGCTGTCAGCTACCTGGGACAGTTCAACAATTGCTTCGGAGTCGAACATTGGAAAGCTGCCAAGAGAGTGCTGCGGTACTTGAAAGGGACTTCGAACATCGGGCTGATCTACGAAGCAGACACCGAACCGATCCAAGGATTCGTCGACGCCGACTGGGGAAGCTGCCAAGAAGATAGGAGGTCCTACACGGGGTACGTGTTCCTGCTCGGCGGATGCCCTATATCGTGGGACTCAAGATAACAAAGAACCGTGGCCCTTAGCACCACGGAGGCCGAGTACATGGCATTGTCAGAGTGCGCCAAGGAAGCTGTGTACTTACGTCGATTTCTGCTCGAGTTAGGCTTCAAAGACTTAGCCACTATGTTCATCTTTTGGGATAATCAAAGTGCAATTAATTTGGCAAAGAACGCGATGTATCACAGTAGAAGCAAACATATTGATATCAAACATCACTTTGTTCGCGAAGTCTTTGAGTGTAATTTTTTTGTTTTGAAGTATATCTCTACGAACGATCAAGTTGCTGACTTTCTCACGAAGAGTTTAAGTCGAATGAAACATGAACGTTGCTTGAAGTTTGCTGGTTTGGAGAGTGTAAAGATTGTATGAACCTCTACTTGAGGGGAAGTGTTGTAACTTTGTTAGTTTTATTCTTATTCATCAACTAGGCGGTTCTGTATATGTAAGGTGCTGCCACCTGCCCTTTATGTTTCAGTTTGTCTAAAACTCGCGCCATGTTCGCACATGTTTAGTTTGAGCGGTTCCGCTATTGCCATCCATGTACATCAGTTCGTTATTATTATTAAACTCACATCAGTTCGCTTTGCTTATATATCTCTGGTTTCCTTATATCCTCTTACATAACATTATTATGTTTTCAACTGCATCAAATTTGAAATACTTGTGTAAAAGAGAAACTATTTTATGGACAGAACATTCAAGTATTGTTGTAAATACTTTTATCAACTCTTCACTATTCATTCAGAAGAAAATAGCAACTACGTTTCTTCCGCGTTCTTCTTGCTGAAGGATAGGAAAGACAGTACTTATTTAAGCGCATTACAACATACAGTATATCTGGGAAATGTCGGGAACTTGGGGAATACTTCAGCCCCAAAGAGGTAGTGGCAGATTTTGAAGTGTCTATCCACAAAGCAGTTGAGTTTATGTGGCCTCCTTCCAGGTTGACTGGTAAGTCGACGCGTTTAGATATTTATTTATTAAAATATGAAATTTAATTTTTAATCATTTACTTGTTTATTCATTCTTCTTTGATTCTGGAATATCAATATTGTTTTATGTTAACGTTTACTGCTAATTGTTAACAGTTATTAGGCTAAATCTCTACTTAGTATAAAACAAAGTCCACGATTCTTGGATGTCATGGGTATTCTCGAGAACCACTGGATGGATTTTGATGCGGTTTTCACCATTCTTTAAAGGATATCTCGAGGAATGTTTCTGTAGAAAATAATTTTCTTCTCTTCGCCTGAGAACGTTTAGTTCCGTAAAATACACAGTCGCGTTATGATCAAAGAAAGCCAAGCAGTAACGATTTCAGTGAATAAGTCGGTAAAAAAAATATCTGGCATCCGAGCGCTTTTTAAGCATACGCTGGGCAAACCGTTAAAAATATCAATGTACTATGAGTGTAATGCCCGAGTGCACCAACCTCGGTAAAGAGAATACCGCGGTAAACTTCCTAGTTTACCGGGGTAAAGTCGTATTTCTGTTGCACCAAGCTCGGTTTCGAGTTTTACCGCGGTAAAATGTTTACCGCCCGTGAGGGAGCGGTTATCTAAGAAAACCGTGGTAAAGTTTTCTTCATTTGTATTCTGTGGTAAAGATTCCAAAATGGAGCTTAACAACTACAGGTTATATCTCCAGTGTCTTAATCGATTTGAAAGGAATGAAGGGAGGTTTATAGAAGAGAGGCGAGATTTATTCGAAGAACTGAGCGATGCTTCATTCCAGAGAATATTTCGATTACGTAAGGAGACAGTAGTAAGTTATATTTTGGACATAATTGGTGAACAATTGAAATTCTCTACTGGGAGAAACTATCCGAAATCGCCTAGAAATCGTCTTCGTATAGCACTGCGGTTCTATGCAACTGGGACATTTCAGGGAGTGATCGGTGACGTGTGTGATGTTGACGGAACAACAGCATGCCGCATAATACACAAAGTTTCTAATGTAGTTGCCTCGTTACCGCCACAGTTTATTAAACTACCACTTACCCAATGGGAACAAAGAGAGGTTATGGAAGACTTCCACAGAATAGCTGGGTTCCCAGGTGTATTGGGTGCGCTGGACTGCACTCGTGTGAGAATACAGTCTTCCCGAGGTGAAAATGGGGAGGTATTTAAAAACAGGAAAGGCCATTTCTCTCTAAACATGCAAACTGTGAGCGATTCGAACCTCGTGATAAGAGATATAGTAGCAAGATGGCCAGGTTCGACTCACGATAGCACCATATTTCACGAATATCGGCTGAGAGCGCGTCTAGGCGAAAACCTTTGGTCTGGATGAAAATATTGGTCTGGAAACAATAATGTTGGCACTCTGAAAAAATTCAGTAACACCCTCTAGCGATAATATATATATATTAGTAACATTGGCCATTTCTATAGAAAATTTTTCGGATTTCAATGGCAGCGAGCAACGTATACTACTCGAGTTCCCGAAATTTTCATGAGGGCTGAAATTGGGAGATCTAGGACGTTTCATCATTTTATTTTCCATTGTTTTGCTGACTACTCGCGTTGAGACAAAATGTAAACAGTATGGGAGACAAGTGACTGTCGAAACGATCACTGCCGTCTGGATAAACTGAAGACAAGTGACTATCGAAATTAACGAATTTCTTCCGAGGGGAATAATAGCGAGAAAAGCAAGCGTCAAGAAACCGCGGTAACGAAACCGAGCGATAGTAATGGTGCACTGCTTTTACGACAATACCACGGTTTCGTAAACACTGATGAATACCGAGGTTGGTGCACTCGGGCATCAGAATTGTTCAGCATGAAAAGTTGTACAAAAAGTCCGCGAGAGCATATCTCTATCTTCAATACATCGCCCACTATAAGTGTTTCTACGTTTTCATTTCTTCCAACAATCTCCATTCAATTACTGAGGTGACAGTTTACGAGCAAACTAGGGGCGAGCCTACCCAGATACAGCCAGCAACAAACTGTCGAGTCGTATTGAGTTAAGACTTCAGAGGACAGGCGCGGATCTAGAGTTTGGCTTTGGGGGGGGGGTCACAGAATCGAAATTGTTAAGAAAAATGGTATCACTAAAAACGCAATCACAAAATAACCAAACGTACAAAACCAGACCAATTTTTTGCAAGCTACATGGATAGAAATTTGATGCGTTTAGCGCACCAAAAATATTCGTACAAATTGCAACGGCGTGTTTTGCGACTTTTACTTCGAGCTTCGAGAAAAGTATCAAGGTAAGTTACAGTTTCGGCAAGTCGAGTTGGTACCGACAAAGGGAGAAAGTCAGAGCTTAAATTGCCAACCAAGCTTGCAGTTTGGACGTCGGCAAAATTTTTTGGTGCGAAAAAAGCCCCAAATTCCTATCCGCGCATTGCTGCACATTCATCGTGACATCACTATAGACATCGATTCGGTAATCACAATGTCTGCTAAACAAAATAGACGAGTTGATTTTGTTACATAAATAATCGTTTTTATATAACAGTTATGAAGTTGTAAATATGTACAGTTGTAACAGAACATAATAATTGCAATAAAGATATTTTCAGTATTGAAGAAAATGAAAAAAAAAAACACCTGTTTTTCAGTTAAAATTCGTTAAGTTTTATTTGTCTGGTTATTGTGTTTTCGTTTTTTTGAGTTTGCAAAAAAATTTGGTCTCCGTCGGGGGGGGGGGGGGGGTCATGACCCCCGTGACCCCCCCTTGAATCCGCGCCTGTCAGAGGAGAGTCGTTGTGTTAGGAGTTTACCTTCATTTCGCCTGTGAACTTTTAGTTCCGTAGAATACACAGTCAGGTTAATATTAGACGGAAGGGGGATTTGTGTTTCATGCACCTCGCCATTCTTAAATTACGTCTGACAAGAAATCGTTGCATATGCATCTCCATGATAATATAATTTAAAGTTCATTCAGTGATTTCAACTTATCATGCTGAGACGTAAAACAGATATAGGTCGTAGTTCAATGGCATCAAAAAGCGCTTATCACGTAATGCATTCATAACTGTTCCCGGGCGAAGCCAGGGCAGGTTACTAACATTATTTCTGGAGAATTTAAATAACTATATAAAAACAAATTGTCAGCTAGAAAATGAATTAATAATTGGGGACATGAATATTAATTAATTCGAAAATCAAGATTCAGAAGATTATTTAAACCTTCTTAATGGATATGACTTCAGATCTATAATCAATGGTACAACTAGGGAAACTGAAACAAGTAAATCATGCATTGACCACGCATTTCTTAAAAGAAGACTTCCGAATTAAAATATTCTCTCTATCATCTCGGAAAGCAAAATAACTGACCACAATACAACAATAATTAGCCTAAAATTTAATCAAGTTAGTTGTCAGAAAAATAAACCAAACATTAGGAATTATCAAAGACATAAATTAGATTATGTGGAACTAAAACAGAAGTTAAACAACATCAACTGGGATAATAAACTGGGAGAAGGACATTTGGATACTAGATTAAATATATTTATTGAAACAATACAAAGCTGCATCCATGAATCTACTAAACAGTTAAACTCAAAGCGAGTCAAAAGAAAAGAGTGGATAACCCTTGCATTGGTAGGGTCCATAAATACTAGAGATAAATTATACCGCGATTATATGACAAATAAAAATAATGAAGAATTAAGAGAGAAATATAAAAAATACAGAAACAAATTAAATGAGCTAATAAACTGGGCAAAAATAGATTACTACAGACATTTAGTAAATGCTAGTTCAGGAAATCCTAAAAAGATTTGGGGTATATTTAATGAGGTAGCTCATAGAATTAATCAAAAAGAGCAAATTAGTGAAATAAGGTATCAGAATGAACTTTACAAAAGTGACACGCAAATTGCGAATAAATTTAATGAATATTTCATAAATAAGACAACCGAGATGTCCAAATGTATAAAGAAAAGTGGAAACCCCACACTTAATATAACTAGCAATAAGAGTTCATGCTTCATGGCCCCGGTAAATTCCACTGATTTGAAAAAAAATCTAGGTGACATAAGTGACAGTAAAGCTATGGGAATAGACAATATTTCAGCAAAGGTTATAAAACGAAATATAGTATCATTAGAGAAACCGCTTTTAAATCTCATAAATCAATCTTTTACAGAAGGATATTTTCCAAAGCAACTGAAGTCAACAATAGTTAAACCAATCTTAAAATCAGACAATACTATAGATATGGAAAATTATAGACCGATATCTCTGATTACAATAATAGCAAAAATATTTGAAATATGTAACAAGAACAACATTTTCCAGTTTTTACTGAAGCATGACATTCTATCAGCAAGGCAATATGGATTTATAAAAAGTCGAAGTACTGTGGATGCAATTGCAACACTAACTAAACAAATATAAGAAAAATTAAATTTCTCCAAACCATCACTAGGAATATTTTTAGATCTTACTAAAGCTTTCGACACTGTATCACATGATATTCTCCCCAAAATGGAAAAATATGGTATTCGAGGCACAGCTCTTAATCTCATCGGAAGGTACCTTACTGACAGAATCCAATATGTAAAAATAAATGATACATTGAGTGCACCGATGCAAGTAAAAAGGGGCATACCACAAGAAACAGTCTTAGGAACACTATTTTTTATTATATACATTAATGACATAGAAAAATCAATAAATAATCTAAAAAATAGTTCAATCATCACTTATGCAGATGACACCGATATATTTGTTGAAGGGAATACATGGGAAATAGACAGGCAAGAAGCAACCGAAGCTTTAAAAGGGATTAAATTATGGCTGGATAATAATGAATTGTTTCTGAATGTAAATAAATCAAAATTTATTATTTTCACACTAAAAAACAATAAACATTGCTTCAACGAGCTTACAGTACATCGGGAAAACTGTAATACAAGCTGCAACTGCATAAAAATCAACCGCACACAAAATATAAAATACCTAGGAATTTATTTTGATGAAGACATGAAGTGGAGATCGCACATTAATTTCATCACAAATAAAATAAGGAGGACAGTTTATGTATTTCATTGTCTGAAACACATTGTCAATATTTAACTAATGAGAGATATCTACTTTGCACTTATTCAGTCTACACTCACGTATGGAATAATTGCATGGGGATGAGCTTATCAAACTATTGTAAAAAAAACTCAAGTAATGCAAAACTTGGTGTTGCGTATCATGTATAAAAAGGAAAGGTTATATCCTACTATTGAATTGTATGAGATCGGGCAAATGTGTGTCTGTCTGTCTGTCTGTCTGGCTGGCTGTGTGTGTGTGTGTGTGTGTGTGTCCTATCAACTCCTAAACGGCTGCAGCAATCGAAACAAAATTTGGTAAGAGTAAAGATCTATACCTGAATATCTCACGGCCATATTTGAAAATGATGTCAGTGGTACCAACTGCTGAAAAATCGCAATTGAATTTTGAGCTCCATGTTGGATATCTTCGAAGGTATGAATGGGCGCTATTTCAAAATTGGCAGACGTATAGATAATAATATTGCAGTTTAATTTCCGGGAGGCCATACATGGCAGTGTTGCCAAAATGAGTATAAGCCTGCTGATAGGTCCAAATTTTAAATGCATATAACTTCTACACTATCAATTGGATTTCAACCAAATTTCGTATGTACTATGTGTACATAAACAGCGTATTCTTAAGAGCCACCAGGGCTGCCAACTGTTAATAAATGCTCTCAAATTTTTTAATCCAAATACCAAAATATCAGAAAGTATGCAGGCCTGAAGCTTTAAAATATGCACACGTATAGTACCTGACATTCTATATTAATTTGGAGTAACTTATATACGTCAGTGCTACCAACATGATTCTAAGCCTGCTGAGAGGTCCAAATTTAAATACATGTAACTTCTATTCTATCATTTAGATTTCAACCAAATTTCGTGTGTGCTATGTGTACCATAACATATATGACTATGCCGATTCTTAAGAGTAACCAGGGCTGCCAACTGTTAATAAATACTGTCTCTATTTTTGTTACCCTAATATCAATATATCACAAAGTATGCAAGCCAATAGCTCTAAACTTTGCACACGTATAGTGCCTGGCATTCTAGAATAATTTGGAGTAACTGATAGAGGCCTACGCCAGTGCTGCCAACATGATTCTATGCATAATGATAAGTGCAATTTTAAAATGCATTTAACTTCTATACTAACTAATGCATTTCATAAAAAATTGACACAACAATAGATCATATTATTTCATATTATTTCTGACCAATTCATGTATGTCATTGTTGCCAACATGATTTTACGCTCGCTGTTAGATCCAATGTTTAACTGCATGTAACGTCCATACTATCCATTGGACTTCAACCAAATTTTGTATTCTGTATCTTAAGAGATGGAACTAAGAATATATTCAGTCACCAGGGCTGCCAACTGTAGTTCTCTATTAGGCTACATTATGCCAGGTATACAAAAAGCCTCCGTGGCTTAGGCGGCAGCACGCCGGCCTCTCACCGCTGGGTCCGTGGTTCAAATCCCGGTCACTCCATGTGAGATCTGTGCTGGACAAAACGGAGGCAGACAGGTTTTTCTCCGGGTACTCCGGTTTTCCCTGTCAAAATTTTATTCCAGCAACACTCTCCACTATCATTTCATTTCATCTGTCATTCATTTAATCATTGTCCCAGAGGAGTGCGTCAGGCGTCGGCAGCCGGCACAGTTCATATCCTCGCCGCTAGATGGGGGCTTCATTCATTCCATTCCTGACCCCGTCGGAGACTGGAAGCAGGCTGTGGATTTTCATGCCAGGTATACAGTATTTCGAACTAATTAGAAATTTCGATATTACCAACTTAATTTCGTCATTATTCTAGATAGATCCATGTAGATTAATCATTGGCATGAATCTTAAATTTTAAGAAAAGTAGGCTCTTTAGTTCGTCACGGAACTTCTTGTTAGACTAATACGTTTACTTAGATAATAATCAGAAATAGACTAAAGTTACGATATGATGATGATTGTACATATAAATATAACGGGACTCCAGTGATCAAGAGAACAAGTGAATTATTCAATGTTGTAGTGCAAAGGACAATGTCTATATAGCACACGCGATTGCTTGAACAATGTACGGACGTATGTCCTAATACTTAAAAAGCTATGTGTGTATATATTTTCTTGTATTGCTGGATGTAATATTGATTATTCTTAATAATAATAATAATAATAATAATAATAATAATAATAATAAATAATAATAAATAATAATAATTTTGTAGGTATTTTCAATCTACGTTGCATTTTGTAAGTCTTTTCGATTTAAATTGCATTTTGCGAGTATTTTCAACCTCATTTGCATTTTGTAAGGATTGACAATCTAAGTTGTTTTTAGTAAGTCTTTCAATATAGGGTCTGGGACTTTAGTGAGTATTCTGAATTTCAATTGCATTTTGTAAGTATTACAACCTAACCCGCTTTTTGCAAGTATTTTCTATCTAAATAGCATATTGTATGGTGGGCATTTTGTAAGTAAAATTTTGATTCTCAATTGCATTTTGTGGGTATTTTGAATCTAAATTATATTTTGTAATCCAAATGAGTAGTTTTAATCTACCATACATTGTGTATGCATTTTCAATTTCAATTGCATTTTGTAGGCATTTTGAATTACAATTGCACTTTGTGAGTATTTTGGATCTGAATTGGGAGTTTTTCAATCTAAATTGCATTGTGTATTTTCAATCTCATTTACATTTTGTAAGTATTTTGAATTTCAATTACATTTTTTAAGTATAAACCGTAAGTAAGTAAGTTGTAATGTAGACTACTGTATATAAATTTTAAAATGTATTATGCATGGACTACGCATATAAATAGTTACGAACTGGTTATTGATCACAGGCTGTAGATTGCATCAAACGCAAGCTTGGAGGTGGAAGATCCAGACTCTTGCATTATACAGTGACTAACGTGATTCTTGTTCGGTGACTGGTAGATGGCTAAGATCGACATTTGGTCTCAGCCTCCTGAACCATCTCGAGGTTGGTGATGCTTTCACTGAAGACTTGATGTCCATCATGCCACAAGGGGACCAAGTGTTGGCGTACAGCAATTTTTGGTGGAAAGTTACATCGATGAGGCAGCTTCCTTTCAACCTATTATGTGGGCGTCGAATTCCTTATCGGCACGCACAACAAATGCATGCCAATCCTTCCATTCCAAGATAGGGAGAAATTTTAACAGCACACATCCTAATATCTTTGTGTTTACGGAGGCTATCTTAGAAGAAGCAGTGAAATCCCAATGAACCGGTTCAACGCCCGCTTTAAGAAGAATACAAATATATTTCAGGAGGCAGCGGAAAAATATCGAAACTTACAAATCAGCAGGTTTGAATATATCATTATGATGATGATAATTGTTGTTTTAAGGGGCCCAGCACCTAGCTTATTGGCCCCTAATGGTTTGGGTGATAGTGAAAATGTAAATGAAATGAAACTATACCTACAACTAACTACATACTTATAAACTAGAAGAGCTTAGTTAGTTAGTTAGTTAGTTAGTTAGTTAGTTGTTGTTGTTTTTTAAGGGGCGGAACTACGAGGTCATCTGCCACTATAAAACTAGAAGAGGAAATGGAAAACAAAAAAGGAAGAATAAGGTAAAAAGCCAGGAGGAAAGGAAATGCCCTCAACCCTCGACGAATGAGAATTAAGGGACTTGGAAGGAAGGAGAGCAATGAAAGGCAGATAGGAAAGGGAAAGAGGAGAGGGTCCGCCCAAACGTCAGTGGAAAAACGGAACAAAACGGACCCAGCTCAGGAATCCCTCGGGGTCGCCAACTCCTGAACTCACCAGCCGTGAGCCCCTGAGGGTGTAGCAATATCCAGGGTACACCAGAAGTGGTGGGGCTACACACACCCTGCCTCCTTGAGGACCTTGAGGAGAAGGCAGGAGATTTTAGAATTAAAAGAAGAAAAAGAAGGCTGATCCCTAGAAGAATGAGGGATCAGGAAAGATGAGACAAGGGTCAATTAAGGCGGGAGAGACTCCCAAGGCCTCGGATACCCTAATACCGTCGGGGTCAGAAGAAAAGTGTTGACCAAGAGAGGTCGACAGCAAAGAAGACGGAAAGGAGCTCGGCACAAGTAAGTGGAAACAATGCCGGACTCAGCTGGGGTCCCGAGGTCTCCAACCCACGTCCCGCAAGATATGAGCCCCTGGGGGGCAACCCTATGGAAATGTGGTGCTGGGGAAGAACGCTGACAGCACTTCGTATCGAGTCGATTCTCAAAGTGCTGAACATCAAACTATAAGTACAACGTAAAACTAACAGCTTTCTTCTTTTCAACTGGAAGTGTGGAACACTTGGCAGTTCCAAAACTTGGGACGATATGTGTGTTTGCCATGTGCCGCTTGGAGCAGATCGATGTTGTTCCGCGAACCAGAAGCTGCATGCAGGTAGCACAAGCTGCCAAGAGTCGCGAGGCCTGGACCAGCGAATGTGCGCATGCGCTCTATTAGCCCGCCAAACTGTTCTGGGGCTCGCTTCTTCCTAGCTACTGACGCACGTCAACACCGACAAAATAATCTGCTGTTCGTGGCCGACCGCGCGCCTGTAGGCACTGGGTTCAGTTCCCGGCTCCGTCACGAATTTTAGATGAGCAAAAAGCAGGAGATATCATGAAAATAAAAATAAGAGGTGTGACCCCTCGAGGAATGAGGGATCAGTTAGGAGAATGTATAATTACCCTCTTCCCCCAAGGGACTCACATCTAGTGGGACGTGGGTTGGCGACCACGGGACCCCAGCTGAGTCCGGTATTGCTTCCACTTACTTGTGCCGGGCTCCTCTCAGTCTTTTTTCCTGTCGACCTCCCTTGGACAACTCTTGTTCTCTTCCGACCCCGACGGTATCAGGATAGTTGATAATACGATACATTTTAATTTTAAAGTTTGTAACAGCCTATTTTGTGTTATTTGACCAAAATAACAAAATGATTCAACATAGTACCTGTGCGCTATCTCTAGGTGCTACTTCACGATAAACGATGTTACAAAGCTTTGGAATTCGTTATTAGGTAGAGATCAAATGCTGAGCCCACACAATTCCCAAGAAGAAGAAACCACCTGACAGAATCTCGACTGATATTTATGAATATTTATGTTAGAACATACAATAAAGTTATACTTATCGTTGAACATAAACAGTCGTTTGCAACAAACCTATAATGGTAATTAAGGCACTCGTATAGAGTGTATTAATTATTGCCATTATAGGCTCGTTGCATAATGTACTATAATCATGGTGGCCACTCAAATTGGTCAACGATATTCCAGGAGTTTTCCCTGAATTTTCCAGGAGTAATTCTCATTTTTCCAGACTTAAAAATAAGTGCGAGTCCCGGAGAGGGGGGGGGGGGGGGCTTTATCGGTTGCCTACTTAAAGACCAAAATAAAGCAGTTTTGTTTTGTTTTCTTACACAGATATTGACAAAAATTAGTGGTGATTGCGTTATTGATACGCAAGCCTACACACAAATGATTAAATTGTTGTTTTAAAAAAGCCCTTGTGACTGAAATATCCGCTTAAAAAAGTCCTCTCGGCACGCCGGAAGGCGGAGGTAGATTTCACCGGACAAACTTGGGGATAGGCGAAAATAGGCAGAATATGCAGGTTTTCGTAGAAGGATCAGACCTCATTTATTGCGAGAAAGTATTTTATAATTGGAGATTAATTAACTTTGTTTTTCGTCATTTTATGCATATTTTAAACATTTTATTGTCTTATGATGACGGTAACCTTCTTGACATTTGGAGACCATTTTTATACTTGTGGTCACACTGTCCTTATGCAAGGTTTCGACACTGATGAATAACTATGTAACGGTCTGATACTTCTTCACGCAAAATTATATCTCCCGCAGAGATTTTGGTTGGTTCCTCAGTTTAGGGGCTGCGACAACGCGGTCATGTAACCCCGTGTACTTTGGGTGAGTGTAGAATATGTCTGATAAACGGTGTAAATTGTGATGGCTGTATTAGTCTGTAATTCAGGTAAGGACTGCAGACGGTCAATTTCAAGCAGTAGTTCTTAATGTTGCTACCTGATACTACCGTAAACGACACCTAGCTGTGAACTTGTCTACTAGATGCCACCGCAACCAGCAACTCGCAACGAACGTTGGAACTTCCCCTCCAAAGGAAAGCCATACTGAGGGATTTTTAGCGCTCTTAGAAAATCCGACGACTTTGGCCGGCTTTGAACCCGCGACCTTGGGCATAGAAGTTCAGCATGCTACCAGTTACGTCACCGAAGCCGCTTCACACTTAGTCAGATGGAAATCTGAATCTGATCTCGTGCAAGTGTGTTGTCATGGCAACGTCTGATGGCTCATCCTTCATCAATTTAGTAGTGTTGCCATTGCAACCACTGATAGCTCTTGGCATTTTCTTATAATTCCGAAATCATTTTTCTCATCCCTTGGCGTAATGGTGGGTCATATCAAAAATTCTTTCAGACAAAAGTTTTAGGTAATTATTAGGAGAATACTGTCCATTTTGTACGGTTTTGATATTGTGCCTATTAAGAGAGATATGATTAATGTTTCCCGAAAAACCAACTTTTTCCCACCCCTTTGGTCAATGGTTGGTGCTATAAAAAAACTCTTCAAACATAAATTTTGGGCTTTATCCGACACATAGTATGAACTTGGAACGGATTCGATATTTCACATATTAAGAGAGTTATAGCAATATTTCACTTTTTCGAAAAAAAAAAGCCCCCATTTTCACCCCCTTCGACCGATTTAGCCCAGTAACGAACTCGACCGAGAATTTATAGGTAAACATATTCGGTTAAAAATTTCAAAGTGATTGGTGCAAATTACGGCAGTTATCGTGTCCACAAGAAACTGATATATATATATACATGAATTATATAAAAAAAATTGAACTGACGGTGGTTTTGGGGTCTGGAGGATGTGAAACGCGAAGATATGTCGAAATTTTCCGGAAGTCGAAACATGGTACCCATTGCAATAGTTAGCTTTCTAATGAAATCTACCTAAAGGAGAAAAGAATGCCACCTGAAATTTTATTGCGGTGAAGTCGTCTATACTCAATATGTTTTACAAAAATCCTATCGCGTGTTCTCACACACAGACACAGGTAGCCTGAGGAAATTTCTTTCGTTAACGATAGAGTGCTCACCCGAAACCGCAGCGGGAGTATGATTTAAGATGGAAATAGTTTTATAATTAATTAACAGTGGCTATTTTCCATGAATTTTCAAATTTTTCATCATTTTCCAGGAGGTTTCCAGGAGATTTCCAGACCTAATAATAATCCATGGTGGCTGAGCATACTATTAAAACTTCAAAATCAGTTGCGCAATTAACACGAAACTTTGTTACATGGGAGAAACAGCTAATTTGCATTAGTCATAGAACCATCAAGACCCTCCGTGGCTTAGGCGGCAGCACGCCGGCCTCTCACCACTGGGTCCGTGATTCAAATTTCGGTCTCTCCATGTGAGATTTGTGGCGGACAAAGCGAAGGCAGACAGGATTTTCTCCGGGTACTCCGGGTTTTCCTGTCACAAATTTCATTCCATCAACACTCTCCAATGACGAAACGCAGCAAAATGTAGTCTCACATACAAGGCTATTTCTTCAGAAGTCGCAAGATAGATGAGTCCATACATTCAAGATGGTGGATGCGCAATTATTCTGATGATGATGATAATTGTTGTTTTAAGGGGCCTAACATCTAGGGTATCGGCCCCTAATAGTATGGGTGATCGTGAAGATGAAAATGAAATGTAGACTATAACTAAAACTAACTACCAACTTACATAATAGAAGTAGAAATGGAAAACAAAAGGAGAATAAGGCAAATAAAGAACAGGAGGAAAAGATGATGATGATGATGATAATTGTTGTTTTAAGGGGCCTAACATCTAGGCTATCGGCCCCTGATGGTTTGGGTATCGTGAAGATGAAAATGAAATGTATACTTAAAACTAAAACTAACTACCAACCTACAAACTAGAAGAAGAAATGGAGAACTAAAGGAGAATAAGTCAAATAAAGGACAGGAGGAAAAGAAATGCCCTCAACCCACGAAGAATGCGGATTGAGGGACTTGGAAGGAAGGAGAGCCATGAAAGGCAGATAGGAAAGTGAAAGAGGAGAGGGTCCGCCCCGAAGGTACGGGACAAAAGGGGAAAACGGACCCAGCTCAGGAATCCCTCGGGGTCGCCAACTCCCGAACTCACCAGCCGTGAGCCCCTGAGGGTGTAGCATTATCTAGGGTGCACCAAAAGTGGTGGGGCTACATACACCCTGCCTCCTTAAGGGCCTAGAGCACAAGGCAGGAGGTAAAAGGAAGAGAAAAAGAAGGCTGACCCCTCGCAGAAGGAGGGTATCAGAAAAGATGAGACAAGGGCCAATTAAGGCGGGAAAGGAAGAGACTCCCTAGGCCTCGGATACCCTAATACCGTCGGGGTCAGAAGAGAACAAGAGTTGACCAAGTGAGGTCGACAGGAAAGAAGACAGAGAGGAGCCCGGCACAAGTAAGTGGAAGCAATGCCGGACTCAGCTGGGGCCCCGTGGTCGCCAACCCACGCCCACAAGATGTGAGCCCCTGGGGGAAGGAGGAAAAGAAATGCCCTCAACCCTCGAAGAATGCGGATTGAGGGAATTGGAAGGAAGGAGAGCCATAAAAGGCAGATAGGGAAGTGAAAGAGGAGAGGGTCCTCCCCACAGGTAATGGACAAAAGGGGGCAACCGGACCCAGCTCAGGAATCCCTCGGGGTCGCCAACACCCGAACTCACCAGCCGTGAGCCTCTGAGGGTATAGCAATATCCAGAGTGCACCAGAAGTGGTGGGGCTACATACACCCTGCCTCTTTGAGGGCCTTGAGCAGAAGGCAGGAGATAAGTTGAAAAGAAAAAGAAGGCTGACCCCTCGCGGAAGGAGGGAATCAGAAAAGATGAGACAAGGGCAAATTAAGGCGGGAAAGGAAGAGACTCCCTAGGCCTCGGATACCCTAATACCGTCGGGGTCGGAAGCGAACAAGAGTTGACCAAATTAGGTCGACAGGAAAGAAGACAGAGAGGAGCCCGGCACAAGTAAGTGGAAGCAATGCCGGACTCAGCTGGGGCCCCGAGGTCGCCAACCCACGTCCCACTAGATGTGAGCCCCTGGGGGACGCATATTATTCTAATGTTCAATCAATTCTTCTGGGTGATGATGATGATAATTGCTGTTTTAAGGGGCCTAACATCTAGGTTATCGGCCCCTAATGGTTTGGGTGATCGTGAAAATGAAAGATTATCAAATAAAACTTACAACTAAAACTAACTACGGGCTTATGAACTAGAAGAGGAAATGGGAAACAAAAAGGAGAAGATTGTAAATGAAAAAAAAAAAACAGGAGGAAAAGAAATGCCATCAACCCACATAGAATGAGAATTAAGGAGCTTGGAAGGAAGGAGAGCTATGAAAGGCACAGAGGAAATGTAAGGAGTAGAGGATCCGCCCCAAAGGCAATGGAAAAAGAGGAAAAACCGGACACAGCTCAGGAATACCTCGGGGTCGCCAAATCCCGAGCTCACCAGCCGTGAGCCCTTGAGGGTGTAGCACTGTCCACAGCGCACCGGAAGTGGCGGGGCTACAAACACCCTGCCTCCTTGAGGGCCTTGAGTAGAAGGCAGGATAAATCAGGAAAAGAAATGCGTTATTTTTTGAACATCTTGTTTACATTATTCTACTCTCTTTTGATGCCTATTATAACCAAAACTCCTACTGTAGTCTCTGATCACCACCGGGGAAAGCGCTCCCGGACAGATCATATAAACTATTCAAAGCACACGGCTGTAGCGATAAAGCAGAGGGAAGTCAATTAATCATCAGCAATGTAGCTGTTTGAAGCTACACAACTCCCTGTCTGTATTCAGTGATATGGTACGTCTCTTTATGTGAAGTAAGTCCAACCAATAGTCGACCTCCAACGGTTGGAAAATGACGCGTCTGAGTTTGCTGCGTTATATAAGACAGCAAACCTACAGCTTTCTTCTCGACATTAAGTGAAGCAAGAGGCAGTTCCGATAGTATAATCGCTTCACAAAGAGAGATATTTCTTGGTTGGCAGACATGCGTATTACTAACAAGAGGTCGGTCAGATGATGATGATGATGATGATGATAATTACTGTTTTAAGGGGCCTAAAATCTAGGTTATCGCCCCTAATAGTCTGGATGATAGTTAAAGATAACAATTACTAACTACAAACTTACATAACTTACTGGAAGAAGAAATTTAGGGGCAGATGACCTCGTAGTTCCGCCCCTTAAAACAACAATAACTAACCAAGAAGACGAAATAGTAGAAAAAAGGATAAGGCAAATAAAGGACAGGACGGAAAGAAATGCCCTCAACTTTCGAAGAATGAGGATTGAGGGACTTGGAAGGAAGGAGAGCCATGAAAAGGCATATAGGAAAAGGAAAAAGGAGAGGGCCCGTCCCAAATTCAGTGGAAAAAGGGGGGAAAACGGACCCAGCTCAGGAATCCGCCAAGATCGCCAACTCCCGAACTCACCAGCCGCTGGCCTCTGAGGGTGCACCAGAAGTGGTGGGGCTACATACACCCGGCCTCCTTGAGGGCCTTGAGCACAAGGCAGGAGAGAACATAAAAAGAAAAAGAAGGCTGACCCCTCGCAGATGGACGCTATCAGGAAAGATGAGACAAGGGCCAATTAAGGCGGGAAAGGAAGAGACTCCCTAGGCCTCGGATACCCTAATACCGTCGGGGTTGGAAGAGAACAAGAGATGACCAAGAGAGGTCGACAGGAAAGCAGACGGAGAGGAGCCCGGCACAAGTAAGTGGAAGCAATGCCGGACTCAGCTGGAGTCCCATGGTCGCAAACCCACGTCCCACTAGATGTATTAAGGCAAAATGAAAAATAAAAATAATAATACACTTTTGCGATGGAGTATTGATTTGACGTAATTCCACTTGTTGTGTTGTTTGAGTGTTCCGTCTTTTGACTGGTTTGATGCAGCTGTCCATGCCACCCTGTCCTGAGCTAATTGTTTCATCTCCTACATAGCTACCACACCCTCAGTATGCCTTCCTTCGGAGAGGAAGTAAAGCCGGCGGTCTCATGTCATAGATTTATAGCATGTTAAAGAACCTTCCACTAATTGCACCAGTGTGAAGCTAAATTGTATAGATTAAGAATGTAAGCAACGCTCTTAGGTTCCTACGTTCGTTGCCAAGAGCCGACTGCGGCGGCGTCTAGTAGCTAAAGTTCTGAAGTTGGCCTAGTAGTCGTTGACGGTGGCGCTTGGCGGCAAAAGTAGGAACTACACACATCAAAAAAAGTTTTGCATCACCTCGGTTCCAAGAGTTCCGGAACCGTTAAATACAAAGGGAATAGAGATCAACACAAACAACATTTCAGCTCGTTTTATTGCTCATGAGACCCACACATTGCATGTTGTACCATCATACAGCTAGACTTTCAGCATTTGTGGTCCAGATTGCAGTACACACCACTACCTCTAATACCCAGTAGCACGTCCTCTTGCATTGATGCATGCCTGTATTCGCCGTGGCATACTATCCACAAGTTCATCAAGACACTGTTGGTCCAAATTGTCCCACTCCTCAACGACAATTCGGCGTAAATCTCTCAGAGTGGTTGGTGGGTCAAGACGTCCATAAACAGCCCTTTTCAATATATCCCAGGCATGTTCGATAGGGTTCATGTCTGGCGAACATGCTGGCCACTGTAGTCGAGCGATGTCGTTATCTTGAAGGAACGCATTCACAAGATGTGCACGATGAGGTCGAGAATTGTCGTCCATGAAGACAAATGCCTCTCCAATATTCTGCCGATATGGTTGCACTATGGGTCGGAGGATGTCATTCAGGTATCGTAAAGCCGTTTCGGAGCCTTCCATGACCACCAGTGGCGTACGTCGGCCCCACATAATGCCACCCCAAAACATCAGGGAACCACCACCTTGCTGCACTCGCTGGACAGTGTGTCTAAGACGTTCAGCCTGACCAGGGTGCCTCCAAACACGTCTCCGACGATTGTCTGGTTGAAGGCATATGCGACACTCATCGGTGAAGAGAACGTGATGCCAATTCCGTGGGGTCCATTCAGCATGTTGTTGGGCCCATCTGTACCGCGCTGCATGGTGTCGGGGTTGCAAAGCTGGACCTCGCCATGGACGTCGGGAGTGAAGTTGCGCATCATGCAGCCTATTGCGCACAGTTTGAGTTGAAACACGACGTCCTGTGGCTGAACGAAACGCATTATTCAACATGGTGGCATTGCTGTCAGGGTTCCTCCGAGCGGCAATCCGTAAGTAGCGGTCATCCACTACAGTAGTAGCCCTTGGGCGGCCTGAGCGAAGCCTGTCATCGACAGTTCCTGTATCTCTGTACCTCCTCCATGTCCGAACAACATCGCTTTGGTTCACTCTGAGACGCCTGGAAACTTCCCTTGTTGAGAGCCCTTCTTGACACAAAGTAACAATGCGGACGCGATTGAACTGCGGTATTGACCTTCTAGGCATGGTAGAACTACAGACAACATGAGCAGCGTACCTTCGTCCTGGTGGAATGACTGGAACTGATCGGCTGTCGTACCCCCTCCGTCTAATAGGCCCTGCTCATGCATGGTTGTTTACATCTTTGAGCAGTTTTAGTGACATCTATGAACAGTCAAAGGGACTGTATCTTGGATACAATATACACAGTCAACGTCTATATGCCGGAGATCTGGGAACCGAGGTGATGCAAAACTTTTTTTGATGTGTGTATTTGAAAAATTCTAAGTTACAGTACTTAAATTAAAAAACAGATAACACACACTAATACAGTCATCACAATTAACACCGGTTACCAGACAGATTCTACACACACCCAAAGTACACGGGGCTACATGACCGCGTTGTCGCAGCCCCTAAACTTAAGAAACAACCAACCATCCAACCAACCTTCATCCGAGGCAATCTGTTAAACATATTCAAAACTGGGTCTACCCCTACAGTTCTTGTCCTCGACCCTTCCTTCCATAACTAAGCTTGCTATGCCTGGTTGTCTTAGTAAGGCTGTGTCCCAATAGTACAATTTCAGCCGTAGTGAACTAGATAGTCGACTACTTTGCCGGATGTGACGTCAGAAGTCGGGATCCAATACTGCTTAGCACATAGCAATCAAGTCTGTAGTAGCTAGTCAACGAAAGTGCTTGCTAGATTGGCCGACTTGTCGACTTGTACAAGGAAGTTATAGAAATTGTAGCTTATCGGAATTGTAGGTTATGTAAATTGTAGGTTGTCTTTGGCCAGTATGCATAAAGTCTAGCATATGCTTTTGCTACCTCTTTTGTAAGCATATGCTGGAATGAGTATGCATAAAATAATCTAGCATTTGCTTTACTTACTAGTATTTACTTGCTACCTAGCATTTGCTTAATTTTCCAGCAAATGCTGAATTATACATGAATAAAACCAAGCATGTGCTAGTACTATGCAAGCATTTGCTTAAGATTTACCAAGCTAGTCACAGTTAGCTTGAAGTTTGTACTGTGGCAACTTAGTGTTAACTTCTGGTTGATTTAATGGCACAAATTGTGAATATCCGACGCAGAAAACTCTATAATCCCAGACGGCAAAGTGATGAACGTTCATATAAACATTTGTACAGATTTAACGAAGAAAATGTTGAATTAATTTCGAGCTCTTTCTTGGGAGAAAGTGACGAGACGCGTGGTGGTGCGTTAACATCGAAGGAACGAATGCAGATATTTCTTCGTTTTGTTGGTGATCCGGGTTTCCAAGTTGGGATAGGAGAAGTTACGGGAGTGCATCAAAGTACTGTTAGTAGAACCATTGATTTCGTCAGCGAGAACATTTTTCAAAAAGCACATCACTGGATAAAATTTCCGTCACGGCCACAAGAAATCAACATAGCTACAGACGAATGGCAGCAACGATTTAACTTTCCTTGCGTGATCGGTGCTCTTGACTGTACACATGTACCAATTTTAAAGCCACGACTACACGGCGATGAATACATAAACCGCAACAATTTCGCTTCTATCAATGTACAAGCAACTTGCAATTCAAGAGAAATTTTCACAAGTGTTGATGCTAGCTGGCCTGGTTCTGTTCACGACAGTCGCATATTTAAGAATTCACATGTGTATGAAGGATTGCGAGAACATGCGGGAGCTGCAGTACTATTGGGTGATTCAGGATACGGGCTTGTACCTTGGCTGCTAACTCCTTACCGAAACCCTCAAAATCCACAAGAAGAGAATTACAATCGCGTGAATGCTCAAAACAGAGTAATTATTGAAAGATGTTTTGGTCAGCTTAAGAGACGTTTCCCTCTAATAGCAAACAAAGTCAGAATCTCTTTAGAGAAAATTTCACGCATTATCATCTGTTGCTTTGTGCTACATAACGTCTCTAAGCATTTAAGGGATGAGGACAATTTTGATAATGTACATATTGAAGAAAGAGATGATAATGGTGCTGGTGACAGGGCAGAACAAGAATATGGTCATGATGACATGATGAGAAGACGTGGTGCACAGAGAAGAAATGAAATCGCTAATATTTTGTTTCAACACGTTGCTGTAAACGAACAATGAAATTGAAGCACTGTGATCTGGGAAAAACAAAATTTAATAATTGTGTGGCTCGTATTTTTTCATTTAACTTATAATCTTACATCGCTATGAATTTATTTGGGATTCGGTACATGTATCATTTCGCCTCAGTTAAATACAAACATTTATCTCCCTGTTCCACACATTTATTATTCAAACTGTATGTAGGTTTGTTCACTTATGTTTGAAGCTAATTTCCTATCTTCAATTTCCTGCTGTTGCATGCGAGCTAACTTCAACTGTTCCAATAACACTAGTCTTTGAAGTTCCGTATTCGACAGTTTTTCAGTCTCCTCAGTCTCTGAAGTTAACTTTAATTTCTTGATTTGTCTTGGTGATGTCATACGCTGCAGTGGTAGTGGTAGTGTGTCATCATTATTGCTATCAGTTGCGTGTTCCTTACTTCCTCCTACAGCACATCCTCCACGGTACTGACCTTGGCCTACAGATTAATAAAATGAAATAATAATAATGTTATTGGTTTTGCGTCCCGTTTAACTACTAAGGCGTAGTGCTTTTTTTTTCAACTAAGGGCCGATAACCCAGAAGGTAGGACTCTTAAATTAGGCCTATCATCATCATCATCCTCACCTTTTCCTCATTACAACACAGCATGCGGTATTTCATCAGCGTGTATAGTAAAATTTAATACACATACCTGGTACACGAGTGAATGTTGGATTCTGTTGTCCTTCTATGAAATTGCTAAGTTCCTCCTCCCATTTCTTCAGCTGTATCTTCCTATTTCCTGTAGTGTTACGATCACTCTTCTTTTTGACTTCCGTCTTCATGTTATGGATCCTTTTTTTCACCTGATCTGCTGTAAATTGCCGCCCAAGAGTCTTCTCACAGCTCTCACGTAACTCTTCAACAGCTTGTAATTTGGCTGTTTTCATCGACGGAGTTTGCGATTTACTCAATAAGACTGGTAACTGTTTTAGCATGGTATCAAAGTGATAATTCACGTCAATTTCAACCTCTGTTTCTGACATTTCCGACATCGTAAAATGAATAGGCACTTGAGGAAATCAAAACTGTAAACTAGTAACACCTAATGCAAACTTGTATGGTCACGGCGGTCAACACATAAATGATGTTGAGATGAACATAACCTCTTACCGGCAACCAGCATGCTTTGCGCGACTAGCAAATGCTAGTTAGCATATTCTACAAAAATCAGCACTTGCTGGAAAAACTTGTAGCACTTTCTAGTCAGCACAAGCAAAAGGTTATTCATATCAATTTAAGCAAATGCTTTTACTTGCTAGTATTTGCTGAAAGCATATGCTTTTACTTATTGCTTGTACTTGTAGTATATGCTACATTTTTATGCATACGACCCTTTGACTTTAATCTACTTTATGCTTGACCTATATTCTTTACCAAATTCGACGCTTCAAACCGCAACCCACGAGGGAAGCATAATATCTTGTTCTGTTGTGATAATTATTTTCACGCGAATATGTTGTTTGGTTCTGTAGTAATCACGACTGAGAATTGCAACGACAACTCGGTTCATGGTCTCCGGCGCACAGTAAGGGCCTCGTCTCAAATTGTCAATTTGCCGCTGCCGATATTATCTTCTTGGCGCATCCATGAACGTAATCGTTCAGGTATTGTTTATTTAAAACAGCTGATAAAAGCGCAAAGAGCTTACAAGGAGCAGCAGGTCACCGCCATCTTGAGTGTTGGTTTGGTTGGTACCAGCATGTAAGTCCAGTGCGTTTCAGAACACAAGTCTATGAAGGAGGCTGTGATCAAGCAGACATGTCCCAAATCTCCGTAGTGCATAGCACATAGCACATAGTAGCTAGCAGCTAGTCAATAGCAGACAACTTGAGTATTGGGACACAGCCTAAGTGTCCTACCAACCAATTTATTTATTTATTTATTTATCGTATGGCTTTTAGTGCCGGGAGTGTCCGAGGACATGTTCGGCTCGCCTGAGTCTGTAGCTGCTTCCAGCGGACACCCTAAAGGGTGAGCTACAAGTTCCGTTCAATTTCAAGTAGTTCCAACTTTCGCCACCAGATATCAATGATACCTAGTGGTGAACGTTGGAACTTTGATAGAGCGTTCTGACGAAATCTAACCTAACAAATTTTGCTTTACACAAGTTTAGTCTGTGAAAGGATCTTTAACATGCCATAAATCTATGACATGGGACCGCCGGCTTTACTTCCCCTCCGAAGGAAGGCATACTGAAGGATTTTAACGCTCTTAAAAAATCCGACGACTTCGGCCGGGTTTGAACCCGCTATCTTGGACATAGCAGTTCAGCATGCTACCGACTACGCCACCGAAGCCGCTACCAACCAATCTCTTCTCTTCATTAGCAGTCGCCAGAAACATCTTTCCTCTCCCACTCGTTTTAATACCTCTTCATTTGTAACAGGTCGTTGACTTAGAAGAATCACCTCTGCAATGTGTCAGCCAAGATCAAGACCAGGAATAACATCCTTCAAAAGCCGGCGGGTACATCCTGGGGTGCTAATGCTCAAGTCCTGAGATCCACTGCTCTTGTACTTTCTTATTCCGTCGCTGAATATTGTTGCTCAACTTGGCTTAACTGTGCTCACATTGGACTAGTAGACACCCAGCTGAACCAGGCAATGCGTATCATTACAGGGTGCATCCGACCTACTAACACACACTGGCTTCACACCCTAAGCCACATACCACCTCCATCCCTAAGAAGATCACAGTCACTGCTTAACTTATGGAGAAAATAGAAAACAATCCTCAACTCCTGATATAGCAGCTTCTCCAACCAAACGACTGAAATCCAGACACCCTTCTTGGCGTACTGCAATGAATCTACAAGACACCTCCTTTAATGTATCGGACGCCTGGAGAGAATCTGCAATCCTCGTTACCAAATCATCACATCATTAAGAACCGCTGCAAGTGCCCTGATGGATATTCCCTTCCCAGACAACAGTGGAGGACGCTAAACCGTGTTAGGACCGGCCAAGGTAGATGTGGAGCCACTCTCTTCAAATGGGGAAGGAAGGCATCACCTCAATGTGACTGCGGAGAAGAGGTTGATGATGATAATTGTTGTTTTAAGGGGCCTAACATCTAGGTTATCGGCGCCTGATGGTTTGGGTGATCGTGAAGATGAAAATGAAAAGCGAACTTAAAACTAAAACTAACTACTAACCTACATACTAGAAGAAGAAATGGAAAACTAAAGGAGAATAAGGCAAATAAAAGGACAGAAGGAAAAGAAATGCCCTCAACCCTCGGAGAAGGCGGATTGAGGGACTTGGAAGGAAGGAGAGCCATGAAAGGCATATAGGAAAGTGAAAGAGGAGAGGGTCCGCCCCAAAGGTAAGGGACAAAAGGGGAAAACGGACCCAGCTCAGGAATCCCTCGGGGTCGCCAACTCCCGAACTCACCAGCCGTGAGCCCCTGAGGGTGTAGCATTATCTAGGGTGCATCAGAAGTGGTGGGGCTACATACACCCGGCCTCCTTAGGCTATACAACTCATCAATACGTGTAATGCGCATAAGTGGGCCAAGGGTGCCCTGCATTTTTTTTCACCCGATTTACACGTGCGATATTTCGTACAAAATAGCTCCAAATAGCAAAATTATTTTCAATATTTCCTGCATATAATTTTTTATTTTATTAAAAAAACTGTTGCCTTTGGAGGCTAAAGAACTGAATTGTCATGCCCCACGTGCCATGGACTGTAGCGACTGTAGTCACTTTTGATGACAATTTTCGAATTTCGTTTTTTTTCCTACAATTTTTCATCTTATTTATTGGAATAAAATAGTCTGGTGGTTGGTTGGTTCCTCAGTTTAGGGGCTGCGACAACGCGGTCATGTAGCCCCGTGTACTTCGGGTGTGTGTAGAATCTGTCTGATAACCGGTGCTAATTGTGATGGCTGTATTAGTGTGTGTATCTGCTTTTTAATTCAAGCAGAAACTGCAACTTTGAATTCTTCAAATAGTTCCTACTTTTTCCGACAAACGCCACCGTCAACGACTACTAGGCCTATTTCAGAACTTAGCTACTAGACGCCACCGCAGTCGGCTCTTGGCAACGTACGTAGGAACCTAAGAGCGTTGTTTA
This sequence comes from Meconema thalassinum, assembly GCA_946902985.2. NCBI lineage: Eukaryota > Metazoa > Arthropoda > Insecta > Orthoptera > Tettigoniidae > Meconema > Meconema thalassinum. The sequence goes on along the minus strand of OX336392.1, from coordinate 513,353,873 downwards.
CATTATTAACCTATAAAATTTAGCTTCACACAGGCGTAATTAGTAGAAGGTTCTTTAACATGCCATAAATCTATGACACGGGACCGCCGGCTTTACTTCCCCTCCGAAGAAAGGCATACTGAGGGATTTTTAACGCTCTTAAAAAATCCGACGGCGTCGGCAGGGTTTGAACCCGCTATCTTGGGCATAGAAGCTCAGCATGCTACCAACTACGCCACCGAAGCCGCATAAAATAGTCTCTTTCTTGAAAGTGATTGTTAAGGGCTTAAAATGACAATTTAAATCATCCTCTATGTTAGGTCCCACGCCACCATTTGTCCCTTGAAGTTATTTTCCATGTAATATTTTGTTAATTATACACACGTAAAAAAGTTTTGCTTATTACGATGGAGCACAATGGGGATGAAAGTGAGGACGGACTTATTTATTAAGCAGTTTCCGCACCTGCTCTGCGCAATTGAGATCTGGAGCATAGGCAGGCCATTCCATTCTGTGAATACCATTCTCCTGAAGAAAGGCATTGTGCGGGCTGGCGTTATCGTCCATGAAAGTGAAATTTGGGCTGAAATTGTCAGCATAGACTTTCACTACAAGTGCCAGGATAGTACGGCCGTGCTAAGGAAAAAGGAACTAACTGTAGAAATACAAAATAATGGAGTATTGGTATCGTTGGAATCGTCTCGATGGTCTGCATCATAATACAACATTAAAAAGCTGTATTATGATATTTTGTGCAAAATATAAGGCAAAATCAGTTACTGCCTTTGCAATTTTTGAACATCTACAATGACGAGATCAGTAAGTAGACCTGCACTTTAAGAAAGCAGTATCTGCAAATATACTGCTTCTTAATATTGTACGTTCTTCCCGCGCTGCTACATTCAACAATGACAAATGCAGTAAATACTGGCTACATTATCAGAAAGCAACGTCTGTTCATTTTTGCTACCTCGTTCATTATTATTGTTGCATTAAGTTGGATATCATTCTAAGAAGATGATGATGATGATAATTGCTGTTTTAAGGGGCCTAACATCTAGGTTATCGGCCCCTTATGGTGTGGGTGATCGTGAAGATGAAAATGTAATGTAAACTATAACTAGAACTAACCACACACTAGAAGAAGAAATGGAAAACAAAAGAGATAAGAGAAATAAAGGATGATGATGATGATGATAATTGTTGTTTTAAGGGGCCTAACATCTAGGTTATCGGCCCCTGATGGTTTGGGTGATCGTGAAGATGAAAAAGAAAAGCGAACTTAAAACTAAAACTACAGTAAATACTAACCTACATACTAGAAGAAGAAATGGAAAACTAAAGGAGAATAAGGCAAATAAAAGGACAGAAGGAAAAGAAATGCCCTCAACCCACGGAGAAGGCGGATTGAGGGACTTGGAAGGAAGGAGAGCCATGAAAGGCAGATAGGAAAGTGAAAGAGGAGAGGGTCCGCCTCCCAGAGGCAATGGAAAAAGGGGTAAAATCGGATCCAGCTCAGGAATCCCTCGGGGTCGCCAACTCCCGAAACTCACCAGCCGTGAGCCCTTGAGGATGTAGCAATATCCAGGATGCACCAGAAGTGGTGGGGCTACACACACCCTGGTTCTTTAAGGGCCTTGAGCAGAAGGCAGGAGATAGGAAGAGAACAGAAGAGGTCTGACCCCTCGAAGAATGAGGATCAGAAAAGGTGAGACAAGGGCCGATTAAGGCGGGAAAGTAAAAGACCCTAATACTGCCGGGTCAGAAAGGAACAAGAGTTGACCAAGGGAGGTCGATAGGAAAGATGACAGAGAGGAGCCCGGCACAAGTAAGTGGGAGCAATGCCGAACTCAGCTTGGGCCCCGTGGTCGCCAACCCACGTCCCACTATATGTGAGCCCCTGGGGGACATTCTAAGAAGAAGAAGAAGATGAAGTGAGTTGATTTAAGTGTGTTTGGAAACAAATAATATTTAAGAAGTTATTAGCAGGAAGCGTGCGTTTCATTACATTAGAGATAAGAACTAAATATTCCTTGTATATTATTATTATATTGGTAAAATAATTCCTTAATATTAACATAAAATTATGGGTTCTACTCAGTGTGTGAAACGACACACTTAGCCATTTTCTACGTTTTATTATATTTTACTTTTTGCAGAATGTCCGGAGGACGAAATATGGTGGAGTTGTTGGGACTGGGAATAACTCGAGAAGAAACACTGGACAATATAGACAGTCGTAATTCTTCACCCCTCGGTTACAACCAAGATATTCCTGTGAAATGTGATGACATGTCGAATAATATAGAGTTACAATTTATAAGTAGTGATGTGTTATGATTCTGATCCTTTATATGAAGATATTAGGTAGTAGAAATGTGATAACGATGATGATGATAATTGTTGTTTTAAGGGCCTAACATCTAGGTTATCGTCCCCTGATGGTTTGGGTGATCGTGAAGATGAAAAAAATAAAATAAAAAAACAAAAAAATGTGGTACCGGCAGTAAGAGATGTATGAGGAAATTATTCCTAAGGAAACAGTGTAAGACGAAGGTGAAAAACAGGACGAAGATGGACTCAAGGAACTGGTATAGCCCGTTATAGATAATACTGAGCAGAAGGAGGATTCAGGGAATGGAGAAGAGACTTCTGCCCTAGAGAGTGGAAAGAAACGAAGAATGTGAAGTGCACAATGGAAGGATGATGATGATGATGATAACTGTTGTTTTAAGGGGCCTAACATCAAGGTTATCGCCCCCTAATAGTCTGGGTGATAGCGAAAATGACAATGAAATAGAAACCATAACGAAAATTAAGTTAGACTGAAAATACTTACAAAATGGAACTCAAATTGAAATGACTCACAAAAGGTAGAGTGGAAATACTTACAAAAGGGAATTTAGAAGGAAAATACTCACAAAAGGAATTTAGATTGAAAGATACGCACAAAATGTAGCTTAGGTTCAAAATACTTACAAAATGCAATTGAAATTGAAAATGCTCAAAAATTGTATGGTAGATTCAAACTACTCACAATATGTGGAAGATCGCGATTCAAAATACTGTACTGACAAAATGCAATTGAGATTGAAAATACTTACAAAATGGAGTTTAGATCGAAAATACTCACAAAATGCAATGTAGATTCTCAAACTACTCACAAAATGTAATTTAGAGACAGGGGAGCCAATTCAGAAAAAAACAGGGCGGCAACCTTAAAGACAAAAGTAACTATAATGAAAAGAAAAAGAATGCTGATCCATAGAAGAACGAGGGATCAAGGAAGATGAGAGAAGGGCCAATGAAGGCAGGAAAAGAAGAGACTCTCTAGGCCTCGGATACCCTAATACCGTCAGGGTCGGAAAGGACAAGAATTGACCAAGAGAGGTCGACAGGAAAGAAAACGGAGACGAGCCCGGCACAAGTAATTGGAAGGAATGTCGGACACAGCTGGAGTCCCATGGTCCCCAACCCATGTCCCACAAGATGTGAGCCCCTGGGAGGGGGGGGGGGAGAATGGAAGGAAGAAAATAATTAATTAATAAGTATCCCCTCCAGGAAGGTCGTAATAAACATTGCAAGAAAAAGTGATCAGAATTGTTCAGATATTCATGAGCAATATTGGTCTCGATAGTGGATGGATCAACGTAAATTCATTTTCCATACCTGCTCAAAAGTGCCAGTCAAAAGGCGAACAGTGAGTGAAAGCTCTAACAGGAACTCTACATATGTTTATCGTTTACCACGCGAAGGAGCACAGGTGAAAGTTTGTAAAACATTTTACCTGACAACATTAGGCTTCAATAAAAAGAATGATGAAGTATATTTCAATATTCTTCACAAATCAAAACAAGGAGCCATTAGTCCAAATGAAAATATGGCATCCTTTAAAATTCAAAATAAATTGAGATGTTCTCTGCAAACACATTGAAACCTTCCATCCTACATTGAACCTGCGGTATCTCACGTCTTTTGGGTGTTGTCTTTTGAGTGTCGTCTTAAATCATTACACGTATCACAACGTATAAAATAGGATTTAAGACGACACTCAAAACACGTTTCATATTCATTAAGTCCGTTATTATTAGGTACCATTTTCTGCCAACTGATGCTTACTGCATATGGCAAGGCTTTACACTCCTGGGTTAGTCAGTGTTTCTTGCTAAGGATCGTCTATATTCCCTAGACAAGGCTACACGTGTTAGTTCTGAACACTTAGTCTTAATTGTATATTAAAATTATATGCACAGCTTATACAAGGACGTTTTGCATGCAGTCAAACTTTGTAAGATAGTTGCATACAACACACAAAGTATGTTTCCGCTACCTAGCGGTGGATAAGAGTACTCACTGGTATTATCCGAGGTGAAATGATTTGCTCACACATTTGCTCCCACTTTTGCCCCCATATTGGCTCCCACATTTGCTCCCACTTTTGCTCCCATATTGACTCCCATATTGGCTCCCACATTTGCTCCCACTTTTTTTTGCTCCCCATATTAATGTCAACTCTTATAACTATAAGCAGCAGCAAAATGTAAATGGAATAATATTTCTGATAATGTTCAAAACAAAAGTCTTGAGGTCATGGGTGTGAATTCCCAAACTATGGTTGTCAGCCAATGAGTTACACTACAGGAAACTTTTATTTTTATGTTGTGTTGCATGATAATTTGCCCATCTCGCGGTGTAGTGGCTAGTATACTTGGGTGTTATCCCTGAAGTCTTGGGTTCCAACTCAACTATGCCCAGAATTTAATTTTGATCTGAGAGTTGAAAGTTAGGTTAGGTGAAATTAGATTAGGTAAAGTTAGGTTAGGTGAAGTTATGATAGGTTAGGTTAGGTAAAGTTCAGTCAAGTTAGGTTAGGTGAAGTTAGGTTAGGTTAGGTGAAGTTAGGTGAGGTGAGGTTAGGTTAGGTGAGGTTATTTTAGGTTAGGTGAGGTGAGGTTAGGTGAGGTTAGGTTAGGTTAGGTTAGGTTATGACTAAGTTTGTTACGTCTAGTTGTTTTAGAAAAACACTATTTTTGCTCTCATATTTGCTTACATATTTTCTTTGCACTTTAAACTATCTTGACTTGTGTATTTACTTTTGCTGGCATATTTGTTGACATATTTGCTCCCACTTTTTATATTTGCTTTGCTCCCACATTTGATCCCATATTTGCTTCCACTTTTTGCTCACAGTTTTTTTCTCTCACATTTGCTGCCACCTTTGCTCCCACTTTTTACCCCCCCCCCCCCCCACTTTGCTCCCACTTTTTGCATGTATATATGCTCCCACATTAAACTATTGTTGTTATTACCAAGTTGTCTTTACTAGAGATTAGTTTGTGTTTGACAGTTGATATGGAAGTATCAGTGACTAGGTATGGTAGGCCTTATGCATACTATAAAGGATATTCATATATTGTGAGACGAAGCAATAAAAATGGAACTGTTATTTGGCACTGTTCAAAGCAACGATCGAAACAGTGTCGAGGAATGCTTAAAACAAAAGAATTGGACATACTTTCTTCAAACAATCATGAATGTAAACTTAATAATCACGCTAGTCTAAAGGTAAGGAAAACCCAAAACAAAGCAAGAAACCAAGTCCAAGAAAAAGATAGTGCTGCTCAAGATAATATTAACCTCAAGTTTAATACACTACAACGCACACATGCTGTTAGCGAGTTGTTTAATAAGAAACCTTTAACACCTCCTGTGAAACCCATGTTCAGACACGCACCCACATCTCAAAAGCCCTCAACCCTATCAGAGACAATATACCCCACCAAAAAGTTAGCGGGGAAAGGTAATAGTGATAATAATAACATAACAATGTTAAAGCATTCTAGCACATCTAAAAAAAAGCTTTCAACACTATCAAAGGCAACTCAAACCAGTGAACAGACTGTGGACATAGGCGGAAGTTATAATGGTAATGATATTAATGATGATGATCATCATTATGAAAATGATTATAATAATGAGGATGATAATCATGATAATAGTGATAATGATGAACTGCTTCCCGAATTTTTGAAACCATTCATAAACAAGAAGTTCCGTGAAGAACTATACAGCCTACTTTTCATGCCAATGATTATTCTACAGAATATGAACCTATCTAGAATAATGACGAAATTAAGTTGCTAATATCGAAATTTCCAATTAGTTCGAAATACTGTATACCTGGCATAAAGTTTCCTAATAGAGCACTACAGTTGGCAGCCCTGATGACTGAATATATTCTTAGTTCCGTCTCTTAAGGTACAAAATACAAAATTTGGTTGAAGTCCAATGAATAGCATGGACGTTACATGCAGTTAAACATTGGATCTAACAGCGCGCGTAAAATCATGTTGGCAACAATGTCATGCATGTATTGGTCAGAAATAATCTGAAATAATATGATCTATTGTTGTGCCAATTTTGAATGAAAACCATTAGTTAGTATAGAAGTTACATGCATTTTAAAATTGGACCTATCAGCAAGCTTAGAATCATGTTGGCAGCACTGACGTATATTAGTTACTCCAAATTCGTCTAGAATGCCAGGTACTATACGTGTGCAAAGTTTAGAGCTATTGGCTTGCATACTTTCTGATATATTGATATTAGGGTAACAAAAATAGGGACAGCACATATTAACAATTGGCAGCACTGGTTGCTCCTTAGAATACGCATAGTCATATCTGTTATGGTACACATAGCACATACGAAATTTGGTTGAAATCCAAATGATAGTATGGAAGTTACATGTATTTAAAGTTGGACCTGTCAGCAGGCTTAGAATCATGTTGGTAGCACTGACGTATATAAGTTACTCCAAATTAATATAGAATGTCAGGGACTATACGTGTGCATAGTTTAAAGCTGTCGGCTTGCATACTTTCTGATATATTGGTATTTGGATAAAATAAATTAGGAGCATTTATTAACAGTTGGCAGCCCTGGTAGGTCTGAAGAATACGCTCAGTCATATCTTGTTATGTACACATACAACATACGAAATTTGGTTTAATTCCAATTGATAGTATAGAAGTTATATGCATTTAATAATGATGATGATGATAATTGTTGTTTTAAGGGGCCTAACATCTAGGTTATCGGCCCCTGATGGTTTGGGTGATCGTGAAGATGAAAATGAAAAAGCGAACTTAAAACTAAAACTAACTACTAACCTACATACTAGAAGAAGAAATCGAAAATTAAAGGAGAATAAGGCAAATAAAAGGACAGAAGGAAAAGAAATGCCCTCAACCCTCGGAGAAGGCGGATTGAGGGACTTGGAAGGAAGGAGAGCCATGAAAGGCATATAGGAAAGTGAAAGAGGAGAGGGTCCGCCCCAAAAGGTAAGGGACAAAAGGGGAAAACGGACCCAGCTCAGGAATCCCTCGGGGTCGCCAACTCCCGAACTCACCAGCCGTGAGCCCCTGAGGGTGTAGCATTATCTAGGGGGCACCAGAAGTGGTGGGGCTACATACACCCTGCCTCCTTAAGAGCCTAGAGCACAAGGCAGGAGGTAAAAGGAAGAGAAAAAGAAGGCTGACCCCTCGCAGAAGGAGGGTATCAGAAAAGATGAGACAAGGGCCAATAAAGGCGGGAAAGGAAGAGACTCCCTAGGCCTCGGATACCCTAATACCGTCGGGGTCAGAAGAGAACAAGAGTTGACCAAGTGAGGTCGACAGGAAAGAAGACAGAGAGGAGCCCGGCACAAGTAAGTGGAAGCAATGCCGGACTCAGCTGGGGCCCCGTGGTCGCTAACCCACGCCCACAAGATGTGAGCCCCTGGGGGATATATGCATTTAAAAATTGGACCTATCAGGAGGCTTATAATCATTTTGGCAACACTGCCATGTTTAGCCTCCTGGAAATTAAACTGAAATACTATGATCTGTACGTGTGCCAATTTTGAAATAGCTCCCATTCATACTTTCCAAGATATCCAACATGGAGCTCAAATTTCAATTGCGATTTTTTAGCAGTTGGTAGCACTGACATCATTTTCAAATATGGCCGTGAGATATTCAGGTATAGATCTTTACTCCTACCAAATTTTGTTTCGATTGCTGCAGCCGTTTAGGAGTTGATAGGGGGGGACACACACACTGCCAGACAGACAGACAGACAGACAGACAGAAGGACAGACAGACAGACAGACAGACAGACAGACACACATTTGCCCGATCTCATAAGTCTACTTTTTCCTCATTTTTGCAAAATGTGAAAAGTAGGCTAAAAATAGCAAATGGAACGATCCTAATATATTAGTCGAACGTCTACAACACTTGCATGCCTGTAAACAGGTTGGTCATATTGGTTTTGAGAAAGAGCTATTAAATATAGAAAATGAACTTCGTAAAGCTGCTATTATTGTGTAATGGGTCAACGTAGCAACAACCCCATCCCCTAAAAAATAATTTTCAACAAGTGTTATGTTTAAAAGAAATGATAAACAAAAAGAGCTGTATTCTATGCGTCTATCTCTTGTAAAAAATATTTTGATTAAATTAATAAACATAGTTTGTGTATATTTCTTGTTTTATTGCATGTTCAAGCAATAGTTATGTCAGGAAAGGGATTCGAATCCTTGCTTCCTTATATATTTGGAAATTTGATCTTAAGTCAAACGCCTTAACCACTCGGCCACCCTGACAGTTACTGATTTAATTAGTCTTGTTGGAAATTTGTGTTTACAAAACTTTTTTTCCCAGTATATATTTGCTCAACCACTTTTTGGTTTTTCAATGTTGATTTTTGTTTTGTTTCAATTTATATGGAACATTACAGTTATGAGTCTTGTAAACTGGGCGATTAATATAGGGTTAAAGGCATTAAATAAATCACAAGCCTTACAGTAGTTGCATATAATGTATAACATGTAACATGTTATTCAAAATTTCAAATAGAGCTGTGCCTTTGTTAACATTAAACTCTGTTGGTCATTAAAATAACTACTTGTAAAATAATTCCAGTGGAAAATCCTGTTAGCAAATATTATATATTAAATATTTTCACACCATAGAACGACGACTTGAAAATCATTTATTGTAGGAATACCTTTAATGGGACCACCAAACCTTCAAGTACCGTATGCATTATACATTCCACATAGTGCTGTATTTTGGTCAATAGTGCCTCGAGTGCTCACATTAAATAACAATACAGTAAACGTATAAACATTTAATAAATCATAATTGTTTTCATTAAATATCATGTAATAAATATTTTCACACCAAAGAATGACCATTTCAAGGTCATTTATTGTAGGAATTTCTTTAATGGGATCTCCAAACCTAGAAGTAAACCATATGTCATATACATTCCACATAGTTACATAACCGACAGTACGTATCAATCTCAGCCACCGCGCGCGCTCATTGTTAGTGTTGAATTTCTGTCTTATTCCTAGAACTGTACTGACTGGTCAATAACCAACATAGTGGGCTAAAATGTTTCCCTCATAGGTAACTCATGTTTGGTTAGTCAATTTTTTATTGCAAGGCCAGTCAAGACCTAAAAAAAAGTTAGTCTTAACATATATATCCATCATCAACACCATTATCATTAAACAAATCAAACCATCTTAAGGTATTTATTAAATTTAATTGCATTTTAGGAACTTTGCAAGCATCTTGCAACCTTAAAGAGGATATAGAGAGGAATTTGTGAAAAGAAAACCGTTCAATCATTCAATGCCGTTAGTGTTATAAACCTCAACGTAAGAGGTTATGAAAGTCTATGTCAGGGTGTGGTTTTTACAGCTGAATGCCTTTTCTGACACCCACCTCAGAGACGAGTTTATGTAAGATGAAACTCAACTATCACGTCCAATGTAGAGGTCCTAGCCTAACAGAAAGTCATGCTGAGGTATTTGTCTGCAGTGAGTGTGGTAAACGAAACAGCAACAACAACAATAAAGCATACATGTAAAGGGAATATTATGGAATTTTCGAGTACATGTAGTCAATTTTAATAAAAATTGGTTAAATTTCATGATTTGTAGCCCACTTTGGGTAAGTTTGATAAATTTTAGTGAATTTTCATCTATATTCAGCTAATTTTATATGAATTTGAGATAGTTTGAACCATTCTTAGGTAAATCAATGGAATTTCAATAAATCGGGTAGTCATTTGTTGGATTTTGCTGGAATGTTGTGTCATTTGGTTAATTTTCGGAAAATTTAGTGGATTTTAGGAAAATTCAAGGTAAATCTGGGGATAGTTCGGTATTTAACAGATAACCTGTCACTTATGGTTGTATTAGAGTCAGTGGCGGCTCGTGAATTTTACCGAGGGGGGACTCAATCGTTTTAAGATGTAAACCGTTTTTGTGATGTTTATCCAGTAATTGACAGAGATGATTTCAGACATGAATTGTGTTTTTTCTTCTCACATATTTTTGTAGGTTGATTTCCTTAGGACTAGGCACTACTGTTTTTAAAGAAATAACAAAGGTATTAAAAATATTTGCTCCCAGTCACTGGAAAATGAAGAAAACCGGAGCCAGCTCAGGAATCCATCGGGGTTGCCAATTCCCAAGCTCACTAGCCATGAACCCCTGAGGGTGTATCCCCACCACAAGGGTTCACAACTAGGCCTAGTGGGACTTGGGTTGGAGACCATTGGACCCCAGCCAAGGCGGTTATTATTTCCACTCGTGCCTGGCTCTTCTCTGTCATCTACCTGTCGACCTCCATTAGTCAACTCTTGTTCTCTTCCAACCCGGATAGCATTAGAGCATCCAATGTCTAGGGAGGCATTCATTTTCCTGCCGTAACTGACCCTTATATCATATATCCTGATACCCTCATTCTTCGAGGGGTCAGCCCTATTCTTTTAGTTTCATAACATCTAATGCCTTCTACACAAGGCCCTAAAGGAGACAGGGTGTGTGAAGCTCCACAACACGTAATGCTCTCTGGATAGGACTACACCTTCAAGAGCTCAGCTTTTGAGCTCGGGAGTTGGCGACCGTTATGTGCATTGACTTTGGGGTGGACCCTCTCCTATTTCCCTTTTCTACCTGCCTTTAATGGCTCTAATAGTTTCCAAGTACCTCAATACCCACTGTTCGAAGATTGATTCTTGTTTTGAGGGGATAAACAGCAAGGTCATCTGCCCTTCGAAGATAGAGGGCATTTATTTTCTGTCATTTATTTCCCTTATTCGTTTCCCTCTTTTATTATTGTCGTTTTCTTCTTCTAGTACATAAGTTAGTTTTAAGTCAGTAATTAGTTAAGCCTAGCTGTAGATTTCATTTCATCATAATTTCTCACCATCACCTAAACCACTAAGGGTAGATGACCTAGATATTTCACCCCTTTATTATATTAAACAACAATTATCTCCATCATTGAGGGTGTATCGATATCTAAGGTGCAGCGTGCATGGTGGGACAACACACATCCTACCTCATTTAGGGCCTCTTAGAGAAGGCAGAAAAAAGGACAAAATGAGGTCTGTTCCTACAAAAATTAGGGCATCTGGAACGAAAAAGACAAGAGCCAATTAAGGGAGGGAAATGAAAGACATCCAAGACCTCCGATACCCTAATAACGTTGGGGTAAAAGTTGGCATGAAAGATATAAGAGAGGAGCTCAGCTCAAAGAAACTCAGCTGGGGTCCCATAGTCGCCAACCCAGATCCCACTAGTTGTAACCAATTTGATAATAATTTATGTGATCTGAAGCTCTGAGGAAGAAAATGAAGACTACACGCAACAGAGCGATCAGAAGGTAACCATTTGCTTCCTCTCTTGTCACCTTCTCTGGAAATTGCACGTAACCACTTCTCACGCAATGAATTGTCCGATTGTATCTCATGAAATGAGATTCCTCGGTATTCTAACTTTCCCAGTTCTGATTTATAAAAGGGCACGCAGCAGTACAACATTATAAAATAATTCCGAATACATTCCAACTTCGCCATTAACATCAATACAAAACTTATGTCTGCCACAGTGACTTGGTGCTGCTTCCTAGCGTGCCAAGAGGGAAGCTATCCAGTGGCTGCATCAGACCACTGCCAGCTGGATCGCATCCCTCCTGGCCAAGAGGGATGCGATTCAGCTGGCAGTGATCAGACTCAAGCTGACTGAGTCCACATACTTCGTGACGTAGCGCGTGAGAGGAGGGAGAGGGGAAAAGTGGAGGTATTCGGTGTCATGGCAACGTAAATAACAAAGCGGGCTATTTTTGATGAGTCCTCATGAGTATCCGGTGCGCTCTACCGACAAGGAGAGGAACTAAACACATTTTGTCACGATGGCAAAACATTAGGTGCGAGGAGAGAGAACATTAGGGATGATGAGGAGGGAGGAGGGTGGGAGAGCGGCGTCCATGAGTCCAATATCACCGGCCGCCTCTGATTAGAGTGTGCCTTTCACCACCAAGGGGTAGGATTGGAGAGAGGAGGCCGTCATGACCTGAATTGCATAGTCATTTATATTGACTTTAAGAATGGTTGTTGTGGGGGATCGAACACTCCAGTTGATGGTTTTGGGGGAAGTGTACTCCATTCCATTCCATTTTTAAAAGCCACTAATCAGGTCCTAGCATTGGACAGTTGCAAACCATTTCACTATTCTTAACATCAAATGTGCATTTGCCTGGAGTAGAAGTGGGAAACCACATCAGTTTGGTGTATAGAAAACTCACCTCACCTCACCCCAACTCATTGGAAAATGAAAATCATTTGTTTTTTGTCTTACTTAGGGGCTTGCAAATCATGGTTATCAGTCCCATGTACTATACTTGGGAAAATAATCATGGTCATGCACAGTATTATTAGCTGAGTATCTAATACAATTGTGCATACCCTAGGACCAGTATTGCATTATAAGGCATGCCATGTGTTACCGTCCTTAAAAGCCAGTGATATAAAACAAAAGAGGTCTTTAATTCCACCCCTGGGCGTCATATCTAGTGTCATGTAGGTTGACGATCACGGAGTCCCAGCTGAGTCCGTCATTGCTTCCACTAACTTGTGCTAGGCTCCTCTCTGTCTTCTTTCCTGTCGACCACACTTGCTCAACTCTTGTTCTCTACCGACCCCAACATGATTAAGGTATCCGAGGCCTAGGGAGTCTCTTCCCTTTGCAACTTAATTAACCCTTGTTTATTTATTTTTTCTGATATCCTACTTGTGTGAGGAGGCAGCCTTGTTTTTATTTTCATGTTATTTCCTGTCTTTTGCTCAAGCCCCCTCAAGAAGGTAGGGTGTATATAGCCCCACCACTTGCGGTGCACTCTGCATATGGCTACACCCTCAAGGGGCTTACGGCTGATCAGTTTGGAAGTTGGCGACCCCAAGAGATTTCTGAGCTGAGTCCAATTTTCCTCCTCTTTATCCATTACCTCTGGGGCAGAGCCTCTCCTATTATACTTTTCTATCTGTCTTTCATGGCTCTCCTTCCTTCCAACTCCCTCAATCCACATGCTTGAGGGTTGAGGGCCATTTTTTATTCCTTCTGTCCTTTATTTGGCCTATTGTCCTTTTGTTTTCCATTTCTTCTTCTAGTATATAAGAATGTAGTTAATTTTAGTTAGAGCTTAGATTTAATTTTCATCTTTACGATGACCCAAACCATTGAGGGTCGATAGGACAGCTTGGTGGTTAAGTTTGTAGAACGCTTCTCTTTTGTCCAAAGGACAGCATGTTGAATTCCTCACTGGCTCATTAATTTTATTCTTTGTTCACTTAGTTCTCATGGCTTTGAAACTGGCTGTCTGTAACGTGATCATTATTCATTTTAACTTCAGCGTACGGTGTAGGATTGGAAAAGAGGCGGCCATGGCATCTGAATGACAACTATGTTAGCGTTTGTCTAAAGTATAAATAAAAAAAGAGTTCAAACATCATGTAGGACATACACTAATTTTAAATTCAGATTTGTGTTTCACAGTAAACACAATTATTCTCCGTTTAAACCAAACCATAAAATTCATTTTCTAACATGATAGCTTATACGTGGGCATTGCTATAGATTACAAGTAGTATAGTCATCAGCTGAGGATTCAATTTCCATTACCTACACCTCTCATGGTATGGCTCTTAGTCAATTCGTTAAACTATAGAAAACGTTTCTATATGTTCTGTTACATTATTATTTGACCATCTCACCGTGTAGTGGTTAACCTATTTGGTTGTCAACCCTAAGGTCTTGGCTTCCAACGCCGACTATACCAAGACATTCATTTCAAGGTTGCAATAAGGTTCACTAAGCCTTTGTCAAACCTTTACCTAACAACGATCTAGTCATGTACTGTATGATAACACGGTGCAGAGCACGTCCACTATCAAGCAGACGAGTAATATGAAACTTGCTGACAAGATCGCCGTGCTGTTATCACCAAGGCACACTACACAAACCAAAGCCAGTGTCTCTGTGCAGATTCAACCCAGCGGTAGTATGCAAGCGTATGTTTGTTTTAAAAGCATCATGAATCTAACTCCACTGTCACCACAGAGGCCCCGGTTCGATTTTTTTTCTAAAGGCTGCAACATGGTACACTGAGTCTTGACTGGTAAAACTTTTTGGGGTCCATTCGTGAACCATGGCAAAGGGTTGGCCTTCCTGACTTCTTCAACACCTCAAACAAATGTTTACTATTACTAGTGAGTTACCACTTTTTTCTTCTACTTTTTTCTTTCTTCGGCTTTTCCCAATTATTTTGAGTCGCCGGAGCCAACCAGGCTCATTTTGGTTTTGGCCGGGGATTTAAGGCCGAATGCCCTTCCTGACACCACGTGATTTTTCAGGTGAAAATTCCACCCCACTGTCACCGGGATTTGAACCCCAGCCGTCCGAGTAAAGACGAGCAGCTAAGCACCTGCGCCATCACGCTCCCCACTGGTTAGTTATCTATACACACATTAATCCATAATTACCTAATAATAATAATAACAATCATCCTCCATACACATGTCCATTAAAGCATGGTTTCACAAAACGCTTATGCTTTTAGGTGTTTGATACCGTTTTCCCCTGTATCATTACTATTCCCTGTTTTAAGAGTGAAATAATCTATCGAGGTAAAAGCGTATGTCATCACCTATTTTTAAACGATCACACCTAATTTTTAGGGTTCTTAAGTTGGCAAGATATCGATTTTTTCAATTTAGGGGTTGTTTACACTCCCCTGCGATATTTCATCAAAAACAAAAGATCTTAGGTTCAATTATCATGTTTTCCCGTTTAACACCTTTTTACCCCCTGTAAAATCACTATTTACTGTTTTAGGGGTGAAATGACCTATCCATATAAAAGCATATGTCATGACCTATTTTTTAAGCTTTCACACCTAATTTTAGGGTTCTTCGTTTCCAAGATATTGATTTTTCAATTTGGGGGTTGTATTCACACCCACTACTATTTTTCTTCAAAAACAAAAGATCTTAGGTTCAATTATCATTTTTACCCGTTTAACACCTTTTTACCCCCCTGTAAAATCACTATTTACTGTTTTAGGGGTGAAATGACCTATCCAGGTAAAAGCGTATGTCATGACCTATTTTTTAAGCCATTACACCTATTTTTAGGGTTTTTCGTTTCCAAGATATGGATTTTTCAATTTTGGGGGGTAGTTTCACCCCCAAACGGGGGACGTCGCCCCAAGTGCTAGGACCCCTCATACAAGTCCCTAGCATGATTGGTTCGCGAGATATTAGCAAAAGTGTAGTTAGGCCCTTTTGACAAAAAACGAATCATACATTCAAAAACGGGGCGTCACCCCCCAGGACTAGGATACTGCCTATGGCAAAATCCCATCAGGGGTTCAGAAAATATTAACAAACCTGTAGTTAGATCCTTTTGACAAAAGCCGTCCGTGTGCGCATATACAAAAAGAATATTATTTACCCCCCGGGTAAGGGTAGTTTTTACTTTGGAGTGGACATACCTCGTCCATAGGAAAGGGGAGTTCACCACGAGTCCTACGACACGTCATATGTTCAAATCCGATTATTGGTTAGCGAGATAGTAAAAAGACAATGACCTATTAGTTTTTATGGTTTATTTCAATACATATTAAGAAAACACTCATTTATAAATAATCATTTAAAAAGCCCACTTTCTTACAAAAGCCGTCAAGTGCGCATGCGTATAAAAAACATTCATCGTCAAAATGGCAAAACAACATGTTTACCCCAAATGGCGTTTCCAAATTCCATCCATTTTAAAAAATAACCTCACCATCACATAGAGCGGAAAAAATACCATCTAAACGACCCCTCACTCGACCCTACTCCTCTCCCACCACCTAACCCTTTCCCAACATAGGCATACATATTCAAGCACGAGCGCGACTTGAGTAAACCAACACTACCCCACTACTCCCGAATGACCTTTTAGTTTTGGTCTTTTAATTAAATAAAGAGGCTATAGGAAAGTAGGGGGCGTCACTACGAGTGCTAGGACACCCTGTATGTTCTAATCCCATGTTTGGTTAGCGAGATATCAGGTTCGGGGCCGATACGAGGAGGGTTCAAAACGAAGTGCCGTAGCTTCCCCATCATCCCACTACTAACACTCTATCATGTTCTAACGCTGGTTGTTAGTGACAGTAATATCTGGTCACCAATGTTGAAACTGCTCGAAATTTAACTTGTTGGGAGTCCACGGGCGTTCAATTAAAAAATACCCAGCTATGGCCATTCGACTGCACTTCATATATATATTTATTATTTAAGCGAAAATTTCCGTACAGGAGAGAGATTAAACTTGATATCATTTGAAGGTGTGTTTCCTCCGCTCCTCCCAAAATCTATTCATTCTCGCGGAATAATCCCTCTTCCTCTCATCCATCCAATTTTTCCGAGATCGTCGAAATGATCTTGGTTCAAACTTAACATTCGCGATTTTCGTCTGGCACTCAGTTCGGTCTTCTATGCTCATTACTTGTATGTCTCTTTTTACCTCTTTATGCCATTCTGTGCCGTATTTACTCTGTGTTATGATACCAAGTAGTTTCTTTGGCAATCTGGAGGTGACCATCCTGTGTATGTGAGTGTAGAATTTGGCTCTGCGTTTTCTAATTTCGTCTGTTATCGTATTGGTGTTTTGATAGAGATCTGTACTAGGTCTCTTCATCCAAATGCCGTTTCTGTTGATTGCTCCGTTGATCTTCCGGATAATATTTCGCTCCTGCTTTTCCAGTTCCCTAATCTTGGAATGGCCATCGATTACTATTGATTCAGTGGCATATGTTGCTTCTGGAAGAATAACTGTTTTATAATGTCGTAATTTTGCGTTCGTCGAAATGCATTTCATATTGTAATGGGCCCACGTTAGCCTGTAGGCCTTCTGGAGCTTAGTGATTCTGTCTTCATTGGCGATTCGATTAAGTCCTGAGAGCTGTATAATTTCGCCAAGGTATTTGAAAGTGCAGACTTGGGCGATTTTGCCATATTTGGTGTTTAAAGTGGATTTATTTTCTAGCCTTCTCTTCATATATTTGGTCTTGTCGGCAGAAATATGTAATCCGGTTTTTTGTTCAATCTCATGGAGCTTTTCCACTGCGTTAAGTCGCTTCCGACCTGTTGACTGCGATAATTGCAATATCGACCGCGAAAGCGAGACATTTGACTTAAGTTCGGTTCTCTTTTTTAATACCAATTTATATAAATATATATAATTTTGTAATTATTTTTATCAACATAGAAACGGAGATTGTTGAAGGTGTAAAGGTTTGCTCCCATTTTAGCCTATTTTCAATTTTGATGATGATGATAATTGTTGTTTTAAGGGGCCTAACATCTAGGTTATCGGCCCCTGATGGTTTGGGTGATCGTGAAGATGAAAATGAAAAGCGAACTTAAAACTAAAACGAACTACTAACCTACATACTAGAAGAAGAAATGGAAAACTAAAGGAGAATAAGGCAAATAAAGGACAGGAGGAAAAGAAATGCCCTCAACCCTCGAAGAAGGCGGATTGAGGGACTTGGAAGGAAGGAGAGCCATGAAAGGCAGATAGGAAAGTGAAAGAGGAGAGGGTCCGCCCCCAAGGTAAGGGACAAAAAGGGAAAACGGACCCAGCTCAGGAATCCCTCGGGATCGCCAACTCCCGAACTCACCAGCCGTGAGCCCCTGAGGGTGTAGCATTATCTAGGGTGCACCAAAAGTGGTGGGGCTACATACACCCTGCCTCCTTAAGGGCCTTGAGCACAAGGCAGGAGGTAAAAGGAAAAGAACAAGAAGGCTGACCCCTCACAGAAGGAGGGTATCAGGAAAGATGAGACAAGGGCCAATTAAGGCGGGAAAGGAAGAGACTCCCTAGGCCTCGGATACCCTAATACCGTCGGGGTCGGAAGAGAACAAGAGTTGACCAAGTGAGGTCGATAGGAAAGAAGTTCAATTTTGAAAAAATAGGCTTATGAGATCACCTTTTGTCCGTGTGTGTGTGCGTGTGTGTGTGTGTGTGATTCGTCTGTGTGTCCCCCCCCTAATAAAATCTAAACGGCTGGAGCGATTTCAATGAAACTCGGTAAGTTCATAGCACTATTCCGGGTGACCTCGACCGTGCCCTTCAAATTTAGTTACGACTCACCAATCCAACATGGCGGCTGTGCGAAATATTTCACCAGCATTCAATATCTCCGAAACGATTACCGATATTACCCTGACATCATGTGTGGTGATAAAGGGAACTACTATAAGTTCACTTATGCGATCTTTGTAAACCTGGTAACTACAAAACCAACATGGCGGCTAAGCGAAGCTGCGACTTTTAAATAGACGTTTCTCGCGATTTATCGAACCAAACGCAATGAAACTTGGTACAGTATATGTTTATATACATTGTAATGCACCGACAACTAACTTCGTTCATTTGTTTACATAACCACAAGATGGCGGATGTGCGAAATATTTCACCGGCATTCTGTATCTCTGAAACTATTAGCGGTATCTCCCTGAAGTTTTGTACGGAGATAAAGGGCACTACTGGAAGTCCATTTATACGACTCTAAAAAACCGTTTATATACAAAACAAACATGGCGGCCAAGCGAATTAGAAAATTTGAAATAGACCTTTCTCGCGATTTAATGCTCCAAACGCACTGAAATCTGGTACAGGAAATATTTATACACATTGTAATGCACTGGTATCTAATTTAGTTCAATTGTTTACATAACCTCAAGATGGCGGCTGTGCGAATTTTAAAATTAAGTTTTTATTTCTTGTGATGTAGTCATGCGATCGAAGTGAAAGTTTGAATAATGAACCTACCCAATAATTTTCCTATAATGGTACATGACTCTATGGCCTATACATTTCACAATCCAACATGGCGACCATCCGAAATATTTAGTTGATGATGATAATTGTTGTTTTAAGGGGCCTAAAATCTAGGTTATCGGCCCCTGATGGTTTGGGTGATCGTGAAGATGAAAATGAAAAGCGAACTTAAAACTAAAACTAACTACTAACCTACATACTAGAAGAAGAAATGGAAAACTAAAGGAGAATAAGGCAAATAAAAGGACAGAAGGAAAAGAAATGCCCTCAACCCTCGGAGAAGGCGGATTGAGGGACTTGGAAGGAAGGAGAGCCATGAAAGGCATATAGGAAAGTGAAAGAGGAGAGGGTCCGCCCCAAAGGTAAGGGACAAAAGGGGAAAACGGACCCAGCTCAGGAATCCCTCGGGGTCGCCAACTCCCGAACTCACCAGCCGTGAGCCCCTGAGGGTGTAGCATTATATAGGGTGCACCAGAAGTGGTGGGGCTACATACACCCTGCCTCCTTAAGGGTTTAGAGCACAAGGCAGGAGGTAAAAGGAAGAGAAAAAGAAGGCTGACCCCTCGCAGAAGGAGGGTATCAGAAAAGATGAGACAAGGGCCAACTAAGGCGGGAAAGGAAGAGACTCCCTAGGCCTCGGATACCCTAATACCGTCGGGGTCGGAAGAGAACAAGAGTTGACCAAGTGAGGTCGACAGGAAAGAAGACAGAGAGGAGCCCGGCACAAGTAAGTGGAAGCAATGCCGGACTCAGCTGGGGCCCCGTGGTCGCCAACCCACGCCCACAAGATGTGAGCCCCTGGGGGACCGAAATATTTAGACGGCTCTCAATATCTACGAATCTATTGTAGCAATCAAACTGAATTTTTTATTGTTCATAGGGGCTATGAACTCAAGTTCACCTATAGGACTTTAAATAACCTGGTGATCACAAATCCAACATGGCGGCGACGCGAAGTATAAATATTCACATGGACGTTTATCGCAATTTAACCATCCGAGAGCAGTGAAACTTGGTACAGTAAATCCTTATACGAATGGTAATCCACTAGTATCTAATTTATTTCAATTGTTTCCATAACCTAAAGATGGCAGCTGTGCGAAATTTTCAAATCTCCTTGTAACTTCTAGTGTCCTAATTATGCGATTGAAGTTTGAATACTACACGTACACAATAATCTGCATGTAACAGTACATAACTCGAGGACCTACATATATAAAAATCCAACATGGCGACCATCCGAATTATTTATTCGGTTCTCAATATCTACGAATCTATTACACCAATCAAACTGAAATTGTGTATGTTGATAGTTGCAATAAGTGGGCTATATGAAAATAGGCTGTATAGTTCTTCACGGAACTACTTGTTTTAAAATCATGTTAATGTTCACTGTATGTGAGTTCATTTGAAAGTAATCATCAAGGGTAATTCCTAGATATTTTTGTGTCGAGGTTCTATTTATAAAAGTGTGGTTTCTGCACTTCCGCTCCAGGCAAAGGCAATACCTGCTCAGATGGAGACCGCGGCCGCTAACCCATGTTTCAGTTGTTTACACAACTATGCCAATCAGTTAAGAACATTGTGGTGGATATGTTGAGCTGTACTATTCGTGTTTTAATATCAAGAAATCGCACGTGTGCATTGTTACAACATAAAGGTCACTGATCCGTGTTTTGTTAATTGGTGTGGACGTCTCGTTCATTATATATCAATTAAGCTGGAAATAAATGTTATCCTGCACTGGAATTGTAATTGCGAGTCCAGTCAGCCAATCAGCTCGCTGTGATATGCGTCATCAGTAAATTACCATTAGCTCGAGAGGAAACAGCACTCCGGGTACACGTTAAACATTTCAACCTCCCCAGTCGAGGGTGTGTTCAGAACACTCGCCAGTTAATGAATTTTACTTGATCCTACAGTGATCTGAACAATCGCTTCAAATGATTGCCCATATTCTATGAAATGGAGTATTTGCCTAAACCGGGCTCGGCAGACTACTCTCCATCCTTTCCTCAGGGGCTCACAGCTTGTGGTACGTGGGTTGGCGACCACGGGACCCCAGCTGAGTCCGGCATTGCTTCCACATACTTATGCTGGGCTCCTCTCCGTCTTTCCTGTCGACCTCTCTTAAGCAACTCTTGTTCTATTCCGACCCCCACGGTATTAGGGTCTCATCCTTTCCCGCCTTAATTGGCCCTTGTCTCATCTTTCCTGATACCCTCCTTCTGCGAGGGATCAGCCTTTTTCTTTTCATTGTATCTCCTGCTTTCTGCTCAAGGCACTCAAGGAGGCAGGGTGTGTGTTGGATTTACAACGACGATGCGGAACAATCACTTTAGCAGTGAAAAACTCAAAATTTATGAATTTGGTGGAAGGTGATTAGACAATACAGAAAGGCAAAATGAACAACAAAGGAAATAAAACCAGAAAATAATTTCCCTCAGCCCTCAAAGAATTAAAGGTCTTGTATTAAGAAGCGAAACATGATGATGATGATAATTGTTAAAGCTCAGCAATTTTTCTTAGTTTTTGTCGTGCCTAGTGGGGGGTTTCGCCGAGGATCACCAAGCTGGCTAATGGTGCCAACGGCATAAACCTAGAAACATTGCTGAGTTTAAAAAGCCAATATACCACGATAATTGTTGTTGTTTTAAGGGGCTAACATCTAGGTTATCGGCCACTTATAGTAAGGGGCAAAAAATATAGGTCATCTACCACTAATGATAAAGTGTTAGTAAAAATTATGATGAAAGGCTACAACTAAATCTAACTATCGACTTACATAGTCTACTAGAAGAAGAAATGGAAAACAAAAAGAAGATTAAGGGAAATATAAGACAGGGAAAAGCAATGCCATGAGCCCTCGAAGAATGAGGATTGAGGGAAGGAGAGCGGATAGTGTGTCCGCCCCATAAGGCAATGGAAAAAGGGGAATACCTCGGGGTCACCAGCCGTTAGCCCTTGAGGGTGTAGCACTATCCAGGGAGCGGTGGTGCTACACACACCCGGTCTCTTTGAGGGCCTTGAGCAGAAGGCAGGAGATAACATGAAAGCAAAGCAAGAGATCTGACCCCTTGAAGAATGAGAGATCAGGAAAAAATGAGACAAGGGCCAATTACGGCTGGAAAGTGAAATACTTCCCAGGCCTCGGATACCCTAATACCGTCGGGGTCGGAAGAGAACAAGAGTTGACCAAGGGAGGTCGACAGGAGAGATGACGAAAAGGACCCCGGCACAGATAAGTGGGAGCCGGACTCAGATGGGGTCCCGTGGTCGCCAATCCACGTTCCACTAGTAGTGGGCCACTGCGGGATCCGTGAATAAGCTCAATATGTTTGCCAATAACGTTTTAAGATATAAAACCATTTATTCACCAAGTAAGATGTATTCCTACGCACTATTTCATCTTATGATCGGTACGGTTCTCGATCGCAGAAGAGTGAAACTTCTAATTCACAGGTTTACAGGACAGCGAACGAAAAAATCCACAGCCTGCTTCCAGTCTCCGACCGAGTCAGGAATGGAATGAATGAAGCCCCCATCTAGCGGCGAGGATATGAACTGTGCCGGCTGCTGAGGCCTGATGCACTCCTCTGGGGCAATGATTAAATGAATGACATATGAAATGAAATGATAGTGGAGAGACAGGGAAAACCGGAGTACCCGGAGAAAAACCTGTCTGCCTCCGTTTTGTCCAGCACAGATCTCACATGGAGTGACCGGGATTTGAACCACGGACCCAGCGGTGAGAGGCCGGCGTGCTGCCGCCTAAGCCACGGAGGCTCTACAGGACAGCGAACGAAACATTCTAAAGTTATTGATGGATTGTTGTTGTTTTAAGGGAGCAAATAACATAGCTTGCACCAGAGGCCATACGCTATTAATATATCATCATCAACATCATCATCATCATCGTCGTCGTCGTCTTCTTCTTCCTCTTCCGAATAGGCCCACTTTGGATCACGCTTGTTCAACTGTTGGGACATGAACTTTTCCCAATATTGTTGCATCTTTTCCCGATGCAACTCCTTTCGTTCCACTGTCCAGGGGGTGGGTACCTTTCCTGTGAGGTTTTTACTAAAATCCACGGGCTTCCTTGAGGGTTTGCCTCACAGCTTGTCTGTCTTGAAGATCTAGTATTCCCATTTCTCGAGCATCTTTCTTGTTTTTTGTCAGCCACGTGGGACGAAATTTCTTGTTTCTCCAGGAGGTGAACAGACGGCTAGTCAGTCTGTTTGGAGACAATCGTGACACATGGCCATAAAAGGCTATCCTTCTCTTCCTGAGTATTCTTCTCCCCCTAACTACCGATTGATCAACCAGTCCTCTTTGTTCAATGATAGGCACTCCATGGCGTACAAAGATTCTGGACGTATGACTATAGTGTAGTGTTTCAGCTTTAAGTTCCTTTCATTGATCATGTCTCATTTTGCCCGAGTCCTCGCCCCCAATGTAATTTATACGCCACTCACCCCCCTCCAGAAAAAATCCTAACTACGCCACTGCTGGAGCCATAATCCATTATGATATTACTTCGTATCTTTTTGATACCCAAGTTTTTTCAAGGTGTTAGGCCTCTTAAAACAACCTTGTGAAGTGGGGTTATGCAGAAGATCCAAGATGTGACTGTGGAGAAATCCAGACTCCACAACACCTGCTCACGTGCCAAGATGTGAATGAAACCTGCAGCAAGGAAGACATAATGTTGGCCACAGACCGAGGGAAAAGAGCTGCAATGAAACTGTTTCATGCAGTAGTGAGCCCAGTTGCAACTTATGGGATCTAGCCCAGGCATTTAAGTCAAAATATCGCCTTAACCTAAAAAAATAAAAATGATGATGATGATAATTGTTGTTTTAAGGGGCCTAACATCTAGGTTATCGGCCCCTGATGGTTTGGGTGATCGTGAAGATGAAAAAAAAGAAGCGAACTTAAAACTAAAACTAACTACTAACCTACATACTAGAAGAAGAAATGGGAAACTAAAGGAGAATAAGGCAAATAAAGGATAAATAAAATGTTATGAAGCTAATTTTTTCAGAATCCATTGATTCGACCCTAGGGAACAAGGTATCAAAATACTCGGCCGTACATGTGCCGGCTTCCCTGATTTCCAGGCCTGGAAACCTGGAATTCCAGGAATTTTTCATCGCTATCCTGGAACGCCCGTAAAACCGAACGACTCTGGCTAAGTAGATAAAAGTGGTGTCAAATGAACGAGAAAGGCATGCTGTCTCCATATATAAGGCTTTTGGCAATTTTTTCTCATGTTGGGGTAGATTGTAACCAAAAAGCGCGCATTTTTTTTTGTAAGTTTGAATTCATTTGCACGTTTATTAGAGACTACGATGGCTGCTCCTGCAAAAAATGCACCTCAAATAAGAAAGAGCATCGTTTTAGCTTTACAGATGTGGTCTTATTTTTGTTTTACGTCTAATAATTCAACCATTACAGACGTAACAAATTTAACCCGAAGGTAAGTTGGTATTACCGGACGGGAGTAAACACCAAACAACTCTGCGTAGGTAAACAAAAGTGGTATCAAATGAACAATAAAAGCATGCAGATTCCATAAATAGTACTATAAGCAATGTTTTCTCAGCTTTCGGGGTACATTGTAACAAAAAACAAAATGACAATTTTAATTTTTAGGTTAGAATTTGTTTGCACGTTTAGCAGACTAAGACGGCTACTTACGCAAAGCAATATACCTCACATAAGAAATAGCATCCTTTAAGCTTTACAGAGGTGCTCTTGTTTTTGTTCTGCGTCTTATAGTTCAAAAGTTATATACGAATCAAATTTAACCCGAACGTAAGTTGGTAAGTCTTTCGCTGAAGTGAAAATTTCCAGAAAGTCAAAGGTTGTCCCCCTATCAGCTATGAACGGTACTTTGACGATCAGAAATGAAGTAACGCCCATAAACTCGAGTCAGCTATTTATGAGAATAGTGTGTGTTTTAGAAAACGAAACTGAAAAAGCGGAGTACTTTCATTATGAGCTGGAGCCAACTCCACCCTCCCTTTTAGACGGATGTCCAATGCGCAAAACGGAAAAGTCAGCGTTTGCGTCTCTCTTTAAGCACTCAGAAATTGGCGATCAACTTTGTCCAGAGACCACGTATGTCATTGACGGAGGCTATCTCCTGTACACTGTTATTTGGCCTCGACTGGCAACATACGGAGAAATTTGCGATCTTTACCAGACATGTTTTGACTCGATACCCATCTGCAGTTGTTGTTTTCGACGGATACAATGGCCAGCCAACTACGAAAGAAGCGGTGCAAAGTCGAAGCGCTGCCAGAAGGACCTGTTTTGATATCGACTTGACCAAACATTCGACATGGACAGCATCACAGGCGGACTTTCTGACGAACAGGAGAAACAAATCTCGACTTATTGATGTACTTGTTTCAAGATTTGAAGCTGTAAAAGTTCGAGTATACTAGGCAACTAGGGACGCCGATCTTCTCAACGTGCACACTGCTTTGGAGATAGAGACCTTGGGGAAGTCTGTAGCTGTAGTCGGCAACGATACCGATCTTCTGGCAATGCTGATTGCTAGGCGCCAGACGGGAGAAGTCTTCATGCTGCACCCAGGGACTTCCAAGTGCCCCGGAATACTGTACGATATTGGTGCTATTCAAGATGAAATAGGTGACATGAAGAACTGCGTGCTGTACTCCCATGCTGTCTCAGGTGGTGATAAAACATCTGCAATCTATGGGAAGGGGAAGAAGAAGGCTTACAAATTGATTCAAAAAAGTGTGGTTCTTCGGGAAGAAATTGTCAAAACATACACAAATCCATCTGCGAGTTGCGAAGAAGTTTGCACTGTTGGAGAAAAGTTCATAAGGGCCCTGTATCCTGGAGGAAATTAATTGGAGAATATCGATTATCTTCGACATCATTTGTGCCAGATGACTGTTGCACACCAAGCTCTGACTTCTCAGTTTGAACTTGCGACTCTTCCTCCAACAAGGGAAGCTCTACGGCAGCACTCAATGCGGACTTACTTGCAGGTAACGTTCATTGTTTTCCTTTACACTACACCTATATAATATTTGTCTAGTATTTCTCAGGAGAATTAAATAGGTTGAGTTTGATTTTAGGTTCAAGAATGGCTGTGAAGAAACCTCAATCCAACAGAGTGGGGCTGGCATGCCTTTGACAACTCTCTTTTGGCCATTTCACAACCCTGCCACCAGCTCCTGACTCTCTTCTCCTCCTAATTGCCTGCGATTGCAAGATGGACTACGGAGTGTGTTGTGGATGTAGACGATCCAGCCAAGAGTGCTCAGAAATGTGCTCTCAATGTCACGGACAAAATTGTGATAACGCAGTACATTGTTATGAAACAGATCAGGATCTAGATACACCCGATGTCACTTAAACTACCAGTTTCCTGTATTACACCTTTTCATCCAATGCCTTTTTCCTATGATTTCGAAGGCTTAACTCATACTTAAATATTATGTGTGTAAATAAAAATTTCATCTTGTGTTGCTTCCGTAGAAAAGAAATCATTAGCTCAAGCTTTACTTTCCAAGTGCTAACCGAGTATGCTAAACCCCCGACGCCTCAACGCAATCCTGCACTGTCAACTGACAGCTACTACACGTTTAATTTTTGCTATAACTTTTCAATAATAAACGTAAAGCAAACATGACAGATGGTATGAAAAGCTGAAAATGTGGTCTTTGTAATATCACGCATGATTTTTTGGAATATACTTCATTTTCACTCGTTGGTTTGAATTTTGCGCGTTTTTCTTTTGTTACATTGTACTCCGAAGGGAGAGAAACATTGCCTAAAGTCATATATATGGAATCTGCATGCTTTTTTCTTTCATTTGATACTACTTTTGTCTACCTAGGCCGAGTCGTTCGGTTTTTACAGACGTTCCAGGACAGCGATGAAGAATTCCTGGAATTCCAGGTTTCCAGGCCTGGAAATCAAGGAAGCCGGCTCATGTAAGCCCGAGTATTTTGATATGTTGTTCCCTAGGGTCGAATTAATGGGTTCTGAAAAAATTAGCTTTATAACATTTTTTTGGACCTCGAAACCTTATTTTCCTGGTCTAATCACCTAACACTCGCAGACCTCCGATCCATAGAAAAAGTGAGACTGGTATATGAAATGGCCAAAGAGACTTTCTATATCGATCACATAAGGCAAGGTTCTTACTACCACCCACT
Organism: Meconema thalassinum; assembly: GCA_946902985.2. NCBI lineage: Eukaryota > Metazoa > Arthropoda > Insecta > Orthoptera > Tettigoniidae > Meconema > Meconema thalassinum. The sequence continues at coordinate 513,326,462 of OX336392.1, read as the reverse complement.
CAAAATAGTGCCAAGGTATTTGAAGAGAGAAGACAAAAAAGGGAGGATATTTGGCTTGAATTTTATTGTACAGACGCCATGTGGAACCGACACCGGACGGAGACCGGGTGAGTTAGCCGTGGTCGTTACGGCATGACTGTTGGCAGTCGCTCACATCCGGGAGGCGAGGAGGTTCGAATCCCCCCGCCGGCAACCTTGAAGATGGTCTTCTGTGGTTTCCCATCTTCCTTCCAGGCAAATGCCGGGGTTGGTCCCTCACTATAGGCCACAGCCGCTACCTTCCAACTCCTCGCCCTTCCCTTCCAACTTTCCTCCCCAACGGTACTTGTAGCTCACCCATTGGGTGTCCGTCTCGAAGCAGCTACAAAACTGGCGAGCCGAACATGTCCTCGGACACTCCCGGCACTAAAAGCCATACGCTAAAAAAAAACGGACGGAGGCAAATCAAGAATTAAGACATGTCATCACAAGTTTAGAGGTTCATGGATATCACCACAAACTATGTTTGACGACACATTTCCATGAAGTAGGAAAGGAGTGTGTGTGTACTTTGTGTGGTGAAGGATGTGAACGCTATCACATCTACCGATGCAAAAATAGGATAAAATTAGTTTTAGAGTTTAGCAAAGATCTGTAGACTAAAGAACCAACATGAATTGTATTTTGGCCATTCGGCTGCAATTGAATTTTATTATAAGGGCTGCAGAGTTCTGGAAAGGAAGAATTTAGTGCGTCTCCCGGACACGGAAATATAAAATATAAAAATATAATATGTATCATCATCATCGGTTTTCAAGGTGCCGGAACTGTTCTTGTTCTTCTTTCGATTTGAACTGTCCACCCTTTCTTGGTCCTGATTCTAAGTATAAAAAGCGCCATTCTTTGACTGTTCTGATTATTTCCCTCGCTATCCAACAACGGATCGATATCCCAGCAGGCAGACCACTTAAAACAACAATTATCGTTATAAAACAAGAGGAATTATGCCATGTTACCTGTCGGCAGTTAGCTGCTCCAGGCTATTAGGAAGATATTTAGCCCCTGTTCTAATTTAGAAATCCAATTACTTTCACGCTATTATTAGAAGATCATTACGGATCGCCGAAATTGGGTTCACGTGCAAGCAGCCAATGTGCGAAGCGAGAATGTTGGTTAAATGTATCCTCTGTGGACAGTCCATACTTCTAAGCATAGACCACCCGCGCATACAGTAGTTCAACATTTAAGGATCCTGTGAGTACAGTCCGACCACCATAATATAGGGGGATGAACGTTGCTCACGTCCGCAGGATTTACCTTCTCATTGCCCTGCACGTGTCCCCCGGGTGGTGCTAAGCGAGCAACAGCAATAGGCAGCCAGTCTATCCTAGGATCTCCTGGCTATCAAATTATGTCAAATACACCATTTGGAAACAGCTCTTCTCAGAGCTCAATAACAAGAAACATTGGTCCCACTATTCGCATTTTCCAACTCAATATAGAAAGCATCAGTAGAGCAAAGTGTGATTATCTCTCAAAAATGCTCAGAGAGAACAGCATTGATGTTGCTGTCCTTCAAGAGACGCATGCTGCTAATGAAGAACAACTCCGTACTAGAGGTCGTATTGCTGGGTACACGGCACTAGGAGCAACTTACCATGAAGCATATGGAGTGGCCACATATGTCCGTAATAACATCAAAGAAGCTGAGCAACTATCTCAAAGCACAGAAGAAAACGTTCATCAGGTTGTCATCCGACTGAATAATGTCTCAATCGCCAACATCTACAAGCCGCCGTGCATTTTATGGCCTCAATATGTTGTATCAACTGCAGAACATCCTGCAATTTATGTGGGGGATTTCAATAGTCATCATGAACTCTGTAAGTATTCTAAAACAGATGATTGTGGACTTAAATTAATGGATTGGTGCGAAAGTAACAACCTCCATCTAGTATTTGACGCTAAAGATCAAGGAACTTTTCGGTCAGCTGCATGGGGTAGAGATTCGAATCCAGATTTTCATAATTTATGTGAATGATATCAATAATTGTTTGCTACAGGACCACTTAACACTGTTTGCTGATGATATCAGTTTAATATATAGCGCAAAATCCAAACAAGAACTAGCAACAAAAATAAATGATGATTTAAAAGTCCTGGGAAACTGGTGTAAATTAAATGGATTGTGGCCTAGTACAAAAAAGACAAACTATATATATTTCACTAAACCAAGCAACAGCAAAGAAACCATGATTCCTGTAACACTACATAATACAGTAATTGAAAGGGTCTCATCAATAAAATATCTCGGCCTGAATTTTGATGAACACCTGAGCTGGCAAGAACAGATATTCAAAGTAAAGCAAAATATTCTTCCTGCAATAGGAGCAATATACAAACTACAACATGTTCTCCCATCTCATATATTAAAACACTGTATTACAGTCTAGTACATAACCATATAACATATATGTGCAGTAATTGGGGAAGATGCACTACCACATTATTAAATCAGAAAAGGGCAATTAAGGCAGTTTATTCCCTTCCCTTACACACCCATACAGCAGACTTAGTTCTAATATCAGGAATCCCCCTTCTCGAAACCTGTATAAAGGTATCTGCTTCTCTGCTCATACATAAAAGTGGAGAACTTTCGTATAAAGGCACAATAAAGTTTCCTCTACAAGGACAAAACTATAAGTATAACACCAGAAATTCCAAGAACCTTGCAATTCCCAGGGTCTACACCTCTAAATATGGCACCAAAAGCATATTTACCCAGGCTATAAAGGATTATAATGCTCTCCCAGCCCATATAAAAGCAATAGATCCTGTCTTGAAATTTAAAAAAGCCTGCAAACAATTCTTAACAACTACACTCTGATACTTCCTAATTTATAAACTTAATAAAACATTGAATAGTACTGCCATTGTAAATAGCTTGTAACTTTGTTCTGGTATGTTAAATAATATCTTATATTCCTATATTACAATATATAACAATGTATAGTCCTACTATAGGGCCTTACCCTCTAGGACATCCTCTCTATGAAAATAAATAAATAAATACATAAATTTAAGACATGGCGGCAACACGAATAATTTCAATTATTTAAAATTACTTGACTGGCGATCTAATAATCGAAGCGCAGCGATATTTGGAACAGCGAATCTTTACGTGTAGCTTAATATATAAGCATCTAATGTTAATAATTTGTTTTCAGTAATTCAGGACGGTGGCAGTGCGAAATTTAAAAAAAATATAGTCTATGAGTATCAAAATGGTTATGTAGTTCTTCACGAAACCACTTGTTCACACTGCAGTTTATAAATACTTATTATAATGTTAATTACTATATTATGGTTTATTATTATTAGCGTATGGCAAGGAAATTATATACATAATATATACAATATATACACAATAACAAAAAAAACATTGGTTCAGTCAGGCATTAGAGTTATCCATTAAAGCTGAATGTCCAACTTTTGAACCCACTGCTGTGCCTCCGCTGTTGGTGATACAAAGTCTTCCAATCTACCTGGATAAGCCCGTAGTTGACACTCGCTTAAAATGTGGGGAATGGTCTGGCGAGGGGCTCCATAATCACATTCTGGAGATGGTACAAAGTTCCACTTATAGAGGGAATCCCTGCACCTTCCATGACCTGTCCTGATTCTGTTCAGTCTGGACCAAGTTGCACGCGGTAGTTGGAATCCGTTAGCAATTTTTTCACCTCTGAAGATGTTATGTAGGGACAAGTCAGTGGAGTTATTCCAGCGGCCTTTCCATTCCTCCAAAGCGTCGAAGTTGGTGGATGTCTTCAGAGCTGCATCACAAAGAGGTGGATGTCGTGATTTCAATCTTTGGAGACTAGGAGCTGGTATGTCGCCTAGAACAGGTAGCAGAGGATTCTTGCAGATCTTGTTGTACTCTCGAACAAGAGCACTGGATCTTCGTAAGTCAGGTGGCATTATACCAGACAACAGTGGGAGCCAGTGGACTGGAGTTGGTCTGATGGTGCCAGATATAAGACGCATGCTGGTATTCAATTGTGGGTCAATATACTTTTTATACGGGCTATTAAGCCACACTGGAGCACAATAGTCGGCAGTAGAGAAAACCAGTGCTAAGGCTGAAGAGCGCAGGATGTTCGCAGCAGATCCCCAAGTAGTACCAGTTAGCTTCTGAATAATATTGTTTCGGGTTTTCAGTTTCTTCGACAAGTTCAAAAGATGTTGCTTGAAGGATAAAGTCCGATCCAAGGTAACACCAAGATATTTCGGAAACCTATTGTGATTAAGTACTCTATTGGAAAAGGTAATATTTAGTTTGAAGTTAGCAAGCCGGTTACTCAAATGGAAGCAAGAGACCTCCGTTTTGGCTGCACTGGGTCTGAGTCTCCAGTTCCTGAAATACTCTGTCAGGGTGGATAAGTCCTTAATCAAAATGTCTTCAGTTTTCTCAATGATCTTGTGTTGTGTGGCCAGGGTCAAGTCATCAGCATAGCCACGTGGATTTTCAGTTGAAATTTCCACCCCTCTGTCACTGGGATTCGAACACCGGCCGTCCGGGTGAAAGAAGAGCAGCTAAGCTACTGCACCATCTCACTCCCTACACACAAAACACCTACTGCTATAATATTTTACATTAAGCAGTAAGTGCAAATACGTACGGTATATCGCAAATATTTAAAAAAACTAATATTCCAACAAAATGCAAGTCAAACCATCGGCGATGGAAGATTGAAAGTTATGCTCTTTGCAGATGACATATGTGTGGGGGTGATTCCAAAGGGGAATTTCAAGAACAGATCAAACTATGGACAGAAAGAGCAACGAAATATGGTCTTATGTTTAGTGTAGAAAAAGGTGAGGTGCTAGTTATGCAGAGAAACGGCCAACCGGGAGGTTCCATTAAAATGGATGGCAGACAGCTTAGGTTTTCTCAAAAATTAAAATATCTAGGAAGTGTGATATCAGCAACAGGTACCATTGATGAGGAAATCACCAACAGGATTTCGGCTGGAGGTACATATTATAGAGCTGTTCAAGACAGCATATGCCTCTGCAATTTAAAGAGCAATGTATCAGACTTATTATGAGCAAATTTTGACCTAAGGCTGTGAAACTTGAACCATGAGAAATAAAGATGAGAGAAGGATTCAGGCAATAGAGATGGGATTTGCCAGAGCCATGGTTAGTAAGTCAAGAAAAGACAGACTTCGCTGTGAGCATATCAGAGAATTGGTTGAGGTCGACAAACTACAGGATAAAATAACCTTGTGGTTTGGCCATAGGCTATGCGAAGGATGGATGTTAACAGAATTCCAGGACAAATGTATGAACTGCAGCTTCATGACTGAAGACGAAGTGGACGGCCAAGAATGAGATATGCAGACATGGTGAGAAATGACATCGAACAATTGGGTCAGGACTTGGACAGCATTGAAGAAGAAGAGGAAGAAGAAGAAGAGAAGTACAGAGAAAAAAATTGGTGTAGGGGCCTCATTCACCGACCCAATAGATGGAACGACATGCGATATGTAGGCTATGTATGTATGTATGTATGTATGTATGTATGAAATATTCCTTTTAAATCATAAAAACCCTGAACAACGGGGCATAAGGAGCACCGTGAGGTCCTTATCTCCCCCAAGGCATTACTCGTAATGAGATTAGGTGATGAAGGTAACACTTGTTTCAAGGGGGCTAATATCTAGGCTATCGACCCCTTATAATACGGATGGTAATGTAACGAAATATGAAATGCAATACTACAACTAAAACTGACTACTGACTTACGACTAATGATGATAATTGTTGTTTTAAGGGGCCTAACATCGAGGTTATCGGCCCCTAATGATCTGGGTGATAGCGAAAATGATAATGAAATGGAAACCAGAACAAAATTATCTGAGACAGAAAACACGTACAAAAAGGAACTCAGATGGAAACAACTCACAATATGGTCTTACAAAAGGGAATTTAGAACGAAAAGTTGCACAAAAAGAATAGATTGAAAAAGGACCCACAAGACGTAGGCGAGATTCAAAATACGTACAAAATGCAATGTAGCGTCGAAATACTTACAAAATGCAACTGAAATTCAAAATACTTACAAAATGCAAATGAGATCGAAAATACGTACAAAATGAAATTGAGGTTCAAAAAACTTACAAAATGCAATTGAAATTGAAAATGCTTACAAAATGTACGGTGATTCTAACGACTCATGTGAATTGACAATACTTACAAAATGCAATTTAGATTGAAAATACTTGACAAAATGTAATTTAGATTCAAAATACCCACAAAATGCAATTTAGAATCAAAATATGTGCAAAATACCCACCAAACAAAATGCAATTTAGATTCAAAATTCGTGCGAAATGCGGCGTTGGTTGAAAATTCTTACTAAATGCAATTGAAATTCAAAATACTCACTAAAAGGCCCGGGCACATGCATTGAAAGACTTCCTAAAAAGCAATTTAGATTGTCAATCTTTACAAAATGCAGTTGAGGTTGAAAACAATCGTGAGATGTAATTTAGATCGAAAAAACTTACAAAAAGTAACGAAGATTAAAAATGCCTTAAAAAAATCGCCAGAAGGGAATTTAGATACACGGTGAACCAAGTAACAAAAAGCAGTGCGGGAATCTTAAAGAGAAAAGTAAATATAATGAAAAGAGGAGAGGAGAGGGGAGAGAGAGGAGAAGGTCCGCCCCAAAGGGAAGGGACAAAAGGGGAAAACGGACCCAGCTCAGGAATCCCTCGGGGTCGCCAACTCCCGAACTCACCAGCCGTGAGCCCCTGAGGGTGTAGCATTATCTACGGTGCACCAGAAGTGGTGGGGCTACATACACCCTGCCTCCTTAAGGGCCTAGAGCACAAGGCAGGAGATAAAAGGAAAAGAAAAAGAAGGCTGACCCCTCACAGAAGGAGGGTATCAGGAAAGATGAGACAAGGGCCAATTAAGGCGGGAAAGTGAAAGACTCCCTAGGCCTCGGATACCCTAATACCGTCGGGGTCGGAAGAGAACAAGAGTTGACCAAGTGAGGTCGACAGGAAAGGAGACGGAGAGGAGCCCGGCACAAGTAAGTGGAAGCAATGCCGGACTCAGCTGGGGTCCATTAAATTAAAGAAGATGAAATGGACAAAAGTAAAAAGGAATAATAAAAAAGATAAGAGACAAGAAATACCATCTTCTCTTGAAGAGAGAGGATTGAGGGACATGATAAGCTGACAGCAAAGGAAAATAAGAGGAGGCCCGCCCCGAAAGTCATTGGATAAAGAGGAAAATCAGACCCAGCTCATGAATCCCTCGTGGTTGCTAACTCCCCAGCTCACCAGCTGTGAGGTCTTCATGCCAGAATACATCATTAATTGTGGGGCTACATACACCCCGCCGCCTTGAGGCCCTTTAGCAGAAGGCAGGATGATGATGATGATGATAATAATTGTTTTAAGGAGCCTAACATCTAAGTTATCGGCCCTAATGGTCTGGGTGATAGCGAAAATGACAATGAAATTTAATCCAGAACGAAAAGGTGAGACTGAAAATACTTACAAAATGGAACTCAGATAGAAACGACTCACAAAATATAGAGTGGAAATACTCACAAAAGGAATAGATTGAAAAATACGCACAAATGCAATGTAGATTCGAAATAGACTACTCACAATAAGAGTAGGCCAAGGGGGTTCGACAGAGAAAATTATGAAAACAGAAGCCCGGCACAAGTAAGTAGAATCAATCCAAACTCGGCCGGGGAGTCATGCTCGCCAACCCACGTCTCACAATTTGTGAGACACTGCTGACAAGCTCAGCAGTGGTTTGTAAGTTGTAACAAAATATATTACAACACTAGGCCATTCAATCGGGTGCAGCGGGGTACGATAGTATCATAAACAAAAACTCTGCATGAGATAAGATCGGCTGAACTTAAAACAAGAAGTTCCGTGACGAACTAAAGAGCCTACTTTTCCTAAAATGTAAGATTCATGCCAATGATTAATCTATATGGATCAATCTAGAATAATGACGAAATTAAGTTGGTAATACAGAAATTTCAAATTAGTTCGAAATACTGTATACCTGTCGTAATGTAGCCTAATAGAGCACTACAGTTGGCAGTCCTGGTGACTGAATATATTCTTAGTTCCATCTCTTACGGTACAGAATACAAAATTTGGTTGAAGTCCAATGGATAGCATGGACGTTACATCCAGTTAAACATTGGATCTAACAGCGCGCGTAAAATAATGTTGGCAACAATGTCATGCATGTATTGGTCAGAAATAATCTGAAATAATACGATCTATTGTTGTGCCAATTTTGAATGAAATCCATTAGTTAGTATAGAAGTTACATGCATTTTAAAATTGGACCTATCAGCAGGCTTAGAATCATGTTGGCTGCACTGACGTATATTAGTTACTCAAAATTAATCTAGAATGCCAGGTACCATACGTGTGCATAGTTTAAAGCTGTCAGCTTGCATACTTTCTGATATATTGGTATTTGGATAAAGGGAATTGTGAGCATTTATTAATAGTTGGCAGCCCTTGTGGATCTTAAGAATACGCTCGGTCATATCTGTTTATGTACACATAGCACATACAAAATTTGGTTAACTTCCAATTGATAGTGTAGAAGTTATATGCTTTTAAAAATTGGACCTATCAGCAGGCTTATAATCATTTTGGCAACACTGCCATGAATGACCTCCTGGAAATTACACTGAAATATTATTATCTATACGTGTGCCAATATTGAAATAGCTCCCATTCATACCTTCCAAGAAATCCAACATGGAGCTCAAATTTCAATTGCGATTTTTGAGCAGTTGCTAGCACTGGTATCATTTTCAAATACGGCATTGAGTTATTCAGGTATAGATCATTACTCCTATCAAATTTTGTTTCGATTGCTGCAGCCATTTAGGAGATGATAGGGGGGCGGGGGGGGGGGGGGGACACACACAGCCAGCTAGCCAGAAGGACAGACAGACAGACAGACAGACAAACATACATTTGCCCGGATCAATCTCTTAGGTCTACTTTTTCCTCATGTTTGCAAAATGTGAAAAGTAGGCTATATATATATATATATATATATATATATATACTAGATATGATGTCTCCATGATCATAAAAGCCACAGGCTAGCGAAGTAGGGTTAACTATTGAGTGCACATGAGGACCACGGCTTAAGAGATCATATACCGTACCTAGAAATATTGAAGGGATTGCCAATATCTTAAGTGGCTCTGCATAAGAAATTGGTTTGGCCAGCGTCTGCCTGTATACATGAGTTGAGTGTATTACGAATCTGCAAGCATGCGCAGTAGAACTGAATTTATTTCCAATCAAAACATTTATTGAAAATGTAATCTATGTTGTAGCCTAACCTTTGTTCATCTGGCGAGAGTGTTAGCGTGAAACTACTCAGCACTGAGTACACAGAAGTTTGTTTGAGAGAATAAGGCCCCGCAGGGACTCACATTTAGTGGGACGTGGATTGGCGACCACGGGAACCCAGCTGAGTCTGGCATTGTTTCCACTTAGTTGTGCCGGGCTCCTCTCCGGCTTCTTTCCTATCGACCTCTCTTGGTCAACTCTTGTTCTCTTCGGAGCCCGACGGTATTAGGGTATCCGAGGCCTAGGGAGTCTTTCACTTTCCCGCCTTAATTGGCCCTTGTCTCATCTTTCCTGATACCCTCCTTCTGCGAGGGGTCGGCCTTCTTTTAGCTAGATTTCGTTAGAAAGATAACTATTGCAATGGGTACCATGTTTCGACTACCGGAAAATTTCGACATACCCGTATCTTCGCGTTTCACATCCCCCAGACCCCAAAACCACCGTCATTTCAAAAGTTTATATATATATATACAATTTGATCCCGCTGAGCTCATGCTCAGTGATATTTTTTCTTTGCAACACATTTGCTATGTCATGCATCATCTTAGAACGCACCCGGAGACCAGCACATGGCCGGATATGATGATGGAAGTGCTCTTGACTTCGAATAAATCTCGGAATTATTTATCTGAGTACTTGTTAACATATTTCTAGTCTTCATAAGGCTCAAATTGTATCATCAAGTAATTCTGCATATTCTAAACATTCTGGTGAATGTATTTTGATATTAGGTAAAGGTATTTTACATCGCAGATACGCGAAACGGAAGGAGTTAGTTGCTAAACGACTCATGTATTCACTGGAACCCAGCAGGCGACAGCGCCTCGTTGGAACTCGAGTTTGGTTTTCGTCCACACTGGACGTGTATTACCGTCCGTCTTGAACGACGAGGAAATAGTCCGCCCACAAGGCGAGGGAATTATCAGCGTGCATCGCTACTTTATTGAGAACCTTGTTGTGTGCCATCAGTGTATATTGAACGCCTGTGCTAGCGTTAAAAACATTATTATCAAGAATTGTGAAATTTGTGCACCTTTAAACAATATTTTCGACGCCTTGGAACAACACATTTCGACCACGAGGCCGATAAAATCTATGTCCGTAAGGGGCACTAAAATATTTGAAATCTGTGGACAAGTATCAGTTTATGTGGTATATTTGAACGCCATGAATACTGATGATGATGATGATGATAATTGTTGTTTTAAGGGGCCTAAGATCCAGGTTATCGGCCCCTAATGGTCTGTATGATAGCGAATATTTTAATGAAGTGGAAACCAGAACGAAAAGTAAGTGAGCAGGAAAATACTTACAAAAAGGAACTCAGATTGAAACTACTCACAAAATGGAGAGCGGTAAGACGTACATAAGGAAATTTCGAACGAAAATACTCACAAAAGGAAAAGAGCGAAAAAGACGCACAAAATGTAGGTGAAGTTCAAAATAAGTACAATATGCAACGTACTGTCGAAATACTTACAAAATGCAAGGGAAATCAAAATACTTACAATATGCAAATGAGATTGAAAATACGCACAAAATGTAATGTAGATTCAAAATACCCACAAAATGCAATTGAGAATTAACTACTTGAACAAAGCGGGGTAGGTTGAAAATACAAAATGCAATGGAAATTGCTTACAAAATGTATGGTAGATTCAAACTTCTCATTTGGATGGACAATACTTACAAAATGCAATTTAGATTGAAAATACTTACAAAATGTAATTTAGATTCAAAATACCCACAAAAATGCAATTGGGACTTAACTACTTGAACAAAGCGGGGTAGGTTGAAAATACAAAATGCAATTGAAATTCAAAATACTCACAAAATGACCCCCACGATATTGAAAGACTTACTAAAAAGCAATTTAGATTGTCAATCCTTACAAAATGCAATCGAGGTTGAAAAACACTCATAAAATGCAACGTAGATCGAAAAGACCCACAAAAGGGAGTGGAGGTGCAAAAATAACAGTGCGGGAATCTTAAAGGGAAAAGGAAATATAATGAAAAGAAAAACAGGTCCCAGGAATTAACCTGGGAGGAGTCCTTGTGGCTCTGGGCAAATGGGAGTGAAATGAGTCGTTGCCTGTCATCTGCAACCATAACATATTGGATTCAGCAAGAGAATCCAACTAGCCTCTTTCACTCTAACTCCAGCACGTAACCTACAAGAGGTGCCCCTGTTAAGCCGAGCAACCCAGTGGAAGGTTGGGTAACCAATCCCAGCGGGAAGCTGGGTCGGTGAGCCGATCAGTGCTGGGGGCTCTAAGAAAAACGGTCAACGGTCTCAAAGGCGGAAGAAGAATTTCATTTCTCAACGGCTGAGAGGGCGGAATAACCTAGTGGAGTCAACCACGAAAACAAATCATTTCAGACTAACAATCTGATCTTACTTTGGAATATTATTCCTACCCTTGAAACACACAATTTCAATTGCAGAATGGAAAAGCCGCTGAAAGAAAGCACTACCCCAGGTGGCAGCTCGGATGAGAAATCCACCATTGCGTTATGCAATGCATCGGGACCTAGGGTTCTGGGGAGTCCCAACATCTGCAATAGGGATGAGTCGGAGCATCCTTGGAATCCTTCCAGACTTAAGTTTAAACATAAGTTTTTTGCAGGTACTTTGAATGTAAATTCTTTACTGAAGGTGGGTAAACAGAAGGAATTAGAACTGCTTTTAGATAGAAACGAAATTCAAATTTTAGCAGCACAAGAGACAAGATATTTGGATGAGAATGTGACAGAAACGAAAGATTATAGAATCTTTAAAGGTAAACCTGCGATTAAAATTATGAAAGGAATGCCACTCTTGGGAACAGCCTTTTTTGTCCATAAACGTCTATTAGCCAATGTAACTGAATTCAAATCACGCCCAGAAAGGATGTGTCTTTTGACAATGACTTGCAAAAATAAAATATATACTTTTGTTAATTGTCAAGCGCCAATAAACGAAGACAACAAGAAGAACCCAAATAAAGTAGAGGAATTCTGGGACCTCCTAGATGATGAAATATCTAAAATTCCAAAATCAAATGGGGTGATATTACTTGGAGATTTCAATGCCCAAATAGGAAGAGAGAGGATTCATAGACCAATAGTGGGAGAATATGCTGCACACCAAAGAACAAACAGAAATGGGATGAGATTAATTACGATTTGTAAAAACTTTCAACTTAAGTTAATGTCAACTTTCTTCAAGAAATTACCAAGAAAATCTAAAACATGGATTTCTCCAAATCCAATACTAGGTGAATTTCAACTGGATCATGTAGCTATATCCAAAAGAAACATGAAAGAAATTATGAATGTCAAGGTTATAAGAAGCAGAGAATTTGACTCTGATCACTATTTGTCTAAAATTAAACTCAAATTCTTACCCAACAGAAACCACAGAAGAGGGGAAAGAGTAAATAAATATAACACAAATAGACTTCAAATCACACAAGAAACATTGGAAAAATTTCAGGAAGGAATAAAAGTAACTCATCATGGGAAGTGGCAAGATTTATCTAAAGAAATAACCAACGCAGCTCAGAAGACGTTTGGGCTAGCCAAACCTAAGAAGAAACCTTGGTGGAATCAAATATGTGAGGATACGTTACAAGAGAGAACAAAACAATGGAAAAAGTGGAAATGCTCTGGAAAGACGGAACATTATGACCAATACAAACAGCAAAGGAAAGACACTGCTAGAATAATAAGGAGAGATAAAAGATCATTCGAAAAATCACAACTTACTGACCTGCAAGACAGCTTTGTTAAAAATAACTCTCGAAACTTCTATCAGACTTTTAAGAGTCAATTAAAGGGGTATCAAGCGCCTAGCATATGTTTTAAAGATGAAAATGGTAGACTTGGCCTAAGCAATGTTGAGAACTGTGAAATACTTGCGAAGCACTTTGATCAACTTTTAAACTGCCCTGAACCAGATCATAAGTTGGAATTCTCACGAGCAACAGAAAATCTGGAAGAAGATATACCACCCAATGCTGAAGAAATTAAAGAAGCAATTAACAATCTAAAAAATAATAAAGCTAGCGGAGAGGACTCTATAACAGCTGAACTTTTGAAATGGTCTCAATCAAAAATCATTGAAGAGCTGCAGTTAATCTTTGAAGATATTTGGAGAACAGAGAGGATTCCAGAGGAATGGAAAGTGGCTCTAATACACCCATTGCATAAAAAAGGGGACAAACAAAACGTTGATAACTATAGAGGCATCTCTCTTCTTCAAATTGCATACAAGGTATTTTCAAAAATATTGCTGAATAGAGTAGAAACATCACTTGACAAGCAACTGGGCGAGTATCAAGCTGGATTTCGAAAAGGTAGATCTTGTTCAGAAAAAATATTTAACTTAAAATCCATAATTCGCCATAGGATACTGAATTCAAAGGACATAGTTGTGGCTTTTGTAGATTTTAAAAAGGCCTTTGACTCGGTTGATAGAGAAATCATAGATAAAACAATTCGTGAATTTGGAGTGAAAACTAAATTGGCAAACCTAATACGTGAAACCCTTAATGACACGATTAAAAAAGTAAAATTTATGGGTGAGATATCAAAATCTATTAAGATAAATACAGATGTACGGCAGGGTGATGATAAATCACCCCTTCTGTTCAACTGTGTTTTAGAGAAAATTGTAAGAATTTGGAATTTAAAGCTAAAAGAACATAACATTTCGCCAGTAACTTTGGGGAGAAGAAACAAAGGCATTGAAATAAGTTGCCTAGCATTTGCAGACGATTTTGCTATATTGTCAGAAAACCTAACAAGTGCAACAACACAAATCAATCTCTTGGAAGAAATAGCCAACAGAACAGGTTTGAGAATCTCCGTAGGAAAAACTAAATTTATTACAAACATCAAGAACGCTTCAAAATATTTGGCAACAGATATTGGCCCAGTGGAAAAAGTAAAGAAATTCAAATACCTGGGAGAAATAATTCAAGAAAATGGTTTAGAAAAATCTTCGGTAGAAGAAAGGGTACACAAGATGGAAAGAGCATATGGTATCACTAAGAATTTTTATAACAAAAAGTGCTTATCTAAAAATCTTAAAATAAGGCACTACACTACAGTGGTGAAACCGGAATGCCTATACGAAAGTGAATGTCTGGTACTAAACTATAGATTAGATAAACTTGAAGTACTAGAAAGGAGAATCATGAGGAAAATTTTAGGCCCAGTGAAAACAGCAGAAGTATGGAAATTAAGATCTAATGATGAAATATATAGGGACATAGAAAATATAACAGAAACGATAAGAAAAGGGAGATTGCAATTTTTTGGACATATTTACAGAATGGATGATTCCAGATTAACAAAAAGGATATTCAAGTACCTTTGGGAGAAAAGGGCAACAACTAGCTGGATTCAAGAAGTAAAGAAAGATTTAGAAAGAAATAATATAAGTGAAGAAGAAACGGTGAACAGAGAGATCTTTAGAAAAAGGGTATTAAGTATGAAAGGATTCCAAGGAAGATTGCCAAAGAAACCTGGTGCGAAGTGGTCCGAGGACTGAAAGAAGCAGCATAGTGAACGGATGAAGGAGTACTGGAGGGAACGGAAGAGAAAACAACAAAGTGTGAAGAATTGAAATTGGCACGTGGTCCCTAGCAGGCCTCATCGGAAAGAAGAAGAAGAAAAGAAAAACAACAGGAAAGTGAAAGAGGAGGGGGTCCGTCCCACAGGTAAGGGACGAAAGGGGGAAACCGGACCCAGCTCAGAAATCCCTCGGGGTCGCCAAATCCCCAACTCACCAGCCGTAAGCCCCTGAGGGTGTAGCACTTTCTAGGGTGCACCAGAAGTGGTGGGGCTACATACACCCTACCTCCTTGAGGGCCTTGAGCAGAAGGCAGGAGATAACAGGAAAAGAAAAAGAAGGCTGACCCCTCCCAGAAGGAAGGGATCAGGAAATATGATGATGATGATGATAACGATGATGATAATTGCTGTTTTAAGGGGCCTAACATCTAGGCTATCGGCCCCTGATGGTTTGGGTGATCGTGAAGATGAAAATGAAATGTAAACTTAAAACTAAAACTAACTACCAATCTACATACTAGAAGAAGAAATGGAAAACTAAAGGAGAATAAGGCAAATAAAGGACAGGAGGAAAAGAAATGCCCTCAACCCACGAAGAATGCGGATTGAGGGATTTGGAAGAAAGGAGAGCCATGAAAGGCAGATAGGAAGGTGAAAGAGGAGAGGGTCCACCCGGAAAGTAAGGGACAAAAGGGGAAAACGGGCCCAGCTCAGGAATCCCTCGGGGTCGCCAACTCCCGAACTCACCAGCCGTGAGCCCCTGAGGGTGTAGCATTATCTAGGGAGCACCAAAAGTGGTGGGGCTACATACACCCAGCCTCCTCGAGGGCCTTAAGCAGAAGGCAGGAGATAACATGAAAAGAAAAAGAAGGCTGACCCCTCGCAGAAGGAGGGAATCAGAAAAGATGAGACAAGGGCCAATTAAGGCGGGAAAGGAAGAGACTCCCTAGGCCTCGGATACCCTAATACCGTCGGGGTCGGAAGAGAACAAGAGTTGACCAAGTGAGGTCGACAGGAAAGAAGACAGAGAGGAGCCCGGCACAAGTAAGTGGAAGCAATGCCGGACTCAGCTGGGGCCCCGTGGTCGCCAACCCACAATCCACTAGATGTGAGCCCCTGGGGGGGAAAGTGAAAGACTCCCTAGGCCTCGGATAACCTAATACCGTCGGGGTCGGAAGAGAACAAGAGTTGACCAAGGGAGGTCGACAGGAAAGAAGACGGAGAGGAGCCCGGCACAAGTAAGTGGAAGCAATGCCGAACTCAGCTGGGGTCCCGTGGTCGCCAACCCACGCCCCACTAGATGTGAGCCCCTGGGGTAACCTATTTAAGAACGTCCCTAAATAAGTCTGCAAGTATAAATCCACAGAAAGTAGACATTTAAATGAATGAACCGCATGGCGCAAAATGTGCGCCACGCGCCTTCCGGAGGGTTAATTACAGTTAGGGCCTGGATCTTTTATTTCTTTTTTTATTAGTTTGCAGATTAGCCAATACAAATCCTCCAAACTAGGATAGGGGTTTGTCAATTTTAAATAAAAGTGTTCACGAGTTTTACCTAAGTCTAGATGTTCTCATTTCTTAAATTTTGTTGTTTTGGGTGTATTTCCCTGGGCCGTCTATGACTTTAGCCACCATGTTCTCGTGTCGCTCTGGACTATAAGAAATACATCCGATCCTGTCGGCAAATGTGTTCGACAGGTGAGGTGTCTGGGAAGTCCCTTCGGTTGTTGGCAACCCTGACAGCTCCTCTGACGGGCTCAATATATCAGTTTCTTGTGCACACGATAACTGCCGTAATTTTGCACGAATCACTTTGAATTTTTTACATAATATGTATCCCTATAAAATCTCGGTCGAGTCCGTTAATGGGCAAAATCGGTCGGGGGTGAAACTGGGAGGCTTCTTTCAAAAAGAGAAATATCGCTATAACTCTCTTAATACATGAAATATCGCATCCATTCAAAGTTCATACTATGTATCGGATAAGTGCCAACAATTTACTGTATGTTTAAACAGTTTTTGATTGCACCAACCATTGACCAAAGGGGTGGAAAAAAGTGGGTTTTTCGGAAAACATTAATCATATCTCTCTTAATAAGCACAATATCAAAACCGTACAAAATGGACAATATTCCCCTAATAATTACATAAAAACTTTGTCTGGAAGAATTTTTGATATGACCCACCATTACGCCAAGGGATGAGAAAACGATTTCGGAATTATAAGACAAGTAGTTCCGTGAAGAACTATACAGCCTATTTTCAAATATTCTACTTATGTTAATTGCCACTATCAACATACAAAATTTCAGTTTGATTGCTGTAATAGATTCGTAGATATTGAGAACAGACTAAATATTTAGGATGGTCGCCATGTTGGATTTTATATATGTAGGTCTTAGAGCTATGTACTGTTACATGACGATCATTGTGACGTGTAATATTCAAACTTCAATCGCATGTTTAGGACACAAGAAGTAAAAAGGAGATTTTCAAATTTCGCACAGCTGCCATCTTGTGGTTATGGAAACAATTGAAATAAATTAGATGCCAGTGGATTAACATTTGTATAAGGATTTATTGTATCAAGATTCACTGCACTCGGATGGTTAAATTGCGAGAAACGTCCATGTGAATATTTATACTTCGCGTCGCCGCCATGTTGGATTTGTGATCACCAGGTTATTGAAAGTCCTATAGGTGAACTTATGTTCATAGACGCTATGAACATTTAAAAAAATCAGTTTGATTGCTGTCATAGATTCGTAGATATTGAGAACCGTCTAAATATTTCGGATGGACGCCATGTTGGATTGTTATATGTATATGCCATAGAGTCATGCACCGTTAAAGGAAAATTATTGCGTAGGTTCATTATTCAAACTTGCACTTCGATCGCATAATTACGACACAAGAAATAAAAACTTAATTTTAAAATTCGCACAGCCACCATCTTGAGCTTATGTAAACAATTGAACTATATTAGATACCAGTGCATTACAATGTGTATAAACATTTGCTGTACCAAGTTTCATTGCGTTTGGATCAATAAAATGCGAGAAAACTCTATTTAAAACGTTCAACTTCGCTTCGACGCCATGTTCGTTTTGTAGTTAACCGGTTTTTGAAGGTCTCATAGATGAACTTCCAGTAGTGCCCTTTATCTCCGTACAAAATATCAGGGTGATACCGGTAATAGTTTCAGAGATATGGAATGCCAGTGAAATATTTCGCACAACCGCCATCTTCAGGTTAAACAATTGAACGAAGTTAGATGTCGGTGCATTACAATGTGTATAAACATACACTGTACCAAGATCATTGCGTTTGGTTGATTAAAAAACGAGAAACGTCTATTTTAATGTCGCAACTTCGCTTGGCCGCCATGTTGGTTTTGTAGTTACCAGTTTTCAAAAGTCACATAGGTGAACTTCTAGTAGTTCCCCTTATCACCGTTAAAACTTCCAGGGTAATATCGGTAATAGTTTCGGAGATATTGAATGCTGGTGAAATATTTCGAACAGTCGCCATGTTGGATTGGTGAGACGTAACAAAATTTGAAGGGCACGGTCGGGGTAACCCGTAATAGTGCTATGAATTTACCGAGTTTCATTGAAATCGCTCCAGCCGTTTAGATTTTATGAGGGTCACACACACACAGACACGATTCACACACACACGCACACACAGACATAGGGACAAAAGGTGATCTCATAAGCCTATTTTTTTCATAAATGAAAATAGGCTAAAAATGCCAAGAGCCATCAGAGGTTACCATGACAACGCTTCTAAATTGATGAGGGATGAGCTATCAGAGGTTGCCGTGACTACGCCATTGCATGATACCACATTCAGTTATAAACCGCACTTTTGCTACCTTCACCTACGTGGATCGAAGTGTGTACACAGTAACCAATATCCTCAAGAAACACAATTTGAACATCGCCTTTAAAACAAATAATTCAAATTTCAAGAAATTTTTCAATACAAATAAAGTTAACAGTATTGATAAACATTTAAAATCGGGAATTTATGAGCTCAGATGTAATTTTTGCAAATCAAACTACACGGGACAAACAGGTAGGAGCATACGCACTCGTTATGCTGAGCATGTTTCGGCCATAAAGCACAGGAAGTTCTCGGCCATGGCGGTACATATGAAAGAAACGGGACATAAGTTCACGGACATAAATAATGATGTTAAAATTTTGCATTACGCATCGAAAGGCAGCTATATGAATGTTTTGGAAAATATTCATATCAACACTTATCAGAGATCTAATGAATGCAATAATCTGAACGAGATTAACTTTGAGACTAACGTATTATTTGATACATTAGCAGATCATTTAAATAACAAAAAAAAACAAAAAAAAAAAAAACCTGCCTCCTCAACCCCCACCGTAATAGATTAATTCCTACATATATCCTGACTTGATCAAAATTTCTTGACGCTACACCCAATCATCCTTACAAGGAATAAATATTTAACGTTTCCACGTAACTCATTCATCACTTCAAATAATAAGTGCTTATTTCATGGTTGACATTAATATGTCTAATGACACAGGCTCAACAAAAGAAGAACAAGAGAGAAAGTACGAACTGTATTTTTATTTTTGGTTAGGATATCGATGTCATATGGTGTTTCACACCAACATATGGGCTGAAGAAGGAAACATATCAAGTTTCCGAAACATGTACCTATAGTATTTTTAGTAAAGTATTGATTTGGCGAGTGAAAATTGTGTTATAGGCCTACTTCTTGTATCACATTCAGTTTTCCATCTGACTCTGTGGGAAGTGGTTTCGGTGACGTAACTGGTAGCATGCTGAACTTCTATGCCCAAGATCGCGGGTTCAAGCCGGTCGAAGTCGTCGGATTTTCTAAGAGCGCTAAAATCCCTCAGTATGCTTTCCTTCGGAGGAGAAGTTCCAACGTTCGTTGCAAGTTGCTGGTTGCGCTGGCATAGTTGCCAAGTTCACAGCTAGGTGTCGTTGACGGTATTATTTGATACTAAAATTAGGAACTAGTACTTGAAATTGACCGTCTGCAGTCTTTACCTGAATTAAAGACTAATACAGTCATTACAATTAACACCGTTTATCAGACAGATTCTACACACACACAAAGTACACGAGGTTACATGACAGCGTTGTCGCAGCCCCTAAACTGAGCAACTTTGTACGTTCTGTGAGTGGTCAGGTACAGCTAATGACCTTCAAAAAATCAATTTTTCAAAATATTTCTTAATTTATGCTCCTTAGGCCAGGCGACAGGTAGTTCAATAAGGAAATAATTAGTGGAAAGCTGGAAATTGCTTTAATCGCTTTTTTTTGGACCCAGATATTACTCTCCCAAGTTTTCCCCCTCGAGCGAAGTCGGCGTTGGCACTTCTGCCCCTAAGAAGGTGCCATTTTTATTTCTTTTTTTTTCTTTTTGCAAATATCTCCCAAACCATCAATTTAATCAACAAAATACCTATTATACAAAATAATCTTGAGTAAATTTCCTACAAAAATGTTCTGTACCATTTGTCTCTAATGTGAACCGTTACGATGCTACGACCCTTCAAAGTGGAGCCCTTTTTGATTCTTGCGGAAAAGATATGGAAATGATATGCCATATCAAAGTTTCTACATATTATAAATATTTGTCAGCATTCCAGGTTCACAAGCTGTTAACTTGTTACAAGTATAATAGCTTTTCAATGTAAACAGCTGTGGCAAAGTATCTACCATTAGTATTATTATTGCGTAGTATTGGCATAAGAGCACTCTTTTCCACACCACCTGGCGGTAGAGTAAATGGCGCGTTTTTTAAGTGGTGTCCCCAGGAGGCCTAAGCCACTGTTCAAATGTCAAAGTTAGTCGATTTTAAACCGTTTTGATGAAGGCCGGCATTCTTGATCGTCTGCCTCAATTTCTCCGTCATCGCTTTCATCGTCTGTATCGGTACATTTGTCCGACGTCACAGGGCGCTCAAGATTAACATCGATGATGCGGACAATCCCTTTCCTCGTGGACAACACATCATTTCGTTAAGCACAGGAGTTGTCGGGGATGGACAAATCACTTGTCATATGGCCTATGAAATTTGAATAGCAGCACAAAAAGGCATAACCGGCAACAACTTTCACGATGTGAAGTTCCTTAGAAAAAATCGCGTGATGCCTCTCCGTGCGGTAAATTCGAAAATAAAAATCTGCAATACGGATATTCCTGTTGATCCTCTTGTGCTTTTCCAACGCATTTGCCTTGCAAATAAATCCGATGCAGAATTGAAACAATATTTCCCGTTTCAACTAGCTCCGTATCCGGTTGCGATCTTTGATGAAGCAAGAATGCGTAAGACGCAAAAGTCTGTGTTCTATAAATTATACCGTCCTGTTACCGATGAGCCCACATTTCAGGACCTACATCATGTTCTCGACGGAGGATATCTTCTGCACCGTGTAATTTGGCACCAAACCGATACTTTTGTCGACATTAGTGGCAAATATGTGAATTACGTTACAAGATACTTCAAAAACAGTGTCATTATTTTCGATGGGCATCCTGACGACCCAGCAGCTCGCAGTACCAAGTCCGCTGAACGTCTTCGACGATCACACAAGCATGATGCTGCTAAAGTTTTTTTTATGAGTCCATGACGACACCTATGCCACAAGCAAAATTTTTGTATAATGACACAAACAAACTAAGATTGATCGACTTGTGCCGCGTCAAATTCGAAAGCGAAGGAATCGAAACCAGACAAGCTCCAGAATATGCCGAAGCGCTCATCGTTACCACCACTCTCGAGTTATCTCAGCCCGATAATTCGGTCATTATAGTGGCTGAAGATATAGATATCCTGGTCATCTTGGCGGCTCGTGTGCCACCCTCCACGAAAATGAATTTTATAAAACCCGGCAAAGGTTCAACCAAACAACAACTATTTTGCACAACAAGTTTCAATCTCCCGCCGTGTGTGCAGGAAAACATCCTCTTTTTGCATGCGTTTAGTGGGTGCGATACAACGTCTTCGTTTCACAGGCAGGGCAAAATGAAATTCGTAACACTGCTGAAGAGTAATGAGGATCTGCAGACAGCTGTTACGGTTTTCCAAGACGTGAACGCAAACCCCGATGAAATTGACAAAGCGGGCCAGTTGGTTTTCGCTAGGCTTTTTGATAACAAACCCACGGGAAATACCCTGAATGACTTGCGTTCCAACTGTTTGCAAAATCCCTAAGCAAACATCGATTTAATCTCGCAAGCATACCTCCCACCAATCAGCGGCACGTGAGCACTCTTTAAGAACATACCATCAGATCCAAACAAGGTATGGAAATGATACAAATCCACTGGATTGGGGATGGAAAAATTCTCAATGTGGTTTGGATCCCATATCTACGACGAGGGATCCGGCGCCACAAACGCTTCTAAACACAGTGTCCTGAAAATGTTCGAAAGGATGTAACGCAGCGTGTGGTTTCAGGAAAACGGGCCTCCGATGCTCCAGAATCTGCATGAATTGTATGGGACGATCATGTTCAAATGCTGCGGAGGAAGATGATATGGTTGATTGTGACGGAGACATCGATGTTAATCTCGAGCGCCCTGTGACGTCGGACAAATGTACCGATACAGACGATGAAAGCGATGACGGAGAAATTAAGGCAGATGACCAAGACTGCCAGCCTTCATCAAAACGGTTTAAAATCGACTAACTTTGATATTTCAACAATGGATTAGGCCTCCTGGGGACACCACTTAAAAAAACGCGCCATTTACTTTAACGCCAGGTGGTGTGGAAAAGAGTGATGATGATGATGATGATAATTGTTGTTTTAAGGGGCCTAACATCGAGGTTATCGGCCCCTAATGAAATGAAATGGCGTGAAATGAAAGGATGTAGATAAAAACAACTCACTGCCATGGATGAAGCGAAAATGGTGTTTATAAAACAGACAGTGAGCCCCAAAAATTATGCCTTATTTGAATAAAAAGAATAAAAGGTGGATGGTAAAAAAGGATAAAACAAATAAGGCATAGTGAACAATACAATACATAACACAATAAAAAACATAAAACAGATTTAACCAGAATTAAAAGTCGTAACTACACATTAAAACTTAAAAAAGTAACCACTCTCCCTCATGAACCGGATGACGAGGTCAGCTGACGGCCCGTCATCACGGAGAATAAGGGAGAGGGTATTAGGCAGTTTAAGAGTCCCTCGCAGATCGGCCAGATCCACACACTCCAAGAGAAGGTGTGCCACGGTTAGGTGGGCGCCGCAAGTACACACAGGAGGATCTTCTCTCTTTAGCAAGTGGGAGTGCGTAGCAATCCCATGGCCGATCCGGAGTCGACAGAGTACCACAGCTTCCTTCCGGAGAAATCGGAAGGATGATTTCCACACCTTCGTTGTCTCCTTGATGCCTCTAAGTTTGTTGGGTGGAGGCGTGGCACGCCATGCCTCCTCCCAATGCGACAGGATCGAATGCCGCAACTGAGAGCGCACATCACTAGCAGGCACCTTATACGGTAGCGAGGGCAGTGCGACTGCCTCTCTCGCCGCCTGATCAGCAAGCTCGTTTCCCACAATACCCATGTGGCTAGGAAGCCTCACAAAGGTCACCCCGGTTCCAGCGTTACGCGAACTGACGAGCTGGTCGTGCACACGCTGGACCAACGGGTGCTTCGGGAACACACATCGATCGCCTGCAGCGCACTCAGAGAGTCAGTACACACAAGAAAGTGCTGGTGATCGTCTGATAACGTGTACCGCAGAGCCTCTAAGATGGCATAGAGCTCCGCAGTGTACACGCTACAGGCCTCGGGAAGTGAAAAGAGAAACCGACGATCCTCAACCACAAATGCACAGCCTACTTACTCGTTTACCCTCGAACCGTCCGTGAATACAAGCCCTGATCCCGGATACCGTGTCACCACGGACTGGAACAGCCTCCGATGGACGGAGGAGTCCGTGTCCGACTTGGGGCCGGTGTGCAGATCCAGGATGATATCAGGGCGAGAGACCATCCACGGAGGGGCCTTGCTAGGTACTCGGACGATACAGGAGACAGAAGGAAATCGGAACTGACGGTATAAGTCATCCAAGCGAATCCCCGCCGGCCGAGTGGCTCGGGCGAGCACATCATACAGCCGGCGATTCGGATTGTAAAACTAACATGGATAGCTTGGATGAAGTGGCATCTGTCGAATAGTTGCAGCATAGGTCAGCAGTACTTGTTGGCGCCTCAGGTGTAAAGGAGGTACGCCAGCCTCGGCGAGCAAGCTGACGACTGGGCTTGTCCGAAAGGCACCCGTCGCCAGCTTCACACCGCCGTGGTGGACACTGTCCAGTTTAACAAGCACTGACTTACGGGCCGAACCATATGCTACACTGCCATAATCTAACCTAGATAAAATCAGTGACTTATAAAAACGCAGGAGCACCGCGCGGTCCGCCCCCCATGATGTGCCGCTAAGAAACCGCAACATGTTGAGTTTCTTAGCGCAGGCAGTTTTCAAACACCGCACGTGTGGTTCCCACGTCAATTTCTGATCGAAAAGGAGCCCAAGGAACCGGTACGCAGCAACAACAGGCAAAGCTACATTGCCCAGATAAAGCTCAGGATCTGGATGGAGGGTGCGCTTTCGGCAGAAATGGACAACCGAGGACTTAGCGGTTGAGAATCGAAAGCCATGCTCCAGTGTCCAGCGTTCCACTCTCCGAATAGCTTGTTGTAGCTGTCGTTCAGCGACCGCCATATTTTGCGCACTATAATGTAGAGCGAAGTCGTCTACATAGAGCGACGGTACCACTGCTGGACCAGCAGTAGCGACTATACCGTTTATGGCAATCGCAAATAATGTTACGCTAAGCACCGATCCCTGTGGGACTCCGTTTTCCTGTATATTATATTGCGAGCAAGCTGACGACTGGGCTTGTCCGAAAGGCACCCGTCGCCAGCTTCACACCGCCGTGGTGGACACTGTCCTATTCGGACACGGAACAGGCGAAGGGACAGAAAATTCGCAATAAAAACCGGCAAGTTACCTCGGAATTTCCATTGATGCAGGGTAGAGAGGATGCCGTAACGCCAAGTGGTGTCATAGGCCTTCTCGAGGTCAAAGAAAACAGCGACTAGGTGCTGTCTCCGGAGAAAAGCGTCCTGTATGGCAGTCTCCAGGCGTACCAGATGGTCGTTGGTACACCGAGACGCCCTGAAACCACACTGGTATTCAGACAGGAGTCCCCGTTTATCCAGGACCCACACCAGGCGTCGATTGACCATCCTCTCAAAGAGCTTGCACAAACCGTTAGTGAGACAAATAGGTCTGTAACTCCCTGTCAATTTGGGATCCTTATCGGGCTTCAGGATAGGTATAATGATACCTTCCTGCCATTGCGCTGGAAACACACCTTCCAATCAGATACGATTAAACACCCTGAGCAAATAGCGAATGTTCTCATCGTTAAGGTGTTTAAGCATCTGGTTGTGAATATTATCCGGGCCAGGAGACTTGTCCCTGCAGAGCGCCAGCGCTCCGCGGAGTTCCCACTCCGTAAAGGGCACGTTGTACTCCTCCGAAGCGCGGGAAGCAAAACTAAGATGGAAACGTTCCGCTTCGCGCTTCAGGGCCACGAAGGCAGGGTCATAGTTACCGGAACCGGATATATCCGCAAAATACGAGGCGAGATGGTTTGCAACGCGATAAGGATCTGTAACCAGTTCATTAGCAATGGAAATTCCCGGTACAGTAGAAGATGTCTGAATTCCCGAAATGCGTCGTAGTTTAGTCCACACTTGAGAGGAGGGGGTATGTGCCGTAATAGAAGACACATACCGTTCCCAGGATTGTTTCTTACTCTGTCGAATAAGAATCCGTGCCTTGGCACGAAATTTCTTAAACGCCACCAAATTGGCCATGGTTGGACGCCGACGGTAGTGCTTGTGAGCTCGACGACGGTCTCTTATTGCCGCTGCAATATCCTCTGTCCACCAAGGGACGAGTTTGCGACGAGGAGTCCCAGAAAAGGATGGGATGGACTCTTCGAAGAAGCTGACGAAGAAGAGGAAGAAGTTCGGTCGTTTTAGTGATGGTACAAAACGTTTAAGACTGCGATCTCATGAAACAGGGGAGCCATTGCACATGCAAAAATAACTGCTTTGATATTGTGAGCGATGAAAACAACAGCGGACTTATTAATAGGATGAACCAGTTCCTAACTCATGATGAAATGAAACTTTATCTAAGTAGTTTCATAACAGGGATCCCTGTACAACGCAAACGTCTTAGTAAAGAAGAGCAGGCGGCACAGTTTCGTGATGCATCTTTTAAGTTTAGTGTTTGCGTTACTGATAACGAAATTGTTCAAGATATTAAGGTGTGTTGCAACGTTGAAAATGTCATTTTTCGCTAAAAAAAAATTCTTTTAATTTTTTTCATCGGAAATGAAAGCTAGATATATCTTCTTCAAAATGAGATATAATTCATACATATATTCCAACTGTAAGTGCCTGAAAATAAGACTTAAATAGCCTCATGCGCACGTGTCATGGGGAGTGGCTGCAGTGTCCTGCCTACATCCTACAGTGAATATCTTATCAGATTTTCTTTTTCGAATCTCCCTCCTTGCATTCCTTCTGGGTATATAGTTCTTAGTTTTGGTTGTGAACAATAGATGTCATTACTTGTATATTCCAAAGACTTCAGTGTTTGAATAACCTCTTTGGTGTAGGTTTCCATTGCCGAGCAACAGACATAAACAAATATGTCAGCTACCTTGTGTTCGAGTGATCTCTCTCATTGTGACTTGTGAGCTTTTCTTTGTGAGTGCGTATAAAATGGGTTCTAAAATCCGATCTGGTGCGAAGAAAAAGCGGAAATATCAAGGGAACAGACACAATAAGATGAATGTCAGTGTGAATAGTGCTGTCAATGTAAATAGCGAATCAGAAGGTAGGCGTAATGTAAAGGCTAGTACTTCTCACTCCAAATTATCTTCTGTAAATATTGAGCGGTACCTGAAAGGCAGAAGAAAACTCAAAGAAGACAAGAAACTTCAAAAAGAGGGACCAACCTATGGAGCAGGCGAGTTCAAAGAAGCCCAAGTGAGTGTGTTATGTTCACAACATGGTTCTAAAACTTCAGTGATGTTTTTCTTGATATTACATTTTTGTACACTTCGTATACTTCAAATAAACATAAATAACCTTACAGGTGAGGTAGGGAATTTTTTAATACATGAAATAAAAGCTAATGAATGTGGGAATGTTGTAAACTAGAACTATTTTCATGTTGTGAATGAAGCTATTTATATAATTATTTTAATTATTATAACTAATTAATTTTAAACGTCTTTTTCAAATTTATTGTCTAGCTCCTTATCTATAAATGATAATTTAAAGATCCTATGATGATGATGATAATTGTTGTTTTAAGGGGCCTAACATTTAGGCTATCGGCCCCTGATGGTTTGGGTGATCGTGAAGATGAAAATGAAAAGCGAACTTAAAACTAAAACTAACTACTAACCTACATACTAGAAGAAGAAATGGAAAATTAAAGGAGAATAAGGCAAATAAAATGACAGAAGGAAAAGAAATGCCCTCAACCCTCGGAGAAGGCGGATTGAGGGACTTGGAAGGATGGAGAGCCATGAATGGCATATAGGAAAGTGAAAGAGGAGAGGGTCCGCCCCAAAGAGAAGGGACAAAAGGGGAAAACGGACCCAGCTCAGGAATCCCTCGGGGTGGCCAACTCCCGAACTCACCAGTCGTGAGCCCCCGAAGGTGTAGCATTATCTAGGGTGCACCAGAAGTGGTGGGGCTACATACACCCTGCCTCCTTAAGGGCCTAGAGCTCAAGGCAGGAGGTAAAAGGAAGAGAAAAAGAAGGCTGACCCCTCGCAGAAGGAGGGTATCAGAAAAGATGAGACAAGGGCCAATTAAGGCGGGAAAGGAAGAGACTCCCTAGGCCTCGGATACCCTACTACCGTCGGGGTCAGAAGAGAACAAGAGTTGACCAAGTGAGGTCGACAGGAAAGAAGACAGAGAGGAAGGAGCCCGGCACAAGTAACATTCTATGAAGGGTATACTTCAACTTAGTGAAGTAAAAATCCGGGCATTTTTTTTTTTGTGGAAATTTTATCACATTTTGAAAATTGATGTGTTATGGATGTAAGTCAGCATTTATGTCGTTATGTGGAATAAAGTGGGGTAAATTAGATTATTTACTAAACAAACTAAAATCTGGAAATAAATCCTTGCGAGATGGTCGAGGAAAGCACTACATTAATCACACCTAGAGCTTCTCCACTTGGTACTCAAAAAACTTAAACGGAGAAATAACTCAATTAATTGAAATAAATGACCATTTTTAGTCTTGAAACTTTTAATTTGTTCTACTGTAAAAATAGGAAAATGTGACTTGTCAAGTTCTCCCCCTGGACTCTTCAAATGATTGGAACAGATAAAAGCAAAAGAGATTACACATAGACAGGCGGAGGAATTGTATCACGGAGAACTCTCCTAAATAAACTGAAAAGTAGGCACAACAAAAAAGTGGGAGCACAAATGGTTTTTACGCTCGAGGAACAAGAAACATTCATGGCATGTTGCATGTCTATGTGTGACAGTGGTTTCCCAGTGAATAAGGATGGTTGCGTGGTACTTGCAGAAGGTAAACAAATTTCAAGAAGGTGTTTATCCGGGAGAACATTGGATTGATGTTTTTTTTAACGAGGCATAGAGCACTCACCCTCAGGTTTGCGGCAAATATGAACAGGAAGAGGAGTGATCTTAACTCCTCTTTCAGTTGATGAATACTTCAACCACGTTGAACCAGAACTGGAGGGTATCCCGGCGTTGCACGTGTATAACTGCGTCGAAACGAACTTAACATACGACCCTGGGCAAAAGAAAATCATTGCAAGACATGGAATGAAGTACCCTCACAAAGTGTGTAACTCTTCGAAGTCATCCGTCACCATAATGTTCTGCGGGAGTGCGGAAGGAGTGCTACTACCACCCTATGTTGTATACAAATCCAGCCAAATGTGGACTACTTGCTGTCAAGGTGGTCCTCGTAACACCAAATACAACAACAGCCCCTCAGGCTGGTTTGACGGAGTACTTTCACTGCTTGGGTGAGAGATTTGTTAATTCCACACTTGAAAAAACATCCTGGCACAAAAATCCTCATAAGAGACAGCCTCTCGGGTCATTTCACCATTGATGCTCTGAAGTTGCTAAAATAAAACAAGATAAAGTAGGTCTGTTTACCTCCTAACACCACTCATTTGACACAGCCTCTTGAAAAGGCTGTTTTCCGAGCAGTGAAAGGTAAGTGGCGAGACCTTTAGCGAAGATGGAAGGAAACAAATCCTGCAGCGCGATCAACCTGCATTGAGAAACAATAATTTCCACATATTCTGGCAAAGCTATGGGAAGCAATTACACCAAACATTGCTGAGGGTTTGAAGTCGGGATTCGAAAGCTGTGGAATTGCCATGTTCTTGAGAAAAAAACATGATATTTGTTGTTCATTCTCCTGAAGCTGATCGTGACGCCATTCACAACTCTTTTATAGAATCGCTGGAGGAAAAGAAACGTGAATGGGCTGGAGTTCCAAACCCCAGAAAAAGGAAGAGAATTGTTGTGGATCCTAGACAAAGAGTTGATGGGGACTCAATCACAACCGAAGACTCCGGTCCTTCCACACGCTTCCAACCGACTCAAACTCCAAGGCAAAGGCGAAATCAGGACCAGCCCCCGAAAGTGAAGAAGAAGAAGATTTAAGTGAGAACGAGCTTGTACAAGGCAGTTCGGGAGATGAGACGTTGGAGCAGACGACCGCACAATTTGAACAGGAGGAAAAGGAAGACGACAAATTTGAAAGACTGCTGGATTCGAATGAGGAAGGAGAAGGAATATTTAAACCAGTTCAAATAACTGTTGGGGAGTATGTGATCGTCAACTATGAGGATTCATTGCTTCCCGGGAAAATCGAGGAAATATTTCCAAATGGAGCAGTAATTTCGACCATGACCAAATCTATTAAAGAGTGGAAAAGGGCATCGCCCCAGATGCTATAAAATACAAATGGGAGGAGGTGATTGGGGCGATAGATCCTCCAAAGCCCATCAATAATACGGGATTGCTTACTAGCTACTATGGCCCTTTCTCTTTGAAAAAGTTTAATTCATTATTTCAATTGTTAATTTTCTTATTTTTATTCCTATCAAGTTTATCATACTTCCATTATGGATCTTTACACTTTCACAATGTTTCTTTTAAATTATTTCAAAAGTTTTTTTTTCTATATAGCCACGTCCTTCCTAGTTGGACAAATTGTCTGTGAACCCTAGTGAATATTTTTCAAATTTATGACATTAAAATAAGTTTTTATTGATAGTTTCGAAGGGTCACCGCTAGAATTACAATATATGCTGTTGACAATATTACCATGGCATTACTGTTGTCCAAAGCCCTGTTTCTGTTTCGACACTCTAGAAAAAGAAAGTAGGGTCAAGTCACCCGATTCCTGGATGAATTTGCTCCAACGACTTTGAAAAAATTAAATGTTTAAAATGATGCATTTTCGAGAAGGTGTTTTGTTGGAACTTCAGCATCTCAAGAAACAAACGGGTAAGCATGAAAAAAAAAAAATATTTTGTAACAGTGTGGCACTGGAAAGAAACTTTTGAGTCTGAATTTTTGGGGCAAAGTCAGGCCATTTTACGGTAAGATGATGATGATGATAATTGTTGTTGTTTTAAGGGGCCTAACATCTAGGTCATCGGCCCCTAATGATCTGGATGATAGCGAAAATGTTAATGAAATGGAAACCAGAAAAAAAATTAAGTGAAACGGAAAATACTTACAAAAGGAACTCAGATTGAAACAACTCCCAAAATGTTCTTACAAAAGGGAATTTAGAACGAAAAGATTCACCAAAAGAATAGATTGAAAAATACCCACAAAATGTAGGCTACGTTCGAATTACGTACAGAATGCAATGCAGAGTCGAAATACTTACAAAATGCAATTGAAATTCAAAATACTTACAAAATGCAAATGAGATCGAAAATGCCTACAAAATGTACGGTAGATTCAAACGACTCATGTGGATTGATGATGATGATAATTGTTGTTTTAAGGGACCTAACATCGAGGTTATCGGCCCCTAATGATCTGGGTGATAGCGAAAATGATAATGAAATGGAAACCAGAACAAAATTATCTGAGACGGAAAATACGTACAAAAAGGAACTCACAATATGGTCTTACAAAAGGGAATTTAGAACGAAAAGAGTCACAAAAAGAATACATGGAAAAATACCCACAGAACGTAGGCTAGATTCAAAATACGTACAAAATGCAATGTAGCGTCGAAATACTTACAAAATGCAACTGAAATTCAAAATACTTACAAAATGCAAATGAGATCGAAAATACGTACAAAATGCAATTGAGGTTCAAAATACTTACAAAATGCAATTGAAATTGAAAATACACAATGCAATTCAGATTGAAATAGGCCCTATCCCAGTTCCAATCCAAATTATTCACAAAGTGCAATTGAAATTCAAAATACTTACAAAATGCAATTGAAATTGAAAATGCTTACAAAATGTACGGTGATTCTAACGACTCATGTGGATTTACAATACTTACAAAATGCAATTTAGATTTAAAATTCTTGCGAAATGCAGTTTTGGTTGACAATACTTACAAAATGCAATTGAAATTCATAATACTCACTAAAATGCCCTGAACCTACATTGAAAGACTTACTAAAAGCAATTTAGATTGCCAATCTTTACAAAATGCATTTGAAAACAATCGCGAGAGGTAATTTAGATTGAAAAAAACTTACAAAATGCAACGTAGATTAAAAATACCCAAAAAATAAGCGCTATAGGGAATTTAGATATACGGGGAACCAAGTAACAAAAACAGTGCGGGAATCTTAAAGAGGAAAGGAAATATAATGAAAAGAAAACAAGAGATCTGAAAGATGAGACAAGGGCCAATTAAGGCGCAAAAGTGAAAGACTCCCTAGGCCTCGGATACCCTGATACCGTCGGGGTCGGAAAAGAACAAGAGTTGACCAAGGGAGGAAGACAGAGAGGAGCCCGGCACAAGCAAGTGGAAGCAATGCCGGATTCAGCTGGGGTCCCGTGGTCGCCAACCCACAAGATGTGAGCCCCTGGTAAGAGAAAAGCTTCTTACTACAAAAAGAAAACACCATTTCGAGGTATAATTGTAATTATATCGTATGGCCTCGGATGCCGGGTGCAAGCTTTGTAATTTGACACCCAGAGGGTAGCTTGCATGTCGAATTTTGTTGTTCCTTGAATCACTATGAAAGTCAAGGAGGTTAGATATCAAAGCTCCTTGAACAGTATAGCGCTTTCTAGTAGAGAAATGAGGAAGTTTGTGTTGGCGGAAACTCTCGTGATTAATTTTGCCATAATGAACACGGCTTACTGAATTCAAATGGGTTCTTTGACATGCCAACATCGTATGACATGCGTGTCGTATTTTTGCCGCCTTTCAAAAATCATTTACCACGGCCAGGAGCGAACCTGCAATCTTGGGGTTAGTAGACTGACACGCTATCCACTCACCCACCTTGTCAAGCTCATTGCGAGGTAATAAGCATTCTGAAAGTGTAGAAACTACTTCAATAACTGAAAATGAAAGTGCTTCCAAAAGGAACCTACAAGACAGTAACAATTCTAGGCCTAATTCTAGTGCTGAGTCAGGAAATGTGATTTTTTAAATATAAAATTAATGTTTGAAGAACTAATAAAATGTCTTTGTTGAGTGGACAAATAAATTTGGAAATATCTAATGCATCTGGGTTAGGTTGCAAAATCGTAATCGAGTGTGTCAAGTGTGCAACTGTTGGTTCTGTTCATAACTCTCCCATGTCTGGTAAAAGAGAAAATGTGTAGATCATTAATAGAAGTACAGAGCAGGGTTTTGCAGGCTTAAAAATGTTCTGTGGTATCATGAATACGAGGGCGCCTGTTAAAAAACCAACATACAATATAATCATGATGATGATTGTTGTTTTAAGGGGCCTAACATCTAGGTTATCGGCCCCTGATGGTTTGGGTGATCGTGAAGATGAAAATGAAATGCAAACTTAAAACTAAAAACTAACTACTATCCTACATACTAGAAGAAGAAATGGAAAACGAAAGGAGAATAAGGAAAATAAAGGACAGGAGGAAAAGAAATGCCCTCAACCCTCGAAGAAAGCGGATTGAGGGACTTGGAAGGAAGGAGAGCCACGAAAGGCAGATAGGAAAGTGAAAGAGGAGAGGGTCCGCCCCAAAGGTAAGGGACAAAAGGGGAAAACGGACCCAGCTCAGGAATCCCTCGGGGTCGCCAACTCCCGAACTCACCAGCCGTGAGCCCCTGAGGGTGTAGCATTATCTAGGATGCACCAAAAGTGGTGGGGCTACATACACCAGGCCTCCTTGAGGGCCTTGAGCGGAAGGCAGGAGATAACATGAAAACAAAAAGAAGGCTGACCCCTCGCAGAAGGAGGGAATCAGAAAATATGAGACAAGGGCCAATTAAGGCGGGAAAGGAAGAGACCCCCTAGGCCTCGGACACCCTAATACCATCGGGGTCGGAAGAGAACAAGAGTTGACCAAGTGAGGTCGACAGGAAAGAAGACAGAGAGGAGCCCGGCACAAGTAAGTGGAAGCAATGCCGGACTCAGCTCGGGTCCCGTGGTCGCCAACCCACACAATATAATCAATGACAGCATTAATGATGCCACTAAAATTGTGCAGAAGTTGTCATTTTCTAATGCAGTGGAAGAAGAAATTAAACTTAGTAATAGTAAAGATATAACTGTAACTTGTGGTAGCACATGGCAGACTAGGGGGCATTCTTCTGTGCATGGTGTATGCACAGTTATAGGCAATAAGTCTGTTAAAGTTATCGATACCAAAGTGCTTTCGACTTACTGCAAAGGTTGTGAGGGATGGAAAGCCAAGAAAAATTCTATTGCATACCTAGAATGGTTAGAAGAGCATAAGGATAATGCAGGTACTGCAGGTGGTATGGAAGTGGTAGGGATGGAAGAAGATTTTTGCACGGTCAGGAGGTAAGCGTGGAGTTCGCTACATGAATTAAATTGGCGATGGAGACACAAAGTATTTCAAAACTGTATCTGAACTCCTACCTTATGAACCCAATGCACAGTGGGTCAAAATCGAAATCTAGGAGGACAAAATTATTTATTTTCATAATTAAAAAATCAAAATGTATTACTTCTACAGCATTCTCATATAATTTCCACTCACTATTCTGGGATATAAACGCATCTTAGTGTAAATCTGTCACCACTGTTCGAACTGTCTGAATTGGAGGGTGAATGTAAGTGGCTGTGGTTTGGTTGTCTTTGTGGTTAGTGTGATGCTTTAATATGGAACATGCAGCTAAAGGTATGATCTTTGTAACCTATTTCAGTTATTAATGGGCGTAATTGTTACGTAATTTTGGCTATATTTGCATTATATAATATTTAACTATTATTTTTAAAATTATATTTTCACTTAGATTTTTAGTATGTCGCGTCACACGGCGTCACTTTCTACTTAATGTTAAAATGTAGATAAAGTCTTGTAGTTTACGCCTGTTATAAGATTTTTTGCAACTTACTTCGTTATTTTACGTTTTAGAAGATGCCGCGCAACCAGTTCTCACACGATTACAACTGTTTGAAGCACTGGGTTCGACGATTATGCCAAAAGTGGAACTTTGTGACATTGTTAAAAGTAAATTAGGGGTAGAAAATTGTTCTAAAGAGATAACTGATTGCCTTATCCAACTCCTAGTCATAGGCATTTTTTTCATGTGTAGACGTAGCTTAAAAAAGGGTCTACTGATGTTTATTATGAAGTAAACAAATTATATACGTTGCTTTCACACTAAATTCATGATTAAAACGTAAAAATATTTTTGTCCCCCTAGATTTCGATTTTGACCCATTGTGCAGTGACCTTAAGAAAGCTTGAATGTATTGGGCACGGGCAGAAGAGGATGGGAAAGCAGCTGAGACATATGAAAGTACAGTATAAGGGAAAACCTTTGTCTAGCAGAAATAGGTTAACGGATGCTGCTATGGTAATGCCATTAGGGAGAATTCACACTCTGTTAATAATATGAGGACAGCAATATGGGCCATATGGTATCATAAGTCCTCATCTGATGCCAACCCAATGCACTATTTCTGTCCAAAAGGAATTGGTTGATGGTGTCCATATCAACGGTAGTAAGCGACGGAAGTGTCAGCAGAATAAGAATACCTCACCACCTGCAGTAATTAAGGCAATCAAGCCTGTATTTAAAAGGTTAGTTGCAACTGAACTGCTGTCAAGATGTGTGGGATCAAACATTCAAAATGCACAGGAGTCTTTGAACTCAAAAATAGTGAAAATTTGCCCTAAAATAGTGAAAATTGCTACAAATGATGCAACCATCACATTCAATGATGGCATGAAGAGTAAGCTGCTTGCTCTGAAAGCGTTAGGGGTAGAACCTGAAACATTTTGTGAACTTGCTCTACGTGATGACGATGAAACAAGAGTAGCGATGGCAGAGAAAAGGAAACATGATGATGATGATAATTGTTGTTTTAAGGGGCCTAACATCTAGGATATCGGCCCCTGATGAGAAAAGGAAACATCAAGCCACAAAAGAGGTAAGAAAAAGCAAGAAGAGACTCAGATTGGAAGAAACTGCACAGAAATCAGAACTAGAATGATGATGATAGTTGTTGTTTTAAGGGGCCTAACATCTAGGTTATCGGCCCCTAATGGTTTGTGTGACAGCGAAAGTAACAATGAAATGGAAACCAGAACGAAAATTAAGTGAGATTGAAAAATACTTGCAACATGTAACTCATATTGAAACGACTCACAAAACGGTGAGTGGAAATACTTAAGAGCCGGCCGGAGTGGGAACGGCCGACCGCCAGCCCAGCACTTGTTGTAACATGGTGAAAAGTTTGTGAAACGTTTTATAAAGAAACGGGACAAGGTAAAATTATTTTGTTCCTATAGCCCGCTGTAGTATTTTATACACTTTTCATCGGTACAAAAGCATATCGAACAGGAATACAAAGATAGTTATAAAAAGTGTAGTTAAAATCACAATTCTCCATATAAAATAGAGTTCTGAACTGCAATTTTCCAAACCTCTTCAATGCCTTCAGATGATGTTGAAAACAGAAACAAACTCCACTGCAAGACAGCTCATAGTTTTCTCTATTGTGCTACTGAATCATATTTTCAAATTAAGAACTCTGTATATGTTTAATCGTGATTTTAGAAAATGTCAGCATATTGAGTTGCTAATGCTAGCCGTGTCGAGGTGCTGGCAGTTCAGGCAGTTACCGTCAGATACCGCATCGTCGCAAAGTCATGTCCTTGAAACAGGGTGAAGTAAGACAGAGCCGGCTTCTGAGAGATGGTAATCTCATACCAGGAAGTGATGAAATCAGCTCATGTCCAGGTGCTGTCAGTCGCTTCATTACAATCAGTGCCGGATCCAGGCTTTGCGGTGTCCTGGGCGATATGATACGGTCGGGCCCTCAACAATAGAAAATATAAAAAATATCAAATCAAATGGAAAATAGTTTTGTAATAATAATAAAATAAAGAATAGTTACAATATTTTGAATACACTACGGTACATTCTTTTAATAATATGAAAGAAACCCTTAAGTCCCCTTGAAGAAGATTATGTAAACTATGAAATATTAAAATATTACTTTGCGACTCTTTTTCTCGGATGAAGTCTTCCATCATTTCACTGAAATCTATACTTGCTAAACGGTCACGGGAGGTCATAGCTGCACTGAAAAAAGAATATGAATTATAAATTAGTTTGAAAAGTATAATTAATTAATCAATTAGACTTAGACAACAGATGTTTGAGCAGACTCCCAAAGAGAGACAACCGGGAAAGAAGTGGAGGGAGGAGAGACAGAGGAAGCATAGTGTGTGTGTATGAGAGGTTTTTGGAAAAAAAAAGAAGGACCAGAATTAAACATGAAAATTGATTGTGTTATAACGCTCTCCTTATGGGGAATTAACGAATAAATAAATAATTAATCAATTAAATTTAAAACAATCCATGACTCCCCCCCCCCCCCCCCCCGGACCGCGGGGCCCTGGGCGGTCGCCCTCCCCTAGATCCACCCCCGATTACAATCGTCTGCTTTCTAGATCATCATATTATGGTGTGTGGCCTACAGGTCGTTTGCAGTTCCAGTGTTTATTATGAGCTTTTTAGTTCTTTCTAACATGTCTGTAATATACAGTAGTATAGGCTACTTTCAAGATTATTATGCCATTGTTGTACTGTAAATAGAGTTGTTGTTGTTGTTGGAGGTGGTGATTCGTTTAGGAGCTTTGGGACATGGTGGTCATGTAGCCGCGTGCACTTGGGTGTGTGTATAATGTGTCTAATAACCTGTGTTATTGTGATGGTTGTATTAGGGTGTGTATTTGTATTAGGGACGGGTTTTGTATATGCGGCGGTCGTGGCCTTAAGTTAGATACCATCCCAGCATTTGCCTGAAGCATAAGTGAGGAAACAACTTCCAGGATGGCTGAAGTAACAATGTAACCCTTCCCAGTTCTGCCTCACAAGCCTCAGTGTATCCCATTCCAGCCCTCAGCTCCTAAACCTGGACCTCTGCGTTGACAGCTAAGAAGACTAGCCACTACGCCACGAGGTGGATTGTAAATAAAATGTTGCTTTGTCAGTCTAAATATGATGTAGCGACTACTGGGCTTTTGAAGTTACAGTAATTATTATATAAGTAGCAAGCAATCACTAGTTAGTAACCATCACTAAAGTGGACCTGAATTTCATTAAATTAATTTGTTTATTTATTTATAATTATTTGTTCCGTGACGAACTAAAGAGCCTACTTTTCATAAAATTTAAGATTCATGCCAATGATTAATCTATATGGATCTATCTAGAATAATGACGAAATTATGTTGGTAATATCGAAATTTCTAATTAGTTCGAAATACTGTATACCTACCGGGTGAGTTAGCCGTGGTCGTTACGGCATGACTAATGGCAGTCGCTCACATCCGGGAGGCGAGGAGGTTCGAATCCCCCCGCCGGCAACCTTGAAGATGGTCTTCTGTGGTTTCCCATCTTCCTTCCAGGCAAATGCCGGGGTTGGTCCCTAACTATAGGCCACAGCCGCTACCTTCCAACTCCTCGCCCTTCCCTTCCAACTTTCCTCCCCAACGGTACTAGTA
Organism: Meconema thalassinum; assembly: GCA_946902985.2. Lineage (NCBI taxonomy): Eukaryota > Metazoa > Arthropoda > Insecta > Orthoptera > Tettigoniidae > Meconema > Meconema thalassinum. The sequence goes on along the minus strand of OX336392.1, from coordinate 513,288,177 downwards.
GCTCACCCATTGGGTGTCCGTCTCGAAGCAGCTACAAAAACTGGCGAGCCGAACATGTCCTCGGACACTCCCGGCACTAAAAGCCATACGCTAAAAAAAACTGTATACCTGGCATAATGCAGCCCAATAGAGCACTCCAGTTGGCAGCCCCGGTGACTAAATATATTCTCAGTTCCATCTCTTAAGGTACAGAATACACAATTTGGTTGGAGTCCAATGAATAGCATGGACATTACATGCAGTAAGACATTGGATATAACAGCGCGCGTAAAATCATGTTGGCAACAATGTCATGCATGTATTGGTCTGAAATAATCTGAAATAATATGATATATTATTGTGCCAATTTCGAATGAAATCCATTAGTTAGTATAGAAGTTACATGCATTTTAAAATTTGACCTATCAGCAGGCTTAGAATCATGTTGGCAGCACTGACGTATATTAGCTACTCCAAATTTATCTAGAATGCCAGGTACTATACGTGTGCAAAGTTTAGAGCTATTGGCTTGCATGTATTCTGATATATTGATATTAGGATAACAAAAATAGAGACAGCACATATTAACAGATGGCAGCCCTGGTTGCTCTTAAGAATACGCATAGTCATATCTGTTATGATACACATAGCACATACGAAATTTGGTTGAAATTCAAATGATAGTATGGAAGTTACATGTATTTAAAGTTTGACATCTCAGCAGGCTTAGAATCATGTTGGTAGCACTGACGTATATAAGTTACTCCAAATTAATATAGAATGTCAGGTACTATACGTGTGCATAGTTTAAAGCTGTCGGCTTGCATACTTTCTGATATATTGGTATTTGGAAAAGGGAAATTAAAAGCATTTATTAACAGTTGGCAGCCCTTGTGGTTCTTAAGAATACGCTCAGTCATATCTGGTTATGTACACATACAACATACGAAATTTGGTTGAATTCCAATTAATAGTGTAGAAGTTATATGCATTTAAAAATTGGACCTATCAGCAGGCTTATAATCATTTTGGCAACACTGCCAAATATGGCCTCCTGGAAATTATATTGCAATATTATTATCTATACGTGTACCAATTTTGAAATAGCTCCCATTGATACCTTCCAAGATATCCAACATGGAGCTCAAATTTCAATTGCGATTTTTCATCAGTTGGTAGCACTGACATTATTTTCAAATATGGCCGTGAGCTATTCAGGTATAGATCATTACTCCTACCAAATTTTGTTTCGATTGCTCCAGCCGTTTAGGAGTTGATAGGGGGGGACACACACACAGCCAGCCAGCCAGCCAGACAGACAGACAGACATACATACATTTGCCCGATCTCATAAGTCTACTTTTTCCTCATTTTTGCAAAATGTGAAAAGTAGGCTAAAAATGGAATCTAGAAGGAAAATACTCACAAAAGGAATAGATTGAAAAATACACAATGTAATTTCGATTGAAAAACGCCCATTTCAGATCCAAAAGTTACAAAGTTCAATTGAAATTGAAAATGCTTACAAATTGCAATTGAAATTGAAAATGCTTACAAAATGTAATTTAAATTCAAAATACTCACAAAATGCAATTGAGAATGAAAATACTTACAAAATGCCCACCAAACTGAATGCAATGTAGATTGAAAATACTTGCAAAAAGCGGTTCGGGTTGAAAAAACATACAAAATGGAGTGTAGATGCAAAAAAAAATCGCTAGAGGGAATTTAGATATCCGGGGAGCCAATTAACAAAAACAGTGCGGGAATCTTAAAGAGCAAAGGAAATATAATGAAAAGAAATCAAGAGGTTTGACCCCTCAAAGAAGGAAGGACCAGGAAAGATGAGACAAGGGCCAATTAAGGCGGGAAAGTGAAAGACTCCCTAGGCCTCGGATACCCTAATACCGTCGGGGTCGGAAGAGAACAAGTGTTGACCAAGGCAGATCGACAGGAAAGATAACTGAAAGGAGCCTGGGGTCCCGTGGTCGCCAATCAACGTCCCACTCGTCGTGAGCACCTGAATGGGAGTACAATATTAACCAATTGCAAGGTTGTTCCATCTCGTATGATGATGATGATAATTGTTGATTTAAGAGGCTTAACATCTAGGTTATCGGCCCCTAATGGTTTGAGTGATCGTGAAAGATGAGATGAGCATGAAAAATATCTTATACTAACTACAGACTTAGCCTACATACTAGAAGAAGAAATGTCAAATAAATAAAGGACATGAAGAAACGAAATCCTATCAACCCTCGAAGAATGAGGATTGAGGGACTTGGAAGGAAGGAGAGCCATGAGAGGCAGATAGGAAAGGGAAAGAGGAGAGGGCCCGCCCCAAAGTCAGTGGAAAAAGGGGAGAAACGGACCCAGCTAAGGAATCCCCCGGGATCGCCAATTCCCGAACTCACCAGCCGTGAGTCCCTGAAGGTGTAGCAATATCCAGGTACACCAGAAGTGGTGGGGCTACATACACCCTGCCTCCTTGAGGGCCTTGTGCAGAAGGCAGGAGATAACATGAAAAGGAAAAGAAGGCTGACCTCTGGCAGAAGGATAGTATTAGGCAAGATGAGACAAAGGACAATTGGGGCAGGTAGAGACTCCCTAGGCCTCGGATACCCTAATACGCTCTGGGTCGGAAGAGAACAAGAGTTGACCAAGAGAGGTCAACAGAAGACAGAGAGGAGCCCGGCACAAGTAAGTGGAAGCAATGCCGGACTCAGCTGGGGTCCGGTGGTCGCCAACCCACGTCCCATTAGATGTGAGCCCTTGGGGGGAGGGGAGTTCTATCTCGTATGCCCAGGGTCCTAATTTATAGCATGGTATGCTCTTAACGATAACGTCACTGCACTCCTGGCGCCCGTCGTGTATATGATATCGTCACACGAATTGTTGGCATCAACAGACGACACGTTTTATTTTCAGAGCTCCACACACAAACGAGGTGTTGCTCGAGTCAGGCCCACCACACTCCCACATCACAACAGTATGAATTGGATTGGCGACACAGCTGATACCGCACAGTCAATATTCTTATTTTTTCTCTTGGCAGTCACCTTGGAGGTCTGGGTTCGAACCCCGGCTCTGCTAATAATTTAATTCTGATCTGAGGGCTAGAACTGGGTACACTCAGCCTGCTGAGGCAAAACTGAGAAGAGGTGGTTTCGATTCCAACCTCATCCTGAAAGTTGTGTTCCGTGCTAGTGCGGGTGCTTCCTTCCCAATCCTCAAATGAATTATTATTATTATCACTGATGATGATGATTGTGGTTTTAAGGGGCCTAACATCGGGTTATGGTTTGGGTGATGGCGAAAATGTAAATGAAATGTAACTAAACCAAAAACTAACTACAGTACATACTTACATACTAGATGAGGAAATGAAAAACAAAAACAAGTAGTTCCGCGAAGAACTATACAGCCTATTTCATACATCCTACTTTATTGCTGTAATACATTCGTACATATTGAGAACCGTCTAAATATTTCGGATGGTCGCCATGTTGGATTTTTATATATGTAGATCTTAGAGTTATGTACTAACTCATGAAGATTATTGTCAAGGGGTAGTATTCAAACATCAATCGCATGATTAGGACACACGGAATGAAAATCAGATTTTAGAATTTCGCAGAGCTGCCATCTTGTGGTTATGAAAACAATTGAAATAAATTAGATGGCAGTTGATGGAAATTTGTATAAGCATTTACCATACCAAGTTTTACTGCGCTCGGATGGTTAAATCACGAGAAACGTCCATTTAAATATTTATATTTCGCGTCGCCGCCATGTTGGATTTGTGGTCACCGGGTTATTGAAAGTCATATAGGTTAACGTATGTTCATAGCCTCTATCAACATACAAAATTTCAATTCGATTACTATCATAGATTAATATATATTGAGAACTGTGTAAATATTTCAGTTGGTCACCATTTTGGATTTTTTAAATGTAGGCCATACAGTTATGTGTTATTAGATGACGATGTTTGCGCAGTTTCATTATTCAAACGTTCACTTTGGTCGCATGATTAATACACGAGAAATAAAAAAATAAAAAATTAACAAGAAGTTCCGTGACGAACTAAAGAGCCTACTTTTCTCGAAATGTAGGATTAATTCCAATGATTAAGCTATATGGACCTAATTATCATTTATCGTTTGGCAATATAATCAATACAAGATTTCAGAGTGCAAAGAAAATCACTTTAAAATCTACTGTACATTATTTTTACTATTTACGCTATTTACAGTCTCAGGTCTAATGAGTCTATCCATTGGACCACGTCAGGTGTCGCCAACAGGAAGTCGATCCAGTCCCCTCCATATGCCCTCAGAGGGCAGTCAGTTGTAATGTGTTGGATGGTTTGATTAGGAGCACCACAATCACACAGAGGAGACGATTTTTTTTTTCCCAATTTGAACAAAGTTCCATTGCATACTCCGTGGTTTGTCCGAATCCTATTGAGAGTTGCCTAAGCCCTCCTAGGCAGATCGGAACCTGGAGTGGATTTTCTTGTAGGGTCCAGGAAGGAGCTCGACTCAGGACAAGCTTTTAGTGCCCATTCACGAATCCTCTGCATGCTGGAATCAAAATGGTTTCTTACAAGCCTCTGGGCATGACAAATGGGTGGCTTCCTGGATTTGAGCCTGTTCATTTGAAGAGAGGGGATGTCTTCATGAACCTAATTAGAATAATGACGAAATTGAGTTGGTAATATCGAAATGTCTAATTAGTTCGAAATATAACTGGCATAATGTAGCCTAATAGAGCACTACAGTTGGCAGCCCTGGTGACTGCATATATTCTTAGTTGCATCCCTTAAGGTACAGAAAACAAAATTTGGTTTAAGTCCAATGGATAGCATGGACGTTGCATGTAGGTAGACATCGGAACTATCAGCACGCGTAAAATCATGTTGGCAACAATGTCATGCATGTGTTGGTCAGAAATAATCTGAACTACTATGATCTATTGTTGTGCCAAGTTTGGATGAAATCCATTCATTTGTATAGAAGTTACATGTATTTTAAAATTGGACCAATCAGCAGGCTTAGAATCATGTTGGAAGCACTGGCGTATATTAGTTACTCCAAATTAATCTAGAATGTAAGGTACTATACCTGTGCAAAGTTTAGAGCTGTTGGCTTGCATACTTTCTGATATATTGATATTAGGGTAAAAATAGAGACAGCATTTATTAACAGTTGGCAGCCCTGGTTGCTCTTAAGAATACGCATAGTCATCTGTTATAGTACACATAGCACATACAAAATTTGGTTGAAATCCAATTTATAGTATTGAAGTAACATGTATTTACAATTGGTCCTATCAGCAGGCTTAGAATCATGTTGGTAGTACTGAGGTCCATTAGTTACCCCAAATTAATCTAGAATGTCAGGTACTATACGTGTGCATAGTTTAAAGCTGTCGGCTTGCACACTTTCTGATATATTGGTATTTGGATAAAAACAATAGAGAGTGCATTTACTAACAGTTGGCAGCCCTGGTGGCTCTTAAAAATACACTCAGTCATATCTGTCTATTTACACATAGTACATACCAAATTTGATTGAAATCCAATTGATAGTGTAGAAGTTATATGCATTTAAAAATTGGACCTATCAGCAGGCTTAGAATCATTTTGGCAACACTGTCATGTATGGCCTCCTGGAGATTAAACTGAAATATTATTACCTATATATGTGCCAATTTTGGTATAGCTCCCAAGCACACCTTCCAAGATATAGAACATGGAGCTGAAAATTCAATTGCGACTTTTCAGCAGTTGGTAGCACTGACATCATTTTCAAATTCGGCGTTGAGATATTCAGATAGAGATCTTTACTCATACCAAATTTGGGTTCGATTGCTACAGCCGTTTAGGAGTTGATAGGGGGGACACACACACCCAGACATACAGACAGACAGAAGAACAGACAGACAGACAGACACACATTTTCCCGTATCGATCTCATAAGTGTACTTTTTCCTCATTTTTACAACATGCGAAAAGTAGGCTAAAAATGCGCACAGCCGCTATCTTGAGGTTATGTGAACAATTGAACTAAATTAGAAGCCATTGCATTACAATGTGTATAAACATTTACTGTACCATATTTCACTGCGCTCAGATGGTTACATCGCGAGAAAATTCTATTTAAAAGTTTCAACTTTGCTTGGCCGCCAAGTTCGTTTTGTAGTTAACAGGTTTATGAAAGTCCCATAAGTGAACTTCTAGTAGCGGCCTTTATCACCGTACAAAATGTCAGGGTGATATCGGTAATAGTTTCGGAGATATGGAATGCCAGTGAAATATTTCGCACCGCCGCCATGTGGGATCGGTTAAACGTAATAAAATTTGAAGGGCACAGCCGGGATGGCCAAAATGGTACTATGACCTTACAGAGTAGCATTAAAATCGCTCCAGCCGTTTAGAAGTTATTAGGGGGACTCCCACGTCCACACACACATGCGCACAAGCACACATGGACAAAAGGTGATCTCGTAAGCCTATTTTTTTCTTTCAAAATAATGAAAATAGGCTAATAAGATTAAGGGAAATAAAGGACAGAAGGGAAAGAAATGCCATAAATCCTCAAAAAATGAGAATTAAGGGACGTGGAAGGAAAGAGACCCTGGAAAGGCAGGTAGGAAACGTAAAGAGGAGAGGAATCGCCCCAAAGGCAATGGAACAAGGAGAAAACATGGACCCAGCTCAGGCAGCCCTCAGGATCACTAGGTCCCGAACTGACCAGACATGAGCCCTTGAGGGTCTAGCACAATCGAGGGTGCACCATAAGAGGTGGGGCTACACACACCCTGCTTCCTAGAGGCCCCTGAGCAAAAGGCAGGAGATACAATGAAAATAAAACAAGAGATCTGACCCCTCGAAGAATGAGGGATCAGGAAAGATGAGACAAGGGCCCATTAAGGAGGGAAAGTGGAAGACTCCCTAGACCTCGGATACCCTAATACCGTCGGGGACGGAAAAGAACAAGAATTGACCAAGGGAGGTCGAGAGGAAATACAATAGAGAGGAGCCCGGCACAATTAAGTGGAAGTAATGCCAGACTCAGCTGGGGTCCAAAAAAAGATAGTGGCGGCATATTAATAAGTATAAAAAGTACAATACATTCGAAGAGAATGCCAATGTTAGAATACGATACCGAATCATTATGAATTAATAGGAAATGGCAGGGGAGCGTGGGGCGGAACGGAAAACTAAGATTGTTACTGCACTCTTACAGACGTTTCAGGAAATATTCGCCTGCATGCCAGCTAACAGTTAGCAACAGTGGTAACAATCTTCGTGTCTTTAGTCATGGTGAAATTACGGGGCGCCTCGTGTGTTGTAAAATGTCTAACTTCAAGAATTCTTTCTCCTCAAGATAAACATTCAAATTCTGTAGAAATTTGTTTATTCATACTTCCTCTCCAAATTACTTGTATTTACTAGAGCCGTCCATCAATGTTATTGTCTAATTAGAATATCATTCTTGTCGATGGATTGTTGGACATAACCTTGCATTGCGAGGCAGAATGCTCCATTGTCGATGGATTGTTGGACATTGCGAGGCAGAATGCTCCATTGTCGATGGATTGTTGGACATAACCTTGCATTGCGAGGCAGAATGCTCCATTGTCGATGGATTGTTGGACATAACCTTGCATTGCGAGGCAGAATGCTCCATTGTCGATGGATTGTTGGACATAACCTTGCATTGCGAGGCAGAATGCTCCATTATGCGTCTTCAGTTGTGTCATTTCACATGTTTGCCTAATTGGTGCCATTAGACACCTTCAAATACAATATTTGTGTTTCATTTTTATTTTAGATGGGCATAAATTACTCAGGATAAACATACTGTACCGCCAAAAATGGTCATCGGAAGGAGAGCCATAAACGGCCGATAGGAAAGTGAAAGAGGAGAAGGTTCACCCCACAGGTAATGGATAAAAGGGGGAAAACTGGACCCAGCTCAGGAATCCCTCGGGGTCGCCAACTCCTGAACTCACCAGCCGTGAGCCCCTGAGGGTGCAGCAATATCTAGGGTGCACCAAAAGTGGTGGGGCTACTTACACCCTGCCTCCTTAAGGGCCTTGAGCACAAGGCAGGAGGTAAAAGGAAAAGAAAAAGAAGGCTGACCCCTCGCAAAAGGAGGGTATCAGAAAAGATGAGACAAGGGCCAATTAAGGTGGGAAAGGAAGAGACTGCCTAGACCTCGGATACCCTAATACCGTCGGGGCCGGAAGAGAACAAGAGTTGACCAAGTGAGGTCGACAAGAGATGATGATGATGATGATGATGATGATGATGATAATTGTTGTTTTAAGGGGCCTAACATCTAGGTTATCGGCCCCTGATGGTTTGGGTGATCGTGAAGATGATAATGAAAAGCGAACTTAAAACTAAAACAAGTAGTTCCGTGAAGAAGTATACAGCCTATTTTCATATATCCTACTTATGTTAATTGCCACTATCAACATACACAAATTCAGTTTGATTGCTGTAATAGATTCGTAGATATTGAGAACCGACTAAATATTTCGGATGGTCGCCATGTTGGATTTTATATATGTAGGTCCTAGATTATGTACTGTTACATGCAGATTATTGAGTACGTGTAGTATTAAAACTTTAATCCCATAATTAGGGCACAAGAAGTAACAAGGAGATTTTAAAATTTCGCACAGCTGCCATCTTGATGTTATGGAAACAATTGAAATAAATTAGATGCCAGTGGATTACCATTCGTATCAGGATTTACTGTACCAAGTTTCACTGCACTCGTATGGTTAAATTGCGAGAAACATCCAAGTGAATATTTATAATTCGCGTCGCCGCCATGTTGGATTTGTTATCACCAGGTTATTTAAAGTCCTATAGGTGAACTTAAATTCATAGCCCCTATGAACATCAAAAATTCAGTTTGATTGCTATAATTGATTCGTAGATATTCCGAGCCGTCTAAATATATCGGATGGTCGCCATGTTGGATTGTTAAATGTATAGGCCATAGAGGCATGTACCATTAAAGGAAAATTATTGCGTAGGTTCATTATTCAAACTTTCACTTCGATCGCATGACTACATCACAAGAAATAAAAACTTAATTTTAAAATTCGCATAGCCGCCATCTTCAGGTTATTTAAACAATTGAACTAAATTAGATACCAGTGCATTACAATGTGTATAAATATTTACTGTACCAGATTTCAGTGCGTTTGGAACATTAAATCGCGAAAAAGGTCTATTTAAAATTTTAAAATTCGCTTGGCCGCCATGTTCGTTTTGTAGTTAACCGGTTTTTGAAAGTCTTATAGATGAACTTCCAGTAGTGCCCTTTATCTCCGTACAAAATTTCAGGGAGATACCGCTAATAGTTACAGAGATATAGAATGCCAGTGAAATATTTCGCACATCCGCCATCTTGAGGTTATGTAAACAATTGAACGAAGTTAGATGTCGGTGCATTACAATGTATATAAATATATACTGTACCAAGTTTCATTGCGTTTGGTTGGTTAAATCGCGAGAAACGTCTATTTAAAAGTCGCAAATTCGCTTGGCCGCCATGTTGGTTTTGTAGTTAACAGGTTTTCATAGGTCACATAAGTGAACTTATAGGAGTTCCCTTTATCAGCATACAAAATGTCAGGGTAATATCGGTAATAGTTTCGGAGATATTGAATGCTGGTGAAATATTTCGCACAGCCGCCATGTTGGATTGGTGAGTCGTAACAAAATTTGAAGGGCACGGTCGGGGTCGCCGGGAATAGTGCTATAAACTTCCCGAGTTTCATTGAAATTGCTCCAGCCGTTTAGATTTTATTAGGAGGGGACACACACACGAATCACACACACACACACACGCACGCACACACACACGGACAAAAGGTGATCTCATAAGCCTATTTTTTCAAAATTGAAAATAGGCTAAAAACTAACTACCATCCTACATACTAGAAATGGAAAACTAAAGGAGAATAAGGCAAATAAAAGGACAGAAGGAAAAGAAATGCCCTCAACCCTCGGAGAAGGCGGATTGAGGGACTTGGAAGGAAGGAGAGCCATGAAAGGCATATAGGAAAGTGAAAGAGGAGAGGGTCCGCCCCAAAGGTAAGGGACAAAAAGGGAAAACGGACCCAGCTCAGGAATCCCTCGGGGTCGCCAACTCCCGAACTCACCAGCCGTGAGCCCCTGAGGGTGTAGCATTATCTAGGGTGCACCAGAAGTGGTGGGGCTACATACACCCTGCCTCCTTAAGGGCCTAGAGCACAAGGCAGGAGGTAAAAGGAAGAGAAAAAGAAGGCTGACCCCTCGCAGAAGGAGGGAATCAGAAAAGATGAGACAAGGGCCAATTAAGGCGGGAAAGGAAGAGACTCCCTAGGCCTCGGATACCCTAATACCGTCGGGGTCAGAAGAGAACAAGAGTTGACCAAGAGAGGTCGACAGGAAAGAAGACGGAGATGAGCCCGGCACAAGTAAGTGGAAGCACTGCCGGACTCAGCTGGGGCCCCGTGGTCACCAACCCACGTCCCACTAGATGTGAGCCCCTGGGGGAAAATAGGGTTAAGATAACCTAGCAAGGAGAACATTGTCCTTCTGATTTTGGATGCCCATTCCGCTCGCACTAAGAATCTGCATGTTAGCCTATTGATTAGCCTATGTAAACCAAAACGGGGTTGTTCTACTGTGTCTATTCCCTGGTGGCTCACAACCTTTACATGCACTTTATATGGCTTTCATGAGTCCTCTCAGTCTCTACTATGAGCAGGAGAAAATAGTTGAGGATGAAGGCAGGCAGTGTTGTCACCTTCTGGCAAGTAGCGGTATTGTTTGGCTCTGCCTTCGTTTGGTCCGCGACAATGGAATCCACTTTCAATGGATACCGATTTTCAAAAGGCATTTGACAAAGTGGATAATAACGTACTTGTTACTAAACTCTCAATGTATGATTTTTATGTGCCACTATTTCATCTGCTGATTTCGTACCTGAAGAACACAACACAAGTTGTTAAATAAAAAAAGCAACTTTCTAAAACATTTCCCACCAACTCGGGAGTTCCTCAGGGATTTACCTTTGGCCCATTACTATTATTATTATTATTATTATTATTTTTAAATAACATCTCTGATAAAATTAACACTCCAAAATTATATTATTCGCAGGGCTCACGGTTGATAAGTACGGGAGATAGCCACCCCAAGGGATTCCTGAGCTGTGTTCGTTTTCCTCTTTTTTTAACTTCTTTGGGGAGGACCCGCTGCACTTTTCCTGTTCTATCTGCCTTTCGTGGTTTCTCAGTCCGGATTCTTAGAGGGCTGAGGGCATTCCATTTTTTTTGTCCTTTTATCCTTCTACTACCTCAGTGGTTAAGTCAGTAATTAGTTTTAATTTTAGGTTTCACGCCGTAATTTTCATTATCACTATCACTCAAACGATTAGGGACCGATAACCTAGATGTCAGGTCCCTTAAAATAAAATTATGATGATGATAATTGTTGTTTTAAGCGGCCTAACATCTAGGTTATCGGCCCCTAATGATCTGGGTGACAGCGAAAATGATAATGAAAGGGAAACCAGAACGAAAATTAAGTGAGACGGAAAATACTTACAAAAAGGAACTCAGATTGAAACAACTCACAAAATGTTCTTACAGAAGGGAATTTAGAACGAAAAGATTCACAAAAGGTATATATTGAAAAATACCCACAAAATGAAGGCTAGGTTCAAAATACGTACAAAATGCAATGTAGCGTCGAAATACCTACAAAATGCAATTGAAGTTCAAAATACTTACAAAATACAATTGAAATTGAAAATACACGATGCAATTCAGATTGAAATATCCCAGTTCCAATCCAAATTATTCACAAAGTGCAATTGAAATTCAAAATACTTACAAAATGCAATTGAAATTCAAAATTCTCACTAAAAGGTCCGGCTACCTGCATTGAAAGACTTACTAAAAAGCAATTTAGATTGTCAATCTTTACAAAATGCTATTGAAGTTGAAAACAATCGCGAGATGTAATTTAGATCGAAAAAAAAACTTACAAAATGCAACGTAGATTAAAAATACCTTAAAAATCGCTAAAAGGGAATTTAGATACACGGTGAACCAAGTAACAAAAACGGTGCGGGAATCTTAAAGAGAAAGGAAATATAATGAAAAGAGGAGAGGAGAAGAGAGGAGAGGGGAGAGAGGAGAGGGTCCGCCCCAAAGGTAAGGGACAAAAGGGGGAAACCAGACCCAGCTCAGGAATCCCTCTTGGGTCGCCAACTACCGAACTCACCAGCCGTGAGCCCCTGAGGGTGTAGCAATATCGAGGGTGCACCAGAAGCGGTGGGGCTTCATACACCCTACCTCCTGTAGGGCATTGGTCAGAAGGCAGGAGATAACATGAAAAGAAAAAGAAGGCTGACCCCTCGCAGAAGGAGGGTATCAGAAAAGATGAGACAAGGGCCAATTAAGGCAGGAAAGGAAGAGACTCCCTAGGCCTCAGATACCCTAATACCGTCGGGGTCGGAAAAGAAAAAGACATGACCAAGGGAGGTCGACAGGAAAGAATACAGAGAGGAGCCCGGCACAAGTAAGTGGGGGCAATGCCGGACTCGGCTGGGGCCCCGTGGTCGCTAACCCACGTCCCACAAGATGTGAGCCCCTGGGGGGTTAAAATAATTATAATCATCATCACCATCATGTTTCTCCCCTTACAACAACAATCACCATGGCCGACTGAGAGTACACTGAGAGCAGGACCGCAAGCTACACGACCTAAAGCTGGATGAGCGCTAAGTAAACCCTTTCGTGTCTCCGAGCAATTATTGGCCAACAAAGCGATGAATGCCAAGCATTACTCGCGCGCTATCACGTCCGCACAACCCCGTGTTTACTGGCTGTGGGTTGCACCTTCTCGTGCAGTAGCAGGCGGACTCATTATTGTTCTAAGGGGCCTAACATCTAGGTTATCGGTCCCTAATGGTTTGGGTGATCGTGAAAGATGAGATGAGCATGAAAACTATAAGTAATACTAACTGCAGACTTACATACTAGAAGAAGAAATGGTAAGCAAATAAAGAATAAGGCAAATAAAGGACAGGAAGAAAAGAAATGCCCTCGACCCTCGGATAGCACTGATCTTGCAAATAAGAATAATGCTAATTTTCTTGGCACGACATTAAATAAGAATCTATGTTGGTCGAGTCACATTGACGGCCTTGATAAACGATTAAATAGCTTTGAACATGCAGTATCTATCCTGGCAGGAGCTACCGATATAAGGGTCATGATAACAGTGTACCATGCAAATTTCTTGTCTGTTATTAGATATGGGATTATATTCTGGGGTGGGGATTCAGATATGGCAAGAATAGTTATTATGCAGAAAAAGATAGTCAGGGCAATGTGTAATGTAAATCGAGGAGTATATCGTAAAGAACTATTTAAAAAGCTAAACATTATGACTGTACCTTCTTTATGTATATTTGAAATTACTTTATTTGTTTTCAAAAACCCTTTGTTGTTTCAAAACAATCACTTTGCCCATAATTATGAATCAAGACATAAATCAAATTTCAAACTGCCCTGTCAGACTAAAACTGTTTGAGAAAACTCCACATTATGTAGGAATGAAGGTCTTCAACAAAATCGGGAGGAAATTCAGTAACATGTCCATTATGCAGGTGAAGAAATCCGTTCAAAAATGTCTGATTGATAAATGCTATTACAGCGTTGAGGAATTTGTTAATGATTCTGACATATGAAGATGATTTTGTTTTTGTTTTATGTTGATTGTAAAATGTCCAGATGAGGATGTCATTCTGTTTTATGTGATTATTGTAAATATTGTTTTCTTTCCTTACATTCTTATTTATTGTATTATTCAGCCGACGAGCCATCAATGTAATGAAACATATCAGTTTTCTTTGTATATACATGTTATTTTCAATAAAGACATGAAATGAAATGAAATGAAGAATGGGGATTGAGGGACTTGGAAGGAAGGAGAGCCATGAAAGGCAGATAGGAAAGGGAAAGACGAGGAGGCCCGCCTCAAGGTCAGATGAAAAAGGGGACAAAACGGACCCAGCTCAGGAATCCCTCGGAGTCGCCAACTCCCAAACTCACGAACCGTGAGCCCCTGAGGGTGTAGCACTATCCAGGGTGCACCAGAAGTGGTGGCCCTCCTTGAGGGCCTTGTGCAGAAGGCAGGTGATAACATGAAATGAAAAAGAAGTCTGACCCCTCTAAGAATGAGGGCATCAGGAAAAATAAGACAAGGGCCAATTAAGGCGGAAAACTGAAAGACTACCTAGGCCTCGGATACCCTAATACCGTCGGGGTCGGAATAGAACAAGAGTTGACCAAGGGAGGTCGACAGGAAAGAAGACGGAGAGGAGCCCGGCACAAGTAAGTGGAAGCAATTTCGGACTCAGCTGGGGTCCCGTGGTCGCCAACCCACGTTCCACTTGATGTGAGCCCCGGGGGGAAAATGATGAATAAAAAAATAAAAAATAGCCCACTGCTAGGGATGAAAACGAAAATGGTTCACAGATAGTGAGCCCCAACAATTATGCCTTAATTGGATAAAAGGTGTAAAACAGAGATGATAAAAAACAATACACAAATAAGGAATGTTGAAGAATTAAAGTAGATATGATCACAATAAAAACATAAAACAGTCTAAACCTAATGATAGGGGAGGAGGGGGAGGGGAGGTTTGGGACTTAATGTATTTAAAAAAATTGATTGGCAATATGGAGTCAAGACATCATTATCATATTTGTGTTTCATTTGTTTAAGGCTGCCATGCTGGAATTGCTTCAGTGTGATTCAATTTACAAGCTAGAGGTAAGTGGAAGCAATTTCGGACTCAGCTGGGGCCCCGTGGTCGCCAACCCACGTCCCACTAGATGTGATCCCCTGGAGGGGCGGGGGGGGGGGGGGGAGGGACTTGGAAGGCAGATAGGAAAGGTGATGATGATGATGATAATTGTTGTTTTAAGGGGCCTAACATCTAGGTTATCGGCCCCTGATGGTTTGGGTGATTGTGAAGATGAAAATGAAAAGCGAACTTAAAAACTAAAACTAACTACTAACCTACATACTAGAAGAAGAAATGGAAAACTAAAGGAGAATAAAGCAAATAATGGACAGGAGGAAAAGAAATGCCCTCAACCCTCGAAGAAGGCGGATTGAGGGACTTGGAAGGAAGGAGAGCCATGAAAGGCAGATAGGAAAGTGAAAGAGGAGAGGGTCCGCCCCAAAGGTAAGGGACAAAAGGGGAAAACGGACCCAGCTCAGGATCCCTCGGGGACGCCAACTCCCGAAGTCACCAGCCGTGAGCCCCTGAGGGTGTAGCATTATCTAGGGTGCACCAAAAGTGGTGGGGCTACATACACCCGGCCTCCTTGAGGGCCTTATGCAGTAGGCAGGAGATAGCATGAAAAGAAAAAGAAGGCTGACCCCTCGCAGAAGGCGGGAATCAGAAAAGATGAGACAAGGGCCAATTAAGGCGGGAAAGGAAGAGACTCCCTAGGCCTCGGATACCCTAATACCATCGGGGTCGGAAGAGAACAAGAGTTGACCAAGTGAGGTCGACAGGAAAGAAGACGGAGAGGAGCCCGGCACAAGTAAGTGGAAGCAATGCCGGACTCAGCTGGGGCCCCGTGGTCGCCAACCCACGCCCACTAGAAGTGAGCCCCTGGGGGAAGATAGGAAAGGGAAAGAGGAGAGGGCCCGCCCCAAAGTCAGTGGAAAAAGGGGAAAAAACGGACCCAGCTCAGGAATCCCTCTGGGTCGCCAACTCCCAAACTCACCAGCCGTGAGCCCTTGAGGGTGTAGCACTATCCAGGGTGCACCAGAGTGGTGGGGCTACATACAGCCAGCCTCCTTGAGGGCCTTGCCTTGAAGATTTGTATGTTGGACCAGATATTACTGACAATAGTAGTTATATAGAAGATGATGAACTAATTGAAGAAGATGATAAAGGTCCAACTATAACTATAGCAGAGTTTTATGCAGCACTCACTAAACTGAAAGGAAATAAAGCAACTGGTGTAGATAATATTCCTGCACAGATCTCAAAACATTGTGATGTAAGCATTAAAGAATGCCTTTTTCAAATCATTACTAAATACTATGAAGACGGAATTGTACCTCCTGATTTCATTAAAGTCAAACAACCATACTACCGAAGAAAGGAAATCCTTGTGAATGTTCTAATTATAGAACGTTAGCAATTCTTTCACATGCATCAAAGATTTTATTGACCATCATCAAAGATAGACTAAGGAAGAAAATTGAACAACATCTGGATAGTGATCAGTATGGATTTAGAACAAGGAAAGGGACTAGGGAGGCTATCCTAGCATTACGTCAGATTTTAGAAAGAAGACTGGAAGTTAATCGAAAAACCTATATAGTATTCATCGATATGGAAAGGGCATTTGATAATGTCAATTGGAAAACCTTATTTCTTACATTGGCCAAAGTCGGGATTGACTGGAAAGACAGACGCCTTATTCGGTACTTATATAAAAATCAAACTACCGAAATAACAGTTAATGGCAAAAAAAGAGAAGCAAAAATGATGATGATGATGATAATTGTTGTTTTAAGGGGCCTAACATCTAGGTTATCGGCCCCTACAGAAGCAAAAATAAGAAGAGGTGTAAGGCAGAGTTGTCCTCTATCACCATATCTTTTGAATATCTATATATTGTAGAAGCTGTTGTAAATGCATTCAAAGAGAAAACAAAAGGATTAAAATTTAATGGAGTAAAGGTTCATAGCATTCGCTTTGCAGATGATGTTGCACTTTTAGCAAACTCTGCATGTGAAATGAATAGAATGTTAAAAGGTTTTCAGAAATCCTTAGGAAAATTTGGGCTAAGAGTTAATTCAAGGAAGACAAAATTAATGGTGGTTGATAAAAAGGAACAACCAATTTTAGTTAATATAATGTTAAATGATAGTGGCATTGAACAAGTAACGGAATTTTGCTATTTGGGAAGTGTGATTAATTATGACAACAGATGCATCTCAGAAATTGGTTGGTTGGTTGGTTCCTCAGTTTAGGGGCTGCGACAACGCGGTCATGTAGCCCCGTGTACTTTGGGTGTGTGTAGAATCTCTCTGATAACCGATTGTAATTGTTATGACTGTATTAGTGTGTGTTATCTGTTTTTTAATTCAAGTAAGGACTGCAGACTTTGAATTTTTCAAATAGTTCCTACTTTTGCCGCCAAACGCCACCGTCAACGACTAATAGCTACCAGACCCACCGCAGTCGGCTCTTGGCAACGAACGTTGTTTACATTCTTAACCTATATAATTTAGCTTCACACAGGTGTAATTAGTGGAAGGTTCTTTAACATGCCATAAATCTATGACATGAGACCGCCGGCTTTACTTCCCCTCCGAAGGAAGGCATACTGAGGGAATTTTAACGCTCTTAAAAGATCCGACGACTTCGGCCGGGTTTGAACCCGCGATCTTGGGCATAGAAGCTCAGCATGCTACCAACTACGCCACCGAAGCCACCAATCTCAGAAATTAAGAAAAGAATAGTGATGGCGAAGAAAGCCTTTCTAAATAAGAACAATTTGCTGCTCAATGAGCACCTCAACTTGAAGAAAAGGAAGTCATTTTTCAAGACCTTTGTTTGGAGTGTGTTGACCTATGGTTGTGAAACATGGACACTTGGGAAAAGAGAAGAATCAAAACTTGAGGCAGCTGAAATGTGGTTTTGGAGACGAATGACCCGAACAAGTTAGATGGAAAGAAAGACAAATGAGCTTGTTCTGAACCAAATTCAGGAGAATCGATGCCTGTTGAACACCATCACGGAAAGGAAAGCAAAACTCACGGGACACATACTCAGACATGTCACTCTACTCCAGGTAATTTTGGAAGGAAAAAGTTTGGGGAAAAACCAAGAGGACGACCAAGACAATCCTATCTCAAGGAGATGGAATGTGACTCGTATGCCAATATGAAGAGAACTGCTGAAGACCGTAAGAAATGGTTGCAACGACAAGGCTTTTAGCCTTTAGAAGCTGATGATATATATATATATTTATTTAAAACTCGACGGTTATTTGTTAAAGCTATACGGTTCAATTAGATTTAAACTTCTATCATGAATCCTACAGATGGACGTCACATTGTTGAGAGCAACATCTCGATCAGCTGACTGTGGTGAACTGTGGTAGTTTGGAACACTGAAATACTACACGGTGTAGTCTTGGATAATAAATACGCTGAGGTAATATTTGTCATCTTATGAAACGTATGGACAGTGTGTTTGGTTGAGGAAATTTTGAGATTCTTCTAGGATACATTGCATCTCTAAATTAGTCTATTCTTCGTAGAATTTCAAAGCCCTGGGTTATTTTTGCGAAGATTTCCATGATTCATGGGAAATTGAATTTAAATGGAAACAGTTCAATGATTATAATGTTTTCCATTGTAGCAAATGTAATGCATAGTTGTTAAAAAGCAACGCTTACTAAATCAATAGTCTTCCTTATTTCCATTTGCCCTTGTGGTGTTGTTCACTTTCATCAAATACTGAAGTGGAAGGTAACGCTGAATGGGGGCACATCGTACGATAACATTTTCTAAAGTAATGAAATTAGCCAAAATACATTTTCTAATGATGAAAAATAAATTGGGAAATAATGTAGTAATATATTGAATTTGTTGGGAGCCCTAGGGCGTTCAAAAATGACCAGCTATACAAAAACAATTCTGTACAAAAATCAGTAGACCTAATTAAGAGTTGGATTTGTTATTAATTATTTACAAGAGGGGCTCCTCGATGTATGAGTATTACAGAACACGACAGCCACCAAATACGTTACATCCTTAAATTTGCTACCTTCCGGTACGTAAAGAAACATGCGATGCTTTTCCCAATGTCGTATAAATTGTGAAAATATGTGTTTTGTATTCAAAAGCCTGCTCAACGTTCAACGACGACAGCCATGTTTGAATACGTAATACGTTAGGGTGGAATCGTCATATAAGCATATCTATCCTTTGCACTTCGACCTTGTTTCTGTAAATAAAACCCTCATTAAAAAGTATTTCAGAACATATTGTGCTATACCTTCGGAGGAAAGTGGCATAAAATATTATTGGCATTATTATATCCATTGTGGTAAGCATACAAAGGTGGTTTAAATATCTAATGAATTTTATTGAAAAACTGTATTATAGGCTAGTTGAAAGAAACCTTTTTGGTGTAGTTTATAATAGGGATGTATAGAACTAGCAGCGATAGAGCGCACTGCTGTTGTACTGGGTAAGCGCAAGGCGCTCTTCATTTGTCTCCTGTGTTCTCATGCCGCTAATATCCACGAAGTTAAGTTGTTTAAATTGCTATTTTCGTGACTATGCTGAGCTATTGCAGTGTTCCTCTTTGCAAAAATCAGGGAAGCCCGTTTTCGTTTCACCAATTTTCACAAAATAAAGAAATGAGGAAGAAATGGTTACATGCTATAAGAAGCAAAAATGTCGGTGAAGAAAATCTGACCGAAAATATCAAAGTGTATTCCCATCATTTTCAACCCGATGATTTCACGAAAACTGTGCTGGGTAAGTGTGATTTACAAAGGTAAATAATTCCTATTTTGTACCTATGAGCTGGGTAGACAGTTCGATAACAACCACTGAATGTATGCGTTTGTATTTGAAGGTGAGAGAGCAAGATTAAAACCGGGCCCTGTTCCATCGCTTTTTTAGGGGCAGATGACCTCGTAGTTCCGCCCCTTAAATCAACACTAACTAACTAACCATCGCTTTTTCCGTGGACCACGAACACAACAAAAATAAGGAAGAGGCCATACACAAGGAAATTGCTGGATTACCACGATAAGCCTTCAATATCGGAATCTGCAGAAATTATCTCCATTGAAGTACGATACGGGAAGAAATCGTCAATACACAGAAAGAAGTGAATGTAACATTTTTGTGACTCTCATTATCAAAGGAATCAATACTCGGGCAAATACTTCAAGAATAAATGTCACAACATTAACAGTCACTAACGTATTATGGTTGGTTTCTTGAAATCAGAATTAATCGTCAACTTCCATCTGTCCGACGGAGAATGTGATACCGTAAAGTAGGGTTACTTTGTGACAGTTTTGAGGGTTTTATTTAAATTAAAGCTTACCTATTTGTCATTGCACTCTTTCGATGACACGCAATCGAAACTGGAACCTTTCTCTTTAATCAAGGAAAATATGGCTGAATTTTCTCGCATGCAACACGAAATATTTTCAAAATAAAATGTCACAAAGTTACCCCATGGGTCAGGGTAACTTTGTGACACTTCAATTTTTCAAGGAAAACAATGAGATACAGCCTCCATGTCATAAAGTAAGACCTTACTGGACGAATAGATATTGCAGGTACTGAGATAATGTATAAAAATGTTATGATAATATTATTATTATCGAATATTATCAAATTATATCAAAGATTTTATCCAGTCCGGCCTAGGCAAATTATTCTTAAAACAATCGATCCTTCGTCTTCTGCGGTCTGAATATGATTTCACCACACATCGCAAGTCATATGTTATGACGGAGAATACAAATGTGGCCATAGCGAGTGCAAATGCATTTTCTTAATCATCACTAAAAATGTTTGGACCCCCATGCGACATCGGATGTTTTTTTTTAATTTCATCCACAGAGAGTTCCTGTGAATAATGGTATTTTTCTGCAGCACTACGCAGTCAAATATTCTTTTCCCTTATCTGGTCTAAAACTTCCTCCAATGTTTCATCAGTGTAGTTCCTATAATTGCGGGCACCCACTGGGTGGTCATACTTCCGCGGCATCTTCAGCCCTAAAGGGAAATCATTTACCATTGATTTTACAAAGTTATCTGTGAAATATCTTTGGATTCGACTCTATGCATATTTACTGCTTTGATTTATAAATAATACTCTTTGAATTCTGTGGTATGAACTCATTGGGATCACTTTGAAACATTTTTCCGGTGTGTCATATAGTTACCCCAGCAGGCGCCGGTTCCGAAAAAAAAAACCATTTGATTTCACTATTTACAAATTTCGCACGCGCTTCGAATTTACACATAAGAGAGCCAATTTGTAGTAAAACAAGTTATAATTACCAGTAATGCAATATATCGAACCCATAATCCTCTACAACACAAATGTTCACAACAGATAATAAACGCGGGAAATCAAGACTCAGAGAGATTAGAGATAAGGTTAGTACGAAGTATGGAAAGTCGCTAATAGGTGGCAGAATATACTGTGTTTGAGAAATCTTGGGGAAAATTGGCCCCACGACATGATACCAACGTATGAAATTAAAAAATATGTGTTGATGCCTCGCTGTCACAAAGTAATACTGTAGTCACAAAATAACCCCGCTTTACGGTACCGGTAGCGACTGACTTCTACATTCTTTAGACATAAGTTAGTCAGATGAATGGAAACAGTTCGTGGTCATAAAGCAGGAATTCTCAAACTTTTTAAATATTGTACCCCTAAGTCGTTTCCAAGGGGTACGGGAACGATTAGTATTGAGAAATTGACAAAATTACATAAGAACCAAACGATGCGATGAAATTTGAGGTATACAATACAGGTATCAACTTTCTTTGATTATGTTTACCTTAAAACATGAGAGTTTCAACCAAAAAAAAAACATGAATCGAAGTCTATAAGCAAGGGGAGCAAGTGAATATTTAAATCTCTATTTATGATTTGTCTTATGGAGATATATTTATCAATATAGTCCTACAATACTCAAGTATGCTGACTCCTCTTCATAATTTGAATAATAAAACGTGTTAGAATTTTGTTATTACCGCTGTAGCCTACTAATTCTTCCCTCCTGCCACTAGTTTTAGCGCCTCTAGTCCTTAGCTCATTTTACAGCTGTTTAACGCTTAAACGCTGAAAATCGTCCATAATATATTAGAGGATATACCTATAGAATTAATTAATATAGTCTTGGAGTAAAATTAGAGAAGATATAATTTACTTTAGCTTAGAAAACTCGGTCACAATCTATACATCCCTCGCAGCTGACTGGGGGAAACATAGGACGATCGCCTTGCGCTTACCCAGCACTACACGAGCGCTATCTGGCGCGAACTTTCTCAGGCTACATCCCTATTAGCGTGATACCGTATTTAAATGGGAGGTATTGTAGGACTGATAATGTTTTATATGATCTTAGATTACACGATATAGGGATACAACTTAATTTTGTATCAAGAATTTTAATTATTTCGAAAAAGCATGGAAAATTATGAAGATGAAAATAATTAATCAAGAATATAATTACTTTAGTGGAATAAGTTAAGGAAAATGTTATGAGAAATTTTGAAGGTGGGGTTATGTTAGATTAATTTAAAATGGAAAACTTGGGGCCTATAATGTGTTTAAAACGTTTTAAGGAAGTTAGAGCATTTTTTTTGTTTTTTTTGTTTTTAATGTAGTTCAAGATTGTAAGGAACAAAGGGATGTCTTTGTTGATTAATTAACTTATGTTGAAATTGGTGGATAACTTTTGGTGAATATATATTTCCATTTTTTCAAGGATGTTTAAGAATTTTCCTTTTTCTGATAAATGTAAAATAGTTAAGTCTGTGTTAATAGATGTGAAAGAGTGGTTCATATCATTCATGTGTTCACCCATAGACTACTTTAGTGTCTCTTATATTTGACGGTATTGACGAGTTCAAAATAGCATTTGTTAAAAAGTTCTCGCAGTCCGTCCGATATATGAGTGAGATGGCATGTGTTACATTCTAGTTTATAAACTCTTGATTTATTAAAATGAACTCCTTATTTACGTTGTTGAAATTATAATTTAGCTGTAGTATTTCGCGTCTTAAATGCAATTTTACAACTTTTCTTTTTGAATAAATTATTTAAAATATATATTTTATTATTTTATTATTCACCATCAAATGCCACAAAAAACGCTCATTAGCCTATTTTCATCATAATGAATAAATACACTTATGAGATCGGTTTTTGTATGTGTGTGTGTCCCTAATAAAATCTAAACCGCTGTAGCGATTTCAATGATACTCGGTAAGGACATAGTGCAACATCGTCCGACCCCGACGGACATAAATTATTATAACAGCTTAGGCTTTCACGGCCGGCGTTCATAATTAAGTACACGTTTTTCGGGCTTGTAGGCCGTGGTCCAGACAGGATATCTCCCGACGTTTCACCGGAAACTGCGTCCGGCATTGTCAAGCCTCTTCCTCATTCCACTGCTGACCAAGGAAAGGAGCGGAACCCTTGAAAATGCTGGACGCAGTTTCCGGTGAAACGTCGGGAGATATCCTGTCTGGGCCACGGCCTACAAGCCCGAAAAACGTGTACTTAATTATAAATTATTATGTTTAACCAATCAAACATGGCAGCTTTGCGAAATATCGGACCAGCATTCCATATCTCCAAACCATTACTGATATCACCCTGAAATTTTGTATGGTAATAGAGAATTCAAAGGTAAGTTTCGTTAGCGGACACACTTCAACATGTTACATACAAAACCAACATGGCGGCCAAGCGAAGTTAAAATATTTATTTAAATGGCATTTTCTCGCGATTTAATCATCTGAGCGCAGTGGAACTTGATACATTAAATGCTAAAACAATAATGAATCTACTGGTATATAATTTAATTCAATTGTTTTCATTATCCCAAAATAGTGGCTGTGTGAAATTTTAAAATTAGATTTTTATTGTGTCCTAATCAAGCGATCAAAGTGAACGTTTGTATAATGCACCTACGCAACAATCTTCATCTAATGGTACCTAACTCGATGTCCTAACATAAAACAATCCAACATGGAGATCATCTGAAATATTTAGACAGTTCTCAATATCTACGAATCTACTACAGCAATCAAATCCATATTTTGTATGTTGATAGAAGCTATTAACGTACGTTCAGCTATGGGATTTAAAATAATCTGATGAGCACAAAACTAACATGGCGGCGACGCGAAATTTAAATATTTAAATGGATTTTTCTCGCCACTTAATTATCCCGGCGCAGTGAAATTTAGCATGGTAAGTTTTCAGACAAGGTTTAATATAATAACGTCTGGATTAATTCAATTTTTATGAGAAACTAGAAATGGTGGCTGTGTAAAATTTTATAAAATTACGTCTTAATTTCTCGTGTCTAAAACAAGTGATAGAAATGTAGGTTAATATAATGAGCCATAATTAAAATATTCATCTGCTGGCATATAATTCTGCAGCATATAATCAACAATCCAACATGGCGTCCATGCCATATATTTCACCGGTTCTCAATATCTCCGAAACTATTCAAGCAACCGAACTGACAATTTGTATGGTGTGAGAGTACTGTTAAGAAACGAACTATATCTGACTTTCCGAATCTTGAGAAACACAAAAACAACATGGAGGCTAAGTGATTTTCATATAATTAAAATAATGTTTCGGCCTATCTACTTACCCAAGTGCAATGATTCTTGCTACAGAGAATCTTTATTCTAATGATGATGATGATGATAATAATTGCTGCTTTAAGGGGCGCTAATGGTTTGGGTGACAGTGAAACATGGGAATGTAAGGTAAACTATAACTAAAACTAACTACACACTTACAGACTAGAAGAAGATATGGAAAACAAAAGGACAATAAGGCAAATAAAGGACAGGAGGAAAAGAAATGCCCTCAACCCCCGAAGAATGAGGATTGAGGGACTTGGAAAGAAGGAGAGCCATGAAAGGCAGATAAGAAAGTGAAAGAGGAGAGGGTCCGTCCCAGAAACAATGGAAATAGGGGGGAAAACCGGACCCAGCTCAGGAATCCCTCGGTATTGCCAACTCCCGAACTCACCAGCCGTGAGCCCTTGAGGGTGTAGCAATATCTAGGGTGCACCAGAAGTGGTGGGGCTACATACACCCCGCCTCAATAAGGGCCTTGCGCAGAAGGCAGGAGATATGAAGAGAACAGAAGAGGTCTGACCCCTTGAAGAATGAGGGATCAGAAAAAATGAGACAAGGGCCAATTAATGCGGGAAAGTGAATGACTCCCTAGGCCTCGGATACCCTAATACCGTCGGGGTCAGAAAAGAACAAGAGTTGACCAAATGAGGTCGACAGGAAAGATAACCGAGAGGAGCCCGGCACAAGTAAGTGGAAGTAATGTCTAACTCAGCTGGGGCCCCGTGGTCGCCAACCCACGTCCCACTAGTCGCGAGCCCCTGGGGGTCTGTTTTAGGTAATACTTGAAATTAATGTATTGTCATCTGAACGGAAGAATTATATATTTAGATATTTTGATCATTGAAGTAGAGATTTCCGCAAGTATACACAAGAACTGGGTAGTCTGACATCTATTGGCCAATATAGAAAGTAGGTTAAAAAGCGGTTACTTTGTTGTAGACTAGTAAATCATGTGAACTGCTACCTTCCTAAGAATCTAATCACCAACATTTTTCCATTTAGCTGACAACACGACGGCCTGCTTCATTCAATAGTTTTAGGTAAGTAGGTCATCTGTGTGGTACGCAAACACAGATAGGAACTTTGGATTACATTACGTCACAAGTAGACCACGTTGAGAGAATTAATCTTGGCTAAATAAAATGTGATCAAGTGTGTTTTCAACAAATCAAAAGAAAATGTCAATGTCACAATAAAATACTGTAGTCACGGTTATTTTTCGTCTAGAAGGCCATGTTAAGCAATTTTCCATGTGTTGGTACAGTCGATGCGAAAGGCATATCTATCATTTTTCAAAATGTTTCAGCCGTTAATAATAACTTGATTTTAAGTCAAACGTGTTCTCATTAAATACTTTAAATACATCGATGAATTTTTCAGAGAATTACCACATGTTTATTCTGAAACTACACAAGCTAAAATTGAAGAACTGCTGATCTGAGTTCCCTAGCAGCCTCGCCGTGCTGCTAACAGCTACGTTCCTCGCCTACATGGTCTCCTCTCTTCAACTAACAGTATAACAAATAACTTACTTTTCTCAACACAAAGCAAGATGGCGGTTCAAGTTAGAGTGGTGCAATAGTATAAGTTTCCTCAGTTCTTACATCTTCATCAATTGATTTCAAGCCTGTATATTTTTAAAGACAGTCCACAGAGTAAAATCTTGACGTATCGAGCTAAATAAGGTTTGCAATATTGTGCTAAAAAAACATCAAACTTTTTCTTGTTTCCACTGTACAACTCGATATTTTGTGGCATTCAGAAAGCCTTGCGATTGACATATTTGCACGGCATAAATTTTCGGGGTCGTTTTTTAAATACGATGTTACATTTAAAAAAATGTTGCACCACACAAGTTGGCCTACAATATAAATAAAACACCTTCTCGCATTGCCTACGTAGACAGTCTATGTATACATGTGTAAAATACGTAGTTAAAGTACCCCTATAGGGGAAGATGACCTCGTAGTTCCGCCCCTTAAAACAACAATAACTAATTATAATGTATGTTGTACAATACTAACTTATTGACTTATAGTTATATACATTTTATTATAATTACATCTTCACGATCACCCAAACCATTAGAGGCCGATAACCTAGATGTTAGGTCCCTTAAAACAACAATTATCATCATCATCATCATCATTATAATTACATCGTCAATAAGGAACCGGGCTATCACGGTCATTTTTATGTCATTTTAACTAACTAACTAACTAACTAACTGAAGAACAACACATTCGTGTTGACCGACTGAAAAGCACCAAACTTTTGTTTACTAAGGCAACAGTGAAAAATGGCTTCAACCCCCGTAATGTAACTAAAATACCCTTATTTCTTGCATTAGGCCCTTGATATACTCGAAATAAATAGATATAACAAACGCAAGGCATACCGTAAACTCTATTGACGACAAAGTTATTGGATAGACATGGTTTATACATTGGAGATAACGAATTTCTTTTCGATTCATGCCACACGAACAGAATTGGCCTATAAAAACCTCAAGATTAGCACGGCATGAACTGGAAAGAAAATCTCGACGTTCGTTTTTGGTTTGTGATTATCATAGCCCAAGATTCCTCAGTTGTAAGCTATTTTCAGAGGAAGTTCGGAATCATACGTTTTAAATTGTGAGGTTACAAGGGTAGAATGCGGTGTGGGTGTTTGTTGGCTTAATGAGTAGCGTAGCTCGGGGCAGTGTCGGTGAATGAAGAGGGGATCAATAGACATCAGTTGTAAGAGGGAATCCTCCAGGTGTGCGGCCGATGCTGTACGCCAGGACAGGACCAGCGAGGCTGGCGTCTGTATTTCTGCTATCGATTAGGCCGGCCTGGGTCCTAGGCGAGAGGGATTAGGCCCGCGAGTGGGTGGGAGGGTCGCGCGGCGCTGCGGGGGGGGGGTTGAGGGTGCCCCCCAGGAACCCCATTAGGACTAATTATTAGCACACTGCAGCATACATTGACACCGGCCGCACTAATAAACATATTAATGTGGATGTGATCTGAAAGAGACAAAAGTAGATATTTGAGGACATACCTGCACAGAGGTGTCCTTGCGGCCTATCCACAGTGCCTGACTCACACGCACGCACGCACGCACGCACACACAACACGGCTAAACATCCCGGCCAGCGCCTAGCGAGCAGGCAGACTCACTGACTGACGTCCACCCCACTGCGGCTATCCCAACCAGCATCGCGACGGCAGCGCAGCCCTGCGGACGGCAGACGTCCAACAACTACATTATCACATGGTTCCGACTTCATACCCCGTGACACTGACTGATTGATCTATGCTTCCTTCTTGTTGGCGGTTAAGAGCGAAATATCTGCTGCTGCTGATGATCATCATGATACTTGCTGTTTTAAGGGGCCTAACATCTAGGTTATCAGCCCCTAATGGTTTGGGTGATCGTGACACATGATAATGAATTGTAAACTATAACTAACTTATATACTAGAAGAAGAAATGGAAAACAAAAGGAGAATAAGACAAATAAAGGACAGGAGGAAAAGATGATGATGATGATGATGATGATAATTCTTGTTTTAAAGGGCCTAACATCGAGGTTATCGGCCCCTAATGATCTGGGTGATAGCGAAAATGATAATGAAATGGAAACCAGAACAAAATTATCGAAGACGGAAAATACGTACAAAAAGGAATTCACATGGAAACAACTCTCAATATGGTCTTACAAAAGGGAATTTAGAACGAAAAGTTGCACAAAAAGAATAGATTGAAAAAGACCCACAAAACGTAGGCTAGATTCAAAATACGTACAAAATGCAATGTAGCGTCGAAATACTTACAAAATGCAACTGAAAATCAAAATATTTACAAAATGCAATTGAGGTACAAAAAACTTACAAAAGGCAATTGAAATTGAAAATGCTTACAAAAAGTACGGTAGATTCAAAGGACTCATGTGGATTGACAATACTTACAAAATGCAATTTAGATTGAAAATACGTGACAAAATATAATTTAGATTCAAAATATCCACAAAAGGCAATTGAGAATCAAATTATTTGCAAAATTCCGGCCAAACAAAATGCAATTTAGATTAAAAATTCTCGCGAAATGCGGTTTAGGTTGAAAATACAAAACGCACTTGAAATTCAATAATCTCACTAAAATGTCCTGCGCCTACATTGAAAGAATTACTAAAAAACAAATAGATTGTAAATCTTTACAAAACGCAATTGAGGTTGAAAACAATCGCGAGATGTAATTTACATCGAAAAACGATGATGATGATGACGATAATTGTTGTTTTAAGGGGCCTAACATCTAGGTTATCGGCCCCTGATGGTTTGGGTGATCGTGAAGATGAAAATGAAAAGCGAACTTAAAACTAAAACTAACTAATAACCTACATACTAGAAGAAGAAATGGAAAACTAAAGGAGAATAAGGCATATAAAAGGACAGAAGGAAAAGAAATGCCCTCAACCCTCGGAGAAGGCGGATTGAGGGACTTGGAAGGAAGGAGAGCCATGAAAGGCATATAGGAAAGTGAAAGAGGAGAGGGTCCGCCCCAAAGGTAAGGGACAAAAGGGGAAAACGGACCCAGCTCAGGAATCCCTCGGGGTCGCCAACTCCCGAACTCACCAGCCGTGAGCCCCTGAGGGTGTAGCATTATCTAGGGTGCACCAGAAGTGGTGGGGCTACATACACCCTGCCTCCTTAAGGGCCTAGGGCACAAGGCAGGAGGTAAAAGGAAGAGAAAAAGAAGGCTGACCCCTCACAGAAGGAGGGTATCAGGAAAGATGAGACAAGGGCCAATTAAGGCGGGAAAGTGAAAGACTCCCTAGGCCTCGGATACCCTAATACCGTCGGGGTCGGAAGAGAACAAGAGTTGACCAAGTGAGGTCGACAGGAAAGGAGACGGAGAGGAGCCCGGCACAAGTAAGTGGAAGCAATGCCGTACTCAGCTGGGGCCCCGTGGTCGCCAACCCACGTCCCACTAGATGTGAGCCCCTGGGCGGTTACAAATTGCAATTGAGATTCAAAATACTTACAAAATGCAATTGAATTTAAAATACACAATGCAATTGAAAATCACAATTTTTTCGAAATGCTTACAAAATGCAATTGAGAATCAAAATAGGCCTACTTACATAATGCCCATCATATAAAATTTAGATTGAAAATACTTGCAAAATGTGGCTGAGGTTGAAAATACAGAATGCAATTGAAATTCAAAATACTCACAAAAATGCTTCCACCTACATTGAAAGACCTACAAAAAGCAATTTAGATTGTCAATACTTACAAAATGCAATTTTAGATTGAAAATACTCGCAAAGTGTAAACATTCGCTAAGGGGAATTTAAATACACGGGGGGGGGGATTCACAAAAACAGTGCGGGAATATTAAAGTGAAGAGGGAATAGAATGAAATCCATAGACATTAACCATTATGGAGAATGATATTATATTATCCGTGTTGACTGATATTAATCTCAAGTTATAATGGCCGCCTTGTCAAACACTTAAAAAACGTTTAATACAGTATTTAAATTAATACGTACAAGTTTCGGTATACAATGATACCATCGTCAGCGTAAATTGAAATAATAAAAGAATCGTAAGGTTGTAACTGTACATTCCGTTGTTCGGGGAGGGGGTGGGGGGGGGGGGGTGGTAATTATACCATAAGGGAGTTTTAATATTAATATTTAATATCTTCACTTCACATGCATATCACCAAATTCATTAAAATCTCAACAGATACTAACTTCCTCTCACCATGCACCACAATAATCATCTCACTCCATCCCCTCCATATCAACATCTCAATAATCTAATCGATGAATTGCACAGATACTCGCATAAAATCTTCCAGTATGGACTCCTAACAAGAATAGTCATAGAGTAAGAGTTTAGTGCTTTTCAGTCGGTCAACACGAATGAGATGGGTTATGCCCTAATCCTGAAATAAATTACATGAGATTAATAAAACACTAGGATGACCAGTTTCGATCGTCAAGCGATCATCATCAGATCCAATACACTTAGGCTATAAAATCTATGTTTGAAATACAGGTGAAAATATTTACAATATGTACAATTATTTAGTTGCAGTATTGGTACTGCAACTGTCAGTGTATGCTAAATGCAGTATATATGTTAGGTGAAATGCTAAATGGTGATGGCTATCCGGAGATTGTACTTTAGAGAGATTATATGGTTGTAAACTATGGTTAAACTATAAAATTTTAGGCTAACTACTTATCTGATTGTCTTCCGTACGACAGCTATTCGCAGTTTCCGTGCTCCCTTTAACTCGCTGTGCGGTCGACTGCGGTGGTTATCTTAACGACTGGTTTTCCCCTGCCTTCCCCCCCTGTCCCTACGTGCTGTGGGGAGTGATCGCGATGTGTTTATGTGAGGTGTTGCCAACCTAGATAAGATGTATGTTATTGAATGAGGTGGATCTACAACTATTAAAGACCGTGGATTAGTCCTCGCTACGCGTGGAGCATAACCCATTCGAACTAAGCGTTGACGGTCTTATGAGGACGTCCCGGCACCTTTAATACTGCCTCTAATATGGGCCTTGGTTTATTGCAGAAGAAAAGTACATCGTACACCTGATCCAGATAACATTTACCTATTAAAAACCCCCTAATTTCCCCCCTTTTTTATCTAGCTTGGCTGTGTCGCTAAATTGTGTTTTGTTTCCGACAGGGTGTGTTTTTTAGTAGCGTGAAGAGGGGTGAGCTCTCCATGAACGTGTGTTCATTTAGATTGTTGGGATTGTTTCGTTTGGCTAGGTGTATCTCGATTGCTTCCTTTATGTCAAGAGCTCTGCCTTTCGATTCGTGATGGATTATTTTAAGGTCCGACTCTATGTTGGTAAAGCTATGCCCTGCGTCACACATATGTTCGCACACGGCTGAATGTGTTCCGTATCTTATCGCATTTCTATGTTCATTATAACGTGTGTCTACTCGCCTTCCACTCTGCCCGATGTAATTAGCTTGACAATCGGTGTCTTGGCACGTTATAGAATATACCCCTGACCTTGAATATGGGTCACGTTTATTTAGATTACTATTTAGGAGGTGCCTAGCGGTTGTGTTTTTCGTCGTGAAAGCTATCTTTATGCCTTGCTTTTTGAATAGGTTAGTGATTTTATATGTATTCGCATTCACATAGTTGAAACGCGCAAATTTTTTCTCATTACTGTCCGGTTTGGGAATCGTTTTATCTTTATTTTTATGTTTGGCTATAATTTGATTTATTTTGCTTGGCGAGAAGTTGTTTTGCTTTGCTATTTGCATAATAGTTCTTATTTCCTTATTATAGTTGTCTTTTGACATGGGTATGTTTAAAGCCCTGTGCACCATTGAATTGAAACCCGCTAGTTTGTGCGTACTGGGGTGATTAGACTGATTGTCGATTGCATGCGAGGTTTGTGTTGCTTTCCGGAATATGGAATATGAAAGGTCGTTGTCTTTCCGTTCAATAGTTATATCGAGATAATTTATTTTCCGGTCTATTTCGGATTCCTTAGTGAATTTGATAGAATGGTGAAGGCTATTAATGGATTGGAGAATTGTTTCTTCGCTTGTTAGTTCAGTATCGTAGATGCAAATTACATCATCTACGTATCTTTTCCATATTACTATTCCCTTTGTTGAAGTCTTTTCTAAGAACGCATTTTCTAGTGCATTGATGAAGATGTCAGCGATTAACCCACTTAGTGGCGATCCCATTGCTAGGCCTTCTCTCTGTGTGTATATTTTATTGTCGAATTGAAACACGTTTTGGGTGAGAACGACCCTCAGTAATCTCACAATCTCTTCAATTTCTTTTACCGAATTGTTGGATTTTAAGTTGTTTTCGATAGTGTTGATTGCTTCAATAATCGGAATATTGGTGTACATGTTAGTTACGTCGAAGGATACTAGCCTGAAGCTAGGTTTCATTTGTAGGGTGTTCAATGCTGTTACTAGTTCTGTTGTGTTCTTTACAGAGTTGTTTTTGTCGTTGGAAAGACGGCATTTTAAGATTTTTAGTAACTCTTTGCTGATTTTGTAATTAGGGGCATTCCTACAATTGACTATTGGTCTCATTGGGCATTCCTTTTTGTGTATTTTTGGTTGTCCCCTCAATGACGGTATTTTCGGGTTCATGTTTATTAGTTTTGATTTTTCAGCTTTGGTCAGTATGTATTCTGTTTCTTTTAGCGCACTTTTTATTTGTTTTTGGAATTTGTTGGTGGGGTCTTTTGTTAATTCCTTGATTTCGTTGTTGTTTAGGAATTCGACTGTTTTTTCAATGTATTCTGTTTTGTTCAAAATTACTGTAGTGTTTCCCTTATCTGCTTTTGTGATGATTAAGTCATGTTCTTTTATTTTTTGTTTCAACGACTTTATTTCTTTGATTTGTTTGTTGTTTTGAATGTTATTGCTATCGCCCTCTCGTTTGAGGATTTTTTTGGCTTCGTTGGTGGCGAGATTTTTGGTTAATTCCCTGTCTTCTGCTGGGAGCTTGTGACTGGCTATCTCAATATCTGTGATTAACTGTTTTATATTGTGGTTCGTGTGTGCGTCTGTGCAGTTGTATTTCAAACCTTTGTCTAACATATTCATTTCACCTTGAGAAAAGGTTACGTTCGTTCTGTTGTTTACTCTGCTGTGGAAATTGAATTCATTGTTATTCGTGTGTTGTTCGTTAGATTGATGGTTCTGTGTTTCTCCTAGTTTTCTTAATTTATTTTCTAGCGTTTCATGCTTCCTCGTTGCTCTGATTTTGATGGTGTCATGTAGGTGTTCGGTGAAGCTGTCCCATTGGGCTGCGTGCCAGAAATTACTTAGTTGCAATTGAATGTCGTATAATTGTTGGTTAATTTTTTGCTTTCTTATGTATGCAAATCTTAATTCGTTTTTTATCCAAAGCGCTTTGGCTTGTTTAGTTGAAATGATCGAGGCTGGTGTGTTCGGTACGGTTTTAATTGGTACGTATTTAGGGGTGAGGTTTAGTTCTATACATTTTTTGTTGAACCAAATTGACTTGTCTAAATTCATGAGTTTAAGCCTGAGTGATTTGAATTTCTTGGCTTCACAATATTCGTGTTGACCGACTGAAAAGCACTAAACTCTTGTTTACTAAGGCAACACTGAAAATATGGCTTCAAACACCACAATAGTCATAGAGTACTAATAAAAACCAAAGATATATACAAAACAAAGGAACAACGTAAATAGGAATAAAAATACAGATGTGTCACTCAATTTAGCATGGCCCTCTTCTCATTTACTGGTTCACCATTGCCAGGAATCTCTAAGCTTTGCGCTGAGGCCTGCAATAGCTCACCAGCAAAGAGTAGCCATGATCAAAACCAAAAGTCATAGAGATTGTACTGTGACAAGGTGAGTATAAATGACCATTTTGTTGAAACAGTTGTAATTTTTGAATTATATGCCAAAACATTGATTGGAATTTGATGATTAATTTGGTGTATGATTTATTAAATTTGGTTGATTAGAAATATTTTTAATTTAATTAAATTAAATTAGTTGCACAGGGTATTTTCAGGATTTCATATATCATTTTTCAGTAAACACTTCATATCTCAAGAACCATAAGGTCTTGAAGCATGTGGTTTGATTGAAATTCTAGCGGAAGCCTTGCTGCATACGTTGGTGGGACTAGCTTAACAGTTGTGTTTATTGTTTACGTTGTGCGTGCGATATTCTTGGTATAACGTGAATATTTTTTTTCATTCTTTGTGTTATTTATCTTGAGTACATCTGATCATGACAGGAGCAAAAGGAGTGCTCAAGAAAGTAAATAACAAAGGAAGCCAGTACTACAGAACTTATCCAGGTGTAAACGAGGTTATGAGTAAGGTTAGGAATAAAAGTTCACTTAGTACGCTCTACACATTGCTACACCTTCAAGTTCCTCCTCGAAAAAGAAATATTCTTCCGGCGAGTGGAGTAAATACAAATAAAACAAATTATACGAGCCTTACAATAGTCGCATATGATGTGTAGCATGTGACATGTTATCCTACTATGTGTGTCCCGGGAGATCCCTTGTTAACAGTGAACTCTGTTGGTCATTGAAATAACTACTTGTAAAACCCCAGTGCCAAATCCTGGCCGTAATAAATCATAATTGTTATTTGCTAAGACGTTTGTGCATTTTGCAATGGAAAATTAAAAGTGTATATTGTAATATTATTGGCAACTCAAACTAACACTTGGGGCGCTGCGGTCGGTCTGGATAAGTAGGGTAAAAATACTCAATAACACGCGTTTGATATGGAACACTTTTTATTTTTCGGTTATAATCAGTAAATGTGGTCCCTAAAATAATGACAGTGTTATTTTGATTGTATATATGTATAACTGTGCGATACACGTGATCTAATTTGTGTGTTCCACTGGATTTTATGTGTCAATTGCATATTATCAAGCATCGGTTGTCTGCTGGTATCTGTTTTTGAGCAGTTCGAGTCATGGCGCTGTTACTTTAAAAGTTATATTTGAGTTTGCTCACTGTACCATAGACTGTAGAAATTATTTGCTGCTTGGTAGGGCGAAGGGATGAGTTTAACTTGTATTAAAGCTCGGGGGACACAGGAATTGCTTGATTTAGATGGTTAGCTGGTGGGTTTGGTGTAGAATATCGGACTGGTAGCACGTTCTCGCAGAGTAGATATTTACCCTGCGAAGTCAAATTTGGCCTATATGACTCGTAGTGGAATGGCTCGGATATCGCAGAGCGAGGTGATGGCGGTTGGTAGGGTAATTAGAAATGAACTAGGGAGGGGGAAGGATACCTGACTGATGAAGCTTGGCTGTAGTCGGCTGGTGTAGGCCTAGCTGTCTTGGTACGGCTTGGCTCGGCGTAAACAGTGAACAACCCGTCCTGTCGTCAGTGAGTGTAGTGGTGAGTGGTCCAACCCGCTCCTGTTGCCCGTATTTATTTGGTATCGTCACCTTTTGGCTATTGCTATTTACATCTTTTGGAAAGTGATGAAAACTTATATCCGCAGCCCTCTTTTATGCATCGACTTACAGCCGTAAACTGAGCAATATACGTTGCTTTTACTCATTTTACACTCCATCAACGAGTAAAACTTATTACTTATGTATAAAGACACGAAGAAATTACCTCGATCTGCTTACGAATACAAGAAACCATATACAAACAGTCACCACGTGACAAATGTACCCTACTTGGTAAGTTTCTAATTTTTACCGCTAGATGTCATATCAGATAGCTGGAGTTGCCAATAGTGCAGAAGTGGCTTTAAAAAGCCGAGCCGTCTCGGTTGCAGACAAGATGACAGCTGATCTCTCGTTCTGAAATATATTTCACTAATTTGAGTATGTTGCATGCAATGGTAGCCTACAGATATAACAAGTAGTTCCGTGAAGAACTAAACAGCCTATTTTCATATATCCTGCTCATGTTAATTGCCTCTATCAACATACAAAATTTCAGTTTAATTGCTGTAACAGATTCGTAGATATTGAGAACCGTCTAAATATTTCAGATGGTCGCCAGGTTGGATTTTTATTTTTGTACTATTACATTAAGATTATTGTGGTCGTGTGGTATTCAAACTTCAATCGCATGATTAGAACACAAGAAGTAAAAACGAGATTTTAAAATTACGCACAGCAGCCATCTTGTGATTATGCAAACAATTGAAATAAATTAGATGCCAGTGGATCAACATTTGTATAAGCATTTAACGTGAAACGTTTCACGGCACTCGGATAGTTAATTCGCGAGAAACGTCCATTTAATTATTTATACTTCGCGTCGCCGCCATGTTGGATTTGTGCTCACCAGGTTACTCAAAGTCCTATAGGTGAACATATGTTCATAGTCTCTATGAACATTAAAAAATCTGTTTGGTTGCTATAAAAGATTCATAGATATTGAGAACCGTCTAAATATTTCGGAAGCTCGCCGTTTAGGATTGTTATAGATAGATAGATAGATAGATAGATAATGCCTTTATTGGTGGCGAAGTTAGGGCTCAAGGCCCTCTCTTACACTTAACCACTAGAAGAGTATACATCTACATGACTTATAATTACAAATAGCACAAATAATATTAATAGCAATAAGAATAGTGATAATATGAATAATGGTAGAATCATTGATTTCAAAAATACACAAAGTAAAGTACGGTACCCTTAAATGACGTAACTACAGTAATATGTATAGGCCATAGAGTTATGTACCATTCAAGGACAATTATTGCCTAGGTTCATTATTCAAACTTTCACTTCAATCGCATGATTACGACACAAGAAATAAAAACATAATTTTAAAATTTCGCACAGCCGCCATCTTGAGGTTATGTAAACAATTGAATTAAATTAGATGGCAGTGCATTACAATCTGCAAAATCATTTACTGTACCGATAAGATGATGATGATAATTGTTGTTTTAAGGGGCCTAACATCTAGGCTATCGGCCCCTGATGGTGTGGGTGATCGTGAAGATGAAAATGAAATGCAAACTTAAAACTAAAACTAACTAATAAGGAAAAGAGGAGAGGATTGGAGAGGAGAGAGGCAGCCCCAAAGGGAAGGGACAAAAGGGGAAAACGGACCCATCTCAGGAATCCCTCGGGGTCGCCAACTCCCGAACTCACCAGCCGTGAGCCCCTGAGGGTGTAGCATTATCTAGGGTGCACCAGAAGTGGTGGGGCTACATACACCCTGCCTCCTTAAGGGCCTAGAGCACAAGGCAGGAGGTAAAAGGAATAGAAAAAGAAGGCTGACCCCTCGCAGAAGGAGGGTATCAGAAAAGATGAGACAAGGGCCAATTAAGGCGGGAAAGGAAGAGACTCCCTAGGCCTCGGATACCCTAATACCGTCGGGGTCAGAAGAGAACAAGAGTTGACCAAGTCGTATTCTGCTGTTAGAAGGGGGGTGTTACATTGGTAGCTAGAGAGTGGTTAACGATATTTTACCACATTTTCTTAATGTATCGAGATTGCAGTGTTGTGTGTGGGCGTGGAGGTATGCACTTAAACTTAACTTACGTGAAGTACGATTATGCATATGTTTATAACTTCTAATATATGTATGTATGTTGTTTTGTTTCATGTTTAATATTGTCACTAATGGAAGTGAGACCTTTGCCTACTTGTTATTATCTGACCAAAGATGAGATGGTCCATGAATTGATGGTCAGAAGTGAAAAGCCTAATTATCATAGGGAGTTGGATATTGCTGTACTGAAGAGAGTAAAGGATAAACCTATTATTATTCCTGACCATGAACATCCTTATTGGAGCGCCGGTAAGTTCACCATAGTGGCCACTGTTTCTAATTTAATTGATTCTTTAAATGTTGTGAATGTTCTGGGGAAAACGGCTACTTCTCAACGGAAACGAATTAAGTATAGGTCTATACATTGGGTACATCGGCTACAGGATTTAATTGGTGTTTGGTCTTTGAGTGATGTGAGTTTTGCGAATGAGTTATTAGGCCTACGTTCCAATCTTGTCGAATTATTTGATCTGAAGTTTCCTGAGGTAAGTTATTGTGATATGGCTGAATCCATTGAAGGTTCGCATTGTGATAGTTTGATTGGTGATGTTGCGTGTGAATTGAGTGATCGTGTGAATTTAGTTGACAATTTGGAAACTACGTTGGCAGATAATCTTCAGGATAGTGCAAGGGTTAGTGAAAATAGAAATCCTTCGAAAGAGAGTAGCTATATAGGGTCATCTACGGATTTACCTCGTAATGTGTTGTGTGCGGTCAGGTCTAAAACTGTTAATCGGAGTAGTTCCACTGAAAGATGTATTTTCACTACTAAATCGGTTCAGAATAGTGATACGTTGTGTTCTCAAACGAACCTAAAATCTAATTTGTCTCTGGTGCCTAAATCTGTGCAGACGGGGGACAGTTTATTTGACGAAAATGATGTGGTAAGGGGGAACGCATTTGATTTGGGTGAGAAAAATAGTGCATTGCTTCAGGGTGACAGATTGGGTCGTAACATGTCTGAGTATGATGTTAAGTTCTCTACCGTGCCCAATCCGTTGAATGTAATTTTAAGGGATTTTAATGTGTGTGATGGTACGGATAATGATTTATTAATCAAATTTCTTAGGAAATTCATTGAGCTTAAAGAATGTGGAACTGTTTTTGGATTATCTGAGCTGCACATTTATCGGATTGTGTTCCCGTGCACTAGTGGGTTACTTCGTGAGAGATTAGTGGAGAGTATGAGTAACCATCGTTCCTTGACGTTCTTTCATCTTGAAGTCTTAGATTTTTTCTTTACTCCTAGAACCCTATCTGACTTGCATCGTGATCACTTATTTAGAGTACAGAGGATGGACGAAACTCTCAATCAGCATTTTATAAATGTTAAATGGTATGCCAAGGTTTTCGCTGTCCAATTAGC
Organism: Meconema thalassinum; assembly: GCA_946902985.2. Classification (NCBI taxonomy): domain Eukaryota; kingdom Metazoa; phylum Arthropoda; class Insecta; order Orthoptera; family Tettigoniidae; genus Meconema; species Meconema thalassinum. The sequence continues at coordinate 513,249,271 of OX336392.1, read as the reverse complement.
TGAAAAACAAATTGTTACTTCTATGGTAGAAGGCATTAACCCCATTTATAGGTCATTCCTGTCTATGAATGCCAAACCCCAGTCTTACAAAGAGTTTAATGACATCATCTTGGAGGCTGAGAAGGTAAAGAAAGCTGATTTGAGACGCATGCATGATTCGTCGAAGTTTTGCACTTCTATTTATGGTCCACCTGTGCAAGCTTGTGCTTCTGACAATTTTCAGTGGCGTGAAGCTGTACTACCTGCTGGAAACTATAATGATGCTGTATCTGGTAGTCATGTATTTCAGGGAAATGTTGTTCAGGAGAAACGTACTATTATGCCTGCTGATTCTCAGCAGAATATGTTTCAGGGTCGTGAACTTCAGAGAGATTTTAGGGGTAACAACTATAAAGGTAAAAGATGTCATTGTTGCGGATCTTACGATCATCTAAGTCGTGAGTGTAATGCTAAGTTCTCTGATAAGTATCGTAAGCATTATAATGGTGCATCTAAGGATAATAATATTTTAGTGTCATGTAAAGTGGAAAAGAAATCTATACATTCACGTGATCCTAATTATCATAGAGGGCTTACTAAAAGTAAAAGAATGTGCAATCGGGTTTCTTACGTGGATAAAGTTTTTTTCCCTTTTATTGAAATAGATATAAATAATGAACCGGTTGTCGATCTTGTTGATTCTGGGAGTGTAAGTTCATTTTTGGATTTTAAATGGTTTACTCGTATGAAGTCAGTATGTAAGTTTGGAGACTTGATTGAGGAAAAGAATCATGTAACATCAGCGAATTCGTCCTCTTTGGACATAAAGGGGTATATTAGAGGAAAGATTAGGATTTCGAACTTTACATGGAAAATCAGATTATGGGTTGTCAAGAATCTTTCATGTAAGGTAATTTTAGGGGCGGATTTTTATCACACGTAGGGCTGATGATTGATTAAAGAAATCAAACTTGTTGGTTTAAATTTAAACCTCAGATGAAGATTAAGTTTAAGGATTTTGCTTCTGGGGTAAATGTGAATTCTGCACAAAAAGGTGTAAATGGAGATAAAGTGAAAGATTTGGAGCTTAGTCATTTAACTTCTGATCAAGCTGATTGTATTCGAGAGTTGTGTGATGAGTTTGCAGATGTGTTAACTGACAGGTTAGGAATGACCAATGTCATAGAATATGAAATTGAACTGTCGGACTCCATTCCAGTAAGGTCGTCACCCTATTGTTTAGCTCCTCCAAAAATGAAAGTATTAAAAGGAATTATTGACGATATGTTGGATGAAGGGGTAATTAGAAAATCGACATCTGCGTACGCTTCGCCTATTTTACTTGTACCCAATACTAATGGAGAGTTTAGGCCGGTTGTTGATTACCGGGCTTTAAATAAAAAGGTTGTTCTACAACAAATTCCTTTACCAGATTTACAGTCGTGTTTTGGCTGGTTTCAGGGGGCGAACCTTTTCACGGTGTTAGATCTAAACAAGGCCTATTTGCAAATTCCTTTGGCCGAGTCTTCTAAATCAGTAACTGCTTTTACAACTGACTGGAATTTGTATGAATTTCAGAGGCTTCCATTTGGACTATCGACAGGAGCGGCAGTACTTAATCGTTTGTTGGATAACGTCTTTGACGGGATCAAATTCAAGACGGTCTATCATTATTTGGATGATGTTGTAATATTCAGTAGGAATTTTGATGAATATGTTGAACACGTCAGAGAAGTTTTAACTCGTCTTAGAAAAGTGGGTTTAACGGTAAAGCCATCTAAGGTATCATTCGCAAAATCTCAGATCTCATTTCTAGGGCATATTGTTTCTTCTAATGTTATCTCGGTCGATCATTCCAGAACTCAATCAAGCAGAGATTTTAAGACCCCAAAGAATGTAAAGGAACTTGCCCGCTTTATTGGCATGTTAAATTATTTTCGGAAGTTTGTTCCTAACTTCGCCCATAGAGCTGCTCCCCTTAATAGTCTTAGGAAAAAAGGAACTGAGTTTATTTGGGGTTCGTCCCAGGAATCAGCATTCGAGGACTTGAAGATGGCGTTGATCAATGCTCCGATATTGGTGATACCGGATTTTAGTAAACCGTTTATAGTGCAAACTGACGCGTCGAATAGGGCTATCGGAGCTGTACTTTTACAGGAACATCAAGGTGACAGGTTACCTGTTGCGTATGCTTCCCGAACGCTTACTGATCCTGAAATGAAGTACTCGGTGTATGAACTAGAAGGGCTTGCTGTGATGTTCGCGCTTGAAAGGTTCAAGCTATATGTTGAACATGTAGAGTTCCAACTTGAGACTGACAACCAAGCGCTGAGTTGGGTTCTGGGTAGACCACGGAAGACAGGACGCATAGCTCGCTGGGCTACTAGAATTTTGTCCTTTAAGTTCACTGCAAAGCACATAAAAGGGAGCGACAATGTTATCGCCGACTGTTTAAGCCGGATGTATGGTGAAGCTTCTGAGTATTGTAATCAAGAGGGTAAAGTTGATAAAGCGTATATAGCAGATGAGTCGTGTAATGTAATTTTGTCAAACTATCCTTTGCTTTTTGGTGATGTTTCTCGTTATCAGAAAGAAGACCCAATTTTAGGAGAAATAATCGGCAAGATTGAGAAAGGTGAAGTGATAAAACCTTATTTAATGAAAGGAAACATATTATGTTGTACTGCTAGGACCGATCAACTCGCGAAAAATGTATTACCTTCAGTCTTAATTCCTGAAATCTTTAGGTATTTTCATGAGTCACCTATTGGGGCACATCTGGGTGTGTTTAAAACCAGACAGCGAATTAGGGAAAATTTTATTTGGCGAGGTATGGACAATGACATTCGTCGATTGGTAAATAATTGTAATGTGTGTAAATTGGCAAAACCTTCATTAAATACGAAACTTGGAATGTTAGCCTCTGATATAGTCAAGAGACCTATGGAGAAGTTGTTTATTGACTTTATTGGGCCGTTTCCTAGGTCGCGAGATGGAAATAGATTTGCGTTGGTCTGCACCGACGGCTTTTCTAGATTCAATTGGATTTTCCCAACTAGGTCGGCGACTACTCGAACGGTGATTAAGTGTCTTGAATACATGTTTGCATTGTTTGGTCCCTGTCAATTTTTAGTGACGGATAATGCCCAATGTTTCAAATCCAGGATCTTTAGAAATTTTCTTTTTGAGCTGGCAATTTCTCACACCACTTCATCTCCTTATTACCCTAAAGGGTCTTACGCCGAAAGGGTAAACCGGAATTTGCGTGCCGCTCTTATAGCTTACCATCATAAAGACTACAGTCGGTGGGACTCGTGCATTTCTTGGCTTACTTATTCGTTTAACACCGCTGTTCACGAATCACATAAAAGCACGCCTTTCAATCTTATGTTCTCCTTTCGTCCTAACTCTACTATTTCAAACCTGTGGACCTTGAATCAATTACTTCACGGAACAATATACCTTTAACGATATCAGGAAAATTTGGAAGACAGAAAAAGGGAATATGAAGGTTGCCCATGAGAGATTGGCTGAGAAGTACAATAATGGTCGTAAACTTACGTCTGTTAAAATAGGGGATATGGTATACGTGAAGAATTTTTCCTTGAAAGAAGTGGGTCCAAAGGAGTCAGGGAAATTGAGAGAAAGGTTTTGTGGACCTTTTAAGGTTGTTAGTTTCCTAACTCCTGTCACATGCCTAGTTAGTGATCCGGTTAAAAAGAAGATTTTTAGGGTATATATGTCTTTTATTAAGAATGGAAATGGAAATTTGAAATAATGTTGATGTTTTTTCTAAATTGTGTTCGGGAATTTTTTATTTCTCAACACAGGTGATGCACTTTCATCTGAATCGTGTAAATCAGTAATGGTTCGTCTTGTATGTATTGTCTAAATTGTGTTAGGTCTAAAGTGTCAAACTTGTATAAATGTATTTGAGTGTGTGAGTGTGAGTGATTGTTATTTAGCTTTGCTCTCGTAATAGGGTGGGTGTTGTTGTTGTTGTATTGGGATAATAAAAAAGGTTAGGTCTTATTCATATTATGGGGTTAAAATAAAATAAAGGGTAAAGCCGAATATATAAATTGGGTTTGCGTTAGGATATCTTAGTTCGTCTTACGATCCTAAATTGTTGTCAAGGTATGGGACTTGACTAGGTGACATAAGGTGTTCTTATATTGTGTGGTGAGTATTTACAAATCGTTCCTTTGTGTCTCCAAGTGGTGACTTGTTCATTTTTGGTGGCTTGTTGATGTTGGAAAGTAAGTACTGGCCGAATTGTTATGTGGTGACGGGTATTCATGCGACACCAGGGAATTATGCGGTGAGTATGATATGATGAATTACGGATTTTATTTAAGGTTTTTTTTATGTTTTGTGAGAAGATGTTTTAACGGACTCTATTTATATTCAGGCAATTTTGGGGAAGATTTGTGGGTAGTAACTTGTTATTATTATTATTTTCAGTGTGACGTGAAGTTGTGTGATTTGGATGAATGATTATGGATGTTGTATGTTGTTGATCTGTTCATATGTACTGTCTGTGCTATATTTTCGTGGTGTTGAGGTATACTTCCGTTGTTTTCTTTGGATTTTCTTTGGGCTGTCTTCGTTTTGTAAATTTTTTGGGAGGTGGGTGTTTGGTTTATGTTTTCTTAAGTGTGGGTATAGATGGACTATGGAGGACTAATGCCGATATCCAATTTTCCCTATTTTTTGAGGCAAGGAACTCAGATTTCATTTTTAAGTGGTACCTTCTGTCTGTTATTTCTGTATCTTTGAATTTTTAATTGTGAATCTAATTATTGCTTGGATAGTAGCAGCTTCTATATGGTAAACGTGTGATGTATGATTTGTCAAACTTAATTTTGTTTGTGAAGGACATGGAAATTTATCTCTTGTGATTATTCGGCTCGGTATCTTGCCTGATTTTCTTGTAAGGATGAGTAATGTTAGTTGTAAGTATTATGTTATCGTGTAGGTTGTTACTCCTTACATGGTACTGCCTCTAGTATATTTGCTTTCAGCTTATTTGTGGGAGTGGTTGCTTCGACGATGGTTGTGGCTTCGATGTTAATGTGAAGTTATTCAGGGCCCGGATACTGAACAAGCATCGTGGGATGGAATCGGAATTAAGCCTTCTCCTCATTTGCAAGAAATCTACTACGATTTGGTTGAATGTATTTATATTGGATCTCATTATGTAAAGCATCCTTGTAAAATTTTGTTTAGACATGATGTCAACTGATATTGTCTTTGACGTGGTGTCAAATCTTGGAACAACTAATGTGAGCGACAAAGAGTTTGGAATGTGAAAGAACTTGTATGCTTTGAAGAGGTTACCTTATGGAATTTTGGAAGTAATTGTGAGGGGAAAAAACTTCAGGGTATTGTGATTTGCATGTTACATGTTGACTTGATATACTGTCCGAATATGTTTTCGCGGTTTAAATAAAAACCGGAGTTAAGGCTTGTGGAGGGGGAGGATGTGCCGGTATTACGTCACTATTTTACGATTGCTACGTCTTTCGATATGTTTAATTTTGATTGGTTGGTGTGACGATTTCGGCTCTCTGTTTTCCAGCTAGAGAGCTACACCGAAAGGTTAGAACTTATATTTGCCTTTCTACTGAATGCAGCTGATGTTCCGGTCCTGTGAGAGAACGCCGAGTTAGTTGTCATTTATCTAACTATTATGTTGCATGTCAAGTACGAAGTGTGCCGAGATCTTGTAATATTTTGGTTAGACTTGGATCTCCATGGAAGAAGACAGTAGTTGAGTTTGCTGCTAGACCTGTTATGTATCAAAGTGGCCTGGGATACGGTGATAGTTCGTGTCTCCGAGAGTAAATATCTGTACTGTATTATGTGGTACTATCTGCATTGACTTTGAGATGTTAAATATGACTTGTCGGGTAAGAATCATGTTAGCCGGGAGTGATAACATAGGACTAGATATATGTGGTGAGTTGTTTTGGTAGCCTTAACCTTGGATGTTGTATTGGAGTTGTTGCTGTTGGTTTTTGTTTTTATGAATCTTCTGTTGGCAAACGGTAACAGTAGTCTTCCGTCAGCCGAGGAGTGAACAAGAGAAGTTCTCAGGAAGCCATGACAGGGCATAGACGTTTATAAAATTTTGCTGCCGAGGATAGTCAAGTATTATATTAAAAGATATGAATTACGACATCATGACATGGGTTTAAGCATGTATATGTATCGAGCAGCTGATATTGATATTGTGAAGAAGTTGAGTATTTTATGAGAGTGAGTGGGCGTTGGATTGACAATGTTTGCTTTGAAGGCTCTTGGATTATCGGAAGAGATAAATGTATTCAGGCCTATTAACATGCGTTGGAACATGAATGAGCTTTATATTGGAACTACCGACGATTTGAGGAATATTAGTAACAAGGCGAGTCGATGCAAGTGAAGGAAATTGTGAAAGATTATACGCCGTTGTCATTGCTTGTTTGGAAACTTGGATTACTGTGAATGTTGATCTGTCGTTTAGAATATAAGGCAAGTACCAAAGAATCTTGTATTTTTTTCCATGTCTTTTTAAATGTCATGTAATGTATGCAAGTGTTATTGTTAATAGAAGTTGTTACCGCAGTTTGTATCGGTGTATTTATTTCTAGGCCTATGCTAGATACTGTAGTCTCGGTACATTCATCTGGGTTATATCGCAAATGGGCTCGGTCGTATTCTGCTGTTAGGGGGGGGGGGGGTGTTACAATATCCGCAAAAGACATTTGAGAATCAAATTATTTGCAAAATGCCCGCCAAACAAAATGCAATTTAGATTCAAAATTCTCGCGAAATGTGGTTGAGGTTGAAAATACAAAATGCACTTGAAATTTTATAATCTCACTAAAATGTCCTGCGCCTACATTGAAAGACTTACTAAAAAACAATTTAGATTGTCAATCTTTACAAAACGCAATTGAGGTTGAAAACAATCGCGAGATGTAATTTACATCGAAAAAGCTTACAAAATGCAACGTAGATTAAAAATGCCTTAAAATCGCTAAAAGGGAATTTAGATACACGGTGAACCAAGTACCAAAAACAGTGCGGTAATCTTAAAGAGAAAAATAAATATAAGGAAAAGAGGAGAGGAGAGGAGAGGGTCCGCCCCAAAGGTATGGGACAAAAGGGGAAAACGGACCCAGCTCAGGAATCGCTCGTCGTCGCCAACTCCCGAACTCACCAGCCGTGAGCCCCTGAGGGTGTAGCATTATCTAGGGTGCACCAGAAGTGGTGGGGCTACATACACCTGGCCTCCTTAAGAGACTTGAGCACAAGGCAGGAGGTAAAAGGAAAAGAAAGAGAAGGCTGAACCCTCACAGAAGGAGGGTATCAGGAAAGATGAGACAAGGGCCAATTAAGGCGAGAAAGGAAGAGACTCCCTAGGCCTCGGATACCCTAATACCGTCGGGGTCGGAAAAGTACAAGAGTTGACCAAGGGAGGTCGACAGGAAAGAAGACAGAGAGGAGCCCGGCACAAGTACCCTAAGTGGAAGCAATGCCGGAGTCAGCTGGGGTCCCGTGGTCGCCAACCCAGTACAAGATATTCAGAGTCTCCGTGCCCGTATTATGGAAGACTACACAGTACTCCAGGGATACATCAGCGCATCCAAGATTCACTACGACGGTGGGTTGATGCATGTATCAATGCGCACGTAGGACATATTGAACATTTCCTGTGAGAAATAGTTCTATGTGGTAAGCTGGTACGTTCTGTTCTTGTGTGTTTCCCACGATAAATGAGTTGGAGACAATGAGGTATAACATGGAAACAAAGCGTTTCCGGACCCATGCTCATATAACATAATTTCTTCGTCTACGTGTGGGGAATGTGTTCTGCAATTTGTGCCGCACATTTCTGTTACATCCTGAATGTGAATAAGTCGAGAATAAACTCAAATAAGTATCTTCAAGAAACAGTGTGCACCAAAAAGGAATACGCAAATGTAAAGTAATGCAATGTGAAACATTGGTAAAGGTGTTCGCAAATAAATGTAAACGTGTTGAACTATGCCTTCAAGGAAGAGGAAACCACTTCCAACACCTACTGTGATAGTGGTGAGTAACGTTTATAATTGAATCGCTCGTTGTTAATGGACAGTAAGTCCCTATTTGTGACAAATCCTTTTTACCGCAATTTTGCGTCTTAGGAAGCAAGACGCATGTTTTGGTGTTGAATAGAACCAAGTCCTGGTAACACTTGTGCTGTTACCAAAGCCGTCAAGTTAGTTATTTCGTGTTGAAAGGAACTTAGTCCAGCAGTTAGTGCGTTTCAACACGGAATGTCTATCAGGCCAACCAACCTCTGCAGAGAACGCTGCGCTGTTTCGGATGTAAAGAAGATGATGATGATAATTGTTGTTTTAAGGGGCCTAACATCTATGTTATCGGCCCCTGATGGTTTGGGTGATCGTGAAGATGAAAATGAAATGTGAACTATAACTAAAACTAACTACTAACTTATAAACTAGAAGAAGAAATGGCAACCAAAGGAGAATAAAGCAAATGAAGGACAGGAGGAAAAGAAATGCCCTCAACCCTCGAAGAATGCGGAGTGAGGGACTTGGAAGGAAGGAGAGCCATGAAAGGCAGATAGGAAAGTGAAAGAGGAGAGGGTCCTCCCCACAGGTAATGGACAAAAGGGGGAAACCGGATCCAGATCAGGAATCCCTTGGGGTCGCCAACTCCCGAACTCACCAGCCGTGAGCCCCTGAGGGTGTAGCATTATCTAGGGTGCACCAGAAGTGGTGGGGCTACATACACCCTGCAAGGCTTGAGCAGAAGGCAGGAGATAACATGAAAAGAAAAAGAATGTTGACCCCTCGCAGAAGGAGGGTATCAGGAAAGATGAGACAAGGGCCAATTAAGGCGGGAAAGTGAAAGATGATGATGATGATGATAATTGTTGTTTTAAGGGGCCTAACATCTAGGTTATCGGCCCCTGATGGTTTGGGTGATCGTGAAGATGAAAATGAAAAGCGAACTTAAAACTAAAACTAACTACTAACCTACATACTAGAAGAAGAAATTGGAAAACTAAAGGAGAATAAGGCAAATAAAAGGACAGAAGGAAAAGAAATGCCCTCAACCCTCGGAGAAGGCGGATTGAGGGACTTGGAAGGAAGGAGAGCCATGAAAGGCATATAGGAAAGTGAAAGAGGAGAGGGTCCGCCCCAAAGGTAAGGGACAAAAGGGGAAAACGGACCCAGCTCAGGAATCCCTCGGGGTCGCCAACTCCCGAACTCACCAGCCGTGAGCCCCTGAGGGTGTAGCATTATCTAGGGTGCACCAGAAGTGGTGGGGCTACATACACCCTGCCTCCTTAAGGGCCTAGAGCACAAGGCAGGAGGTAAAAGGAAGAGAAAAAGAAGGCTGACCCCTCGCAGAAGGAGGGTATCAGAAAAGATGAGACAAGGGCCAATTAAGGCGGGAAAGGAAGAGACTCCCTAGGCCTCGGATACCCTAATACCGTCGGGGTCAGAAGAGAACAAGAGTTGACCAAGTGAGGTCGACAGGAAAGAAGACAGAGAGGAGCCCGGCACAAGTAAGTGGAAGCAATGCCGGACTCAGCTGGGGTCCCGTGGTCGCCAACCCACGTCCCACTAGATGTGAGCCCCTGGGGGGTGTTTCCATTGAAAAGCGAGGTACAATATAAATTCATTTTTAAATGATATTTCCGAAAAACTATTTTTTTTTTCAGACTAATGACCCGTTTTCTCCGGTTCTATAGTAGATATACTCTTGATTTTTTCACTGTTCATGTAGTATACCCTTGTAATATCACCCCTCTATAATGGTAGAGATGGCTTGTATATTTGAAGAAAAATGCACAATAATTTGACCAAAAAAAGGTGTAAAAAATAAAATAGAGAAAAAATTTCTATCCCTACTCCTAGAATATGTATGTCAATAAAACTAGAGGAGTAAGTACATAAAGCATGTATAAATAATCTGCAAAAGAGTCACTATATTTCATGAAGTAGTTCCTGAGAAAAAGGTCATGAAATTTGCAAATTTAACAATAGCGGAATACACCTTCCATACTCCCAACTATGTTAACAAAATAATACCAACGTGAAAATGGATATCCTCACAAAGAACACATTAAAATTTAAGTAAAATGAAAGGTCATAAAAAGCAAGAAAAATACATAAAAGAAAGAAGACTAAAGTCAATATAAATCTACCTTAATAGATGGTCGATATTATACTCTCTTCATTATGGTTCAATATAATGAATCGGTTCTCCTGTTGATTGCAAACGATGTTTCATCTAATAAAGAATTGGTGAAATGCGTAACAATTTTTGACTGATGAAGTCCTCTAACCTTGAAAAATTTTCTGTTACGGGACAGCCATTATTATATTTCTTCAATACGGCTCAATAATATATTAAACGGATGTCGCTGCTGAGTTCTATGGGATGTTGTTTCCAGCCAGGTGTACTGATAAGGAACAATGCGTAAAACGATTGAAGTCATCTAACCTTGTAAAGAGTCCTCTTGAAATATACATATTTGTGGTTACAATAGGTTGTTTCCAGATAGTCGAACACCGTAAAAATGTTTTATAAATGGTAAAACCAACAAACCTCGAATAAAACCAGAGGATGCTACTTCAGGATTAAATCTGTAGAACTAGCTGTCCAAGCGGGTGATTCATTTCATATCATAATTCAATTTGCCAAGTATATTTATAGATCGTATGAAATACTTGGACATTGGCGGGTCAAAATACAGGGTGTAACAAAAAGGTGCGGCACAAATTGTAGGACACATTCCTCACACGTAGACGGAGAAATTATGTCATATGAACATGGGTCCGGAAACGCTATGTTTCCATGTTACACCTCATTGTCTCCAACTCATTACGCATGAGAATCACACAAGAAAAGAAAGTTAGAATCGTGGGGAACATGCACTCTTGGTTACGATATCATCGTAGATGCACCGCCCGTGGTTTGTATTACATGACCCCGTTGCCATGCGACTTAGCAGATGTGCCTTTAGCTGTGCGACGAATCATGTCCTTCATACGCGAAGGAGCACCTCCTCATTTTAATGCTAATGTCCGCCTGCTTCTAAATAACAGATTTGGTGACAGATGGATAGGTAGAGGTGGGCCAATTGCCTGGCCTCTACGCTCTCCGGACCTAAAATCACTGAACTTTAATTGTGAGGGCATTTGAAAGTTCTTGTGTATCGAACCCCAGTACAAGATGATGATGATGATGATGATAATTGTTGTTTTAAAGGGCCTAACATCTAGGTTATCATCCCCTAATTATCTGGGTGATAGCGAAAATGAGAATGAAATGGAAACCAGAACGAAAATTATGTGAGACGGAAAATACGTACAAAGAGAAACTCAGATGGAAACAACTCTCAATATGGTCTTATGAAAGGGAATTTAGAACGAAAAGATTCACAAAAAGAATAGATTGAAAAAGACCCACAAAACGTAGGCTAGATTCATAATATGTACAAAATGCAATGTAGCGTCGAAATACTTACAAAATGCAACTGAAAATCAATGATGATGATGATGATAATTGTTGTTTTAAGGGGCCTAACATCTAGGTTATCGGCTCCTGATGGTTTGGGTGATCGTGAAGATGAAAATGAAAAAGCGAATTGAAAACTAAAACTAACTACTAACCTACATACTAGAAGAAGAAATGGAAAATTAAAGGAGAATAAGGCAAATAAAAGGACAGAAGGAAAAGAAATGCCCTCAACCCTCGGAGAAGGCGGATTGAGGGACTTGGAAGGAAGGAGAGCCATGAAAGGCATATAGGAAAGTGAAAGAGGAGAGGGTCAGCCCCAAAGGTAAGGGCAAAAGGGGAAAACGGACCCAGCTCAGGAATCGCTCGGGGTCGCCAACTCCCGAACTCACCAGCCGTGAGCCCCTGAGGGTGTAGCAAAATCTAGGGTGCACCAGAAGTGGTGGGCTACATACACCTGGCCTCCTTAAGGGGCTAGAGCACAAGGCAGGAGGTAATAGGAAGAGAAAAAGAAGGCTGACCCCTCGCAGAAGGAGGGTATCAGAAAAGATGAGACAAGGGCCAATTAAGGCGGGAAAGGAAGAGACTCCCTAGGCCTCGGATACCCTAATACCGTCGGGGTCGGAAGAGAACAAGAGTTGACCAAGGGAGGTCGACAGGAAAGAAGACAGAGAGGAGCCCGGCACAAGTAAGTGGAAGCAATGCCGGAGTCAGCTGGGGTCCCGTGGTCGCCAACCCAGTGCAAGATATTCAGAGTCTCCGTGCCCGTATTATGGAAGACTACACAGTACTCCAGGGATACATCAGCGCATCCAAGATTCACTACGACGGTGGGTTGATGCATGTATCAATGCGCACGTAGGACATATTGAACATTTCCTGTGAGAAATACTTGTATGTGGTAAGCTGGTACGTTCTGTTCTTGTGTGTTTCCCACGATAAATGAGTTGGAGACAATGAGGTATAACATGGAAACAAAGCGTTTCCGGACCCATGCTCATATAACATAATTTCTTCGTCAACGTGTGAGGAATGTGTTCTGCAATTTGTGCCGCACATTTCTGTTACATCCTGTATGTGAATAAGTCGAGAATAAACTCAATTAAGTATCTTCAAGAAACAGTGTGCACCAAAAAGGAATACGCAAATGTAAAGTAATGCAATGTGAAACATTGGTAAATGTGTTCGCAAATAAATGTAAATGTGTTGAACTATGCCTTCAAGGAAGAGGAAACCACTTCCAACACCTACTGTGATAGTGGTGAGTAACGTTTATAATTGAATCGCTCGTTGTTGATGGGCAGTAAGTCCCTATTTTTGACAAATCCTTTTTACCGCAATTTTGCGTCTTAGGAAGCAAGACGCATGTTTTGGTGTTGAATGGAGCCATGTCCTGGCAACGCTTGTGCTGTTACCAACGCCCTCAAGTTAGTTATTTCGTGTTGAAAGGAACTTAGTCCAGCAGTTAGTGCGTTTCAACACGGAATGTCTATCAGGCCAACCAACCTCTGCAGAGAACGCTGCGCTGTTTCGCATGTAAAGAAGATGATGATGATAATTGTTGTTTTACGGGGCCTAACATCTATGTTATCGGCCCCTGATGGTTTGGGTGATCGTGAAGATGAAAATGAAATGTGAACTATAACTAACTACTAACTTATAAACTAGAAGAAGAAATGGCAACCAAAGGAGAATAAAGCAAATGAAGGACAGGAGGAAAAGAAATGCTCTCAACCCTCGAATAATGCGGAGTGAGGGACTTGGAAGGAAGGAGAGCCATGAAAGGCAGATAGGAAAGTGAAAGAGGAGAGGGTCCTCCCCACAGGTAATGGACAAAAGGAGGAAACCGGAACAAGATTAGAACCCCTTGGGGTCGCCAACTCCCGATCTCACCAGCCGTGAGCCCCTTAGGGTGTAGCATTATCTAGGGTGCACCAGAAATGGTGGGGCTACAAACACCCTGCCTCCTGGATGGCCTTGAGCAAAAGGCAGGAGATAACATGAAAAGAGAGAGAATGCTGACACCTCGCAGAAGGAGGGTATCAGGAAAGATGAGACAAGTGCCAATTAAGGCGGGAACGTGGAAGACTCCCTATGCCTCGGATAACCTAATACCGTCGGAGTCGGAAGAGTACAAGAGTTGACCAATGGAGATCGACAGGAAAGAAGACGGAGAGGAGCCCGGCACAAGTAAGTGGAGCAATGCCGGACTCAGCTGGGGTCCCGTGGTCGCCAACCCACGTCCCCCTAGATGTGAGCCCCTGGGGGGGTGTTTCCATTGAAAAGCGAGGTATAATCTAAATTCATTTTTAAATGAAATTTCCGAAAAACTATATATTTTTTTTCAGACAATTGACCCGTTATCTCCGGTTCTATAGTAGATACACTCTTGATTTTTTCACTGTTCATGTAGTATACCCTTGTAATACCACCCCTCTATAATGGTAGAGATGGCTTGTATATTTGAAGAAAAATGCACAATAATTTGACCAAAAAATGTGTAAAAAATAAAACAGAGAAAAAAAATTCAACCCCAACTCCTAGAATATGTATGTCAATAAAACTAGAGGAGTAAGTACATAAAGCATGTATAAATATCCAGCAAAAGTTTCACTATATTTCATGAAGTAGTTCTTGAGAAAAAGGTCATGAAATTAGAAAATTTAACATTAGCGGGATTCACCATCCATACTCCCAACTATGTTAACAAAATAATACCAACGTGAAAATGGATATCCTCACAAAGAACACATTAAAATTTAAATAAAATGAAAGGTCATAAAAAACAAGAAAAATACATAAATGAAAGAACACTAAAGTTAATATAAATCTACCTTAATAGATGGTCTATATTATACTTTCTTCATTATGGTTCAATATAGTGAATCGGATCGCCTGTTGATTGCAAAAAGATGTTTCATCTTATAAAGAATTGGTGAAATGCGTAACAATTTTTGACTGATGAAGTCCTCTAACCTTGAAAAATTTTCTGTTACGGGACAGCCATTATTATATTTCTTCAATACGGCTCAATAATATATTGAAACAGATGTCGCTGCTGAGTTCTATGGGATGTTGTTTCCAGCCAGGTGTACTGATATGGAACAATGCGTAAATAGTTACAAAATGCAACTGAAAATCAAAATACTTACAAAATGCGACAGGATCGAATGCCGCAACTGAGAGCGCACATCACTAGCAGGCACCTTATACGGTAGCGAGGGCAGTGCGACTGCCTCTCTCGCCGCCTGATCAGCAAGCTCGTTTCCCGCAATACCCATGTGGCTAGGAAGCCACACAAAGGTCACCCCGGTTCCAGCGTTAAGCGAACTGACGAGCTGGTCGTGCACACGCTGGACCAACGGGTGCTTCGGGAAACACTCATCGATCGCTTGCAGCGCACTCAGAGAATCAGTACACAAAAGAAAGTGCTGGTGATAGTGTGAAAACGTGTACCGCAGAGCCTCTATAATGGCATAGAGCTCCGCTGTGTATACGCTACAGGCCTCGGGAAGTGGAAAGGGGAACCGGTGTTCCTCAACCACATAAGCACAGCCTATGTTCTCGTTCACCCTCGAACCGTCCGTGAAGTACACAGTTACAATCCGTAAGTCATAGTCCGCTCGATAATTCAAAGAAATAATGGGAACGTTTTCTTCATGAAGTTGGCGACTCTGGTCCACTGCACAGAGGGTTATATTTTATTGACCAGCAGTGGTCCAAGTAGGCCAGTGTGTTAAAGCGAATGACCCGCACATTATGCTAATATGATGGCACCGGATAACACGCCAGTTTGAGGTCAGACTGCCCGTCGCGGTCCGACATACGTGGACTTCCACGAGAATCGGGAACAAATCCATTCTCGAGGAATTACCGTTCCAGCTTGCGATAGTCATTTGCCTTACGGTTATCAACTAATCCAATATCATGCCCGATCAATTTATGGAAAATTTGACAAGATTTCCCGTGACAAGTTCACTAATAATTGTTTTTTGATTTGATATAACCCGACTCCATGTACTAATAACGATCGTGTGGCCTCCGGAGAGGCCGAGTGCAGGTCTTTTTAGTTGACGCCCGAGGGCGACCTGCGCGTCGTAATGAGGATGAGGTGATCATGAAGACGTCACATACACCCAGTCCCCGAGCCACGGGATTTAACCCCAGGAAATTAATATCCCAGGCCCAGAGATGATGACGATGATAATTGTTGTTTTTAAGGGGCCTAACATCTAGGTTATCGGCCCCTAATGGTTTGGATGATGGTGAAGATGAAAATGAAATGCAAACTATAACTAAAAACTACTTACTAACTTATATATTAGAAGAAGAAATGGAAAACAAAAGGAGAATAAGGCAAATAAAGGACAGGAGGAAAAGAAATGCCCTCAACCCTTGAAGAATGCGAATTGAGGGACTTGGAAGGAAGGAGAGCCATGAAAGGCTGATAGGAAAGTGAAAGAGGAGAGGGCCCTCCCCACCGGTAAGGGACAAAAGGGGGAAACCGGACCCAGCTCAGGAATCCCTCGGGGTGCCAACTCCCGAACTCACCAGCCGTGAGCCCCTGAGGGTGTAGCAATATCTAGGTTGAACCATAACTGGTGGGGCTACATACACCCTGCCTCCTTGAGGGCCTTGAGCAGAAGGCAGGAGATAACAGGAATTGAAAAAGAAGGCTGACCCCTCGCAGAAGGAGGGTATCAGAAAAGATGACACAAGGGCCAATTAAGGCGGGAAAGGAAGAGACTCCCTAGGCCTCGGATACCATAATACCGTCGGGGTCGGAAAAGAACAAGAGTTGACCAAGGAAGGTCGACAGGAAGGAAGACAGAGATGAGCCCGGCACAAGTAAGTGGAAGCAATGCCGGACTCAGCTGGGGTCCCGTGGTCGCCAACCCACGTCCCACTAGATGTGAGCCGATGGGGGGCAGGCCCAGAGAGAACCTGGGGGATGTTTGCTAACATCGTGAGATCCTGGCTACAAAATGGGGATGAGATGCGAATATAAGAACTCTACAAGAGAGATCTCTTAGTCTCTCTCATCTCAATACTCCTAATCCTACCTACACGTGGTGCCCCCGTTAAGCCGAGCAACGCAGCGGAAGGTTGGGTAACCAACCCCAGCGGGAAACTAGGTCGGTGAGCAGACAGGATAGGAGGACAGTGGGAAACACCCACTGGTTATAAGAGACAGAGCTGAACACCTAAGCTACCTGCTACATGGAGCAGATAGGAGACAGCCCATCCCCCACGATAGAGTGCTGTCGGCCAATCCCCGGCACACTCGAAATTAAAGGATTAAAAGCACAAATAGAGAGCAAACCGGACTGATCAAAAGGATGACGAACTGGCGAGGACATGGTAAAGAGAAATGGCGAGCTCTCTGCCAAACCCCGACACCGGAAGGTACAAGAGGGCAGGATTAAATAAGTCAGTAAAGTATGATTAAAATCACTGATGGCTCGGCCGGGAATCGAACCCGGGGCACTTCGGGTCAAAACCTAGCGCGCTAACCATTTAGCCGCGGAGCCGGACGCTCCATGCAGGCCCGATGAGAGGGGGGGGGTCAGGCAGGGCTGGTGCCCCGGGGCCCGACCCTCCCAGGGGGGCCCGGCGTCCTAGGAGGATGGGCCCGATCGAGCATTGATTTATTATTGCCTTTATGTGACTTGAATTTGCTACTGGCAAGCATTTAGTGAATGCAATGAACTGTCTGTGAACAATGTTACAAAGATTGAAAACTTATTCTGTCAAGTGGACAATATTTTTCTTTACAAAGCGCTTGTGGGAAGAAAAACTGTCTCAAAGTGGTCAACTTAGACGATGGGGCTTCGCTATGTATTGTTCTCAGAATATACCTGAAGACAGAGAGAGCATTCCATTATTCTAAATTTAGCTTATTCGGCTTATGCACCAATCCTCAAATAACTTTCTCATCCCTTCACTTATTTCGCCAAGACCACGAGAGCCTGTGCTGCCCGAGTGTGTTTGGTCAGCTAGTACAGGAGTTTCAAGTTCGGTGCGTCACGT
Source organism: Meconema thalassinum (assembly GCA_946902985.2). Lineage (NCBI taxonomy): Eukaryota > Metazoa > Arthropoda > Insecta > Orthoptera > Tettigoniidae > Meconema > Meconema thalassinum. Next base: position 513,231,736 of record OX336392.1, on the reverse strand, counting down.
CCAGCTTAGATATTTAGAGGTGATAGTGTCTGATATGAATATATCGCCTAGCTAGACGTATCTTATGCCGTGCAGGCAGGTTAAGTGAAATACATTTTAAAGTAGCGTCCATACAGTAATTCACTTTATAGTTATTGTTGATTTAAGGGACGGAACAGCAAGGTCATCTGCCCCTAGTAATTCACTTTCGCACAATCTTGCGAAATGGTGGGAAGATTCTGTTGTCAAACGTAGATAGAAGAAATGCATGCGAAATTGTTCTTCTTCTCGTATACTGAATTGGGAAAACAATGTTAACATTTGAATAATCTGTATGTTCAAGTGCAGTATATCGAAATATAACGAGATTATAACTATTATTGTTACTGGTTCATTCAATATGATCAACAATCCTAGGTAGCCTACTTGGGTTCGTGCGCAAATCATTTCTGATTAAGGGATTTATTGAGAATGTATATTACTACCGTATTGATACGGGAGTTGGGATATGTATCCAAAGACTGAAACTAAGGTAACATTCCAGTATTTTTCTGTACTGAGTGTTTAATTAACCAGGAGAAAAATGACAATTAAACTAGGGCACTGAACCACTCAACTTTGTTTTCCAATTCCTCTCATGGAATGTCAGTGGTAGGGACATATGACCCAGCTATTCCACCCCTTAAAATAACAATAAGTAACATCAGTGGTGAGCATAGCGATAGAGAAATTAATATATTGCGTGTAAGCAACCGCGCAGATTTCCCTAAGATCAAATATTTGAACTCTGCTTAATTCAGAAGAAAATTAAGATGAAGTATTGTCGAATATTAACAATTTTGTTTTGAGCTGGTGCAGTGGCTATTATTATTGGACATTTCTACACCATTTACTCCAATGAACGGTAGCCTATCGATCTGCAAAGCACTTATTTTTCTGGACGCGAAGAGATATTTTCCCTTGCGAATGAAGCCTTTTCGTGATACGCTTTAACGTCTCAGTACTGTAAAACATAAAATTCTAGTACTGTAGATATAATTTAGTATTTGCTGAGCCATTAATTTTCCGGTTTGGTTCTGAAGGCCTACAAATTATTGAATGAAGTTGACTGTAAAGCAGTAGTTTTCACAAATATTAATGAAGTAAATTATAAGATTCTCAAACAGCGAACAAAATAGAAAACCAAGAAACGTGCGTATCGTGTGGACTGAACGGGAGGCTAGTGGTTGTTGAATAATAAGAGTGGTTTATTGGCAACATTGTTGTAACTATTTGTCTTGGAGAGTAAAAACATAAACCCTCTTAAAATCATCCACTGATGGACGAAAAGCAGGGTATACACTGTGCTATGCTATGGCCTCTGTGACATGATCAATCGCATGCCGTATTCTTAATTGCCGACTGGGAATGCGTTAGCCGTCGTGACTATTAATGTAATTATTCGGGTTAGGAGTAGGGTAGGTGTCCCCGGACTTGAAATAAGGTACTATCCCGGCATTTGTCAGGAGGGAGTGTGAAAAACCACACGCAGGATGGCCGCCGTCAGCACCAGGATTCGAACCTCCAATCTGCAGACTTGCTGTAGACCCCCATCACGGTCATTGGTGCGCTACACCACGGGGTCTTACTTGAAGATGCGAGAGCTTTTACTTCAATATCGGAGAGTCTTTTCTATAGCTACTAAATGTCAATAGTCACCAAACTTGTTTTACTCCAAAAAATAATCACTCAAATGGCCTATAACTCAATATTTTGGACCTAATTTTTGCAAACTTTTCCGGCACTCCCCCATAATCTTGGCTTAAATATTATTATTATTATTATTATTATTATTATTATTATTATTATATTTGAATTGGAGCCAATAGTCACATCAGGACATTTCAATTAAACGCCCGTAGGCTCCCCAACAAGTTCAATTTCAAGTAGTTCCAACTTTGGCTATCAGACGCCACTGTCATTGATACCCAGCGGCGAACGTTGGAACTTGATAGTGTGTTTCTAACCAAATAAGCTACACGCCTACCTTTTACATGCCATAAATCTATGACATGGACTGCCGGCTTGACTTCTCCTCCGAGTAAAGTCATACTGAAGGATTTTAACGCTCTTTGGCATAGCAGTTCAGCACGCTATAATTATTATTATTATTATTATTATTGCTTGCTGTTTTTTAAGTTCTTGTAATTGATTGCGTGACAAATATTTTGTGCAAAAAAGTAATTGCGTAAAATTTGCGAGGATTATAAATTAATTTTACAGAATTTGGTTATAGAGGGGGGCCCGGGAGATTCCAGCCCCAGGGCCCATCGCCGCTCTCCACGGCCCTGGCTCCATGAACTGAACGCTTCTCACATAGATTGACATGTAGACCTCGGAAATTCAAGCAAATTAATTAATGTTTAATTCTCTCTATACTTTCCCCAGGGGTTCAAACATGTGGGACGTGGGTTGGCGACCACGGGACCCTAGCTGAGTTCGGCATTACTTCCACTTACTTGTGCCGGACTGCTCTCTATTATCCTTCCTGTCTACCTCCCTTGGTCAACTCTTGTTCTCTTCCGACCCCGACGGTATTAGGGTATCCGAGGCCTAGGGAATCTTTCACTTTCCCGCCTTAATTGGCCCTTGCCTCATCTTTCCTGATCCATCATTTTTTGGTGGTCAGACCTCTTCTGTTCTCTTCCTATCTCCTGCCTTGTGCTCAAGGCCCTCAAGGAGGCAGAGTGTATGTAGCCCCACCACTTCTGGTGCACCCCAGATAATGCTACATCCTCAGGGGCTCACGGCTGGTGAGTTCGGGAGTTGGTGACCCCGAGGGATTCCTGAGCTGGGTCCGTTTTTTTCTCCTTTTCTTCCATTACCCTTGGGGCGGACCCACTCCTCTTTCTCTTCTCTATCTGGCGCTAGCTTAGGTTTTGGTTGAATAATTCAATTTTCGGTTTTCTGATTTTTGGGTTTTCAGCATATTGAAATATCCTAGGAAGTTCGTTTGAAGCAAAAGTGTTAATCTCTTTCCGAGATAATAGCTTCTGAAATTTGATGATGATGATGATGATGATTGTTGTTTTAAGGGGACTAACATCGAGGTTATCGGCCCCTAATGGTGTGGGTGATAGTGAAAGATGAGATGAGATTGAAAACTATAACTAAAACTAACTACAAACTTACATACTAGAAGAAGAAATGGTAAACAAATAAAGGATAAAGCTAATAAAGGACAGGAAGAAAAAATGCCCTCAACCCTCGAAGAATGAGAATTGAGGGACTTGGAAGGAAGGAGAGCCATAAAAGGCAGATAGGAAAGGGAAAGAGGAGAGGGTTCGCCCCATAGCCAATGGAAAAAAAGGGGGGGGGGGACCGGCCCCAGCTCAGGAATCCCTCGGGGTCGCCAACTCCCGAACTCACCAGCCATGAGCCCCTGAGGGTGTAGCACTATCCAGGGTGCACCAGAAGTGGTGGGGCTACATACACCCGGCCTCCTTGAGGGCCTTGAGCAGAAGGCAGGAGATAACATGAAAAGAGATGATGATGATGATAATTGTTGTTTTAAGGGGCCTAACATCTAGGCTATCGGCCCCTGATGGTTTGGGTGATCGTGAAGATGAAAATGAAATGCAAACTTAAAACTAAAACTAACTACCAACCTACATACTAGAAGAAGAAATGGAGAACTAAAGGAGAATAAGGCAAATAAAGGACAGGAGGAAAAGAAATGCCCTCAACCCTCGAAGAATGAGGATTGAGGGACTTGGAAGGAAGGAGAGCCATGAAAGGCAGATAGGAAAGTGAAAGAGGAGAGGGTCCGCCCCGAAGGCAAGGGACAAAAGGGGAAAACTGACCCAGCTCAGGAATCCCTCGGGGTCGCCAACTCCCGAACTCACCAGCCGTGAGCCCCTGAGGGTGTAGCATTATCTAGGGTGCACCAAAAGTGGTGGGGCTACATACACCCTGCCTCCTTAAGGGCCTAGAGCACAAGGCAGGAGGTAAAAGGAAGAGAAAAAGAAGGCTGACCCCTCGCAGAAGGAGGGTATCAGAAAAGATGAGACAAGGGCCAATTAAGGCGGGAAAGGAAGAGACTCCCTAGGCCTCGGATACCCTAATACCGTCGGGGTCAGAAGAGAACAAGAGTTGACCAAGTGAGGTCGACAGGAAAGAAGACAGAGAGGAGCCCGGCACAAGTAAGTGGAAGCAATTCCGGACTCAGCATGAAAAGAGAAAGAAGGCTGACCCCTCGCAGAATGACGGATCAGGAAAGATGAGACAAGGGCCAATTAGGGCGGGAAGGTAAAAGACTCCCTAGACCAAGGATACTCTAATACCGTCGGGATCGGAAAAGAACAAGAGTTGACAAAGGGAGGTCGACAGGAAAGAAAAACAGAGAGGAGCCCGGCACAAGTAAGTGGAAGTAATGCCGAACTGAGCAATGGTCCCGTGGTCGCCAACCCACGCCCCACTAGTTATGAGCCCCCAGGGGTCTGAGATTCTTGACCAGGATGGATGTGAAGATGTTGGCTGGGGATGATGTTGTGTTCTGAGGTGAGTAGATTTGCAAAGAATCATCGGTGACTGAAGTAGACTGAGAGTTTATTGGGCTTGCCGAAGTTCAAACTTAGTTAAAATATTGAAAAGTTACGTTTTTGCTGGTATTAACAATGAAGCAGAAAGTGTGTTGAGCACTGCCTTAACATGCTCCCCAAATCTTTGTATTGACAACCAAGTTTTCAAATTCTTTCACCCGCTGTTCCTCTCTTCTATTCATGACCTTGATAAGCTCACTGTGTTGATCATTATCATTGTCTCTCTTTCTATTGGCTCATCTGTGTGGATTTATTTCAGTGGAAACACTTTAGTACAGGACAGCTGCACAAAAAAAAAAAAAAAACATTTTGTTCCAAAAACTGTACTATGGTTGGCTTTTTGTAAATCGTTAGAAAAGCAAAAAAAAAAAGCTTAACTCAGAATTTTAGAATAGTTTGCACGATCATTTTGTCGGAAAACTCAAAAAAACATTGAAAAGCGTTTTTCTCTGAATCGACGTATTTTAAAGAAACGTTTTTTACACAAAAAATATAAAGGACATTGTCACCTACAATTCGTCTCATTGAGGTAATGCCATACGTTTTGAAAGGCAGAAACTAGGTGGCGCCAAAGTTCCCAAAAAAGTGTTTTTTCACTTTTTGTCCTAGAAAAAATGTTTTGTTCACAGAAGAGCGAATCAGAAATATGTTCCTATCAAAATTATCTACAACATTTATTGAAACTTTTTTTTGCACCGCCTTACCGTTCCAGAGTTATAGTCTGCCGAAGTGTGAAAATTGTACTATTCAGATGGCACAAAGGTTAATATGTGTACAGTTATGATTGATTCGTTGCGATTGAAATAGATATGATTGATTGAGCTAATTAATAAACACAGCCCGCGTCCTGTTTGACCGAGCCTTAGGCAGCTGTCCGACACCGGTCCCTGTAAATTATGCCCACCGCTCTCTCCGCAGTAACAATAGTAGCCTTGACTACTCAGCGTTGCATTTGCTGCGCTATAACTTTGGAACGGTAAGTCGGAGTAACAAACTTATAATAAATGTTGCAGACAATTTTGAGAGGAACACATTTCTGATTAACTCTTTTGTGGAAAAACTATTTTTCTAGGACAAAAAGTGAAAGAACACTTTTTTGGAAACTTTGGCGCCACCTATCTTCTGCATTTTTTGTTTAAAAACTTTTCTTTAAAATACGTCGATTCAGAGAAAAACGCTTTTCAATGTGTGGTTTTTTTTTAGTTTTCCGACAAAATGATCGTGCAAATTATTCTAAAATTCTGAGTTAAGCTTTTTTTGTGCTTTTCTAACGATTTACAAAAAGCCAACCATAGCACAGTTTTTGGAACAAAACCATTCCTGCTGTACTGTACTACTTCGTGTTGGCAGTTCTTCATTACTCGGCGTATGCGTTGTGGATTGCTCTTTCGATTTCAATGTGTATTTCTGAACCTAGAAATGGTGTAGCACCAATACTGCTCTCATGTAATGGTTCATGTACATTGGACATGCTTATTCACTCTCTATACACTGTGTTAAGAAATGGCAATCGATCGTAAAGGTACCATTTTGGTAATTTGCTCGCTCCTGAAACCGTATCCTTCTTTTCTTTATATTTACACCTAAATTAAGCATCCCGCAGCGACTTACGACGTTTTTTTTCTCACTATTCATTTAAAAGCAAAGACTGTAATTAATGGATTTGATTTAAATGTAATATTATGAATTGTTAAATTATACGAACTGTACAAACAGTAACTTCTTGTAATTTGTTTTAGGTTTATAGCAACGGGAGAATCCTGCAAATAATTGCCATTTACACATCGTATTTCACCATACTACGTTAGTGTCATCGTGAAGAAAACATTACCGATAATGAACACAAAACTCATTCCAATTTTCATGCCTAATTCGACAGAGAGAGACTTAAAACGTATAGCAAAGGAAGGAAGGAAGATTGTAGTTTTACGTGACCGTGAATCTTGTGATTATGAGCCACGGGACCTCCTTTTTACGTGGAATCCGAACCACAGGACATGGCATTTCACTTCGAAAATCTCACATGCTTTGACCGGGAATCGAACCCAGACCGCCTTGGTGAGAGGCATACAGCTAGACCGCTGAGCCACCACGCCCCCCAAAACGTATAGCAGACGATATCTGGTATCAATGGGACTTTCCAAATTGCAATGGGTGTAATTGATGGTAAGCATGTTCGTAGTTCGTATCAAATGTCCCGATAACAGCCAGTCTCAGTTCTTCAATAATTATAAACAATATTTTTCAATTGCTCTATTGGCTCTAGTCAGTGCATAAGACAAATTTACTGCAGTGGATATTGGTTCTTATGGAAAAGGGAGTGACGGTGGCATTTTCAAGATGATGATGATAATAATTGTTGTTTAAAGGGGCCTAACATCGAGGTTATCGGCCCCTAATGGTTTGGGTGATGGTGAAAATGATGAAAATGAAATGCAAACTATAACTAAAACTAACCTGCTTACTAGAAGTAGAAAAGGAAAACAAAAGGAGAATAAGGCAAATAAAGTACAGGAGGAAAAGAAATGCCCTCAACCCTCGAAGAATGCGGATTGAGGGACTTGGAAGGAAGGAGAGCCATGAAAGGCAGATAGGAAAGTGAAAGAGGAGAGGGTCCTTCCCACAGGTAAGGGACAAAAAGGGGAAACCGCACCCAGCTCAGGAATCCCTCGGGGTCGCCAACTCCCGAAGTCACCAGCCGTGAGCCCCTGAGGGTGTAGCATTATCTAGGGTGCACCAAAAGTGGTGGGGCTACATACACCCTGCCTCCTTAAGGGCCTTGAGCAGAAGGCAGGAGATAACATGAAAAGAAAAAGAAGGCTGACCCCTCGCAGAAGGAGGGAATCAGAAAAGATGAGACAAGGGCCAATTAAGGCGGGAAAGTGAAAGACTCCCTGGGCCTCGGATACCCTAATACCGTCGGGGTCGGAAGAGAACAAGAGTTGACCAAGTGAGGTCGACAGGAAAGATGACAGAGAGGAGCCCGGCACAAGTAAGTGGAAGCAATGCGTGACTCAGCTGGGGCCCCGTGGTCGCCAACCCACGTCCCACTTGATATGAGCCCCTGGGGGACAAAGGGAAAGAGGAGAGGGACCGCCCCATAGGCAATGGAAAAGGGGGAACAACCGGACCCAGCTCAGGAATCCAACGGGGTCACCAACTCCCAAACCCTTCAGCCGTGAGCCCTTGAGGGTATAGCACTATCGAGGGTGCATCAGAAGTGGTGGGGCTACACACACCCTGCCTCCATAAGGGCCTTTAACAGAAGGCCGGAGATATGGAGAGAACAGAAGAGGTTTGTCCCCTCGAAGAATGAGGGATCAGGAAAGATGAGACAAGGGCCAATGGAAGACTCCCTAGGCCTCGGATACCATAATACCGTCGGGGTCGGAAGAGAACAAGATGATGATGATGATAATTGTTGTCTTATGGAGCCTAACATCTAGGTTATCGGCCCCTGATGGTTTGGGTGATCGTGAAGATGAAAATGAAATGCAAACTTAAAACTAAAACTAACTACTAACCTACATACTAGAAGAAGAAATGGAAAACTAAACGAGAATAAGGCAAATAAAGGACAGGAGGAAAAGAAATGCCCTCAGCCCACGAAGAATGCGGATTGAGGGACTTGGAAGGAAGGAGAGCCATGAAAGGCAGATAGGAAAGTGAAAGAGGAGAGGGTCCGCCCCAAAGGTAAGGGACAAATGGGGAAAACTGACCCAGCTCAGGAATCCCTCGGGGTCGCCAACTCCCAAACTCACCAGCCGTGAGCCCCTGAGGGTGTAGCATTATCTAGGGTGCACCAAAGTGGTGGGGCTACATACACCCGCTCTCCTTGAGGGCCTTCAGCAGAAGGCAGGAGATAACATGAAAAGAAAAAGAAGGCTGACCCCTCGCAGAAGGAGGGAATCAGAAAATATGAGACAAAGGCCAATTAAGGCGGGAAAGGAAAATACTCCCTAGGCCTCGGATACCCTAATACCGTCGGGGTCGGAAGAGAACAAGAGTTGACCAAGTGAGGTCGACAGGAAAGAAGACAGAGAGGAGCCCGGCACAAGTAAGTGGAAGCAATGCCGGACTCAGCTGGGGCTCCGTGGTCGCCAACCCTCGTCCCAATAGATGTGAGCCCCTGGGGGGAAGAGAACAAGAGTTGACCAAGGGAGGTCGATAGGATAACAGAGAGGAGCCCGGCACAAGTAAGTGGAAGCAATGCCGGACTCAGCTGAGGTCCCGTGGTCGCCAACCCACGTCCCGCTAGTCGTGAGCCCCTGGGGGAACACTCAGGATGTCGCGGTCAGTGTCAATCTCCGAAATTCCAGTTCGCCCGTGTAGTCAAGCTGATTTAAAGCTGAAAGAGCAGAGTGGAAGACGTTGCGGAACGCATTGCAGCTTGCCCTGGACTTGGCACACAACACATTGCGCCTTGTTATTGCATGCTGGGGGTGGCGTGCCCTTGTACTCATACATTCTCTAGTTATAGCTTCATTTCCGGGCATAAACATCGGCCCGGGGTTGAACTCCTAGACAAAGATGATGATTATTGTTGTATTCAGGGCCCTAACATCTAGGTTATCGGTCCCTTATGGTATTAGTAATAACTGTAGTTTTAAGGGCTCTATAAACAAGGACATCGATCCCTTATGGTATTAGTGATGTGTCGTTTATAGGGTTCTATAAACTAGGTTATCTGTCCCTGATGGTTTCAGTGATAATGGTCATTCTAAGGGCTCTATAAACTAGGTTATCGGTCCCTTATGGTTTCAGTGATAATGGTCATTCTAAGGGCTCTATAAACTAGGTTATCGGTCCCTTATGGTTTCAGTGATAATGGTCATTCTAAGAGATCTATAAACTAGGTTATCGGTCCCTTATGGTTTCAGTGATAATGGTCATTCTAAGGGCTCTATAAACTAGGTTATCGGTCCCTTATGGTTTCAGTGATAATGGTCATTCTAAGAGATCTATAAACTAGGTTATCTGTCCCTGATGGTTTCAGTGATAATGGTCATTCTAAGGGCTCTATAAACTAGGTTATCGGTCCCTTATGGTTTCAGTGATAATGGTCATTCTAAGAGATCTATAAACTAGGTTATCGGTCCCTTATGGTTTCAGTGATAATGGTCATTCTAAGAGATCTATAAACTAGGTTATCGGTCCCTTATGGTTTCAGTGATAATGGTCATTCTAAGAGATCTATAAACTAGGTTATCGGTCCCTTATGGTTTCAGTGATAATGGTCATTCTAAGAGATCTATAAACTAGGTTATCGGTCCCTTATGGTTTCAGTGATAATGGTCATTCTAAGGGCTCTATAAACTAGGTTATCGGTCCCTTATGGTTTCAGTGATAATGGTCATTCTAAGGGCTCTATAAACTAGGTTATCGGTCCCTTATGGTTTCAGTGATAATGGTCATTTTAAGAGATCTATAAAGTAGGTTATCGGTCCCTTATGGTTTCAGTGATAATGGTCATTCTAAGAGATCTATAAACTAGGTTATCGGTCCCTTATGGTTTCAGTGATAATGGTCATTCTAAGAGATCTATAAACTAGGTTATCGGTCCCTTATGGTTTCAGTGATAATGGTCATTCTAAGAGATCTATAAACTAGGTTATCTGTCCCTGATGGTTTCAGTGATAATGGTCATTCTAAGAGATCTATAAACTAGGTTATCGGTCCCTTATGGTTTCAGTGATAATGGTCATTCTAAGGGCTCTATAAACTAGGTTATCTGTCCCTGATGGTTTCAGTGATAATGGTCATTCTAAGGGCTCTATAAACTAGGTTATCGGTCCCTTATGGTTTCAGTGATAATTGTTGTTTTAAGGGCTCTATAAACTAGGTTATCGGTCCCTTATGGTTTCAGTGATAATTGTTGTTTTAAGGGCTCTGGAGTAGTGTGAAGGTCAACTCTATAAGGTAAGACGGAGAAGGGACGACCACAAACTCGAATAGAAGGATGGAAGGTCAACGAAGGAATGCGTGGTATAATAAGTAAGGAGTGATCATACGGATTGACTTTAGGTTCAATGAGAATGGACGAATTAAAAAAGAGTAAATTTACTTGAACAAAACAGTTTGCCTAACAATAGTTATAGAGGTAATATGCATTAATAAATACATCAACAATGAATGAGTGGAAGCTAACAGCAGTTGAAAAAGAAACAACACTTACTTATTTTAAATATTCACGAAATGCCCAGTTGCCGAAGTTTATAGTAGTAGGTGAGATCGTGAAAATGATGGTGATGATGATAATTGTTGTTTTAAGGGGCCTAACATCTAGGCTATTGGCCCCTAATGGTTTGGGTGATCGTGAAGAAGATAATGAAAAGTGAAATACAACGAAAACTAACTACTACTAGAAGAAATGCAAAACAAAAGGAGAATAAGGCAAATAAAGGACAGGAGGAAAAGAAATACCCTCAACCCTCGAAGAATGCGAATTGAGGGACTTGGAAGGAGGACAGCGATGAAAGGCAGATAAGAAAGAGAAAGAGGAGAGGGACCGCCCGAAATTCAACGGAAAACACGGACCCAGCTCAAGAATCCCTCGGGGTCGCCAACTTCCAAAACTCACCAGCCGTGAGCCCCTGAGGGTGTAGCATTATCTAGGGTGCACCAGAAGTGGTGGGGCTACATACATCCGGCCTCCTTGAGGGGCTTGAGCAGAAGGCAGGAGATAACATGAAAAGAAAAGGAAGGCTGACCCCTCGCAGAAGGAGGGAATCAGAAAAGATGAGACAAGGGCCAATTAAGGCGGGAAAGGAAGTGACTCCCTAGGACTCGGATAGCCTAATACCGTCGGGGTCGGAAGAGAACAAGAGTTGACCAAGAGGGGTCGACAGGAAAGATGACGGAGAGGAGCGCGGCACAAGTAAGTGGAAGCAATGCCGGACTCAGCTGGGGTACCGTGGTCGCCAACCCACGTCCCGCTAGATGTGAGCCCCTGGGGGGGGGAAGAAGAATGAGTCAGCTCATTCAACTGATGGGTTAGCTAGGTAGCTGGATAGAGGCCGTGATATTGGAATAGAAGCAGCAAGGCGAAAGAAGAATGGACGCCTCTTGTTTTAAGGTTCTATATGGCGTGATAGATGATGCTCAGACACGACTGCAGGTGCCTTAGTGAAGGCACGCCTAACTGGTTTGGGTTACCTGGAAGGAGACAGCCATGGCCGTGATAAGACAGAGTAGAACGATACCCACTAGCGCCGGTCATGGAACGCCTGGTGTCACGAAGAGACCACTTTGGTGGGTCCGGTGTTGGAAGATGATGATGATGATAATTGTTGTTTCAAGGGGCCTATCATCTAGGTATTTATTTATATATCATATGGACTTTAGTGCCGGAAGTGTCCGAGGACATGTTCGGCTCGCCAGAGGATGTAGCTGCTTCTAGCGGACACCCATAGGGTGAGCTACAAGTTCCGTTCAATTTCAAGCAATTCCAACTTTCGATTTCTGATGTCACTGATACCTAGTGGTGAACGTTGGAACTTTGATAGAGCGTTCCAACGATCCAACCTAAAAATTTAGATTTACACAAGTTTAGTCTGTGGAAGGATCTTTTACATGCCATAAAATATGACATGGGACCGCTGGCTTTACTTCCCCTCCGAAAGAAGGCATACTGAGGGATTTTAACGCTCTGCAAACATCCGATAACTTCTGCCGGGTTTGAACCCGCCATCTTGCGCACAGCAGTTCAGCATGCTACCAACTACGCCACCGAAGCCGCTACATCTAGGTTATCAGCCCCTGATGGTTTGGGTGATCGTGAAGATGAAAATGAAAAGCGAACTTAAAACTAAAACTAACTAATAACCTACATACTAGAAGAAGAAATGCAAAACTAAAGGAGAATAAGGCAAATAAAAGGACAGAAGGAAAAGAAATGCCCTCAACCCTCGGAGAAGGCGGATTGAGGGACTTGGAAGGAAGTTAGTTTAGTTAGTTATTGTTGTTTTAACGGGGAGAACTACGAGGTCATCTGCCCCTCTTAACACAGATTAAAGAATACAAATTTTGAATTGAATTTAAAATTTTGAGGTGGACATCTAAATTTAAAAAGGCCAAAAATTAATAAAACAAACAATTAAATAAAAAATAAAAATTATAAATTATAAAAATAAACAAAAATTACGGAAAAAACAAAACAAGTCGTTGAGTCAATGTTCCGTGGAAAATTTAGATTGCTGGCCCTAACCCACTCTCACTTATAAAGCGGATAACGCGATCAGCAGCCACCGCGTCATCGGCTAATATAAGTTTGAGTGTCGTCTGCAAACCAAGGTTTCTTCGTAAGTCAGCAAGATACACACACTGGGTGAAAATGTGGGCCACGGTGAATACGGCTCCACAGGTACAAAGTAAAAGAAGACTAATGTTAATATAAATCTACCTTAATAGATGGTCTATATTATTTTTTATGGTTCAATATAATGAATCGGATCTCCTGTTGATTGCAAAAAGATGTTTCATCTTATAAAGAATTGGTGAAATGCGTAACAATTTTGACTGATGAAGTCCTCTAACCTTGAAAAATTTTCTGTTACGGGACAGCCATTATTATATTTCTTCAATACGGCTCAATAATATATTGAAACGGATGTCGCTGCTGAGTTCTATGGGATGTTGTTTCCAGCCAGGTGTACTGATATGGAACAATGCGTAAAACGTTTGAAGTCATCTAACCTTGTAAAGAGTCCTCTTGAAATATACATATTTGTGGTTACAATATGTTGTTTCCAGATGGTCGAACACCGTAAAAATGTTTTATAAATGGTAAAAACAACTAACCTGGAATAAAACCAGAGGATGCTACTTCAGGATTAAATCTGTAGAACTAGCTGTCCAAACGGGTGATTCATTTCATATCATAATTCAATTTGCCAAGTATATTTATAGGTCGTATGAAATACTTGGACATTGGCGGGTCAAAATACAGGGTGTAACAAAAAGGTGCGGCACAAATTGCAGGACACATTCCTCACACGTAGACGGAGAAATTATGTTATATGAACATGGGTCCGGAAACGCTATGTTTCCATGTTACACCTCATTTTCTCCAACTCATTACGCATGAGAATCACACAAGAACAGAACGTTAGAATCGTGGGGAGCATGCACTCTTGGTTACGATATCATTATCGTAGATGCACCGCCAGTGGTTTGTATTACATGGCCCCGTTGCCATGCGACTTAGCAGATGTGCCTTTAACTATGCTACGAATCATGTCCTTCATACGCGAAAGAGCACCTCCTCATTTTAATGCTAATGTCCGTCTGCTTCTAAATAACAGATTTGGTGACAGATGGATAGGTAGAGGTGGGCCAATTGCCTGGCCTCTACGCTCTCCGGACCTAAAATCACTGAACTTTATTTGTGAGGGCATTTGAAAGTTGATGATGATGATGATAATTGTTGTTTTAAGGGGCCTAACATCGAGGTTATCGGCCCCTAATGATCTGGGTGATAGCGAAAATGAGAATGAAATGGAAACCAGAACGAAAATTATGTGAGACGGAAAATACGTACAAAGAGAAACTCAGATTGAAACAACTCTCAATATGGTCTTACAAAAGGGAATTTAGAACGAAAAGATTCACAAAAAGAATAGATTGAAAAAGACCCACAAAACGTAGGCTAGATTCAAAATACGTACAAAATGCAATGTAGCGTCGAAATACTTACAAAATGCAAATGAGATCGATACGCACAAAATGCAATTGAGGTTCAAAATACTTACAAAATGCAATTGAAATTGAAAATACACAATGCAATTCAGATTGAAAAAGGCCATATCCCAGTTCCAATCCAAATTATTCACAAAGTGCAATTGATGATGATGATGATGATAATTGTTGTTTTAAGGGGCCTTACATCTAGGCTATCGGCCCCTGATGGTTTGGGTGATCGCGAAGATGAAAATGAAATGTAAACTTAAAACTAAAACTAACTACCAACCTACATACTAGAAGAAGAAATGGAAAACTAAAGGAGAATAAGGCAAATAAAGGACAGGAGGAAAAGAAATGCCCTCAACCCTCGAAGAATGCGGATTGAGGGACTTGGAAGGAAGGAAAGCCATGAAAGGCAGATAGGAAAGTGAAAGAGGAGAGGGTCCGCCCCAAAGGTAAGGGACAAAAAGGGAAAACGGACCCAGCTCAGGAATCCCTCGGGGTCGCCAACTCCCGAACTCACCAGCCGTGAGCCCCTGAGGGTGTAGCATTATCTAGGGTGCACCAAAAGTGGTGGGGCTACATACACCCTGCTTCCTTAAGGGCCTTGAGCAGAAGGCAGGAGAGAACATGAAAAGAAAAAGAAGGCTGACCCCTCGCAGGAGGGTATCAGAAAAGATGAGACAAGGGCCAATTAAGGCGGGAAAGGAAGAGACTCCCTAGGCCTCGGATACCCTAATACCGTCGGGGTCGGAAGAGAACAAGAGTTGACCAAGTGAGGTCGACAGGAAAGAAGACAGAGAGGAGCCCGGCACAAGTAAGTGGAAGCAATGCCGGACTCAGCTGGGGCCCCGTGGTCGCCAACCCACTTCCCACTAGAAGTGAGCCCCTGGGGGGAAAGTGCAATTGAAATTCAAAATACTTACAAAATGCAATTGAAATTGAAAATGCTTACAAAATGTACGGTAGATTCAAACGATGATGATGATGATGATAATTGTTGTTTTAAGGGGCCTAACATCGAGGTTATCGGCCCCTAATGAAATGAAATGGCGTGAAATGAAAGGATGTAGATAAAAACAACTCACTGCCATGGATGAAGCGAAAATGGTGTTTATAAAACAGACAGTGAGCCCCAAAAGTTATGCCTTATTTGAATAAAAAGAATAAAAGGCGGATGGTAAAAAAGGATAAAACAAATAAGGCATAGTGAACAATACAATACATAACACAATAAAAAACATAAAACAGCTTTAACCAGAATTAAAAGTCGTAACTACACATTAAAACTTAAAAAAGTAACCACTCTCCCTCATGAACCGGATGACGAGGTCAGCTGACGGCCCGTCATCACGGAGAATAAGGGAGAGGGCATTAGGCAGTTTAAGAGTCCCTCGCAGATCGGCCAGATCCACACACTCCAAGAGAATGTGTGGCACGGTAAGGTGGGCGTCGCAAGTACACACAGGGGGATCTTCTCTCTTTAGCAAGTGGGAGTGCTTAGCAATTCCATGGCCGATCCAGAGTTGACAGAGTACCACAGCTTCCTTCCGGAGAGATCGGAAGGAAGATTTCCACACCCTCGTTGTCTCCTTAGTTAGTTAGTTAGTTAGTTATTGTTGTTTTAAGGGGCGGAACTACGAGGTCATCTGCCCCTCTTAACACAGATTAAAGAATACAAATTTTGAATTGAATTTAAAATTTTTACGTGGACATCTAAATTTAAAAAGACCAAAAATTAATAAAACAAAAACAAAAAGAAATTAAATAAAAAACAAAATCATAAAAATAAACAAAAATTACGGAAAAACAAAACATTATCATTCAAAAACGAACAAGTCGTTGAGTCAATGTTCACTGGAAAATTTAGATTGCTGGCCCTAACCCACTCTCACTTATAAATCGGATAACGCGATCAGCAGCCACCGCGTCATCGGCTAATATAAGTTTGAGTGTCGTCTGCAAACCAAGGTTTCTTCGTAAGTCAGCAAGATCCACACACTGGGTGAAAATGTGGGCCACGGTGAATACGGCTCCACAGGTACAAAGTGGGGGGTCTTCCCTTCTCATTAGGTACGAGTGGGTGGATCTTGTATGACCTATCCTTAGCCTACACAAAATGACGGAGCTCCGCCACACGCGAGTAGTTCCCTTGATCGCTCTCAGTTTACTGGGCAGTGGGTCAGCTAGCCACTGACTCTCCCAAAAAGCCAGAACTTGTCGCCGTAACTGAGAGCGAATATCTCTAGCGGGTACCTCCATTGGTCGAGGTGGTAGTGATACCGCCTCTTTTGCAGCTTGATCTGCTAACTCATTTCCCGCAATTCCCATGTGGCTTGGAAGCCACAGAAAGGTGATTCGAGTGTCAGCGTGGCACAGCCCGGCTAGTAGGTAGTGGATTCGCTGCACTAGGGGGTGTTGCGGGAAACATGTAGCAATTGACTGCAACGAACTCAAAGAGTCGGTACACACCAGAAAGTGGATTCGAGCATCCTGTAGTGCAAACTGCAGAGCTTCATAGATGGCAACGAGCTCCGCAGTAAACACACTACAGGCCTCAGGCAAAGAGATCTTGGTATTTGCACCATCAGTAACGTAAGCACAACCCACTTTCTCGTCCACCTTCGAACCATCCGTGTATAGAATGCCAGCGTCCGGAAATTGGTGAACTATGCTGTGGAACTGTCTCCGGTAAACGGAGGCATCCGTGTTCACCTTAGAACCTCGGTGCAGATCTAACCGAATTTCCGGACGCGGGACTTGCCACGGAGGCACCTCGCTAGATGTCCGGATCATACAGGGACCTACAGCCACTCCTATTTCAGTACACGAGCTATCAAGTCTAATACCAACCGGCCGAGTGGCACGAGGCCGGTTGGCGTAACCCTGGTGGTTTTGGGTACCGAAGAGAGTTTGATAGGTCGGGTGTTGCGGCATTTGACGCACATTGGCAGCATATGCTAAAAGCATATGTTGGCGTCTATAGTTTAAAGGTGGAACACCCGATTCGGCGAGTAGGCTGGGTATCGGGCTGGTCCGGAAGGCACCGGTAGCCAGCCTAACGCCACTATGGTGGATACTGTCCAGCATTTTCAAGGTTGCCGGCCTTGCTGAACCATATGCCGCAGAACCATAGTCTAGCCGGGACAGGACGAGGGCTTGGTAGAACCGTAGCAGCACCGCACGGTCAGCCCCCCACGTAGTGCCACTAAGAAACCTGAGCATGTTCAGTTTCCTGAGACATGTCATTTTCAATTGCCGTATATGGTGCTGCCACGTTAACTTGCTGTCAAAATGGAGCCCCAGGAAGCGATAAGTGTCAACCAACGGCAACGCAGCATCCCTGAGATGTAGTTCAGGGTGTAAATGTAGCCTCCGGAGCCGACAAAAATGGACGACGGAGGTTTTCGCTGCTGAAAAACGAAAACCCCGGTCGTGAGCCCACCTGTCGACCCGGTTGATAGCTAGCTGCAATTGCCGTTCCACGACTGCCATACTTCCAGAGCTGTAATGCAGAGCTAAATCGTCTACATACAGCGATGGAACTACCGCGGACCCGGCGGCGGCAACAATGCCATTAATGGCAATCGCGAACAAGGTGACACTCAGCACTGAACCCTGAGGAACTCCATTTTCTTGGGTATAGTATTGCGATAATGTCCTACCGACCCTTACACGGAAGAGTCGGACGGACATGAAATTCGCAATGAAAGTCGGTAAGTTACCACGGAGTCCCCACTTGTGAAGGGTGGAAAGGATCCCGTAGCGCCATGTGGTGTCGTAGGCTTTCTCGAGGTCAAAGAAAACCGTGACTAGGTGCTGCTTTCGGAAAAAGGCCTCCTGTATGGCGCTCTCAAGTCGCACCAGATGGTCAGTGGTGGACCTATGAGAGCGAAATCCACATTGGTACTCAGACAGGAGACCTTTATCCTCCAAGAACCACACCAGTCGACGGTTCACCATCTTTTCGAGCAGCTTACATAGGCCATTTGTCAAACAAATGGGCCTATAGCTGCTTACAAACTTGGGATCCTTTCCAGCCTTAGGAATCGGTATCACGATCCCCTCTCGCCATTGAGATGGGAACTCCCCTTCAATCCATATACTATTAAAGAGGATCAACAGTTGTTTTTACTGGATTCGCACAGATGCTTTAACATTTGATTATGTATGTTATCCGGTCCAGGAGCCGTATCCCTGCACAGTGCAAGCGCACTGCGCAGTTCCCATTCAGAGAATGGACATTATAGGACTCCGAAGCAGCAGTGGCAAAGGACAAGGGGTGAGTCTCTGCCTCCCGCTTCAGAGTCAGAAATGTAGGATCGTAACTCCCGGAGCAGGATACATCGGAGAAGTGCGAGCCAATGCTGTTGGCAATGGCGAGATGGTCCGTGATGATGTCTCCATTGATGGACACTCCGGGTATCGACAGTGATGTCGGGAGTCCGGAGATCCGACGAAGCTTAGTCCACACTTGAGATGATGGAGTATGCGCCGTCATGGACGACACATACTTTTCCCACGTCGTTTTCTTACTCTCCCGAATCAGATATCGGGCTCTGGCACGCATCCTTCTGAAGGTGATAAGGTTGGCCATGGTGTTTTGCCTCCGATAGCATTTGAAAGCACGTCGACGATCTTTAATGGCTGCAGCAATCTCGGCTGTCCACCAAGGGACAAGCTTCCGGCGAGAGTTTCCGGATGAGGAAGGTATTGTTTCCTCAGCAGCAGCCAAAATACCATTCGTTATGTGAATGGTATGATCGTCGACACTCTCAAAGGTATCTTCGGCAAACACCGCACGTGCCGTGAAAGTTGGCCAATCAGCCCGACGGAGAAGCCATCGACTTGGTAACTCGATGGCTCTTTGGTTCGGAAGAGTAACGATAATTGGAAAATGGTCACTATTACAAAGGTCATCGTGTACACCCCACTGTAGCAGGGGAACCAGCGCACGACTGCACAGGGTAATATCGATACTTGAATAAGTATCGTGTGCAATAGAGAAGTGCGTAGGTTCCCCTGTGTTCAACATACACAGGTCCAGCCGCCTGATCAGCCTCTCAAAATCTCTCTCTTTACCGCTAGTGGTAGCGGAGCCCCAGATGGTGTTGTGGGCATTAACATCTCCCAGAAGGAGAAAAGGAGGGGGGAGCTGAGAGACTAGATCTCCTTGATGCCTCGCAGTTTGTTGGACGGAGGCGTGACACGCCACGCTTCCTCCCAATGCGACAAGATCGAATGTCGCAACTGAGAGCGCACATCACTTGCAGGCACCTTATACGGTAGCGAGGGTAGTGCGACTGCCTCTCGCCGCCTGAACAGCAAGGTCGTTTCCCGCAATATCCATGTGGCTCGGAAGCCACACAAATGTCACCCCGGTTCCAGCCTACACGCACTGACTAGCAGGTCGTGCACACGCTGGACGAGTGCGGTGCTTCGGGAAACACACATCAATCAATTGCAGCGCACTCAGTGATTCAGTACACACAAGAAAGTGCTGGTGATCGTCTGATCCCGTGTACCGAAGAGCCTCTAAGATGGCATAGAGCTCCACTGTGTACACGCTACACGCCGTGGGAAGTGGAAAGAGAAGCCGACGATCCTCAAACACAAATGCACAGCCTACTTTCTCGTTTACCCTCGAACCATCCGTGAATAGAAGCCCTGATCCTGAATACCGGTCCACCACGGACCGGAAAGGCCTGCGATGGACGGAGGAGTCCGTGTCCGACTTGGGGCCAGTGTGCAGATCCAGGATGATATCAGGGCGAGAGACCATCCACGGAGGGGTCTTGCTAGGTACTCGAACGATACAGGAGACAGAAGGAAATCGAAACTGCCAGTATGAGTCATCCAAGCGAATCCTAGCTGGTCGAGTGGCTCGGGCGAGCGCACCATACAGCCGGTGATTCGGATTGTTAAACAAACACAGATAGCTTGGATGAAGTGGCATCTGTCGGATAGTTGTAGCATAGGTCAGCAGGACTTGTTGGCGCCTCAGGTGTAAAGGAGGTACGCCAGCCTCGGCGAGCAAGCTGACGACCGGGCTCATCCGAAGAGCTCCATCGCCAGCCTCACACCGCCGTGGTGGATGCTGTCCAGTTTGACAAGCACTGACTTGCGGGTCGAACCAAATGCTACACTGCCATAATCTAACCTTTATAAAATAAGTGCCGTATAAAAACGTAGGAGAACCCTGCGGTCTGCCCTCAACATGTGCAGCTATGAAACTTCAAGATCTTGAGATTCTTATCACAGGCAGTTTTCAAACACCACACGTGTGGCTCCCACGATAATTTCTTGTCGAAAAGGAGCCCAAGGAACCGGTACGTAGGAACAACAGGTAAAGCTACACCTCCCAGATAGAGCTCAGGATCGGGATGGAGAGTACGCTTTCGGCAGAAATGGACAACCGATGTCTTAGCGGTTGAGAACCGAAAGCCATGGTGCTTTGTCCACCGTTCCACTCTCCCAATAGCTTCTTGTAGCTGTCGTTCAGCGACTGCCATATTTTGTACACTATAATGTGGAGCGAAATCGTCTACATATAGCGACGGTACAAATGCTGCAGCTACGATACTGTTTATAGCAATCGCGATTAATGTTACACTAAGTACCGAACCCTGTGGGACTCTTTAACCCTGAACGTTAGATTGGGAATATGTCCTGCCTATTCGGACACGGAATAGACGAAGGGGCAGAACATTCGCAATAAAGACCCACAAGTTACCTGGGAATTTTCCATTGGTGCAGGCTAGACAGAATTCCGTAACGCCAAGTGGTGTCATAGGCCTTCTGGAGGTCAACGAAAACAGCGACTAGGTGCTGTCTCCAGAGAAAAGCGTCCTGTATTGGAGTCTCCCGCCGTACCAGATAGATGTTGGTAGACCGAGACGCCCTGGTATATTCGTTCTGAATATACGTTCCCTGGTTGAGTAATTTACACCCATATTGGGTTCTCTTCTTTTCTTCTGCGCAAACCAGTAACACACGTTGTGCCTTGTCCCTTGTTTTGCAGCCTCTCATGTTCTTTGAAAGTGTGTTTCAGGTTTGAGATGTTTTCTCCTTGCCTAGCCTCTTCTACAGGCATCTTTCTGCAGTGCTCTCTACGGCAAAGCGCCGAAGTTAATGGGTTGGAGCCTTGAAGAATTCTTACAAATTCATCTCATCTACACCAGAGGGCAACTGACTCGCTTCTACACCTTCCTTGAGCTACACTTTAAGACATGATTGATGTATCAAAGTTATTTTGTTTTCTGAAGTTGGCGATTAATACGTCATTCCCCTCTTCACTCCCCTCTCTTCCTTACCATTACCGACCGTCACGTCTCACCATGTGAACTCACTCAGCTACGAGATTTCTTAGAGCAAACACGCTCGTTTTCCAACTCTCTCATAGGCCAGTGGACATTGTAACCTTCCCAAAGTAACTAGGGATCGAACCCTCAATTTGGAGACATGATTTCCATAATCATGTATATATGTTAATTGATGCTTTTATATGTTGAATAGATGATGATGATGATAATTGTTGTTTTAAGGGGCCTAACATCGAGGTTATCGGCCCCTAATGATCTGGGTGATAGCGAAAATGATAATGAAATGGAAAGCAGAACAAAATTATCTGAGACGGAAAATACGTACAAAAAGGAACTCACAATATGGTCTTACAAAAGGGAATTTAGAACGAGAAGAGTCACAAAAAGAATACATGGAAAAATACCCACAAAACGTAGGCTAGGTTCAAAATACGTACAAAATGCAATGTAGCGTCGAAATACTTACAAAATGCAACTGAAATTCAAAATACTTACAAAATGCAAATGAGATCGAAAACACGTACAAAATGCAATTGAGGTTCAAAATACTTACAATATGCAATTGAAATTGAAAATATACAATGCAATTCAGATTGAAATAGGCCATATCCCAGTTCCAATCCAAATTATTCACAAAGTGCAATCGAAATTCAAAATACTTACAAAATGCAATTGAAATTGAAAATGCTTACAAAATGTACGGCGATTCTAACGACTCATGTGGATTGACAATACTTACAAAATGCAATTTAGATTGAAAATACTTGACAAAATGTAATTTAGATTCAAAATACCCACAAAATGCAATTGAGAATCAAAATATGTACAAAATGCCCACCAAACAAAATGCAATTCAGATTCAAAATCCATGCGAAATGCGGCGTGGTTGAAAATACTTACAAAATGCAATTGAAATTCAAAATACTCACTAAAAGGCCCGGGCACATGCATTGAAAGACTGACTAAAAAGCAATTTAGATTGTCAATCTTTAGAAAATGCAATTGAGGTTGAAAACAATCGCGAGATGTAATTTAGATCGAAAAAACATACAAAAAGCAACGTAGATTAAAAATGCCTTTAAAAAATCGCCAGAAGGGAATTTAGATACACGGTGAACCAAGTAACAAAAAACAGTGCGGGAATCTTAAAGAGAAAAGTAAATATAATGAAAAGAAAAGAGGAGAGGAGAGAGTGGTGAAGAGAGGGGAGAGAGGAGAAGGTCCGCCCCAAAGGTAAGGGACAAAAGGGAAAACCGGACCCATCTCAGGAATCCCTCGGGGTCGCCAACTCCCGAACTCACCAGCCGTGAGCCCCTGAGGGTGTAGCATTATCTAGGGTGCACCAGAAGTGGTGGGGCTACATACACCCTGCCTCCTTAAGGGCCTTGAGCACAAGGCAGGAGGTAAAAGGAAAAGAAAAAGAAGGCTGACCCCTCACAGAAGGAGGGTATCAGGAAAGATGAGACAAGGGCCAATTATGGCGGGAAAGTGAAGGACTCCCTAGGACTCGGATAACCTAATACCGTCGGGGTCGGAAGAGAACAAGAGTTGACCAAGTGTGGTCGAAAGGAAAGAAGACAGAGAGGAGGCCAGCACAAGTAAGTGGAAGCAATGCCGGACTCAGCTAGGGTCCCATGGTCACCATCCCACGTCCCACTAGATGTGAGCCCCTGGGAGGTATGTTGAATAATTATTTATTGGAGTGTATTATATCATGTTATTGATTCTCGTATAATTTGTTTAGATTTAAGATATTGTTTATAGCAGGATCCAAAGTAAGTTTAGAAGTGACTATTTTCTTAAGATTATAATGATAATTATTTGGAGATCGGGTGAGGAAATATGTCTCGGAGAGACTTGTTATTGTATACAGTTTTCTGGTTTGAGCTATTTTGAGCGGAGTGGTTTGGCCCAGAGGTCGGGGGCAAGCATGACCCAGAGGCCCATGAGGTCGAGCAAATCCGACATCACTGTACTAGGAGGCGTGTTACTTACAAACACGTGAATTGCGTGTATTGTTCTAATTGGTTGGAGCCGTGATTTTCTGTTTGATAGCAAGGTGGTGAGAGAAGGGGATATGACTGATATGTAATTTTGTCGAGGCCGTGAAGATTCTTCTTATTACGGGCTCTGTGAGGAGTGGTTGAGTCTTATTAGGAACTCCATGTGGAGGAGTTGTTCGTTCTGTAGGCTCGATCTGGGATCGACATCAATTCAGGTGATAGGTGTTTGGACTTATAATCAGAAGAGGTCAAGTTTGGTTATGCTTGGCTGATCTTGGGAAGGACTATCACAATATTGTGTTAAGGGTTCTATACTGAGTTGCAGGTTGGGTTATTCTCATTAGGGAATAATTCGCCTAGTTTCAGATAAGTCGCCAAGACTTCCTGTCTCGAAAAGCATGAAGTATTGAGAACTTAAGTCTGTTTACCGAAATTCGAGGGCAATAACGATATTTAGTAAATCTACGAATACTGGTGAAATGTGCCAAGTATAGTTCATATCAGGTGCGAAGTAGTTGCTATAATCCACCAAACGGATTCAGAGCGCTATTATTTAGTCAGATCCACGAATCAGTATAAATCGATGGAGTCTGAAAGTCAGTAATCTACAGTAGCCAATATTTAACATATATAATCATGCGTGTGAAATAATTAGCAACTTCGATACAAGTAACTAGGACTGATTCTCTGGGAGCATTAACCCCAGAATCAGTAGAGTTAGTCTTCACGTCTGAGATCATCGTATGTAAGCACCAGTCAACATCATCTTCCAAGGGTTCATCAGTGTATGTCATAAGTGTGCCTGTGTATATATGATAGGGAGTGTTAGAGTAGTCTGTATCGACGAGGATCCTGCCGAGTGTATTTATTAGTCTGGTATCAGAATATATGTCCATTTTTACCAGGTTTCCAGTGTTTTTACTTTATGCGGTCACCGGTGTAGTTGGGTGTGGATGTCTAATGCTGTTGGAATTATCGTACATGTGTTTAACCCCCCCCCACGCATTCCGAGTAGGCTCATTACAACATGTCCGACATTTTGTGGTAGTCGTACTAAAAGTACACTCAACGCCTCTGCAAACTCATCATGTGAAAAGATAAGTAATTTACATCTCTTTTAATACGGCTAGGAGCTGTTATAAGGGCCGACCACACGCGCAGGTTTTCCCTCAAGCATACTTGCGCAAACCGGTTTGCAGAGGAAAGCTTGTACGTATGGACGGGAAAACGGTAGCTCGTGCAAGCCAAGAAGCGCGGCTTGTGCAATCGTCGCAGCCCCAAAGATTTTACTTGTGCAGTTTGTGCGTGTAGACACGTTAGCACAAGCCTCGCCTTACTTAGCTGAAACTTGAAATACTTTCCAGTGCGGTTAAATAATTAGGCATAAACAATAATGTCCGATATAAGAAATTGTTCGAAATAGTTTATTGCGGAATTTATCGAGCTCTACAAGTCTCTACCATGCCTTTGGAAAGTAAAATCCAAGGAGTATTGTTGATGATGATGATGATAATTGTTGTTTTAAGGGGCCTAACATCCAGGTTATCGGCCCCTGATGGTTTGGGTGATCGTGTAGATGAAAATGAAATGCAAACTTAAAACTAACTACTAACCTACATACTAGATAAAGAAATGGAAACTAAAGGAGAATAAGGCAAATAAAGGACAGGAGGAAAAGAAATGCCCTCAACCCTCGAAGAATGCCGATTGAGGGACTTGGAAGGAAGGAGAGCCATGAAAGGCAGTTAGGAAAGTGAAAGAGGAGAGGGTCCGCCCCAAAGGTAAGGGATAAAAGGCGAGAACGGACCCAGCTCAGGAATCCCTCGGGGTCGCCAACTCCCGAACTCAACAGCCGTGAGCCCCTGAGGGTGTAGCATTATCTAGGGTGCATCAAAAGTGGTGGGGCTACATACACCCGGCTTCCTTGAGGGCCTTAAGCAGAAGGCAGGAGTTAACATGAAAAGAAAACGAAGGCTAAGCCCTCGCAGAAGGAGGGAATCAGAAATGATGAAACAAGGGCCAATTAAGGCGGGAAAGGATGAGACTCCCTAGGCCTCGGATACCCTAATACCGTCGGGGTCGAAAGAGAACAACAGTTGACCAAGTGAGGTCGACAGGAAAGAAAATAGAGAGGAGCCTGGCAAAAGTAAGTGGAAGCAATGCCGGACTCAGCTGGGGCCCCGTGGTCGCCAACCCACGTCCCACAAGATGTGAGCCCCTGGGGGTGGGAGGTCCAATAGCCGTAATTCCCGTGCTACTCCAAACGTGTGTTATTCCCATTCAAAGTTCGGTGAACGTACGTATAAGTGTCTGCAGCCATGGAATATGAGTACGGTACTGCAAGCCCAGCCAGATAATTCGGAAAACTAACTGCCCGTCTCTCCACAGCGACAGAGAGTCAGGGGCCTCAGCTGAGTCGCCTGTATGTTAGTGACAAGGAATCAGCAGCCCTTTTCCTGATAGACACGGGAGCAGATATTTCAGTTGTCCCAAACTGTAAGTAAACGTGATCTCTTCGCAGCCAATAACACTAAAATTAAAACATATGGCCAGAAGTTGTTAAAGCTCGATCTTGGGTTACGCCGAGAATTCCAGTGGCCTTTCTTCCTAGCTGATGTAAGTAGACCCATCATTGGAATGGATTTTCTCTCACATTATAACTTGCTGGTCGACAGTCAGCGCAAACGCTTAGTCGATGGCAATACTTTATTGGTTGCCAATTGCATAACTTACCAAAAATGTGCAGAAGAGGTTAGAGTAGTAGAACATGGGAACTCATACCAGTCTATCTTAAATAAATTTCCAGAGTTAACACGCCCCAATATAGTAAACAGGAAAATCAGAAGTAACAACATAGAACATCACATCGAGACTAAAGGTCCCCCTATATTTGCCAACCGAAGGAGACTCACAGCTGAGAAGTTGAAAGCAGCTCGACAAGAATTTGAATATATGCTCAAACAAGGCGTATGCACACCTTCCAAGAGTAGCTAGTCCAGTCCCCTACATCTCACAAAAAAGAAGTCAGATGATTGGAGACCCAGTGGTGATTATAGGGCCCTCAATAGTATTACAGTTCCCGATAGATACCCTTTACCTTTCCTCACTGATTGCAGCCATGTATTGTCAGAAGCCAAGATTTTTTCATCCATTGACTTGACCCGTGCTTACCAACAAATACCTGTCCACGAAGCAGACATCCCTAAAACAGCAATCACCACTCCATTTGGGCTATTTGAATTCCCATATATTACTTTTGGACTAAAAAATGCTGCCCAAACCTTTCAAAGGTTCATGAACACTGTGTTAAGGGGACTCGATTTTGTCTTCTGTTACTTAGATTACATACTCGTGGCTTCACCTGACAAAGAAACGCAAGGACGTCATCTTCACATTGTTTTCGAAAGACTGGTTTCTGCCTTAACATCGCAAAATGCAATTTTGGAGTAGAAGAAATACAGTTCTTGGGTTACTTAATAAATCAAAATGGTTTGAAACCACTTCCGTCAAAAGTAGAAGCTATCAGAAACTTCCCCGAACCTCAGTCAGCCACTTCGTTAAGACGTTTCCTTGGGATGTTCAATTTTTATCACAGATTCGTTCCAAACTGTTCAAACATACAGCAACCGTTAATCGGACATAAGAAGAACAGCACGAAAGCACTGGAGTGGACTGACGAAAGAAGAAATGCATTTTCTGTAGTGAAAGAGGCTCTCTGCAATGCGACTCTACTGGCTCATCAGCAACAACGAGCTCCCTTATCTTTGGTTACTGATGCTTCAGACAGTGCTATTGGGGCTGTCCTCCAGCAAGAAGTCAATGGCATGAAGCAGCCCTTACATTTCTTCTCCAGAAGCCTAACCAAGACACAAATGAAGTACAGTGCCTATGACCGTGAACTTCAGGCTATCTACAGCTCAATCAAACACTTCCGGTATTTATTGGAAGGACAGAATTTCACAGTATTCACAGATCACAAACCTTTAGTTTATGCCTTCCAGCAAAACTTTAACAAGGCACCTCCCAGGCGAGCCCGACAATTACAATATATTGCCGAGTTCACCACAGACATCAGGTACATCTCTGGAACCGAAAACGTGGTTGCAGATGCACTGTCACGCATAAGCACCATTTCTTCACCTACACCCCTAGACTATGATGCCATGGCAGACGAACAGGAAGACGACGATCTAGAAGTCCTCAAGAAAAGGAACTCCTTGAAGATGACAAAACTTCACATGCCTAACTCCAATAAACTTATCTACTGCGACATATCAACAGGCTACATTCGTCCTTACATAACTCCAAAATTCAGAAAAACAGCGTTTTCAGCAATGCACTGCTTATCTCACCCTGGAATCCGGGCGACAACACAAATGGTCACTAAACGATTCATTTGGCCAAACATAAGACAAGATTGTAAAGTATGGGCACGAACGTGTTTGGAATGCCAGAAATGTAAGGTCAATAAGCACACGCAATCGGATCTAGCAGATTTTGCAATACCTAATGGACGGTTCTCACACATCAACGTCGACATTGTTGGTCCCTTACCACTTTGCAGAGGATTTCGTTATCTATTAACAGTTGTGGACAGGTTTTCACGCTGACTAGAAGCAGCACCCATAGAAGACCAAACGGCAGAATCTGTTACCAGAACCTTAATTTCGTGTTGGTTCTCAAGATTTGGTATACCAGCTCGTATCACAACAGACCAAGGTCGGCAATTCGAGAGCAACCTTTTCAAGACAATTGCCAAGTATTTAGGTTCGCAGAGCAACACCACTACCGCCTACCACCCTCAGGCAAATGGACTCATAGAACGCCAGCACAGGACATTGAAAGCTGCCCTTAAATGCCATCTGCTCAAATCACATTCTTGGGTGGAGTCACTCCCAATAGTGCTCTTAGGTATTCGTACCGCAGTCAAAGAAGACTTAGGATGTTCACTTGCAGAGCTAGTTTATGGCACAACCATCCGACTTCCAGGCGAATTTCTCTCCGAGACCCCTAACATCACCCAACAAGACTTCGCAAGACGTCCTCAGGAGACAATCCGCTCGCGGAAACCTGTTCCTACATCTAAACACGGGAACAGAAACGTTTTTGTCTCCAAGGATGATCCTATGTGTTTGTATATCAGAACGCTACACCAGCACCACTGCAGCCAGAGTGCACAGGTCCTTACAAAGTGAAGAAGCGCAACCAGAAGTATTTTGAAGTCGAGGTCAAAGGGAAGGTTACGAAGATCACTATCGACCGCTTGAAACCAGCCTTCATAATCGAGGAACCTTCTTCAACAACACAGCACCCACAGTCAGATACAGATACAACTCAACAAACAGATTACTCACCAACAACCCCTGTACCCGTAGCAGCTGAAAGACCTATGAGAAAAACTAGTTATGGTCGGACAGTTCATTTTCCCAGCAGATTACTGGACTCACTAGTGGTTATTTAGGGGGGGGGGGGGAGGGGAGGGGGGAGGAGGGGAGTGTGTAGTGGAAATGAACTATCTACTAAGTGTAATGGAAGTAAACTATATTCGAACCAAAATGTGCGGTCTGGGAAGAAGTGAGACTACCTTCTTTTGTTTTTATAGATGTTTCATGTTCATGTTCCAGCCTAGTTGTTGTAAGAAATAAAACAGAGTTTTCAAGTGCAGTCTTGCGTTAATTGTGGATATCTAATGTACATATAGATACCCGCACAGTCTAGTTTGTGAGATGCTAGCTCACTTAGTCTATTGTGAAGAAAAAACTACGAAATCTTGCAAGATTTTTACCTAGTTGTTTGATTTTTTATGGGTCTTAAACTTTTAAGCAAGATAATAAAATTATCTTCAAATTTTATTATGTTAAAGCAATTATAATTCCGTTCACCTTGCGCTAAACTTAATCTCTGAGCTTCGGGACACGGCATTTTACTTTGTTTGCTCTTTCTCCTTACTCGAAGCGTATTCTAATGATTGGTGATGACTTCCCCATCCTTTTAGGTTACCTCTTTCACTTATTGAAGTTATCGCAAAGACTTCAAGTTCAATTTGTAAGGGATTTTTCTCAATTGTTGTGTTCAAGGCAAAACTTCACTATATGAGATTTTTTTTAAGTTTGTCCTACTAATCTCTTTAGATTTTTAAATTAAAGTTAAATGAGCATGGCCAATTGACATTGCTTCTATCGCTTGTGTGAACAGTTCCTCGTATCTGCATTATAAGGTAAACAGGACACACACGGCGTACTGGAAACGGAGTTGGAAGAGACGATGAACCAGAAGAGACACATGAACAACAGTAAAACAGGTATAGCCTATCACAGCAAAAAAAGAAAAGAAAATGAAACAAGACAAGAAACCCCGCGCTACCGGAAGTACAAGAAGTGAGGTTTTGTGCTAATATCAAAAATCGCCCACCTACAGAAAGAACCTGACCCACAACACTTGGCTGAAATTAAAACCGAGCCCGCAGAAAACGCACATAACAGGTCTACCGGACGCATGAACAAACGACACGCTGAGCTGCCAGCAAGTCACCTGCACGCACTGTGAGAAGGCAGTCTGCACGTCATTGTGGCCTGGGAAAGCTTTTGGGCACACATTTAACGAAGACTTATATATTAACAATGGCGGACACCATCGACTAGAAAGTGCTCTAAAAACCATCGAAAAAGTGATAGAAGAAGGAGGAGGTTATATGAAAAAGGGAGTGAAGTACAAATTACAAGAATGATGATGATGATAATTGTTGTTTTAAGAGGCCTAACATCTAGGTTATCGGCCCCTGATGGTTTGGGTGATCGTAAAGATGATAATGAAAAGTAAACTATAACTAAAACTAACTTATATACTAGAAGAAGAAATGGAAAAAGAAAGGAGAATAACGCAAATAAAGGACAGGAGGGAAAGAAATGCCCTCAACCCTCGCAGAATGCGGATTGAGGGACTTGGAAGGAAGGAGAGCCAGAAAGGCAGATAGGAAAGTACAAGAGGAAAGGTTCCGCCCCAGAGGTAATGGATAAACGGGTGAAAACCGGACTCAGCTGAGGAATCCCTCGGGGTCGCCAACTCTCAAACTCACCAGCCATGAGCCCTTTAGTGCGTAGCACTATCCAGAGTGCACCAGAAGTGGTGGGGCTACATACACCCTACCTCCTTGCGGGCCTTGTGCAGAAGGCAGGAGATAACATAAAGAAAACGAAGGCTGACCCCTCGGGTATCAGGAAAGATGACACAAGAGCAAATTAAGGCGGGAAAGTGAAAGACTCCCTAGGCCTCGGTTACCCAAATACCGTCAGGGTCGGGAGAGAACAAGAGTTGACCAAGAGAAGTCGACTGAATAGAAGACGAACAGGAGCCCGGCACAAGTAAGTGGAAGCAATGCCGGACCCAGCTGGGATCCCGTGGTCGCCAACCCACGTCCCACTAGATGTGAGCCCCTGGGAGGTGTAAAAAAAGACTAAGATAATGATGATGATAATTGTTGTTTTAAGGGGCTTAACATCTAGGTTATCGGCCCCTAATGGTATGGGTGATAGCGAAAATGACAATGAAATGGAAACCGTACCGAAAATTAAGTGAGACGGAATATACTTACAAAAAGGAACTCAGATTGAAACAACTCACAAAATGGAGAGCGGTAATACTTACAAACGGGAATTTAGAACGAAAATACTCACAAAACGAATAGATTGGAAAATACTCACAAAATGGAGGTTAGGTTCAAAATATGTGGAAAATTCAATGTAGAGTCATGTAGCCCCGTGTACTTTGGTTGTATGTAGAATGTGTCTGATAACCGGTGTTAATTGTGATGGCTGTATTAGTGTGTGTATCTGTTTTAGGTAGATTTCATTAGAAAGCTAACTATTGCAATGGGTACCATGTTTCGACTTCCGGAAAATTTCGACATATCTTCGCGTTTCACATCCCCCAGACCCCAAAACCACCGTCAGTTCAAAAGTTTATATATAATTTATGTATATATATATATATATATATATATATATATATATCAGTTTCTTGTGGACACGATAACTGCCGTAATTGTGCACCAATCACTTTGAATTTTTTACATAACATGTATCCCTATAAAATCTCGGTCGAGTTCGTTAATGGGCAAAATCGGTCGAAGGGGGTGAAAATGGGGGGCTTTTTTCGAAAAAGTGAAATTTCGCTATAACTCTCTTAATACGTGAAATATCGAATCCATTCAAAGTTCATAATATGTGTCGTATATGTGCCAAACATTTATGTCAAATAAGTTTTTTGATAGCACCAACCATTGACCAAAGGGGTGGAAAAAAGTGGGTTTTTCGGGAAACATTAATCATATCTCTCTTAATAGGCACAATATCAAAACCGTACAAAATGGACAATATTCCTCCAATAATTACCTAAAACTTTTGTCTCAAAGAATTTTCGATATGACCCACCATTACGCCACGGAGTGAGCAAAATGATTTAAATTATAAGAAAATTCCAAGTGCCAAGAGTGGTTGCCATGACAACTTTACTTTTAATTGATACGGGTTGAGCCATCAGCAGTTGCTATGACAACGCCACTGCACGAGATCACATTCTGTTTTCATATGTCTGTGGGAAGCGACTTCGGTATCGGAACTGGTAGCATGCTGAACTTCTATGCCCAAGGTCGCGGGTTCAAACCCGGCTGAAGTCGTCGGATTTACTAAGAGCGCCAAAAAACCCTGAGTATGCTTTCCTTCGGAGGGGAAGTTCCAACGTTCGTTGCGAGTTGATGGTTCCGGTGGCATCTAGTAGCCAAGTTCACTGCTAGGTGTCGTTGATGGTAGTATTTTAAATTATGTAGCCTATTTTAGGTAGATTTCATCAGAAAGCTAACTATTGCAATGGGTGCCATGTTTCGACTTCCGGAAAATTTCGACATATCTTCGTGTTTCATATCCTCCAAACCACCGTCAGCTCAAAAGTTTATATATATGTGTGTGTGTATATATATGCATATATATCAGTTTGTTGTGGACACGATAACTGCCGTAATTTTGCACCAATCACTTTAATGTTTTACATAATATGTAACCCCTTAAAAAATCGGTCGAGTTCGTTAATGGGAAAAATCGGTTAAAGGGGGTGAAAATGGGGGGGGGCTTTTTTTTTCTCTCGAAAAAGTGAAATGTCGCTATAACTCTCTTAATACGTGAAATATCGAATCAATTCAAAGTTCATAATATTCGTCGGATAAGTGCCAAAAATTTATGTCAAATAGGTTTTTTGATAGCACCAACCATTGACCAAAGGGGTGGAAAAAAGTGTTTTTTTCGGGAAACATTAATCATATCTCTCTTAATAGGCACAATATCAAACCCGTACATAATGGAAAATATTCCCCTAATAATTACCTAAAACTTTGTCTGAAAGAATTTTTGATCTGACCTACCATTACGCCAAGGGATGAGAAAAATGATTTCGGAATTAAAGAACATGCCAAGTGCCATCAGAGGTTACCGTGACAACGCTTCTAAATTGATGAGGGATGAGCTATCAGAGGTTGCCAAGACAACGCCATTGCACGAGATCACATTCATTTTTCCATCTGACTGTGGGAAGTGGCTAACTGGTAGCATGCTGAACTTATATGCCCAAGGTCGCTGGTTCAAAGCCGGCCAAAGTCGTCGGATTTTCTAAGAGCGCTAAAAAACCCTCAGCATTCTTTCCTTTGGAGGAGAAGTTCCAACGTTCGTTGCAAGTTGCTGGTTGCGGTGGCATCTAGTAGCCAAGTTCACAGCTAGGTGTCGTTCACGTTAGGATATGGTACAAAATTAGGAACTACTACTTAAAATTGACCGTCTGCAGACCTTACCTGAATTACACACTAAAACAGTCATCAAAATTAACACCGTTTATCAGATTCTACACACCCGGGGTTACATGACCACGTTGTCGCAGCCCCTAAACTGAGGAACCAACAAAAATCTCTGCGGGAGATAAAATTTTGCGAGAAGTAGTAACAGACTGTCAGATAGTTACACATCAGTTCCAAACCTTGCATAAGGACAGTGTGATCAGAAGTATAAAAATGAGCCCCGAATGACAAGAAGGTTACCATCCCCATAGACAATAAAATGATAAAAATATGCATACAAAAACGAAAAAAAGT
The DNA here is from genome assembly GCA_946902985.2 of Meconema thalassinum. NCBI lineage: Eukaryota > Metazoa > Arthropoda > Insecta > Orthoptera > Tettigoniidae > Meconema > Meconema thalassinum. The sequence goes on along the minus strand of OX336392.1, from coordinate 513,198,039 downwards.
TGATTTTTAACCTCCAAATGTAAAATACTTTCTTGCAATCAATGAGGTCTAATCCTCCTACGAAAACCTGCATATTTTGCCTATTATAGCCAATCCCCTAGTTTGCCCGGTGAAATCTACCTCCGCCTTCCGGCGTGCCGAGAGGATTTTTTTTTTAATGCAAGTAAGGACTGCAACTTTGAATTTTTCAAATAGTTCCTACTTTTGCCGCCAAACGTCACCGTCAACGACTACTAGGCCTAGTTCAGAACTTAGCTACTAGACGCCATCGCAGTCGGCTCTTGGCAACGAACGTAGAAACCTGAGAGTGTTGTTTACATTCCTAACCTATACAATTTAGCTTCACACAGGTGTAATTAGTAGAAGGTTTTTTAACATTCTATAAATCTATGACATGAGACCGCCGGCTTTACTTCCCCTCCGAAGGAAGGCATACTGAGGGATTTCTAATGCTCTTAAAAATTCCTTGGTCAACTCTTGCTCTTTTCCGACCCCGACGGTATTAGGGTAACCGAGGCCTAGGGAGTCTTTCACTTTCCTGCCTTAATTGGCCCTTGTCTCATCTTTCCTGATCCCTCATTCTTCGAGGGGTCAGACCTCTTGTTTTATATTCATTATATTTCCTTTTCTCTTTAAGATTCCCGCACTAATTTTGTTAATTGGCTTCCCGTGTATCTAAATTCCCTTTAGCGATGTTTTTGCATCTACACTCCATTTTGTAGGTATTTTCAATCTACGTTGCATTTTGTAAGTCTTTCAACCTCAATTGCATTTTGTAAGGATTGACAACCTAAATTGCTTTTTAGTAAGTATTTCAATATAGTGGATGGGACTTTTGTGAGTATTTAGCCTACTTTTCACATTTTGCAAAAATGAGGAAAAAGTAGACTTATGAGATCGGGAAAATGTGTGTCTGTCTGTCAGTCTGTCTATCTGTCCTTCTGTCTGTCTGTCTGTCTGTCTGGCTGTGTGTGTGTCCCCCTATCAACTCCTAAACGGCTGCAGCAATCGAAACAAAATTTGGTAGGAGTAAAGATCTATACCCGAATATCTCACGGCCATATTGGAAAATGATGTCAGTGCTACCAACTGCTGAAAAAGCGCAATTGAAATTTGAGGTCCATGTTGGATATCTTGGAAAGTATGAATGGGAGCTATTTCAAAATTGGCACACGTGTTGATAATGATATTGCAGTTTAATTTCCAGGAGGCCATACATGGCAGTGTTGCCAAAATGATAATAAGCCTGCTGATAGGTCCAAATTTTAAATGCATATAACTTCTACACTATCAATTGATTACAACCAAATTTCATATGTGCTATGTGTACATAAACAGATATGACTGAGCGTATTCTTAAGAGCCACCAGGGCTGCCAACTGTTAATAAATGCTCTCAATTTTTTAAATCCAAATACCCATATATCAGAAAGTATGCAAGCCGACAGCTTTAAACTATGCACACGTATAGTACCTGAAATTCTAGATTAATTTGGAGTAACTTATACACGTCAGTGCTACCAACATGATTCTAAGCCTGCTGATGATGATGATGATGATGATAATTGTTGTTTTAAGGGGCCTAACATCTAGGTTATCGGCCCCCGATGGTTTGGGTGATCGTGAAGATGAAAATGAAAAGCGAACTTAAAACTAAAAATACCTACTAACCTACATACTACAAGAAGAAATGGAAAACTAAAGGAGAATAAGGCAAATGAAGGACAGGAGGAAAAGAAATGCCCTCAACCCTCGAAGAAGGCGGATTGAGGGACTTGGAAGGAAGGAGAGCCATGAAAGGCAGATAGGAATGTGAAAGAAGAGAGGGTCCGCCCCAAAAGTAAGGGACAAAAAGGGAAAACGGACCCAGCTCAGGAATCCCTCGGGGTCGCCAACTCCCGAACTCACCAGCCGTGAGCCCCTGAGGGTGTAGCATTATCTAGGGTGCACCAGACGTGATGGGGCTATATACACCCGGCCTCCTTGAGGGCCTTAAGCAGAAGGCAGGAGATAACATGAAAAGAAAAAGAAGGCTGACCCCTCGCAGAAGGAGGGAATCAGAAAAGATGAGACAAGGGCTAATTAAGGCGGGAAAGGAAGTGACTACCTAGGCCTCGGATACCCTAATACCGTCGGGGTCGGAAGAGAACAAGAGTTGACCAAGTGAGGTCGACAGGAAAGAAGACAGAGAGGAGCCCGGCACAGGTAAGTGGAAGCAATGCCGGACTCAGCTGGGGCCCCGTGGTCGCCAACCCACGCCCACAAGATGTGAGCCCCTGGAGGGTAAGCCTGCTGAGAGGTCCAATTTTAAATACATGTAACTTCTATACTATCATTTGGATTTCAACCAAATTTCGTGTGTGCTATGTGTACCATAACAGATATGACTATGCCGATTCTTACGAGTAACCAGGGTTGCCAACTGTTAATAAATACTGTCTCTATTTTTATATTACCAAAGTAATTTCGCCATTATTCTAGATAGATCCATATAGATTAATCATTTCCATGAATCTTAAATTTTAAGAAAAGTAGGCTCTTTAGTTCTTGTTTGAATTTCAATTGCATTTTGTAAATATTTTTCATCTAAACCGCTTTTTGTAAGTAATTTCAATCTAAATTACATTTTGTGAGTATTATCCGGCGGCTTCGGTGGCGTAGTTGGTAGCATGCTGAGCTTCTATCCCCAAGATAGCGGGGTCGGAAAAGAGCAAAAGTTGACCAAGGGATTTTGACAGGAAAGAGGACGGAGAGGGGCCCAGCACAAGTAAGTGGAAGCAATGCCGGACTTGGCTGGGGTCCCGTGGTCGCCAACCCACGTCCCACTAGATGTGAGCCCCTGAGGGGAAAGACTAAGATCAATAAGCGAATAAGCAAATATGTTAAAAGATTATGCAGTATGCACTGTAATCTTGCATTGCTATCTAGCTGCAATTATTAAATTAAATGCAAGTATAGTTCGCTCAGCAAACTTCCTACTTGAGGTTATTGTTACATTGTCATTTCATTGATAATGGATTTTGTTTAATCAAGATCTGTTTGTTCATTCTTTCTCTCAACTTGTAACCAGCACTTTGCTGGGGAAAAGTTTAGTGTACTTTGAGTACAACAACTGTTTTTCCCTGCAATTATTCTTAATTATAACTTATTTCCTATAGCCCACGGGTGCCTCGTTTACCTACGTCTATGTGTTATATTCTTGTTCGGACTTTTCAACCCATTTTAGTAATTATTTTAATTAAATATATTTTCTCTATTGGCCATTTCCTCTTGGCTGCAATTGGTTGATGAACCACGTGGATTTTGGTGTTCATCACCTTTCGCTTCTTGTACTTGGTTACAATTCCCTTCCTTCTCACCCTAGCATGCTTTTCGAGTAACTTATTCACGTTTTCTGTGCAAACCATAACTAGATCATTTGTAATCACTAATTATCTCTAATTATATGTAAATGAGCCACGGGCTCCCCCTTTCTATGGAACGTTTCTGCCAGACTCGTTTAGAAATGTATAACAACTTTTCCTTTAGGTCTTCAGTTCTATATACATTGCAATTCAATCTTACGGTCACCTGGCGGAATGAGTAAACTTCTTCCCCACCACATGGCATTATATAAATCTTAAATCCAACTGTGAAACTAAATGGTTTCACTTTGCCAAGGAATGTTTGGTGTAGACTTAACCGCATCAGGTTCTTTATAAATTGAGTTGGATAGATTCCCCACAATCAATGAAACACACAGTGGTGGATTGCCCTCTCCGTGCCTTCCCTTGTAGTTTGGAGGATCTGCACTCAGAGGCGGTATGTTGGCTCAACGGATTAGATGTAAAAGTGTAACTTTCAGTGTGAGCAAACTGTGTCTGTTGTTGTTGTTGGTACTGTATTCTGTATTTTCCTGTGTTGTGTAGCATCACACGCCAAATAAATAAATAAATAGTTACTTTTTAATCCCTTGCTCTTAATCCTTTTCTCTCGCTCTTTTCCTTAATTTCTCTTCTTCCCTTATGGTAGTTTCTGGTATTCGTTGTGTGACATTAGGAATACATTTATTACATAAGCATTGCAACTACGCATACTTTTCTTATTACAGATCAAAACAATCGCCGCCATAGCGACCACACAGACTGTCGGATGACGTAGGTCTATCGTTGCCAACCCCGCGCAGCCATAGTTCCCACTCCAGGAACTACTATTTCCAGATTCACAACACCCGCTATCTTAACCCTTCGAAGGACTGCTTCTCTCTTGTTTACCAATACCGTGGATTTTAAAACAGTGAAATCATAGCTACAGTACCTATTTTATTGTATGTTGTTGAAGCTGTCATGTTTCCATTGGCATAGAACATAATAATACAATATTTTGTCGGTACTTAATGATCTCTTTCTTCCACGATTTCTTAAAACTTTTTCGTTTCCTACCCCTTTTCTTCTTTTTCTTATAATATAAATCATTTTCACTACTATTTTCATCGTCAGAACAGCTGTATTCACTTTCATCGGAACTTGCGTGTGGTGACACAGCATCTATTGCGATTACCTACGTTCGTCTTGCCCAAGACAGCCGCGATCTGGAAGTCCGGCGCAACTAAGAAATGTTTGAGAAATGACTCTCCACTGCCATCTATGGGAGCTAGCGTAAAGCCGCTTTCACTGGTTCCTGCAGACAGCATATAGTGTCATTTTACGGATAAACGTCGTAATTCAAGTTACGCCCTTCTTCCACCCAACCCTTCTTTACCTTCCTTCCATTGCGCTGGAAACACCCCTTCCAACCAGATACGATTAAACACCCTGAGCAAATAACGAATGCTCTGATCGTTAAGGTGTTTAAGCATCTGGTTGTGAATATTATTCGGGCCGGAAGACGTGTCCTTGCAGAGCGCCAGCGCTCCGCGGAGTTCCCACTCCGTAAAGGGCACGTTGTACTCCTCCGAAGCGCGGGTAGCAAAACAGAGCTGGGAGCGTTCTGCCTCGCACTTCAAAGCAACGAAATCACGATAATAATGGTCGGAACCAGATATAGCCGCAAAATACGATGCGAGATGGTTTGCAACGCGGTAAGGATCTGTAACCAATTCATTATCAATGGAAATTCCTGGTACAGTAGAAGATGTCTGAATGCCCGAAATGCGTCGTAGTTTAGTCTACGCTTGAGATGAGGGGGTATGTGCCGTAATAGAAGACACATACCGTTCCCATGATTGTTTCTTACTCTGGCGGATAAGAATCCGTGCCTATGAGCTCGACGACAGTCTCTTATTGCCGCTGCAATATCCTCAGTCCACCAGGAGACGAGCTTTCGAAGAGGAGTCCCAGAAAAGGATGGAATGGACTCCTCGGCGGCAGCAAGAAACACTTCAGTGATATGCTGTACCTCGTCATCGATGCTCCGGCATTCCAGATCATCAAATACAGCTCCTTCTGTAAATGATGGTCAATTTGCTTGTTTAAGTACCCAACTACTGGGAAACGCAACGGGCTCTTGGCTAAGAAGAAGATGATGATGATGATGACGATGATAATTGTTGTTTAAAAGAGTCTAACATCTAGGTTATCGGCCCCTAATTGCTTGGGTGATTGTGAAAATGAAAGATGATCAAATGATGATGATGATGATTGTTGTTTTAAGGGGCCTAACATCTAGGTTATCGGCCCCTAATGATCTGGGTGATACCGAAAATGAGAATGAAATGGAAACCAGAACGAAAATTATGTGAGACGGAAAATACGTACAATGAGAAACTCAGATGGAAACAACTCACAATATGGTCTTACAAAAGGGAATTTAGAACGAAAAGATTCACAAAAAGAATAGATTGAAAAAGACCCACAAAACGTAGGCTAGATTCAAAATACGTACAAAATGCAATGTAGCGTCGAAATACTTACAAAATGCAACTGAAATTCAAAATACTTACAAAATGCAAATCAGATCGAAAAGACGTACAAAATGCAATTGAGGTTCAAAATACTTACAAAATGCAATTGAAATTGAAAATACACAATGCAATTCAGATTGAAAGATCCCAGTTCCAATCCGAATTATTCACAAAGTGCAATTGAAATTCAAAATACTTACAAAATGCAATTGAAATTGAAAATGCTTACAAAATGTACGGTAGATTCAAAGGACTCATGTGGATTGACAATACTTACAAAATGCAATTTAAATTGAAAATACTTGACAAAATGTAATTTAGATTCAAAAAACCCACAAAATGCAATTGAGAATCAAAATATGTGCAAAATGCCCACCAAACAAAATGCAATTTAGATTCAAAATTCGTGCGAAATGCGGTTTTGGTTGAAAATACTTACAAAATGCAATAGAAATTCAAAATACTCACTAAAATGCCCTGACACCTGCATTGAAAGACTTACTAAAAAGCAATTTAGATTGTCAATCTTTACAAAATGCAATTGAGGTTGAAAACAATCGCGAGATGCAACTTAGATCGAAAAAACTTACAAAATGCGACGTAGATTAAAATACCTTAAAAAATCGCTAAAAGGGAATTTAGATACACGGTGAACCAAGTAACAAAAACAGTGCGGGAATCTTAAAGAGAAAAGGAAATATAATGAAAAGAGGAGAGGAGAGGGGAGAGAGGAGAGGTGATGATGATGATGATAATTGTTGTTTTAAGGGGCCTAACATCTAGGTTATCGGCCCCTGATGGTTTGGGTGATCGTGAAGATGAAAATGAATAGCGAACTTAAAACTAAAACTAACTACTAACCTACATACTAGAAGAAGAAATGGAAAACTAAAGGAGAATAAGGCAAATAAAGGACAGGAGGAAAAGAAATGCCCTCAATCCTCGAAGAAGGCGGATTGAGGGACTTGGAAGGAAGGAGAGCCATGAAAGGCAGATAGGACAGTGAAAGAGGAGAGGGTCCGCCCCAAAGGTAAGGGACAAAAGGGGAAAACGGACTCAGCTCAGGAATCCCTCGGGGTCGCCAACTCCCGAACTCACCAGCCGTGAGCCCCTGAGGGTGTAGCATTATCCAGGCTGGACCAGAAGTGGTGGGGCTACATACACCCTGCCTCCTTAAGGGCCTTGAGCATAAGGCAGGAGGTAAAAGGAAAAGAACAGAAGGAGGCTATCAGAAAAGATGAGACAAGGGCCAATTAAGGCGGGAAAGGAAGAGACCCCCTAGGCCTCGGATAACCTAATACCGTCAGGGTCGGAAGAGAACAAGAGTTGACCAAGTGAGATCAACAGGAAAGAAGATGATGATGATGATGATAATTGTTGTTTTAAGGGGCCTAACATCTTGGTTATCGGCCCCTGAAGAGGAAAGAAGACGGAGGGGAGCCCGGCACAAGTAAGTGGAAGCAATGCCGGACTCAGCTGGGGGCCCGTGTTCGCCAACCCACGTCCCACTAGATGTGAGCCCCTGGGGGGCCTTCGAAAGGGGACCTATCCGAGAAGCCATTTTAGTCGCCTCTTACGACTTTGCAGGTATTATGTTGGGTGTATTCGCTCCCTCCCACCCACAGGGGGTCCAATTCACACAGGTCTAGCCTTTTAGTCGCCTCTTACGAAAGGCAGGGGATACATTGGGTTTATTCTAAAAAAAACACTCACAGGGGGGTGAGGTCCCATTGTCGCCAACCCACGTCCCACTAGATGTGATCCCCTTGGAAGGGGGTGTTGTGTTGGAAGAAGACGCGTGACACCAAGACTCAAATAGCTTGGCATTTTATAACACGATGGCAGGTTTGAGGCAAAGCCGGATCCAAAGGCGTGAATAGTGAAGGACTAAGCGACCAATAAACTTTGATGATGATGATAATTGTTGTTTTAAGGGGCCTAACATCTAGGTTATCGGCCCCTGATGGTTTGGGTGATCGTGAAGATGAAAATGAAAAGCGAACTTAAAACTAAAACTAACTTTTGTCACCTGACATGCCGATGAGAGAGTGAGCAAGTCAGCCATATTGGCACACAGTTAGTCTTGAACATCCGGAACAGGAGATTTTAGAATAGGCCTTGAAAACAGGTGTAATCAGATAAGTTAAGATTTATTGATAAAATATTAACAGGAATGATTGAATTAATATAAATATGAATTATATAACTTCAGTGGCTTATATAAACATACTAGCAGTAGTACCCGGCTTCGCCCGGTGGAATGATGATAATGTTTTAAGGTCTCCTTAGAAATATAATGGACTTAAAATCTAAGTCATTTGCCCCCAAAGACAATGAGGGAGTAATATCTAGGTCATTTGCCCTTTTGATAAGGATGATAATAAAAACTACTGTTGAATTGACACGTCAAACTTACAAACTACCGTAATAGAAATACATATTTCAAAATTCACAGGCGAGGAAGACTTATTGTGTGTGGTGATTAATGGTGTAATGGGCGTAACATCTACTGTAGGTCATTTGCTCTTATGATGAGGATGATAAGGGAAACTACTACCGGTATTGAATTGAGACTTCAACGTATAATGTACACAATGTACTGTAATAAAAATAGCTATATGGCGGCTTCGGTGGCGTATTTGGTAGCATGCTGAGCTTCTATGCCCAAGATAGCGGATTCAAACCAGGCCGAAGCCGTCGGATTTTTAAGAGCGTTAAAAATCCCTCAGTATGCCTTTCTTCGGAGGGGAAGTAAAGCCTGCGGTCCCATGTCAGATTTATGGCATGTTAAAGAACCTTCCACTAATTACACCTGTGTGAAGCTAAATTGGATAGGTAAACAACGCTCATAGATGTCTACGTCCGTTGCCAAGAGCCGTCTGCAGTGGCGTCTAGTAGCTAAGTTCCGAACTTGGCCTAGTAGTCGTTAACGGTGGCGCTTGGCGGCAAAAGTACGAACTATTTGAAGAATTCTAAGTTGCAGTTTGTACTTAAATTAAAAAACAGATAACACACACTAATACAGTCATCACAATTAACACCGGTTATCAGACAGATTCTACACACACCCAAAGTACACGGGGCTACATGACCGCGTTGTCGCAGCCCCTAAACTTAAGAACCAACCAACCAACCAACCAACCAAAAATAAATATTTTAAAAATCACAGTCGAGAAAGACTTTATGCGGCGGTGATTATTGGTGTGATGCGCGTAAAATCTACGTCATTTGCACTTATGATGATAATAATAAGGTAATGAAAAAATGACTACTAAACGAACATGGTGTTATTTTAAAACTGATATAGGTAATTCAGGTGTCTAGCTTCGATGTCTTCCAAAGTCTCAACCTTATTTTCTGGCTTAGGCCTGTACTGGATGGGTCTAGTGAAAGAGCGTACTGCTCGGCAAAGACAAAGAATATAGGTCCAAGCTGCACGAACCTGAGATGATCGCAGATGATGACGAAATATGATGACACACGTTCGGGGTTCCCCGTCCTATACAGATTGACCGGGAATCACTCACTGTTTCGCAACGGCCCTGTGCTGGCATCAGCATAGACAGCAGGAGATAACACGGCGGGCTCTGGAAAGTACTCTCAAGTCACCTCGCGATGAATCAGCAAGCTATTCTCACAACTGACCCCCCCACAGGGTCTCACAACTTGTGGGACGTGGGTTGGCGACCACGGAACCCCAGCTGAGTCTGGCATCGCTTCTACTTCCTGGTGCCGGGCTCATTTCAGTTCTCTTTCCTGTCAGCCTCCCTTGGTCAACTCTTGTGCTCTTCCGACCCAGACTGTATTAGGGTATCCGAGGGCTAGGGAGTCTTTCAATTTCCCACCTTAACTGGCTTTGTCTCATCTTTCCTGATACCCTCATTCTTCGAGGGTATCCTTTTCATAATATCTCCTGTCTTCTGCTCAAGGCCCTCAAAGAGGCAGGGTGTGTGTAGACCAACCACTTCTGGTACACCCTCAAGGGCTCATGACTGGTGAGTTAGGAAGTTGGCAACCCCGAGGAATTCCTGAGCTACATGCAGGGAATGGAGTGGTATGTCAGAAATTTCAAGTGGACAGTGTTACGCATCGGGTTCCAAAGGGTAAGTATACACACTTTGTTTTCGATCGGTGAACGATGTAGATTTGTACCAAAGGGTCTTAATGCGGGAAATGGAGTGGCCTGTCCGAAATTTCGAGTGGACAGTGTTACTCGTCGAGTTCCAAAGGGTAATTATGTAAAATCTGGTTGAGATCGGTGAAACGGTGTAGTTTTCTGCCAAAGGGCCAAAAAGCAGAGAATAGTGTGGTCTGTCCGAAATTTAAAGTGAACAGTGTAACTTGTCGGGTTCTACGGGTAAGTATATAAAATTGGGGTCAGATCGGTGAAACGGTGTAGATTTGTGCCAAACAGCCCAAATGCAAGGGATGGAGTGGCCTCGCCGCAATTTTAAGCAGACAGTGTTAGTCGCAGTGTTCCAAAGGGTAAATATACAAATTTTGGTTGAGATCGGTGAAACGGTGTAGATTTGGGACAAAGGGCCTAAATGCAGGGAATGGAGTGGTCTGTCCGCAATTTCAAGCAGACAGTGTTACTCGCTGGGTACCAAAGGGTAAGTTTCCGAATATTGGTTCTGATCGGTGAAACGGTGTAGATTTGTGCCAAAGTGCCTAAATGCAGGGAATGGGGTGGTCTGTCCGAAATTTTAAGTGGACAGTGTTACTCGCAGGGTTCCAAAGGGTAAGTATACAAAGTTTGGTTCAGATCGGTGAAACTGTGTAGATTTGTGCCAAAGGGCCTAAATGCAGGGGATGGAGTAGCCTCTCCGCAATTTCAAGCAGACAGTGTTGGTCGCAGTGTTCCAAAGGGTAAATATACAAATTTTGGTTGAGATCGGTGGAACGGTGTAGATTTGGGCCAAAGGGCCTAAATGCAGGGAATGGAGTGGTCTGTCCGCAATTTCAAGCAGACAGTGTTACTCGCAGGGTTCCAAAGTGTAAGTATACACATTTTGGTTCAGATCGGTGAAACGGTGTAGATTTGTGCAAAAGGGCCTAAATGCAGGGAATGGCGTGGTCTGTCCGAAATTTCAAGCAGACAGTGTTAGTCGCAGTGGTCCATAGGGTAAATATACAAATTTTGGTTGAGATCGGTGAAACGGTGTAGATTTGGGCTAAAGGGCCTAAATGCAGGGAATGGAGTGGTCTGTCCGCAATTTCAAGTAGACAGTGTTACTCGCAGGGCACCCAAGGGTAAGAATACGAATTTTGGTTCTGATCGGTGAAACGGTGTAGATTTGGACCAAAGGGCCTAAATGCAGGAAATGGGGTGGTCTGTCCGAAATTTTAAGTGGTCAGTGTTACTCGCAGGGTTCCAAAGGGTAAATATACAAATTTTGGTTGAGATCGGTGAAACGGTGTGGATTTGAACCAAAGGGCCTAAATGCAGGGAATGGGGTGGTCTGTCCGAAATTTCAAGTGAACAGTGTTACTCGCAGGGTTCCAAAGGTTAAATTAATAACTTTTGGTTCAGATCGGTGAAACGGTGTAGATTTGGGACAATGGGCCTAAATGCAGGGAATGGAGTGGTCTGTCCGCAATTTCAAGCAGACAGTGTTACTCGCTGGGTACCAAAGGGTAAGTTTCCGAATATTGGTTCTGATCGGTGAAACGGTGTAGATTTGTGCCAAAGTGCCTAAATGCAGGGAATGGGGTGGTCTGTCCGAAATTTTAAGTGGACAGTGTTACTCGCAGGGTTCCAAATAGTAAGTATACAAAGTTTGGTTCAGATCGGTGAAACGGTGTAGATTTGTGCCAAAGGGCCTAAATGCAGGGGATGGAGTAGCCTCTCCGCAATTTCAAGCAGACAGTGTTAGTCGCAGTGTTCCAAAGGGTAAATATAAAAATTTTGGTTGAGATCGGTGGAACGGTGTAGATTTGGGCCAAAGGGCCTAAATACAGGGAATGGAGTGGTCTGTCCGCAATTTCAAGCAGACAGTGTTACTCGCAGGGTTCCAAAGTGTTAGTATACACATTTTGGTTCAGACCGGTGAAACGGTGTAGATTTGTGCAAAAAGGGCCTAAATGCAGGGAATTGCGTGGTCTGTCCGAAATTTCAAGCAGACAGTGTTAGTCGCAGTGTTCCATAGGGTAAATATACAAATTTTGGTTGAGATCGGTGAAACGGTGTAGATTTGGGCCAAAGGGCCTAAATGCAGGGAATGGAGAGGTCTGTCCGCAATTTCAAGCAGACAGTGTTACTCGCAGGGCACCAAAGGGTAAGAATACGAATTTTGGTTCTGATCGGTGAAACGGTGTAGATTTGGACCAAAGGGCCTAAATGCAGGGAATGGGGTGGTCTGTCCGAAATTTTAAGTGGTCAGTGTTACTTGCAGGGTTCCAAAGGGTAAATATACATATTTTGGTTGAGATCGGTGAAACGGTGTGGATTTGGACCAAAGGGCCTAAATGCAGGGAATGGGGTGGTCTGTCCGAAATTTCAAGTGGACAGTGTTACTCGCAGGGTTCCAAAGGTTAAATATACAACTTTTGGTTCAGATCGGTGAAACGGTGTAGATTTGTGCAAAAGGGCCTAAATGCAGGGCATGGGGTGGTCTGTCCGAAATTTAATGTTGACAGGGTTACCCGCAGGGTTCCAAAGGGTAAGTATACAAATTTTGGTTCAGATCGGTGAAACGGTGTAGATTTGTATACATAACAGACAGACAGACAGACAAACTTTGTGCTTTATATATATAGATAGATAGAAGATGAACTTCCCCACTCTGCAGTATTTCTCGACCAATCAATTAGGTATCCTGATGAAGTAGCTCCCCACTCCAGATCCCTAAGTTCTGATCATGCCTCTTCATTAGTTGGGTTAACCACGTGGGGTTGCTTCTGAAGTAATGGTGCACCCTGTGTTGTGCTAAACCCTCAAGGGCTCACGTCTAGTGAGTTCAGGAGTTGGTGACCCCGAGGGCTTCCTGAGCTGGGTCCGGTTTTTCTCTTTCTCCCATTGCCTTTGTGGCGGCCCCTCTCCTCTTTAACTTTCCTGGCTCTCCTTTCTTGCAAGTCCCTTAATTCTCATTCTTCGATGGTTGAGGGCATTTCCTTTCCTCCTGTCTTTTGTTTCCCTTATTCTTATTGTTGTTTTCCATTTCCTCTTCTAGTTTGTAAGTTTGTGGTTAGTTTTAGGTTTAGTTCCATTTCATTTCTTAACATTTTCACTGTCACCCAAACCATTACGGCCCGATAACCCAGATGATAGGCCCCTTAAAACAAACAATCATCATATCATCATCTTTCATACAGAAAACTTATTGAAATAATAAGAAATTCAATGGGATGAATGTCACTCATTTCATTCTCAAATAAATTAAATCGAGTGTTTTTATAATTTTGTATGTGCTACTGAATTGAATGTCTATGTTCACAATCTACGGCTATTTATAGGTAAGGGATAATTATTTGTTTGTAAAATGTGTGTGTTGTAAATATGAGAAGACGTAACTGAAGTAATAGTCATCCCAAAGAAGATGATGATGATGTGTTGTGTATGTCTGTGTTACCTAGAATATTTAAAATATCGATTAATGGACTCTCTGCAGGTGGATAAATGCTTTCAAAATGCCTTTGAAATATTAATGAACTAGCAACTCGCCCCGCATCTTTAAAGGATTACCCACGGACGGCAGGTCCCAGACGCAATTCAGAAAAGCTGAGGTGAACAGCGAAACTCCAAACACATAAACTCTCCCCTGAAGTCTTAACTCGGCACGACTCGACAGTTTGATGCTGGCCGAACCTGGGGTTATAGGCTCGCTCGCTAGCTTCTAAACTCACTCCGATGCTAGTAATTTAAAATTCCACTGATATGGTGATTGTTGGAAAAAATGAAAATGTAAAAACAGCTGCCCCAGACTTTTTTGTAGAACTTTTCATGCTGACGAATTCTTACACTCATAGTATATGGATATTTTTAACGGTTTACCCAGCGTAAGCTTAAAAAGGCTCACAGACGGCAGGTTTTTCTTAGACTCGATTCACTAAAACCGTTACTGCTCGGCTTCCTTTGGTCATAAATGAATGCTTTTCTACAGAAACCTTCCTTAAGAAATCCTTTACATAATGGCGAAAACCACATGAAATCCATCAAGTGGTTCTCGAGATTACCCGATACATCCAAGAATCGGGGATTTTGTTTTGTTTTGTACTACGTAGAGATTACAATGTCAAAAATTAATTGAGAATTACGGGACTTTCGACCAAAGAGAATAGGCCGGGTAAAGAGATTAATGTTTAGTATTACAAAAATACGCCACAAGATGGCACTGTATGTACTCGCTGAATTGTAGCGACATTGCTAGACTTCCTGGGCGAGCATGAGCGCATTCGAGAAGCGCTTGAACCGTGTGCAACAAGACTTTTCAAAATCTGCATTATATTCGTCAAATATTTCTATGTAAGTACATACCGTATGCATTTATTTAGATTTTTTAAATATTGTCGAGAGTTGTTTTGTTATTCCTTAAGCTTTATATACTGGTCAAAAATCTTTATATACTGGATGACTGGCTGCTTGGCTCAGCGGTAAAGTTCTCGCTTGCTGGGCCCTAGGTTGCAGGTTCGTATCCTGGCGCAGTCAGCTGGCATTTGATGGTGCGCAAATGCGAGGGAGCCGTGTCAGTAGATTTACTGGCATGTTAAAGATCCCCTTCGGGGCAAAATTCCGGCACCCCGGCGTCTCTAAAAGCCACAGTAGTTAAAAGGGACGCATATTGCATAATGTATTTTCATTGCTGTATGACATTGACTCTAAGATAACACGTTTGTTTGTTTGAACCGTGCACTGTTATCGGACTTGGAGTTTGTGCATACAACCTGCACAAATGGGGAAAGTGGCCAAACCCCTGCTGTGATTGCGGTACATTGAACCAGACCATCAGGCACATTGCCGAAGACTTTTTCAGTGCTACACCATCGAGCCTAGACTGGATCAATAGACCGGACATAAGGTTGATAGCTGGGCTTGTATGTACTGTACTTGTTATTTATTATTATTATTATTACCAAACCAGGACGGTGGAAAATTCACAAAGAAACATGGCTCTGGAGTGATGAGGTCAGAGATGCAGTAAGAAAGAAGAAGCGGCTTTACCATGAGTTCCTTGCCGACAAGACACCGTTTCGCTGGGCTGCCTACAAGATATCCCGTAGTGATGCAAAGAAGATCATTGCCATCACAAAAAAATGCTCATTATGCAGATCTTTACGCAAAACTTGGCACGGGCGGAGGTGAGCGGGAATTATATCGATGATGATGATGATAATTGTTGTTTTAAGGGGTCTAACATCTAGGTTATCGGCCCCTAATGGTTTCGGTGATCATTAAGATGATAATGAAATGTAAACTAAGTTATAACTAAAACTTATAAACTAGAAGAAGAAATGGAAAACAAAAGGAGAATAAGGCAAATAAAGGACAGGAGGAAAAGAAATGCCCTCAACCCTCAAAGAATGCGGATTGAGGGACTTGGAAGGCAGATAGGAAAGAGGAGAGGGTCCGCCCCAGAGGTAACGAAAAAAGGGGGAAAACCGGACCCAGCTCAGGAATCCCTCGGGGTCTCTGACTCCCGAACCCACCAGCCGTGAGCCCCCGAGGGTGTAGCATTATATAGGGTGCACCAAAAGTGGTGGGGCTACATACACCCTGCCTCCTTGAGGGCTTTGAGCAGAAGGTAGGAGATAACATGAAAAGAAAAAGAAGGCTGACCCTCGCAGATAGAGGGAACCAGAAAGGGTCAGACAAGGGCCAATTAAGGCGGGAAAGGAAGAGACTCCCTAGGCCTTGGATACCCTAATACCGTCGGGGTCGGAAAAGAACAAGAGTTGACCAAGTGAGGTCGAAATGAAAGAAGACGGAGAGGAGCCCGGCACAAGTAATTGGAAGCAATGCCGGACTCAGCTGGGGCCCCGTGGTCTCCAACACATGTCTCACTAGATGTGAGCCCCTGGGGGGGAATTATATCGACTCACCAAAGTGAGGCATCGCAAAACACAGGACATTCAGTGCTTCTATGGTATTAATGATGAAATGGGAAACTTATTGGTCGATTGGACGAAGGCAAGAGAGCGCTTGCGGAGCTACTACGAGAAGATCTCCACCAATCCCAGTCCGTGCTGTTCTGGAAGGACCTGTCAGTGACATTGAAGTCGAAGAAATCAAGGCTGCTTTGAAAAATATGAAGCCGGGGAAAGCTACTGGCCCAGACGATCTCCCAGCAGAGCTCTGGAATTCTCAACAGTGCACAGTGGGTCAAAATCGAAATCTAGGGGGACAACATTATTTTTACGTTTTAATCATGATTTAGCTTGCCACGGTGGGTGAGTGGTTATCGTGTCGGACTACCAACCCCAAGATTGCAGGTTCGCCCCTGGCCATGGTAAGTGATTTTTGAAGGCGACAAAAATCACGACACTCATGTCATACGTTGTTGGCATGTTAAAGAACCCATTTGAATTCAGTAGGCCGTGTTCAATGGCAAAATTAATCTCGGGATTTTCCGCCAACACAAAGTTCCTCCATTCTCTACTTGAAAGCGCTGTAGTGTCAAGGAGTTTAGATATCTAACCTCCTTGACTTTCATAGCGTTAAAAGGAACGACGAAATTCGACATGCAAGCTACCCTCTGGGTGTCAATTAACAAAGCTTGCACCAGGCACCCGAGGCCATACGATATTATTATTATAATCATGAATTTAGAGTGAAAGCAACGTATATAATTTGTTTACTTCATAATAAACATCAGTTAAGACCTTTTTAAGCTACGTGTACACATGCAAGAAATTGCCTATGACTAGGAGTTGGATAGAGCATACTTTTAAGAAAGTCACAAAGTTCCACTTTTGACATAATCGTCGAACCCAGTGCTTCAAACAGTTGCAAACGTGTGAGAACTGGTTGCGCGGCATCTTCTAAAACGTAAAATAACGAAGTAAGTTGCAAAAAATCTTATAACAGGCGTAAACTACAAGACTTTATCTACATTTTAACATTAAGTAGAAAGTGACGCCGTGTGACGCGAAATACTAAAAATCTAAGTGAAAATATAATTTTAAAAATGATAGTTAAATATTATATAATGCAAATATAGCAAAATTTACGTAACAATTACGCCCATTAATAACTGAAACACGTTACAAAGATCATACCTCCAGCTGCATGTTCCTTCTTAAAGCATCGCACTAACCACAAAGACAACCAAACTACAGCCACTTACATTCACTCTCCAATTCAAACTGCTCGAACAGTGGTGACAGATTTACACTATGATGCGTTTATATCCCAGCATAGTGAGCGGCAATTATATGATAAAGCTGTAGAAGTAATAAATTTTGATTTTTTAATTATGAAAATAAATAATTTTGTCCTCCTAGATTTCGATTTTGACCCACTGTGCAGTGGGATGCGGCAGGATGGTTAACACGCCTATTTCAGCAGGTCATTAAAGAGGGTAGAATACCGGGGGATTGGCAGCGGAGTATCACCGTACCCATTTTCAAGAAGAAGGGGAGTCCAGCTGAATGTGCTGATTACCAGCTGATCCGACTTTTGTGTCATGTGATGAAAATATTCGAACGTGTTCTTGATAACAGGATGCATAAGATTGTCGAGCTTTCCAGAAACCAAGCTGGATTTGTAGAGAATTGCGGCACAACCGATGCAATCCACGCTGCACGGCTCTTGATTGAAAACCATCGTGAGAAGAACAAGCCGATTCATCTAGCTTTCCTGTACCTTGAGAAGGCCTTTGATCGCGTACCTCATGACCTCATATGGCTAGCACTGGGATAGCATGGTATACCGGAATATCTTGTCAGCTGGGTTCAGCTGCTTTATGTGGATCCACGGAGCTACGTTCGGGCCGCCGCGGAAGCATCCCGCGACTTTTCTATCACCGTCGGCGTTCACCAGGGTTCAGCGCTGTTACCGCTTTGTTCATTCTAGTAATGGACACTAACAGCAGACCTGCACCGTCCTTTGCCATAGACGCTCCTATAAGCAGTCGATGTTATGTTGGCCTCTGAGACCCAGGTTGATATGCAACGTCAAACCCAGCAATGGAACAATCGGCTGGCGAAATACGGCCTGCGCCTCAATAAGAAGAAAACCGAATATATGTTTTCTGACACACAAGCAATCAACCATTCAGGTAGACGGTGAGGATCTACCGCGAGTAACGAGATTCAAGTATCTTGGCTCCACGATCGCTGCTGATGGCCGACTTGTCGAAGAGGTCAATGCAAGGTTATCAGCAGCATGGATGAAATGGCGAACAACAACTGGCGTCATTTGCGACAGGAGGATGAAAGATCACCTCAAATCTAAAATCTATCGTACTGTCATCCGGCCTGTCGCGCTGTATGGTAGCGAATGTTGGCCTACTACGACTGAGACGGAGCGTCGAGCGGGAGTCATGGAGACCAGGATGCTGCGGTGGACAGTTGGTGTTACTAAACTGGATCGCATCCCCAATGAATGCATCAGGAAGATATTTGGCATTGCACCCATTCCTGAAAAAATGCGCGCGAGTCGTTTAAGATGGTTTGAATATGTGCTGAGGATAGGGGTTGACACTATAGCAAAGACGGGTTGCATGTTGGAAGTCGCCGGTAATAGACCAAAGGACGACCAAAACAGCGATGGGCCGATAACCTTCACAAAGATCTTAAGAGCGTCGATCTCCTCCCTGACATGGCCCAGGACAGAACTAAATATTGACATAGAATCCATGTAGCGGACCCTGCCACCAGGCGGGACAAACGCTGAAGAAGTTATTGTGATTCATGTATAATGCCATATGCTACATAAATAAATAAGACGGTTATCGGATAAAGCACGTGTATTGTATTTGGTCCGCAAGTACATAAGCTTGCAATAGGCTATGCAAAACATTTTTGACCAGTGCATTTTCTATATTCAGATCACGTGACTGCGGTATGTCAGTGTATTTGATTTCGACTCTGGCAATTCGTTCGAATCCAATGGCGACACACCAGGCAAAGTGAACAGAGCAATGATAATAACTATTTGCTTTGCCAGCCAGGT
This sequence comes from Meconema thalassinum, assembly GCA_946902985.2. Classification (NCBI taxonomy): domain Eukaryota; kingdom Metazoa; phylum Arthropoda; class Insecta; order Orthoptera; family Tettigoniidae; genus Meconema; species Meconema thalassinum. Next base: position 513,179,048 of record OX336392.1, on the reverse strand, counting down.
TGTTGTAAAAGAGTTTGAATGTTGGACTTAGCTTAGCTCATTTGAAGCCATGTTGGGTTTTAATACTAGATACTTTTAGTAATGGGAGCATATTCAGTACAAAAGAAAAAGAAAATAAGCAAATTGAAGCGAACATGTCATGGAAAGATCAATGCAAGAGGCTGCAGCTGCAAAGTATAATATACCGTATGCAACTTTATATAGGCACAAGAAAAATGGTTCTACAGAAAAGAAATTAGGGAGATATGTGACTGTATTCAAAGTCAAAAAGATGATGATGATGTTTGATGATAATTGTTGTTTTAAAGGGCCTAACATCTAGGTTATCTGCCCCTTATGGTCTGTGTGATAGTGAAAGATGCGAATTAATAAAACTATAACTAATACTAACTACAGACTACTAGAGATGATGATGATGATGATAATTGTTGTTTTAAGGGGCCTAACATCTAGGTTATCGGCCCCTGATGGTTTGGGTGATCGTGAAGATGAAAAAGAGAAGCGAACTTAAAAACTAAAAGTAACTACTAACCTACATACTAGAAGAAGAAATGGAAAAATAAAGGAGAATATGGCAAATAAAGGACAGGAGGAAAAGAAATGCCCTCAACCCTCGGAGAAGGCGGATTGAGGGACTTGGAAGCAAGGAGAGCCATGAAAGGAAGATCGGAAAGTGAAAGAGGAGAGGGTCCGCCCCAAAGGTAAGGGACAAAAGGGGAAAACGGACCCAGCTCAGGAATCCCTCGGGGTCGCCAACTCCCGAACTCACCAGCCGTGAGCCCCTGAGGGTGTAGCATTATCTAGGGTGCACCAGAAGTGGTGGGGCTACATACACCCTGCCTCCTTAAGGGCCTAGAGAACAAGGCAGGAGGTAAAAGGAAGAGAAAAAGAAGTGAGGTCGACAGGAAAGAAGACAGAGAGGAGCCCGGCACAAGTAAGTGGAAGCAATGCCGGACTCAGCTGGGGCCCCGTGGTCGCCAACCCACGCCCACAAGATGTGAGCCCCTGGGGGGGCAGACTACTAGAAGAAGAAATGGAAAACAAATAAAGAATAAGGCTAATAACGGACCGGAAGGAAAGAAATGTCCTCAACCCTCGAAAAATAAGGATGGAGGGACTTGGAAGGAAGGAGAGCCATGAAAGGCAGATGGGAAAGAGGAGAGGGCCCGCCCCAAAGTCAGAAGAAAAAGGGGAAAAACGGATCCAGCTCAGGAATCTTTCGGGGTCGCCATCTCAACAGCCGTGAGCCCTTGAGGGTGTAGAACTCTCCAGGATGCACCAGAAGTGGTGGGGCTACACACGCCCTGCCTCCTTTAGGGCCTTGTGCAGAAAGCAGGGGATAACATGAAAAGAAGGTTGACCCCTCGAAGAATGAGGGTATCAGGAAAGATGAGACAAGGGCCAATCAAGGTGGGGAAGGAAGAAACTCTCTAGGCCTCGAATACCCTAATACCGTCGGGGTTGGAAGAGAACAAGAGCCGACCAAGAGAGATCAACAGGAAAGAAGACGGAGAGGAGCCCAGTACAAGTAAATGGAAGCAATGCCGGATTCAGCTGGGATATCGTGGTCGCCAACCCACTTCCCACTAGATGTGAGCCCCTGAGGAGGGGAAGCCATGTTAGGTTTTAAGAATTTTAATAGAAACTGTTATCAATGGGAGCATATTCACCTTGTTTCAGATGGCGTATAAGTACACCAAATTAAGCAAATTGAAGCGTACAAGAGCAATACAAGAGGCTGCTTTAGGATACTTGCATTCTGCAGCTGCAAAGTATAATACACCGTATGCAACTTTATATAAGCACATGAAAAATGGTTCTACAGATATGACATTAGGGAGATATGTGACTGTATTCATAGTCAAGAAGAGGATGAGTTCCTCTAGTACCTACAATGCATGATCTAACAAAGAACAAGGTTAAGAAACTTGCGTTTATTTTGCACATAAAATAGAATCCCTAATCCATTTCAAAATGGTGCTGCTGGAGATAAATGGCTTAACACGTCATCACATGCCCCCACGGCAGTTTGCCGCGTTTGAACAATAATGCAAATATTTTCCCTATTTGTTTCCAGGAAGTAGAGGGCAGTCAGGTATTCCTCACCCCACATCTATGTATAACGACCGTGGACTAAACCGGGTTGTCACTGAGTGCTGTCGATATCAGTTCACACTTATGTTGTTGGTGTCACATTGTGTGAGCAATTTGCTAACGTGCGTGCGATCACGTACAATAATTTTCGAACCTATGTGAGCATATTGCTAACGGGCGTGTTCTCGCGTATATTTAATATGAAAGAGTTGTAATATTTGTGTTTTCTTGTTTGTGCTATAACTGGAAATGGATCCGTACGAAGTATAACAAGCTACAGTGAGAGATTTAGTGGACAGTGTTCCAGAATATCATTCAAGTGAATTAGGTGAAGACAATTATTCTGATTACAGTGACGATGAAAGAGACATTTAAGAGCACGTTGATAGTGACTCAGAGGAGAATGTTTCAGAAGTAATATTGCAGCTGTGTGAAGATGGTGTCGATCAACGCCCCCCACCATCCAATGAAGAGGCACTGAACCTTAGGCCCTCAGCAAGAACCTCACCATCAGTGTCGTTCGTTTGAATTTGCATTCCATTACTCTATATCCTGCAGTAAGTCATTTGTTGCTTGTAATACCGGTACTTATCGTGTAACGACAATGGTCTTGTGTTAAAATAATGGAATTTATTTGAAAATGACCAATTATATACTTTGCGGCAATTTGCTAACATAGCGTGCTTTTCACGTTTGTAAAATACTTCATAGTACTTATAATGATATAAAGTTCTAAATAGCATTTTATGGTAAGTAAATTTTGCTTCTAAAGATGATTTTAAAGTTTTAGGATAGTATTTTTCACTTTAAAATTATTGCTACAATTTATTACTTATGTGAGCAAATTGCCGTAGGGCGTGCTCTCGTGTAAAAAAGAGGGGGCGTGTGATGACGTGTTAAGGGGTTTATGGGAAAACAAAGGTGCAAGTTTGAGGTTCCCAGAGCCCACTTCAATTGCTAGGGCAAGAGGATTTAATCGTCCACAAGTGACTTGATTTTTCACACTTCTAGGGGAACACACAGAAAAACATGGAATTGAGCCATCTCGTCTGTATAACATGGACGAGACTGGAGTTCAAACATCAACTAAACGGCCGCCTAGAATTCTTTCTACGGCAGGAAAGAAGCAAGTAGTGTGATCGCTAGCCTGGAACATGGACAAGTAACAACTGCCATTTGCTGCTGTAATGCTTCTAGGTTTTTCATTCCTCCATTTTTAATTTTTGCACGGAAACACATGCAGGAACGACTTCTTGACGGAGCTCCGCCAGGATATCAAGCTTCATGGACTGATAATGGCTGGATCAACGGAGAGGTTACAGTTCTTCGTAGAACAAGTGCCTCCAACTCCTGACAAAGTTATGCTAGTGTTAAACAATCATGAGTCTCACAAAAACATAAAGGTTCTCGATTATGCCAAGAAAAATTATGTTATATTTCTCTCCTTTGCCCACACACGACACACAAAATTAAACCTTTCGACATTGGCGTATATGAATGACCCTTTGAAGACTTATTACGAACAAGCAATTTGTACATTTCATGATAATGATGATGATAATTGTTTTAACGGGCCTAACATCAGGGTTATCGGCCCTTAATGGTCTGGGTGATAGCGAAAATGAAAGATGATCATGCTGATGATGATAATTGTTCTTTTAAGGGGCCTAACATCTAGGTTATCGGCCCCTAATGGTTTGGTTGATGGTGAAGATGAGATGAGAATGAAAATGAAAGCTATAACCAATACTAACTACAAACGTACATACTAGAAGAAGAGATGGTAAACAAATAAAGGACAGGAAGAAAAGAAATACCCTCAACCCTCGAAGAATGAGGATTGAGGGCATTGGAAGGAAGGAGAGGCATGACAGGCAGATAGGAAAGTGAAAGAGGAGAGGGCCCGCCCAAAAGTCAGAAGAAAAAGGGGACAAAACGGAACCAGCTCAGGAATTCCTCGGGGTCACCAACCTTCAAACTCACCAGCCGTGAGCCCCTGAGGATGTAGCAATATGCAGGGTGCACCAGAAGTGGTGGGGATACATACACCCAGCCTCCTTGAGGGCCTTGAGCAGAAGGCAGGAGATATAATGAAAAGAAAAAGAAGGTTGACCCCTCGAAGAATGAGGGTATCAGGAAAGATGAGACGAGGGCCAATTAAGGCGTGAAATTGAAAGACTCCCTAGGCCTCTGATACCCTAATACCGTCGTAAGAGAACAAGGGTTGACCAAGAGAGGTCGACAGGAAAGAAGATGGAGAGGAGCCCAGCACAAGTGGAAGCAATTCCGTACTCAGCTGGGGTTCCGTGGTCGCCAACCCACGTCCCGCAAGATGTGAGCCCCTGGAGGAGCACACTCCAAGAGAATGTGTGCCACGGTAAGGAGGGCACCGTGGGTGTATTGTAAATCCACCCATCCACAGGGGTACGTGGAGAGAAATACTTGTTTTAAACTTATCATGTTGAAATTGAAACAGCGTAATCCTGTCATAAAGATAGCAATGAACATGGTTAGGTAGGTGTATTCCGGCTTCCCGCCATACAGCCAGCCAGGGAGCATCTACGTCACTGGGCAGGCATCTAGTCTCCACGCGCGGCAGTCCCGTGTAATCATTGTCTGTTTATGAGCGGTATTGGTATTGTTTATAGTGTACAATACGTATTTAGTGGAAAAGTTACAGTACCTGGTCATACTTTATTTAATTTCCGAATTATTTTACTTGCGTTTATGGTGAAATGAGTAAAAATAAATCTAATTGTGCCGTTGCACAATGCAATAATATTGCTTACAAGACTCTCAAAACGTAGTTTACCATCGTTTCCCCAAAAACCTGGAATTTCAACGTAAGTGGGTACCGCGGTGCAAGCGAACGGACTTCTTTATGAAGTGCTCAATGCACGAATATGTTCAGTTCATTTCCTTCCCGAGGACTACGAGCGGGAATTGAAAAATTAACTATTGGGTCTCCCTTTAAGGAACATACTGATATCAGACGCTGTTCCATCTCAAAAAATACCCAACTGGTATGGAAATAAAATTGAATGTCCTGTAGCAGGGGCCAGCAATATAGGAGATAAGGTTCGATATAATTTATTATTGATGTTAAACACCGTCTGTATTACAGTTGCATTGTTCGTTACTTCTATATTATGCATTTTTATTAGGCCTACATCGTTGAGCATGTTTGAGAGTTTTAAAATGGCATTACTTTTTATAATTAACCTGCGAATTGAAGTTACAGACACAGTGGTAATGCAACTTCACGTTTGTGCAGTAGGAGTAGGGTCTTGACATTCCTTTACCCTATTGTTCTCTAGAGACGGGGAAATACAATATATTAGGCGCGGCTCTGTTGTAATGAACTTTCAGATGTGAGTAGCGTTAGCGTTAGTGCATTGAAGAAAATCACCTTTAAATAAGAGCGTCATTGATTAAGCTGTCAATTCATGAGTATATATCTTGCATGAAGTGTTGTTCTAAAGTTCTTTCCCTCTATAGGTTGTAACAGACCGGAAACTCCGCTGTGACACAAGGTCAGTACGGAAGAGGGATTTAACAACATTGTATTAGTCATCCCAAAATAAAAGAAAACTTGATAAGGAAACCAACACAGACGTAATCACCGACTCTGTCATATTAATGAAAGAGCAAGAAATTAAAGAATTACGGAAAGAAATAGAGTTCTTAAAGAGGAAAAATGCTGCCCTGGTGAAAAAGAATGCTATCCTGGTGCAGAAAAATGCTGCTTTCAAGAAAGTTAAACCTAAAGGACATGTGATATCCAACAGAAGATCACATTGGAACATAAAGCAAGTGATAGACAAAGAGGTAAAATATATTTTGTTACAATGCTTTACATCTGGCCAAATTCGCTGCTTACTAAGAATGGAAAAACGCGTTAGATGGGGTCCTAGAAACATCGCGAATGCCCTCACTTTAAGAGCTCTTTTTCCCGAGGCGTATGCATACTTGAGGAAAAGGAAGTACCCCTTGCCTTGCCGCTCAACTCTCCAAAAATGGGCAAGACAATTCAAGTGTAGACTGGGCATTTTAACCGAAGTTCTTAGTTTAATTAAAGCTAAGTCGGAAACTTTCAAACCTTTCGAAGCACTGCCTGTTCTAAGTTTCGATGAAATGAACATCGACGGTCGCGTGAGTTACGATTCATCTGATGATGTGATACTTGAGCCTCATAAGAACGTTCAGGTGGCGATGATTCGCAGCTTATTTTCGCCATGGAAACAACCTGTGTACTATGACTTTCATGTCACGATGACAAGCACACTGTTACAATCCATAATCCGGGAGGTAGAAGGAGCTGGAGTGCGTGTTGTGGCTGTCACTTGTGATATGAGGGGTAAAAATGCGAAGGTGTGGAAAGAACTGGGGGTATCCTCTAGCAAGACGTATTTCTACAACCCTGTAGGCAGTAATAAGAAAGTGTTGTTTTTTGTGACGTCCCTCGCTTGTTAAAACTTCTCCGATATCACTTCCTAGATAAAGGAATTACTCTACCCGATGGAACAACTGTCACGAAAATATTGATAAAGATCTCCTGGAACATCAGAGAAGTGATCTAACGATCACACACCACATTTTTCAAGCCCTCCTGACTGTTAGTGGGCGTGCTCGCCAAAATATAAGAATGGCTGCACAGCTCTTTTCCCGCCGCACTGCCCAAGCTGTGAAGTACATTCTAAACCAAGATCACGAAGGAATTATTATTGAATTAATTAACGATGTATTTGGTGTACTAAATTCTAGATTCCCCAAGGATGAGAAGGCTCCCCTTAGAAGTGGTTATGGACTGAATCACATAAGCCACCTTAAGAAGGTTCCTAGACATTTGTTCAGGCATGCGTGTAGGGACGAGAAGCGACCTTCTCCCATTTCAGAAAGGGTTATTAATGTCAATAAACTCTCTTTTTGGACTTTTTCTAGATCTCAAAAGCATTGGTGTGCCCTATATTTTGACCTCAAGACTAAACCAAGTTTGCCTCGAAAATTTCTTGTCTCGTCTTCGCGGCCTTGGTGTATTCTATAACAACCAGTGGCGATTCCTCCATGTAGGATGTGAGGATCATCCTACAGTCAGCTCTCAGCTGTAACTGTTTAAAAAAAAGAGTTTGTAAAATAGTATTTGGGGCTAACTTGCGCGCCCTCTCGATAAGCTCTGTGTCACTGTCACGGTCAGGACTTGTAACTAGTTCTACATTTCACCCCTAGATGGGTGAAGTGTGACCTTCACCACCAGGAGTAGAAACTGAGGAAGAGAGCCTTGCATCCTCAAAGCACGTACGGTATTTATAGCTTAAGAAATGCCTGGGAGACCTTGAGGGGGAAGGGGCAGGTTTGATCTGTTAAAAGGCGCTCTGAGGACGTCTACTGAGATCCTCAAGTCTCGCTATTGGTTACATTCAAACCAGCACTACAGGCTTATTGGTTACGATTTCGCGCGGTCAGAATGGATACGGCAGTCTGTCTTCACCGTGTGCACATCATTTGAGTGGTATTGTAGTTCGATTGTATTGTATTGTATTGTGTTGTGCTGTGTAATGTGTTCGTAATAGTGCTGTGCGACTGAGTCTAATATCTTCAATTTAGCCCAGCTATAATAATTATTTTAAATGAATAAGTAGCCTATTAAAGTAGGAGCCTCCGTGGCTTAGGCGGTAGCACGTCGGCCTCTCACCGTTTGGTCCGTGGTTCAAATCCCGGTCACTCCATGTGAGATCTGTGCTGGACAAAACGGAGGCAGACAGGTTTTTCTCCGGGTACTCCGGTTTTCCCTGTAAAATTTCATTCCAGCAACACTCTCCACCATCATTTCATTTCATCTGTCATTCATTTAATCATTGCCCCAGAGGAGTGCGTCAGGCCTCGGCAGCCGGCACAGTTCATATCCTCGCCGCTAGCTGGGGGCTTCATTCATTCCATTCCTGACCCGGTCGGAGACTGGAAGCAGGCTGTGGATTTTCATTTTTCAAGTAGCCTATTAAAGTGCGTTGATTTATCTCGCGTGTAGTATTTTTAAATGATGGCCAGCGTGAATACGCCAGGTACTTCGGGACCAGAACCAAATAGCAGTAGCCTAACAGGTGCAATAGAGGAGCCATGTGACCGTAACTGTGTTATCGAGCGGCTTTTTCTGCATCCATTCAGTTCATTTAGCCATGCGGAGAAGAAAGAACTTATCTCGAAGGGACGACCTACTCCTTCTCTACCTAACTTATGTCAATTCAAAAAAAACAGGTGGGAAAATAGTAAAATTAAATTTTTTCGTTTCCAAATATGCAGAAATACCTTGATTATGTGGGTGCAAGGCATTAAATAAGCTTTACTGTTGGCTTTGTTTACTATTTTCTGTTCAGAAAATTTTTTGGAACAGCAGTGGCGTAGCTGATTTGAATAATTTAGGAAATGTATTACGAAAGCGGCATCAACAAAGTAAGGAACCCATTGCAGCGGCAATCTCACTGAAACAATGTCAACACTCAGATACTAGAATTGAATGCTGTCTTAGCAAAGCCTATAAAGAGTCAATAGACAAACACAATGAAAAAGTGAAAGGTAATAGGTACGTTATGAAGTGTTTAATAGATGCTACTTGCTTCCTGGCGCTTCAGGAGCTACCTTTTCGAGGCCATAATGAATCGGAAGATTCTGCTAATAAAGGCAATTACAGGGAGTTGATTCAATACATGGCAGAACGCGACGTGAATTTGCATAATCACCTACAAAATTGTACTGTGTTCTCAGGCCAAGGTTCAATGATACAAAATGACTTAATCGACGCTTGTGCTCAACACTTAATGCAGAACATAAAAGCCGAAATCTCTGCTGCGCAGTTTGTTGCAATTATTGTAGATGAGGCAATGGACATATCAAGGAAGGAGCAATTAAGTATAGTGTTCAGATATGTTGATCCTAAGGGCGAAATTCAAGAAAGGTTCATAAGATTCCTTGATTTGAACAGTAACAGAAGTGCCGAAAGAATAGCAACACATGTCTTTAATCATTTAGATGAGTTTCAATGCAGTAGTAAGTTAATTGCTCAAACCTATGACGGCGCATCTGTCAATACTGGCCAATATAACGGACTAGCCACGAGAGTAAAGTCAAAGTGTTCACGAGCATTGCTCACTATCTGCTATGCACACAAACTAAATTTAGTATTGCAGGACTGTGTAAAAGTGATCAGAAATTGAAAAATATTTTTCTCGACCGTTTCCGGTTTCGCGTCGTTTTTCTCCAATTCAAGCAAAAGAACTCATGCTCTTGACGAGATAGTAAATGCCCGTTTTCCTTCTGTTGCTCCAACCAGATGGTTATACAACAATAGACTAGTGGGAATGATTTACAACCACAAAACAGAACTGATTCAGTTGTTTAGTCAAATAATTGAGAATGACACAATGCCGTTCGATCCTGAAACACGATTTTGTGCAAAAGGATTTCTTAAGAACCTTCTTGATTTTGAGTTCAATTTTCTGTTGGAAATTTTCCACTTGGTTCTACCTAAAGCAGAAATACTTTTCAAAATTTTGCAAAATGTTGTGAGAGTAAAATCCAAGAATTTAAAGAGTTTCTGAAGTCATGCCGTGAGGAGTTTGATGAATTGTGGGCTAAACTGCATAACAAAGACGCTCCTGTTACAAAGAAGCAACGAACTGACAATAAAGATGACATGAAAACTTCATTTCGCCGCCTATACTTTGAAATAGTTGATCACTTCTCAGCACGTATTGAAGAGAGATTTAGAGACCTTCATTCTTTGACATTTTTTGCTGTTTTAAATGTCGACAAATTTGAGGAATATTCTCACTGTTTTCCCATTAATCATCTTCATTCTCTAATGAAATCGCCATATGGCAGCTTTTTCGACAGTCCGGGACTAAATTCTGAATTGTCATACGTCTTCAGTTCACCGTCATTCAGATTAAATTCCATATCAAAATTGAATGACTACATTGTATCAAACGATTTCGGTGACACATTACCGGAAGTGTCAAAACTCATCAACTTAATTCTGACTATTCCCGCTACTAGTGCCTCAACAGAAAGGAGCTTCTCTGTGTTGAAGCGCATTAAAACATACTGCAGAAATTCTACAGCACAAGAACGTCTCAATGGTCTAGCATCACTTTCTATCGATAAAGCTTTCTTCCGGGACTTGAAAAAAAAACATCAATTCCATGACACAATCATCGATATCTTCGCGGAAAATAAGGACAGGAGAATCGATCTGAAATTCAAATAATCCACTAACCAGGTATGTTTTGTGTTGTTCACTATATATTTTACAGACTGATATTACTTTTATTATTATTATTATTATTGTTATTATTATTATTATTATCATGCTCTTCCCTTTAGAAATTCGAACTACAGTAGGCTATAGCCTACCGGAAACTGTAATTTTCAACCTTTCTCATTAATTTATCTTTGGACTTCATCCTATTACGTCCTACACATTATAAAAATCAGGAGTCGCCACTGATAACAACCCTACACCTTTCGAAGTAAAGAACCGAATGCGCCTCCTAGACCTAATATTAACAGGGAATGCGAACGAGATGCCTTGTCCGGTGATGTCTCTGTTGCTGAGGATGCAAGTCAACCTGGTTCCTCTTCTGACTGCAGAGTAGAAGAAACAGCAGAAGAATTCAAGAAGTTCCTCTCAAGTGAACTGTGCATCTCAGTGATAGGCACCTCATCCCATGTACTTCGTGAGTATTCAGGCGATGGAAGTGAAGAACAGTTGCTTCAAGATATCAACCTCGACCATGGCAATTCAACATGCCGCAATGAGGATGTGACTCACGATGCCTTAAGATACATCGCAGGTTTTATTGCTTTCAAATGTAAAAATATTGACAGCTCTTTAGGAAATGTTGCTGAAAAATGTCTTATTGTTGAAAAACTAACTGCTGAACACGACTGGATCACTATCATTTCTAAAGGAGGGCTCACTTCTCCAACACCAGAATGGATGATTGCAACAACTCAGTTTGAAGTAATTTTCGCTTCCTTCCACGGGCAACAATATTCTAAGTTCAACAAGGTGATGAAAACCCTAACATCTATCATACAGACTAAATTCCCTGAAGTTAACAGGAAAATTATTGCCTTGTATGTGCGAACAAGGACTTTTATTCGCATAAGGCACTTGAACAAAGCGTCGAAGTTGGAAATAATGAAGGAAAATTCAGCAAAGAGGAACCTGCTCTGGATGGCATCATCTTCAGGACTGAAGGTTTAGACGTTCAGCCACGTTATAACGTAAGTTGTCAGTCTTTTTTGATTAACGTCTGTTTAGTAAAAGTTTGGAATGAAACGGATTGCTTGCATAAATATCAGCCCAGTACTGTTTGTACGAGAAGCATGGAAAAATGTAAACATTATTCACAGTCCAACAATTAAACAGATAATTACATGACATACGGTAAAACAGTACATGATAATAGAAATGATTTAGGCCAGACTTGTCAATACACTAAAATTGGTACAGTTACATAGACAATTAGGCCTACAATTTATTCATTTGAAAGACTTTGGCATCGTGGTCATTTAGACCCGTGTATTAAGGTGTTTGCAAAATTTGTCTGATAATCTGTTTTATTGTGGTGTCTGATATAGTCCATGGATTTGTAATTCAGGTGAGGATTGGGAAGGAGGCGGCCGCGGCCTGAAGTAGACGTGAGAAACCATGGAAAACCATTTCCAGGATGGCTGAGGTGGGAACCGATCCCTCCTCTTCACAGTTTTGCCTCACGAGGCTCAGTGGATCCCGTTGCAGCCCACATACCAGAATTAAATTTCTTGTCATAGCTGGGAATCGAACCCGGACCTCCAGAGCGACAGCTAAGAATGCTAGCTGCTTCACACGGAGATCTCTATGAATTAAAATAATTACGAAACACCAGGGTACGGAATATCTCTGATAATCTTTTGTTGAGGTGTACGTATTGAAAGGGTAAAAGAAGCGCATTTATAATATTATTATAATATTGTTCAGTTAAAATAATAATTATAATTATGTGTGGTTTCCGTAGAGCCCTGGTGTAGGACTCCCAAGCTGACAGCCGTAGGCAGCCAGTCCGTTACATATTGAACATGCCTAATCAAAGTTTACTGCAAGGCTGGCAGCAAATATAACGTAGTTTATTGCCAGTTTACCTGCCTGATTGTTATTCAATGTATTTCTATCGAAAAAAGATTTAAAATACAATCGAGTCCTTTAATGCGGACATAAGGAAAGGAAGAGCGAAACAGTATTCACATTTCTGTGGGTAATCTAACGATAGACCAATGACAGCGCATACTCCGGAATGGCTTACCTATTGAGTATTCTAAGTACCTTGATGGTTAAGTATGATGTGCATCTACGCACATTCTATCACTAATCGGAACAAACACGAGTTGTTGTATTACGTAGTACACGGGGAGGCCACCAGACGTCACTACCCAACAGCATCAGTATGCATGGCAGTTAGCGAGGCGACCGACAGATACCGCCAGGAGCTGCGTGCGATCAGAACGCTTTGCGGGCCAAGCAACTTCCAAGCGGCAGCCATTGCTGACCCTAGAACTAACTTTCTATTGTTGTATAAGGGAAACAGATTTTGTAGATCAGCTGTTCCTCTGAACTAGAGTGATTCTTACTACGACACAGCTTCCTTAGAAGAGCGTGCAACGCATGAACTAATGGATGCGTGCCTCCTAAACAACGACAACCGAATTCGGAATGCAGTTTTTCTAATTTAGCATTTCTTTTGCAACTTTTAAATAATCCGCAAGCAGTGCAGTACGACGTAACTATAGGACAGGAAGCAAGAGTCAACAGCTTAGGCTATAGAAGTAGGAAACCTTGTTGTCATAAACAATATGTTTCCGACTAGTTGTTGCTAAATAGACCAGTCAGCCATTTTATAAACACTAAAACCGTGCAATCGTGCTGTGTACCGTAATTAAAATAAGGTTGCATTAATACACACACAGTGAATGTATTATCATTGGTTTATGCACTTCTCAACAAAAGTTTGGAATCAGGGGCGTATATAAGGGGCGAGCCAATAAAAATTAAGAAAGCGTTGCTTTGGTAAAAGCATGAAATAATTGTAAATTTGGTTGTACCCGAATCTTAACTTATTGGCTAAGTTATAAACTACTATAATAAGAATGAAATTAGACTAACTCGTGGTGTAGTGGCTAGCATTCCTACCTGCCGCCCCGGAGTTCCGAATTCGATGATGATGATGATAATTGTTGTTTTAAGGGGCCTAACATCTAGGTTATCGGCCCCTGATGGTTTGGGTGATCGTGAAGATGAAAATGGAAAGCGAACTTAAAACTAAAACTAACTACTAACCTACATATTGGAAGAAGACATTGAAAACTAAAGAAGAATAAGGCAAATAAAGGACAGGAGGAAAAGAAATGCCCTCAACCCTCGTAGAAGGCGGATTGAGGGACTTGGAAGGAAGGAGAGCCATGAAAGGCAGATAGGAAAGTGAAAGAGGAGAGGGTCCGCCCCAAAGGTAAGGGACAAAAGTGGAAAACGGACCCAGCTCAGGAATCCCTCGGGGTCGCCAACTCCCGAACTCACCAGCCATGAGCCCCTGAGGGTGTAGCATTATCTAGGGTGCACCAAAAGTGGTGGGGCTACATACACCCGGCCTCCTTGAGGGCCTTAAGCAAAAGGCAGGAGATAACATGAAAAGATAAAGAAGGCTGACCCCTCGCAGAAGGAGGGAATCAGAAAAGATGAGACAAAGGCCAATTAAGGCGGGAAAGGAAGAGACTCCCAAGGCCTCGGATACCCTAATACCGTCGGGGTCGGAAGAGAGCAAGAGTTGACCAAGTGAGGTCGACAGGAAAGAAGACAGAGAGGAGCCCGGCACAAGTAAGTGGAAGCAATGCCGGACTCAGCTGGGGCCCCGTGGTCGCCAACCCACGTCCCACTAGATGTAAAGACCCTGGGGGATAGGAAAATAATAGAAATATATTTTAAGAAAACTTAATATTCATTAAATTCATTTTAGCTATAGCCGTTTGTAAAATCGCACACGTGGCTGTCTTATTTAGATTTTAGTAAAGCAATTGTTCTGTTTCTTCTTATTTAGATGAAGCCACTCAAGAACAAACGTACAAGTTGGAGTGGAGATGATTTGAAGAGAGCTATGCAAGCTGTTACAGAAGGAATGTCTGTCAGGACAGCATCAAAGAATTTCGATATACCCAGGCGCACATTACGCAATCATGTGGATTCAGGCGTTGTTGTTAAGAAACTAGGACGTAGGGCTTGTTTGAATGAGGCACAGGAGAAAGAACTTTGTCAGAGGATTTTTCGTCTCGCGGAAGTTGGCTATCCAATTACAGGCAAAGTTCTTAGGCGATCTGTGTATGAATTATGCGAAAAGAATAAACTACAGAATCCTTTCAATGATGCAAAAGGACTAGCTGGGCGCAAGTGGTTAAATCTTTTCTTAATTAGGCAACCTGACATCGCCCGCAGGAAGGCGCAGCATATGAACCCTGGAAGAGCTGCCAAGTTAAATAAAGTGATCGTGAGTGACCATTTCGAAAAATTGAAAACTGTTATGACTGAATTAGAACTCTTCAAAAGCCCTCAGTTGGTCTATAATATGGATGAGAAGGGGTGTCGCCTTTCACTACATAAATCACCACAGGTTTCGGCTAAAAGGGGTGATAAACGACTTCACTTTGTTGCTCCAGAGCATGGAGAAAATGTATCAATTGTATCTTGTGACAATACCATTGGCCAGGTGATCCCTCCCATGACACTTTTTTTTTAGGGAAAACGACGTAAACCGGAATAGCCGGACTAACTTCCCCCCGGAACTGAGATAGAAATGACTGAGAAGGGTTCAATGCACACTGCAATCTTTGCAAAGTGGTTGCATCACTTTGCCAAGTTCAAACCTGCAGGCAAAGTGCTACTGATTTTTGATGGAGCATCATCACACTTAGATCCGAATATTTGCGATGCTGCTGAAGAACACGACATAAATCTCTACTGTTTGCCGAGCAACACCACCAATGAACTTCAACGTATGGAAAAATCGGTATTTAAACCTTTTGAAACCATTTGGGATGACGAAGTTCAACTTTACTGGTCGAAAAATAAATCACATGAAAGTAGGGCGATCAGCAGGCGAGTTTTCGGAAAGATATTCAGTAAAGTGTGGCCGAAAGCAACGTCGCCAGCAAATGTTATTTCCGGGTTTCGTGCAACTGGTATTTTTCCGTTTGATGCAAACATTATTCCTGAAAGTGCTTTCGCTCCATCAATACCTACGCAACACGCTGGTCTACCGGAAGTCATGCCAGATGAAGCTCAGCCCAGCGGAATCTCGCGTAATCAAGAACCATCAGCTACATCTAGAAAAAGAAGACGTCAAAACGAAAGTGATTCTAGCTCAAGCGTGAGTGAGCAGTTCTCGGTTCATGACAGTCTGAGTGACTTACACATTATAGATGACGATCAGGAGGAAATGGAATCATCTTTCCAAGACATCTTGAAAACTCTTGAATTCAAGAAAAAAACTCAAACACCTAGAAGGAAGGCCTTGAATTACAAGGCCCAAGTGGTCACAAAGGCATTGTTTAGTGACAACATCTCAAAGCGTCTTGACCAAACTGGACAGAAAGCTAATCGAAGAGGTCACGTGACAAAAGCCAAGGGCAGTTCCAAGAAAACGTTGACCATTCAGGAAACTGGGCTCGAGAGGAGCCCTTGCAATGAAGGAGAGTGTAGTCAGTCGAGTAGCGGAGTGAACCAGCATGTGGTAAGCTGGTTTTGTCACATCTGTTGTGAAGACATGATGATGATGATAATTGTCGTTTTAAGGGGCCTAACATCTAGGTTATCGGCCCCTGATGGTTTGGGTGATCGTGAAGATGAAAAAAAAAAGAAAAAAAAAGCGAACTTAAAAACTAAAACTAACTACTAACCTACATACTAGAAGAAGAAATGGAAAAATAAAGGAATATAAGGCAAATAAAGGACAGGAGGAAAAGAAATGCCCTCAACCCTCGAAGAAGGCGGATTGAGGGACTTGGAAGGAAGGAGAGCCATGAAAGGCAGATAGGAAAGTGAAAGAGGAGAGGATCCGCCCCAAAGGTAAGGGACAAAAGGGGAAAACGGACCCAGCTCAGGAATCCCTCGGGGTCGCCATCTCCCGAACTCACCAGCCGTGAGCCCCTGAGGGTGTAGCATTATCTAAGGTGCACCAGAAGTTGTGGGGCTACATACACCCAGCCTCCTTAAGGGCCTAGAGCACAAGGCAGGAGGTAAAAGGAAGAGAAAAAAGAAGGCTGACCCCTCGCAGAAGGAGGGTATCAGAAAAGATGAGACAAGGGCCAATTAAGGCGGGAAAGGAAGAGACTCCCTAGGCCTCGGATACCCTAATACCGTCGGGGTCAGAAGAGAGCAAGAGTTGACCAAGTGAGGTCGACAGGAAAGAAGACAGAGAGGAGCACGGCACAAGTAAGTGGAAGCAATGCCGTACTCAGCTGGGGCCCCGTGGTCGCCAACCCACGCCCACTAGATGTGAGCCCCTGGGGGTGTTGTGAAGACAGAGTTGCTGATATGAGGCTCTGCAAAAATTGCAGAAAATATGTTCACGAAGAATGTGTAGGCATAAGAGGGGAAGACAAAATGCCAAATTTCATGTGTCCATCGTGTGATAAGTGAAATGAAGTGAAGTGAGTTTGTTAAGTGAACATATATTTCAGGAAGGAAGTGTATTTTAAGTGACGAGTTTTTTATGGTTTCTGTTTAAAAAAAAAGCATTGTTTTAGCGTTTCCTGTACGTTGAAAAATTATTCAATATCATTCTAATAATTCTAACTTACATATTTTTTTTACCAAAGAGAGAATATTATTTGTTTTCGTAAAATACTTGAAATCCAAAATTTCTGATGTTGTTTGAAGTGTATTTTATTACTTTACACCTGCCGTCAATAAAACGTAGTATAAAATAATAAGAGCTTGGAATTACACTGCTTTTTAAGGGATTAAGGGGTGGGCCTTATTGGGGATCTAGGATGGGTGTTTGGATCAGGTGTTCCTTATAAGACCCATTGGTGCGAGTTATTATTGTCGTTTATTGTGGATATAATGTTTAAGTCAGACCACTTTTAATGCTAACATTTTAAGTCGCAAACACAGGGGTAGGTATGATTGCCGTTTCTCAACTATCAACTATAGAAGTGAAATAACAAGCGCTGAACTTTAGGTGGACCTTATTTGATACACGTACCTTATAACCAAAACTAACTACTAACTTATAAACTAAAAGAAGAAATGGAAAACAAAAGGAGAATAAGGCAAATAAAGGACAGGGGTGAAAGAAATGCCCTCAACCCTCGAAGAATGCGGATTGAGGAACTTGGAAGGAAGGAGAGCCATAAAAGGCAGATAGGAAAGTGAGAGAGGAGAGGGTCCTCCCCACAGGTAATGGACAAAAGGGGGAAACCGGACCCAGCTCAGGAATCCCTCGGGGTCGCCAACTCCCGAACTCACCAGCCGTGAGCCCCTGAGGGTGTAGCACTTTCTAGGGTGCACCAGAAGTGGTGGGGCTACATACACCCTACCTCCTTGAGGGCCTTGAGCAGAAGATAACAGGAAAAGAAAAAGAAGGCTGACCCTTCCCAGGAGGGGATCAGGAAAGATGAGACAAGGGCCAATTAAGGCGGGAAATGAAGAGACTCCCTAGGCCTCGGATACCCTAATACCGTCGGGGTCAGAAAAGAACAAGAGTTGACCAAGGGAGGTCGACAGGAAAGAAGACAGAGAGGAGCTCGGCACAAGTAAGTGGAAGCAATGCCGGATTCAGCTGGGGCCCCGTGGTCACCAACCCACTCTCTTTAATCAGTGGGAGGGTGTAGCAATCCCATGGCCGGTCCGGAGTCGACTGAGTACCACAGCTTCTTTCCGGCTAGACCAGAAGGAATATTTCCATACCTTCGTAATTCCCTTGAAGGCCACAGAGACAATGGGAAAAGGCCAAAAACCGGGCCCAGTTTCACGAATCCCTAGGGATCGCCAACTCCCCAATTCACCATACGTGAGCCCTTGAGGATGCAGCACTATATACGATGCGCCATAAATGGCGGGGCTACATACATCATGCCCCCTTGAGGGCCTTGAGCAGAAGGCAGAAGATATCATAACAAGAAAAAGTAGAGTTCTGACCCCTCGACGAATGAGAGCATCAGGAAAGATGAGAAAATGAGAAATTAAAGCGACAAAGTGAAAGAATCAATGGGCCTCTGATACCCTAATACCGTCGGGATCAGAAGAGAACAATAGATGACCAAGGGCGGTTGACAGGAATGATTACAGAAAGGGGCCCGGCAAAATAGGAAAATCATATTCTCAGAACGAATCTGAACAAAATATGTGGATTCACAATCGAAATGTTGAAAGCTGCTGGAGCGGACGTCAGAGATGTGACTTATCGACAAGCTACATATCATTTCCATAGGTGGATGGATTTATTGTCCTCGGATTAGCTTATTTATCTTATCAACACGGTCACTAAGCTTATCCCTACTAATCACCCGCTTAGTTGGCGCATTGCATATGGCGGCCTGCAGGCATCTCTTGGTCAACTATTCAACCCTGACAATCCTAGGAAATCCCAACCCCAAGGTTCCTTTCTTTTACCCGCCATAATAATGTTCTTTTTTTTTCTTTTCTAATATCACCAATTTTTGAGGTGCCAGAACTTAACTCTTGGCGAAGGTTATTGTTGCCTGACGAGGCGAAGCATCTTTCCATAGGTCTGATTTATAGAGAGAATATTATGTTGAAATGAAAATTACAACTAAAAATAACCTCTGACCTACAACTAAATTACGAATTAGAAGAAGTTGTTGATGATATTTTTGTGTTAAGGGGCCTAACATCTAGGTTATAGGCTCCTAATGGTTTGGGTGATCGTGAAAATCAAAGATGATCATATGAAACTACAACTAAAATTAACTACTGACTTACATAGTAGAAGAGGAAGCGGGAAACAAAACGGAGAAGAATGTAAATAAACGACAGCAGGAAAGGAAATGCCCTCAACCACGGCGTTCTTAAGTTAACTTAAGAACGCCGTGCCTCAACCCTCGGAGAATGAGAATTCAGGGACTTGGAAGCAAGGAGAGCCAAAAAAGGCAGAGAGGAAAGGGAAAGAGGAGATGGTCCAGCCGTGAGCCCTTGAGGGTGTAGCACTATCCAGGGTGCACCAGAAGTGATGGGAATACACACACCCTAAAAACCTTTAGGGCCTTCAGCAGAAGACAGGAAAAGTAAAACAAGAGCTCTGACTCCACAAAGAATGAGGGATCTGGAAATATGAGAGAAGGGCCAATTAAGGCGGGAAAGACTCCCTAGGCCTCGGATACCCTAATACCGTCGGGATCGTAAAAGGACACGAGTTGACCAAGGGAGTTCGAGAGGAAAGATAACACAGAGGAGCCTGGCCCAATTAAGTGGAAGCAATGCCGGATGCAGCTTGGTCCCGTGGTCGCCCACCCACATCCCGTGGAGGGGGACAATGAAAGTACTCCCCTCTACCCCAATACCGCCATGGTCCTGGTGTGGTTCTATTAACTGTGACCCACTTTGCGGGGGAGGAATGTACAACTAGGCCATAGGCATTAACGTATCATTAATTCCAGTTTGTAGGATTGTAAGCAAACACGCCTAGGGCTTTGTCGATCAGCTTATCTTATCGAGTAATCCCAATGATTACGAACCTCTTGAATAGAGTTTATCTTCTGCTCTGCACTGAGGTCCAGTCAACGACGACAACAGAACTGAAACATGCGACTAGGCAGCTTGGTGAGTAAATATTGTTATTACTAGAGACCGGATTCTTAGTTTTTTACCTATGTTTATCCTTACTTCTAATCCTTTCCGAATCACACTCGAAAGAACCATTTTCATGAATAATATCTAAAAACCTATATGATATGCGACTACCTAAAACTACCTAATTCCAGCTTAGTTCCATTTATTGTATAATAGTATATCTTGAATGTTTGGCCGTAATTTTTACAAGGAAGAAAGGTATCCTGTAGTTAACGTGGCCGGTAATCTCGCGATCATGAGCCACGGGATCTCTTTTTACTTGGAATCCGAACCACAGGACATGGTATTTCACTTCGAAAATCTCACATACATTGACAATTTTTACAAGTAAACCACAAGACAGTGTTTGATGATGATGATAATTGTTGTTTTAAGGGGCCTAACATCTAGGCTATCGGCCCCTGATGGTTTGGGTGATCGTGAAGATGAAAATGAAAGGCAAACGTAAAACTAAAACTAACTACCAACCTACATACTAGAAGAAGAAATGGAAAACTAAAGGAGAATAAGGCAAATAAAGGACAGGAGGAACAGAAATGCCCTCAATCCTCGAAGAATGTGGATTGAGGGACTTGGAAGGAAGGAGAGCCATGAAAGGCAGATAGGAAAGTGAAAGAGGAGAGGGTCCGCCCCGAAGGTAAGGGACAGAAGGGGAAAACGGACCCAGCTCAGGAATCCCTCGGGGTCGCCAACTGCCGAACTCACCAGCCGTGATGATGATGATGATGATAATTGTTGTTTTAAGGGGCCTAACATCTAGGCTATCGGCCCCTGATGGTTTGGGTGATCGTGAAGATGAAAATGAAAAGGGAACTTAAAACTAAAACTAACTACTAACCTACATACTAGAAGAAGAAAGGGAAAACTAAAGGAGAATAAGGCAAATAAAGGACAGGAGGAAGAGAAATGCCCTCAACACTCGAAGAAGGCGGATTGAGGGACTTGGAAGGAAGGAGAGCCATGAAAACCAGCCGTGAGCCCCTGAGGGTGTAGCATTATCTAGGGTGCACCAAAAGTGGTGGGGCTACATACACCCTGCCTCCTTGAGGGCCTTGAGCAGAAGGCAGGAGAGAACATGAAAAGAAAAAGAAGGCTGACCCCTCGCAGAAGGAGGGAATCAGAAAAGATGAGACAAGGGCCAATTAAGGCGGGAAAGGATGAGACTCCCTAGGCCTCGGATACCCTAATACTGTCGGGGTCGGAAGAGAACAAGAGTTGACCAAGTGAGGTCGACAGGAAAGAAGACAGAGAGGAGCCCGGCACAAGTAAGTGGAAGCAATGCCGGACTCAACTGGGGCCCCGTGGTCGCCAACCCACTTCCCACTAGATGTGAGCCCCTGGGGGAAATACAGTGTTTATTCCTAGTTCTAGTTGGTTAAGAGAAAACCTACCTGCAAGAAAATGCAAATACTTTAAGCACTTTTCAGTTTATATCTTATTGTTCGGGTATTTGCCGCCAGGAAAGTGGGGATAAATCTCTTATTGTTCCCTAGTTCCCTATATTCTGAATAAATAAAATTAATTATACTGGCTGGAGTGTAAAATCACCTCTCACATCCTTGGTTATATTGAATTTGGATAATGAACATATTTAGGGAGAGCAAATATTGCCTAACAGTCTGAAGTTGTCGTATCATTATATACAGTAAGTTACACTCTCGTTGCAACAAAAAGGCATTAATGTTAAGCTTTGCTACACTTAAAACATAAAACCCTATTTAAAAGCACCAGGGGCTCACAACTTGTGTGGCGTGGGTTGGCTGAGACCGGCATTGCTTCCACTTTCTTGCGCTCGGCTCCTCTCTGTTATCTTTCCTCTCGACCTCCCTTGGTCAACTCTTGTTCTTTTCCGACCCTATTAGGGTATCCGAGACAAGGGCCAATTAAGGCGGGAAAGGAAGAGACTCCCGAGGCCTCAGATACCCTAATACCGTCGGGGTCGGAAGAGAACAAGAGTTGACCAAGTGAGGTCGACAGGAAAGAAGTCAAAGAGGAGCCCTGCACAAGGAAGTGGAAGCAATGCCGGACTCAGCTGGGGCCCCGTGGTCGCCAACCCAAGTCCCACTAGATGTGAGCCCCTGGGGGGACAATATTAAGAGAGTGTGTGCCCAAATTAACTTCAATCCCATAGATGAACAGAATGATGCTAACTGTCTGAGGTATAGCATAAAGCTAATTTTCTCAAGGAAGATGATAAGAGGGTGAATTTGCTAGTTGATGAAATTCACGTGAAACCATTTTGTGATTATAAAGGTGGAAACATAGTAGTGGTGGCACATAATGATACGAGATTCGCAACAAGTACCCATGTGTTCATGATAAGTAGCATCACCTCAACCTTTAAGGATGTTGTACATATTTTGACTGTTAAATCCATAACTTACTTTGTATATTGTATTCTTTAATCAAGAAAATAATTTTGGGTCTTGAGAAGTTGGGATTCCTCGTCATTAGTTTCGTCACTGATAACAATGCTATTAATAGAAAAGCAATGTCTCAGTTTGTGTCACCCCCAAGTCTTCACATATTGTACCCCCACCATGGTGATACCTCCAGGCCTTTATTGTATAGCACTGATCCAGTTCATTTATTGAAGAGTGTCAGAAATAACTAGCTAAACAACAAGAACTCAGAACAATGTATGTACTTCCTAAACTTCAACTGCCATGATGATGACACGTTTGAAACTGTCAGCTTTAGCAACAGTCTTCTGAAATTTGGTTATTCATTAACATTAAACTAACTCAAATTTAGAGAGAGAGAATGCCAATCTATTGTTGAAGATATTTAACAACTTTGTCATTGAAGCTCTTTGGAATTAGCTCCAAAATATGAAATAACAAATTTCAGTGGAACTGCTGATTTCATCCAAATAATTTCTACATGGTGGATTATCATGGATGTCAAGACTCCATCTAAGGGTATTCGGTTGAATGATCACAAATGTACATTAACCAGCTCAACAGATGATTTAAGATTTGTATTTCTCCACAACTATCTTAACTCGTTAGACAGATGGAAAAGCATGAACTGCACTATAGGTAGGCTCACTAAAGAAACCCATGATGCTATAAGACATATACAACATATTATGCCATAAAGAAATTGTCTCTTATTGTAAAGTAGAGCTTCGTTTAGATTACATGATGATGATGTTAATTGTTGTTTTAAGGGGCCTAACATCTAGGTTATCGGCCCCTAATGGTTTGGGTGATCGTAAAGATGATAATGAAATGTAAACTATAACTAAAACTAACTACGAACTTATATACTAAAATAAGAAATGGAAAACAAAAGGAGAATAAGGCAAATAAATGACAGGAGAAAAAGAAATGCCCTCAACCCACGAAGAATGCGGATTGAGGGACTTGGAAGGAAGGAGAGCCATGAAAGGCAGATAGGAAAGTGAAAGAGGAGAAGGTCCGCCCCACAGGTAATGGAAAAAAGGGGAGAAACTGGACCCACCTCAGGAATCCCTCGGGGTCGGCAACTCCCGAACCCACCAGCCGTGAGCCCCTGAGAGTGTAGCAATATCCAGGGTGTACCAGAAGTGGTGGGGCTACATACACCCGGCCTCCTTGAGGGCCTAAAGCAGAAGGCAGGAGATAACATGAAAAGAAAAAGAAGGCTGACCCCTCGCAGAAGGAGGGTATCAGAAAAGATGAGACAAGGGCCAATTAATGCGGGAAAGGAAGAGACTCCCTAGGCCTCAGATACCCTAATACCGTCGGGGTCGGAAGAGGACAAGAGTTAACCAAGTGAGGTCGACATGAAAGAAGACAGAGAGGAGCCCGGCACAAGTAAGTGGAAGCAATGCCGGACTCAGCTGGGGCTCCGTGGTCGCCAACCCACATCCCACAAGATGTGAGGCCCTGGGGGATTAGATTACATCTTACCAGGGAAGTTTCAAACAGACAATTGAGAGAGTAGATTCAGCCTATATAGACAGCTATCTGGGGGTCAGTATCATGTTTCTATGAGGAAGATTTTGGAAAGTGAAAAGAAATTGAGGATGCAAGCTATACATGGAAACAAAATCTGGTTCAGTAAGTGTTCCAACCAACTTTGATGAAATGTCTCAAATGTCTGATGAACACGATTCATTGCATGATTTTGCGATTGAAATTAATGATAATGATTTCGACAAAGCAATGGAAAAGCTGGCAGTAATTGTATATATTGGAGGTTATTTAGTGTATTCGATTTTAAAGAAACTAAACTGTGAGGAATGTACTTCAAATTTATAGGTAGATAAAGACAGCAACAAACACAATCCTGCTGTGCAATTTTCAATGAATTTAGACAGAGGTCAACTTATTCTTCCTTCGCCAAAGTTAGTTGACTTTTTATGAATACATTTATTGTAGTGTCAAAATTGTGTTGTGAACACGAGGAGAGATTTTTAAAGGTTGACAATCACCAACAAGTAGCTACAAATGTTTCAAGTAGTATTTTAGATATGATGATGATGATAATTGTTGTTTTAAGGGGCCTAACATCTAGGTTATCGGCCCCTGATGGTTTGGGTGATCGTGAAGATGAAAATGAAATGCGAACTTAAAACTAAAACTAACTACTAACCTACATACTAGAAGAAGAAATGGAAAACTAAAGGAGAATAAGGCATATAAAGGACAGGAGGAAAAGAAATGCCCTCAACCCTCGAAGAAGGCGGATTGAGGGGCTTGGAAGGAAGGAGAGCCATGAAAGGCAGATAGGAAAGTGAAAGAGGAGAGGGTCCGCCCCAAAGGTAAGGGACAAAAAGGGAAAACGGACCCAGCTCAGGAATCCCTCGGGGTCGCCAACTCCCGAACTCACCAGCCGTGAGCCCCTGAGGGTGTAGCATTACCTAGGGTGCACCAAAAGTGGTGGGGCTACATACACCCGGCCTCCTTGAGGGCCTTAAGCAGAAGGCAGGAGATAACATGAAAAGAAAAAAGAAGGCTGACCCCTCGCAGAAGGAGGGAATCAGAAAAGATGAGACAAGGGCCAATTAAGGCGGGAAAGGAAGAGACTCCCTAGGCCTCGGATACCCTAATACCGTCGGGGTCGGAAGAGAACAAGAGTTGACCAAGGGAGGTCGACAGGAAAGAAGAAAGAGAGGAGCCGGCACAAGTAAGTGGAAGCAATGCCGGACTCAGCTGGGGCCCCGTGGTCGCCAACCCACAACCCACTAGATGTGAGCCCCTGGGGGGTGTTATTCCAACAATAGAAACATTTAGCAATGTGGTATTTGTAGTTAACTTACAAGCACCACCTTTTATTTAAAAACAAACCATGCTTTTGAACATATTTCAATCCTTTATAATGAAAATATGATCACAATGAAAATAACATTAAGGTCTCAGAGAATATTCAAATGAGAAGACTACATAAAATAGACAATATTTTGTTCTATGGTTGCGATTGTTGTTGCATTAGTCATTGTTTCTTAATAGTCTTTCATAACGAGGATGTGTTTAGGTTTGCGGTTTCGTATGTTTGTCCTGTCAGGTTCGTAGACTCCCTGGCTTCGTACTAGTGGGTTTGGGTGTTAGGTTGCAATGTTATAGTATTTTTCTGTGAGTTTTGTCAAGTAGATAAGGCGTTATGGTTGGTTTGTGGAGGTCTTGTATTGCCGTAGTTTTTAGAGTTTGAATGTGCTGGTGTCCAGCTATGATGGTGATGGAAAGTAGTCATATAACTCGTGTGGTGTATATCAATATGAGTTGTATGAGTGTTTTGTATATAGTTGTGTATGCTGTGAGTGTTGACCATAGGATATAGCATTCAGATGTTGTTTTTAGCCTTCGCTATGCAGTTTGTGATAGTGTCAGTCTATGGGCTAGTGTGACACCTAGATGCTGAATCTCTGGGGTCCACTCCATGTTGTTATTAAATAAAGTAACGACTCATTGTGGAGAAGTGTATCTGTGTGTGAAATGAACGGTTGTGTTTATGATTACTTGTATTTTGTAGTATGTGAGCTATGTTTCTAATTTGGTTATATGATTTTGTACGTGTTGCGTGGCAAGCTGTGTGTTTCTTGATTGGGCCATGATGGTCATGTCGTTGGTGAACACGAAAGTTGACCTTTTGTCTGACAATGGGATATTATTTTTATTGCCAGTAGGAATAAATTAGGTCCAATTATACTACCCTGTGGGACGCTGGCTTGTATGCATTTGAGGGTGGAGTTGGTATTGATGACTGAAGTATAAAAGGTACAGTGTGTTAGATATTGAATTATTCTTGTAGGCTAATATATGGGTGTGATGTATTTTTGTTTTAATTTACTTATGGATGATTGTAGAGTGATGTACGCGGAATGATTGTTTTATATCTAAGAAAATTGCTACTGTGTTTTGTGTTGGAATCTCGATGTGATGAATTTGGTGACTCTGAGTAGTTGTTGTGTTCTGAATCTGAATTGTTGTTCGATTAATTTGTTGTCAATTTCGTCTTTAATTCCGTGTAATAATATTATTTCAAATAACTTGAATAGGTGGCTGAGTAGGTTGATAGGTGTGTATTTTTGTTTTTCTTTCCCTGTTCGGCAAGTAGATGATTTTGGCTGTTTTTCATTTTTCAGAGAAATGTTGCAGTGTTAGTATTGCATTACAGATTCAAGTAGTGTTTGCGATGACTATCAATCGATGGAATGTGTGTATCCTGAGGCCTTGTTGTTGCTTCGTTGTTTATATGTCTGTAGATCTCATCATGAGTGGTATGTCGTTGGATGGTGGATTGTTTAAGAATTTGTTTAAGTCATCTACTATTTCTTTTGGTTGTGTGGTAAGTTTTGTAGATTGTTGTTGGGTGTCAATTGTTATTTTGGTGTTGATGATAGTAATTCTGCTTTTCCATGGTTGTCAGTTATAGGGCTGTCAAATCTGATCCATGCAATTGGAAACCTGTCCCACAAAGTTGGTATATCAATTTGTTGAAAGGAGAGGGTGGCGATTCATGCTGACTAAAACTAATTTTGAGTGATTTAGCAGATAAATCGTATTACATCCACAATGACAATATTATACAGTATGTACCGTACCATTAAAAGTAAAGGGACAAACCCTTTCACAGGATGAAATTACCCATGTACTTATGTAAAGTTCCCACGTTTGTGAGAGAGCTCACTAGATTTTTCAGTTTTAATTCAGAACTATTGTGCGTAGGTTTTTAAAGAAAAATTAGACAGAATAGCCTGTTGATGATGATGATGATGATAATTGTTGTTTTAAGGGGCCTAACATCTAGGTTATCGGCCCCTGATGGTTTGGGTGATCGTGAAGATGAAAATGAAAAGCGAACTTAAAACTAAAACTAACTACTAACCTACATACTAGAAGAAGAAATGGAAAATTAAAGGAGAATAAGGCAAATAAAAGGACAGAAGGAAAAGAAATGCCCTCAACCCTCGGAGAAGGCGGATTGAGGGACTTGGAAGGAAGGAGAGCCATGAAAGGCATATAGGAAAGTGAAAGAGGAGAGGGTCCGCCCCAAAGGTAAGGGACAAAAGGGGAAAACGGACCCAGCTCAGGAATCCCTCGGGGTCGCCAACTCCCGAACTCACCAGCCGTGAGCCCCTGAGGGTGTAGCATTATCTAGGGTGCACCAGAAGTGGTGGGGCTACATACACCCGGCCTCCTTAAGGGCCTAGAGCACAAGGCAGGAGGTAAAAGGAAGAGAAAAAGAAGGCTGACCCCTCGCAGAAGGAGGGTATCAGAAAAGATGAGACAAGGGCCAATTAAGGCGGGAAAGGAAGAGACTCCCTAGGCCTCGGATGCCCTAATACCGTCGGGGTCGGAAGAGAACAAGAGTTGACCAAGTGAGGTCGACAGGAAAGAAGACAGAGAGGAGCCCGGCACAAGTAAGTGGAAGCAATGCCGGACTCAGCTGGGGCCCCGTGGTCGCCAACCCACGCCCACAAGATGTGAGCCCCTGGGGGTGAATAGCCTGTTACCACGATATAAAACCTAAATAGTCCTATCATGTCAATCATTTATGCATTGCACTTACACATCCCAATTTTTAAATTTCAACCTCTATGCAATCATGGAATTTAAGTGAAAACAAAACATCCAACCACTGTAAACTGATACTAAAGCTAGGATACACGTTGCCCGGGCTTGTATATATAAGGTGCATTCAAAAAGTAACGAGCCGGAGGCATATTACAGAAACCAGTACCTTTATGTTAGAAGTATTGGCCCGGGCTGTTGAGACACTTGCCCCACTGTGACACGAGGCGGTGAATGGCTGTCTCATAAAATTCCCTGGGCTGCGATGTGAACCAGTTCCGCACGTACAGCTGGACGTCGGCGTCCGAGGTGAATCGTTGTCCCCGCAGAGCCCTATTTAGGGGACCAAACATGGCGTAATCACAGGGAGAGAGGTCTGGACTATATGAAGGGTGGCCGAGAACCTCCCATTTGAATTTCTGCAGGATTGCCGCGACTGTGTTGGCCGTATGAAGTCGTGCATTGTCGTGGAGTGACCACGGCGGCTATGGCGTTCACTGTCACTCGGCGGTCCTGGGTAATGAGTGAATCAACCAGCTGGACGTTGTCATCAGTAATGCAGGGGGGTGCCCCAGACCGGGCATCATCGGCTAACGACACCCGTCCTTCCCTGAAGCGCTTGTGCCACGCCTTGACCCTTGCAAGGGACATGCAGTGTTCGCCGTACACTTGTAACATTCGGCGATGAATGTCCATTCCCCCTACTCCTTCCGCTGTCAGAAACCGATCAACACCTCTTTGCTCTTCGGTTGGCGCATCCATGTCACTGTTTGCAATGCGACTGGCAGCGTTGGACGATTGATGCATGCTGCTGCTCGCTTTGTATCGTCACGTGACGTGCACGCGTGCCCTCTAGCGACGGGCTGTGACCTCCCACGCTCTGGTCGGAACCACACCTCGTTACACACGCCACGATTAGTCGATGCAGTCACCGGTTTGCGCATTCCAGCCTCCGGCTCGTTACTTTTTGAACGCACCTTATAGATATAAACGCCAGCCGTGAAAGCCTAAGCTGATCAGTATAATGAAAAATAAGATTTAATTAATTCTAAGTTTGTAACAAGCAGGCTATCCTACCAATATATTTCAAATACTGTACTGTATATGGCAGGTTGCATGTTTCTTTCTGCTGTCAAATGTTTTTGTAACAGGAAATTGTTACGGTAATTAACTTATCCTGGCAGTATGCCTAAATAATACCATACTCTGCATGCATTCAACTTCTGTCATACCACATATACAGGTATGTTGCTGGTACTGATTACCTAGCAATAATAGACTACCTACAAAGTCAGTTTGTTATTGTTTTAAGGGGCGGAACAGCGAGGTCATCTGTCCCTATAACTACCAACAAAAGTCTGTCAAGATATTCACAGTCCCAACTTCTCCTATTGTGGCCTAGGCATATATTCCTTTTAGATATAAATTGAAATTTGTTCTTAGTGACACCAAGTTCATTCCCACTTATTTTGTATGTTAATAAAAGGGTTATTTTCTTCTTCTTCTCAGAGTAACTTAGTCTTTGTTTTTCACTTATGCCTACCATGTTCATCGGGATACGGTACACCAATTCTCATTATTTGTCGGTACACAATAAAAATTGTAAATAACTTTTCAATGCAGTAGGTAGAGTATTTGATATTTAGAAACAATAGCCTAATGATAACGAATGGTCTAATTTTGAGCCCACAAATGGTAAAATAATTGATAATTCATAGGCCTACGTGTACAATTGATTATTGAAACCAAACAGAACAGAATTTGTCGATTTATGAAGAAAGAAACGTGCTTGCTTTTACATAGACTAGCATTGCCTTACGTAGATTGGCATTTACAAACAGGTACCGGAACCACTATTCTTTCAAAATCGTCCAGTCTATGGTCTTACTTGCTGAAAAAAAATTAAGATAGTAATAGAATAAACAGAAATTATTCAACTTACCCTGCTATGACGTGTAGGTTCAAAATCTCTCTTGATCCCTCGAATCAATCTCTGTCGTAGTTCACATTCGTTTGGGAAGGAAAACACTGCCAATTTCGATTCGTTCCTATAGTTGCTATTGTAGTTCCAAACACAACAACTATGCGGAATTATCTCACAACTGCTACACCGAATTCTCCACTATAATGGTACGGTGCTGTGTAAACGCAAATATTGCAATTAAACCAAAAACCACCACACGAGTAATGCCGAACAAGGAAGACTCCACTCTACTCTTTTATTTTAGCGTATGGCTTTTAGTGCCGGGAGTGTCCGAGGACATGTTCGGCTCGCCAGTTTTGTAGCTGTTTCGAGACGGACACCCAATGGGTGAGCTACAAGTACCGTTGGGGAGGGAAGTTGGAATGTAAGGACGAGGAGTTGGAAGGTAGCGGCTGTGGCCTATAGTTAGGGACCAACCCCGGCATTTGCCTGGAAGGAAGATGGGAAACCACAGAAGACCATCTTCAAGGTTGCCGGCGGGGGGATTCGAACCTCCTCGCCTCCCGGATGTGAGCGACTGCCAGCAGTCATGCCGTAACGACCACGGCTAACTCACCCAGTCACTGTACTCTAATGGCTGGCAATGAAGCTGTACCAAAGCAGCGTGACGTCACTAGCATTTCGTCACTCAGTGAATTGGCCTTCTTATCGCTGGTCATGATTCACCTCACGAGGCAAAGTGTACCCAGATCCACTCCACAGACCAGAATTAAGTTTCTTGGCAAAGCAGAGAATCGATCCCGGTCGACAGCCAAGATTGCTAGCCGCTACAACACGATTTCGCCTGAGAAATATAACAACATATCAGTGTTACCAAAAAATATATGCTCCATGACAAAAATCCAAACCCTACTTATTCTTCTTCTTCTTCTACTTTTGAGACCACAAAGGATCACTTTAGCCAACCATTAGTTCGTCGACTTGTAGGAACTGTACGAGCCTTGCGGTCCTCCCAGTACTTCTTCATGCGTATTGATCGTCTTGCCCGTTCTTCGGCGGAAAATATTCTTGTAGGAATTTTCTTCTTTGTGAGTGGAAAATGAAACGTCATATTTTTAAGTGCTGTAGTTAAACTTTTCTTATTTGCAGCATCTTCTGTTGTTAGGCAATTTTCTTGTAAGTCCTCTCTGATTTCTTTTAACCATCGGCATCCAGTTGTTGTGTTTTTTGAAGCAAGATTGTACTGCACTAGTTGATTTAGAAGACGTGAATCTGGCATTCTCATGATGTGCCCAAAGAATCCTAGTCTTTTCTTTCGCATGGTATCAGTAATGGGTTCTAGGTTGTTATAGAACATATTGTTAGGTATTATTCGCCATTGCCCATCTTTTTTATATCCCTACTTATTATTATTATTATTATTACTGTGTTTGTTGCCAGTTATTATCCTTGGCCCTCACCTTAGTGGCACATGGCGCCCCAGCCGATCAGCCAAATCCCTTCACACTGGATGAAGTGATCTCAGGACAGCTGTCACCTAAAGGCTTTGGAGGAGCGTGGATATCAGGTGAGGGATGTTCCATTTATAGTCGCAGTCTTTAAGTTCCCTAATGCCTTGAAGGAAGTGTTCTTTTAAATGAGCCTAACTTCTAGGTTATCAGTTCCAAATGAAATGGTATGAAATGAGAGGATGAAGATACAAACAGCCCACCGCCGAGAATGGAAACGAAAATTGTTTAGGCCTATATACAATACAGACAGTGAGACCCTAAGAATTATGCCTTATTTGCATAAAAATAAAATAAAAAGGGGGATGGTAAAAAAAACAAATAAGGCATAGTGAACAATAAAATATATAAACGTAATAAAAACACAACCGACTAAAACTGAATTAAAAGTCTTAAAATAAATTAAGACTTTAAAAAGTAACCACTCTCCCTCATGAATCGGATGACGAGGTCTACTGACGGCCCGTCATCACGGAGAATAAGGAGAGGGGTTAGGCAGTTTAAGAATCCTTCGCTGATCGGCCAGGTCCACACACTCCAAGAGAATGTGTGCCACGGTAAGGTGGGCACCGCAAGTGGGAGTGCGTAGCAATCCCATGGCCGATCCGGAGTCGACAGAGTACCACAGCTTCCTTACGAAGTCATCGGAAGGAAGATTTCCTCACCTTCGTTGTCTCCTTGATGCCTCTCACTTTGTTGGACAGAGGCGTGGGACCTCCCAATGCGACAGGATCGAATGCCGCAACTGAGAGCGTACAACACTAGCAGGCACCTTATACGGTAGCGAGGGCAGTGCGACTGACTCCTTCGCCGCCTGATCAGCAAGGTTGTTTACCGCCATACCCATGAGGCTGGGAAGCAACATGTTGATGATGAAGTAGTTTTAAGGGGCCTAACATCTAGGTTATCGGCCCCTAATGGTCTGGGTGATAGCGAAAATGTCAATGAAGTGGAAGCCAGAACGAAAATTAAGTGAGAAGGAGAATATTTACAAAAAGGAACTCAGATTGAAACTACTCACCAAATGGAGAGCGGTAATGCTTACAAAAGGTAATTTAGAGCGAAAATACGCACAAAAGGAATAGATTGAAAAATACGAACAAAATGTAGGTTAGGTTCAAAATACGCACAAAATGCAATGTAAGTCGAAATACTTACAAAATGCAAGTGAAATTCAAAATACATACAAAATGAAATCGAAAATACACAATGCAATTTAGATTGAAAAATGCGCATTTCGGATTCCAAATAATCACAAAGTGCAATTGATATTCAAAATACTTACAAAATGCAATTGAAATTGAAAATGCTTACAAAATGTATGGTAGATTCAAACTACTCAATTGGATGGACAATACTTACAAAATGCAATTTAGATAGAAAATACTTACAAAATGTAATTTAGATTCAAAATATCCACAAAATGCAATTGAGAATCAAAATACTTGCAAAATGAGCACCCTATAAAAACAATTTAGATTGAAAAAACTTGCAAAAAGCGGTTTAGGTTGAAAATACAAAATGCAATTGAAATTCAAAATACTCACAAAAGTCCCAGCCCCTATATTGAAAGACTTACTAAAAAGCAATTTAGATTGTCAATCCTTACAAAATGCAATTGAGGTTGAAAAACACTCACAAAATGTAATTTAGATCGAAAAGACTTACAAAATGCAACAGAGATTCAAAACACCAACAAAATGTAGTGCAGATGAAAAAAAAAACGCTAAATGGAATTTAGATACACAGGGAGCCAATTAACAAAAAACAGTGCGGGAATCTTAAAGAGAAAAGGAAATATAATGAAAAGAAAACAAGAGGTCTGAACCCTCGAAGAAGGAGGGTATCAGGAAATATGAGACAAGGGCCAATTAAGGCGGGAAAGTGAAAGACTCCCTAGGTCTCGGATACCCTAATACCGTCGGGGCGGAAAAGAACAAGAGTTGACCAAGGGAGGTCGACAGGAAAGAAGACGGAGAGGAGCCCTGTACAAGTAAGTGGAAGCAATGCCGGACTCAGCTGGGGCCCCGTGGTCGCCAACCCACGTCCCACTAGATGTGAGCCCCTGGGGGGTCTCATTTAGAGCTGATGATCGAACCCTCGAAAGGGGACGACAATAATATTGATTGTTAACTCGTAGTCCATAGTGGCCCAATTGGAAAGTATTAATAATAATAATAATACGTATTATTACAACAATAAGGCTGTATGGTCGCTGGTTTTGAGTGGATGCCCCTGGGCAATTGCGACAGATGACGATGACATCATGGCGCCACGCGACTCTCCAGTCTTGGGATCTAACAATGGCATATGTTTATCTGCACAACCGGTCAAGGAATCGAAACCGGGATCCTTAGGGCCAATTAGCCAAAAGTCTGTGCATGTTATGATCGAATATCGAAAGTCCTCTAGATTAATTATATGGAAACTGATATACTTGTAGACATATTGTCTTGTTTGCAGATACTCAATTTATCTTCAGGGATGCAGAGGGGCACGTGTCCCAGCACGACGCCGAGGCAAACAGAAACATCACTCTGGTTGACAAGACGATCTTGGTGAGTGGTTTATTTTATCCCTGTGATTAGATAAGAAGAGCTCTATCATCTGGTCTGATCCGTTAAGCATACGCAGTCTTATCACTCGTCCTATTCCCTCCTCTCCTGTCATCTGTCCTGTCGACCTCTCATTGTCAAATTTTGACCTCTTCCCACCTCCAATGGTAGGCCTAGGGTGCCTTTACTTTCCCGTCTTAATTCTTCGAGGGTCCAAACCTCTTGTTTTCTAGTTATGGTATATCCTGCGTTCTGCGCACATATAGAAATTTTGGTTGCCAGACACTGAAAGCGTTAACGGAAAGAAGTGCGATATAACCTAATGAGAGTTATACCGCACGGATGTATGTCTTTTAGAGCTGACTGTCGAACCCTCGAAAGGGGACCGATCCAAGAAGCCCTTTTAGTCGCCTTTTACGACTGGCAGGGATTACCGTGGATGTATTCGCTTCCTCCCACCCACTGGGGGTCCAATTCACAAACCAACGCGGAGTCCTTAAAGTATAGCCAAGGTCCCCCCTTTGAGTCGCCTCTTACGACAGGCAGGGGATACCGTGGGTGTATTCTAAACCCCCCACCCACAGGGGGGTTTAGAGAATAGCCCATCTCATTTGGGTACAATCGTGTTGACCGACTGAAGAGCATCCAACTTTTGTTTACTAAGGCAACACTGAAAAATGACTTCAAACACCATAATGTTGGGGAATACTTACATCCACACACATAATTTTTGTTCCACTGTTCGCAGTAGAAATACGTAGCCCCATAACATACAGAAAAGGCTTTTAAAAATGTCTTTAAAATGAGCGAAACACACGCTCTGAGCAATCACTTAGTTCAGAGTTTATTTATCCGAGTCCAAAACACATACAAATATACATATAAATTGCTCTAAATTTCATTTCTCCAGTGTTAAACAGTTAGAATGGCTCAGTCATTGGCTTCTATCAAGTCCTGCATATCACATGGTCTTGGTAACATGCTGCAATTCAGAAGGTGCTCAGGGACTTATTTTTCACCACATTTACAAAGTTTTTCAACACTGTATCCCCACTTCTTCAAATTGC
The DNA here is from genome assembly GCA_946902985.2 of Meconema thalassinum. Taxonomy (NCBI): domain Eukaryota; kingdom Metazoa; phylum Arthropoda; class Insecta; order Orthoptera; family Tettigoniidae; genus Meconema; species Meconema thalassinum. The sequence goes on along the minus strand of OX336392.1, from coordinate 513,144,007 downwards.
TTTTCATTCATTCATTCATTCATTCATTCATTCGTTTATTTGCAATTGGGGGTGTGTCCCCCGGTGGCAAATTAGATATTAATAACAAATAAATAACTGTACATAACAATTCACTAACAAGTAAACTGGAGTATTTACACAAATAGTCAGTCTTTTATTAAACACACCTATTTGTTTGGGAAAAGGCTCTAAGACTGCGGCAGGTAGAGAGTTCCAATTATCAATGGCACGGTTTACGAAAGAATATTTACCATAATTTGTTCGCTGTGGTCGGCCCTTAATTTAGAAAGGATGATCGCTCCTACCCATGTAAGTAGGCTTTTCTCTACGTTTGCTAAGCTCACCCCATGCTGGTTGATTTTTATACGTGTTGTACATAGCGCAGAGTCTAGATTTCATCCTCCTAGCCTCAAGTGATTCCCACCCAAGTTTCTTTAACATACGGCTCACACTGCTCCTGGGATTAAAGTCACTGAGCACAAATCTAGCGGCCTTTCTTTGTACCATTTCCAACTCATTTATGAGCCCTACTTGATATGGATCCCAAACCGCCGAGGCGTATTCCAGAATAGGTCTTACAAGTGACAAATATCCTAATTCTTTAGCAGAGGTACTACTTCCTTTTAATACCCTCATTACAAAGTGCAGGGATTTGTAAGCTTTAGAAACTACACATCCTATATGACTACTCCATTTCATATCATTTCTTACGTGAACGCCCAAATATTTGCAAGAATCTTCTTCTACAAGTATTTCCGAGTCAATGTTATATTGAAAATCTTGCCTTCGCACTTTCCCTATTTTTATTAGACTACATTTTCTTGTGTTTATTTTCATTTTATTTTCAATCGCCCACTTATAGACCAGGTTCAGGTCATCTTGAAGTACTGCATTGTCGTGTGTGTCATGTATCTTTCGATATATTACACAATCATCCGCAAACAATCGACAGTCACTGCGAATCCCATTTGGTAAGACATTTATAAACGCCAAAAATAACAAAGTTCTGATTACGCTGCCCTGAGGGATACCCGACGTTACGGTAATTTCATCCGAGAATCGGCCTTCAACTTTCACTTTTTGGGAACGACCCGTCAAAAATTCTTGGATCCATAAATTACTCTTCTATCAATCTTCGTCGAAGGTAATTTATGGAGTAGCATGTCATGCGGCACGGCATCAAATGCCTTCGCAAAATCTATAACTACGGCGTCGACTGAAACTCCATCCTCTAACGATTCGCTAATATCTTGAAAAAGTGATAGCATCTGACTATCGCATGAGTAACCTTTCCGAAATCCATGTTGCCTATCATTAAACCATGATAATGTTTCCCACTGTTCCCTCAAGTAGTCGCAAATGAGACGCTCCATCTGTTTACAAACGATGGACGTAAGACTAACCGGCCTGTAGTTGCCCAATTCAAGTCTGCTCCCTCCCTTAAATATTGGGACTACCGTAGCTCTTTTTCAGTCATCCGGGATTTGCGCATTGTTTATGGACACATTAAACATCACCTCTAAGTATCGTGCCACGGCCCTACCTCCTAGTTTAAGTACTTCACTAACAATATTATCAGGACCCTTCGATATATTGTAACGTAATTTTTGTATTAGCTTTACAATTGCTGACTGGTTTATTTGGAGAAGTGGAGCCCCTGATTCACCATTAAGGACCAACACACAGCTATTGGATTTATTGAACACACTACCATAAAAGACTTTTAATTCAGTAACAATGGCCTGCTTCTCAGTAATTAATTTACCGTCACCGGACATTATCATCGACAAATTATTTGAATTTCCCTTTCTTCTCCTAACATAACTCTAAAAATGTTTCCACCCATCGCCTCCCGAACCAAGTAAACCTTGCATACAATTGTCATGAGCAGCCCTCTTTTTTAAGACGATCTCTCTTGATAAGGACTTAAATATCATCATATACTTGTCACTATCCTGTCTTTTATTGTATAATTTCCTAATTTTCCGTTTAAGACTCCTGATTTCCCGTGTTTAATACTCAGGATCTGGGGTTTGTTTCAGTAATTTAAATGGAACAAATTTATCAATAGCGCTATTTAAAATTTTCAAGAAGTTAGTCCACAGGATATTAATGTGATTTCCTTCCGATGCCCATCCTGCAAATAGCTCATTCAAATACCCCTGAAATTTGCCCTGATCCACCCTGCGATACTGGAATATGATCTTATTTGCTACATCAGAGTCTAATTTTGTAATGCCACCGTATCTAATATTTAATTCAACCCCAGAATGGTCACTAATTCCTGGTACTTTCAGACAGTTAATATACAGCTCTACAGGCCTTACGAGATAAACATCTAAGGTATTATTGCCTCTAGTTGGAAAGTCAATTACTTGGGAAAATCCCCCCTCCCTTAAGAATTTGTTTGCAGTGCTCTGAGCTTGACCACAGCTAGTTGACTCACCAGACCAGTCTACTTTGGGGAGGTTTAAATCTCCGGCAATTATTATGCTCTTTTTCATAGCATTATCCGTACAAGTTTTATCATACAGTGTGTCGAGAAGCAAAAAGTTACCTTTCGGTGCTCTATACGCCCCTATCACCCGAAGAGGGAATTTATTCCCTTTATCCGAAATTTGTACACATAACATTTCATGATCCGTATCGGCCCACTTTAAGAAACTAGCTATATTTTTGCGCACACAAATAAATAGCCCACCACCTCGCTTCCCCCGATCCCTTCTGTACATTTCGTAGGTCCCTTGAATTATTTAATTACTATTTATATCCTCATATAACCAAGATTCAGTAGCAATAACAATGTCCGGAGAATACGTCTCTACAAGATTCCAAAATTCAATTAATTTATTTCCTAAACTCTGACAATTAACCAGCAGTAATCTTAGAGTCTTACCTCCGCAGCAAATATCCCGAAGTAGCTCCTTCTGTTCCCGTCGGCTGGCAACCTCTGGACCTGCTCCTCCTCACAATGGCCGGCACGAACCGATGACCCTGTCATGTAGGCTCCCTAGGTTGAAAGCGCCCCGTCGAGTTAAATGCAGCCCGTCTCGGGCGAAGTCACGGCCACCAATCCAGCAGTCAGCATCTACGTACACTAATCCCAGTTATGCACAAACCCAGTCCATGCGGTCATTTACAGTCTTAACTCGCCTTAACGGAACATCTCCCCGCCGAACAATGCCACTCATTATAATTTTTGCATTTCCAAACTTGCTTTTAGCTTTTCTGCCTAGTTCGTAGAGCTCCCCCATGATGTAATCAGCTGTAGCCCTCTTCTTCAAATCGTTCGTCCCAACATGGAGCAACAACACTTTAACTTTGTCACAGTCTTCTACTTTTGCTTCTTCCACTTGTTGGGCAAGCTGGTCAATTTTAATCCCCGGATAACACCGCACTTTCGCACCTTATTTCCTCGAGATATTCGCACTCCATCGTATGATAGAATCACCCATTATGATAACGTGATCCTCAGTTTGCTCCTGCACGCCCTCTTCCACACCGATCCCAGTAGAAAGCCGTTCAGTCACATCCTTCACCGTTTCCTCTGATTCACGAAGCTTTGTTCTAAGTTCCTGTATTATTTGATCCCTTGCTTTGATTTGCACCCTCAAACAGTCCGGCGTATCACATACTTTACAAAACCAATTCCCGACATCACAATCCTCCTTCTTGACCTTAATACAGCCGAAGTGAAACCATTTCTCACATAGTCCACACTCACACCAGTTCTCAATCTGTGTAGCGTCTTCCAAGATCCGCATTGTAAATGGTAGCCTGCTGCCGGCTTCTCCTTCATTTACCACGAACCTTCCCGGCGATTTTGTTTTCCAAAGTTCAATTCGGCGAGCTTCAGCTGAGGAAGGAATGGATATCGTTGTTTGGAGGAAGCTCTTTCTTGACTTAAGCCTAGGTGGATGGACATCAAGTCCATACATTGGGTGTCTTGGATCTGTTTCTTGCTTTTCCTTCTCAGCGACAGACGCTACTTGTCTAACTTCTGGAGGTGCTACTCCCACATCGACAGAAGTTGGACGTAGACTGCTTGTCACAACGCGGCCTGTCTCATGGAGGGCAACATCTACTTGGTAGGCATGGTCAGAGTTCCTCCAGACTGGCGCAGCATATTCTGCAGCAGAAAAACTCAAGAGTTTATGGTGAAGAAAAATTAGTGTATTATGTCATTGTCGTATCGTATTAAGTCGCAATGCACCGCCATAATTATCCCGATTGTTTACTTGTGGAGGTTGGCTTGTATTTAATACAACTCTGGAAGAATATAACATACTCCAAATCAGAATGGGAAATACGATAACAAGAACGTGTTCTACTTTTCTTTCAGGAAGCAAAGGGCGTGTCAAGATACAGCATGTCAGCCGATGGACTGTACTTGCTCCTGTCGTATGGTGTACAGGAGGTAAGTTGTAACAAGCTAAGCACATTATGATGATGACGATAATTCTTGTTTAAGGAGCCTAACATCTAGGTTATCAGCCCCTATAGGAATAATATGAATGAAGACAAATATAGCTCACTGCCCCTACAACTATGTCTTATTTGTATAAAACAAGAAAAAAAAAACGATAATAAAATAACAATAAAACTAATTAGACATTTTGACCAATTAAAATGGATATGATTACAATAAAAAAGTAGTTCCATGAAGAACTAAACAGCCTATTTTCATATATCCTACTCATGTTAATTGCCTCTATCAACATGCAAAATTTCAGTTCGAAGGTTGTGATAGATTCGTAGATATTGAGAACCGTCTAAATATTTCATATGGTCGCCAGGTTGGATTTTTATTTGTGTACTATATTACATTAAGATTATCGTGTACTTGTGGTATTCAAACTTCAATCGCATGATTAGGACACAAGAAGTAAAAACGAGATTTTAAAATTTCTCACAGCTGCCATCTTGTGAATATGCAAACAATTGAAATAAATTAGATGCCACTGGAATAACATTTGTATAAGCAAACGTGCAACGTTTCACTGCACTCGGATAGTTAATTCGCGAGAAACGTCCATTTAAATATTTATACTTCGCGTCACCGCCATGTTGGATTTGTGCTCACCAGGTTACTGAAAGTCCTATAGGTGAACATATGTTTATAGCCTCTATGAACATAAAAATATTCAGTTTGATTGCTGTAAGAGATTCGTAGATATTGAGAACCGTCTAAATATTTCGGATGCTCGCCATTTTGGATTGTTATATGTATAAGCCATAGAATTATGTACCATTCAAGGACAATTATTGCCTAGGTTCATTACTCAAACTTTCACTTTGATCGCATGATTACGACACAAGAAATAAAAACTTAATTTTAAAATTTCGCAAAGCCGCCATCTTGAGGTTATGTAAACTATTGAACTAAATTAGATGCCAGTGCATTACAATATGTATAATCATTTACTGTACAACATTTCACTGCGCTCAGAGAGTTAAATCACGAGAATAAACTATTAAAATATTTCAAATTCGCTTGGCCGCCATGTTCGTTTTGTATTCTACAGGTTTATGAACGTTACGTAGATAAACTTGTGTCAGTACAAAATTTTAGGGTGATATCTATTATAGTTTCGGAGATATAGAATGTCAGTGAAATATTTCCCACAGCCGCCAGTTTGAGGTTATGTAAAAAATTGAACTAAATTAGACTCCAGTGCAATACAATGTGTATAAACATTTGCTGTACCAATTTTCATTACTTTTGGATGGTTAAATCGCGAGAAAATGATATTTAAATGTCTCAACTTCGCTTGGCCGCAATGTTGGTTTTGTAGTTACCAGGTTTTTGAAAGTCTCATTTGTGAACTTCTAGTAGTGCCCTTTATCACCGCACACAATTTCAGAGATATGTCGGTAATAGTTTCGGACATACTGAATGCTGGTGCAATATTTCGCACAGCCGCCATGTTGGATTGGTGAGACACAATAAAATTTGTAGGGCACGGTCGGGGTCGGCCAGACTGGTGCTATGATCTTACCGCGTTTCATTGTAATCACTCCAGCCGTTTAGAAGTTATTAGGGACACACACACACACACACACACACCATTACACACACACACACGGACAAAAGGTGATCTCATAAGCCTTTTTTTTTTTCATAAAATGAAAATAGGCTAACAAGTAGTTCCGTGACGAACTAAAGAGCCTACTTTTCTAAAAAATTAAGATTCATGCCATCTATATACGGTAGACCTATCTAGAATAATGACGAAATCAAGTTGGTAATACTAACATTTCTAAGCACTGCAGTTTGAAATACACCTGAAATAGTGTAGCCTAATAGAGTAACTTACTAGAGTTGGCAGCCCTGGTGACTCTGAATATATTCTTAGTTCCATCTCTTAAGGTATAGAATGCACATATAAAATCTGGTTGAAGTCCAAATGGACGTTACATGCTGTTTGATATTGGGTTTATCAGTGCGCGTAAAATCATGTTGGGAACAATGTTATGTATTGATGCTCAGAATTAATCTGACATATTACGACCAATTATAGCGCCAATTTTGTATAAAATCCATTTGTTAATATAAAGTTACATGTAATTAAAAGTTGAAACTCTCAGAAACCTTAGAAACATGTTGGCAGCACTGAGGTATATTAGTTACACCAAATTAATCTGGAATGTCAGGTACTACACGTGTGCAAAGTTTAGAGATGATGGCTTGCATACTTTCTGATATATTGATATTAGGATCAAACAAATAGAGAGAGCATTTATTAACAGTTGGCAGCCTTGCTGGTTCTTACGAATACGCCTAGTCATAACTGTTATGGTACACAAAGCACATACGAAATTTGGTTGAAATCCATTCGATAGTATAGAAGTTAAATGCATTTAGAAATTGATAATGATGATGAAAATTGTTGTTTTAAGGGGCCTAACATCTAGGTTATCGGCCCCTAATGGTTTGATGATGATGATGATAAGTGTTGTTTTAAGGGGCCTAACATCAAGGTTATCGTCCCCTGATGGTTTGGGTGATCGTGAAGATGAAAATGAAAAGTGAACTTAAAACTAAAACTAACTACTAACCTACATACTAGAAGAAGAAATGGAAAACTAAAGGAGAATAAGGCAAATAAAAGGACAGAAGGAAAAGAAATGCCCTCAACCCTCGGAGAAGGCGGATTGAGGGTCTTGGAAGGAAGGAGTGCCATGAAAGGCATATAGGAAAGTGAAAGATGATGATGATGATAATTGTTGTTTTAAGGGGCCTAACATCTAGGTTATCGGCCCCTGATGGTTTGGGTGATCGTGAAGATGAAAATGAAAAGCGAACTTAAAACTAAAACTAACTACTAACCTACATACTAGAAGAAGAAATGGAAAACTAAAGGAGAATAAGGCAAATAAAAGGACAGAAGGAAAAGAAATGCCCTCAACCCTCGGAGAAGGCGGATTGAGGGACTTGGAAGGAAGGAGAGCCATGAAAGGCATATAGGAAAGTGAAAGAGGAGAGGGTCCGCCCCAAAGGTAAGGGACAAAAAGGGAAAACGGACCCGGCTCAGGAATCCCTCGGGGTCGCCAACTCCCGAACTCACCAGCCGTGAGCCCCTGAGGGTGTAGCATTATCTAGGGTGCACCAGAAGTGGTGGGGCTACATGCACCCTGCCTCCTTAAGAGCCTAGAGCACAAGACAGGAGGTAATAGGAAGAGAAAAAGAAGGCTGACCCCTCGCAGAAGGAGGGTATCAGAAAATATGAGACAAGGGCCAATTAAGGCGGGAAAGGAAGAGACTCCCTAGGCCTCGGATACCCTAATACCGTCGGGGTCAGAAGAGAACAAGAGTTGACCAAGTGAGGTCGACAGGAAAGAAGACAGAGAGGAGCCCGGCACAAGTAAGTGGAAGCAATGCCGGACTCAGCTGGGGCCCCGTGGTCGCCAACCCACGCCCACAAGATGTGAGCCCCTGGGGGAAAGAAGACGGAGAGGAGCCCGGCACAAGTAAGTGGAAGCAATGCCGGACTCAGCTGGGGCCCCGTGGTCGCCAACCCACGCCCACTAGATGTGAGCCCCTGGGGGTCCCTAATGGTTTGGTTGATAGTCAAAGATGAGATGAGAATGAAAACCGTAACAGACTTACATACTACAAGAAGAAACGGTAAAAAAGCAAGGATAAGGCAAATCAAGATCAGGAAGAAAGAAATGCCCTCAACCCTTGAAGAAGTAGGATTGAGGGACTTGGACGGAAGGAGAGCCATGAGAGGCAGATAGGAAAGGTAAGGAGGAGAGGGTCCGCCCCAGAGGCACTGGAAGCAGGGGAAAAACCGGACCCAGCTCAGGAAACCCTCGGGGTCGCCAAATCCCGAACTCACCAGACGAGAGCCCTTGAGGGCGTAGCAATATCCAGGGTGCACCAGAAGTGGTGGGGCTACATACACCCTGCCTCCTTGAGGGCCTTGAGCAGAAGGCAGGAGATATAATGAAAAGAAACCAAGAGGACTGAACCCGCGAAGAATGAGGGATCAGGAAAATGAGACAGGGGCCAATTAAGGCGGGAAAGTGAAAGACTACCTAGGCCTCGGATACCCTAATGCCGTCGGGGTCGCAAAAGAACAAGAGATGACCAAGGGAATTCGACAGGAAAAAAAGCCGGAGAGGAGCCCGACAGAAGTGGAAGCAATGCCAGACTCAGCTGGGGTCCCGTGGTCGCCAACCCACGTCCTACTAGATGTGAGCCCCTGGGGGAGAAAGTGAAAGACTACCTAGGCCTCGGATACCCTAATACCGTCGGGGTCGGAAAAGAACAAGAGTTGACCAAGAGAAGTCGACAGGAAAGAAGCCGGAGAGAAGCCCGGCGGAAGTAAGTGGAAGCAATGCCGGACTCAGCTGGGGTCCCGTGGTCGCCAACCCACGTCCCACTAGATGTGAGCCCCTGGGGGGGGAGTCAATGTCTTGAACTGCGTTCCCCTCAGCAGCACAGCTGACTTCTCTCCGTCGCCCTCACAACGCCGAGGAATGTTGACTAGAGTCTGAAGTTCAGTGACCCCCTCTTCTTATCTGCCAATGGCATTGAAATACACTAATCGAGCCTATGAACAGATGATTCACACCTTCATGGGGACTGGTTACATGACTAGTGATGGTAGATCTGTTTAGGATTTTGCCAGCCTCATGGCCTATTTATAGAAAATGGAAATCCTAAGGATTTGGTACATTAATTTATGGAACTGTTGGTCTTTGTGCGAAGACAGTGCAACTACTGCAATAATACTATTAATAACATTAGTATTATAGTAGGCTACTATTACCAATAATAGTAATAATAGGCTTTTGGACACACTAACTTCTTTTATGTTTTTTTAATATTATTTTTTTATGTCGAGTTGGCAAACGCAGGATTTCTTGTATGTGCTACGAAATCTATGGACATGATCGTATTAGATCACATTCATTTACTACATGACTGACCGTAGATGGCACCCTCGGGAAGGTTAGCACTCGAGCACCAGAGCTACCATGCTGACTGACTCTTATTATTATTATTATTAGACAATTATTATTTTTATCATCATCTACATGTGTTGATAATGTAGGGACAGCTTACCATTACCGGCAAGTCGGGGTGTGATGGCGCAACGGACCAGCTGTTGCCCTCTCACCACGGCGGACCGGGTTTGATTCCCGGTCAATGCATGTGGGATTTTCAAAGTGAAATGGCATGCCCTGTGGTTCAGATTCCGCGTGACACGGAGGTCCCGTGGCTCATGATTACGAGATTAACGGTCACGTAAAACTACAACCTAAAACTAACTATTAAATTATAAACTACAAGAGTAAATCAATAACAAAAATAAGAATATGGGAAACAAAAGACAGGAAGAAAGGAAATGCGCTCAACCTTCGAAGAATGAGAATTAAGGGACTATGAAGAAAGGAGAGCCAGTAAAGATAAAGAGGAGAGGGACCGCCCCAAAGGCAATGGAAGAAGGAGCAAAACCGGACCCAGCTCAGGAAGTCCACGGGGTCACCAACTCCGGAACTCACCAGACGTGAACCCTTAGGGTGAGCACAATCCAGGGTGCACCATAAGTGGTGAGGCCACACACACCCTGCCTTCTTAAGGGCCTTGAGCAAAAGGCAAGAGATAACAAGCGAACAGAAGAGGTCTGACCCCTCGAAGGATGAGGGATCAGGAAAGATGAGACAAGGGCCCATTAAGGCGGGAAAGTAAAAGAATCCCTAGGCCTCGGATAACCTAATACCGTCAGGGTCGGAAAAGAACAAGAGTTGACCAAAGGAGGTCGACAGGAAAGAAGACAAAGGGGTGATGATGATGATAATTGTTGTTTTAAGGTGCCTAACATCTAGGTTATCGGCCCCTAATGGTTAGGGTGATCGTGAAGATGAAAATGGAATGTAAACTATATCTAAAACTAACTACTAACTTATATACTAGAAGAAGAATGGAAAAAAAGGAGAATAAGTCAAATAAAGACAGGAGGGAAAGAAATGCCCTCAACCCTCGAAGAATGCGGAATGAGGGACTTGGAAGGAAGGAGAGCCATGAAAGGCAGATAGGAAAGTGAAACAGGAGAGGGTCTGCCCAAGAGGTAATGGATAAAAGGGGGAAAACCGGACCCAGCTCTGGGATCCCTCGGTGTCGCCAACTCCCGGAACTTCCCAGCCGTGAGCCCCTGACGGCGTAGCAATATCCAGGGTGCACCGGAAATGGTGGGGCTACATACAACCTGCCTCCTTGAGGGCCTTGAGCAGAAGGCAGGAGATAACAGCAAAAAAAAAAAGAAGGCTGACCCCTCGCAGAAGGAGGGTATCAGAAAAGATGAGACAAGGGCAAATTAAGGCGGGAAAGGGAGAGACTCTCTATTCCTCGGATACCATAATACCGTCGGGGTCGGAAGAGAACAAGAGTTGACCAAGTGAGGCCGACAGGAAAAAAGATGATGATGATGATAATTGTTGTTTTAAGGGGCCTAACATCTAGGTTATCGGCCCCCTGATGGTTTGGGTGATAGTGGAGATGAAAATGAAAAGCGAACTTAAAACTAAAACTAACTACTAACCTATATACTAGAAGAAGAAATGGAAAACTAAAGGAGAATAAGGCAAATAAAGGACATGGGGAAAATAAATGCCCTCAACCCTCGAAGAAGGCGGATTGAGGGACTTGGAAGGAAGGAGAGCCATGAAAAGCAGATAGGAAAGTGAAAGAGGAGAGGGTCCGCCCCAAAGGTAAGGGACAAAAGGGGAAAACGGACCCAGCTCAGGAATCCCTCGGGGTCGCCAACTCCCGAACTCACCAGCCGTGAGCCCCTGAGGGTGTAGCATTATCTAGGGTGCACCAGAAGTGGTGGGGCTACATACACCCTGCCTCCTTAAGGGCCTAGAGCACAAGGCAGGAGGTAAAAGGAAGAGAAAAAGAAGTGATGATGATGATAATTGTTGTTTTAAGGGGCCTAACATCTAGAAAAAGAAGTCTGACCCCTCGCAGAAGGAGGGTATCAGAAAAGATGAGACAAGGGCCAATTAAGGCGGGAAAGGAAGAGACTCCCTAGGCCTCGGATACCCTAATACCGTCGGGGTCAGGAGAGAACAAGAGTTGACCAAGTGAGGTCGACAGGAAAGAAGACAGAGAGGAGCCCGGCACAAGTAAGTGGAAGCAATGCCGGAATCAGCTGGGGCCCCGTGGTCGCCAACCCACGCCCACAAGATGTGAGCCCCTGGGGGAAGGAAAAAAGACGGAGAGGAGCCCAGCACAAAAAGTGGAAGCAATGCCGGACTCAGCTGGGGTCCCGTGGTCGCCAACCCACGTTCCACTAGATGTGAGCCTCTGGGGGAAAATTGAAGTAACAATTGCTCATTAAAAATACATAAATAGGCCTACCAAGGCTATTTTGTAACTGTTCTTGCATGTTTATTCGTGTCAAGCCCATCAGCCACTGGGATGAAACTTCCCATAAATCACAATTATTCCCTTATTTGTGTACGATCAACTGTATGATGAAGATAATTGTTGTTTTAAGGGGACTAACATCTAGGTTATCAGTCCCTGATGCGTTGGGTGATCGTGAAGATGAAAATGAAATGCAAACTTAAACTAAAACTAACTACTAACCTACATACTATAAGAAGAAATGGAAAACTAAAGGAGAATAAGGCAAATAAAGGACAGGATGAAATGGAATGCCTTCAACCCTCAAAGAATGCGGATTGAGGGACTTGGAAGGAAGGAGAGCCATGAGAGGCAGATAGGAAAGTGAAAGAGGAGAGGGTCCGCCCCACAGGGAAGGGACAAGAGGGAGAAACCGGACCCAGCTCAGGAATCCCTCGGGGTCGCCAACTCCCGAACTCACCAGCCGTGAGCCCCTGAGGGTGTAGCATTATCTAGGGTGCACCAAAAGTGGTGGGGCTACATACACCCTGCCTCCTTGAGGGCCTTGAGCAGACGGCAGGAGATAACATGAAAAGAAAGAGAAGGCTGACCCCTCGCAGAAGGAGTGAATCGGAAAAGATGAGACAAGGGCCAATTAAGGCGGGGAAGGGAGACTCCCTAGGCCTCGGATACCCTAATACCGTCGGGGTCGGAATAGAACAAGAGTTGACCAAGTGAGGTCGACAGGAAAGAAGACGGAAAGGAGCCCGGCATAAGTAAGTGGAAGCAATGCCGGACTTAGCTGGGGCCCCGTGGTCGCCAACCCACGTCCCACTAGATGTGAGCCCCTGGGGGACGATAAACTGTAGGTCTCACCCTAGTATTAAAAAAAATCTCGGTGGTGTGCAGTCTTGCCAACTTCTAACTGAAACAATTTTGTCATACACTTAACTCTGTTCCTTTCCCGCCTTAATTGGCCCTTGTCTCTTCTTTTCTGATACCCTCCTTCTGCGAGGGGTCAGCTTTTTTTTCTTTTCAACTTATCTCCTGCCTTCTGCCCAAGACCCTCAAGGAGGCAGGGTGCATGTCGCCCCACCAGTGCTGGTGCACCATAGAAATTACTACACCCTCAGGGGCTCACGGCTGGTGAGTTTGGGAGTTGGCGACCCCGAGGGATTCCTGAGCTGGGTCCAGTTTTCCTCATTTTATCCATTACCTCTGGGGCGGACCCTCTCCTCTTTTACTTTCCTGGCTTCCTGGCCTTTCATGGCCCCCCTTCCTTCCAAGTCCCTCAATCCGCACTCTTCGAGGGTTGAGGGCATTTCTTCCCATCCTTTAATTGCCTTGGCTCCTTTTGTTTTCCATTTCTTCTTCTAGTATATAAGTTAGTAGTTAGTTTTAGTTATAGTTTACATTTCATTATCATCTTCACGATCACCCAAACCATTAGGGGCCGAAAACCTAGATGTTAGGCCCTTTAAAACAAAAATTATCATCACTTAACTCTGTAAAAATTGATAATCTTTAGCTTTTCAGTCGGTCAACACGATTGTGCGGGGTACAAGATATAAATATATAACGATACTCCTGAAGAAAAAAAACCATGTATTAATTAGATTATCACAGATAATGGTGATATTTAACTATTTAATTCTTCTTTATAACCTGAAATGTGCGTCCTTAATGTACAGCGCTAATAGCCTCTGCTATTTTTACCTACACTTTCTATCATTCATTCTTGATTTTACATATTTTATACCATTTATTATGTAACGACAGTCTGATATGAGCATACTTATTGAGGTAATATTCCAGCTGTTGTGATCCGCCATTTTGGTTTGAATCTTTCATCAATGATAGCATGATGCTCTTACCATTTAAACCCCTTTTATGAAAGATTTCGCCATTGCACTGCCGTATCTTTTATAAAAGATCTTTGATAGTGTAATACCGGCGTTTAACGTGCCGCAAACCAACGATACAGGATGTCACCTTTCAATCACACGTTCAAGGACACTGGCCAGAGTTTGATTGAAACCGTGAACTTCGAGTCAGCAAGACAACTAACTGTTTGGACCATTAAGGCTTACAGTCATGTTGATTGATTAGATTAATTCTATACTAATTAAAAACCCACAGCATTCCCTGACTGATACCCTGTCGTACTACTTCGAGGCGATGCTAAATAATTGAGTATTGCATGAATTAAATAGCGGGTTCGATTCCCGGTCAATGCATGTGAGATTTTCGAAGTGAATTGCCAGTTCCTGTGGTTCGGATTCCACATAAAAAGGAGGTCCAGTAGCTCATGATCACGATATTTACGGTCATGTAAAACCACAACCTTTCTTACTTCCCACCATCGGCAGCCACAAGATGATTTCCCGTGGCATCCCACGAGGTCAAAGTTGGGATGACCCTTCATAAGACCACGGCTGCTTTCTTTCCTACCCCCGCTGTGTAGGCATGCGCGTTTAATCGTGCACCACGATCGCACCAAGTCCGGTGGTCGGAGGTCCTAACTCAACACCGACACTGGCTATCATGAGTTTGGATTTTCCCGGATTCTTCCACGCGTTTTCCAAGAACATGCCGGGATAGCATGGTGGAGGCCCCGGGCACCAACCTCATTCACGACCCTAATAACTACAGCTATACAGTCACCATAGAAACACAGTTTATCAGACAAATCCAACACTCACCCAACTACACGGGGCTGATAAACAAATGTCCCAAACCCCTGAAATGAATTAACAGCAACCATCACAACAAGCTTGGAAGTCTCTTCCATCATTGTTACAAAAAATATGTATTTACTGAACGTCCTAAACAATTAGAACCCTACTTAAAAGTAAATAACATTCAGTAACGATATAATCTCTTTTAATTTGTTTAATAGTCTAATAATAATAATAATAATAATAATACTATCGTATGGCCTCGGATGCCGGTGCAAGCTTTGTTATTTGCAACCCAAAGGGTAGCTTGCATGTCGAATTTCGTTGTTCCTTGAAGCACTATGAAAGTCAAGGAGGTTAGATATCTAAGCTCCTTGAACACTATAGCACTTTCTAGTAGAGAAATGAGGAACTTTGTTTTGGCGGAAACTCCAGAGATTAATTTTGCCATTATGCACACGGCCTACTGAATTCAAATGGGTACTTTGACATGCCAACATCGTATGACATGGTGTCGCAATTTTTGCCGCCTTTCAAAAAAAAAAACCACTTACCACGGCCAGGAGCGAACCTGCAAGCTTGGGGTTAGTAGACCGACACGTTGACCACTCACCCACCGTGGCAAGCTATAATAATAATAATAATAATAATAATAATAATATGAATATGTTGTTAGACACACTGTTTTTATCTTTTTCGGGTTGTCGAGATTCCGGAATGTGTTCACAGAATGATATGTACCGTATGTGCCATTACATCCATCGGCATAAGGCTGTCGTATTTGTTCACCTTCATTTATCTTACCTTGATGTCAACGTATAAATAATTTTCATGTATGCCATACGATAAATAAATAAACCTTCATTTATTACATGGCTGAGCCTAGATCGACCCTCGAGAAGGATAGCACTCGACAACCTGAGCTACAGAGCCTCGCAATTATTAAATTATTATTATTGTTTTATACAGTACATATAACACATTGCTGGTACATCGCAACATAGCTATACGGACTTCAGGGAACCAAAGTATAGTTACTGAAACAGCCACTTCTAAGATGGAAAGTCGAAATCACTACCCATGAACTTCCAGACGATGCAGGTTGTTGAGAGAACTACTGCCTTCTGCATTAGTTTGTACAGTTGAGTATCCAGATCCGGCCTTGGAGCAAGGTACATGGGATCACGCCCGTTGTACATGCCATTACCTTTTGTTAGGGCCAACCAACTCGCTATATTTGCTTTATTGTTATTATTATTATTATTATGTATATGTGGTACATTTTTCATGAAAAATCTTGGAACTAGTTTTCCATGGTTTCTCATCTCTACCCCAGGCGAATGCCGGGCTGGTTCCTAATTTCAGGCCACAGCCGCCTTCTTCCCAATCATCACCTGAATTACAAATACCCACATTACTACATAAACCACAAAAACACAGGTTATCAGACAAATTCTACCCACACCCAACTACATGGGGCTAAATGGCCAAAATCGCCAAGCCTCGCAACAAAACATCAAGTATTTTATGATGATGATGATAATTGTTGTTTTAAGGGGCCTAACATCTAGGTTATCGGCCCCTGATGGTTTGGGTGATCGTGAAGATGAAAAAAAAAAAAGAATAGCGAACTTAAAACTAAAACTGATGATGATGATGATGATAATTGTTGTTTTAAGGGGCCTAACATCTAGGCTATCGGCCCCTGATGGTTTGGGTGATCGTGAAGACGAAAATGAAATGTAAACTTAAAACTAAAACTAACTACCAACCTACATACTAGAAGAAGAAATGGAAAACTAAAGGAGAATAAGGCAAATAAAGGACAGGAGGAAAAGAAATGCCCTCAACCCTCGAAGAAGGCGGATTGAGGGACTTGGAAGGAAGGAGAGCCATGAAAGGCAGATAGGAAAGTGAAAGAGGAGAGGGTCCGCCCCAAAGGTAAGGGACAAAAGGGGAAAACGGACCCAGCTCAGGAATCCCTCGAGGTCGCCAACTCCCGAACTCACCAGCCGTGAGCCCCTGAGGGTGTAGCATTATCTAGGGTGCACCAAAAGTGGTGGGGCTACATACACCCGGCCTCCTTGAGGGCCTTACGCAGAAGGCAGGAGATAACATGAAAAGAAAAAGAAGGCTGACCCCTCGCAGAAGGAGGGAATCAGAAAAGATGAGACAAGGGCCAATTAAGGCGGGAAAGGAAAAGACTCCCTAGGCCTCGGATACCCTAATACCGTCGGGGTCGGAAGAGAACAAGAGTTGACCAAGTGAGGTCGACAGGAAAGAAGACAGATAGGAGCCCGGCACAAGTAAGTGGAAGCAATGCCGGACTCAGCTGGGGCCCCGTGGACGCCAACCCACGCCCACAAGATGTGAGCCCCTGGGGGATCAAGTATTTTACTTCCGTATTAAATGCTAGTTCTGAACAGACTACGAGATGTCGGAATTTTGTCCCACTGTATTTCATTAACGTGCCGGACGCCAATGACACACCATGGCTGATCATCGAATTATTTTATACTTTATGTTCGACCCTCACTATTATGTGTCAGATAACTGTATCATAATGATGGTAATTATAACACTGTTTTCCATTATGATACAGTTTCTCCAGCCAATCAGAGCTCGTTCATTGACCAATTAGGTAACGATAACTTCGCGCATGCGCTCAAAATCCAACATGTCGGACATAAACACAACATCGAACTATAATAAATTACCGACATGGAATACCCACCGTCCATATGTTCGCGTAAATAAACTGGCGAATATGAGACAAGAAATAGCACTGTACCTTAAAATTACCAACACTAATTTCTACACAGCGCATTGTCTTCAAATGACTGCGGTGACAATATTACTGAGGGACGGCTGATGTAAACATATGGCTGCATATGGCATTGCAAGCCCACAGAGCGCATGCGTCGGTCGTTCAAAGCTCTTGAAAGATAAAGATATAACACCCAACGCTCGCTCTGCGATCACAAAATTCCAGTAGCTGACTCTCAACAGATATTTATGAATATTTATGT
The DNA here is from genome assembly GCA_946902985.2 of Meconema thalassinum. Classification (NCBI taxonomy): domain Eukaryota; kingdom Metazoa; phylum Arthropoda; class Insecta; order Orthoptera; family Tettigoniidae; genus Meconema; species Meconema thalassinum. The sequence continues at coordinate 513,126,440 of OX336392.1, read as the reverse complement.
TAAAACATATAATAAAGTTATAATTATCGTCGAACATAAACAGTCGTATGCAACTCGCCTATAATGGTAATTAAGACACTCGTATGGAAATTATAAAACTCGCATACGCTCGTTTTATAAAAAATACTCGTGTCTTAATTATAGCCATTATAGGCTCGTTGCATAATGTACTATTACATGAACATCGATCAATAAGTTCTACACTTACAAAGTAGGCTACATAATACTACCGGTCCTAACGTCCCAAGCCATTGCGTGCGATTTTAACAACAACAACATGTTCTTACGAGACGGTATCGCTATCCTCATAACAGCTGATACCACCCCTCAACCGGTAAGGTCAATGCTCCGATTACGTAACAACTTCACCTCCACGCGTCGTCCCACTTCGCTCCGCCTCGTTTCCCCCAGACTGCCACCTTCAGCTTGAAGGGTTTATGAAAAAAAAACCATTGACTTTTTAATGATTAATTTTCAATTTAAAGATAGGTGACAATTTTTAGCCTACTTATGAGATCTAAACAGGGCCAAAAATTGTGTGTCTGTCTGTGTGTGAGAGAGAGAGAGAGAGTGTGTGTACTCTGAATGTCTGTCCCCCTCTATCAATTCGAACACGGTGAAACCGAATTGAACGATATTTGGTACAGAGGTAGAACTAGCAAAGGGCACCTCAGTGTCATGTTTTATATCGCCACCATCTTGACGGAAACGTAATGGCGGTCACCCAAATGTTCAAAGCTTAATCCAAATTACGACTAACCTAATCATCCGATCTCTACCAAACTTTGCAACAACATACCTTTATGTTCGACGATGTCGAAATGTAAACATTAGGTGTCGGAAAACTGTATCATAATGAGGCCCATTATAACACTATTTTTCATTATGAAACAGTTTCTCCCACCAATCAGAACTCAAGAAACAGTTGTGTGGCCAATTAGATAAGGATATCTTCGCGCATGCACTCAAAATCCAACATATTTCTGTGTTGTCAAGCAAAGTGAATGGTCTCTGCTTCCGGAGTGCCTTGACCACGCATGCGCTCTGTTCAGTCACCAAAGCCAGCGCGCCTTGTTCACTAATAACTGAATTAACTGAATCCCACAGATATTTATGAGTATTTATGTTAAAACATATAATAAAGTTATAATTATCGTCGAACATTAACAGTCGTATGCAACTCGCCTATAATGGTAATTAAGACACTCGTATGGAAATTATAAAACTCGCATACGCTCGTTTTATAAATATACTCGTGTCTTAATTATTGCCATTATAGGCTAGTTGCATAATGTACTATTATGTACGAAAAATCTTTTGACCAAGACTTTGCGGATGTCGGCCATGTATGTGTGCAAACCGATTCCCCCTATCTATTCAAACACAATGAAACCGAATTGAACAAAAATTGGTACAGAGGTAGCACTAGTAAACGGCACCTCAGTGTCATGTTTCATATCACCGCCATCTTGACGGAAACGTAATGGCGGCCACCAAATTTTAATAGCGTAAATCAAATTACGACCAACCTAATATTCTGATCCCTACCAAATTTTGCAACAACATACCTTTATTTGCGAAGCATATTTTGACCAAACTACAAGATCATCAGCCGAATAGTTTGCAGATAGCGACCATGTATGTGTGCAATTCGATTCCGCCTATCTATTCATACACGGTGAAACCGAATTGAACAAAATTTGGTACAGAGGTAGCACTAGCAAAGGGCACCTCAGTGTCATGTTTTATATCGCCGCCATCTTGATGGAAACTTAAAGGCGGCCACCCAAATATCCAAAGCTTTAATCAAACTACGACTGATCATATCATCCGATCTCTATCAAATTTTTCAACAGCATATTTGACTAAACTACAAGGTCATCAGCCCAATAGTTTGCAGATGGCGGCCATGTATGTGTGCGAATCTATTCCACCTATCAATTCAAACACGGTGAAACCGAATTGAACGAAATTTGGTATAGAGGTAGCACTAGCAAAGGGCACTCCAGTGTCATGTATTTTATCGCTGCCATCTTGATGAAAACGAAATAGCGGCCACCCAAATGTTAAAAGCTTGAATCAAATTACGACCAACCTAATCATCTGATTTCTACCAAAGTTTGCAACATTATACCTCTATGTACAAAGACACTTTTGACCTAACTACAAGTTCATCAACCTAACCACAAGTTCATCAACCCAATAATTTGCGGATGGCTGCCATGTGTGAGTGCAAATCGATTCCCTCTATTTTTCAAACACGGTGAAACCGAATTGAACGAAATTTGGTATAGAGGTAGCACTAGCAAAGGGCACCTCAGTGTCATGTTTTATATCACCGCCATCTTGACGGAAACGGAATGACGGCCACCCAAATATTAAAAGGTTAAATCAAATTACGACCAACCTAATCATCTGATCTCTACCAAATATTGCAACAACATACCTTTATGTGAGAAGCGTTCTTTGACCAAGCTACAAGGTCATCAGTTTGCATATGGCGGCCATTTGTGTGCAAATCGATTCCCCATATCAATACAAACACGGTAAAACCGAATTGAGCGAAATTTGGTACAGAGGTAGCACTAGCAAAGGGCACCCCAGTGTCATGATTTATATCGCCGCCATCTTGACGGAAACGGAATGATGATGATGATGATAATTGTTGTTTTAAGGGGCCTAAAATCTAGGTTATCGGCCCCTAATGATCTGGGTGATAGCGAAAAGGATAATGAAATGGAAACCAGAACAAAATTATGTGAGACGAAAAATACGTACAAAAAGGAACTCAGATGGAAACAACTCACAATATGGTCTTACAAAAGGGAATTTAGAACGAAAAGTTGCACAAAAAGTGACCCCGTAGTAAAGTAATGGCCTTTGGGAGGAAAGGCACTGGACCATAGTAAGTTCATACTCGGAGGGCAATTGTCTGAGACCATCTTCGAACCCCGGAACCCAGAAATAATACTAACGTGATCGGGTAAAAACATAATATATTCACATTAAACATGCATACAATATAAACAAAGACTTACAAAACAAGATGTGGATTCTGACGTCAAATATTTGTTTCTTCCAGTTGACTGTAATAAATATTTTAGTAATCCAGCCAATGTTGTTACAATGAAGTAAATAATCGGTGATTCCAACCAATCATCTGTTGTCATTAGTGAGAATCCAAGCCAAATATCAAGAGGACGACGAATTAAATATTCAATAGCTTCATTATGCCCCTGCATAATGCATCATACCGTATTTCACACATTTCCACACAATAAATAATTAATTCCCGAGACAATACATGTCACAAAGCTAGGCCTACGCATGTTACAATATCCAATATAATACGTTGCCTAAAACTGAAGAATTAATGTCTTCCAACACAAAATATACGGAGCTAATTCAATTTTCGTCTTTTCACCTCAATGGCTACCAAAAATCTCTCAAATATTAACAACAGATGATCACACATAGTTAAAAACAATACGACAGTAGCCATCATGAAAAACAGAAGAAAAACGATCACCGTACTAGCACCATCGAACATCAAAACAAGTCCTACATTAATAAATTTTCCACAGACCACAAGGCATACTACTTGTAATTAAAATGCATTTACAAATTAACAGAAAACAGAAAACAAAACATTAATTACGCAAAACAAATATGAGAGTCAGTTAGCCTACCAGTGTGAATACACGAGGATGACATTAAGTTTGAATGTATAACCTTGAAGGGCCCTGTCATGCAACGTAGGAAAATACAATATAAATACATTTACCTTGCCAGTCGATACAGTCACAAGTACTTACGATGACAAAATAGCCTACCTTAATTCCATATATACGAATCATATCCTGACGTTTATCTCCAGTAAGATTACAATTAGTAACCAGTCAATAACTTGACGAAGAGGGATAATATCATTCAATATTTTCATATACCGTAGAACTTCAGTTTACTTCTTATGTATTTATAAAACCACGTAGATCCATGATGACTGGCCTAACAACATCAGTACGAGAATCATACATGTCTCGAAAAATCCCAGCCTTCCAAAACTATTAAAATCAACGTCGAGATGGAGAAATACTTGTCGCTAGAACATAGCTCTTCCTATCGGACAGAGGGAGAAACTACAATCCCTGTCCAAGGCAGCACCGGCAAGATATGCTACCTATCGAGGCCAGCCACAACTAACTCCGCCAATCGATTCAAATGTTTATGCCAAAGTATAAATTGTACGTTCGATCAGAGATTAGTGCCAAAGTAACGGCACAGACTCCCGGGCCCCAAACTTGTCGATGGTTCGCAGAACAGAGACGACGTAAATGGTACAAGTGTATCAACATGCATAATCAAGCAAATCTTTAAGCATAAAAAGTTTTTGCCAATTATCACAAACACAGTAGCTTCCGAATGTGAAATACTTAATTAAAAGTTCATTTCAGTTTTCATCAGCACCATAACCACCAAAATATGTCATGCCAAGAACATAAACAAATACTTAAGTGTAGAATACATCGAGTAGGTTTTCTTTGTACAATTTCCACAACATTAATACAAATGGCATCTTGAATAAACGATGGCAGGAACAGTTTCATCCGAAGGTTACATAGATTGGTCCAATATCCTGGCCAGAGACATCTTCTCGCACTGCATAACACTCCAAACGCAGAATAAGACCTCGAAGAAATTAGCTGAAAACAAATTTCGACTGCGACAATAATGTGTAAAGGAAAGCTTAATATCTAACGTTGACACTCATTTACAAAGAACAAATTACAATAAAATAGTACATGATGGCATCAGATTTTATAACAATAACCCAGTACTATCAAGAATCCACATCTTTACAGGTGAAATGTTTAACAATGAACCTCAATTAACACAGAAAATTGCATGCATGTTTTAGAAAATTACAATATCCCGAAAATATTACAATAATAACAGTATTTTCCAAAAATAAGTTCTAATAATAATGCTGAATGGCACGTGAGCTCTCATATTCACAAATAAAAAACCTTTTTCCCCCAAAAGACGAAGGCAAATGTCTCACATTGCATATCTGTTCAACCGATTTGTCCAAAATACAGAAAATATAATGCAAAAAGAAACACCCAAAGTAGGAAAACACAAGAAAATTCCAAGAAGAACAATAGAAAGACCCTATTATCATGCAAATAACAGGACACACGTGCATACCAAAGCAGAATCACACCACAACCTTACCATGACACATAACCTTAAAATCCCCAGAAAAATATTACAATTACTACCCTCAAATAATTAATAAACAACAACCAGAATATGAATTAGCACTTGTCAACACATCCACACAAAACACAAATACATAAATACCCTTTCATATACAGACCCAGACCAAACAGAAACTAGGAAACGAGACGAAGCACGCATTTCATGAGGCCTATAGTGAGTCACCGTATATTGACCAAATACCACAAATCAATTCATCATATCACATCACATTACTAACCTAAAGTATTTATTTCTCAGTCAGACAGCAAAAAAAATAAAAATTGAGCCCACTCAATCAACTGAAGACTTAGGAGAATTGTTTATAAATACTTACCAACATATTCAACTCAAATCTAAGCAAATGAACCCCCATAACATTCATCTGGTAGACTTAAGTTGACAGATGCGTCAACAAAATGCTAATTTACATCCACGATCCTAAGTAACATACAATGACCTTTTACCCCTTAAATTAATATACATCCACCCTTATCTGGACACCCACAAAACAACAACAAGAAAACCAACCCAATTACAAAAACAAAACAATTCACACCACATTTATACTTTCTGAAAGTCCGACTTTGGAAATGCACAATTTAGACAATAACATAAACAATACAATTATTCACTCTTGACATAGCCTAGTATATCAAACTAAGTAAACAATATAGCGAACAAGACCAAAACAAGAACAGACTCGACAGAAATCCCTCAATAAATGACCAACAGAAGACCCTAAATGAAAGAAGATCAACTGACCACTCGTGCAGACCACCAAGCTACAAACGTACCCAAGCATTCTTTGAAATCATACGACCTTACAAACTCCCAAAATTAATAAAACCATTTACTACCCACAAAATCCCCATAATTTTCCAGAATATAAATTGACACACCGTTAGGACATCGACATACACAAAATAAATAATAACCCTTAAATAAAACACACTGAAATCAACATGTCATACTAGCCGCATTTTACCCTGGCATAGCATGATTTTCCATCACCAAAACACATTTCGGCAAGTAGTTACCTTCATAAATCAACAAGCAGATAAATGACTTAAGTCATCACTCGGAGAACAGAAGAGGTTTGTAATTACTTACCTATGATATCCCAACATAGTATCATTTTATACGTACGGCGTATTTAATTAAATTCAATTATAAATTAAGCAAAAAAACAAACCCTAACCTTAATTCATCTTAAAAACAACCAAGATACCCACCCGATTACAAAACAAAACTAATAACAATCACCCACACTCATGCACTCAAATACATTTACACAAGTTTGTCACTTCAGACCTAACACAATTTAGACAATAACAAACAAGAAGAACCTTTATAGATTTGCACAATCAAGCAGAATGTGCACCACACGTGTAGACAAATACAACCATCACACACACATACAACGCATACATGTCCTGATGACCAGAATTCATCTACACAATTTTGACAATTACAAACAAGAAGAACATTTATAGATTTGCACAATCTAGCAGAATGTGCACCACACGTGTAGACAAACACAAGCATCACAAACATGATGATGATGATGATGATAATTGTTGTTTTAAGGGGCCTAACATCTAGGTTATCGGCCCCTAATGATCTGGGTGATAGCGAAGATGATAATGAAACGGAAACCAGAACGAAAATTAAGTGAGACGGAAAATACTTACAAAAAGGAACTCGGATTGAAACGACTCACAAAATGTTCTTACAAAAGGGAATTTAGAACGAAAAGATTCACAAAAGGAATAGATTGAAAAATACCCACAAAATGAAGGCTAGGTTCAAAATACGTACAAAATGCAATGTAGCGTCGAAATACTTACAAAATGCAACTGAAATTCAAAATACTTACAAAATGCAAATGAGATCGAAAATACGTACAAAATGCAATTGAGGTTCAAAATACTTACAAAATGCAATTGAAATTGAAAATACACAATGCAATTCAGATTGAAATAGGCCTTATCCCAGTTCCAATCCAAATTATTCACAAAGTGCAATCGAAATTCAAAATACTTACAAAATGCAATTGAAATTGAAAATGCTTACAAAATGTACGGTGATTCTAACGACTCATGTGGATTGACAATACTTACAAAAAGCAATTTAGATTGAAAATACTTGACAAAATGTAATTTAGATTCAAAATACCCACAAAATGCAATTGAGAATCAAAATATGTGCAAAATGCCCACCAAACAAAATGCAATTTAGATTCAAAATTCGTGCGAAATGCGGTTTTGGTTGAAAATACTTACAAAATGCAATTGAAATTCAAAATACTCACTAAAAGGCCCCGCAACCTGCATTGAAAGACTTACTAAAAAGCAATTTAGATTGTCAATCTTTACAAAATGCAATTGAGGTTGAAAACAATCGCGAGATGTAATTTAGATCGAAAAAACTTACAAAATGCAACATAGATCAAAAATGCCTTAAAAATCGCTAAAAGGGAATTTAGATACACGGTGATTCGAGTAACAAAATCAGTGCGGGAATCTTAAAGAGAAAAGGAAATAGAAGGAAAAGAGGAGAGGAGAGGGGAGGGGAGAGAGGAGAAGGTCCGCCCCAAAGGGAAGGGACAAAAGGGGAAAACGGACCAAGCTCAGGAATCCCTCGGGGTCGCCAACTCCCGAACTCACCAGCCGTGAGCCCCTGAGGGTGTAGCATTATCTAGGGTGCACCAGAAGTGGTGGGGCTACATACACCCTGCCCCCTTAAGGGCCTAGAGCACAAGGCAGGAGGTAAAAGGAAGAGAAAAAGAAGGCTGACCCCTCGCAGAAGGAGGGTATCAGAAAAGATGAGACAAGGGCCAATTAAGGCGGGAAAGGAAGAGACTCCCTAGGCCTCGGATACCCTAATACCGTCGGGGTCGGAAGAGAACAAGAGTTGACCAAGGAAGGTCGACAGGAAATAAGGAAGAGAGGAGCCCGGCACAAGTAAGTGGAAGCAATGCCGGACTCAGCTGGGGCCCCGTGGTCGCCAACCCACGCCCACAAGATGTGAGCCCCTGGGGAGGCATCACAAACATCCACAATACATACATGTCCTGATGACCAGAATTCATCTACACAATTTTGACAATAACAAACAAGAAGAACCTTTATGGATTTGCACAATCTAGCAGAATGTGCACCACACGTGTAGACAAATACACACATCAAAAACACATGCACGTCCTAATGACCAGAATTCGTCTACACAATTTTGACAATAACAAACAAGAAGAACCTTTATGGATTTGCACAATCTAGCAGAATGTGCACCACACGTGTAGACAAATACACACATCAAAAACACATGCACGTCCTAATGACCAGAATTCGTCTACACAATTTTGACAATTGCGTTTACATACCCTATTTCATATCGTTAGCACCTTTCTTCACATGTGACAGATGCACCCTGAAAATTCTCTTTTTAACAGTATCACTGACCAGAAGAGTAACGGGAGTCAAGAAACTAACAACCTTAAAAGGGCCACGAAACCTCTCTCTTAGTTTTCCCGACTCTTTTGGTCCAACCTCCTTCAAAGAAAAATTCTTCACAAAAACCTTATCTCCAACTTTAATATCAACAGGTTTACGACCTAGATTATACCTTTTTTCTAATCTATCATGAGCCACCTTCATGTTCTCCTTAGCCTTTTTCCAAATACCCTTGATATGACTAAAGGTATACTGTTCAGGTAACAACTGATTAATCGACCAAATATTAGATAAAGGTGTGTTAGGAGTGAAAGAAAACATTAATGAAAATGGAGTGGTTTTATGGGATTCATGGACAGCGGTATTAAAAGAAAAGGTTATCCAAGGTATACAGGAGTCCCATTTACTTTGATCTCTGTGATGAAAAGCAATTAACGCCGCTTTTAAATTTCTATTGACACGCTCAGCGTACGAACCTTTAGGGTAATACGGTGAAGAAGTAATTTGAGAAATTGACAATTCAAATAAGAAATTTCTCAACACACTAGACTTGAAACATTGAGCGTTATCAGTGATCAGAAACTGGCACGGGCCAAACGAGGCAAATATTTTTTCAAGACATCGGATAACAACTTGCGTTGTAGCAGCCCTAGTTGGAAATATCCAATTAAACCTTGAGAACCCATCCGTACATACCAAAGCAAACTTGTTTCCCCACTTAGACACCGGAAAAGGGCCAATTAAGTCTAGAAACAACCTTTGCATTGGCCTAGTAGCCACTTCCGATGACAACATTCCCACCTTAGTGTTGGTAGCCGGTTTAGCCAGTTTACAAGTTTGACAATGGTTTACCATACGTTTGATTTCCTTATCCATTCCCTTCCAAATGAAATTTTCCCTTAACCTTAATCTAGTTTTGAACACACCTAAATGTGCACCGATAGGCGACTCATGAAAGTACCTAAATACTTCAGGTATTAATACAACAGGCAATACGATTTTGGCCAACTTATCACTACGTGCTGAACAACAAAGTAAGTTTCCTTTCAGGAAATACGGTTTGACCGATTCTCCCCTCTCAAGCTTCTGAATAATTTCTGACAACACAGGATCTTCCCTTTGGTACCCCGATACATCACGGAACAACAACGGATAATTGGAAAGTATAGCATTACAAGACCCGTTGATCAAAACATTATTACATACATTTTCCTTATTATCAATATCATCAGACGATTCTCCGTACATCCGGCTCAAACAGTCTGCAATCACATTCTCAGTGCCCTTTATATGCTTCACCCTGAACTTGAAGGACAGAATCCTCGTTGCCCAACGAGCAATCCTTCCGGTTTTCCTTGGTCTACCTAGAACCCAACTCAACGCTTGGTTGTCAGTTTCAAGCTCAAACTCAACGTGTTCTACATACAACTTAAATTTTTCTAGGGCGAACATAACTGCCAATCCTTCTAATTCATAGACTGAATATTTTAACTCAGCATCAGACAAAGTACGTGAGGCATAGGCGATGGGCAATCTATCAGGGGCGGCCGCTCCTTATGTGCTGAAGTGCTGCAGCACATTGCTTTATTTGAAAATAAATTATTTTAATATTAGGCCTATCATCTACAAATACAACGCTTTAAGAAATACGTCAAGCAAAGAGTAGGAAATATTTCTACTCCCCTCACAGAACAGGCACGGTACGAGGTATCTAGGCGTACGCTCCACTCCGTGCACTACCTTAGCTGTGCAGATCACAGCCCAGAGAGAATTTCAAAAGTTTATTGGCAGGAAGCGTGAATTTTGTCTTCTGCGCATGCGCGCCCAACTTTTCCCTTGTGTTCTGGATGTGCTGTTGGGACAACAGCTAAGACCAGTCATCACAGCGATTCCTTGTTCGACCACAGAGAAGCAGCACTGGTCACACGGAATGTAAACGTGGCCAGTGGCACTATCTGGACTCAGGAATAGGATTTAAGAGGGAATCGCTCAAAGAAAATGGGGTATTAAAAAGCAGAGGAACCCATCAGCTGTTCCCGCCAGAAGGTCTTTTTCAATACTCCTAACTTACTTATTCTATAGCCACATTTTTTAAATCGATGTACTATAAAAATTATAATGCTTATGTCGTCAATTAAGGACATGATTATTGTGATGCCTAGTTCATAAATTTCACTATAGCAAAATAACATGTGATTTTGAATTACGGCGTTGCTGGTTTCATTTTAATGCTTTTGGTAATACTGAGTAGTACTGTTTTTGAGCGGTCACAGCAAGTGTTTCCGAGTTCGTGAATATTTTGTAATTGCAGGTGTTTTTGTGTGCAGTGCTTAATTAATTTTGTATGAGGAATGCGTATATGTGTTGAGTTTGTTTACGTGTTTGTGCAATATGGAAAACTCAGAGGAGAGCCTCTTGAAACCCCCATTTTCAACCAGAACTCTTGAAGAAAAAACTAAGGTAAAGAAGTTAGGTAGACCTACCCCGGACTGCATTAAGTTTTGTGGTGCGTTTGAATTAGCTTTAAGAGGGCACGACGAAAGTGATAATTCAGACAATCCTGGCGTTTTCATGGGCCGTCTAGCAGATTTAATTTCTAGTATAGACAGTTCAGTAAAGGAGCACATTGAATCTAATAGAGTTTTCAAAGGGACCTCAAAAACCATCCAGAACGAGCTGTTGGACTGCATGCTTGAAACCTTCAGAGAAGTGATAGCAGAAGAAATGCAGCAAGCCTATTTTGTTAGTGTGATGGCCGATGAAACTGCCGATGTTTCAGAGCAGACACAGTTAGTGTTGGTATTTCGGTTTGAGGAAGATGGTATTCCATACGAACGATTTTGGGGCTTCTTTAAACCGGAAGGTCAGAATGCGGATTCCCTTGCATCATGTATTTTAAGTGTAAAGGACAACATGTTAAACGCTGCACCACACAAAGTTATTGCGCAGACCTACGGCGGGGCATCAGTAATGAGTGGTGGTAAAGGTGAAGTACAAGCAAAGATAAAAGCCTGTTATCCCAACGCACATTACATCCACTGCTATGCACACCAACTGAATTTAACAATGGAACATGCAGCTTCGCAGAATCAGTCGGCTAGGATGTTCTTCGCTCACCTGTCAGCGTTCCCTGCTTTCTTATCAAGGTCGCCGCAACGGACGTCTGCTTTAGAAGCAGTGGCAGCTCGAAGAATTCCAACAGGATCAGCGACTAGATGGAATTTCAGGTCGCGCACCGTAAATGTGGTGTACGAGCAAAGGGTATCCATAAGAGAGTGTTTATTAATGCTAGAGCCTGAGAGGTGTTTCTCATCGCTGAAGAGGATCAAGAGCTTTCTGCGGAACACCATGGCACAAGAAAGACTAAGTGCCCTCGCTATGCTCTTCATTTAGAAGAGATGGTCTCCAGTATGGGGGGGGGGGGTGTTCAATGCCAGGGTGATTGACAAGTTCTGCAACAAGAAGGAGCGACGTATGGACTTCATTTTTTCGACACTGAGTGAGTGTTTCTATATGCTTATATATTTAAAAAAATTGGAGGGAGGGTTAGGCCTACAGCACACAACTAATTTTCTACACCAGCCGCCACTGCAATCTATCATCCTCATGTTGCTGTAACAGAACTGCGCCCACTGCCCTGTTGGAGGCATCAGTCTGAATGATAAAGGGCTTTGAGAAGTCGGGAATCGCTAGTATAGGTGCGTTAATAAGAGCCATCTTTAAATCTTCAAAAGCTGATTCTTGCGAGGGACCCCAAGCGAACTCCGTACCTTTCTTCCTTAACATATTCAACGGAGCTGCCCTGTGCGCAAAATTAGGAACGAACTTACGGAAATAATTGATCATCCCTACGAAACGTGCAACTTCTTTCACGTTTCTAGGTGATTTGAAATCGCGAATGGATTTAGTACGAGTCTGATCAACTGAAACACCCGATGACGACACAATGTGACCCAAGAACGAGATTTGGGGTTTTGCGAAGGACACCTTAGATAACTTTACAGTCAATCCTGCTTCTTTAAGTCTTTTAAGAACTTCTCTAACATGTTCAACATGTTCTTCAAAAGACTTACTGAATATCACCACATCATCAAGATAGTGGTAGACTGACTTAAATTTTATCCCATCAAAAATATTGTCCAGTAAACGACTCAATACAGCGGCACCTGTCGATAACCCGAAGGGCAAACGTTCGAATTCATACAAATTCCAATCCGTGGTGAACGCAGTCACTGCTTTGGATTTCTCACTCAACGGAATTTGCATATATGCTTTGTTTAGGTCCAGAACGGAAAATACCTTTGCTCCCTGAAACCACCCAAAACAGGACTGTAAATCCGGCAAAGGAATCTGTTGGAGAATAACCTTCTTATTTAAGGCACGGTAGTCAACCACAGGTCTAAATTCTCCATTAGGTTTGGGCACTAAGAAAATGGGAGATGAATAGGAAGAAGTAGATTTCCTAATTACTCCCTCATTAATCATCTCATCGATGATACCTTTCAAAACTTTCATCTTAGGTGGAGCCAGACGGTAAGGAGAAGACCTAACAGGCACTGAATCGGATAACTCAATCTCATATTCCAAAATATTCGTGACACCTAACCTGTCGGTTAAAATATCAGTAAACTCAGAGCATAGTTTACGAATACTATTAGCTTGATCCTCCCTTAGATGTCCCAGGTCCAAATTTTCAATATCCTTAGGTTTGTCACCACTCTGAGCAGCATTAATACCAACACCACAAGTATAATTATGAAATTTTAACCTTAAACGGGGCTTGAACTTAAATTGACATGATTGATCCCTCAGATCAATCAGTAACCCAACATGTGCCAAAAAATCAGCACCAAGGATGACATCGCAAGACAGACGATGTACTACCCATAACCTAAATTTCCACGTGAAACTTAATATCCTGATCTTAACTGTTATGTACCCTTTAATATCCAGAGAAGAAGAATTCGCGGATCTCACATCATTATTCTCGGCAATCAGTTTTCCAAATTTACATACAGATTTCATATTATTAAACCATTCTAAGCTTAAAAATGAACTCACGCTCCCAGAGTCAATAAGTGCAGAAACCGGCTCGTTATTAATGTCAATGACAATAAATGGAGAAATTCCATGAGCAACATCAGTGATGCGGTTACACATCTTTTTACTTTTGACCAGACCCCGACAAAAATTACTGTCACGTGAACGTTTACATTTCTTTTTTGACACATTAGAATACCAAATTTTATCATCTGATGACGTCTTGTTTACATACGATAAAGATTTATTGTTATATTTAACATCACACCAACGACTAATATGGGCATATGACCCACAACGATCACATCTCCTACCTTTGCTAATTCTACTCCCATTAAACCTCTGGTCAGCACACCCCTGAAATACATGGCCTTGAACATTAGTAGGCATGAACTCACGCCTTCCCTGTAAATTCTTATAAGAAACAAGACTACTATAATTATTCACAAGCTGCATCTCTCCACGTGGCTGAAAATTATTTATAGAAGGCACATAACCTGAACAACCTTGAAGATAATTACTAGGAAAGGGAGAATCATCTACCCGCAACAGATTAGCATTCTTAATCTTCTCCGCAGATAAAATAATTTCATTAAAATCAGTGAAATTCTTGGGCTTGGCATGCATGGACAAGAATGAACGATAAATGGGATTCATACCTTCGACTAATTAATTGACAACCTGCTCTTCAGTCAACTCAACTGCGAAAACCTTTGCATAAGTTCTAATATCAATGAAATACTCATTTAACGTTTCACTCATACGCTGAACGCGAAATACATAATCTCTACTCAAATTTGCCAAGGTACGTGGAGTGATAAAATATTTCAAAACCTCTCTATGGAAAATATCCAAAGAATGGCCAGCACTCATACTCTCAAACAGTTTTCCTCGCAACATTCCTTCAGTGCATGGAAAGATGATTTTCAAAATTTGAAAATCTGACAGACCAAATATGCCAGCACTATCTCTTAATTCCACTAATTTCTTCAAAAATTTCACAAATAAATTAATATCAGTGCCATAGCACACATGAAAATCTTTCAAAATTAGAGTTAATGGGTTAGGAAGGGAAGCAAAATTAACCTGACCATCAGTCATAAGTTTATTTAGAGAAACAACGTTAGTCGAGGCTCGATTATCAGAAAGATTAAGCCTATTTACTCTATCTATCACATCACATTCACCAAGTAAGCTATCAACAGTTTGTACTTCCTTATCAGTCCAAGTACGGTGAGATCCTAACCTATTCCCAGCACTACCAACATCATGGCAAGAAACTGAACTAGAAAAATCGTTACATCTCTTATCAGAACGTGAATTACCAACAGCATTCAAATTACTAGGGCTCGACATGACCTCAGGTGTATTTCTTGACGAGCCTATTTGTTTATCTACCTCAGTAGTATAATTAGTTTGCAAAGCGCCTAACATATTTTCATTATTCTCCATCGACACTGATTCAAAATTACCAAAATAATTACTATTATTCACAACGCCATCACAAGAATCACTAACATATGAACAAACGCTTTCAGAACATACAACAGGTTCACTAATATTCTCAGAAATATCACTCGAGGACAACCGATTAAAACTATCTATCAGCTTGTCACGAAGCCCAACTAACTTGGTTGAAAAAAACAATATCACACTTGGACCAATATTCAATTAAACTCACTAAACGATTAATCCAGTGTATAGAACAAAATTTTAATTTGTTCACACGATATGCCGAAGGTTTGGCAACTTGCTTTAACTCATCACAGGACACTAATAGGTTTGAAACAGATATCACAACATCAGACCTACCTTTTGTCCCATAAGAATGTTGATCAGTCAGACTAACAACAGGAGCTGACTTTAAGGATTTGAGAAGAATAATATCCAGTTCACGATGAAAATTAAGGTTGCCATTCCTTATTTGTATTTCATAAGCCAGTTCCTCTTTGGATAAATATGGTACAGCTTTTAAAATGCTCTCGTCCATTCAGTATATTATCACATGAAACATAAATAACAAGAAAATTATACAAAGATAAAACAATAACAACAAACATTAAAATATCACACTTTAGGCCTAAGCATACTTCCAAGTCCCAAGATTCAAAGACTAGCCTCAAACAATTACTGAATGTGGTACAAATCTAACCACGCTACTGCTATAACACAATTTGACCCCGTAGTAAAGTAATGGCCTTTGGGAGGGAAGGCACTGGACCATAGTAAGTTCATACTCAGAGGGCAATTGTCTGAGACCATCTTCGAACCCCGGAACCCAGAAATAATACTAACGTGATCGGGTAAAAACATAATATATTCACATTAAACATGCATACAATATAAACAAAGACTTACAAAACAAGATGTGGATTCTGACGTCAAATATTTGTTTCTTCCAGTTGGCTGTAATAAATATTTTAGTAATCCAGCCAATGTTGTTACAATGAAGTAAATAATCGGTGATTCCAACCAATCATCTGTTGTCATTAGTGAGAATCCAAGCCAAATATCAAGAGGACGACGAATTAAATATTCAATAGCTTCATTATGCCCCTGCATAATGCATCATACCGTATTTCACACATTTCCACACAATAAATAATTAATTCCCGAGACAATACATGTCACAAAGCTAGGCCTACGTATGTTACAATATCCAATATAATACGTTGCCTAAAACTGAAGAATTAATGTCTTCCAACACAAAATATACGGAGCCAATTCAATTTTCGTCTTTTCACCTCAATGGCTACCAAAAATCTCTCAAATATTAACAACAGATGATCACACATAGTTAAAAACAATACGACAGTAGCCATCATGAAAAACAGAATAAAACGATCACCGTACTAGCACCATCGAACATCAAAACAAGACCTACATTAATAAATTTTCCACAGACCACAAGGCATACTACTTGTAATTAAAATGCATTTACAAATTAACAGAAAACAGAAAACAAAACATTAATTACGCAAAACAAATATGAGTGTCAGTTAGCCTACCAGTGTGAATACACGAGGATGACATTAAGTTTGAATGTATAACCTTGAAGGGCCCTGTCATGCAACGTAGGAAAATACAATATAAATACATTTACCTTGCCAGTCGATACAGTCACAAGTACTTACGATGACAAAATAGCCTACCTTAATTCCATATATACGAATCATATCCTGACGTTTATCTCCAGTAAGATTACAATTAGTAACCAGTCAATAACTTGACGAAGAGGGATAATATCATTCAATATTTTCATATACCGTAGAACTTCAGTTTACTTCTTATGTATTTATAAAACCACGTAGATCCATGATGACTGGCCTAACAACATCAGTACGAGAATCATACATGTCTCGAAAAATCCCAGCCTTCCAAAACTATTAAAATCAACGTCGAGATGGAGAAATACTTGTCGCTAGAACATAGCTCTTCCTATCGGACAGAGGGAGAAACTACAATCCCTGTCCAAGGCAGCACCGGCAAGATATGCTACCTATCGAGGCCAGCCACAACTAACTCCGCCGCTCGATTCAAATGTTTATGGCAAAGTATAAATTGTACGTTCGATCAGAGATTAGTGCCAAAGTAACGGCACAAAAAGAATAGATTGAAAAAGACCCACAAAACGTAGGCTAGATTCAAAATACGTACAAAATGCAATGTAGCGTCGAAATACTTACACAATGCAACTGAAATTCAAAATACTTACAAAATGCAAATGAGATCGAAAATACGTACAAAATGCAATTGAGGTTCAAAATACTTACAAAATGCAATTGAAATTGAAAATACACAATGCAATTCAGATTGAAAGAGGCCCTATCCCAGTTCCAATCCAAATTATTCACAAAGTGCAATTGAAATTCAAAATACTTACAAAATGCAATTGAAATTGAAAATGCTTACAAAATGTACGGTAGATTCAAAGGACTCATGTGGATTGACAATATTTACAAAAAGCAATTTAGATTGAAAATACTTGACAAAATGTAATTTAAATTCAAAATACCCACAAAATGCAATTGAGAATCAAAATATGTGCAAAATGCCCGCCAAACAAAATGCAATTTAGATTCAAAATTCGTGCGAAATGCGGTTTTGGTTGAAAATACTTACAAAATGCAATTGAAATTCAAAATACTCACAAAGGTCCCTCCGCCATATTGAAAGACTTACTAAAAAGCAATTTGGATTGTCAATCTTTACAAAATGCAATCTTATATATTAAAAATATTTATGAAATCTTAAGCCAGTCCGTCCGGCCATTCTATCCGGTCGATTTTCTTCATTCTTTTTTTAAATGAAAGGAATTCATGCAGAGATTTGTCATCAAATATTACAAACCACTTAAATTACGCCGTTCTCAATTTATTTGATTTTTTCAACTTTTTCCAACTTTTTCCAACTTTCAAGCAATCAAATCATTGGTTATAATTGAGTTACGAAGGTCGTTTTGGTCTAAGAACACTCAGTGACTCAAGCGCTTTCATTTGGGCCCTTAACTATTGAAATCGGATTATTTTGAGGAAAGTTATGAGTGAACATTCGATATTACATCTCATATTTTCAACATTTTTCTCATTGTAACAATCATATCTTTGGTTCTAATTGAGTTACACAGTTCGGATTGGTCTAAGAGAACTCAGTGGATCATTTTCTATCTTTTGAGTTATTAGATATTTAAATTGGTTGATTCTGAGGAATATTATGAGTGCCGAAGCGAATATTAGAAATAATTATGAAAACTTAACCGAGTCCGTCCGGCCATTCTATCCGGTCGATTTCCTTAATTCCGTTTTTAATTGAAAGGTATTCATGCACGGATTGGTGATCAAGCATTCCAAATCACTTAACTTCCGCCTTCCTCAAATTATTTGATTTCTTCCACTTTTTCCAACTCTTTTCTCTCATTGAAGCAATCATCTTATCTTATATATTAAAAATATTTATGAAATCTTAAGCCAGTCCGTCCGGCCATTCTATCCGGTCGATTTCCTTCATTATTTTTTAAATGAAAGGTATGCATACACAGAATTGTTATCAAGTATTACAAATCACTTACGTTCCGCCTTTCTCAAATTATTTGATTTTTTCAACTTTTTATCTCTTTGAAGCAATCATATCTTTGGTTCTATTTGAGGTACGCAAGTCGTTTTGGTCTAAGAACACTCAGTGACGCAAGCGCTTTCATTTGAGCTGTTAACTATTCAAAAGTTATGACTGAACATTCGATATTACATCTCATTTTTTCAACATTTTTTTCTCATTGTAGCAATCATATCTTTGGTTCTAATTGAGTTACACAGTTCGTTTTAGTCTAAGAACACTTGGTCGATCACGCTCTTTCATTCGAGCTCTTAACTATTCAAATCGGCTGAATCTGAGGAATGTTACGAGTGGACATTTAATATTACTTCTAATTTTTCATTTTCTTGCACCGAAAAATGAACATTGCCATTAAATTAATAGGGTAGTGTCAGATCTACTTCCAGGAACTCCTAGAATTTACACAAGTGTGAATACATTGGTAACTGAAGAAGAAAATTTAAGTTTTGCATTTTCCCACTGAATTTTTGAACAGGCTTGAGATGAGTGGTTTACTTCCGCATGAGATGACTTTGAAAGAAGGTGCTATTGCAATGTTCCTTGGGAGTTTCAATGCAACTATGATATTACTGAACGGGACGAGGCCAATAGTTAGAAAAATGTACGACAATATCATAGATTCCTAATTTCTAACTGGTGTGAATAGTGGGGAGCGAATACTGCTACCTCGCGTAGATTGTCACCATCTGACACTAGAATGACGGCAATTTCCTATTACACTAGCGTTTTGTATTACAATCAACAAAGCGCAGGGTCAAACGCTTTAACGAGTTGGAATCTACTTACCTGATCCAGTCTTAGGCCATAGAATGTTGTATGTTGCCTTATCCGGAGGAAAATCATTTAAAGATGTAATAGTAGAAGTTAAACCTAAGGGTCGACGCACAGCGAACATTGTCTGGAAGCAAGTATTGTGAAATAAAGGTTATAAACTATTACATAATGTCGTAATTTCTTAATTCCAATGCTGAAAGATAATGCTGCAGAGCAGCACGGGCTTCCTAGTTGAGGTTGAAAACAATCGCGAGATGTAATTAAGATCGAAAAAACATACAAAAAGTAACGTAGATTAAAAATGCCTTAAAAACCGCTAGAAGGGCATTAAGATACACGGTGAACCACATAACAAAAACAGTGGGGGAATCTTAAAGAGAAAAGTAAATATAATGAAAAGAGGAGAGGAGAGGAGAGGGGAGAGAGGGGAGAGAGGAGAAGGTCCGCCCCAAAGGTAAGGGACAAAAGGGGACAACGAACCCAGCTCAGGATTCCCTCGGGGTCACCAACTCCCGAACTCACCAGCCGTGGGCCCCTGTGGGTGTAGCATTATCTAGGGTGCACCAGAAGTGGTGGGGCTACATACACCCTGCCTCCTTAAGGGCCTTGAGCACAAGGCAGGAGGTAAAAGGAAAAGAAAAAGAAGGCTGACCCCTCACAGAAGGAGGGTATCAGAATAGATGAGACAAGGGCCAATTAAGGCGGGAAAGTGAAAGACTCCCTAGGCCTCGGATAACCTAATACCGTCGGGGTCGGAAGGGAACAAGAGTTGACCAAGGGAGGGGGAAACGGAATGGCCGCCACCCAAATGTTAAAAGCATAAATCAAATTACGACCAACCTAATCATTAGATCTCCACCAAATTTTGCAACAACATACCTATTTGTGGGAAGCATCTTTTGACTGAACTACAAGCCCAATAGTTTGCAGACAGCGGCCATGTATGTGTGCAAATCGATTCCGCATATCAATTCAAACACGGTGAAACCGAATTGATTGATTTTTTTACAGAGGTAGCATTAGCAAAGAGCACCTCACATTCATGTTTAATATCCGTATAGCACGTTGTATTTCAACAAGCTACTACAGATGATGATGATGATAATTGTTGTTTTAAGGGGCCTAACATCTAGGTTATCGGCCCCTCATGGTTAGGATGATCGTGAAGATGAAAATGAAAAGGCGAACTTAACACTAAAACTAACTACTAACCTAAATACTATAAGAAGAAATGGAAAAATAAAGGAGAATAAGGCAAATAAAAGGACAGAAGGATGATGATGATAATTGTTGTTTTAAGGGGCCTAACATCTAGGTTATCGGCCCCTGATGGTTTGGGTGATCGTGAAGAGGAAAATGAAAAGCGAACTTAAAACTAAAACTAACTACTAACCTACATACTAGAAGAAGAAATGGAAAACTAAAGGAGAATAAGGCAAATAAAAGGACAGAAGGAAAATAAATGCCCTCAACCCTCGGAGAAGGCGGATTGAGGGACTTGGAAGGAAGGAGAGCCATGAAAGGCATATAGGAAAGTGAAAGAGGAGAGGGTCCGCCCCAAAGGTAAGGGACAAAAGGGGAAAACGGACCCAGCTCAGGAATCCCTCGGGGTCGCCAACTCCCGAACTCACCAGCCGTGAGCCCCTGAGGGTGTAGCATTATCTAGGGTGCACCAGAAGTGGTGGGGCTACATACACCCTGCCTCCTTAAGGGCCTAGAGCACAAGGCAGGAGGTAAAAGGAAGAGAAAAAGAAGGCTGACCCCTCGCAGAAGGAGGGTATCAGAAAAGATGAGACAAGGGCCAATTAAGGCGGGAAAGGAAGAGACTCCCTAGGCCTCGGATACCCTAATACCGTCGGGGTCAGAAGAGAACAAGAGTTGACCAAGTGAGGTCGACAGGAAAGAAGACAGAAGAGCCCGGCACAAGTAAGTGGAAGCAATGCCGGACTCAGCTGGGGCCCCGTGGTCGCCAACCCACGCTCACAATATGTGAGCCCCTGGGGGAAACAAGCTACTACAACCAACATTCAATTATACTCCTTGAAATGGACAAAGAGTTATAACAAAACCCATGCATTTAGGAGAAAGTAGGCTATATGTTCTTTACTGAACACCTTGTTTTTACCTAGGAAGTTTAGAATAGTCTCTTCTATCACCAGTGTAACGGACTTCCATTATATCAATGGCACTCTGTATATTAATTCTTACTGGGGAAAAGGCTACATGTAAACTATATGTGTTGGAACAGAATGTGCTCGCTAGATTGGTCTTATGAGTTTCTTATTTATCCTGAATGTTTAACTTAAAAGTTAAAAAATAACCACCCTCTCTCATGAACCGGGTGACGAGGTCTGCTCGATTGATTCATAATGTATATTTGATGAGTTATGTATTACTTCTTCTCAGTCATGTACATACAACATTTATCGATATGTATAAAAACTGCTCGTCTGCATCATGAATATTTCCTTCTTTCAGGGATTTCGCCACTCCACAACCTCCAAGTACGATATCTACAGTGTCACAAGTAGGTAAGTTGAGTGGAAGTAGATTACATGTATGATCATAGACATTAGCCTCGAATAATAGAAAGCCTACTCAATCGCGGCGTTCTCTGCAACAACAGTGGCCGCCTAGCAGTGCGCGTATTGACCACTGCAGCGCTGAGTACCCATCCAAAATTAGCATGTAATAGCATTGCGATCGCAAAGTAAAACCAGCATAAATTAATATATGGACTATGTTTGCAGTAGCCTCCGTGGCTTAGGCGGCAGCACGCCGGCCTCTCACCGCTGGGTCCGTGGTTCAAATCCCGGTCACTCCATGTGAGATCTGTGCTGGACAGAACGGAGGCAGACAGGTTTTTCTCCGGGTACTCCGGTTTTCCCTGTCAACATTTCATTCCAGCAACACTCTCCACTATCATTTCATTTCATCTGTCATTCATTTAATCATTGCCCCAGAGGAATGCGTCAGGCCTCGGCAGCCGGCACAGTTCATATCCTCGCCGCTAGCTGGGGGCTTCATTCATTCCATTCCTGACCCGGTCGGAGACTGGAAGCAGGCTGTGGATTTTCATTTTCACTATGTTTGCAGTACATGAACGTACGTTGTTGAGTAGAATGGAGTAAAATATTAAGTGATGTTCATCTTTTACTAGTAGGAGTTCGTTTCATCTTCAGATTTCCCTTATATAGCACGCACAACTTACGAAACTAATGTCTGATTTGCACAAGAGTACGATTGCACTGAATACTTTTATTGGCGTACCATAGACCTAGAGGTTCAGTGAAAAGGGACGTCTTTAACAATCTTTCTTGATTCTTTTTTCTCATAATTTGTTCTTCTTCTCAAGAAGTAGTCTCGGCGAAACTCATCTGTCATGTCATTGGTGTAATTAGTGACAGAGGGGCGCAGAAACTTCTGCAATATTAACTTGCTTAGTTCCTCAGGGTGATCACTCACTCCACACTGTAGAATAGGTGTTTTAGCAACATGTGGCAAAAGTATTGTGGTTAATGTTTGTGCTATTCTTGGACTGCCCAGCGTAACCGATAACATTTCGTCCGTTACTTCTTCCAGTCTCATCAGCAGCGAAACAAACCCTGGCTTAGGATATCGGAGACCTCCTCTGTCTTTGCATCTTATAAGTGACATCACTGGAGATTGACTCTGGATTATACTAACTTTATCAAGGCACTCTTGACATGATATATGGTCTTCGACAGTTCTTACCAAATACCCTCCAATATAGGCCATTGCAACACTCGCCATAGAAACACAAGGTACCCCTTCAGCTTAATTTGCGATGCTTTCCAATTGTGTTTGAAATTTTCTTGCTAAATCTGTATTCGTTGTTGCCGATTGATCTGCATGAATCGTTGTGCTCGTGCGTCTCCCGGTTGAGTTACGTGTTACCATCCAGTCACTACAGGCAGATTCAGGTGCTACATTTCCCGTGAGAGATGCACTTACGAGTCCAGTAGTCAGAATTTTATGCAGGGCCTGTGTAACACTTGCAGCGTTGGTTTGGTCTTTGCTACCTCCAAACTGTCTGATGCAACTGAACAAGCTTTCTACTTCATCAGAAGAAAATTCCCTGGTTAATACGAAATGAAAGCCATTTTCAAGCAGGTACTTGACACAGAGTATGGCAGATTTTGTCGTCAGACAAACTCCTTCATAAGTTTCTTTACTTATGAATTCCACCGGACTTGCTGATGCTTTCTTCCAGAGTTCCAGATAGGGAATGAAGTCGTTCTACAGCCATTCGAGTCTTTCATCGTCAACTCAGAAGAAATGCATTGCGTCTTCATTCCTAGAGTGTATATGCTGCAAAGTGTTCTTAACATTGAGGATGGTGAACCAATTGTTAACTAGCTTCAAGAAGTCAATAGTGCCTTCAGCATCCTGAAATTCTTTTAAACCGAACTGAGACCCATATTGCCTCAAGAACTCAAGGGCTGAAATAACATCCGAAGAGAAAATATCGACAGCTCTGCCCACATGCATTTTCTCAAAGGTTGTCGGGTAGATATATTTGTGTGTCAGTCTTCTAACTAGTTTCACTTTCAAGTCCTTTTGCAGGTCGTACAACTTTCTGATGAACCAACCAGATACGAATTTCCCATCCTTAACTAACTGCTTCTTCACCTCCAGTAATGCATTCCTTAAAATTTTCAATGTATGGCATTGGTCATAAGACATAATTACAATGCATGAACTGTCCAAGGGATGTGGCAAGACAGGTAGAGGTGTGCTACCCCCAGAAAGTAAGCGGAATAATTTCACATTTGTAGAATGGTTATCTGCCATCACACGTACAACAGTAAATGAAGCCTTTTCCACTTTATCAATAACTTCAATAGTAAGTGGATGAAGTACTTCAGCTTTTACGTTCCGCGTAACAAAGTATGCCAGAGGAATTTTAAAATGCGAAGCAAGTCCAACGAACACAAAGCACAGCAGTTTTGTTTCGATCACTTTTTCTAGGTCTGAATCTTTTTCTAGTCCACCCTTTGACACAAGTCCTTGTACTTCATCAGCTGCTTTACAGTAAAGCGCGCGTGGATGGATAGTCATCTCATCTACAATAACTGAGCCAAATGTATTTATTCCCTCAGTAAATTTTGATTCTTCGTGGAGTCTCTTTCTATTAAACTTGACACCATTACACCAGTAGTGCTTCCAAACATAACGTTTGATGGTAGATTTAGAAGGCAAGCTTAACAGTTCGCTACTTCGTATAAATCGGTAACCTGCCGGGGATTTACTGTGCCAGATAATGCAATACCTGATAGTTGAGTCACCCCATCTAGGCTTCTTCTGTAGAAATACTTTAAGCTGTTCTTGTAGAAATTTTGCATTTAAATTTCCTTCAGCACCCGAAACCTCAATTGCGTCCAAATTATAGTCAACCATATTTTTCTCTAGCCTGCTGATTCATTGCTTGAGTTGCTCTTGGCGACTTTTAAGTGCAGATATTTTTTGTCTTGCACGTCTTAGTGACCAACGCAGTGTTCGTAATATCCTATTCCGTGAGTTCATTTGTCTCATATTTACTTTTGTTTGTGTAGACGCATCTTTCTTGACTAAATCATTAACATTTGAGATGGCAGGTGGGGGGACACCATCCAAAGCACAAGATTCAGCCGAGACAAAGCCCACCCTGGAGGATTTTGTACATTTTAATGATGCAGTTGATTTGACAATACTTTTTCTTGGCACTGACAGTTTAAGTTTCTTACTTGGTGGGTAGTCAATGATAACGCTGGGTCTCAACCGCTTTACCTTTAATTTTGTTCTGTAGTCACATTCGATAAAGTGATTACTGCACACGACGGAGCGGCCATTAGGGTTCCATAACTTATCCTTGTTATCATCTACACAACAGAAACAGAAGATTAGTATGTTGTTTGTTGTTATATCATTAGTGGGGCTTGGACATATTGGTCATTTAGCTCCGTGTACTTTGGTATTGTAGAATTTGTGTGATAACCTGTGCAATTGAGGTGTCTGTAGAAGTGGGTGTATTTTTAATTCAAGTGGTGATTGGGAAGTAGGTGGCCGCGGCCTTAGGTTAGGAACAATCCGGTCATTTGTCTGGAGTAGAGGTGGGAAACCACGGAAAACCACTTCCAGGTTGGATGAGATGGGAATTGAACCCACCTAATCTCGGTTTTACGTCATGAAGTTGAGTGTTCCCCGTTCCAGCCCTCAGACCTGAGTTAAATTTCTTGGCAGAGCCGGGAATCCAACCCGGACCTCTGGGCCGACAGACAAGAATGCTAGCCTCTACACGACGAGGTGGTTAGGAGATTAACATCATCAGAACTGGAGCAATAATAGAAAGTAACCTAATTTTCAGTCACATGGTCAACGTATGCTATATACTTTGTCTGCTTATTGCTTTAATCCATAAATTCTTTGTCGGCTCTCGATTAGGAAATTCATGAAAACTCGTTCCAGGAACATTATTTCTAGAGCCTTGTTTAGAAAACGGCACGCAACAATATACCATCTTAATAAAGTGGCCCTATTTCAGCTTGACAAATGTGTATTAATACCGCCAAATGAACTGATCATGTAGGGGATATGCAGCGCCTCTAGCGGCCAACATAGCATCGGCAGAGCGGACAGCTCCGAGAGACCATTGGGCAGGCTTTATATTATTGGAGGCTAAGCATAGACAAGCTCGTCAACACAAAACTGAGCTGATGCGCAAGCCGAGATAATGTTGGCACAGGCTAGATGATGATGGTCATAATTGATGTTATAAGGGGCTAAGTTCTAGCCCCGAAAGAAATGGCAATGAAGATAAAAACAGCCCACTGCCAAGGATGAGAACGAAAATGATTTGTATGAAACAGACGGTGACCCCAACAATTATGCCGTATTTGGAACAAAGGAGTTAATATGATGATGATAATTGTTGTTTTAAGGGGCCTAACATCTAGGTTATCGGCCCCTGATGGTTTGGGTGATCGTGAAGATGAAAATGAAATGCAAACTTATAACTAAACTAACTACTAACCTACATACTAGAAGAAGAAATGGAAAACTACAGGAGAATAAGGCAAATACAGGACAGGAGGAAAAGAAATGCCCTCAACCCTCGAATAATGGGGATTGAGGGACTTGGAAGGAAGGAGAGCCATGAAAGGCAGGAAATTGAAAGAGGAGAGGGTCCGCCCCAAAGGTAAGGGACAAAAGGGGAAACCGGACCCAGCTCAGGAATCCCTCGGGGTCGCCAACTCCTGAACTCACCAGCCGTCAGCCCCTGAGGGTGTAGCATTATCTAGGGTGCACCAGAAGTGCTGGGGCTACATACACCCGGCCTCCTTGAGGGCCTTAAGCAGAAGGCAGGAGATAACATGAAAAGAAAATGAAGGCTGACCCCTTGCAGAAGGAGGGTATCAGAAAAGATGAGATGATGATGATGATAATTGTTGTTTTAAGGGGCCTAACATCGAGGTTATCGGCCCCTAATGATCTGGGTGATAGCGAAAATGATAATGAAATGGAAATCAGAACAAAATTATCTGAGACGGAAAATACGTACAAAAAGGAACTCACAATATGGTCTTACAAAAGGGAATTTAGAACGAAAAGAGTCACAAAAAGAATACATGGAAAAATACCCACAAAACGTAGGCTAGATTCAAAATACGTACAAAATGCAATGTATTGTCGAAATACTTACAAAATGCAACTGAAATTCAAAATACTTACAAAATGCAAATGAGATCGAAAATACGCACAAAATGCAATTGAGGTTCAAAATACTTACAAAATGCAATTGAAATTGAAAATACACAATGCAATTCAGATTGAAATAGGCCCTATCCCAGTTCCAATCCAAATTATTCACAAAGTGCAATCGAAATTCAAAATACAAAATGCAATTGAAATTGAAAATGCTTACAAAATGTACGGTGATTCTAACGACTCATGTGGATTGACAATACTTACAAAATGCAATTTAGATTGAAAATACTTGACAAAATGTAATTTAGATTCAAAATACCCACAAAATGCAATTGAGAATCAAAATATGCGCAAAATGCCCACCAAACAAAATGCAATTTAGATTCAAAATTCGTGCGAAATGCGGCGTTGGTTGAAAATTCTTACAAAATGCAATTGAAATTCAAAATACTCACTAAAAGGCCCGGGCACATGCATTGAAAGACTTACTAAAAAGCAATTTAGATTGTCAATCTTTACAAAATGCAATTGAGGTTGAAAACAATCGCGAGATGTAATTTAGATCGAAAAAACATACAAAAAGCAACGTAGATTAAAAATGCCTTAGAAAAAAACGCCAGAAGGGAATTCAGATACACGGTGATTCGAGTAACAAAAACAGTGCGGGAATCTTAAAGAGAAAGGAAATATAATGAAAAGAGGAGAGGAGAGGAGAGGGGAGAGAGGGGAATGTCCGCCCCAAAGGCAAGGGACGAAAGGGGAAAAACGGACCCAGCTCAGGAATCCCTCGGAGTCGCCAACTCCCGAACTCACCAGCCGTGAGCCCCTGAGGGTGTAGCATTATCTACGGTGCACCAGAATTGGTGGGGCTACATACACCCTGCCTCCTTAAGGGCCTTGAGCACAAGGCAGGAGGAAAAAGGAAAAGAAAAAGAAGGCTGACCCCTCACAGAAGGAGGGTATCAGGAAAGATGAGACAAGGGCCAACTAAGGCGGGAAAGTGAAAGACTCCCTA
This sequence comes from Meconema thalassinum, assembly GCA_946902985.2. Classification (NCBI taxonomy): domain Eukaryota; kingdom Metazoa; phylum Arthropoda; class Insecta; order Orthoptera; family Tettigoniidae; genus Meconema; species Meconema thalassinum. The sequence continues at coordinate 513,098,078 of OX336392.1, read as the reverse complement.
GGCCTCGGATAACCTAATACCGTCGGGGTCGGAAAAGAACAAGAGTTGACCAAGTGTGGTCGAAAGGAAAGAAGACAGAGAGGAGGCCGGCACAAGTAAGTGGAAACAATGCCGGACTCAGCTGGGGTCCCATGGTCGCCATCCCACGTCCCACTAGATGTGAACCCCTGGGGGGGAAAAGATGAGACAAGGGCCAATTAAGGCGGGAAAGGAAGAGACTCCCTAGACCTCGGATACCCTAATACCGTCGGAGTCGGAAGATAACAAGAGTTGACCAAGCAAAGGAGTTAAAACGACGATGATGATGATAATTGTTGTTTTAAGGGGCCTAACATCTAGGTTATCGGCCCCTGATGGTTTGGGTGATCGTGAAGATGAAAATGAAATGCGAACTTAAAACTAAAACTAACTACTAACCTACATACTAGAAGAAGAAATGGAAAACTAAAGGAGAATAAGGCAAATAAAGGACAGGAGGAAAATAAATGCCCTCAACCCTCGAAGAAGGCGGATTGAGGGACTTGGAAGGAAGGAGAGCCATGAAAGGCAGATAGGAAAGTGAAAGAGGACAGGGTCCGCCCCAAAGGTAAGGTACAAAAAGGGAAAACGGACCCAGCTCAGGAATCTCTCGGGGTCGCCAACTCCCGAACTCACCAGCCGTGAGCCCCTGAGGGTGTAGCATTATCTAGGGTGCACCAAAAGTGGTGGGGCTACATACACCCGGCCTCCTTGAGGGCCTTAAGCACAAGGCAGGAGATAACATGAAAAGAAAAAGAAGGCTGACTCCTCGCAGAAGGAGGGAATCAGAAAAGATGAGACTAGGGCCAATTAAGGCGGGAAAGGAAGAGACTCCCTAGGCCTCGGATACCCTAATACCGTCGGGGTCGGAAGAGACAGAGTTAAAACGAGGTTGATAAAAAACAATAAAACAAATAAGGCATATTAAACAATAAAAATAGGCATGGACACGATAAAAGCATTAAACATACTAAAAATACACTAAAAGCCAGATATTATATTAAAACTTTAAAAAGTAGCCACTCTCCCTCATGAAACGGCTGACGAGGTCAACAGCAGCTGTAAACGAAGTTACAAATAGACGTGACCCGGAGAGATGTCGAAAGTAGCTATTACAGTTCCATTGCAGTAGTGCCATAGTGTGGACTTAAGCAGAAGACAGTCTTCTACTTACGATTGACCGTTTGCCACCCATCCCAATCTTTAAAAAAGCGTGTAGTTTAACGTGACCGTTAATCTCGAGATCATGAGCCACGGGACCTCCTTTTTACGTGGAATCCGAACCACAGGACATGGCATTTCACTTCGCCCAATCTTTAGGTGGAGAGGATGTGGAAAGAGAGCACACCTCGATCTCCACATCTCTACCCGAATTTCTGGCAGTGATAGCAGCGACTACGTCGTCTACAACATCTATGCCCACATTCGAGGTCGTACAGTGCGTCTACTTAGCGGGACGCATATGAGCGACAGGGGTGCTCTGACTTGGGGTCGGAGCATTCCCAGCCGCCGACGGCTTCCTCTTACAAGGGGAGGATACAATGCATGGGTCACCGATTCGAACCATTTTTAGTACACTTGTAGGGCAAGACTAGGCGTATACCAGGTGCAAGTAGTAAGATGCGCTTCTCAGCCGATTCCGAGAAATTAATTATAAACTATTCGTAATTGCTCTACGGCGTTCATGTGCGCTGTACGTTAACTTGAAGCCAAGGAGCGCGTGATGCAGCGGTAAGAGCCCTGCTTCGTAAGTGTGGGATCACTGGATCGAATCCCACCGGTGAACCTTCTTTTTCTTGTAAACGTAGGCAATTCGTACAACTGTAGGTGTCGTGAATAATGTTCATTTTGCAGTCAATTGTAATAACGTGTTTTGTGAGCGGGAAAAGGGATTCTGAAATCATCGTATGGGGGGGGGGGGGGGGGGGGGTGCCAACGTTTGTGACATTACATACTGTACAGTATCGGAATTGCAAATATATTGGTAGGCTATTATACACGGTCAGGTGTATTCTATCATATGTATACATGTATATGTTGAAGGCCCAGTCTGTTCCGTTCATTGCACGTCTGTAAACCATCAGACCACCCCGTAAGCAGTGACTCCTGCTATGGGTATTGGTTGGAAATTGACAATGGTTACTAAAAAAATAAAAGACCCACTGCAAAGGCTCACCGGTGGGATTCAAACCAGCGATCCCGTGCTTACGAAGCAGGGCTCTTACCGCTGCACCACGCGCTCGTTGGGTTCTTACTAGCGTACAATGCACATAGACGCCGCAATATAATTGCAATTAATTAATTAATTACTCGGAAACGGTTGAGAAGCGCATCTTACTACTTGCACCTGGTATACGTCTGGTCATGCCCTACACGTGTACTAAAGATGGTTCGAATCGGTGATCCATGCATCGTATCCTCCCCTTGTTAGTAGAAGGAGATTGCGATCTCCCCTCATCCACGGCACTTTAACATGCGAAGACGGACCAGGAGTCGAACTCCTGACCCTGGTCGACGATGCCGTCTCCACCGGCAGTTGGGAGAGGGAAGCGACCCCATTAGGCCTTGTCGTCTCCCACGACAGGCAGGAGATACTGTGGGCCTATTCTGCCCCAAACCACGGAGGGGAAAATAATTTTTTTCTTTTTTCGTGTGACCTCCTGATAGGCCGAGTGCAGGTCTTTCTAGTCGACGCCCGTGGGCGAGCTGCGTGTCGGGATGAGAGATGGAATGGATGAAGATGAATGAAACTCGGCAAGGATGTGGAAGGAATCGGACGTGGCCTGTCGGAAGGTACCGTCCCAGCATTTGCCGGTGTTGAAAATAGGAAACCACGGAAAACCATTTCAAGGACGGCCGACGGTGGGGCTCGACCCCACGCGTCCACCGAGTCGGCAGAGAGCTTGGCCCCATGACCTAACACTGCGCTTTTAGCGATGGTAGCCACTACTGTCGGTAATAATAATAATAATAATAATGATATGTCGTTTCAGGAAAGTGGAATCGACACTGGAAAACGCCGAATACCTGCAGCTAGTGACCTGGGCGCCTACAGGTAACAGTTTGGCCTACGTGTACAAGAACAACATCTATCATGTGACAGACATGAAAGCGGCCTCTATCAACGCCAGGAAAAAGCTGACTTATAATGGACAAGAGGGCGTGATCTACTACGGTGTGCCAGACTGGGTCTACGAAGGTCAGTACATACAGAAATGGTAATGATTGGTTTATTAAGTGTCTTTATGTTCGACCCTCACTATTATGTGTCAGAAAACTGTATCATAATGATGGTCATTATAACACTGTTTTTCATTATGATACAGTTTCTCCAGCCAATCAGAGCTCGTTCATTGACCAATTAGGTAACGATACCTTCGCGCATGCGCTCAAAATCCAACATGTCGGACATAAACACAACATCGAACTATAATAAATTACCGACATGGAATACGCACCGTCCATATGTTCGCGTAAATAAACTGGCGATTATGAGACAAGAAATAGCACCGTACCTTAATATCACCAACACTAATTTCTACACAGCGCATTGTCTTGAAACGACTCCGGTGACAATATTACTGAGGGGCGGCAGATGTAAACATATGGCCTGCATATGGCATTGCAAGCCCACAGAGCGCATGCGTCAGTCGTTCAGAGATCTTGAAATACAGAGATATCATACTTAGCGCTCGCTCTCCAATCACAAAATTCAAGTGGCTGACTCTCAACAGATATTTATGAATATTTATGTTAAAACATATAATAAAGTTATAATTATCGTCGAACATAAACAGTCGTATGCAACTCGCCTATAATGGTAATTAAGACACTCGTATGGAAATTATAAAAATACTCGTGTCTTAATTATAGCCATTCAAGGCTCGTTGCATAATGTAGCCTACTATTATGGCACTTAAAATGAAATATAAAACTATTACTACCCAGAGGCTCAAGAGAAACGGGACGGAGGTTGGTGATCACGGGTCCTCATCTTTGTCCGGCATTGCTTCCGCTTCCTCCTGGCTCCTTTCTGTTATTATTACTATCAACCTCCCTTGGTCAACTCTTGTTCTCTTCCGACTACGAAGGTAGTAGGGTATCCCAGGGCTAGGATATCTTTCACTTTCACTCCAATTGCCTGTCCGCTTTTCGCGAAGGTGCAAGAATAACCTATGATGATGTTAGGTTATCGGCCCCGAATAGTTTGTGTGAAAATCATGAAATAAACTTGCAACTAAATAACGAGTTAAAAGAAGAGAGGGATATAAAAGACAAAAAGGAATATGATGATGATGATAATTGTTGTTTTAAGGGGCCTAACATCTAGGTTATCGGCCCCTGATGGTTTGGGTGATCATGAAGATGAAAATGAAAAGCGAACTTAAAACTAAAAATAACTACTAACCTACATACTAGAAGAAGAAATGGAAAACTAAAGGAGAATAAGGCAAATAAAGGACAGGAGGAAAAGAAATGCCCTCAACCCTCGAAGAATGCGGATTGAGGGACTTGGAAGGAAGGAGAGCCATGAAAGGCAGATAGGAAAGTGAAAGAGGAGAGGGTCCGCCCCAAAGATAAGGGACAAAAGGGGGAAACGGACCCAGCTCAGGAATCCCTCGGGGTCGCCAACTCCCGAACTCACCAGCCGTGAGCCCCTGAGGGTGTAGCATTATCTAGGGTGCACCAGAAGTGGTGGGGCTACATACACCCTGCCTCCTTAAGGGCCTTGAGCACAAGGCAGGAGGTAAAAGGAAAAGAAAAAGAAGGCTGACCCCTCACAGAAGGAGGGTGTCAGGAAAGATGAGACAAGGGCCAATTAAGGCGGGAAAGGAAGAGACTCCCTAGGCCTCGGATACCCTAATACCGTCGGGGTCGGAAGAGAACAAGAGTTGACCAAGTGAGGTCGACAGGAAAGAAGACTGAGAGGAGACCGGCACAAGTAAGTGGAAGCAATGCCGGACTCAGCTGGGGCCCCGTGGTCGCCAACCCACACTTTTAAAAGAACTTTGCACATAATTTACACTCGGAGCCTAGCTTGGCTTTCCAATATTGCCTGACTTCAGAGATGCGACGCAGCCAAAGTCTGACAACCGCTTGTCTCCTCCGAAAGTCTATCTCGGGTATGTGTGCTCATCTCCCGTCTCCTACCGCTTCTATCTTGCAAGGTTGCTCAGTTACAAATCACGAATACTTGTGATGCCTTCCAGGTTCCCGAAATCTGTAGTATGCATTACAATTATATGTGTTATTTTAAATATCGCAACACAGCCTGTGGATAAGTTCATTGTCTATAAAAATCATACTGAAATATCTCTACGCTGTACTGATTATTAGTCGCGTACAGGCCTGACGGGATTTCTTGGTTACTGACCTTGACAGGCCGCGCATGAGAACGAGTCTAGCCCTCGAGTAACATCAGGGGAGGGTAGTGCACAGCCCTGCCTCTCATTGTCAGATTGGCACGTTGGATGGGATGGTGAGGAGAACTGCACTAAGTTGTGAGCATGTTGTGCTGAATAGCGGCTGTCATAATTCTGTGCATTTAGTACATATCACTACTATCCACTCTCCTATATCAAATAACGCTGCGTTCCGCGGAAACGTCAAGAAAGCACAGTAAAATACCAACTTCTCAAATTATGAAATCCCAAATAATTAACTTAGGCTATACCACTACTCCTACAGAATTATACAGGTTATGAAACACCAGTGAATTAGTAACTACAAGCAATATGTTTTCTTTTTCTTCCAGAGACGGCTTATTATAATTTATCTTAAAATAGTCCATAAAAACATTACAAGTTATTAAAAATGAAACTATGCAAAATACCGGTAATATTTAAATTTACGATATGTTAAGAATTATGCATCACATTACTTGCGCCCGCCTCGCTGCGTAGTAGCTAGCATTCTTGGCTGTCACCGCGGAAGCCCAGGTTCTGCCAAGAAATTTAATTCTAGTCTGAGGGCTGAAACGGGCTACACTCAGCCTCGTGAGGCAAAGGTGAGAAGAGGTGGGTTCGATTCCTACCTCAGCCTTCCTGGAAGTGGTTTTCCGTGGTTTCCCCACCTCTACTCCAGGCAAATGCAGGGATGGTACCTAACTTAAGGCCACGACCGTCTCCTTCCCAATCCTCACCTCAATTCCAAATACACACGGCCAAGTACACGGGGCTGAATGACCACGTTGTCCAATCCTCTTCCGCTTCCAACACAAATCCTACCTCGATTGTAAATACACACACTATTACAGACATTTCCTTAATGTAAAAATCATACACAGTCCGCCGAATCACACCCCTGTCAAAGTCATCATCTACAGCTGTATCTGTTTTAGGAACCTGGTGATGTTAACCAGGTGTACTAAAGGAGGTACCTTCCTCCTCGCACCGAGAACCTTCTTTGATGATTCTCCTAACAGTCGTTTTCGATATACCTGTCGCTTTTGCCACTCGCTCTTGTACCTTTTCGATGTGTAACTCTTTCCGCTCGGTTGCTGGATAGTTTTGTGGGAGTGATTTTGAAAATTGGGGACCGAAGTGGATCGGAATGATCGAGCTGGCAGTGGTGGATCCAACGGAAGTATGCACTGCCCGCTCGATCGATCAAACGGAAGTGTACTAGCTGGCAGTGGTGGACAACGGAAGTTTGCACTGCCCGCTCGATCGATCGATCGATCCAGCTACCAGATTATCATTTTAAACAATATTTATCATATCAATATGACTCATTTTAACAGAATCCATATGAAATTACGTGTTGGTCTGTGAATGAAGAGGACCTGTTTATAAGGAATTTAAGGTTAAGAGCGGTGTCGCGTCTATTAATCTAGTTGATCCATATCGTATTCTTTATTTAGGCTAGTGCTGGTGGAAGCTACAAATCATCTAATAAAATAAAATGAGTTCCGTATTATAAACTACAATATCTGTAAAACATTCCCTTTTACAATAACAATTGAAAATGTGTGTATTGGAAACAAGGCAGTGTGTGCTCTGTGGCGCGAGAATATTATGGTAATACAGTAGGCAGTGCATTTAGCAGGCACTGGTTTGACGAGCACAGTGGCAAATGTTTCACCGACTTTCATTTGTCATTGAGAGGTTTATGAAGCTTCACGTTGAAGGTTGAACATCACATGGGATAGGACAAAGACGACAAATGACATTTAAGTAAGCGGCATTATTGTCAAGCTGTGGTTGAGTAGGCTAGTCAAATATTAAATGCATAACAGAATGTTGTTATCTGAGTGGAATAAAAGCTGAGACTAGGTCATTTCATGATTGTAGGAAGGCATGTTTTGATTGTTTACGACGAATTGTATGAGAGTCTTGAGAATAATGAATGATATAGTTACTGAGGAGTGTGCTCACAGTATTTGAGAGTACAGTCGACGTTGTGTGTCACTTTGTTATTATGAATTATTAAGGTAGGAAGTAAGCTTGTAGTTTTGCGTGACCGTTAATCTCACAATCATGATCCACGGTACCTTCCTTTTACGTGGAATGCGAACCACAGGACATGACATTTCAATTCGAAAATCTCACATGTATTGACCGGGAATCAAACCCGGTCTACCTTGGTGAGAGACTAACAGCTTGACCGCTGCGCCACAAGTGTGACAGTAGCATATCTCCAATTCAATCTATACATTCATCATAGTACCAGTCTGAAAATGGAGCGTAAATTAACATTTTAAGAATGTCCAAGCTGTGTAGTATACCAGTAGGATAACATGTCAGATGTTATACATCATATGCGACTACTGTAAGGCTCGTATCTTTTTTTTTAAGGTATGGACACAGTACCAGCCACTGCTTCACTTTTCATGAAAGTTTTAATATTATACACCACTTCCCGCGTTTGGCTGTGCAGTGTTTTTGAAGAAAGCTTCGATAGAATAGTCGGCATTGCAGTTGCTCAATGTTTATACCGAGCTTTAGTCAATGCAATTAACTTTTAATTTGTAGCACTAGCTCTACGTAGCCTACTTTCATAAATTTCCCGGTAGAACAAGAACTACACGCAAGCGTCACAAGGAGAGTTTTCAGTTATCACACCGAGAGCAGCGAAGCTCATAAGGCGACAGACACGTCTGTACTGGTTGTGGAACAGCTATGCGCGTGCGCTGCTTGCATAGGTTCGCGGAACAGCTATATTCTACCGCGCAGGTGACGGCCAGTGTCCAAAAACGAGCGTCCCAGCTGTACACTGCCTGCTTATACGTCTGCTGTAGACTGGTTATAATATTAATGCAGAATTACTTGTATTATGCTGCATGATGCGCCTTTCATTGTTCATCACAAAGATACTGAACATAACTACTTATAAATTTCGCGCACTTTTCCCGCGTGGTCGAGCAGCATGTCGTTCCACGAGTTGAGTCAAAACGAACTGACTGCCTCCTCCTTCATCTCCCATATAAAGGTTTCTGACAAAAAGTAGTCCACTTGAATTTCAGGAGCGGCTCTCTTCTTAAATAACGCGTTTTCTAACAAGGTGAAGCCTGGTTCTTGCTATCTATTCATGGAGGTTCCAGATTCACCTGCGTGCTGACAATTCCTTCGTTCAATTAATTAAAATTAATTGCTTTCCTCCATGGCGTTATGACGCTACCTCGAGGGAATCCCCTCCTGCTACGAGACTTATCCGTGCCTCCGCGCAGTACGTGTGTGAATATCCTCATAACCACATACAGGCTTTAATTTAGGTATGCAAATACTCCTAAATTACCGCTCTTCGAATAGAAGTCTCTGGGTGTAAGTCTCATTCCATTTGAATGCTTCATTTGGCAGGAATTAATTAATTTGTCTTGATGACTCTCCCCTCTCTACTGTTCTGTGTTGTCCAGTGGGGATTTTCTTCGTCGTCAATCACGGCTTTCTCACCCCACTGTCGCCGAGAAATAGTGCCCTGGTGTTACGTCTGCACCACCCACTTCGCTTTGTCAAATGTCAAGTTGGCTCTTTCCTGTAGCTTTCGCTAACGTATTCGTATTCTGCCTTGCATTTTTACACATTATTCCAACTATTATTGCTTAAAATTCCCGTTCTGGACGTGGAATTAAGCTATTATTATTATATACTGTCATTATCTCATTGTTCCTCGGGTTCACTGTGGCTGCTCCCCCTCAGAGATCAATGGTTCGATTCTTAGAAATATCATGGACCTGATCTTTCCTTTATAAAGACCCCGGTTCGATGCCAGTCAGCCGTGTCCAATTGGGCACAATACATACACAATAATAAACAGTGATGAGGAGTGTCTGTGCATATCTATGATCTGTCACAAGTGGAAGTAATGTCCCGTGGTCCCAAAGCACGTTGTTAATCTTGGACGGCTCACGAGACTGAGGTACTGTTTTCTGTATTCCCCAGAGGAAGTGTTGGGGTCGGGATCTGCAATGTGGTTCTCTCCAGACGGTAAATCTCTAGCCTACGCCATGTTTGACGACACTCAAGTGCTGAACGCCAGCTACATGCACTATGGGAACCCCGGTGACATCAGGGACCAGTACTCTGAGATCGTCACCATCCGCTACCCAAAGGTGAGATACATATGTAAGATCGTTTTAGGTCATCATGCTTACGTCCTTGTCATTTCCATAACGTTATAACGGGAGACCTTAAATTTTTGTTTTGTCATCAACTACATATTTTATTTGCAATTAAGTCTTGCTACGGATTTATAGAATACATAGTTGAATACTTTAGAGAGTGAAGTTGGGAGGGAAGCAAAGGGAGGGAGGAAACCTTGGATCACCAATGAAATGATGGAGAAGATGGTGATGAGGATGATAATTGTTGTTTTAAGGGGCCTAACATCTAGGTTATCGGCTTCTGATGGTTTGGGTGATCGTGAAGATGAAAAGGAAATGCAAACTTAAAACTAACTACTAACCTACATACTACAAGAAGAAATGGAAAGACTAAAGGAGAATAAGGCAAATAAAGGACAGGAGGAAAAGAAATGCCCTCAACCCTCGAAGAATGCGGATTGAGGGACTTGGAAGGAAGGAGAGCCATGAAAGGCAGACATGAAAGTGAAATAGGAGAGGGTCCGCCCCACAGGCAAGGGACAAAAGGGGAAAACGGACCCATCTCAGGAATCCCTCGGGGTTGCCAACTCCCGAACTCACCAGCCGTGAGCCCCTGAGGGTGTAGCACTATCTAGGGTGCACCAAAAGTGGTGGGGCTACATACCCCCGGCCTCCTTGAGGGCCTTGAGCAGAAGGCAGGAGATAACATGAAAAGAAAAAGAAGGCTGACCCCTCGCTGAAGGAGGGAATCAGAAAAGATGAGTCAAGGGCCAATTAAGGCGGGAAATGAAGAGACTCCCTAGGCCTCGGATACCCTAATACCTTCGGGGTCGGAAGAGAACAAGAGTTGACCAAGTGAGGTCGAAAGAAAAGAAGGCAGAGAAGAGGCCGGCACAAGTAAGTGGAAGCAATGCCGGACTCAACTGGGGCCCCGTGGTCGCCAAACCACGTCCCACTAGATGTGAGCCCCTGGGGGAAATCAAGAATTGGAGAATGTGAAGCAGTTCAAGTACTTGGGAAGCTTGCTGACACAATATACTCAATGCACAAATAAAAATCGCGTCAGAATCGCCTTGGCCAAAGCCACATTCAACAAGAAGAGGACTCTGCTACCAGCAAGTTGAGTTTAGAACTAAGGTAGAAATTGGTGAAGTGATACATCTGGAGCATTGCACTGCACGGGGCGGAGACGTGGACAGTGAGAAAGAGAGAAAGAAAATTCTTAGAAAGTTTTGAAATGTGGTGTTGGAGGAGTATAGAGAATATCAAGTGGACAGATCAGGTGACAAACGCTGCTGTACTGAGAAGAGTAGGTGAGAAGAAAACTTTTCTGAATACAATTCTTCAGAGGAAGGCCAACTTCATCGGGGCACATACCTAGACATAAGGGGCTCATGCACGACGTCATTGAAGGGAAAATCAAAGGAACGACAAGTCGGGGAGGAAGAAGGAGAAGAGAAGAAGAAGAAGAATTCAACATCTGGATGACATGAAAGATGGAAGGAGTTACAGAAGACTGAAGAAGGTGATGATGATGATGTTGATAATTGTTGTTTTAAGGGGCCTAACATCTAGGTTATCGGCCCCTGATGGTTTGGGTGATCGTGAAGATGAAAATGAAAAGCGAACTTAAAACTAAAAATACCTACTAACCTACATACTAGAAGAAGAAATGGAAAACTAAAGGAGAATAAGGCAAATAAAGGTCAGGAGGAAAAGAAATGCCCTCAACCCTCGAAGAAGGCGGATTGAGGGACTTGGAAGGAAGGAGAGCCATGAAAAGCAGATAGGAAAGTGAAAGAGGAGAGGGTCCGCCCCCAAAGGTAAGGGACATAAGGGGAAAACGGACCCAGCTCAGGAATCCCTCGGGGTCGCCAACTCCCGAACTCACCAGCCGTGAGCCCATGAGGGTGTAGCATTATCTAGGGTGCACCAAAAGTGGTGGGGCTACATACACCCGGCCTCCTTGAGGGCCTTAAGCAGAAGGCAGGAGATAACATGAAAAGAAAAAGAAGGCTGACCCCTCGCAGAAGGAGGGAATCAGAAAAGATGAGACAAGGGCCAATTAAGGCGGGAAAGGAAGAGACTCCCTAGGCCTCGGATACCCTAATACCGTCGGGGTCGGAAGAGAACAAGAGTTGACCAAGTGAGGTCGACAGGAAAGAAGACAGAGAGGAGCCCGGCACAAGTAAGTGGAAGCAATGCCGGACTCAGCTGGGGCCCCGTGGTCGCCAACCCACAACTCACTGAAGAAAGAAGCTGAAGACCGGGAACATTGGCCTTAGAAATTCTCTGTATGTAGACATGGACCTGCCACTAGGCAGAATACTGTATAATAATATATCTGAATAACAGTGGATACACAATAGCCCCCTCCCCCTAGTCCAATCGTGGATTTGTTTATTTAACCCCCAGGGCCTCACAACTTGTGGGACGTGGCTTGGCGACCACAGGGCCCCAGCTGAGTCCGGCATTGCTTCCACTTACAAGTGCCGGGCTCCTCTCCGTTTTCTTTCCTGTCGACCTCTCTTGGTCAAGTTTTGTTCTCTGCCGACCCCGAAGGTATTAGGGTATCCGAGGCCTAGAGAGTCTCTTCCTTCCTCGCCTTAATTGGCCCTTGTCTCGTCTTTCCTGAAACCCTTCTTCTTCGAGTGGTCGGCCTTCTTTTTCTTTTCATGTTATCTCCTGCCTTCTACTCAAGGCCCTCAAGGAGGCAGGGTGTATGTAGCCCCACCACTTCTGGTGCACCCTGGATAGAGCTACACCCACAAGGGCTCATGTCTGGTGAGTTCGGGAGTTAGCGACCTCGAGGGCTTCCTGAGCTGGGTCCGGTTCTTCACCTTCTGTATCTGCCTTTCCTGGTTCACCTTTCATTCAAGCCCCTTAATTCTCATTCTTCGAGGGTTCAGAGCATTTACTTTCCTTCTGTCTTTTGTTTCCCTGAGTCATCTTTTTGTTTTCCATTTCCTCTTGTAGTTTGTAAATTTGTAGTTAGTAGTTCAATTACATTTTCACTGTCACCCAACCATTATGGGCTGATAACCCAGACGTTAGGCCCCTTAAAACAACAATTATCATCATTGTTTATTCAAGCATTCGTCTCACTGAGTGTGTATGTGTACAACTTACAGCCCCCAATGGTTTGTGTAAATGAAATGTTATGAAATGACAGAATGATATAAAGGAAGCTCAATGCCATAGCATGAAAAAGAAAGCGGTTTATATAAAAGAGACAGTGAGCCCTAACAATAATGTCTTATTTGAATAAAATGAGAAAGAACGTGATACCAACAATAAAACACGATATGTACACAGTAAAAAACATAAAACAGACTAAACCTACACTAAAAGTATTCAACTATTTCAAAACGTAAAAAAGTAACCATTCTCCCTCATGAACCGCATAACGAGATCTACTGACGGCCCGTCATCACGGAGATGATGATGATGATGATGATGATGAGTGTTGTTTTAAGGGGCCTAACATCGAGGTTATCGGCCCCTGACGAAATGAAATGGCGTGAAATGAAAGGCTGAAGATAAAAAAAAACAGCTCACTGCTATGGATGAAACGAAAATGGTTTAGATAATATAGACAGTGAGCCCCAACAATTATGCCTTATGTAGCAGGAAAAATACTTAAAAAAGGAACTCAGATTGAAACTACTCTCCAAGTGGAGAGCGATAATACGTACATAAGGAATTTCGAACGAAAATACTCTCATAAGGAATAGATTGAAAAATACGCACAAAATGTAGGTTAAGTCCAAAATACGTACAAAATGCAACGTACAGTCGAAAGACTTACAAAATGCAAGTGAAATCAAAATACTTACAAAATGCAAATGAGATTGAAAATACGCACAAAAGGTAATGTAGATTCAAAATACCCACAAAATACAATTGAGAATTAACTACTTGAACAAAGCGGGGTAGGTTGAAAATACAAAATGCAATCGAAATTCAAAATACACACAAGAAGACCCCCCTATATTGAAAGACTTACTAAAAAGCAATTTTGATTGGCAATCCTTACAAAATGCAAGTAAGGTTGAAAAACACTCACAAAATGCAATATAGATAGAAAGAACTTACAAAATGCAACGTAGATCAAGAATACCTACAAAAAGGTGCGGGAAACTTAAAGAGAAAAGGAAATATAATGAAGGCGGAGTGGAGAGGAGAGGAGAGGAGAGAGAGGAGAGGGTCCGCCCCAAAGGTAAGGGACAAAAGGGGAAAACGGACCCAGCTCAGGAATCCCTCGGGGTCGCCAACTCCCGAACTCACCAGTCGTGAGCCCCTGAGGGTGTAGCATTATCTAGGGTGCATCAGAAGTGGTGGGGCTACATACACCCTGACTCCTTAAGGGCCTAGAGCACAAGGCAGGAGGTAAAAGTAAAAGAACAAGAAGGCTGACCCCTCCCAGAAGGAGACAAGGGCCAATTAAGGCGGGAAAGGAAGAGAACAAGAGTTGACCAAGAGAGATCGATAGGAAAGATTTCAGAGAGGAGCACGGCAAAAGTAAGTGGAAGTAATGCCGAACTCAGCTGGGGCCCCACGTCCCACAAGTTGTGAGCCCCTGGGGGAGTTCAGTTATTGAGAAATGTGATGATGAAGCTAGAGCAAGCTCGTTGCATTTTCCATTAAAGCAGGCCACTAGAGGAGCAACAGATTACCTCAATCAATCAGAACATTTTATAAGGAACAAGCTGTACCCGGCATGCGTTGCAATGCCAATCAAAGAAAGTGTTGGCATTGTAATTTGGTTCCTTGAAGTGCTTTTGGATACACAATTATTTCTTCAATTTCCGTTAACTGCCTCTAAGCTATCGTAAAACGGATTTACTAATTTTGAAACATTTGTGGGAGCGTGCGCAACAACTCACCAAAGTTTCATCGCAATCGGATGAATGGTATATGAACGGAGATGGAACTTTGCTGAAACACTTCACGCGTCGTCACTCATTTGTTGCATCTACTCTTGCGCTACCTTTTGTAAAATGGATTTGCTAAGTCGAAAACCTTCCCTGGCGTATACACAGCAAATCATCAAAGTTTCATCGCAATCGGATGAATGGCATATGAACGCATACGGGATTTTGTTTAAACGATTCGCGCGCCGTCACTCATTTGTTGAATAAACTCGCGCGCTACCTATTGTATAATGGATTTACTAAGTCAGAAACCTTCCCTGGAGTGTGCACAACAACTCACCCTAGTTTCATCACAATCGGATGAATGGTATATGAACGCAGATGGAAATTTGTTGAAACGGTTTGTGCGCCGTCACTCATTTGTTGAATCTACTCGTGCGCTACCTATTGTAAAGTATATTTGGTAAGCCAGAATCCTTCCTTAGAGTTTCGTCGCTATCGGACGAATGGTATATGAACGCATACGTGACTTTGTTGAAACGCTTCACGCGTCGTAGCTCATTTGTTGAATCTACACGTGCGCTGCCTATTGTAAAGTGGATTTACTCAGCCAGAAACCCTCCCAAAAGTGTACACAACATCTAACACAAGTTTCATAGCTATCGGACGAATGGTATATAAATGCATACGGGACTTTCTTGAAACGTTTTGCGTGTCGTCACTCATTTGTTGAATCTACTCGTGCGCTATCTACTGCGAAATATATTTACTCACCCAAGTTTCATTGCTATCGGACGAATGTTATATGACCACATACGGGACTTTGTTGAAACGGTGTGCGCTTCGTCGCTCATTTGTTGAATCTACTCGTGCGCTACCTATTGTAAAGTATACTTGCTAAGCCAGAATCCTTCCTTAGAGTGTACTCAATATCTCACCCAAGTTTTGTCGCTATCGGACGAATGGTATATGAACGCATACGTGACTTTGTTGAAACGCTTCACGCGTCGTAGCTCATTTGTAGAACTACACGTGCGCTGCCTATTGTAAAGTGAATTTACTCAGCCAGAAACCTTCCCAAAAGTGTACACTACATCTAACCCAAGTTTCATAGCTATCGGACGAATGGTATATAAATGTATACGGGACTTTCTTGAAACGTTTTGCGTGTCATCACTCATTTGTTGAATCTACTCGCGCGCTGCCTATTGTAAAGTGGATTTACTAAGCCAGAAACCTTCTCTGAAGTGTACACAGCATCTAACCCAAGTTTCATAGCTATCAGACGAATGGTATATGAATGAATACGGGACTTTCTTGAAACGCTTTGCGTGTCGTCACTCATTAGTTGAAGCTACTCGTGCGCTATCTACTGTGAAATGTATTTACTAAGTTAGAAACCTTCACGTAAGTGTACACAATATCTCACCCAAGTTTCATTGCTATCGTACGAACGGTATATGAACACATACGGGACTTTGTTGAAACGCTTCGCGTGTCGTCGCTCATTTGTTGCATCTACTCGTGCGCTACCTATTGTAAAGTGGATATACTAAGCCAGAATCCTTCCTTAGAATGTACTGAATATCTCACCCAAGTTTCATCGCTATCGGACGAATGGTATTTGAACGCATACGGGACTTCGTTGAAACGCTTCGCGCGTCGTCGCTCATTTGTTGAATCTACTCGTGCGCTATCAATTGTTAAATGGATTTACTAAGCCAGAAATCTTCCCTGGAGAGTACACAACATCTCACCGAAGTTTCATCGCTATCGGACGAATGGTATATGAACGCATACGGAACTTTGTTGAAACGCTTCGCGCGTTGTAGCTCATTTGTTGAATCTAATTGTGCGCTGCCTATTGTAAAGTAGATTTTCTAAGCCAGACACATTTCCTCGAGTGTACACAACATCTCACCCAAGTTTAATCGCAATCGGACGAATGGTATATGAACGCATACGGGACTTTCTAGAAACGTTTCGCGCGTCTTAGCTCATTTGTTGAATCTAATCGTGCGCTGCCTATTGTAAAGTAGATTTACTAAGCCAGACACCTTTCCTGGAGTGTACACAACATCTCACCCAACTTTCATCGCTATCGGACTAATGGTATATGAACGCATACGTGACTTTGTTGAAACGCTTCGTGCGTCATGGGTCATTTGTTGAATCTACTCGCGCGCTGACTATTGTAAAGTGGATTTACTAAGCCAGAAACCTTCCCTGAAGTATACACAACATCTAACCCAAGTTTCATAGCTATCGGACGAATGGTATATGAATGCATACGGGACTTAGTTGAAACGCTTTGCGTGTCGTCCCTCATTTGTTGAATCTACTCGTGCGCTATCTACTGTGAAATGTATTTACTAAGTTAGGAACCTTCCCTGGAGTGGAAACAACTTCTCACCCAAGTTTCATCGCAATCGGATGAAAGGTTTACGAACAAATACGGGACTGTGTCGAAATGCTTCGCGCGTCGTCGCTCATTTGTTGAATTTACTCGTGCACTGCCTATTGAAAAATGGATTTACTAAGCCAGAAACCTTCCTTGGAGAGTAATCAACAACTCACGCAAGTTTCAGCGCAATCGGATGGGTGGTTTATGAACGCATAGGAGACATACACACCCACATACATACTATCACGTAACATTGATTTTTATATATATAGATATTCGTAAAGAATCTCTAAATGCCGAGCAACGCGATTCCGAAGGTATGCTTTCTACTCCGGGAAAGAAAAGGAAAACTAGATCCGGTGACAGAAAGGCGTTTATGGATGAGTTTGATAAATGTGTGATACGGAACATTGTACAAGAATTCTATACGGGAGAAAGGGTTATCCCAAGAATTCGAAAGTTGTTGCCTATTGTTGAAAACGAGAACTTTATTAGGGCTTTTGGACTGAAAATGGCGTATTGTTGAACCAGTATGATGTATCTTGTTCATTCATGTTTTATTCTTTGAAGATCGATAGTTGTATCTAGAGATGGGACTATCGACTACTTTTAACCATCGACTGACTAGTCATTCATTGGTATAAACTATCGACTAGATAGTCGACTACTTTCAGTCGAATGGTTACCTGAATTCGCATTGCTCCTAAGCATGTTGTTTCATGTATTCGACTGAAGGTAGTCACTTCTAGGCAGCGTACAAAGCACTGCAAGCCGTTACCGGCTGAGTTGAATCGTACCAACAGATGAAAATCAAACTTCTCCTAAACCCACCTATTTTCGCAGACGTTAGTTTGGACTACTCGACGCTCGGCAACATGCAATTGGTCAAAGTTATTTATTTATTTATTTTTACTGTGCTTCGAAATGGTGGTTTACGTCGTGTAGAGTGCAGCCGTTATTTGCAATGTTGCACATTTCATTTAATGCAAAATGTGTCAGTAAATGTTCCCCGATACCGGTATTGATACAGGGCACATTACCTGTATGTACTGTGGATAAGTGAAGTAATAGACCAATACTTAATTAACCTAAGAGTAAATTAAATCACTATTACTGAGAGGGAGTTCTTAAGTACCGGGAACAATTCCATAGCCAACATTGAAATAATCACACTTCATATTTTAATACCAAAAAATAGTAAATGTAAAATATGTCCATAGAGTCATAACAAGTTAGGCTATGTGTTCACTAATTTAATCCTCTCTGAAGTACTAAGAACGTAGAGCTGAAATACGACTTGAACAAGAAAATTACGACCTACAATAATACACACGAAAATAGAACACTTTAGAACGAGGGCGAACTTTCAGTGGAGATGTTGGCAACAATGTAAATACTAAGTTTTTTTCAATGCGCGCGCTATCCATGTGCTTCGAGCATACAATAGGATAGAGAGGCCTTGGCCAGCGGAACATGGGGCCAGAATAAGATCAGCTGATGTTGGTATAAAATGGCGCCTATGCCCAAGTTGTCAGCGCGAGCGTAAAGATTATACTTAATAATTATCGATATACGAGCCCATTTTTGCAGTATAATATATTACAAATATGTAAAATACGCATTTTCCCTTATGTAAGAGACTGAATGTGAAGTTATATAACTAAAATGGTTATATCTTGCGCTGCTTACAATTGCAGTCAGAGGTTTGAAAAAGGGAACAGGCTATCTTTTCACGGGTAAGAATTAAAATATATGACCTAAAATACACAGACTTGATTACATACATTTCCCCAATACAGCTGGCATCCAGCAGCGTAGCCGTGCTCGTTAAATCATGCAGCACGCTCGGATATCGCAGGTCGAATCCCGGCGCTGACTGCTGCTATCCCGAGAGTGGTTTATCTCCCAGGATTTTCCACACTCCCCCCAAGCAAATGCCGGGATAGCACCTTAGTTCAAGTCCCGAGGCACCCACCTCATCCCTGTCCCTAATAAAGTTACACACTACTACAATCATCACATCAATACAGGTTATCAGACAAGTTCAACCCACACCCAACTACACGGTGCTGATGACCAAGATGTCACAAGCCCCTTAAATGAATTAACAACCACCAATGCAGCTATACACACTACTGCAGTCATCACAGAAATTTAAGTTATCAGACAAGTTCAACACATAGGCCTACTCAAGTACACAGGGCTGATGACCCGGAAGTCCCTAGCCACCAAAAATGAATTTACTAAATAGGGAAGGGGATAACATTAGGATATTTGTAAGATTTATTGCTGTAGGTGATAAATATTTGGAGTGGGGATATCATTGGTTTTCTTTTAAGATGCAGTGCTGGATATCACTTTGTACGCATAATTAAATGTATTCGCTTATTTCAGCTTCCCTTCAGACCCTGAATTGCTTAATGTATGGACCATAAATATGAATTTTAATTGATGATTTTCGGCAAACTTTCTTGATTTATAAAGGAAAACCAGCATAATAGAAGCATAGGGCCTACATGTTACTAAAAACGTAAGCTAGTACTAGAATGCTTTGTAGAGTTTATTATTTTAGATATGTAAAAATATTACAAATATAACCAAGTCAGACAATTATTACGGATAAGAATTATACGTAAACGTATTTTATTCACCATTTTATAATTTCCTAACCATGTAGGCCCTACACAAGTCACCTATGCATTCCAACACTGATATGTCAACACACCAAAATATCGCATATAACGATTATACTTCACACTTTTCATACAAAAAAGAACAGCAATATTCAGAAGGAATTGTAGTTATCGCCACCTTCAACAAAAATAGTCTGTTAATCACAAGGAATACGCTTGAATCGGGATTTTAAGTCACTTCATAATGCTATTCTTATGGGAGACATGTTTGTTTTGCCCAACATCAGCTGATCTTATTTTGGCCCCACGGTCAGCCGGTAGAAGCATAGCTGGCGCCCTCTCTATCCTATTGTATGCTTGAAGTCCATGTGCTGAAACAATTGACGACCAGAACGTAAAACTATCCGAGCGCGTTCTACATGTTAAAAGTTAAAACACAATTGGGATATGTCGTTTGCAAACGACTTGTTTATGTTACGGTGAGTAGTCGTTGAATTCATTCGACTGTTTTTAAAAGCAGTCAAACAAGTCGATGGATTGAACATTTTTCAGTCGACTGCTGCGGTGCTGCCCATCTCCAAACAATTGACGACCAGAATCAATTTGTGCGTACGGTCAAGCTGTCCTCACAGTACCCGCTGCAATAGATATAGAGATTCACATCACCACTCTATCTTATGATGGATGTCAGTACATAAAATCAGCCATAAGGCAACGGCAGTTTAACCACAGGCAACGCTACAACTCTTCCATCCCTGCCCTCATGTCTTTGCCACTAACCCCCTCCCACATAGCACGCCAATGCTCTGACATAGTTGTTAGGCCTGCTACAACAACTCTCAGCCATAACCCTGTAAACTACAGCTAAACCAAACCCAGAACCCCCTAATACACTTCATTTGCAGAGCAATAAAATCCATAAAACAACTCCGCAACAAGCTTCACAAAAACCTAAATTATAAACGAAAAGACTACTCCACAAACACCAAAATCTGTAAACCTCCCTCATTTCAGCCACACTAACCTTAAACAGACATAGAAGGCATAGAGGCATGACCCCTTCATGGAGTAGGCTATTGTGTAAACACGATCATGTCTCCTTCAACTTTACTGAAGACTTCATTAAATTCTATTAAAAAAATCATAAACTCATTCCACAAATCTTAAAATCAGTATACATCCCTCATTTCAGTTACTCTATTCATTAAACAAACATAGAAGGCATAGCCATGACCCCTTCATGGAGTAGGCTATTGTCTAAATCTGACCACGCGTACTACAACCTTACTCTAATTCAAAATTACGGCTAAATGATCCATCCGACTGGGAGGCAAAGGTATTTACCGGCTTGCCTGGGATGATGTGCCACAAAACCGGTATCTGGAGTTCAAACATAACCTAAATATTGAATGACAATATTGAATTGTCCAATGACTTGGACAATTGGATTTAGGCTATTTCATTGAAAGAATCAACGAACTGTATAAAACTATAGGCACCTACAGGTATACTTAACTTATTAATTAAAGCTCTACAATAAACATACAGCACAATGAATTGTAGCATGAAGTTATCCTGAAGAAGTCGTTTGATTAGTACGACTACTTAAATTCGAATGATTCCATTCGCTTGGAATTAGTCGTTTGCCAACGACTTGTTTCATTCGAATGATTTCCAACGATTGCTTTGGGATCAGTCGTTTACAACGACTACTTTTATTCGAATGATTCCATTCGCTTGGAAGTAGTCGTTTGCCAACGACTTGTTTCATTCGAATGATTTCCAACGATTGCTTTGGGATCAGTCGTTTACAACGACTACTTTTATTCGAATGATTCCATTCGCTTGGAAGTAGTCGTTTGCGATGATGATGATGATAATAGTTGTTTTAAGGGGCCTAGCATCTAGGCTATCGGCCCCTGATGGTGTGGGTGATCGTTAAGATGAAAATGAAAAGCGAACTTAAAACTAAAACTAACTACTAACCTACATACTAGAAGAAGAAATGGAAAACTAAAGGAGAATAAGGCAAATAAAAGGACAGAAGGAAAAGAAATGCCCTCAACCCTCGGAGAAGGCGGATTGAGGGACTTGGAAGGAAGGAGAGCCATGAAAGGCATATAGGAAAGTAAAAGAGGAGAGGGTCCGCCCCAAAGGTAAGGGACAAAAGGGGAAAACGAACCCAGCTCGGAATCCCTCGGGGTCGCCAACTCCCGAACTCACCAGCCGTGAGCCCCTGAGGGTGTAGCATTATCTAGAGTGCACCAGAAGTGGTGGGGCTACATACACCTTGCCTCCTTAAGGGCCTAGAGCACAAGGCAGGAGGTAAAAGGAAGAGAAAAAGAAGGCTGACCCCTCACAGAAGGAGGGTATCAGAAAAGAAGAGACAAGGGCCAATTAAGGCGGGAAAGGAAGAGACTCCCTAGGCCTCGGATACCCTAATACCGTCGGGGTCGGAAGAGAACAAGAGTTGACCAAGTGAGGTCGACAGGAAAGAAGACGGAGAGGAACCCGTCACAAGTAAGTGGAAGCAATGCCGGACTCAGCTGGGGCCCCGTGGTCGCCAACCCACGCCCACTAGAAGTGAGCCCCTGGGGGAGTAGTAGTAGTCGTTTGCCATCGACTTGTTTCATTCGAATGATTTCCAACGATAGCTTTGGGATCAGTCGTTTGCAAACGACTTGTTTATGATACGGTGAGTAGTCGTTGAATTCATTCGACTGTTTTTTTAAAAGCAGTCGAATAAGTCGATTGTTTTAACTATCGACTAATTCGACTGTTTTCAGTCGACTGTTGCCCATCTCTAGTTGTATCTTGTTGACAAAACAATAATATAAGAGAGCAGAGCATAAGCTGCAACAAAATTAAGAATATACATGTTTTGTTATTATATTAGCGATATTGGGAAGTGGTGAATCGGGTAGATTCATCGACGTTCCAACATTTGGTGACCCCGACGTGATCATATCCCATAGATACCGGTAAGTTCAAGTTTGAATATTTACGACAGTATTGTACGATATGGCGAGCTATATAAAGAAACGAACGCCAGTCAGAAAAGCTTTCACGAAGACTTATGAGGCTCTTATGAGCGTATTGGTTGGGGAAAGCCCAAAAGAGAAAGTTATAAAATCAAAATTCGTGACCTTGGAAAGGTTATGTGGCGAATTAAATGTACTTGATGAGCAGATTTCTACAAAGTTCATGGAAGATGAGGATAAAACTGAGTCAGATTTTGACAAAGAATATGAATCGGTTGCAGAATATAGGGAGAAATTGGACTGTGTGCGCATGGAGATGGAGTCATTTACTTTAAGATGTAATCAGGTAGCACATCAACTTACTATTCAAGACGTCAGATCTTCCACAACCTACCAGGCAAAGATGAAAATGCCCAAGATCGAACTTAAAAAGTTTAGTGGTGAAATTAAGGACTATCTTGAGTTTTGGAGTCAGTTCAGGCGTATTCACGAAGATGATGATTTAGCAGATGAAGATAAATTTCAATATTTAATTCAGTCTACTACAGAGGGCTCCAGGGCTCGTGGTATTCTCGATAGCTTCCCATGCACTGCACAAAATTATAAAATGATGATGATGATAATTGTTGTTTTAAGGGGCCTAACATCTCGGTTATCGGCCCCTAATGGTTTGGGTGATCGTGAAGATGAAAATGAAAAGCGAACTTAAAACTAAAACTAACTACTAACCTACATACTAGAAGAAGAAATGGAAAACTAAAGGAGAATAAGGCAAATAAAGGACAGGAGGAAAATAAATGCCCTCAACCCTCGAAGAAGGCGGATTGAGGGACTTGGAAGGAAGGAGAGCCATGAAAGGCAGATAGGAACGTGAAAGAGGAGAGGATGATGATGATGATAATTGTTGTTTTAAGGGGCCTAACATCGAGGTTATCGGCCCCTAATGATCTGGGTGATAGCGAAAATGATAATGAAATGGAAACCAGAACAAAATTATCGAAGACGGAAAATACGTACAAAAAGGAACTCACATGGAAACAACTCACAATATGGTCCTACAAAAGGGAATTTAGAACGAAAAGTTGCACAAAAAGAATAGATTGAAAAAGACCCACAAAAAGTAGGCTAGATTCAAAATACGTACAAAATGCAAAGTAGCGCCGAAATACTAACAAAATGCAACTGAAATTCAAAATACTTTCAAAATGCAATTGAAATTGAAAATGCTTACAAAATGTACGGTAGATTCAAACGACTCATGTGGATTGACAATACTTACAAAAAGCAATTTAGATTGAAAATACTTGACAAATGTAATTTAGATTCAAAATACCCACAAAATGCAATTGAGAATCAAAATATGTGCAAAATGCCCACCAAACAAAATGCAATTTAGATTCAAAACTCGTGCGAAATGCGGTTATGGTTGAAAATACTTACAAAATGCAATTGAAATTCAAAATACTCACTAAAAGGCCCCGCAACCTGCATTGAAAGACTTACTAAAAAGCAATTTAGATTGTCAATCTTTACAAAATGCAATTGAGGTTGAAAATAATCGCGAGATGTAATTTAGATCGAAAAAACTTACAAAATGCAACATAGATCAAAAATGCCTTAAAAATCACTAAAAGGGAATTTAGATACACGGTGATTCGAGTATCAAAAAACAGTGCGGGAATCTTAAAGAGAAAAGGAAATAGAAGGAAAAGAGGAGAGGAGAGGGGAGAGAGGAGAAGGTCCGCCCCAAAGGGAAGGGACAAAAAGGGGAAAACGGACCCAGCTCAGGAATCCCTCGGGGTCGCCAACGCCCGAACTCACCAGCCGTGAGCCCCTGAGGGTGTAGCATTATCGACGGTGCACCAGAAGTGGTGGGGCTACATACCCCTGCCTCCTTAAGGGCCTTGAGCACAAGGCAGGAGGTAAGAGGGAAAGAACAAGAAGGCTGACCCCTCACAGAAGGAGGGTATCAGGAAAGGTGAGACAAGGGCCAATTAAGGCGGGAAAGTGAAAGACTCCCTAGGCCTCGGATAACCTAATACCGTCGGGGTCGGAAGAGAACAAGAGTTGACCAAGGAAGGTCGACAGGAAAGAAGAAAGAGAGGAGCCCGGCACAAGTAAGTGGAAGCAATGCCGGACTCAGCTGGGGCCCCGTGGTCGCCAACCCACGCCCACTAGAAGTGAGCCCCTGGGGGTAAAATTATAAGAAGGCTGTGGAGTGCTTGAAAAACAGATGTGGTAGAGAGGAACTATTAATTGAATACTATGTGAGGGAGCTTTTGTGTTTAGTAATAAACAATGTTACGGATTCAATGGATAAACCCTACACAGCCCAAATGTATGATTCGGTCGCATCACATCTGCGTGCGTTGGAATCTTTAGGTGTTACCTCAGACAAGTATGCTGCCATGTTATTCCCTCTTGTGGAGTCATGCATACCTGTAGATATGCTAAGGGTGTGGCTGAGAAACACTAAAGGGGCCAATGAAGAAGAAAGTGTGAATAAACCGGATAAGGATAAATTAAGAAACCTTTTACATTTTCTGAAAGGTGAAGTAGAAGGCGAGGAAAGGATTTTTTTTTTTGGCCAAAGCAGGACTTAGACTAGGCGAGGAAAATTACAAAGGAGAACGGATTGCTGATAAAATGATCCCCACAGCAACCAGTCTTTTATCTGGTGAGAAGAGAAAATGCCACTATTCTTGCCTGTTTTGTAACAAATTGCACGAGAGCAAAGAATGCTTCTTGGCTCAGAAACTATCTCGTGAACAAAAGCAAGATGTTTTAAAAAGGAAAAATGGCTGTTTTGCCTGCCTTAGACCGGGACATAAGGCCAAATATTGTAAACAGAGGCTTAGTTGTATTGTCTGTTTAAAGAGGCATTGCACAATAATGTGTCCTGATATACCGTCTAGACAGAAAATACAAGATACTGAAGAGGAAATTATGTCGAACAAAAATACTTCTCTGTCAAATCAGTGTTGTTCGGAAACAATTTTACAGACGTTGTTGGTGAATCTAGAAAATAATGGAAGGACACGGACGGTAAGAGCAGTCATTGACACAGGCTCACAGCGTTCATATATACTGGAGAGGACAGCACAAGAAATGGAGTTTACTTCCACCAAGTCTGAATCTGTGATTCATGCCTTGTTTGGAGGAGCCGTGACAAAAACTATCGAACACAAGTGTTACGAAATTTCCCTCATGAGTATAACAGATGATTATTCTTGTTCAATTGAAGTGATGGACCAGCCAGTAATATGTGGACCTATCACACGACCAAAATCAAGTTTGTGTGTGGAAGAACTTCAAAGGAAGGGAATATTTCTCACGGACTTCAGACGTGGCCAACCATCAATCGAAATCTTGGTCGGGGCAGATGTAGCAGGACAACTGTACACTGGAGAGATGCATGAATTAAAGTGCGGACTAACAGCAATGCAGACAAGGCTGGGGTGGGTGGTTATGGGAAAATTGAAAGAATCTTCAAATAAAGCCACTCATGCCGCTTCATTAATCACTCTCCTGACCCACACTAATCTTCAACCAGAGTTGAGGAAACGGGACAATCTTGGAATAACGGATCCATGTGAAACAAAACGAAATGAAGAAATAGAAGCTGCAGAGCAAGATCACTTTAAGAGGGCCGTAAAGAGGAATCCTAAAGGACGATATGCTATCAGTCTACCCAGGACAGAATTCTGTGAAGCACTTCCAGACAGTCGAGTTTTAGCTGAGAAGAGACTGATATCTACAACCGCAAAACTGAAGGAAAAGCGGAAGTATGATGATATCTACAAGGAAGGTCTTCAAACACGGTTGCTTGAGGGAATAATCGAAGAGGTGGCTCACGATGAAAAGAGAGGTACCGGTACTGCGCATTACTTGCCTCATCGAGGAGTTTTTAAAGATAATTCTACAACAAGTATTCATCCAGTCCTTGATGCTTCGTTTAAATCTAAAGGCGGGCGTTCGTTAAACGATTGTTTGGAATCCCAATGGTGGGAGGGGTCCTATAGGCTTAGGTTGGGAGAAGACCGCTGGCAAAATGACGGACATATTAGAGTCGCGAAGTTGAAGACGGCTAGTGGGCAGCTGATTCTACAAGTACAACGTCCGTTTCCTCTTGAAGTAGACGTACCACTTCAAGCTACTGGTGAAAGGGGAAGTATAGCAACAAAGATAGGTCCTCAGTGTTCATTGACAACGGCGAGAAACACAAGAAGTAGCTGAGTGATAAAACTTCCTGTGAGATTTTTTGAATGATTTGTGTATTTGTTTATTCATAATTGGTGTTTTGATTCATGTACATTTTAATCAAAAGGTGGGAGGATGTTGATAACGAGAACTTTATTAGGGCTTTTGGACTGAAAATGGCGTATTGTTGAACCAGTATGATGTATCTTGTTCATTCATGTTTTATTCTTTGAAGATAGACAAAACAATAATATAAGAGAGCAGAGCATAAGCTGCAACAAAATTAAGAAGATACATGTTTTGTTATTATATTAGCGATATTGGGAAGTGGTGAATCGGGTAGATTCATCGACGTTCCAACACCTATTGTGAAAGAGAGCATACATTTTCCATGTGGGCAAGCTAAGGACATTGAAAAGCATAGGGATTAGATGGAAAAAGCAGAAGCAGGACAAACATTTTAATGGAGAAACCTGAAATCATTCAGCGGCGTTATAGGTACCTAGTTAAAGTGTGGGCTTTGCAAGATGATGATGATGATGATAATTGTTGTTTTAAGGGGCCTAACATCTAGGTTATCGGCCCCTGATGGTTTGGGTGATCGTGAAGATGAAAATGAAAAGCGAACTTAATACTGAAACTAACTACTAACCTACATACTAGAAGAAGAAATGGAAAACTAAAGGAGAATAAGGCAAATAAAGGACAGGAGGAAAAGAAATGCCCTCAACCTTCGAAGAAGGCGGATTGAGGGACTTGGAAGGAAGGAGAGTCATGAAAGACAGATAGGAAAGTGAAAGAGGAGAGGGTCCGCCCCAAAGGTAAGGGACAAAAGGGGAAAACGGACCCAGCTCAGGAATCCCTCGGGGTCGCCAACTCCCGAACTCACCAGCCGTGAGCCCCTGAGGGTGTAGCATTATCTAAGGTGCACCAGAAGTGGAGGGGCTACATACACCCGGCCTCCTTAAGGGCCTTGATGAAGATGATGATGATAATTGTTGTTTTAAGGGGCCTAACATCTAGGTTATCGGCCCCTGATGGTTTGGGTGATCGTGAAGATGAAAATGAAAAACGAACTTAAAACTAAAACTAACTACTAACCTACATACTAGAAGAAGAAGAAGAAATGGAAATTAAAGGAGAATAAGGCAAATAAAAGGACAGAAGGAAAAGAAATGCCCTCAACCCTCAGAGAAGGCGGATTGAGGGACTTGGAAGGAAGGAGAGCCATGAAAGTCATATAGGAAAGTGAAAGAGGAGAGGGTCCGCCCCAAAGGTAAGGGACAAAAGGGGAAAACGGACCCAGCTCAGGAATCCCTCGGGGTCGCCAACTCCCGAACTCACCAGCCGTGAGCCCCTGAAGGTGTAGCATTATCTAGGGTGCACCAGAAGTGGTGGGGCTACATACACCCTGCCTCCTTAAGGGCCTAGAGCACAAGGCAGGAGGTAAAAGGAAGAGAAAAAGAAGGCTGACCCCTCGCAGAAGGAGGGTATCAGAAAAGATGAGACGAGGGCCAATTAAGGCGGGAAAGGAAGAGACTCCCTAGGCCTCGGATACCCTAATACCGTCGGGGTCAGAAGAGAACAAGAGTTGACCAAGTGAGGTCGACAGGAAAGAAGACAGAGAGGAGCCCGGCACAAGTAAGTGGAAACAATGCCGGACTCAGCTGGGGCCCCGTGGTCGCCAACCCACGCCCACAAGATGTGAGCCCCTGGGGGGTAAGGGCCTTGAGCACAAGGCAGGAGGTAAAAGGAAGAGAAAAAGAAGGCTGACCCCTCGCAGAAGGAGGGTATCAGAAAAGATGAGACAAGGGCCAATTAAGGCGGGAAAGGAAGAGACTCCCTAGGCCTCGGATACCCTAATACCGTCGGGGTCAGAAGAGAACAAGAGTTGACCAAGTGAGGTCGACAGGAAAGAAGACGGAGAGGAGCCCGGCACAAGTAAGTGGAAGCAATGCCGGACTCAGCTGGGGCCCCGTGGTCGCCAACCCACGCCCACAAGATGTGAGCCCCTGGGGGAGGCTTTGCAAGAATCGGGTAAGAAAATATCTTACTTGAATGAGACGTGGGTGGACAGCAATATTACCGTAATTAAATGTTGGCAGTCAGAAGATGTTTTCGGTGTTCCGCAGAACTACAGTGCAGGAGTTATGTTCCTCGTCGGGAATAGAACCCTCGACTACCAATATTAATGGATTCAGCTTCTGAAAGCTACATTATTATTATCATCATTACTGTCTGAGTGTCAGACAAGTTTCAACAGACAGTATGTATGTTCATTTCTCAATATTAGTGACTCGAGCTATGTATATATCAATAACAACTCAAAGACCAGATGACACATAAACTCGTGCCTGGTAAGCTGTGTATAATTCTCAGTATAATATTCAATAACAACTCGAGGTCCAAATGACACATAACCTCATGCCTGGCAAGCTATGAATAATTACAATAACAGCTCAGGGTTCAGATGAGACAGAACCTCGTGCATGGTAGAGTCCCGCCAGCCCAGTCATATGGTAGTTTTGACCAAACAAAATTAGGGTAGAAGGTTTCTCGACGGATTCTTATGTTTTTCGGTGTGCTGAATCCGAATCTGAAGTTTGCCAACAAAAAAAATGACGGCTTCACAGTGAAAATCGCAAAAAATCCTAAATATTTCGGATTTTTTTCACAAAATCGCTTATAAGTAAAAAAATATGCAACCTAGTGAATTTCTCATTATTTACAAAATTAAAGTAGACAAAATTTCTTTCAAAATGCACTGGGCACTTTAAGTTTTTGAGTGCAGGGTATCGCCGCTAGAGCGCGCTGAAAAAGAGCGACGTTTTGGCACTTAGGCAAAAACGAGAGAAACTCAGCCCTAACTAGCCCCAGACACTTTCTAATCGTGTTTCCTCCATTAATACGTGTTTTATTCATGTTCTATGGTGGTATCATGACTGAAAGTTCGTTGGAAAAAAAATTGATAAATTAATATATTCAAGTTAAGTCATCTGTACTTATCCACCTAATGGTAAAGTGTGAAAGTGATGAGGTGAGTAATGTAAAACAGTTTTTGTGATTTTCACTCAACATCTCACCATGTCACACATATCTCACACATTCCTAAAGAGATATATTTAATATATTGATAGTGTGAAACCGGAGTCGTTTCCCCTTTGTGTGAAATGTTCACCCTCAAGCCCTCAATAGGAAGGGTCCCTTTTTTGCCGACACATCTGTCCTTGACAGGTCCCCCTACATGCCTCCGGCCAACTCCTCTGCCATTCGGGTTTAGTTTAGTTTGCTCTCTCCTCCTCGTGGGACTGCTAAGCTTTCTTCTTCGGATTTCTGCCGTTCGTTCAGTGTTTTCAAGTGAACTAATGTTAATATTAGTGAATATGTGAGGGACGAAAATGTTGCGTCGTGAATGTGCAATTTGTGAGGAGCCTCTGGATGATCAAACTCGAACTTTCTTTCAAACGACAAGAACAAGAGTAGATTCACAGAGCTCCTCTGAGTGAGGCAGGGATTGAATCACGACAAGCCATTGAGGATGCTGATGCCCTGATCATAAGAACGGCTCAATCCATAGCTTACACGCATGGCACAGTTGCAGTGGTGGGAGAAGATGTTGACCTTCTCGTCATCATGATAGATGATGATGATGATTGTAGTTTTAAGGGGCCTAACATCTAGGTTATCGGCCCCTGATGGTTTGGGTGATCGTGAAGATGAACATGAAAAGCGTACTTAAAACTAAAACTAACTACTAACCTACATACTAGAAGAAGAAATGGAAAACTAAAGGAGATGATGATGATGATAATTGTTGTTTTAAGGGGCCTAACATCTAGGTTATCGGCCCCTGATGGTTTGGGTGATCGTGAAGATGAAAAAGAGAAGCGAACTTAAAAACTAAAACTAACTACTAACCTACATACTAGAAGAAGAAATGGAAAAATAAAGGAGAATAAGGCAAATAAAGGACAGGAGGAAAAGAAATGCCCTCAACCCTCGAAGAAGGGGGATTGAGGGACTTGGAAGGAAGGAGAGCCATGAAAGGCAGATAGGAAAGTGAAAGAGGAGAGGGTCCGCCCCAAAGGTAAGGTACAAAAGGGAAAAACGGACCCAGCTCAGGAATCCCTCGGGGTCGCCAACTCCCGAACTCACCAGCCGTGAGCCCCTGAGGGTGTAGCATTATCTAGGGTGCACCAGAAGTTGTGGGGCTACATACACCCCGCCTCCTTAAGGGCCTAGAGCACAAGGCAGGAGGTAAAAGGAAGAGAAAAAGAAGGCTGACCCCTCGCAGAAGGAGGGTATCAGAAAAAATGAGACAAGGGCCAATTAAGGCGGGAAAGGAAGAGACTCCCTAGGCCTCGGATACCCTAATACCGTCGGGGTCAGAAGAGAACAAGAGTTGACCAAGTGAGGTCGACAGGAAAGAAGACAGGGAGGAGCCCGGCACAAGTAAGTGGAAGCAATGCCGGACTCAGCTGGGGCCCCGTGGTCGCCAACCCACGCCCACTAGATGTGAGCCCCTGGGGGTTCATCATGATAGGCATCCGCACTTCTCCTAACGTGTTCTTCCTGAAACCAGGAAAAGGAAAAGTACCACTGACGCTATATAGCCCTGGCAGCTCGCTAGAGGAGCCCCTGAGCCATCATATTTTATTCCTCCACGCTGTCAGTGGTTGTGACTCCACATCCGCCATGTTCAACCAGAGTAAGACGAAATTCTTGAAGACCCTCAAGAAGAACCCAGATCTTGTAAACTACCATGAGCATTACATGGACCCACAGCACAAGTCGAGGAGCTAGTGAATGCTGGCGAAAAATTTCTAGTGGCCTTATATGGTGGTGACCACCATACCACTCGTCTAAACGAACTGAGGTACAAGCTGTACCTCAGTACAGCATATAAAGTCACCGGAAACATGGCCTCGATCTCTCCCACTGAAGCTGCAGCCCGTGAGCACTTTCTGCGAGTTTACCACCAGATCCAGCAGTGGCTGACAATCAGCTCAACCCAGAACAGTGGGGGTGGAAGTCATCGAGGAACGGCCTCACCCCCACGAGCACAGCTAAGGCCCCAGCTCCTGACAAGCTTCTCTGCAAGGTCTCTTGCAAATGCAAAGGCGACTTTCGAAGAACCTGCGGTTGTCGACGTGTGGGTCTATATTGCTCTAGGCTTTGTACCATCTGCGAGGGAAACTGTCTGAACCTTGACAACTCATGCGACATCGACAATGAAGGTGACCCTGATGACCCTTCTCCGGTTGAGTCACCACCTACAATCCTGGATACATCAGCACAAGGTAAATAGCATGTTTGTACACCACCTTATTCCAATGCGGTCTGCTTACTTCACCCTCTAATGTAATCGTACGATTTCATTTTTAGAGTTGTCCGAGGATCCTGACGATTCCATCTCGGTCGAATCACCAACGACGATAGCGGAGACTTCAGCAGAAGGTAAACTGCCTGTTTGTAATACACCCTATTTCACTGGGTTTCGAACAGTTTTCCAACTCGACACCTGAAAGTATTGTGGACAATAATTTGTACAATTCCTTTTCCAGTGGAGTTACCGACCGGTAGCGATCAACCGGGACCTTCTGATCGGTAACCGGAGGCTGCTCCATCAAGGCCAAAAAGGAGGAAGCTCAATTAAAGAATTGAAATCAATTGTAATGTAATAATAGTTAATTGCAATTACATTCCTTTTCATTATATTCATTTAATTTAATTTTTACATAAATAATAAAACGGCTTGATCGGTCCTTTATGAATTCCTACCACTCCGTGGGCAATGTTTTTCAAGGGCTTCGTAATCTTGTAACCACCATAGAGCATGAATAAAACACGTATTCATGGAGGAAACATGATAAGAAAGCGTCTGGGGCTAGTTGGGCTGAGTTTCTCTCGTTTTTGCCTAAGTGCCATAAAGTTGCTCTTTTTCAGCGCGCTCTAGCGGCGGTGCCCTGCACTCAAAAATTAAAAGTGACCAGTGAATTTTGAAGGAAATGTTGGCTACTTTAATTTTTTAACTAATGAGAAATTCACTAGGAAGCATACTTTTCAACTTATAAGCAATTTTGTGAAAATAGTCCGAAATTTTTAGTTTTTTCTGCTATTTTCACTTGAAGCCGTCATTTTTGTTGTTGGCAAACTTCAGATTCAGATTCAGCTCACCGATAAACATAAGAATCCGTCGAGAAACCTTCTACCCTAATTTCTTTTGGTCAAGACTACCATTTGACTGGGCTATTAGGAATGTGTGAGATATGTGTGACATGGTGAGATGTTGAGTGAAAAATCACAAAAACTGTTTTACATTACTCACCTCATCACTTTCACACTTTACCATTAGGTGGATAAGTTCAGATGGACTTAACTTGAATATATTAATTTATCAAATTTTTTTCCAACGAACTTTCAATCATGTTACCAGCATAGAACATGAATAAAACACGTATTAATGGAGGAAACACGAATAGAAAGTGTCTGGGGCTAGTTAGGGCTGAGTTTCTCTCGTTTTTGCCTAAGTGCCAAAACGCCGCTCTTTTTCAGCGCGCTCTAGCGGCGATACCCTGCACTCAAAAACTAAAAGTGCCCAGTGCATTTTGAAAGAAAGTTTGTCTACTTTAATTTTGTAAATTATGAGAAATTCACTAGGTTGCATATTTTTCATCTTATAAGCGATTTTGTGAAAAAAGTCCGAAATTTTTAGGATTTTTTGGGATTTTCACAGTGAAGCCGTCATTTTTTTTGTTGGCAAACTTCAGATTCGGATTCAGCACACCGAAAAACATAAGAATCCGTCGAGAAACCTTCTACCCTAATTTTTTTTTGAAACAGGCACTTCTGAGCACCAAATGACTGGGCTACATAAAACCCTGGACTCAGAGAGCTCCAGTCTCTTGTAACTCAGTAATCTTAAGACCAACCAACTGAACTGATTGGCAGTCGGGATTCATGCCTTAGCACTTGTAAATAACTTCAAATGTATTAGTGACTAGTCGAAACAATAAATAACAAAGTTGAACTCTTCGCTTCATTTGAAATAGATATCACTCAGACTCGTGGAGAACCTGTGAGGACCTAGCTTAGCATGCTAGCCACGAACAATTGTTAAGCTATACTCTGCTGGAATCCTGTCTAGGGATTCGAGTAACTTAACTCAGGCAGCCGTTTAATACGTTTAAACACTGGAAGTGAGGATGGCTTCGTAAATGGCGCAAAACTTCTGTACAAGGCGGGCATTACAAGTGGAGCATATCACGGACAAATGAACCAGCACAACTTCGAGATCTGGTTGAAGGGGAAGCTTCTTTCAAATATTCCATCATCTTCTGTGATCATAATGGATAACGCTCCCTACCACTCTGTGTTAGCTGAAAAAATGCAAACTAAATAATCGATCAAGAAAGATATGATGATGATCATCATAATTGTTGTTTTAAGGGGCCTAACATCTGGGTTATTGGCCCCCAAAGGAATAAAATGATGAAGATAAAAACATTACGATGAAAATTGTTGTTTTAAGGGGCCTAACATCTAGGTTATCGGCCCCTAGATTTTGGTGTTCGTGAAGATGTTAATGAAAAGATAACTATTACTAAAACTAACTACTAATTTATATATACTAGAAGAAGAAATGGAAAACGAAAGGAGAATAAGGCAAATAAAGGACAGGAGGAAAAGAAATGCCCTCAACGCTCGAAAAATGCGGATTGGGGGACTTGGAAGGAAGGAGAGCCATGAAATGCAGATAGGAAAGTGAAACGGGAGAGAGTCCGCCCCAGAGGTAATGGAAAAAAGGGAGAAAACCGGACCCAGCTCAGGAATCCCTTGAGGTCGCCAACTCCCGTACTCACCAGCCGTGAGCCCCTGAGGGTGTAGCAATATCCAGGGTGCACCAGAAGTGGTGGGGCTACATACACCCTGCCTCCTTGAGGGTCTTGAGCAGAAGGCAGGGGATAACATGAAAAGAAAAAGAAGGCTGACCCCTCGCAGAATGAGGGCATCAGAAAAGATTAGACAAGGGCCAATTAATGCGGGAAAGGAAGAGACTCGCTAGGCCTCGGATACCCTAATACCGTCGAGGTCGGAAGAGAACAAGAGTTGACCAAGTGAGGTCGACAGGAAAGAAGACGGAGAGGAGCCCGGCACAAGTAAGTGGAAGCAATGCCGAACTCAGCTGGGGCACCGTGGTCGCCAACCCACGTCCCACTAGATGTGTACCCCTGGGGGGAGTAAAGAAGAGGTCTGACCCCTGGAAGAATGAGAGATCAGGTAAGATGAGCTAATTAAGATTAAGATACCCCACGCCTCTGATATCCTAACACTAGTCGTTAGCCAAGGAGGGGGGGGGGGGGGCATTTCATTAGAAGGCGATAAACTAGATTAGGATTTGTACGAAAATAACCATCACCATCATCACAGCCAGTAATAGAGGTGGGGCTCACTGTAATGTTCAGTTCTGTTTCAGGCTGGAGCGAAGAACCCCGTTGTAGAACTTCACGTGTTCACAGATCTCGCCAAGGGAACCTCAAAGGAACTTAAAGCTCCTGACAGCATCTCGAAGTAAGTACCGCACAATAAAGCTGTAATGTACCTCCACGAACTTAGGAATGACTGCCTATGGGGCGTAATGGCGCGCCATAAGTGGTGTAGGCCTACACTCTGCCGCGTTCAGGGCCTTGAGCAAAAGGCAGACGATCCCAGGCAAAGAAAAGCAAAGTTACGACACTTCACAGAATGTTGGTATCAGGTAAGATAGGCATGGTCCAATTGGGGCGGGAAATTGAAGGACTATCTATACCTCGGATACCCTACAACTGTCGGGGTCTGAAGAAAACAAGAGTTGACCAAGGGAGGTTGACAGGAAAGACGACAGAAGGAAGCGCGGCGCATGCAAGTGGGACCAACGCCGGAGTTACATGGGGTCCCATGGTCGCCAAGCCACAAATTGTGATCCACTAGTGGAGTGGTTGTACTAGTTGGAGATATCTGCCTTATGAGTTAACAAACACCTGTATTCTTTGCGCTGATATGTCGGATCTATGTTGCAGGGATCACGTGCTCTGGGATGTGTCCTGGGCCAATAACGACGAAGTGATCGCCATTTGGACGAACCGTGTCCAGAACGAATCTATAATAACAAGCTACAACATCAAGGGCACACCTACCCCGATAGAGGTTAGTAAATACCATTACTCCATCAATATTAAGTCTTGTAACGTTGTTAGAAACATACCTTCGTTGTCTCCATGTGTCTGGAGAGCCACAAATGGTGACCCAGGTTCCGGCGTTACGCGCACTGACTAGCAGGTTGTGCAAACGCTGGACCAGCGGGTGTTTCGGGTAACACGTATCGATCGCTTCCAGTGCACTAAGCGAGATTTGGTACACACAAGAAAGCGCTGGTGATCGTCAGAGTGTACTGCAGGGCTTCTAAGATGGCATAGAGCTCCGCCTCGTACGAACCGACTTTCCTCAACCACAAATTCACAGCCTACTTTCTCATTTTCTCTCGAACCGTCCGTGAACACAAGCCCTGATTCTGGGTTACGGCACACCACAGACTGGAACAGTCTCCGATAAATGGAGGAGTCCGGGTCCGACTTGGGGCCGGTGTGCAGATCGACGATGATATCAGGGCGGGAGACCATCCACGGAGGTACCTTGCTACGTAGGTACTCGCACAAGACAGGAGAAATGCGAAACTGTCAATATGAGTCATTCGGCCGAGTGTCTCGGACGAGCGCACCATACAACCGGCCATACGGATTGTTCAACATGGATAGCTTGAATGAAGTGGCATCTGTCGGATAGTTGCAGCATAGGTCAGCGCCTCAGGTGTAAAGGAGGTACACCAACCTCGGCGAGCAAGCTGACTCGTCCGAGAGGCTCCTGTCGCCAGCCTCACACCGCCGTGGTGGACGCTGTCCAGTTTACCAAGTTCTGACTTACGGGCCGAACCATATGTTACACTGCCATAATCAAGCAGTGATGAAATCAGTGCCCTAAAAAAAAAAATAGGAGCTCCGTGCGGTCCGCCCACCACGATGTGCCGCTAAGAAATCTCAACATGTTGAGTTTCTTAGCACAGGCAGTTTTCAAACACCGCACGTATGGCTCCCACGTTAACTTCTGATCGAAAAGAACCCAAGGAACCGGCACGTAGCAACAACAGGCAGAGCTACATTTCCCAGATTCAGCAACGGACTAGGGCGAGCGCTTTCGGCAGAAATGGACATCCGAGGTCTTCGCGGTTGCGAACCGAAAGTCGTGCTCTAGTGTCCTGCGTTCCACTCTCCGAATAGCTTGTTGGAGCTGTCGTTCAGCGACTGCCATATTTTGTGCACGATAATGTAGATGATGATGATAATTGTTGTTTTAAGGGACCTAACATCTAGGTTATCGGCCCCTAATGGTCTGGGTGACAGCAAAAATGACAATGAAGTGGAAACCAGAACGTAAATTAAGTGAAACGTAAAATAGT
Organism: Meconema thalassinum; assembly: GCA_946902985.2. Classification (NCBI taxonomy): domain Eukaryota; kingdom Metazoa; phylum Arthropoda; class Insecta; order Orthoptera; family Tettigoniidae; genus Meconema; species Meconema thalassinum. The sequence continues at coordinate 513,060,935 of OX336392.1, read as the reverse complement.
TACAAAAAGGAACTCATTGAAACTACGCACAAAATGGAGAGTGATAATACTTACAAAAGGAATTTATATAGACCGAAAATACTCACAAAAGGAATAGATTGAAAAATACGCAAAAAATGCAGTCTCGGTTCAAAATACGTACACAATGCAATGTAGAGTCAAAATACTTACAAAATGCAATTGATATTCAAAATATTTGCAAAATGCAAATGAGATTGAAAATGCGTACAAAATTCAATTGAGGTTCAAAATACTTACAATATGCAATTGAAATTGAAAATACACAATGCAATACAGATTGAAAGCTCCCATTTCAAATCCAAAATATTCACAAAGTGCAATTGAAACTCAAAATGCTTACAAAATGCAATTGAAATTGAAAATGCTTGCAAAATGCACGGTAGATTCTACTACTCATTTGGATAGACAATACTTACAAAATGCAATTTAGATTGAAAATATTTACAAAATGTAATTTAGATTCAAAATACCCACAACATGCAATTGAGAATCAAAATACTTGCAGAAAGCCGACCATACAAAATGCAATTTAGGTTGAAAATACTTGCAAAAAGCGGTTTAAGTTGAAAATACTTATAACATGCAATTCAAATTCAAAATACTCACAAAAGTCCCGGCCCATATATTGAACGACTAACTAAAAAAGAAATTTAGATTGTTAATCCTTACATAATGCAACGGAGGCTGAAAACACTCGCAAAATGCGATGTATATCGAAAAGACTTACAACATGCAACGTAGATTGAAAATACCTACAAAATGGAGTGTAGATGAAAAAAAAGCAAAAAAACGTGAAAGGGAATTTAGATACACGGGGTGCCAATTAACAAAAACAGTGCGGGAATCTTAAAGAGGAAAGGAAATATAATGAAAAGAAAACAAGAGGGCTAACCCCTCGAAGAAGGAGGGATCAGGAAAGATGAGACAAGGGCCAATTAAGGCGGGAAAGTGAAAGACTCCCTAGGCCGCGGATACCCTAATACCGTCAGGGTCGGAAAAGAACAAGAGTTGACCAAGGGAGGTCGACAGGAAAGAAGACGAAGAGGAACCCGGCACAAGTAAGTGGAAGCAATGCCGGACTCAGCTAGGGTCCTGTGGTCGCCAACCCACGTCCCACTAGATATGAGCCCCTGGGGGAGGTAATGTAGAGCGAAATCGTCTACATATAGCGACGTCACAACTGCTGGACTAGCAGCAACTACTATACCGTTTCTGACAATCTCGAATAATGTAACATTAAGGAGCGATCCTGTGGGACTCCGTTTTCCTGTACATGATACTACGAATTTCATCCCTATTCGGACATGGAACAGATAGAGGAACAGAAAATTCGCAATAAATACCGGCAAGTTACCTCGGAATTTCCATTGATGCAGGGTAGAGAGGATGCCGTAACGCCAAGTGGTGTCATAGCCGTCTCGGGGTCAAAGAAAACAGCGACTACTCTAGGTGCTGTCTCAGGGAAAAGCGTCCTCTATGGCGGTCTGCAATCGTACCAGATGGTCGTTGGGGGACCGAGATGCCCTAAGACCCCACAGCCATTCATACAGGAGACCTCGTTTCTCCAGAATGTGCACCGTTCGCCGATTGACCAGCCTCTCAAAGGACTTGCACAGACCATTTGTAAGAGAAATTGGTCGGTAAATTCCAGTCAAATGGTTAAGCGCCATACAGGAGGCATTTATCCGAAAGGGCACCTATACCTCATCCACGGAATCTGTGAAGTAGGTTTGCGCATGACGTCACACGGAGGAAATGAGGAGAGAATGCGATGGGTGGAGCTTGGCAGACCAGACGTCGGGAGAGTTGGTTGAAGCCAAGGTCGCGACTCCCTCCTACATTAATTATTCAGTGGCATCGCGCCTCATTGGCCCAGTCAGCCGAGTCACTCCTGTGCGCGGACTACTTGGTTTCACACTGGCACTTCGCAGATTGCTTGGACGGAGTATAGTCACTCTTTTCTTTGACATGGACAAAGCCTGTTTCACCACATGGCGCTACGGAATCCTTCCCCCTCTCTACGAGTGGGGACTCCGAGGTAATCTACTGATATTCATTGCGAATTTGATGTCTGTCCGACTCTTCCGAGTAACAGTCGGTAGGACATTATCGCTACATTACACGCAAGAAAATGGAGTTCTGTGTTGTTCGCGTTTGCCATAAACGACTTTGTTGCCACTGTTGGCCCCACGGTAGTTCCATCGCTCCATTTGGCTCTCCATTACAGCTCTGGAAATACGAGGAACGTCCAGAAAGTAAGTTCCGTTTGGTAATAAAATTAAATTGTGTGCAGATACAGAAATATTATTAATTGCACAACATTCTACACCTCTTGAACTACTTTTCCACATAACTGCCGAACTTTTGCAGGCATTTGTCATAGCGTGGCACAAGTTTTTGGATACCTTCTTCATAGAAGTTTGCCGCCTGTGTCTTCAACCAGTTGGAAACATCTTCTTTCAGCTCGTCGTCACTGTTGAAGTGTTGACCGCCAAGGAAAGACTTGAGATGTGTGAACAGATGAAAGTCGCTAGGAGCGAGGTCAGGGCTGTACGGAGGGTGGTCAAACACGTCCCAGCCAAATCCCTGTAGGAGGCTTTTCGTCACATTTGCAGTGTGTGGTCGTGCGTTGTCGTGAAGAAAAACAACACCTTTTGATAGCAACCCTCGGCGCTTATTCTGTATTGCGCGGCGCAATTTCCTAAGTGTCTCGCAGTAAGCATCTTCGTTGATTGTTTGACCACGCCGTAAGAAATCAATGAGTAAGATGCCTTTCCAGTCCCAGAACACTGTGCACATCATTTTCCGAGGTGTCAAGATTTGTTTCGGCTTAACCTTTGCTGGGGTTGAAGTGTGCCTCCATTCTATTGATTGCCGCTTACTTTCAGGGGTGTCGTAAGAAACCCAAGTTTCATCTCCTGTGACTACCTGTGTCAGAAATTCTTCGCCGCCTTCATTGTAACGGGTCAAAAACTGAAGTGCACTACCCATCCGTTTTGTTTTGTGTTGCTTCGTAAGAATCATTGGTACCCAACGTCGGCAAAGTTTACGAAAGTTCAGTTTTTCGGTAACAATTTCATGAATTAGTGATCGTGAGATTTGGGGAAATTCCATAGCGAGAGCACTAATTGTAAACCTGCGGTTTTCCCGGATCTTGTCATCAATCGCGTGAACCAGTTCTTATGTAACCAAAGATGGACGCCCACTTCGATCTTCATCGTGCACTTCACTACGTTCCTCATTGAACTGTCGGACCCGTCTTCTCACCATTGAATCACTCATCGCATTTTGTCCATACACTTCGCAAATTTGCCGATAAATTTCAATTGGTTTCACTTTCGTAGCATTCAGAAAACGAATCACAGATCTGATTTCACAAGCGGCGGGATTTTCAATCAACACCGACATTGTACGAGTAAACATGCACAACAACGCGTACGTGGCTGACAGCGCTCTCCAAATGCCGCACGTTTCTTCTCCTTGATACAGAGAGTCTACCGCGCATATGCGGAACTGCGCTGCAGCGGAACGTACAACTAGTTGAAGACACAGGCGGCACACGTCTATGAAGAAGGTATACAAAAACTCGTGCCACGCTATGACAAATGCCTGCAACATTTCGGCAGTTATGTGGAAAAGTAGTTTAAGGGTTGTAGAATTTTGTGCAATAAATATTTTTTCTGTATCTGTACACAATTTAATGTTATCGTTGATATCGGGTGGCGAAAGTTGGAACTACTTGAAATTAAATGGACCTTGTAGTTCACCCTTTAGGGTGTCCGCTGGAAGCAGCAACAGACTCAGGCGAGCCGAACATGTCCTCGGACACTCCCGGCACTATAAGCCATACGATAAATAAATAAATAAATAAATAAATAAATAAATGTTATTACCAAACGGAACTTACTTTCTGGACGTACTTCGTATTGCAACTAGCAGCAGGGTTGGCTACAAATCACTCACCGTGTGTACAATGTTCCAGGAGTTCCCGATCTCCCAGTTGAAAGGGTGGCTACAAATTCCTCGCCCAGTGTTTAACCAGGACGGGAAGAATTTATTCACTATTCTTTCGTGGCCTCAGGGAAGCTCAGGGAACTATTCTCAAGTCACACGGCTCAGTCGTACAGACTCCAAAATGACACCGATCACCAATGGGAACACTGTGGTGACCACTATATACGGCCGGGACGACCAGGGAACGATGTAAGTAGCCCTTTATCATCACATGAGGCATTGCCCTTCACCACATACCTACCAGACGAGGACGCCTGAGGTGGTCAATAGTTATGACTGGTGCTTAAAGCATGGTGGTGGAGATTGTTTCTATCAGGGCCGAAACAAGGTCAACAATGGTTGGTGGTAATTGTTAGTTTAGAGAGGAAAAATCTCTTCTGGTCCTAATTACATGATTATTATATTTGTTAAAACTCAGCAATTTTTCTAGCGTCCGGGCGGAAACACCAAGAGCCCGCTGATGAGCCAGCTTGCTGTCTTAGGCGAAACCCACACAGGACACGGCATAAACTAGAAAAATTAATTCACTGGCCGTGAAAGCCAAGACACCATCTTTCTGGAAGCCTTCATAGGGAGGTTATGGATGCTTGAGCTTTTAGTTCTCGCAGTAAAAACACGCAGGTGCGCTTCACAAAAAGGGAGGTAGCGCGCAGGTCGCTACTCCTGTGGGGCACCAGGCGGGGACACCAAGAGCCCACTGACCAACTTGGTGTCTTAGGCGAAACCCCACACAGGACACGGCATAAACCTAGAAGAATTGCTGAGCTTTAATTCATAGGCCGTTGAAGCGAATCTATACCAGACCCAAAACAATTGTGAACATGGGCTCGCCCAGTAGCGCGCGTCCAGCTGAGCAATGTTGACACAAATCTACACTCGCAGCATGCGCACGACCTTTCCCCTGAACGCAAGGCGCTCCGAATGTAAGTGCATGTACGAGCTGGGGGGCCTAATCCTACGAATATCTATGCTCACAATGTGATAGGAGGCATATATAAGATGCTACACAAACGTTATTCGTGCAAGTGACCAACTCCTGATGTAGCGACCAGCATTTTTGGCTGCCGCCCAGGAGGTCCGGGTTCGATTCCAGGCTCTGCCAAGCTATTTATTTCTAGTCTGAGGGCTGGAACAGGGTTCGCTCAACCTCGTGAGGCAAAACTAGGAAGATGTGGGGTAGATTCCTACCTCAGTCATCCTGAAAGTGGTTTCTCATTTCTACTCCAGGCAAATCATGGTTCACAACTGAAGGCCTCGGACGCCTCCTTCCCAGTCCCCCCCCCCCCTCCCGTACTACTTCCATGGTGGCTTAACGCTCGGAGCATCAGTCCAGAATTTTTTTCATATAGAAGGTGTCAAATAAGTATTACGACGGTCTTGTGAGGTGCTATTGGATCACTGAAGTGAAGGTGATCTGTGAAAGTGTTAGTGAAGTGAGCGTGAGTGTAGTACGATATTTATAGTCATATTGGAATTTGTAAATCGTTAGTCATGGCGGGAAACAAAGACAAAGGAAACGCAACTCGCTCTTCAAATGTCAGTATACAAGGAAAGATTCCAGCCATGGAGGAAGGAGATGCCTTCGCTGCGCTACCTAGTGCAAGCTGTTGAAGCCAAACGGCTCGCCCACTTTGGTTGCAAGAAAATGGCTGTCCCTATGCTTAAAGCCGTAAACCACTCCAACTAGTAATGGATTTTAGTGACATAAAACTGCAATGACAAGTCAAGATTTTTTCTTGGATAGGCAGAATACACTCTGTACATCACGGTACTTGGCACAAATAAGCTGCGTTATCGTTTTAAAAGCCAATTTAAATATAAATATGAGAGCACCTTTGCGAGGCTAGTTTTGTAAGGAAGACACGGCAAAACGTAATAATACGCTGAAACACTGATTAAATTGAATACAGGTGTCTGAAGATGTGAGTTATACCAAAGAAGGATCATCTTGGGAATTAATGATGCCGAACTAATTACGGTATTTACACCAAATTGAGTTTTATGATCTTATTGGTGTTGAGGCATTCATCAGTTTTTATGCCTAATTTCGAGCACAGCCACTTTCACTCATTGGTCGTACACATTTTGATAGTCAAGAATAGGAACCTCAAAATTAATAAACAGAACAATTAAAAAAGGACGCATATTTGCACAAAAATATGGTATAACCTATACGTTTCGGTATGGTACGGTGTTTTCTTTGTGGGGGGTAGAAACTTTACGGTTAGCCTCGAATTGATTAATTACTTAGGTCTACCGTAATTATTGACCGACAGCCGTTTGATAATTTGGAATTTGCAGAGGAATGATTTTTATTTTTTTGGTATATAGGGTAGGCCTACACATGCTGAGATTAGAATTGAAGAGGTTTTTTTTAAAATAAGTTATCACTACTGTTATTACGTTTTCAAAGTTGCATAACCGGAGCGCGATAAAAACCAGGGCCAAAATAAGGTTTAGTCATGCACAATGCCTCATACAAGTCACAGAACACCGAATAAGAGTTAAGGTTACGCCTACTTTGGTTGCAGCGCTTGGCTTCACTCAAACGAGCTCAAGGCATCTCCTCTTATTCTTTCCTCCATGATTCCAGCGAAGCGCGCAGCTAGCTCGTCAGCTGTTTCCGGTGAGGTCTCATCCCCTCAACAGGGAATTAGCAGCCAACGCTCTCCCTTAGCGACCAACGGTAATAAACACAGCCCCTCTGACAAAGCAGCTAATGACATCTTATCACATGATAACATCGGAAACTTGGTGCAAGGTATCGTAAAGAACTTATTTCAAAACAATGACTTCCTTCAGCCCCTTGTGACAGTTCTCGCTCAAAAGGTATGCGAGGAACTAAGGGAATCACTGGCTTTCAGCAATGAGCTGATTGCAGAATTAAAACATGAACTCAAAGCTCGCGAAAATGAAATTCTTGAACTGAAGTCCTCACTTCACAACAAAATTGAGGAAACAGAACAATATTTAAGGAGGAACAATCTAAGAATCTTTGGTGTGCCTGAAGAGAGAAGTGAAAGTACAGACCAATTAGTGCTCAATGTTGCTGCAAAGCTTAACGTCCCTTTGACCGTGGATGATGATGATGATGATGATGATAATTGTTGTTTTAAGGGGCCTAACATCTAGGTTATCGGCCCCTAATGATCTGGGTGATAGCGAAGATGATAATGAAACGGAAACCAGAACGAAAATTAAGTGAGACGGAAAATACTTACAAAAAGGAACTCGGATTGAAACGACTCACAAAATGTTCTTACAAAAGGGAATTTAGAACGAAAAGATTCACAAAAGGAATAGATTGAAAAATACCCACAAAATGAAGGCTAGGTTCAAAATACGTACAAAATGCAATGTAGCGTCGAAATACTTACAAAATGCAACTGAAATTCAAAATACTTACAAAATGCAAATGAGATCGAAAATACGTACAAAATGCAATTGAGGTTCAAAATACTTACAAAATGCAATTGAAATTGAAAATACACAATGCAATTCAGATTGAAATAGGCCTTATCCCAGTTCCAATCCAAATTATTCACAAAGTGCAATCGAAATTCAAAATACTTACAAAATGCAATTGAAATTGAAAATGCTTACAAAATGTACGATGATTCCAACGACTCATGTGGATTGACAATACTTACAAAAAGCAATTTAGATTGAAAATACTTGACAAAATGTAATTTAGATTCAAAAACCCACAAAATGCAATTGAGAATCAAAATATGTGCAAAATGCCCCCAAACAAAATGCAATTTAGATTCAAAATTCGTGCGAAATGCGGTTTTGGTTGAAAATACTTACAAAATGCAATTGAAATTCAAAATACTCACTAAAAGGCCCCGCAACCTGCATTGAAAGACTTACTAAAAAGCAATTTAGATTGTCAATCTTTACAAAATGCAATTGAGGTTGAAAACAATCGCGAGATGTAATTTAGATCGAAAAAAACTTACAAAATGCAACATAGATCAAAAATGCCTTAAAAATCGATAAAAGGGAATTTAGATACACGGTGATTCGAGTAACAAAAACAGTGCGGGAATCTGAAAGAGAAAAGGAAATAGAAGGAAAAGAGGAGAGGGGAGGGGAGAGAGGAGAAGGTCCGCCCCAAAGGGAAGGGACAAAAGGGGAAAACGGACCCAGCTCAGGAATCCCTCCGGGTCGCCAACTCCCGAACTCACCAGCCGTGAGCCCCTGAGGGTGTAGCATTATCTAGGGTGCACCAGAAGTGGTGGGGCTACATACACCCTGCCTCCTTAAGGGCCTAGAGCACAAGGCAGGAGGTAAAAGGAAGAGAAAAAGAAGGCTGACCCCTCGCAGAAGGAGGGTATCAGAAAAGATGAGACTAGGGCCAATTAAGGCGGGAAATGAAGAGACTCCCTAGGCCTCGGATACCCTAATACCGTCGGGGTCGGAAGAGAACAAGAGTTGACCAAGTGAGGTCGACAGGAAAGAAGACGGAGAGGAGCCCGGCACAAGTAAGTGGAAGCAATGCCGGACTCAGCTGGGGCCCCGTGGTCGCCAACCCACGCCCACAAGATGTGAGCCCCTGGGGGGGACCGTGGATGATGATGATGATGATGATAATTGTTGTTTTAAGGGGCCTAACATCTAGGTTATCGGCCCCTAATGGTGTGGGTGATCGTGATGATGAAAATGAAATGTAAACTATAACTAAAACTAACTACCAACCTACATACTAGAAGAAGAAATGGAAAACTAAAGGAGAATAAGGCAAATAAAGGACAGGAGGAAAATAAATGCCCTCAACCCTCGAAGAAGGCGGATTGAGGGACTTGGAAGGAAGGAGGGCCATGAAAGGCAGATAGGAAAGTGAAAGAGGAGAGGGTCCGCCCCAAAGGTAAGGGACAAAAGGGGAAAACGGACCCAGCTCAGGAATCCCTCGGGGTCGCCAACTACCGAACTCACCAGCCGTGAGCCCCTGAGGGAGTAGCATTATCTAGGGTGCACCAAAATGGTGGGGCTACATACACCCGGCCTCCTTGAGGGCCTTAAGCAGAAGGCAGGAGATAACATGAAAAGAAAAAGAAGTCTGACCCCTCGCAGAAGGAGGGAATCAGAAAAGATGAGACAAGGGCCAATTAAGGCGGGAAAGGAAAAGACTCCCTAGGCCTCGGATACCCTAATACCGTCGGGGTCGGAAGAGAATAAGAGTTGACCAAGTGAGGTCGACAGGAAAGAAGACAGAGAGGAGCCCGGCACAAGTAAGTGGAAGCAATGCCGGACTCAGCTGGGGCCCCGTGGTCGCCAACCCACGCTCACTAGAAGTGAGCCCCTGGGGGATGACCGTGGATGACATTGACCGTTCGCATAGAGTTGGAGCCCCCGGGGGGTGGAAAGCCTAGAGCTATCCTGTGCAAGTTTGTTTCGTATGGGAAACGGTCGGCGATTTTTCGCGCAAAGAGGGCGTTGCGTGGAACCAAGGTGACAATTCGAGAGGATCTCACCTCCACCAGACACCATCTACTGAAGCAAGCGGTCTCCATCTTCAGGGAGAAGCAAGTGTGGACGTCAGATGGTACGTTAATTGTACTGCGAGGTGACATCAAACACCGTGTGAGAAACGCAGCCGAGCTTAAAAAGCTCACCCCCTGCTAAGTTCCAGGTACAATGAAGATAACTAGCGTACTCATATTACTCACTCTTTTTCCTCCTTTTAGTTTTTAAAATTTTATTTTTAATTTACTTCACATATTTAAATAATTATGCAACATTTCTTTTAGGACCATCTTTTAATATTTAATATTTCTGGAAACTCTGTGTCTGTAGTTAGTAGGCATACAGCTGAATTCCACTCCCCTCCTTCCAGACATACTTTCCGCTATCAGCCTGAAAAACACCAACTGCCTAAAAATTGCTCATATCAATGCTCAATCATTAGTTGACTCCTCTCACTATTCTGAATTTTGTCACGTCTTTGGTGGATCGTCTTTTGACATAATTGCACTAAGTGAGTCCTTTTGCAAGCCCTCAATTCCAGATGCTGCTGTCTCTCTCACAGGCTATAAAGTCATTAAAAATGACAGATTAACCGTCGGTGGAGGTTGTGTTGCAGTTTACCTTAGGGATAACATAAAGTATAGCGTGCTAAGTCAGTCTCCTGGTGAATATAATAAGAGGCCTGAATACATTAAACTTGACATCTCTCTTACCGAAACTAAAATTCTCTTTGCTTGTGTGTATCGTCCACCGAAAGCTGGCTACCTAGATATTTTTCTGAATGACATGTACAGGTTCATTCTTGATTATAAATATGTTTTCATTGTTGGGGACGTTAATGCTCGGTTTGGTAGTGGAGCTTTTGAAACTGAACAAGTATGTGCTCTGTTCCTGTAATGTTGAATGTTTACCATTCGATACTACATTTCACACAGCTACTTGTGACAGCTCTCTCGATATTATCTCTTCAAACTGTAATGACCTCGTTGTTGACTACGGACAAGAACCAGCTGCTGGATTCTCAGCCCATGATCTTCTGTACGCAGTGTTTTCTCTATCTACCCCGAAACTTCGACCAAAATCAATCTTTGTACGTGACTTAAGTAAATTTAATTCAAATGATTTTAAAACGGATGCAGAATTACTCCCTTGGCAGAATTTCTACCAATCCACTGACATAGATGAGAAAGTGACTCTATTTAATGATTGTGTAAATGAACTATATGATGTGCATGCACCGCAAAAGAAAGTGGATATAAAACATAACTCTGTTCCGTGGATCAGTAAAGAAATTAAAACGCTTTTAAAGAAACGTGATAAAGCACGTAGAACATTTATTAAATCTAAACTTACCATTGACTATGAAGAGTACAGAATTCTGCGTAATAAGACAAAACAAACAATCAGGAACACAAAAGTGAAATATATGTACAACCTCTTCAGTGACTGTAAAACCACCTCCGCCAGATGGCGTGCTGCAAAATCATTGGGAGTTGGTGCCAGTTCAGTCACTGATGTTGAGATGCCTGTCTCTGCATCACAATTAAATGAACATTACTCAAATGTTGCCTCAATGGGTGATGTATTAAGAGTATCAGAGACCGTCACGAAATACACATCCATCCCTACCCCTGCCCATGAACATTTTTTCTTTATGTATGTTTACCCACACCAGATTGTGAAAGCCATCAAATCAATTCGTACAAAAGCAAGAGGCCCTGATAGCATCCCAATTTCTCTTATTTCTAACTGTCTTGAAGTATTTCTACCCCCAATTATCCATCTATTTAATTTCTCTCTACAAAGTGGAGTATACCCGTCTCTTTGGAAGTGTGCTAACATACGTCCAGTGCCAAAAAATAAAAACCCCACTAGCTGTAGTGACTTTAGACCAATAAATATCCTTTGTGCCCTTAGTAAAGCTAGTTCATGAACAAGTATGTGAATACCTAACTAAATTTAATATCTTCAATCCTTACTAATATGGGTTTAAAAAGGGTCATAGTACCACCACTGCATTGTTAAAGGTCAGCGATGATATACGCTCAGCTATGGACAAGCGTCAGCTTACAATCCTATGTCTTTTCGATTTCAGTAAGGCTTTTGACTGTGTGAACCGCAATATACTTCTTGCACAGCTGAAATCTTTTGGCTTCCTTCAGAGTGCTCTTTCCTGGTTCAAATCCTACATTTCCATGCGTACACAGAGAGTGGTCCTCGTGGATGGCTCCTCCTCAGACTGGAAATCGGTAGAAAGTGGAGTTCCTCAGGGATCTGTCTTAGGTCCACTATGCTTCTCGCTATATATAAACGATGTTTCTAATGAATTCCGAAATAGTTCTGTTCATATATAAACTGATGACCTCCAAGCCTATTTTCACCTCACGCCTAACACTGCATGTGATCGTATAAATCTGTTTAATGAAGACATTGACAGGCTTTGTGAATGGGCCCAAAATCATAATCTTAACTTGAACATATCTAAAACACAACTTATATCCATTGGATATACAAAACTTCTAAATTCAGTAGATTTTAATTCACTACCACCCATCAAGATACTAGATAATAATATTAAATATAGAAACACTGTCAATAATCTCGGAGTGATATTTGATAGAAAACTGTCGTGGGCAGAGAATACGTCTAATGTGGTAAGGAAGGTTGTATCAACTATGCATCTCCTGAAAAGAACTGTTTCTTACACCCCACCTAACATACGTAAGCTCTTCGTCCAAACTCTCATCTTTCCAATCATTGATTATGGCTCTGCTGTATACAATGATTTACCAGAAACACAGAACATCAAATTACAAAGAGTCCAGAATGCATGTGTTCGGTACATTCTGGATGTAAGGCGAGATGAACATATCACACCTTACTACTGTACCCGATTGTCATCATGTGAACCATGTGTTCGTATCCCAACTAACTCACGGTCTTTCGAGGTATGGGACGTTCCTGCCCACTATACGACCACATGCTCAGGATTTGAGTCTACCAGGTAACTACTCTACAGGAAATACACAACACTTTCCTAAAAATGAACAATTTACTGGTCTAAAATCATGGCTATACAACAATACAAATAAAGGACAAATTCTATTTAATTCCCACAAATAAAAATAGGGTAATTCTGTGAGCTTTCTTCTTAAAATAGTGCTACACTGCACTCAAATCTAATTCTAGCATCCTGTCAATGATATTTTCAGACTTCCATGGGTTTCCATAGTGTTCATCAACTGACACAATTTTAGTTAATGGTAGTATCATAACACAAAAATCACACATCACATAAAAATGATATTAATAAAACATTACTCCATTTCTTATGGCATTTACCTTGATTAACATGAATTCATTATTTTCTGCAATCATTAACAAATATTTGTTGTGTTGTGTGAATCATCTTCCCTCTTTCCATCCATATGAACGCTTTAAGAAAAGTGGTACTTATCCCTTCCAAATAAACATGGATAGAATATATTATAGTTTCACCATATAACGATTTTCTGGGTCTTGTCGGGCTTATCATCGTTACAAATGTGTCATGTTCTGGGAAAACACATACCCGTCTGCATAAATTAGCAGTAACTGGCAAAATGCACTCTAAAAGAAGATGCCTACATTATTTTGGTTCAGCTTTCCTCCTCAGAGAATAACTGAGCCTAATATTATCTGATTTCTATGACCCAACAACGTATGTGAGTTGCAACCTACCGTTCAATTCAATTGGCATCATCATACCCTCAAATCTTAATTGCATATTGAAATATCGAGATTCCTCAGTGTCCTATTGTGACTCTAACTTACAAGGGACCGGTCGAACGACCTTCCTCCCCCTCAGCAGGCAATAAAATTCGTTCCAGCTGGCTAGCCAAGATGGCCGCCGCAGAAGTGGTCTATGACCCCTCCTCTCTCTGCTGTCAAGATCAAGGTCAGGTTTGTTTACAAAATGCAGTACTGGAGTAACGCTAAGTGTGGCTCCTAAGTAATTGAGTCATTTAAATATTTAACACCTATCCTTATAGTGTCTTGGGCTCAACTGGCTCCTTAATTAACATTCATGGCTGGGGTGGAATTCTAGTGATAGCCTTGCCGTTCTATGGTGACTACTAGTGGCTTTAAGACGCGCATCATAGTGAAAATCCATGACTTTCACCAGCAGCTGTCAATAAAATATAAGGAAATCTGCGTTCCTAAACGACGAATATGATCCTTACCTCAGGGTAGGTCATTAATACACACATGCTCACTGCGTCTCGACGGACGTCAATAGTGGCATAACTCAAGCAAGCGTTGGATACAGACAGGCTCTGTCCAATTCGCTGCGAAATAATACAGTATGCTCAAGGGCGATACTACTCGTAGATTCAGCCAACTTCTCACCTAACGCGCAAGATATACTAGTTTGTTCCCCGCAATATTTATTACGTAAATCACTGGATTCTACGTTAATTCTGCACGCTTACATGCGGCTCAAACAATACTTCACATAGATGACTCAATTATTAAGGCACCCGCGTTCTCTCTGTCATACCACTTAAGCCAAAGCTTTACATAGCTCCTAACACAAATGTAATAAATTTACTGGCTTACTTTACTTTAATGGTCCTCAAACATAATCCTAAGGATTGACCATATCAAAATATTCATTCATATTTCACTGACACTGAAAAAGCTCTCGTATTTCTCTATATTTCACGTTACACTCTTACTGTTTACCAAAATACAGTATCTTTACATTAGACATGACACTATTTGAACATTATTTAGGCCAAAAATGCCTATTACTTTACTGTTGCCGACCCCATAATAATATTATTATTATCATTTAACGTTACCGTTACTTCCATCACTATTTTTGCCTGAATGGCCTTAAACAAATCACCTTCCAAGCCATACTTTATTCAAGACGAGTGGTGAAAACTCGTTCAGTAAGTGACTATTACATCTTATTCTCAAAGTGATAAATCGTTACATGGTGAACTATTTAGTTATAATGACATTATAAAAAAAATGGGTACTCACTTTTTCCTCTTTGCTGGATAGTGCCAGCGCTTCAGCTTTAGCGCTACCATGACGCTTGACTTAAGCCATCATGTTATCCTTTACACAACACTTAGATTCACACACTTTCCACATGATACACATATTTTTATCAGTGGCCTTTATCACTGCCATACACTGCATATTAATCACTATACACATGAACACTTTAAATCACTATTACACAATTTATGTACATTTATCCACTACATCACATGTTGATCCTTAAATTGGACTTCTCCTACGCCTGATCTCAGAGATGCGATGCAATTATGACAACCGCTGGTCTCCGTGAAAATCTAACAGCGTTTTACGGACGTTCGATCCTCGCTCCCTGCAATCTTGTTCAGCTCACTATCCAGATTAGGTGGCAATGATTTCCAAGCTCCCATCATTGTAGTGTTTCTGATGATGATGTCATATATAATTCTGACAATACCTCCCGGTATCAGAACTGTTCAAAAACATTATAAGTTCCTTTTTCGCTGTGGCGAATTTATATTTGCGTCAGATAATAGGTAAATATCTGTAATAATTTACTTTCGACGCGCTTCATGATTACTTATGAAGCTTATAACTTGCTTCTTTTGTTCTTCAACGGCGGCGCGTTGATACTTTAACATTTGGCGCGCTACTAGCAGCGTCTTAGTTACGTGTATACTGTAGAACAACTGTAGAACAACTGGCTTGGCTTGCCTTGCTCCCCCTATATAAAGGTTTCTCGTACAAAATAGTCCACTGGACACATGAGAGCGACTCCTTTCTTGAAATAATACCTCTTCAGCCGAAATGACATCTACAGCTTGTTTATTTAGGTGTGGAGGTTTCAAAAACATTCGCGTGCCGGCGATCGCTTCGGCCAATTAATTACAATTAATTGCCTTAGTTCAGCGCGTGGGTACGCCATCGTGGTAATTCCCCGTTGACTGGTCACAAAGTCACTGCTCTCGAGCGTAGGCTAGGTTGTAATTCGTTCATTTGGAGATATAGGCCTTAATTTAGGTGAAAAACCACTCCTAAATTACCTCTCCGTGAATATATTCACCTGGGTGTATATTTCAATGCATTTCAATACTCCACTTGGCTGTAATTAATTAATTTCCATGAGCCATCATCCCTACCCTCAGTTTCACCGTTGTCAAGCGGTGGATACCCGGGTCATTAATTTTGAGCTGTCTTCCTGCTCCAGACGTAAATAGTACGGTCGGCGCCTAGGCTCTCCACCCACTTGCTAAGGGTCATTTGTAAAACTTCAAACTGGCCTCCTCTCATTTTCGTATGCTCTGAAAATGTATATTTCCTTGCATTTGGCTACAGTTCTTCCCTTAAATTGCTATGATATTCACCTATAGATCGTGAAATCACGCTACCTTGTTATATGCCAGTATACCTCTCATTGCTCTTTGGGTTCCCTGAAATTGCTCCCCCGCAGAGGTCAATGGTTCGACTCTAGGCATAACCATGTGCCTGGTCTTCTCTGATGAGACCTGAGTTCGATGCCAGACTGCCGTGACTGATTGGGCACATCTTTCCCCTGCTAAGCTCGGAAAATTCATTTCATAAGTGCATTTTTCGGGCCTTTCAGATGGCATCGACTCCATGCAGTATTGACTTTAAGCGGTCAGTGCTCTCGGCAATGGGCTCTCTCGTTCCCCACTCCACTCTGTCTGCTTTCTCGTAGACTCTCGTTCTGCCTTCGCAATCGTTCATTCATCCCCTCTAGCTCCGCAGCGGCTTCCCTCAACTGGTCATAAAGTTCCTGCAGTTGACAGCTGCATTCTCCCTTCGTATCCGTTAGGTCTGCGAGCCGGTTGCTTCGCTCCGTTCCTCCCTGAGACTGCAAGCTTTTCTCAAGATTCTTTCCGTGCATACGTAATGATTCCCCGTCCACTTGGGTGTACATTGCTTGCTCCTCTCTTGTATCATAGTCTTCTGGTGGACTATATAACTTCAAATTAGCTTCATTTACAACAACTTCTCTACCTGTTGCTTCGTCTTTGATCCGATATGCATTATTTTGCAGATCCCTTATAATCAGGTAGGGTCCGTGATAAGCATGCTGAAATTTCTTATATTTCCTGCTCTCTGGATCTAAACTGGCGGGTTTCTTCAATAAGACGTATTCCCCTACGAGTAATGGTCTGTGATAGCGTTTCCTCCTGTTTCTCCGCTGCCGTCTATCTGCTTGTTTCTTGAGATACTCGAACGTTCTCTGGATCCTCAACTCACGTCCAGGTTGTGCATCGATGGGTGTCCGAATGACATTATTCCATGGCCTCTCTGGTCTTCTATCGAGATGTAGGCTCACTGGCACCTCTCCTGTCGCTTCGTGTACGGTATTGTTAATACAATATTCAATAATCTCAAGTACGTCAATCCATTTCCAGTTCTCAGTAGAGCAATATATCTTCATGTACTTTTGCAATTCCCTCATAACTCTCTCATCGGAATTCGACTCCGGGTGTCGAACTGTGGACAAAATCTGTCTTATGCCCAGATTCTCCAACTCCCTGTGAAATTCTATGCTGGTAAAACAGCTCCCGTGATCAGATAAGATGTTCTCTGGCTGTCCTAACATAGGAATGATTCTTTCCTTCAGCCTCTTAAGTACCTGTTTTGTACTGGTTTTCTGAATTGGACACAGGACTACCATTTTGGAAAACACGTCTAGTGCAACTAGGATGTGTCTATTTCCTCTTCTAGCTCTAGGAAGCGGCCCAAAGTTGTCCAGTGCCAGAAGCTGACATGGCTTCTCTGGTAAGAGTGGTATAGGTTTCTGCCTCATTAAGTACGAGTTAGGCTTTACTCGTTGGCACATATCACATGTCCTGATAGTATTCCTGACCGTCTCTCTAAGTTTTGGCCAAATAAATGCTTCTTTAAGCAGGGCAACAGTCTTATCTACACCGGAGTGTCCAAAAGCTCGGTGTGCTAACCATACTAGCCTTCTCTGCAATGCTGGTGGTACGACTATCCTGGGTTTGGTGTGGTCTGAGTCGCTCCATTTATGTAGCATCTGGTTAAACCATAGATATTCCGTTGATAGTGCTTCAGCTTCCACATACGTCGGAGTTCCTCTATCCAGCTTTCCCTCGAAGTAATTAATCATCAACCGTATCCAGGGATCTTCACGTTGAAAAACGGTGATGTTCCTCAGATCATCTAGGGTCTTCTGATCTCTATCTTCTATCTCGATAGCTAGAACTTCTTCTTCATCAGCTGTAGGGTATCTGCTCAGCAAGTCAGGTATGATATTGTCCTTCCACGGGCAATACTCTATTTCCACTTGAAATTGCTGTATGTACAGGGACCACCTTGTCAGTCTTTGACTCGACAAGTCAGTTTTCAGCAGGAACGTTAGGGCTTTATGGTCTGTTCTCAATATAATTCTAAAACCATAAACTAGCTTTCGCCAATACTGTAAGACATACAGTATCGCGAGTAATTCGATCTCCGTGACCGTATAATTCTTTTCATTAGGCTTCAACCTTCTGCTGATAAATGCAATGTAAGTTTTCTCCTCTGGCCTGTCCATGTTCTCCTGATATAACATAGCTCCGATCCCTATAAATGATGCGTCAGTCTGGATAATAAATTTCTGAGTGTAGTCAGGATATCCCAATTTCACATAATCTAACAACATCTGTTTAGATTTCACGAAGGCTTCCTCGCATTGTTCCGTCCAGCGCCATCTTCCTCCCTTCTTAAGTAAGTCTGGAGTGGTGCTACGGTCTCGGTATACTTCGGACAATGGTTTGAAAAGAATCCAATAACGCCTAGATATTGCCTGACGTTCTTTACCTTCGTTGGTCTCGGGAAATGTTTAATGACTTCCAATTTTCCCGGATTAGGTCTGACTCCTTGTGCATCTATCACGTGGCCTAGAAATTTAACTTCTCTCTGAGCAAAGTTAGACTTCTTTATATTGACCTGAAAGTTAGCCTGACTTAGGTCATATAACAACTTGCGTAGATCTCTGACATGTTCTTCGACAGTTTCAGAGGTCAGTAGTATATCATCTACGTAACATATGGTTGTAGCTTTTACTTCTTCGGACAGGTTCCGATCTAGCGCTCGTATCAATGCTGACCCTGCTGTTTTTAATCCAAATGGAAGACGCACGTATGAATACGTGTGCTGGTCAAATAAAAATCCAGTTAGCAAGCTTGTTTTCTCTTCCAGAGCAAGATGGTGAAAACTTGCCGTCAGGTCAAGATTTGAGAACACAGTCTTTCCTTTGAACCTTCTGAGTACCTCCTTAATGGGCGGCACTTTATCAAATTCCGGTATGACCTTGGAATTCAAATTTCGTAGGTCCAGGCATATCCTCACACTTCCGTCCTGTTTAGGTACAACTACCAGTGGGCTGACATAGGGTGTGGCTGTCTTTACAATGACGCCTGCTTCTAGCATTTCCTGTATTGCTTCTTTGACCTTTAAATAATGTTTGTCGGCTACAGGATACGGCTTCTGTTTAAATGGTGTCCAATCGCTGACTTGGAACGCATACTGGAAATTCTTGATCCGGCCAGGTCTCGAATCGAAGACTCCTTTATACTCAAATAGCAGTTCCCTTAGCATTTGCTTATATTCTGGACCAAATTTAGCTTCCTCAATCTTCTCTTCCAGGCATTCTTAAAATTTTGGTTCGAGATCCTTTTCAATGTCTGCGGCCAGTGTTGCCAACTCTTCCTCGATGTCTTCTGTTGTCGACACTGCATCCCCAGTCATATCTCCGTATGTATGCCATACGTATTCTTCTGGTCTCGTTTCATTATGCTTTAATGAGAGTTCTAACTCTTCCTTTCCCTCACTTGCGCGAAACATAACAATGTCTTGCGAGAGATCTATAATAACTTTATACTCTCTTATGAAATCCATCCCAACAATGATATTAAAAGGCAGCTTATTTACAAGTAGGAAGCTCTGTGAGAATGTAGAGTTCCCTATATGCAAATCTAAAAATACTTGGTATTTGCATATCATAACTTTATCTGGTATGACACCTTTTATTTTTACGCTTGAAATAGGTATTTTCAATACGTGAATTTTACTCTGGATTTCACTGTATAATGCCTGGGTTATCAAACACACTGTTGACCCTGTATCAATGAGACTTCTTATCTTCATACCCGCAACGTTTACAATAATAATGGGTAGTTCCCTTCTTACATTGACCGTCCTTTCATCGAGGTCTTCGATAAGCTCCTCAGGTTTGGCAATCCAGTTAACAACATTCACTGTATTCCATCCTGAACTTATCTCTCTTTGGTCATTTAAATTTGGTGTTTTTTTTTTCAATTGCTCCATTCTTTGTGGAGTTCTTCTGTCTGTCTTCATGCTGCTGAAGTTCCAGACTCTTGGCACCGTCATCATTTTTATATATGTCGGGTGACCTTCTATTCCTAATCGCTTCATCCCAATGAACTCGCGATTGTCTTGGATCATCTCCGCGCTCTTCCATGTATCTTAAAGATGCGTGATAACGTTCTTCCGCCTCTTCATCGAACCCGCGACTCTGCTCTTGGGATCTCCATCCTTGGTTGTTCCCATTTCGGCCGTAATTCCTTCTGTTATCAAGCTGCTGGTCTCTGGTACCACGCTGATTCCAGTTTTTCCTTCCTCGGTTACCACGGTTCGATCCTCCTCGATATGCTGGCCTCCAATTTTGGTTTTCGCGTCCTTCGCGTTGCCAGTCGGACTTTTCTGTTTCGGTGCTTGTAGATTTGCTTTTTGTCTGCACCTTGGTTGGCTCAATCGGTGTAGTCGTCATGTTAAATTGTTCCTCATTTCGACTTTGTCTTGTGTGCTGCACTGTGGTTAGATCGAGTTGTCTCAGCACTTCCTCCATATCGATTGCAGTTTTGGCGTTTGCCGAGATTAGCAGACGTTGTACTTCATACGGTAGCTGCTTGGCTATTGCTATGCACAAGTCTGACTCTCTAAGCCCTTCATCAAGCTCTCGAAAACGGCACAATTGATTCACAAAGAATTCTCCGTACTTAGTCGGATTACTGGTACTATAACGCCTGTAATACAAGTCCAATCTGAGGCTCTGTTGTACGCTCGCGTTCCAGTATCTGCTTAAAAATGCTTGGCGAAATTCGTCAACGGTGTCGAACTTGTACCGAAAACTCCTAAACCATAGGGCACACTCCCCTTCGGTTAGTTTTTCAATCGCTCTCAACCTGCGCTCTGGCGGTACTTTGGCGTCATTCAAGTACTCGGAAACTTCTATAAGCCAGTACTTGGGTGTCATGTTAGAATTACTCCCAGAGTATTTCTTTGGTTTCTCATCACTAGCCCTTATAACTGTGACTATTTGATTTTGAACAGCATTTTCATGCGGTGTTGACATGGCAATTGGCATATCAGGTGTGGTATACGGACTGTCACTTGGCATGGCTGCATCCTTTGGAGTAGGCTGTATTTCTATCTCTGCCCATTTATTTCTCCTATTCTCGTCTATACTTCCTTCGCTCGACCTAGGATTCCGCAACATAGATTCCTCCTGCGCGATCATTCTAGTCTCGATTTGGCTGTGTCTATTTTCTGCCCTTTCCAAACGAGCTAATACCTCTCGTTCTATTTTCTCTAGGCGATCTCGGTTTCTTTCTGCCATAGAAAATACCTTTTCCTTATCCTCCTTAAGGTTTTCCTTCAGGTGGATAATTTCCCCCGCTAGACTTTCTCTTACTTCGGCAAGAGTCTTATCGCTGGCTTCAGTCTTTAAGCCTTCTCGAAGTTCTAATTCTTCTCGTAAGCCTGTGACTTCCTTTTGAATGTGACCTTGTATATGAGAGATTTCAGTCCTTATTTTCGTGATTTCTCCCTGGTCCTCGTCCTGTCTTTTATGGATAACTGCTAAGTCGCTCTGAGTTTGTTCCAACTCTTTCTGTACTTCCCCGACTTGTCTCTTCATATTTGACATTATCTCCTTATTCTCTTGATCAGAAGTTTTTATTTCCTGAATTTCCTTGCATTGGTCAAGGATATTTTGATCCTGTTTTCTTAAGGCTTCGTCTACCGCCTTGGCGTAACCTGCCATTCGCGTATTCCATTTTATATCGCTATCCTCGAACCTTTGATCCACGGTCTGAGTGAACGTATTAAATTGCTCTAATTGACGTTTAGTATTAGCTTCATTCTGACTCTGAATGTCTTTAAGCTCCATGGACATACTGCTTAAACTATCGTTAATTTCACGCTGTGACTCTCTGCACGCTTGCAGATTATTCTCTAATTTTAATTCTATAGACTCAAAGCGTTTATCGTTATCATCTTGCATTTCTGAGACCACGCTAACAATATTCTTAGTTACCTCACGCTGGACAGACTCTTTAACGTCATCCATTTTCTTATTAACCTCTATTAGGTTTAATTCTAACTGCGTGTTTACATTAGCTTGACTAGCCTCTAGTCTAGTGTTTATTTCGGCTTGATTAGCCTCTAATCTATTGTTTATTTCGGCTTGATTAGCCTCCAATCTACCCGCTATTGCATCTTTAAATTCTCTAATTTCTTCCTTTCTCTTAGCATTAGAATTATCAAAATGCTCCTTTAACTCAGCAATACACCTGAGTACGTCTACAGTTCCAGCCATCCTGTACTTCTTAATTTGAGATTTAGGTAGGCCGCAGCTGAATATGCTGGCGCGTTCTATTAGAAAGAAAAGGATTCCGATCCCACGACAACAACAACAACATATTACCAAATGTCAAAATTAACTATGGAATGGGTATAGACCCTCGTACCCGTCTGACTACAGTGTCTGACGTCTGAATATCATCTAGAAAGACTCACAGTCGCTCAAACAAAGTTTGAGGAAAAATATTATTTTTATGGTTTTCCCCATGAAAACCATGCTATTATTATGGGGTTTTCTGAATCCCATAAGCCACTCACGTACTGGGCGCCATGATAATGAAGAAATAACCATTATCATTCTGGTCCTCATTGTAAGACATCGGCCATATTCTGAATTATTAATAAAACTGTCCAAGGAGTGGTTTTTATTGCCGAATGCCCCACGTATGGGCCGTCATGATAATGAAGAAGGTAATGACATGCTTTGCCCCACACACCTGGGCGACATGATAATGATAAAATAACATTATCCATGCTTTGTGGTAGTTGCCCTGGCCAGTTTGCGCAATTCCAAGATCGCTCATATTGCACAGACGCAGGCGGTTCCATAATGAATTAATACCGTCCCACATTGCTTGGGCCATGATAATTAAAGAGGTTTGTGTGTAAGTTACATTTACATTTAAGAATGTTTTATGGAGGATTATCAACATTTATTTTACGCGATGGCTTATTAACAAATTGGACGCGGCCTTTTCCTATTCTGTCCTAATTTCTATGCTGTATTTGCTTCTACCATTAATATCTTGGCCGACTTTAGCAGTACCTGTGACTCAATCCTAGTACAGAGACATCTCCTCCATGTACCCGATTGTCATCATGTGGACCATGTGTTCGTATCCCAACTAACTCACGGTCTTTCGAGGTATGGGACGTTCCTGCCCACTATACGACCACATGCTCAGGATTTGAGTCTACCAGGTAACTACTCTACAGGAAATACACAACACTTTCCTAAAAATGAACAATTTACTGGTCTAAAATCATGGCTATACAACAATACAAATAAAGGACAAATTATATTTAATTCCCACAAATAAAAATAGGGTAATTCTGTGAGCTTTCTTCTTAAAATAGTGCTACACTGCACCCAAATCTAATTCTAGCATCCTGTCAATGATATTTTCAGACTTCCATGGGTTTCCATAGTGTTCATCAACTGACACAATTTTAGTTAATGGTAGTATCATAACACAAAAATCACACATCACATAAAAATGATATTAATAAAACATTACTCCATTTCTTATGGCATTTACCTTGATTAACATGAATTCATTTTTTCTGCAACCATTAACAAATATTTGTTGTGTTGTGTGAATCATCTTCCCTCTTTCCATCCATATGAACGCTTTAAGAAAAGTGGTACTTATCCCTTCCAAATAAACATGGATAGAATATATTATAGTTTCACCATATAACGATTTTCTGGGTCTTGTCGGGCTTATCATCGTTACAAATGTGTCATGTTCTGGGAAAACACATACCCGTCTGCATAAATTAGCAGTAACTGGCAAAATGCACTCTAAAAAAAGATGCCTACATTATTTTGGTTCAGCTTTCCTCCTCAGAGAATAACTGAGCCTAATATTATCTGATTTCTATGACCCAACAACGTATGTGAGTTGCAACCCACCGTTCAATTCAATTGGCATCATCATACACTCAAATCTTAATTGCATATTGTCGAACGACCTTCATCCCCCTCAGCAGGCAATAAAATTCGTTCCAGCTGGCTAGCCAAGATGGCCGCCGCAGAAGTGGTCTATGACCCCTCCTCTCTCTGCTGTCAAGATCAAGGTCAGGTTTGTTTACAAAATGCAGTACTGGAGTAACGCTAAGTGTGGCTCCTAAGTAATTGAGTCATTTAAATATTAACACCTATCCTTATAGTGTCTTTGGCTCAACTGGCTCCTTAATTAACATTCATGGCTGGGGTGGAATTCTAGTGATAGCCTTGCCGTTCTATGGTGACTACTAGTGGCTTTTAGACGCGCATCATAGTGAAAATCCATGACTTTCACCAGCAGCTGTCAATAAAATATAAGGAAATCTGCGTTCCTAAACGACGAATATGATCCTTACCTCAGGGTAGGTCATTAATACACACATGCTCACTGCGTCTCGACGGACGTCATTAGTGGCATAATTCAAGCAAGCGTTGGATACAGACAGGCTCTGTCCAATTCGCTGCGAAATAATACAGTATGCTCAAGGGCGATACTACTCGTAGATTCAGCCAACTTCTCACCTAACGCGCAAGCTATACTAGTTTGTTCCCCGCAATATTTATTACGTAAATCACTGGAATCTACGTTAATTCTGCATGCTTACATGCGGCTCAAACAATACTTCACATAGATGACTCAATTATTAAGGCACCCGCGTTCTCTCTGTCATACCACTTAAGCCAAAGCTTTACATAGCTCCTAACACAAATGTAATAAATTTACTGGCTTACTTTACTTTAATGGTCCTCAAACATAATCCTAAGGATTGACCATATCAAAATATTCATTCATATTTCACTGACACTGAAAAAGCTCTCGTATTTCTCTATATTTCACGTTACACTCTTACTGTTTACCAAAATACAGTATCTTTACATTAGACATGACACTATTTGAACATTATTTAGGCCAAAAATGCCTATTACTTTACTGTTGCCGACCCCATAATAATATTATTATTATCATTTAACGTTACCGTTACTTCCATCACTATTTTTGCCTGAATGGCCTTAAACAAATCACCTTCCAAGCCATACTTTATTCAAGACGAGTGGTGAAAACTCGTTCAGTAAGTGACTATTACATCTTATTCTCAAAGTGATAAATCGTTACATGGTGAACTATTTAGTTATAATGACATTATAAAAAATGGGTACTCACTTTTTCCTCTTTGCTGGATAGTGCCAGCGCTTCAGCTTTAGCGCTACCATGACGCTTGACTTAAGCCATCATGTTATCCTTTACACAACACTTAGATTCACACACTTTCCACATGATACACATATTTTTATCAGTGGCCTTTATCACTGCCATACACTGCATATTAATCACTATACACATGAACACTTTAAATCACTATTACACAATTTATGTACATTTATCCACTACATCACATGTTGATCCTTAAATTGGACTTCTCCTACGCCTGATCTCAGAGATGCGATGCAATTATGACAACCGCTGGTCTCCGTGAAAATCTAACAGCGTTTTACGGACGTTCGATCCTCGTTCCCTGCAATCTTGTTCAGCTCACTATCCAGATTAGGTGGCAATGATTTCCAAGCTCCCATCATTGTAGTGTTTCTGATGATGATGTCATATATAATTCTGACAATACCTCCCGGTATCAGAACTGTTCAAAAACATTATAAGTTCCTTTTTCGCTGTGGCGAATTTATATTTGCGTCAGATAATAGGTAAATATCTGTAATAATTTACTTTCGACGCGCTTCATGATTACTTATGAAGCTTATAACTTGCTTCTTTTGTTCTTCAACGGCGGCGCGTTGATACTTTAACATTTGGCGCGCTACTAGCAGCGTCTTAGTTACGTGTATACTGTAGAACAACTGACTTGGCTTGCCTTGCTCCCCCTATATAAAGGTTTCTCGTACAAAATAGTCCACTGGACACATGAGAGCGACTCCTTTCTTGAAATAATACCTCTTCAGCCGAAATGACATCTACATCTTGTTTATTTAGGTGTGGAGGTTTCAAAAACATTCGCATGCCGGCGATCGCTTCGGCCAATTAATTACAATTAATTGCCTTAGTTCAGCGCGTGGGTACGCCATCGTGGTAATTCCCCGTTGACTGGTCACAAAGTCACTGCTCTCGAGCGTAGGCTAGGTTGTAATTCGTTCATTTGGAGATATAGGCCTTAATTTAGGTGAAAAACCACTCCTAAATTACCTCTCCGTGAATATATTCACCTGGGTGTATATTTCAATGCATTTCAATACTCCACTTGGCTGTAATTAATTAATTTCCATGAGCCATCATCCCTACCCTCAGTTTCACCGTTGTCAAGCGGTGGATACCCGGGTCATTAATTTTGAGCTGTCTTCCTGCTCCAGACGTAAATAGTACGGTCGGCGCCTAGGCTCTCCGCCCACTTGCTAAGGGTCATTTGTAAAACTTCAAACTGGCCTCCTCTCATTTTCGTATGCTCTGAAAATGTATATTTCCTTGCATTTGGCTACAGTTCTTCCCTTAAATTGCTATGATATTCACCTATAGATCGTGAAATCACGCTACCTTGTTATATGCCAGTATACCTCTCATTGCTCTTTGGGTTCCCTGAAATTGCTCCCCCGCAGAGATCAATGGTTCGACTCTAGGCATAATCATTTGCCTGGTCTTCTCTGATGAGACCTGAGTTCGATGCCGGACTGCCGTGACTGATTGGGCACACTACGTGCAGCTGAAATGGCTGAAACTCCACGAGCGCAGGCAGTTATCAGTTGCCATTCTGACACATAAAATATTACATACCAAGACCCCGTTATATCTCTACAATGCCTTTACACCAATGCATTCTGTTCATAATCGAGAAAATAGATACACAAAATTAACACTCCAGATTCCTATACACCGAACCATGAAGTTCAATAAATCTTTTGTTTGCATCGCCTCACGCCTCTTCAACACCTTCGATTTATATAAGTTCGTCAACATTGCAAGCACTGCAGCTTTCAAAAGACATCTTTCATCCTGCTTCTTGGAGCAGTATACCTCTCACATTTGATTACTGTATTATGTTAAAATACTTTTTCAAAGTTCAATTAGAACACAAGGACAATAGCTGACAACCTGTCTACTTCAATAGCTCTTCTTGTACAGTATATGGTGTTTGTTTTTCGGGCTGATAGTCTGTATGCACTCTCACTCTTTTGTATATATTTTTTCCATTATCATTAGTAATATTATTATTATTGTATTGTTACTATATTTTTGTTACTATAATTGTTAGACTATGATTATTTATATTGTGAATGTAGGTGAAATGTTTTATTTTTATAAGCCCTAACCTAATTTTATGTAGGGCGCTACTGTAAAGGAGCTCTTAAGCTCTAAGTGTAGCAGTGAAAATAAATCAAATCAAATAAAAAAAATCAGAATACAAATACACACACTCTTATACAGATACCACAGTAACCCACATTTTCAGACAAGTACACGGGGCCAGAGTACCAATATGTCCAAGCCCGTCAAATAAAACAATAATATTACAACGTTAATTTATCACATGACGTAATCTACACCCCAAGCCTTTCTGAGTAACATTGCGTGTAGGCCCTTTATAAGGTAATAGAAATAGAGAAAACAATTTGTTGGGATCAGTTTTTGTTCATTGGAGACCACCTTGTGGTGTAGTGGCTAGCACATTGCTGTCCATTCTTGGCTGTAACCGCGGAGTCCCGGGTATGATTCCCAAGAAATGTAATTCTGGTCTGAGGGCTGGAACAAGGTACACTCAGCCTCGTGATGCAAACCTGCGAATATGTGAGTTGGATTCCTATCTCAGCCATCATGGATGTGGTTTCTCATTTCTACTCCAGGCTAATGCCGGGATGGTTCATAACTTAAGGCCATGGCCGCTTCCTACGCAAATCCTACCTCAATTACAAATATACACACTAGTGTAGACATCACAGTGTCACAGGTTATCAGACAAATTCCACACACACACAAATACACGGGGCTACATAACCACGATGTCGCAAAGCCTCTAAAACAATCATCATCACAACAACAAGAAGAACTCTTGCTGCTGTCACCCATGATGTCCAGATTCGATTCCCGGCTCAATCAAGACATTTAGTTCTGGTCTCAGGGTTAGAACCGGGTATACTATGCCTCGTGAAGTAAAACTGTGAAGAAGTGAGTTTTATTGGACTTAATTTAAAAAGAACATAATTGCCGTAACCACAACAACACAGGTTATCAGATTTTGTGTTTTCACGTACCTCTGTATTCGAAAGATTCTTAAAAGGCCATATACCCTGAAGATTATATTTCTTGCCTGACTGTTCGACTGCCATTCGCCTTGCTAAGGAACATTGTTATGAGTTCAAAACTTCAGCTCACAGCACTTACTTCTTTAAGCTCCACTACTGAATTAATACAGCAATGCTGTCACTCTTCGTTATCTTCCCCAGCGTAACTAAATATTTCAACACCTCACCATTCTTCACTCTAATTATCCCTCCAGTTCAAGGACAGAACGGCTGGTCGTACCCCACGGGGTTTGGACTGTTCGCTCCAAAATGTTTAGCTCTGTAACATAGGTTCATGTAAATAATTGGATATTTAATGAGTTTTGTGCACGGAGAGAAATATAGATTTCGTACGGTACAGCGAGCCCAGAGTGCGCAGTTAACTAGGCAAAGCCGCGCTATGCCATCGGCTGGCGCGGGTGAGCACGTGAATCTGGCTCCTCCCTCATGTTCACAGTTGTTTTGGGTCTGGTATAACATTATATCTGAGGTCATCTGCCGCTAATGGGATGTTTGATTGTAAAAGAATTACAACTAATTGAAAACGATCTATTACAAGTAACTACTCGCAAATCTACTAGAAGAAGAAATAAGGGAAATAAGATGCAGGGAAAAGATACTAATAATTATTTTTAAGGGTCAACCAATTAGGTTATCGTCCCCAAATGGTTTGGGTGATAGTGAAAATAAAATAAGGAATGGACTTACATACTAGAAGAAGACCTATATAGCCTATTTGCATATATCCTACTTATGCTAATATCCTCTATCAACATACAACATTTAAGTTTGATTGCTGCCATGTATTAATAGATATTGAGAACCGTCTAAATATTTCGGATGGTCGCCATGTTTATTTTAATATATGTAGGCCATAGAGTTATGTACTATTAGATGAGGATTAATGAGTAGGTTCATTATTCAAACGTTGATGATAATGATGATGATTGTTGTTTTAAGGGGCCTAACATCCAGGTTATCGGCCCCTAATGGTTTGGGTGAGAGTGAAAGAGATGTGAATGAAAACTATAACTAATACCAACTACAGACTTACATACTAGAAGAAGAAATGGTAAACAAATAAAGGATAAGGTAAATAAAGATCAGGAAGAAAAGAAATGCCCTCAACCCTCGAAGAATGAGGATTGAGGGACTTGGAACGAAGGAGAGCAATGAAAGGCAGATAGGAAAGGGAAAGAGCCCGCCCCAAAGTCAGTGGAAAAAGGGGAAACAACGGACCAAGCTCAGGAATCCCTCGGGATCACCAAATCCCGAACTCACCAGCCGTAAGCCCCTGAGGGTGTAGCAATATCCAGGGTGCACCAGAAGTGGTGGGGGCTACATACAACCTGCCTCCTTGAGGGCATTGTGCAGAAGGCAGGAGATAACATGAAAAGAAAAATAAGGCTGACCCCTCGAAGAATGAGGGTATCAGGAAATATGAGACAAGGTCCAATTAAGGCGGGAAGGTGAAAGACTCCCTAGGTCTCGGATACACTAATACCGTCGAGGTCGGAAAAGAACAAGAGTTGACCAAGTGAGGTCAATATGAAAGATGACACGAGAGGAGCCTGCCATAAGTAAGTGGAAGTAATACCGGACTCAGCTGGGGTCCCGTGGTCGCCAACACACGTCCCACAAGTGGTGGATCTCCTGGGGTATGTATATATATATATATAATTGTACTTCTGTCCTGTCTGTCTGTCTGTCTATCTGTTCCTCCATCAATTGAAAACGACTCAACAGATTTTGTTCAAATTTGCAAATGGAAGAACATCTCGGAATCAACTTCGGTTGTAAAATTCAACATGCAATGCGCTAAAGGGGGCCAATGGGTGCCCTGTTATACTTACCTTCGATTTACTCGTGTGATAATAATAATAATAATATCATATGGCCTCGGGTGCCGGGTGCAAGCTTTGTAATTTGACACCCAGAGGGTAGCTTCCATGTCGAATTTCGTTGTTCCTTGAAGCACTATGAAAGTCAAGGAGGTTAGATATCTAAGCTCCTTGAACACTACAGCGCTTTCTAGTAGAGAAATGAGGAACTTTGTGTTGGCGGAAACTCCCGAGATTAATTTTGCCATTATGAACACGGCCTACTGAATTAAATGGGTTCTTTGACATGCCAACATCGTATGACATGCGTGTCGTATTTTTGCTGCCTTTCAAAAATCACTTACCACGGGCAGAGGCGAACCTGTAATCTTGGGGTTAGTAGACCGACATGCTATCCTCTCACCCACCGTGGCAAGCTACTCGTGTGATATGTCGTACGAAAGGTCTTTCATAGCTCTATACAGCATGATTATTCTTATTACTTCCTGTGACGAAAAAGCATTCATTTCCCAATTAACACAAAAGTTGTAAATAGGAGGCTAAAACACTGAATTTGCATGCCCCACAAGGTTTATAATTGTATTTAAGGGCGTTATCACGGTGATGGGGTTTTGCATCATCGGTGAGTCATCATTATTTTACAGTGTGAGATAAAAAAACAGTATCTTTCTTGCCTTTAACCATATTTTATTTGATTCCTTTTTTGGTTTATGGTCTTTCTTTATACTAAATGTTTTGCTTTTCGTGTACTTGTGTTTCAATATTCATTTCACCTGAAGACGGAGAGTGTTGGTAAATAGGTCGTTTCGTTTGTTACTAATCTTTTAATATTTGTCGTCAAATGTTTTCATCACATAGAACCTGGGTGCTTTTGGTGTAAGTTATGGTTTTCACCTCCACATTTGGTCATCTGAGTGATATGGTATTCTGAATAGGGTTGGTTTGTCTCGCGGCCACAAGGTGTCTCTGCACTCGTATGATATATAGATCCTTAGATGATATTTAGTATTTTTTATTTTTAGCCTATTTTCAATTTTGAAAAAATAGGCTTATGAGATCACCTTTTGTCCGTGTGTGTGTGCGTGTGTGTGTGTGTGTGTGTGTGTGAGGTGTGTGTGTGTGTGTCCCTAATAAAATCTAAATGGCTGGAGCGATTTCAATGAAACTCGGCAAGTTCATAGCACTATTCCCGGCGACCTCGACCGTGCCCTTCAAATTTTGTTACGTCTCACCAATCCAACATGGCGGCTGTGCGAAATATTTCACTAGAATTCAATATCTCCGAAACTATTACCGATATCGCCCTGAAATTGTGTACGGTGATAAAGGGCACTACTAGAAGTTCACCTATGAGACTTTCAAAAGCCTGGTGACTACAAAACCAACATGGCGGCCAAGCGAAATTGAGACTTTTAAATAGACTTTTCTCGCGATTTAACTATCCAAACGTAATGAAACTTGGTACAGCAAATGTTTATACTCATTTTAATGCACTGGAGTCTAATTTAGTTCAATTGTTTACATAACCTCAAAATGGCGGCTGTGCGAAATATTTCACTGAAATTCTATGTCTCCGAAACTATTATAGATATCACCCTGCAATTTTGTACGGTGATAAAGGGTACTGATACAAGTTTACCTATTTATATTTCATAAACCTGTAAAGTACAAAACGAACATGGCGACCAAGCGAATTTGAAATATTTTAATATACTTTTCTCGTGATTTGACTCTTTGAGCGCAGTGAAATGTGGTACAGTAAATGATTTTGCAGATTTTGTAATGCAATGCCATCTAATTTAATTCAATTGTTTACATAACCTCAAGATGGCGGCTGTGCGAAATATTAAAATTAAGTTTTAATTTCTTGTGTCGTAATCATGTGAAAGTTTGAATACTGAACCTAGGCAATAATTGTCCTTGAATGGTACATAACTCTATGGCCTATACATATAACAATACTAAATGGCGAGCTTCCGAAATATTTAGACGGTTCTCAATATCTATGAATCTTTTACAGCAACCAAACTGATTTTTTTAATGTTCATAGAGACTATGAACATATCTTCACCTATAGGACTTTCAGTAATCTGGTGAGCACAAATCCAACATGGCGGCGACGCGAAGTATACATATTTAAATGGACGTTTCTCGCGAATTAACTACCCGAGTGCCGTGAAACGTAGCAAGTTAAATGCTTATACAAATGTTGATACACTGGCATCTAATTTATTTCAATTGTTTGCATAATCACAAGAAGGCTGCTGTGCGTATTCGTTTTTCCCTAATCAAATTATTACGAAGCTGGGATTCTGATGATGATGATTGTTGTTTTAAGGGGCCTAACATCTAGGTTATCGGCCCCTGATGGTTTGGGTGATCGTGGAGATGAAAATGAAAAGCGAACTTAAAACTAAAACTAACTACGAACCTATATACTAGAAGAAGAAATGGAAAACCAAAGGAGAATAAGGCAAATAAAGGACAGGGGGAAAATAAATGCCCTCAACCCTCGAAGAAGGCGGATTGAGGGACTTGGAAGGAAGGAGAGCCATGAAAGGCAGATAGGAAAGTGAAAGAGGAGAGGGTCCGCCCCAAAGGTAAGGGACAAAAGGGGAAAACGGACCCAGCTCAGGAATCCCTCGGGGTCGCCAACTCCCGAACTCACCAGCCGTGAGCCCCTGAGGGTGTATCATTATCTATTGTTTTAGATCCCTTATTTAGGGGTGGTAGGACCTAAAACGGAAGAGTTACTGTATTGATTTTGAATGGAGTGTCTAAAAGGGGGTAGCTGCCTTTGGAGGGGCAAGCTGACCAGTGTGGAGTGTTGTTTAGCGTTAGGAACTAGGGGGCGCTCCTATAAAGACTGTAAATGTCGTTTAAGGGATGTAGCCTTAGCACGCGGGTCGATGTACTAGTCGCCCAGCCGGCTACTTATTATATAATCACCTTGCTAGTGTCAGCGGTTCGGCACGCGCTTCACTTGAGCACGCGAGCCGCTGTGAGGAATACAATGACGTCTGAGTTGGCGTTATTACTACGGTGTGTCACGTCTGACTGTGACGGGAGTAAGGAAGGACGTTGGGACGTGAAGAAGAGTGTAGATCAGTAATGCAAGTGTAAGAGACTGACCAAGTGTTTATTGGTCAGCAATGAGTAACTGTTAGTCCCTTTTAAGGGATCTTGTGATGTTATAATGTGAGTACAAACTGTGGGTGTTAGGTTACAAAAGTAGGATTCTGAACACTGACTGACTGACTCACCTCGGTTGACACTGTCGTTAGCCTCCGGCTGTCTCGTCGAAGCACTGATGATGGAGAGATCCTCGTGACCCACTTAAGGCACCTTTTATACCTTTAGCCTCTGTTCTGTCAGCGCGTTGTGGCATAGTTGAACCAGTTTGTAGTATGTCGCTGTGTGTCATAATTACGCAAGGGTTGAGCTGCTTTATGGAGTAGCCAGCTGCCCTTATAGTATTGATGGATATTGGGTAGGCTTTTAAAGGGTTGCCTTTTATGAGATTTAGACAGATGATGGGGGGGATGATCTCTAAGGGGTGCATACCCCTTGGGTATTGTACAAGCCTCTTCCTCCATTTGGTCGCGTCCTCGCGACCGGGAAGGGCACTTGGGGTTGGGATGTTGTCGTAGTAGTTTTTGAATCCCCCTCGTCTCTTCTGGTGGTGGCGTCGTAAGCGTCGTCGTATGGAACGGGTGTCGTCGTGCAGAAGTGTAGGTGTGCGGTCAGCCCGTGTTCAGAGGGGAGGGTTATGGGGTGTACATAGATATATATGTATATAAATTTTACATTGCATGGTGAAATGTGCATTAACATTGTTGAATAAAGAAAATAATTGCTATTGAGGCACAATCGCCATTGCCGTTGTCGGCATAAAAAAGAAAAAAAACATGGTTATACATGGTTACATAGTTGTGCAGGGAGGAAAAACCCAGGGCCGAACGGATGATTGCGTCGTCCGCCCTATCTTGGGGAAAAAGTGCTCCCTGCAATAAAGAAGATAGGAG
This sequence comes from Meconema thalassinum, assembly GCA_946902985.2. Taxonomy (NCBI): domain Eukaryota; kingdom Metazoa; phylum Arthropoda; class Insecta; order Orthoptera; family Tettigoniidae; genus Meconema; species Meconema thalassinum. The sequence continues at coordinate 513,026,859 of OX336392.1, read as the reverse complement.
AGAATAGAAAAAAATGGGTGTTCCAGGGTATAATTTAAAGGAAATATTTAAAATGTATTTATTGGTGTGGGATAAAACGGAACACCCTGACAAATGGGGAAGTTAGAAGAGAGAAAAATGAAAGAAAACAATTCACAGACATTGGTTACGTGTTACCTTAGCAAACGAAACAAAACAAAACAAAAATATAGGCATCGTGTACACGTGAACTTGATAAACAGACACAAATATATATAGTGTTTAATGTATTATGTTGCGATGCTGACATTTAGGAATTTCCATTGGAATAATTGCCCGTGGGCGCATGAATATGTATGTAGTTTACTCTTTAAAATTATGAACTACAATGACCTTATGTCTAGTAAAATACAATGACCTTATGTTTAGTAAAATAATTGCCCGTGGGCGCATGAATATGTATGTAGTTTACTCTTTAAAATTATGAACTACAATGACCTTATGTCTAGTAAAATACAATGACCTTATGTCTAGTAAAATAATTGCCCGTGGGCGCATGACTGTGCATTAAGTTTACCTTTTAAAATTATGAATTACAATGACCTTATGTCTACTTAAGCGCGCTAAACCCTTATAATTCTAGTTTTTGTTTGGATCCTCGCGTGCACGCTACCTGTTTGTACGTACGCTTGCCGTATCACGGCTGATCCTATACGGCCACCTCTTGGCACGGTTGAGTGGTCGTACCGCTTGCAGTGTATTCTTAATACCTAGTCTGTGAAGCATCCTCTGTGGGTGAATGCTTGCACACTTGGCCATGAGGGTCGCCGCCACATGCCGGTTGCGCCCTCATCGCCGTAAGCTGCGTCGCATTTTGACGCTTCAAGTGTTTTTGTTTTATGCAGATCTGCCAGCAAGCCTGATGCCCCACAGGCATCATTCCTGCTGTGCAGATTATTGACGTGTAGCTGTAAAAAAAAAATGTAGTGAGTGTGTAAGTGAGAATGAATGTTAAATGGAGGTTAGTATGCACAGGTATAATACTACAATAAGGGGGCATTAAATAGCATGTTGCTGCTATCTGGCAGCAAAATCATAATTACACGTGTCATATTCTAGGTGACAATGCCTGCAAAAAAAAATGGAGAGGTTAACAAAACATTGAAATTCCCTATTCCATATGCCGCTTCCTGTGGCAGCGTTGCCACAGTCTGAAGCCCCTTTTTACCTGTGAAAAGAATGGCATGGTTATTATTACTCGATATATGGCCGGGCTTACCCTATATGGTGCCGTGACGTCATTTCCTAATGTGTTGTAGTATTGGGCTTACCCTGGCAACGAATTTGGGCCGCCAGGCGCCGCAATTTTACCTCAATATATGTATTAAAAAAAATTGTCTTAAATGTAAGACTATGCTACATTATAATAACTTATCATGAGTTATCGGACTTACCCTGATGACGGATTTGTGGGTCATCAGGCGCCGAACGGCGTTCTCTTATACTACTTATTCTACTTATGGTATATATAAAAAAAAACTACATCTAAGCCGAGAGGGTTGCCTTAATCTATTGCCGAAAGATGCTGTGCTGAATTGCAACAGTGTTCATTAAATTTGCTTAATCCTAGGTTGCGTGTCAAATGCAACCGTCTATAACTAAATTTGGCCTAGGACGATCGCCTGGGGCAATTAAATCCCCAGATCACCACCCGCACGAGCCCCAGAAACACCGGTTGTCTCTAGGGTCGCTAGATTCCGTCCCCTTAACTCTAGGTGTCGACGTCTATTACTAGGACTAATCTATGCGCAGGCGCTTACGGTGCCACTAAGCTAACCGTTTCGCCCGCTGTAACTTTCGTGTTCATAACCGGGTGCTGTTCCTATTTGACGTAGGTGAGCCGCCCACTTGGCTCCTGTGAGGGGCGCGCAATGCCCCTCTCTGAATGCCCTCTGGTTGCCCGTTGCGTCGCCATTTATGTGGGCATTGGACAGTGTGGTCCAATGGCATAATATCCTCCGGGAAGAAAGCGTCCGGGGAGTCCTCTTCGCCTGTGTCGGCCGCAATATTTGTATTCATGTGTCCTCCGGGAAGTGAGCGTCCGGGGAGTCCTCTTCGCCTTAATCGGCATTGCTGGGTTGGCCCACTGAACCCTTTTGAGTGCCCGCTATGCTACTCATTTAAGAACTCTGGCGACCCGTTGTCGTCCATTTACGTGGGCGCAGGACCGAATGAGCGCGTACATTCCATATATATATATTCATATTTCATTCTGCATTATTGATTACCGTCGTGGTCTTCACCTTCACCTCGCGGGGTAAGGACTTGTCGGATCTAGGATTGGTCCTGCTGAACCCTTGGATCCTGCTTCACTCCTGACGAATAGGAGTCTGACTCCCCGCCATGGAAGTCCTACTTACGTAAATTTAACTAACAGTCTAGTCATAATATGGTCGTCTCTAGGGATAGCTCCCGAGGCCGGCGCGGAGTGAGCTATTTCTCCCGCCATTCTCAGAAAGTCTCCCTGCAGGTCTTGGCTTCGACGACCGTGGCTCAAAGTGGGTTTAGCATCCCTTCCTCCCAGGGGCGGTTTATGCGCACCTAGGATTCCAGAGCTTGCCCGACCAGGCCGCGAATGCTTTGACCTTACGTGGTTCGTCTATTTGGTCTAGTCGTCAGTAATTTGATGAGCCAACTGGGGTAAGGGTCCACATCGCCTTCCCCAGCTCTGCTCCTAGTGTTGTGCTTTTGACCTTTGGCTAACGCCGGTATCATCAGCCAGGGTGTTTCAGATTCCCTTTTTTTTTTTTTTTTTTAAATATAGGTGTAACCTGTGTAAAAAGTGTCAAATGTAAAATACTTCCAGTGTGGTGGGCTGGTAAAACCTCTACATACGTAGACTACTTTAGGCTACCTGTGCTATATCAGCTTCTCCAGCGATAATGCTCTTTTTTAACCTTGATGGAGGTGTTAGTAGGGTCTGTGGCGTCAGGTACCCTGTTATTGTGATCTGGGGGTAGTTATCTGTAGAGTGGGTTAAAGCAGGGTAGGAGGAGGTTGCGCACTTCCGAATTCCGCGTTAGTGGCGGCCTGGAACCGGTTTTTGTGCTGGGATGCTCCTACAGTGAGTGGAACGGGGCAGGTAATTCCCGGGGTTGCAAAAAATAAAATAAAAATCCATGCCGGTCTGATATCAATATCCCCTGGTGAATGGATGGGATATACATGCATGCGTCTGGATATGAGGCGTTTGCACTCATGTATGGATAGGTGTAGGTTGAGGCATAATACTAATATATTTCCCTCTCATGCGGGATGATTTAAATTTAAAAAAAATGGTTAGTATTTATTACTTATGGCCTCATCTCTCATATGGAGATGTGCATTACGCTTAGTTGGTGTTTGCCGATGCACCCCTCTCATTCAGGTGATAGCGGTGGGGCTCAAGGCGTAGCATGCCCTTTCTGTAAACACATGAAGTTTACCAACCCTTATGTATACTTTGTAGTGTAGTGTAGCTGTTCTGGTCGTGTTCATGTGTCTGCGTTGTTTATGTTTGGACGTGAAAAGGTTATGGGAAGGGAGTAGAGTGGGACGCTGTTAGCATGTTCTCTTGTCATCCTCCCTTGGTCCATGTTGGTTTTCTATCCGCGCTTTGGGATAGCGAAGCTTCACGACCTACTCTGGTCCGTTATAGGGCTAAGTCCTAGTCGCCTGGAATGATTTGTTTCGGGGCTAGGGTCGCAAAAAGAAGTTGTTAAGGGGAGGTCCCGTTTCCTCAAAGTCCCTATGTTCGCCCCTGATTGGTGAGCGCGTTTGTGTGTGTGTGTGTGACTACGCTCCGCTACACCACGCGGACGCCTGGTCTGCTGTAGGGCTAAGTCCTACTGTGTATATTGTGTATGGGTAGGAAGCGCCCGTGGCCTGCCAACGTCTTTACGAACGTGCTACTCTGGGCCTGCGACAAGTTTTGGTCTGTGACGTCTGCTTGTTGATAAATGCTTTCGCAGTGTTGAAAAATGTATAGTGTTATGATTGTTCTGCATTTGTTTATTCATGGTCACTGCCACTACACAATCGCGTTTTGTCATCGACAGTGTTGCAAAGTGGCTAAGTCTGCAAGTCATCAGTTTGTGTGTGTAACTTCAGGCCGGGATTTTATGTAGGTTAACCACTGTTGCGTGTTTTTCTGCACGTATGCCAGTGTGGTCATTGTGTTAAATTCCTGGCGGCCCGATGTGGTAATCCGCCCTGCTACTATTGCCGTTGTGTGGCCATTATTCCGTAAGACCGTTGTCTTACGAAATTTATATGTCTCTGTCTGGAAAGTCCATTTTCCCTGTCAAGTGTATTTCTGGAATTTTATGCCTGTCATTTGGCCGCAGGAATGTAGTATTATCTGTCTAAGCCGTTATATGGGCCAATTTTGGTGTGATTGGAAGGCCGTCTGCTTGTTTTTCCCTGGCGTGCAATTTTCTCTGGGGTTCGAACCCGTGTTCTATGTAATTCTCTGTGTTATATGTCTGCGTTGTTCATGTTCTGCGGGCATTCTGTCTGTATTTTGTTTGTGTTTCTCGTACCGAAAATACCGTTGTTTAGTTAGTTTTCGGTACGAGGTTTTTGTGTGTGGACATGGGTTCGAAGCCGGTTGTCTGTAAAGATTTGGTGGCCATTTCTGTGCCGCCTACACTATGGCAAATGGGCTGTGTGTTTTTCTATGCGCAACCCCTAGTATACCTTCCTGCGAGGAGTTTGCTTATTTTTGCCCTCTCCTCGTAGTGTAAATTTTGAAGATATAGGGTTCTTGGGTTGGCTATGAATGATTCCGTGCAGTGTGCTTTGGGAACTGTCGTCTGTAAGGCTCGCAGTTTATCACTGAGGTCTGCTTTACTGCTGAGTATGGTGGTGTCGGGTTGCAATGTCTTGCGCGCTCGCTTGTTTACTTGTTTCGATAACGCTGTGTATCCGAACATGTGTTCTTAATCAGCCTGCTTTCTGTTAGTGCTCTTCGCATTATAAAAAGGCAAGAGGGGAATTTTGTGGTTTAACGTGACCATTTCTGGAGATCATGTGCCACGGGATTTCCGTTTTACTTGGAATCCAAACCACAGGCCATGGCATTTCACTTCGGAAATCTCATATGCATTGGCCGTCTGTAAAAGAACCTTCCATTGACTACACTTGTGTCCCCGAGTGTTGTGTTATGTATACCTATGTATAAAATATATATATAGTTTATTTGGCCATTTTTCTTTCTTGGGCTAAATGTGTGAAACAAAAAAAAATTATTTATGCCCCGCTCTGAATTAAGAGAGCACATTGAAAGAAAATAATAGTAGGTGGCGTTAGTCTCTAAAAATTATGTCGTGAGCACTATGTTTTTGAAAAAAAATGGTGATTGGGACCTGAGTGTAGTATTTACCATTTTGGTAACGTGAGTACTACCGTAATCTGGTTACGTCTCAGGGGAATCTACCGACACTGTCTAGTACACCTTAGGAAGGCCATTGCCAGACGTAACTGATACCCTTGTATCCACGTCACGAGCAAAGCCAGTGCACTGTGGGAGTCAAACCTGCCTATCAAAGTAATTGTAACTCACCAAAATGACAGTGTCTCATCCCGGTGTGCAATTGGGCTTTTTAGTTGGTTAAAGCACACCTCCCAAAATTTTTTTTTTTTGAAACTAGTTTGAGATTCTTAATTCTTGCCATGCTTACGGTTTTCGCCCGCAACAAGAGAATCTGTCAAACTGTGGAACCATAACGTAGAACGTCTAGTCATTTCTACTTAGAAAGACTCCCTTAAGCTCTATGCTGTGATTTTATGCCTAAGTTGTGTTCAAAATATCTCTTTCCGGCCTTAAGCCTGATGGGCTTTCACTTGGCTTAGTGATGGCCTAATAGAAAGATGCCATGGTTCCCAAAAAAAAACACAGAAGGATTTAAAATTACTCACTTCTAATTTGGCCATGTTGCCCTGTATATACCTAAAATACGAGAAAGAAAAAAAAATGCGCAGTTTATGTTTACTATGTAATTGTCGGTCTATTTTCTGATATCTCCCGCGTGAAAGAACTTGTGTGGCCATTTATGATGGGGGAAGTGATGTTATTTTATTTCTTTGGCCTTGGTGGAAGTCGTTATCGTCTTTCGAGCTTCAGTGCTCAGAAAGGTGAAGGGTTTTGCCCTGTTACGATATTATAGGCCTCTGAAATCCATTGAGGTGTTTCTTTGCTGTTTTCCGGCGGAATTTCTAGCAAAGTAAGCCTTGCCCTACTGCCACCGTAGCGCGTGTTTCTAGGTCTAAGTGTACCTGTATTTAAGGGCGTTATTGCGCTTGGCGCTATCTTAGCAGATTTTGCGGGAGTGTATGTATGTTTGACTGCGAGGTTTTGTGGGGTGGGTAATAATACCTTTCCTAATCCCCGTGTATTGTATGGTAATGCCTGTTTAATCTGTATGTGCGTGTACCGTGCATCCTGAGGGACTAATGCCGGTGTTCGCCTCCGTTCTGGCAAATTTGCCCTTTGAACTGGCGGTGAGGGCCGCTTAAGTGCCTGTTTTTGTCCTGCCAATGTGGTGTCGTGTAGCCTGTCCGCTTTCTGGCCCGTGGCCACGGCAGACTCCTGCCACTGTGTTAGCCTGTCTGTGTGAGTGTATGTAGGCTTTATATGTGGTAGGTCAGGCTCTACGTCGTCAGCCCATGACGAGGTTACCTCCTGTTGTCCCTCTGTCGTATTATGTGTGATTGAAGGTCCTGGCTTCAACTCCCTCTCGTTCATCCGGTCCGAGGGGATTGTTCTAGGCTCTTCCCCTCGGCTTGGCAAAATTGCCTTCCGATCCGGAGCTGAAGGACGTGTGTTTGTGTTAGGTTTATTTTGTAGTAAGTTGGAGCCTAACCTGACCGTCTTCTTGACTGTGGCCACGGTGAACTCCTTCCATTCTGTGGCAGTACGTGGCGAGAGGGACATCCTCGCAAATTGTCGAGTCAGCGTATCTACGCTTATGTCCTCTCTCGGGTGGGCTGATGGCCCTACCATGAACTCAAAAATGGCCTTATTGGCTTGGAGCTCACAGTATTCATCCCAAATTTGGGTGTACTGCCTATTGAGGCATATGGCCTGTTCAGCGACTTTGGTGTCCTGAGTCCCTATCCGTCTGTGTTCCGTGATGAGTGTTCCCCATTGTTGGAACATAAACTCGTGTCGACAGTGTAGTTGCCAGTGTGCTTTTATGATTTGTGTGCGGAGGGTGGGGATTTTCGCCCGAATCTTGCGATTTTTAGCACTGCGGAGTGGCCGGACAAGGGCTCTTATGATCCGCATGTACTGGGCGTGCAGGAGCTGCTGAAACCTTCTGAGGTAGTCCTGCCTAGTTTCAAAAACTCTGTGCCAGGCAATTAATTCCTGGTACTCCCCAATGCTCCTTAGCACAGCTAGGCGGTATAGGGGGGCCATGTTGAATGGAGTGTATGTGAAAAAATAATAAAAAAAAAATCTGTGCGTGTTTTGACAGTGTATTCTTATATTTCTCTGATTCTGTATGGGGCTGGGGGGTTGGTTTGTTAAGAATTTCCCCTTTGTAGCTAGTTTGGAGCACTCAAAAAAAAAAAAAAAATGGTGCTTTTTGTCTGGGGGAAAAAATTTTTCACTATCTGCTTGGCTTTTTGCGGTTCAGAGGGGGTCGTTTTGACTACGAGGGCTCGTTGGTTGAGTCCTGTTACTGCGCGTAGTACCCCGCCTCCACCATCTGTTTTAGATCCCTTATTTAGGGGTGGTAGGACCTAAAACGGAAGAGTTACTGTATTGATTTTGAATGGAGTGTCTAAAAGGGGGTAGCTGCCTTTGGAGGGGCAAGCTGACCAGTGTGGAGTGTTGTTTAGCGTTAGGAACTAGGGGGCGCTCCTATAAAGACTGTAAATGTCGTTTAAGGGATGTAGCCTTAGCACGCGGGTCGATGTACTAGTCGCCCAGCCGGCTACTTATTATATAATCACCTTGCTAGTGTCAGCGGTTCGGCACGCGCTTCACTTGAGCACGCGAGCCGCTGTGAGGAATACAATGACGTCTGAGTTGGCGTTATTACTACGGTGTGTCACGTCTGACTGTGACGGGAGTAAGGAAGGACGTTGGGACGTGAAGAAGAGTGTAGATCAGTAATGCAAGTGTAAGAGACTGACCAAGTGTTTATTGGTCAGCAATGAGTAACTGTTAGTCCCTTTTAAGGGATCTTGTGATGTTATAATGTGAGTACAAACTGTGGGTGTTAGGTTACAAAAGTAGGATTCTGAACACTGACTGACTGACTCACCTCGGTTGACACTGTCGTTAGCCTCCGGCTGTCTCGTCGAAGCACTGATGATGGAGAGATCCTCGTGACCCACTTAAGGCACCTTTTATACCTTTAGCCTCTGTTCTGTCAGCGCGTTGTGGCATAGTTGAACCAGTTTGTAGTATGTCGCTGTGTGTCATAATTACGCAAGGGTTGAGCTGCTTTATGGAGTAGCCAGCTGCCCTTATAGTATTGATGGATATTGGGTAGGCTTTTAAAGGGTTGCCTTTTATGAGATTTAGACAGATGATGGGGGGGATGATCTCTAAGGGGTGCATACCCCTTGGGTATTGTACACTATGGTGCACCAGAAGTGGTGGGGCTACATACACACTGCCTCCTTAAGGGCCTAGATCACAAGGCAGGAGGTAAAAGGAAGAGAAAAAGAAGGCTGACCCCTCGCAGAAGGAGGGTATCAGAAAAGATGAGACAAGGGCCAATTAAGGCGGGAAAGGAAGAGACTCCCTAGGCCTCGGATACCCTAATACCGTCGGGGTCAGAAGAGAACAAGAGTTGACCAAGTGAGGTCGACAGGAAAGAAGACAGAGAGGAGCCCGGCACAAGTAAGTGGAAGCAATGCCAGACTCAGCTGGGGCCCCGTGGTCGCCAAGCCACGCCCACAAGATGTGAGCCCCTGGGGGGAGCTGGGATTCTAAGCGTTTATCTGCGGACTACCATTATCCTCTTGAAATGTTGCTGTTCGACAAATCGCGCAAGGCTGATACAATTAAGAATAAGAAATGATGATGATGATGATGATGATAATTGTTGTTTTAAGGGGCCTAACATCTAGGTTATCGGCCCCTGATGGTTTGGGTGATCGTGAAGGATGAAAATGAGAAGCGAACTTAAAACTAAAACTAACTACTAACCTACATACTAGAAGAAGAAATGGAAAACTAAAGGAGAATAAGGCAAATAAAGGACAGGAGGAAAAGAAATGCCCTCAACCCTCGAAGAAGGCGGATTGAGGGACTTGGAAGGAAGGAGAGCCACGAAAGGCAGATAGGAAAGTGAAAGAGGAGAGGGTCCGCCCCAAAGGTAAGGGACAAAAGGGGAAACGGACCCAGCTCAGGAATCCCTCGGGGTCGCCAACTCCCGAACTCACCAGCCGTGAGCCCCTGAGGGTGTAGCATTATCTAGGGTGCACCAGAAGTGGTGGGGCTACATACACCCGGCCTCCTTAAGGGCCTAGAGCACAAGGCAGGAGGTAAAAGGAAGAGAAAAAGAAGGCTGACCCCTCGCAGAAGGAGGGTATCAGAAAAGATGAGACAAGGGCCAATTAAGGCGGGAAAGGAAGAGACTCCCTAGGCCTCGGATACCCTAATACCGTCGGGGTCAGAAGAGAACAAGAGTTGACCAAGTGAGGTCGACAGGAAAGAAGACAGAGAGGAGCCCGGCACAAGTAAGTGGAAGCAATGCCGGACTCAGCTGGGGCCCCGTGGTCGCCAACCCACAACCCACTAGATGTGAGCCCCTGGGGGAAAGAATAAGAAAAAGAAATGCATTGGCCCTTAAAATGTATTAGTCATGTTAATAATGCATACAATTATTTAAGTAGGCTCCTTAAATATTCAGTTATATTAGCGAAATTTCAGGCTTAATCTTTAACCTACGAGGAGTATAGGAGCCGTCGCGTCATACCCACCTATTTAACAACTTCAACACAATTTCTGATCACATAAAAAACACGCTCAAGGACTTTGAGTTGCAATAATATTGCTCATTATAACAACGACCTTCCTCCGGGTTGCACACAATATGACAATGCGAGCAATGGAACGATCTCTTAATATCCAATTGTGATCCTGAGCAACGCCGGGCATAACAGCTAGTATATGTGTAAATGAATAGCCTTGGTGGCTAAACATATAAACAAAGCCACGTAGCACTTAGTTCTGACCTTGGATCTTGTTGATCCTAGCCGAATGAGAAACGGACCATCATAATCCACTCTCAAATTAAAAAATGGACGAGATGGTTCCACACGTGGTGCATGTTGTATTGTCCCATCAATTGCTGTGCCCTTGAATCATCTGACACACTTGTGAATGACTTGGCGGACAAGGAATCCAAAACTGCAGTCTGAGTGTGGAGTGTGGCTCTAGCCACGAACGAGTGAGGTCACGCATGTCTGGTGCATCTGAGCAATGAGAGTGCAGCCAACACACAACAGTTAAGTGCGCCGGATAGCTTCGCCTACGCTTAGTACAGGCTCTTTGTCAATTGGATAGAACCCCAGGAAAAAATGCAAACCATCAGGAAGAATACGGTGAAATGCTCCTTCCAACACCACGCGTCCGTCGGCAGCGGAAATTCACACCTTTGTGGCGGAGATGCTGAAACTCACGGTCGACCAACTGGAGACCCTGCAACTTGACGCACCGTCCAACTCTGTTTTTATCAAGGTAATCTCTCAATCTATTATGGACAAACTTTTGAGTAAATTTGCGGGAACACACAGGCTTACTTTGTTTAATGGGGAGTCTGTTTCGGTAGAAATTGCCGCTGCCGGGATGGAAGCCACGCGGGTAAGGCTCTTTAATATTCCCCCTGAATTATCAAATGATACAATACGCACCCATTTCACAAACTATGGTACCGTCAAATCCATCACAAATGAAAGTTGGTCCCATTATTACAAGTTACCAGTAGCAAATGGTATCCGACAAATACAAATTGATTTAAAAAAGCAAATTCCGTCTTTTATCATGATTGATGCGCACCGTGGACAGGTTAGCTATGAATGGCAAGTTGAAACATGTGCCATATGTCAAGCTATGGACCATCTGCGTATCGACTGTCCGCGCCGATACTCGGCCATGACGCGCCTTGAACGCGACACACGGACAACTAGCCTTGCGGCTATGGTCACCCCTAGTTCCAGCCGCCGTATAGACGACTCCCCGCTTCACAGCCCAGGCGATACTCAAGCACGCTACGATACAGGCTTTCCCCCGCTAGACAGCACGCCTCCAATGGAGACGGAGCCTGTCACCCTGGCTGGCAGCATAGGTGTGCCTGACATGTATCCAGAGTCTGTGGTCTTGCACCAGGAAGAGTATTCACAGCAACCCTTGGATGCTGACCGGTCACCCCCTCCGGTCGCCACACCTACCCTTAGTTCCCCCCACGGAGAAGGCTCGGCACAGGAAAATTCGGGGATACGCAAAACGACCACCTGGTCTGAGGACATTGAGGAAAGCATGCTCGTTAGCCGTGGGCCTACTTCCAATGACTCAGATGCTTCGCTCGCAACCCCAGTCGTCAAAAATCGTAAACCTAAGCGCAAGGTTAACCCTACTTCCGATGAATCCGATGCTTCGCTCGCCACCGAACTTGTTAAAACCCGTAGAGCACAGAACAAGCCTAAGCAGCTGAAGAAAGGTGAAATACGTGTCAGTGAGATAGACCCCCGTTTCCGAGTGCCGGAAACCCCCAGAAGTTGTCCAACAGAGGCCTCACCTGCTGCGAGCCTTACTACCGGCGAAGCCCTTGAGGTTCAGCAAATGATGTCGGACCTGTGTCATATGGCAACCCTTCCTAGCCCCGGACCCATTACTTCACTTCTACGCAAGTGCTTTCAAATGGGTCAGCATGAGGGAGTCCCAGAGTTCGTTAGCAAGATGCGGGCTAAATACAGTGAGCAGTCTCGGGAGGCACTGCAGGATTTGGATCTACAGTTAGCTCCCCTCTTAGCCAATATCAACTATGGACCATAATTCACATTTGAAGACCTATGCCACAGTAAATGTTCCTGGCTTGAGGAATCCGGCCACTCAGGCGCTGTTGAGCCGTTTTCTGCGTGAATATGATGTTGACATTCTTTTTCTGCAAGAAGTCAGCGAATGCAACATTGGCTTCCTGTATGACCATGACTATATAGTTAACATGGGCACCACTGCTAGGGGTACGGCCATTATCTACCGTAAAGGCACCCTAGTAACTGATGTGGTGATGGATCCGTCCGGGCGTATAACGTCTGCTACGGTACATGGTGTCAGGATCATAAATGTTTACAGTCCATCTGGCTCCAATTATAAATCTGAGAGAAACGTTTTATTTAGGCAAGACATCTTACCCCACCTTGTAACGAATCTCTCCATTCTATTGATGGGGGATTTCAACTGTACCTTACGCCCCCAGGATCAGACGGGTTCCTTCAATTTCTGTCCTGGGTTACAGGGGCTCACCCAGAGCATGCAACTAATAGATATATGGCCACACATACATGGCAACCAGATCCAATATACATTTTGCCGTGGCGCCTCTAAATCCAGGATTGATCGGGCGTATTTGTCCAGTACGCTCGCCTCACGTGTACGCGGCTGTCGGATAATCCCTGTCGCCTTTAGTGACCACAATGGCTTTTTATTTACGGCGCGAAGTGCCGCCCCTGCACACACAATACAAGGGCGAGGCACGTGGAAAATGAATACCAACTGCTTTGAAAGGGAAGAGGATTCACAGCGTTTTGAGGCTGTGTATCGGCAGTGTCAACGGCTGAAACACCGTTACAACAATGTGGCTGACTGGTGGTTAGAAAAGGTGAAGCCGGCCGTTCGGGCAGTCGCCAAAGCCATAACCTTTGAACGTAATCAACGTTTATATCGGAAACTGGACTTCTATGACACCGTGTTACAGGACCTCCACCATCGAGAACAACTTGGGGAAAATGTGTCGGTGGCACTACGAACGATTAAGACAACCATCTGCCATGTCCGAGAAAGCAATTTAGCCACCCTGCAGCAGCATGTCAAGAAATATTCCTTGATTGACAGGGAAAAGATGTCTGTTTATCAGCTTGGCCGTCTCCGCCGCTCGCAAGGGCGTCAGTGTATTCGTCAGTGGACGGGACCAGATGGGGGCATATTAACGACCCGTGAGGAACTACTTGCAGAAGGTGAGCGCTATTTTCGGGAGATGTTGGCTGAGGAACCAGTCTCGGAATTGGCAGGTAACCAACTCTTGACGTCTACGGACCGGCGCCTGGACAACGACTGCATGCGTCAACTTGGAGCACCGATCATGAAGGCAGAGATCGAATATGCTCTCCGAACCACAGCTAATAACAAGACTCCTGGCATAGATGCTCTGCCGTATGAATGGTACAAAAACTTCTGGCACCTCGTTGGGGATGAGGTCACCCAAGTCTCAACTACCTATTCACACATGAAGTACCCCACGGCTTTATGGAAGGCGTTATCCTTTTGATTCCCAAGCTTAATGGTGTGCGTGGTATTGCTAACTACAGACCAATAACTATTCTCAACACGGATTACAAGTTGCTGGCAAAAGTCCTAGCACTTCGGCTAAAAAGTGTGCTGCACAGCTTGATAGGCCCTGGTCAAACCTGCACGATACCCCAGAAGTCCATCCTGCATAGCATTCTTGCTATCCGAGACCTCATTCTTTATGCTTCAGGTAATGGAAATCACGCGGCTGCCTTGCTGATGATGATGATGATGATAATTGTTGTTTTAAGGGGCCTAACATCTAGGTTATCGGCCCCTGATGGTTTGGGTGATCGTGAAGATGAAAATAAAAAGCGAACTTAAAACTAAAACTAACTACCAACCTACATAATAGAAGAAGAAATGGAAAACTAAAGGAGAATAAGGCAAATAAAAGGACAGAAGGAAAAGAAATGCCCTCAACCCTCGGAGAAGGCGGATTGAGGGACTTGGAAGGAAGGAGAGCCATGAAAGGCATATAGGAAAGTGAAAGTGGAGAGGGTCCGCCCCAAAGGTAAGGGACAAAAGGGGGAAAACGGACCCAGCTCAGGAATCCCTCGGGGTCGCCAACTCCCGAACTCACAAGCCGTGAGCCCCTGAGGGTGTATCATTATCTAGGGTGCACCAGAAGTGGTGGGGCTACATACACCCTGCCTCCTTAAGGGCCTAGAGCACAAGGCAGGAGGTAAAAGGAAGAGAAAAAGAAGGCTGACCCCTCGCAGAAGGAGGGTATAATATTGACCTGAACAAAGCCTTTGATAGGGTCGCCCACGCATATCTTTGGCAAACGTTGCGTCACTTTCATATTCCTCTGGGCGTCATACACTGCCTCCAACGACTCTATGCATCCGCTTCATCCAGAGTGTTGATCAATGGATGTTTATCCCGTCCAATTCCCGTCCATAAATCCATCAGGCAGGGCTGCCCATTGTCGATGGTTCTCTTTGTTTTGGCTATTGAACCCCTGATCCGCAGTCTGGACGAGAAACTCCAAGGTATCGATCTGAATGGTGCCCATATCACCCTGCGGGCATATGCCGATGACGTGACCGTCTTTATCACTGATGAGTCAGAACTTACGTCAACGAATATCATCATGGACACCTACGCCCTAGCATCAGCTGCACGCATCAATGCTGCGAAGTCATCGCTCATGCCCATCTGCTTGCCTACAACAATCAGGACTCCGCACGACCTAGCCATTCCCATAGTTGACAGGTGTACGATCTTGGGGATAACTTTCTTCCCCGATTTTGCAGAAACTGTCAGCTACAACTGGAACCGGCGTCTAAATACGCTGAGATTTCAATTAAAGGAAGAACTGACGAGAAGATTGAACCTGATACAGAAAGTGTGGTTTATTAATACCTTTGCCCTGTCCAAAGTATGGTTTCTGGCACAAGCAATCCCAGCTCCGCACATTCTCTGCCAACGAATGGAAATGGCCATCGGGTATTTCGTCTGGTCTGGATACCGCTATCGGATTCGTCGAGATCAAATGAACCTGCCACTCCGAAGAGGCGGACTGCAACTTGTGGCAGTTGAACACAAATGTGCCGCCTTGCTGGCCGCACAGCTTTTTCGAGCGCAACACCATATGGGGGACCCCTTTGACACTGTCTGCATCCAGTCACTTGTCCCAGGTGCGAATCCCCAGATGCTCATCCCAGCCAATGTTTTCAAGAAGGAACTCGCAATTCTTAACCGTCTGAAATCCAGTGTCTCCACACCCTTCACCGCCCTCCCTACCAAGGTGCTTTATAGGTTTCTGCTCGCCGAACGACTCTTCACCCCCTATATACAGATGAAATATCCTACGCGAGCCTGGTCGACTATTTGGGAGAACCTGTGGAATCCCTGGATTCCACTGGAATGGCGATCGACATTGTATGAGTACCTCAATGAAATTGTGCCGACCAGAGAAAAACTGTCTCGGCATGGGCAGAGTGATGTCGACCTGTGTGACGCCTGTAGTCGCACTGACACATTAGACCATCGGGTCACTACGTGTGGGAATGCGACAGTCGTCTGGACTTGGACCCTCCAGGCAGTATCTGGAATCTGCGGACGGCCGCTGGACGTGTCCGATGGCATGACGGTGCAACGTATTGCAGTACAACATTCCACTGGGGAAAAGCGTAACGCCATCCTCTGGTTCACTGCGGGAGCGATTCATTATAACCTCTCCCGCCACAGGTCTCGGGACCACACGCTGGTGGGGTTCTTGGACCACCTCCGCAGGGAGAGATAGAAATCCGCCAAACATGGAACACTGACTGCAGCGTTTGGACGGCTGTTATGTATGTTTAGAATTGGACAGCCACGAGTTCTTAACGTCAGCCTGGAGTGTTTAATGCTTATAAGTGCTTGTGACTTTAAAATGGTGCAGTGACGATTACTTTCTGTGTTGACCTTTACAAAGGTGCAGTGACAATTTGTTTCTGTGTTGCTTTACAAACAATGGTGCAGTGACTTTTCTTTTATGTATTAACTATTCACATTGTGCACTGTCCATTCCTTTCTGTGTGTGTAAAGTTATTACTATGTAAATAAAACCACTTATCTAAAAAAAAGTGATGACAATGTTAATTGAACCCCTGCATGATGCAGTTGTACGTGTTCATTCTCAATGATGAGTTGAGTCAACTTATGTTTAACAGGCAGAATCAAAGGGTGTCTCTGATCATATGGTAATGAAGAAGCCTGCAATCGACCATCCACCCTGAGGTATTGTGATTCATCCACAAACAGATGAAGATCCTTGATTTTGCTTTTATGTTGCACAGAGTGGCGGGCTTGCAAGTCGTGCAACTCTCGAGTAAATTCTTGTTGCTGAACAAGTCTAATGCAAACACGTAATGAGTGTCGCAGTTCTTTGTGAGGGAAGATGCCAGTTTCTCTACAGTGCTTGGAACGTTTCAGGTTGGCTGAAAACCCAAAACAGAAGACGATTAAGCGTTGAATCTTCTGAAGTGAAGAAAATCTTTCCAAAATAGTGTCAATTGTAGTTGGTGTGGTCGCTAGCAAGCTGACTGCAATTTGACGCAGTGTCTGTATCCTGGAATGATTCTTGCGGAGGCCATGCTTCTGTAGACTCTGATAGCCACGCTGGACCCTGCCACCAAGAATTTAATTCTTTGAGTATGTGTGGGTTTGTTCCCCTTGACAGGATATCTGCTGGATTATCCTTCCCTGAAACATGTCCCCAGTCTAGAACACTCGATTCATCATGCATTTCTGCAACGCGGTTGGCCAGAAATCTCTTCCAACGGTTCGAAGGCGAGTGAATCCAAGCCAATGCGACCGTGGAATCTGTCCACAGATGTGTGCTGTGTATGCTAAGTTGAATGATAGACTTGATTTTCTTCATTAGGTGTGCCAGGAGCATTGCTGCACATAATTCTAGGCGAGGAATAGACGCTTCAATGGTGCTACCTACGATCTGAAGGAGATTAATTTCACCGAAACATCATAATATGCCATGTTTACACATCGTAAATATACACAAGCACCATATGCTGAACGTGAATCATCCGAAAATCCATGCAATTGTTTGTTCACTAGTGTACCTGTTCCTATTAGTGAACGAGGTACTGAAATGTTACTTAAATCTGACATATAATTATACGTTTGACGCCGTTCACCTTTGAGACCAGTAGATAGAATTTCATCCTAACCAATTTTAACTTGCCACAAACTCTGAAGGAAGATCTTGCAGGACACCACGACTGGACCTACCAAACCCAATGGATCAAAAATGGAGGCTGTCCCTGCTAGTATTTTCGTTTTGCCACTGGCAGCTGCTCATCGATGATGAAGGAAAACATGAATTGATCTGTAGATGGTTGCCACAGGAGCCCTAATGCTCTAATGACATGATCATCGTCCATGGGGATAGATGGTTTCTCGCATGTCATCAGGGACTACTAATACAACCTCACGACAGTTGGAATCCAATTTCCGCAATTGGAAACCACCTCTCTTCATAAACAGAAGTAATTCTGATCGTAATTGTAGTGCTTCTTGAATTGCCTGCCCTCCACTCATCAGGTCATCCACATACATGTCTTGTTGATCAACCTTAGCGGCCTTTGGCAGTTGAGCTTCTTCCTCCACCGCTAATTGCTTGATATGATGATGATGATGATAATTGTTGTTTTAAGGGGCCTAACATCTAGGTCATCGGCCCCTGATGGTTTGGGTGATCGTGAAGATGAAAATGAAAAGCGAACTTAAAACTAAAACTAACTACTAACCTACATACTAGAAGAAGAAATGGAAAACTAAAGGAGAATAAGGCAAATAAAAGGATAGAAGGAAAAGAAATGCCCTCAACCCTCGGAGAAGGCGGATTGAGGGACTTGGAAGGAAGGAGAGCTATGAAAGGCATATAGGAAAGTGAAAGAGGAGAGGGTCCGCCCCAAAGGTAAGGGACAAAAGGGGAAAACTGACCCAGCTCAGGAATCCCTCGGGGTCGCCAACTCCCGAACTCACCAGCCGTGAGCCCCTGAGGGTGCAGCATTATCTAGGGTGCACCAGAAGTGGTGGGGCTACATACACCCTGCCTCCTGAAGGGCCTAGAGCACAAGGCAGGAGGTAAAAGGAAAAGAAAAAGAAGGCTGACCCCTCGCAGAAGGAGGGTATCAGAAAAGATGAGACAAGGGCCAATTAAGGCGGGAAAGGAAGAGACTCCCTAGGCCTCGGATACCCTAATACCGTCGGGGTCAGAAGAGAACAAGAGTTGACCAAGTGCGGTCGACAGGAAAGAAGACAGAGAGGAGCCCGGCACAAGTAAGTGGAAGCAATACCGGACTCAGCTGGAGCCCCGTGGTCGCCAACCCACGCCCACAAGATGTGAGCCCCTGGGGGAAATTGCTTGATACATCTGGTTGTCAAGAAGGGTGCTGTGGCTGTACAATAAATACACTGTTTCTACATATATCAAACATTGATCATCTCGAGAAGAGGAATTTGCGCAAATTTGTACTCTGACAATGGTACGACTTTGGTGGGTGCAAGGAACGAGATCAAACAGTTACATAAACTCTTTCAATCACAGCAACACAATGACACTGTTCGGCAGTGTGCCAGCACAACTGGCTTCAAATGGCATCTTATACCACCCAGTGCTCCTCACTTTGGTGGTTAGTGGGAGGCTGGAATCAAGGCAATGAAATATAATTTGAAGCGTGCAGTAAGAACAGCCTGTCTGATCTTCGAGGAATTTAGTACACTCCTAAGTCCCGTTCTTACAATCTCCGGTTAAATCTTTACTGGCACTTTTACGGCTAGTTTACTGGAACTTGTTTCTTACAATACCCGGTTAGCGACAAACTGACCGTAAAATAAGCCTTAACCGGCAATGAACTTTACCGGAGGATTCTCCTCCCGTAAACTGCTTTACTGCCAGATTTTATATCATAATCTCAACGCCAGCTGATTACATGGAGTTAGATGATAAAGACTTTTTTAGACGATTCCGTTTATAGAATGCAAACACAGTTGACATTGGAAACTAATGTCATAAATATCCGTATTGACAGTAGAATTAAAATTTAGTAGTATTCATTCAGCGTATAATTATAGCTTTTAATTCGATTCCGTTTGACGAGGCTTTTCCTCTTGAGGCCTTTATTTGTCTCATTTGGAGATAATTGTCCTTCCACATCTAATATTTATCTTTATAATCGTAACGTAACAAACAGATTGCGCCAAGAACACAGATCAAGATCAAGGAATATAATATATATATCTATTAGTTACTCCCTGACGCAGATACACTAATGCCAACTATTGAGAGGTATCAAGAAATCTGCAAATTAAACCAGAAATATGTACCAACTGTTGAAAATTATGCGCAGATCTGCTAACCTACCGAAAACATTAACCGGAACATGGTAAGAAGGATCGAATGTTTACCGGGACTTCACTCCGACCGTAAAGCCAACTGTCAGAGTTTACTGTCACTTTACTGGAGATTGTAATGATGATGATGATGATAATTGTTGTTTTAAGGGGCCTAACATCGAGGTTATCGGCCCCTAATGATCTGGGTGATAGCGAAAATGATAATGAAATGGAAACCAGAACAAAATTATCGAAGACGGAAAATACGTACAAAAAGGAACTCACATGGAAACAACTCACAATATGGTCTTAAAAAAGGGAATTTCGAACGAAAAATTGCACAAAAAGAATAGATTGAAAAAGACCCACAAAACGTAGGCTAGATTCAAAATACGTACAAAATGCAAAGTAGCGTCGAAATACTTACAAAATGCAACTGAAATTCAAAATACTTACAAAATGCAAATGAGATCGAAATTACGTACAAAATGCAATTGAGGTTCAAAATACTTACAAAATGCAATTGAAATTGAAAATACACAATGCAATTCAGATTGAAATATCCCAGTTCCAATCCAAATTATTCACAAAGTGCAATTGAAATTCAAAATCCTTACAAAATGCAATTGAAATTGAAAATGCTTACAAAATGTACGGTAGATTCAAACGACTCATGTGGATTGACAATACTTACAAAAAGCAATTTAGATTGAAAATACTTGACAAATGTAATTTAGATTCAAAATACCCACAAAATGCAATTGAGAATCAAAATATGTGCAAAATGCCCACCAAACAAAATGCAATTTAGATTCAAAATTCGTGCGAAATGCGGTTTTAGTTGAAAATACTTACAAAATGCAATTGAAATTCAAAATACTCACTAAAAGGCCCCGCAACCTGCATTGAAAGACTTACTAAAAAGCAATTTAGATTGTCAATCTTTACAAAATGCAATTGAGGTTGAAAACAATCGCGAGATGTAATTTAGATCGAAAAAAACCTAGAAAATGCAACATAGATCAAAAATGCCTTAAAAAATCGCTAAAAGGGAATTAAGATACACGGTGATTCGAGTAACAAAAACAGTGTGGGAATCTTAAAGAGAAAAGGAAATAGAAGGAAAAGAGGAGAGGAGAGGGGAGAGAGGAGAAGGTCCGCCCCAAAGAGAAGGGACAAAAGGGGAAAACGGACCCAGCTCAGGAATCCCTCGGGGTCGCCAACGCCCGAACTCACCAGCCGTGAGCCCCTGAGGGTGTAGCATTATCGACGGTGCACCAGAAGTGGTGGGGCTACATACACCCTGCCTCCTTAAGGGCCTTGTGCACAAGGCAGGAGGTAAAAGGAAAAGAACAAGAAGGCTGACCCCTCACAGAAGGAGGGTATCAGGAAAGATGAGACAAGGGCCAATTAAGGCGGGAAAGTGAAAGATTCCCTAGGCCTCGGATAACCTAATACCGTCGGGGTCGGAAGAGAACAAGAGTTGACCAAGGAAGGTCGACAGGAAAGAAGAAAGAGAGGAGCCCAGCACAAGTAAGTGGAAGCAAAGCCAGACTCAGCTGGGGCCCCGTGGTCGTCAACCCACAACCCACTAGATGTGAGCCCCTGGGGGGTGGAGATTGTAAGAACGGGCCTAAGTCAAGAAGCATGTATAAATTCCAGACCTATCCTAGCTATCTCCAATTACTTCCAACGATCCTCCTTTTTTGACTCCAGCACATTTTCTTGTTGGAGAAAGCCTTACTGCTATTCTGGAGCCAGACGTAACTAACCTTAAGATTCCCCGGTTGTCTAGATGGTAAATGGTTCAATGATTCTAGCAGCAGCTATGGAGGCGGTGGTCTGCAGAATACCTGGGACAGTTGCCAAAGTGGGTTTAAGTTCAGTCCAGCATTCAGCCTGGGGCTGTGGTGTTAATAAAGGACAACCTCCCTCCACTTGTATGGAAGACAGCGGTCGTAGACTGCCGATGGATTGGTTCGGGTCGTTAGTTTGCGAACTAGCAAGGGAACAATACAGAGACCAGTGAGGAAGCTCTGCCTCCTTCCATTTTCAGACCAAGAAACTGTTGACATTTGAACTCTGTTGGCAGAGGAATTGAGTCAATGTATTTAATCCAATGTATTGATTCTTTGATTTCATTTGTATAATTGTGCCAATTAGGTGGGCTGTATGTTCCGTTCCGAATATGGCTTCCCCTGCTCCC
Organism: Meconema thalassinum; assembly: GCA_946902985.2. Lineage (NCBI taxonomy): Eukaryota > Metazoa > Arthropoda > Insecta > Orthoptera > Tettigoniidae > Meconema > Meconema thalassinum. Next base: position 513,005,281 of record OX336392.1, on the reverse strand, counting down.
TGTTGGACTTGCCGGAGCTTGTGAGCGACCTCTTGGTCTCTTGCCTTTCAGTGTTTCTCAAACCAAGCTCTAGCTGTTCATTGTGTGTCCATTCTTTTGAGATGGCCGAACCATTTCGATGATGATGATGATAATTGTTGTTTTAAGGGGCCCAACATCTAGGTTATCGGCCCCTGATGGTTTGGGTGATCGTGAATGAAAATGAAAAGCGAACTTAAAACTAAAACTAACTACTAACCTACATACTAGAAGAAGAAATGGAAAACGAAAGGAGAATAAGGCAAATAAAAGGACAGAAGGAAAAAAAAATGCCCTCAACCCTCAGAGAAGGCGGATTGAGGGACTTGGAAGGAAGGAAAGCCATGAACGGCATACAGGAAAGTGAAAGAGGAGAGGGTACGCCCCAAAGGTAAGGGACAAAAGGGGAAAACGGACCCAGCTCAGGAATCCCTCGGGGTCGCCAACTCCCGAACTCACCAGCCGAGAGCCCCTGAGGGTGTAGCATTACCTAGGGTGCACCAAAAGTGGTGGGGCTACATACACCCTGCCTCCTTAAGGGCCTAGAGCAAAAGGCAGGAGGTAAAAGGAAGAGAAAAAGAAGGCTGACCCCTCGCAGAAGGAGGGTATCAGAAAAGATGAGACAAGGGCCAATTAAGGCGGGAAAGGAAGAGACTCCCTAGGCCTCGGATACCCTAATACCGTCGGGGTCAGAAGAGAACAAGAGTTGACCAAGTGAGGTCGACAGGAAAGAAGACAGAGAGGAGCCCGGCACAAGTAAGTGGAAGTAATGCCGGACTCAGCTGGGGCCCCGTGGTCGCCAACCCACGCCCACTAGAAGTGAGCCCCTGGGGGTAAATACATTACAGTATAAAATACTGCATTGCATTATGTGTTCCTCCTAACTTTCCATGCGTAGTTTGTCATTACACGCCTCGCTCTCGATACACCGCGGGCGTAAAGCATGTCCCCCGACAACCGCATTATATCAGGCTTCTGCTGTATCACATGGGACATCTTTTTAATAGCCGGGAGAGTTTCTGATAGAAAATGATGATGATGATGATGATGATAATTGTTGTTTTAAGGGGCCTAACATCTAGGTTATTGGCCCGTAGCCGTCAACACGGCATCCCAGAACTCCTTCTTTAATGGGTGCAGCTGCTTTACGTAGAACCAAGGAGCTATGTCCTAGCTGCCGCGGGAGCGTCTAATGACTTCCGTATGACCGTAGGTGTCCACCAGGGCTCCGCCTTATCACCACTGCTGTTCATTCTTGTAATGGACACTATAACGCCAGATCCGCACCAGCCGCTACCATGGACACTTCTCTATGCAGATGACGTCAGGTTGGCTGCTGAGAGGAAGCTTGATCTCCAACGTCAAACACAAGAGTGTACAATCGACTTGCGCAATATGGTCCGCGCCTCAACAAGAAGAAGACATAATACATGACATCCGATACACAAGAAGTGGCCACCATCACTGTTGACGGAGATGATTTACCACGTGTAGCGAAATTTAAGTATCTTGGTTCCACTATCTCTGATGATGGGCGACTTACTGACGAGGTCAACACAAGGATACACGCAGCCTGGACGAAGTGGCGAATGACAACTGGCGTCACCTGTGACCGTAGGATGAATGACCATCTGAAATCTAAGATCTACCGGACTGTCATTCGTCCTGTCGCTCTCAGCGGCACGGAGTGATGGCCATCTACTAAGGAAGCAGAACGTCGCATATGTGTCATGGTCATGGAGACGAAGATGCTTAGATGGTCAGCAGGTTTCACTAGGCTGGATCATATTTCAAATGATGTCATCAGAAATCGGTTTGGTGTTGCCCCAATCGGAAAAACCGTCTGAGATGGTTTGGACATGTGCTGCGCGAAGAGGGCGACACAATGACAAAAGCAGCTTACACACTGGATGTGGCTGGAAAGAGGCCCAGAGGCCGACCAAGGCAATGGGGGGCCGATACACTGCACAATGATCTAAAGGCTGTCAATCTTCATCCAGACATGGCCCATGACCGACGGAAATGGAGACTACGATCCCACATAGCGGACCCTGCCACAAGGTAGGACAAACGCTAAAGAAACGAAGAAGAAGAACAACAAGACGAAGAAAAGAATGGTTTGGGGGATTGTGAAAGATGAGATGAAAATGAAAACTATAAATAATACTGAGACCGTCGGTTGAGCTGCCAGGATAGCCAACAACCGCAATGACTTCCCTAACATCTCATCCGTCGGACCTAATTGCCGAGAGGATCAGGTGAACTTCCAAATAGGCTAAAGCGGCACGAGAATCTGTAGTCCACAGGGATCGTGGTACATGGTGACGATGGTCATAGACTGCATAAGGAAAGGTTCACCTTAAAAACTAGACTGAGAAAATAAACAACCAGACTTATGTAAAACACCGTGAAAATTTATTGTTAAAATTCACAAGCCCCTATCCTAGTTCGGAGGGTTTCAATCGGCTAATCCGCAAGCTAATAAACAATCAAAAATAAAGAGCAGGTCCCTACCTGAGAAGTTACGGAAAACCCTCGCGAAAGATCTGTCTCACAATAACAAAGCAACAACAGCAACACTAGGAAAATGGTACGACGCAAATCCCCAGGTCAAGTTACAAGATCAAGCTAATATCAGAATTTACATTTAACAGGGTAGCAAAACAAATCTAAGTTAGGATGATACCATCTCCACATTTACATTTAACGTTAATTCATCTAGCTAAGTCCTATCACTTAATAACAAAATTTACGGCGATGACGTCCGTAACAGAAAACAATTACATTGAATGCTAAGTGAACAGCCATGTAAAAAAAAAACATTTAATTATTCTTAGAAACTAAGTGCTAACAGCACACAATAGGTTAACATGTAGGATTCATACACTTATACATCAGAAATAATTAATAAGAGACAACAGTTTAATTAAAATGCCTGCCTGCACCTTGGTTTACTCTTTGTAAGCCATAGTCATCTAATGTGTGTAGTTACGGTGACGACTGCGTAGTAAAGACTACGTCTAACATCGCATGGCCTGCGCTCCACAAGCTACGAACTCAAGGTTCGAGCAAGCTTCAGGTCGCTACAAAAGTGTCAGCTGTCCTAGTCATTTCCTCAAAAGGAAATACCTTCATTAGCACGGCCATGTCAGCAGGTTCCAAATGCAAAAGAACAAAGTTAGATAGAAAGAATTCGTTAGTTAGCTTTTGTTTTACCAAAATTATGCGTTTTATTATTATGATGATGATAATTGTTGTTTTAAGGGGCCTAACATCTAGGCTATCGGCCCCTGATGGTGTGGGTGATCGTGAAGATGAAAATGAAATGAAATGTAAACTTAAAACTAAAACTAACTAATAAGGAAAAAAGGAGAGGATTGGAGAGGAGAGGGGAGGGGAGAGAGGAGAGGGTCCGCCCCAAAGGGAAGGGACAAAAGGGGAAAACGGACCCAGCTCAGGAATCCCTCGGGGTCGCCAACTCCCGAACTCACCAGCCGTGAGCCCCTGAGAGTGTAGCATTATCTAGGGTGCACCAGAAGTGGTGGGGCTACATACACCCTGCCTCCTTAAGGGCCTTGGTTTTATTATTAAGATGTCGGTTTAGGTTTATCGTTGGTTTATGGTGAATAATACTGACAATAGCCTGGGCACGGAGTGTCTCCACTGAGATCAATCTCCACCAAAAAGCCTCGACTCAAAAGTCGGAATATAATCAACGAGCAATAACAACTCGGACACAAAATAACACAAGTTACCAGCGGCGCCAAGCTCGCGTTCAATAACTCTGGGATGGGCCTGCACACAACAGTCACCCTCCAAAAACATCTGGTCAACGGGAACAATCCCGGACAAGGTACACACAAATACCTCCATACATGAAATATCTCCTTTAACAGGGCAGCCTACAACGTACTATAGAAAATCTGACATAACTGTACACGTCAAACGACGGTACACGCAAAAGTGCGCTTAACTAACAAAAAAAAATCTATAAAAACATGTGATCAGATACAAGGTTGGACACTGGGTTCCATGAGCTAAATTGCAATGAAAGGAAGAGTGAATACAACAAGCATTCTGTCCTCTGTCAAACTAATTCTGTCTCATAATACAAGCGTGCTCTCAAGGGCACTGGGTAAACCAGTTTGTGTCGCTGCAGGCTACAACATTCCTGCGCTGTCGGACACAACACACACTAACTATCAAGGCCAGCGATTTAAACAAAAATAAAACTGTACAACTGGCCTCATCATAAAACCTTTACCATAGGTTATAAACCTCGAAGATGATGATGATGATGATAATTGTTGTTTTAAGGGGCCTAACATCTAGGCTATCGGCCCCTGATGGTTTGGGTGATCGTGAAGATGAAAATGAAATGTAAACTTAAAACTAAAACTAACTACCAACCAACATACTAGAAGAAGAAATGGAAAAAAAATAAAGGAGAATAACGCAAATAAAGGACAGGAGGAAAAGAAATGCCCTCAACCCTCGAAGAAGGCGGATTGAGGGACTTGGAAGGAAGGAGAGCCATGAAAAGCAGATAGGAAAGTGAAAGAGGAGAGGGTCCGCCCCCAAAGGTAAGGGACAAAAGGGGAAAACGGACCCAGCTCAGGAATCCCTCGGGGTCGCCAACTTCCGAACTCACCAGCCGTGAGTCCCTGAGGGTGTACCATTATCTAGGGTGCACCAGAAGTGGTGGGGCTACATACACCCGGCCTCCTTGAGGGCCTTAAGCAGAAGGCAGGAGATAACATGAAAAGAAAAAGAAGGCTGACCCCTCGCAGAAGGAGGGAATCAGAAAATATGAGACAAGGGCCAATTAAGGCGGGAAAGGAAGAGACTCCCTAGGCCTCGGATACCCTAATACCGTCGGGGTCGGAAGAGAACAAGAGTTGACCAAGTGAGGTCGACAGGAAAGAAGACAGAGAGGAGCCCGGCACAAGTAAGTGGAAGCAATGCCGGACTCAGCTGGGGCCCCGTGGTCGCCAACCCACAACTCACTAGATGTGAGCCCCTGGGGGGAAACCTCGAAGAATACGTGCATAAAAACACGCTATGAATCTGAATACAATAATATAATTCCGTCTTTCAAACCAAAGACATCTAAATGGTAGCAATGTCACATTGCTGGAGTTCTTTGCTCTCAAAGATATAATACTTCAGTAGTTGCTTTTACAACATCAAATAAATACGTGTCTTCACATGACACTAACAAAATAATAATTGTGACGCAGATTCCACACTCTGGATCTGCTTAATGATACGTTGGGAACTGGGTTCGATGCTAGACAACGAAACATCCCTTTTACTTGTAAGGTCCACACTTGACCAGATGGCTTCTGAGCAACATCTCAAATGAAATATAATGCAGTTACAAAACTGGTAATTACAGTCGATTACCTAACTGATACGACTGCTCTCACGAAGTCAGGGGTGTAACAAAGACTGGTTGCAAAAAATGCAGTTAAAGAAATATAACCATGGCATCTGATTGCCATAACTAAAGTCAGCAAAGACTTGAAAAATCCCCCCAGATAGGGTTAAACAAAGTAGCCTCAAATGACTACGGTCACGTTTAGCAAAAGATAGGCATTGACGTTCTACGACGTCCATCAAGCTGCACCAGGGCTGACCAAAATGTCTGACCCAAGGGTGTCTCACTCTAACTGAAATAAATGACATCTAAATTAGACTAGTTACATTCCCTACCTATAAAAATGGCTGTCACTGAGTTCGGTTGGTTCACAAACTACATTAAACCTACTATACCACCAGAAACTAGAACAAGAAAGGGTGGACAAAAACTCACGAAATGGAGGAGCTCTCACTCAGCCCTCTGTTCAACGACAAGGGTTGAACAAATTCATCCCTGGCTTTCCGGAACGGCATCATCCTCATCAGGATTCCCATCTGGACTCTTCCAAAGGCCAGGGTTCGATCTGTCCCTGTCGATAACTTCGTGGATGTACTGGACCTGCCTGGGAAAGGCATCCTGGGTTCCTTCCTCCTCGTTCGCAGTTCTGGAAGCTCCACCATCATGCTGGTTGCAATAGATATATCACCCTCATACCAGAGCGGTATTAGCCCATGATGTCGGTCTCAAACATGGTGTAGAATAATTTGATCACGTGGGTGGTAAAATAAATCGTGTAGTAGTTCATTCTTTCACTTCAAAAATCACAATGTTCGTAGTAAATGTTACAGGCTTTAATTGCAATTGATAACACAGCCTTTACTTCGCAGATATCGAATAATACGTGAGCAAGCACTGTTCTATGGTTCTTCACGTGTACTGACGCCACTTTTACATCACGTGATCCGTGGAATGTGCGTCATTTTGTAATTGAAAAATTCACAGTGGCAATTCAAATATATAGTACATTCATAATCACAATTGCTTAAAGTAGTTATAACCCGTTTACCTCTATATTTTTCACCAGGCTCTCGGCCCTCCACAAACACGTGGGTACAAAAATGTGGTGTTACGGTAATGTTAGAATTTTCACTATACTTGCCAATTATATCACAATATGATTCCTGTTGTTCACTGTGCATCAATAAACAGTGATTTGTAGAATATTCGTGCACGATGGCACCCGATGATAATTTCTACGCTAAACAGCGGATATTTTCTACGTCTGACACGACGGCTATAACTTCACGCCAACACAAGGCGGATTTTCCAGATGTAGTGCAAATAATTCACTATACAATTCTTACTTATCACTCGTATTGTAACGCATTCGTGCTCGATGGCAACAGATAACAATTTCCACGCTAAACAGCGGATATTTTTCTACGTCTAAAAAGACGGATGTAACTTCACGTCTACACGGGGCGGATTCTCCAGACGTAGTGCAAGGCACAGGGTTACTCGAGGAAGTAGGTCGTCAAACCGAAGTCGTTGAGCGACTACTTACATTCATGTTTGCGTATCTGCAAGGGTATTACCTTACCTTAAGCGAAAATAATATTCTCCAAAATCTTTTAATAATGCTGAATGACGAAATGGAATATTCTGAGTCTTGTGGAAAGATAAAATTAATTAATAAGACCTCAGATAAATAATTAGTAGACTTCACCAAAGTCAAAAGTGCGATTCTCCGCTACTTCAAAGAGTATAGCATGAGCTCTCAGCTCCACGTGGCTATCTGGGTGTGTTCAAAGGTACCACATCCCATCATATATGTGCTGTTATAAAAAATATCACATGAACCTTAGCTCAGCGGGTTCAATACCAACTACAAACTTACATACTAGAAGAAGAAATGGTAAACAAATAAAGGATAAGGTAAATAAAGGACAGGAAGAAAAGCCCTTAATCCTCGAAGAATGAGGATTGAGGGACTTGCAAGGAAGGAGAGCCATGAAAGGCAGACGAGAAAAAGGAGAGGGCCCACCCCAAGGTCAGAGGAAAAACGGGACAAAACAGACCCAGCTCAGGAATCTCACGGAGTCGCCAACTCCCGAACTCACCAGCAGTGAGCCCCTGAGGGTGTAGCACTATCTAGGGTGCACCAGAAGTGGTGGGGCTACATACACCCTGCCTACATCAGGGCCATGAGCACAAGGCAGGAGATAACATGAGAAGAAAAAGAAGGCTGACCCCTCGAAGAATGAGGGAATCAGGAAAGATGAGACAAGGGCCAATTAAGGCGGGAAAGTGAAAGATTCCCTAGGCCTCGGATACCCTAATACCGTCGGGATCGGAGGAGAACAAGAGTTGACCAAGAGAGGTCAACAGGAAAGAAGACAGAGAGGAGCCCGGCACAAGAAAGTGGAAGCAATACCGGACTCAGCTGGGGCCCGTGGTCGCCAACCCACGTCCCATTAGATGTGAGCCCCTGGGGGTTACATGAAAATAGGCTATTTAGTTCTTCACGGAACTGCTTGTCAATATTTTGTTTAATGTTTCAGTTACTACCAGGCCACTGAGCCCAGTTCCCCGGGCCGCCGCCAGGTGTACTCCGTGTCGGAGTTGGGCGGACTGTCGCAGTGCCTGTCCTGCAACCAGACCGGCTGCCACTTCGCCTCGGCGGCGTTCAGCACCAAGCTCACCTACTACGCGCTGACATGTTCGGCGCGCGACCAGCCGCCTCACGTCCGTCTCTACCGAAAGGGATCAGTGACCCCTCTGAGGAGCTGGCAGGACAACAGGGAACTGACAGACGTCATCAGCAAGCGTCAGATGCCCAAGTTCGAGGACACGTACATCAATGTAACGGACGTATACCAGGCGCAAGTTCGTCTCTGGCTGCCACCCAACATCGATACCAGCGGCGCTACTAAGTATCCTATGGTCGTTTTTGTGTAAGTTATTGGTCATCTGCCCTTAGTAATGATGATTCTTTTTATAACGAGCCTAGCATCTAGGTTATCGGCCCCTAACGAAATGAAATGGTATAGAATGAAAGCATAATAATAAAAACAGACCACTGCCAGGGATGAATAACGAAAATGGTTTGTATAAAACAGACAGTGAGCCCCATCAACTATGCCTTATTTGAATAAAAGCAGTCAAAAATGGAGATGATAAAAACAAAAAACAAATAAGGCATATACAACAATTCAAATACAGATGAACATAATAAAAAACATGAAATAATCGAAAACGAAACCAGAAGTCTTACACTATTTTAAAACGATAATGAAAACAGGTAGTTCCTACTATACAGTCTATTTTCATATATCCTACTTATGTTAATTGCCTCTATCAACATACAAAATTTCAGTTTGATTGCTGCAATAGATTCGTAGATATTGAGAACCGACTAAATATTGCGGATGGTCGCCATGTTGGGATTTTTGTATATGTAGATCTTACAGTTATGTACTGTTACATAAGTGTACGTGTAGTATTCAAACTTCAATCGCATGATTAGGACACAAGAAGATAAATCGAGATTTTAAAATTTTTCGCACAGCTGCCATCTTGTGGTTATGGAAACAATTGAAATAAATTAGATGCCAGTGGATTAACATTTGTATGGGGATTTACTGTACCAAGTTTCACTGCACTCGGATGGTTAAATTGCGAGAAACGTCCATGTGAATATTTATACTTCGCGTCGCCGCCATGTTGGATTTGTGATCACCAGGTTATTGAAAGTCCTATAGGTGAACTTGTGCTCATAGCCCCTATGAACATTTAAAAAAAACAGTTTGATTGCTGTAATAGATTCGTAGATATTGAGAACCGTCTAAATATTTCGGATGATCGCCATGTAGGATTGTTACATGTATAGGCCATAGAGTCATATACCATTAAAGGAAAATTATTGCGTAGGTTCATTATTCAAACTTTCACTTCGATCGCATGATTACGACACAAGAAATAAAAACTTAATTTCAAAATTCACACAGCCGCCATCTTGAGGTTATGTAAACAATTAAACTAAATTAGATACCAGTGCATTTCAATATGTATAAACATTTGCTGTACCAAGGTTCATTGCGTTTGGATCATTAAATCGCGAGAAAAGTCTATTTAAAACTTTCAAATTCGCTTGGCCGCCACGTTCGATTTGTAAGTTAACCGGTTTGCGAAAGCCTCATGGGTGAACTTCTAGTAGTTCCCTTTATCACCGTACAAAATTCCAGGGTGATATCGGTAATAGTTTCGGAGATAATGAATGCTGGTGAAATATTTCGCACGACCGCCATGTTGGATTGGTGGCACATAGCAAAATTTGAAGGGCACGGTCGGGGTCTTCCGGAATAGTGCTATGAACTTACCGAGTTTCATTGAAATCATTCTAGCCGTTGAAATTTTATTAGGGGGAAGGGGGGGAACACACACGAATCACACACATACGCACACACACACAGACACACGGACAAAAGGCGATCTCATAAGCCTTTTTTTTTTTTTTTTTTTTTTCATAAAAGAAAATAGGCTAAAAATAGCCTCTCTCCCTCGCGAACCGTATGACGAGGTCTAATGACGGCCCGTCATCACTGAGAATAAGGGACACGGTGTTAGGTAGTTGAAGAGTTCTTCGCAGATCGGCCAGATCCACACACTCCAAGATAATGTATGGCACGGTAAAGTACCCGTAATGATTTGGTGATTATCATGATGAATATTACCGACGTTAGGTTACGGGGCCAAGCTCTCTGGTCTGCTGACTAGGTAGACCCGTGGGTTCGAGCCCCTCCGTCAGCCGTCCTTGAAATGGTTTTCCGTGGTTTCCAATTTTCAACACCAGTCAAATACAGGGATGATACCTTCTGACAGGCCACGGCCGCTTCCTTCCACATCCTTGTCCACTTTTATTCATCTTCATCCATTCCATCTCTCATCCCAACGCACAGGTCGCCCACGGGCGTCGACTAGAATGACCTGCACTCGGCCTCTCAGGAGGCCACACGACAAAGAAAATAGATAATGGTATGAAATAAATCATATTAAGAAGGTTTCTTTATTGACGTTATAATCAGATGATGATGATGATGTTGATAATTGTTGTTTTAAGGGGCCTAACATCTAGGTTATCGGCCCCTATTGGTTTGGGTGATCGTGAAGATGAAAATGAAATGCAAACTATAACTAAAACTAACTACTAACTTATAAACTAGAAGAAGAAATGGAAAACAAAAGGAGAATAAGGCAAATAAAGGACAGGAGGAAAATAAATGCCATCAACCCTCGAAGAAGGCAAATTGAGGGACTTGGAAGGAAGGAGAGCCATGAAAGGCAGATAGGAAAGTGAAAGAGGAGAGGGTCCGCCCCACAGGTAATGGATAACAGGGGGAAAACCGGACCCAGCTCAGGAGTTCCTCGGGGTCGCCAACTCCCGAACTCACCAGCCGTGAGCCCCTGAGATTGGTAGGTTTTAGCTGAGGATTAACTCTACCAAAGGGATGATGATAATGAAAAAAAAGGAAGTGGTTTCGGTGTGGAGAACAAGTATGGGTTGATAGGACGGGAGTCCAATACAAAAGAATAAAACCAAACGGAAATAAGTCTTCGGTAAAAAGTTCCTCCGCTCAATGCCCGTGAGACACCTAAAGTGGGTAGGGACCTGATGACAGCTAACGGGAAATGTAGCTGGAGCTTGGGCTATTTGCAAGCAAGCTGCGAGCGTTCTTTCCCTCCCAAGCCGGTATTCCGCTGCTATGGGGACGGGTAGTAGTCTGGCAAGACAAAGTGTGTTAAGAGATACAGATTTACTGTTTCTCCTTTCAAAGGAATTAGATTTAACCAATGTTTTGTAAGGCTGAAATAATTTGAATTCGCCGTGATATTTTTTAGTTCTTGGAACTGTTGGATCTCCGGCGAACGACCGAATGCTTCCGGAGAGGGAAGCAGTTTTAATGCCTTTTGTAATAATTTTACTTGTTTTCTTGACAATTTTTGGAAGAATAAAATTGTTGGACTTAAGGAAAACTAAGCTGTTACCCAGCAAGACGCCGATTGAAGGCTTAGAAAAGAGGAAGAACCTCAAACCTAACTCAAACAAAACTGAAATTTTTGGAAACAAACCATAAGTAAGAGGAAAAAATCTCAACAAGTAGGAAGCTTGCAGAGCTATTTGCCTTAATGGCTTGCTAGAATTAGCTATGACAGCTAAGAGAAACTTTAAAAATGTTGTTATTTGCAGTTTTAAGTGAAATGCAACAAGTAGTACGACCTTTGTTGTTTTAGAGATTCGAAAAAAGAGTTTAAGCTTAAAGGAAGAATCAGGGAAGTGAAGGTCCTGCCTAACGGTAAAGATAATGAACAAAGGAAAACAACGATGTATTTAAACAATTTCAAACGGTAAACTAAATAACAATATTGTGGTGTTTGAAGCCATATTTTCAGTGTTGCCTTAGTAAACAAGAGTTTAGTGCTTTTCAGTCGGTCAACACGAATGTACCCAAAAGAGATGGGTTATGCCCTAATCCTGAAATAAATTACATGAGATTAATAAAACACTAGGATGACCAGTTTCGATCGTCAAGCGATCATCATCAGATCCATTACACTTAGGCTACAAAATCTATGTTTGAAATACAGGTGAAAATATTTACAATATGTACAATTATTTAGTTGTAGTATTGGTACTGCAACTGTCAGTGTATGCTAAATGCAGTATATATGTTAGGTGAAATGCTAAATGGTGATAGCTATCCGTAGATTGTACTTTAGAGAGATTATATGGTTGTAAACTATGGTTAAACTATAAAATTTTAGGCTAACTACTTATCTGATTGTCTTCCGTATAACAGCTACTCGCAGTTTTCGTGCTCACTGGAACTCACTATGCGGTGTTCTTCGTGTTGACCGACTGAAAAGCACTAAACTCTTAAATAAGAATACTTAAAGTTTGATTTTGGTTTTAAGTGGAGAATAACAATTTAAAGCTATAAAATGTCAAGGTCTTAGACCTAATTATAAGAAGTTTACAATTTTCAATTGTAAGTTTCAAACTTGTGAAAGCACTAAACCTAAACAAAGGTTTTTAAACCGTGCTTAAAATTGTGAAATTTAAAGCTTTTAAAAGCAGTAAATTGTGCAGTAATTATAACTTTTACAAATTACGTAAGTTACAAACGCTATTTGAGTGCACTTATGGCAAGCCAACAAGCTAAAGACAAATAGATTAAATCCTGCTAGTTACAGGAAAAAGAAAATAGAAAAATGGAAAGCGGAAATTGCCGCTATTTGAAACAGTAATTACAATATTATAAGTAGAACAAATTAGGGAGGGCGCTTGCTCGCAAGCTAGGCCTCATAGTAATTTAGATAGATGAACATTTTAATTTATGTTAATAAAGGTATTTGGGAGAAGGAAAATAGGAGGTTTAGGAAAACGTCCTGGCCAATTTTATTGCTCTCATTCGAACGCGACGCGGTTGGTAGTTGAACGTGCACTGTTTTGCACTATAGTCAATTGATGGATTTGAAAAATTCACTATCGCAGCACAGAAAGTTTGTAAAGAGAAAAGTTATTGTAGTTATGGAGATCACTAGTTGAATTTTAGCTTGAACCAGTTTATTGCGTTGGAAAGTTTATAGATTGCGGTTGTATGATGAGGTACAGTTCCCACGGTGGAAAGCAAATTAGATTTTGAACAGCAGTAAATGTGACGTTAATTCCTTGGTGAGGAAAAGCATTCCCATATTTGAGTGGAAAATACTAGATTGCTTTACTTGTAGAAATATTGGTTCATGTGGAATGTTCCAGAACCATGATGGCAGTCAAATGGGCAAGAGAGGTCCCACGGAGGAAAAAGCTAAGTTTTTATAGACAGTGGGTAGTATGAATTAAAACCCTCGTAGTGGGAAGGTAATCCCAATCATTTAGTACAAGAAGTACTGGGTTTCACTATATAAAGCCAGCTTAGATAGTTAAAGCATGATAAGAAAAAAAAATTCTTGATGACGGTTAATGCACAATAGTTTGCAATTCTTCACACTGTCTATAAAATTGTATTAAAGGCACTAAAACATGTTTAAAACATTGAAGTTTTGTACTTAGCTCATTTCTGTAGAGTAGGCGATGGTTCCTTGAAACCGTTGATCTAAAATCCAGACATGGCTTCTGATTTAAAATGTCTCTCGAGCACAGGAGACAAGCTCGTGAGAGAGCCCCAACTGTATGATTGACGTCTGACGCAAAAGTGAGAGCAGTGAGAGAACGAGACCTCACTGTAGCCTTGACGGCTGGACAACAACAAGAGAGCGAGCGAACTGAGCGGCGCGCCGATAGGGGTAAGCGATAACGCACACGTCAGAGGCAGGCGGGCGAGCGGGTAGGGGAAGGAAACAACAGAGTTTATACAAACATAGCAAACGTTACAACGTCAAAATTTCTTATACAGGTAAAGCTTCTTCATGGAGTAGTTAGCTGGCGATGAACGCGAAGCCTGGTGTATTGGTGATGATGATAATTGTTGTTTTAAAGGGCCTAACATCTAGGTTATCGGCCCCTGATGGTTTTGGTGATCGTGAAGATGAAAATGAAAAGCGAACTTAAAACTAAAACTAACTACTAACCTACATACTAGAAGAAGAAATGGAAAACTAAAGGAGAATAAGGCAAATAAAAGGACAGAAGGAAAAGAAATGCCCTCAACCCTCGGAGAAGGCGGATTGAGGGACTTGGAAGGAAGGAGAGCCATGAAAGGCATATAGGAAAGTGAAAGAGGAGAGGGTCCGCCCCAAAGGTAAGGGACAAAAGGGGAAAACGGACCCAGCTCAGGAATCCCTCGGGGTCGCCAACTCCCGAACTCACCAGCCGTGAGCCCCTGAGGGTGTAGCATTATCTAGGGTGCACCAGAAGTGGTGGGGCTACATACACCCTGCCTCCTTGAGGGCCTTGAGCAGAAGGCAGGAGAGAACATGAAAAGAAAAAGAAGGCTGACCCCTCGCAGAAGGAGGGTATCAGAAAAGATGAGACAAGGACCAATTAAGGCGGGAAAGGAAGAGACTCCCTAGGCCTCGGATACCCTAATGCCGTCGGGGTCGGAAGATAACAAGAGTTGAACAAGTGAGTTCGACAGGAAAGATGACAGAGAGGAGACTGGCACAAGTAAGTGGAAGCAATGCCGGACTCAGCTGGGATTCCGTGGTCGCCAATCCACGTCTCACTAGATGTGAGCTCCTGGGGGGACCATGTGAAGGAACCTCCCTCTTAGTCAAAACATTTAAACACATTATAATGGCAAATACTGTATCTTTAGTTAATAAGCTTGATGTGTTGTAGATACGGCGGCCCCGGGTCACAGCAGATCACGGACGCCTTCACGCTGGGCTGGGGCGCCTACCTGGTGACGAACCGCACATACATATACGCTCTGATCGACGGCCGGGGCTCGGCCAACAAGGGAGACAGCATGTTGTTTGAGCTTTACCACAGCCTGGGTACCAAGGAGGTGGACGACCAGATCAACGTCGCCAGGTGAGTACGTTAGGCGGAACAGCAAAGCCATTAGAGTAGACAAAGTTAAAAATTAGAGTGCACGCCTAAATATGAAAAATGCAAAAAATTAATAAAATGAATCATCATCTTCATTTCCCCTTTTCCAGCTGACACTGGGTGGGGCCGAATATGGTTCCTCTCCACTTTGTTCTGTCATCCCACCATTCTTCTTCCGACACGGTGTTTCACTCCAGGTTCCGTTTTATAATGCTATACATCACCGAGCCCATCCAACGCATTCTGGGTCTTCCTCGACCTCTCTTCCCTGTCGTTCCAGTGCTCATGTTGGTAGCCTTTCTTCATTCATCCGTTTGACATGTCTAAACCGTCTCAATCTTGTTTGTTCCAGTTTGTCATTTAGTTTCTGTACTCCCAGTTCTTTTCGTATATCTTCATTTCTCACTCTTATCTCTCCTCGTTTTCTGGACCATACTTCTCAGGAATCTCATCTCTGTTGCCTGTACCCTGCTCTCATTCCTCTTAGTCATTGTCCAAGTTTCTGCTGCATATGTCATTATAAGAACATAATATGCTTTGTACATAACTTCATTAGCCTTAATTGGTATATCCTTGTTCCATACTAGTACCCGTACCTGTTGGTAGAAAGCACTCCCGAGTTGTATTCTTCTGCTAATTTCCAAATCTAGTGTGAAGTGTTTCACCACTTCCAATTCCTTATCTCCGACCTTGATTACTCCTTTTCCTTCTTTCTTATCTCTACTAATCACCACTGTTTTACTCTTCTCCATTGCTCAATCTTTTCATTTATTACGTCTAACTGTTCTTGTACCTCCATGTCATCCTCGCCCCAGATCACAACATCGTCTGCAAATAACATTACCTTCATCTTTGGCCTGCTATTGTCTTTCATTGCTGCCTTCATGATGTCATCCATCACCATTGAGAACAATATTGGTGACAACACACTTCCTTGCTTTGGTCCAGTGACAATTTTAAGCCATTCCGATGTCCCGATTCTAGTCTTCACACTACTGTAGCACTCCATGCACATTCCATTTATCATGTCTCTCAGTTCCTTGCCCATCCCCCTATTTGTTAAGCTTTCCCAAACTTTTGTTCTAGGGATGCTATCATAGGCCTTTTCTAGATCAATAAAAGTCATTACCATATCCTTCCCATATTCACAACTCTCTTCAATGTTCTGCCTCAGAATGAGAATGGGTTCCACTGTTGACCTGCCCCCTCTAAATCCAAACTGCTTCCTCTCTATTTGGCTTTCTACCTTTACTCTAATTCATTTTTATAGGATTCTTTCCATTTATTTGGCAACATGCGAGATGATGTTGATCCCTCGTTAGTTACCACACATCTTCCTGTTTCCTTTCTTGAATATTGGCAGTATTATTCCATTTTTCCAGTCTTCAGGAACATTCTTCACTCTCCACACACTCCTGAGAAGTCTGTATGTCCACTGCAGTCCCACTGGTCCTGCCTCCTTGATTATTTTATTGCCAAATATTAAATAAAATATAAATATTAAATAAAAACTAATAAGCATAATAATAAACAAAATAAAATACGGAAAACAAAACAAAAACAGTTAAAAAAAGAGTCTTTGAGTAAATATTCACTTGTAAATTTGGATTTCTGGCCCTAACTCACTCTCGCTTACAAAGCGGCTGATCAGAATTTAAGTTCGAGTGTCATCTGCAAACCAAGATTTCTTCGTAAATCACACTGGGTTAAAATATGGGCCACGGTGAGGACGGCTCTACATCAACATTCATCTATTCCAGATTGTTCTTCATATTGTTTCTTTGAGATATGTGGCCTGTTCAGACGATGATGTCAATTCTTGTTTTAAGGGGCATATCATCTACCGTAGGTTATCGCCCATAATAAAATGAAAGGATGAAGATAAAAACAGCCCACTGCCAGGGATCAAAACAAAAATAGTTTGTACTGCATAAAACAGTGAGCTCCGACAATAATGCCTTATTTGCATAAAAGGAGTTAAAAGAGGGATGATAAAAGAACACAATAAAACAAATAAGGCATATTGAACAATAAAAATAGACATGAAAACAATAAAAATATAAAACAGACTAAAACTAAACCAAAAGCCTTAAACTAAATTAAAACTTAAACTCTCCCTCATGAACCGGATGACGAGGTCTACTGACGGCCCGTCATCACGGAGAATAAGGGAGAGGGTATTAGGCAGTCTGAGAGTCCTTTACAGATCGGCCAGCTCCACAAACTCCAAGAGAATGTGTGCCACGGTAAGGTGGGCGCCGCAAGTACACACAGGGGGGTCTTCTCTCTTTAGCAAGTGGGAGTGCGTAGCAATCCCATGGCCGATCCAGAGTCGACAGACTACCACAGCTTCCTTCCGGATAGATTGGAAGGAAGATTTCCACACCTTCGTTGTCTCCTTGATGCCTCAGTTCGTTGGACAGAGGCGTGGCACGCCACGCTTCCTCCCAATGAGATATCTGTCTTGTTTTTAGCCATGGAACATCCATAACGTCCGTGATGTTAGCACGCGGAATGAATTATAGCATCTCTTATGTTATGTTCCAGAGTACTTCAACAAACGTACCCGTACATTGACGCCAATAGGACTGGTATCTGGGGATGGAGCTACGGTGGATATGCAACAGCCATGGCTCTAGCAAGGGATCAGGATGGTGTCTTCAAGTGTGGCATTTCAGTCGCACCCGTAACTAGTTGGATCTACTACGGTAAGTCAGTATCACCGTCCTGCCGACATCTCTTCCAACAGAGAGTTTCTGTATACGAGTTCTTGTCCATATGCGTAATTGAAATTTCCTTCTGACTGATAATGCATGTTTTAAGGGGCCTAACATTTAGGTTATAAGCTAATTAATAGCAAATTTGTTAGTTTCTTTTGCTTCCTGAAAAGTAATACTATTGTAGATTAGTTAGTTATTGTTTCAAGGGGCGTCATCTGCCTCTCGTAACGCAGATTAAAGTATACACGTTTAGAATTGAATTAAAAATGTAGAGGTTGTAACGTTTCAAGGGGTATAGCCAACTTAACAAGCTCATCCCAGTGTTGGGTGCTAAGTGGTAACGGTTCGTACATCGTGATTGAGAACGAGTGCAGTAAATAGGGCGCCAATCTCCAACAGACGGTTGTGAGATAAATGTATACTTATTAAATTGAGATTCTTTACTTTCGGGGGAGGGGCAACAAAGGCTAGCTGCAAAACACCTTAGTCTATTATCTTGACCTCTGGGAAGTTCAGCATTGGGTAAATACTGACTGAAAGTGATAGATGGTAAAAATTATGTATTAAAAAAACAGGATGAGGTGAATGGCGTCTTTCGACCTTTCTAACAGATAAAATAAAAAGGGAAAGTTATTTCTTTAAATTATTGAAGTTAACAGAATTTACGTCCGACTTGCAATTGACAAATGTACATGAGCTCCTCGAGTTGTAGAACTTCATGGGCGATGTAGGCGTAGCTATCTCGTTACAATCTTCTAACATCAGGGCTGGCAATTTCATATAAATTCGCTAAATGCCAACAGCTTCCAAAATGACATATCGTAGTCCCATTGCTCACGTCTTCCGGCTCGTGTCAGCAGTCGTTGTGACGTCATCACGCGCGAAATTCAAATGGAACAAAATGCAAGGCGTGCCCACACGAGCGCAGTACGTTGCATATAAATCTTGAACTAGCGAAACTCATTACACCTCCAATACAGAAATATTATTATTACTCTTGGTGCCTTTATTGTGGCGAAGTTAGGGCTCTAGACCCTCTCTTAACCACACACCCATCTATCTGTGAGATACCAGTGTCGAAATATGCTACTAGGTGTCATTATTTAGAGTCTGTTAGGTAGTCAGCCCGAAGGCTGGTTGGATCCTCAAAAAGTACCGCCGTTACGTTATGTGAGTAGATACCCACAAAAACCCAAGGCAGCGCTATTTTGAGGCGTTCTAGGCAAGAAGAGGAGTGAGGTAGTTTGCCATTGCTTTCCTCACTGAGTCAGAACAGTAGTCCTAACCCTATGAGTAAAACCTTTCACAGCATTCACAGGCACTGACTGTGCCCCGAATGCCATTACTAAGTACCACCCATACCTCAGTAGCTTCCATATAATCACAGCCATTATTTAGAGTATAATGTCAAAAAAAATTAGTCCATTAAGTGGCTTCCGACTTTGTAGATAATTTGTAAACATTAAGGGCTTGTTTACTGTTATGTTAAGATCACACTTTCCAAAGTAACACATGATGAAGATGATGTTTGCTGTTCGCAGACTCCATCTACACGGAGCGATACATGGGACTGCCCGAGGACAACGAGAAAGGCTACAACGACAGTGACGTAACCAGACTGGCACGGAACTTCGCCAATAAGGATTTCTTCCTGATGCACGGTAACGCTGACGACAACGTCCATTACCAGCAGGCCATGGTGCTAGCCAGAGCTCTCGAACTGGAGAACGTAATGTTTTCACAACAGGTAAGATGACCGTTATGGCCACAATCAATAGGGACACTGCGATCCATTTCCATTGATTTATCTCGTCTAGGTTTTGAAACGACCGGAACCAGGAAACAGGGCGCGCATAGACATTACTTAATTCAGCTTGTAACAGCGAGAGAGCAGTCTTTCGATTTTTCTAAATTGTGAAGAAAACAGTTTGAATAATACAAAAACCGCATCACGATGCAATAATTAGGTCAGTGTCATAATTTAACTGTAAGAATGTGTGATTCTTTTGTTGGAGCGGGGGCCAGCGGCCAGCCAACCGAACTCGGGCCCTAGACCGAGCGCAGGCAGAACCACTAGCAGAGTACATTAATTTCACCAGCAAGAACTTACCCTTTCACAGAAGATGCTGAAAATGCTCTCCTTTATTTGACAGAAAGGAGTTGATGATGATAATAGTCTATATTGCTGTTTTAAGGGGCTTCTGTTGTGAAGGATATCTGCTGCCATATATTGTTCTCCAGCTACACTAGAGTACGGGTAATTGATCTGTATACGATGTATTTTAAATTACCCCACAATTAGACATCAAAAGGGAATAGGTCCGTGCTTCGATTAATCACAATAAACATACAGGGTGGTACAGGAATAGTTACATAATGTAACGATGTTAACTTCCAAAGTTACTGTCTGTCAGCTGAAGGTGAACATTTTCAACATCCTCTGTGAAAGGGCAAGTTCTAACTTTTAACTGGTGACGTGAGGTCATCCAGACTCCCAAGAAATAAGAAAACATCTGTGCTTCTTTAATTAAATTTTGCAGGAAGCTGTTGTTTATGCTACCTTCTTATCAGTGTCCTGAGACTTCATACCCTCGTTGATGAAAGTTTAGTGACCCTGGTTGGCTCGCCTCGTTAGGTTGAAGTTAATGTACTCCGTTACGGCTTCTACCCGAAGGCAAATCGCGGACCGAGCTCAGATGACCGGTGGAAGGCGTGCGCGTGCCTGGCCTGTATTGCTGCACTTCTTACCACACCAATGTCGCTGGAGTATCCAAGGGAATTTGAGTGATAAATACAAACATATTTTTTTTCGTGTAGCCTCCTGAGAGGCCGAGTGCAGGTCTTTCTAGTCGACGCCCGTGGGCGACTTGTGCGTCGGGATGAGAGATGAGATGAATGGATGATAGTGGGCAAGGATGTGGAAGGAAGCGCCCGTGGCCTGTCAGAAGGTACTGTCCCAGCAATACAAACAATAAACTTCACTAACCGCATGGTCCTGCAGAACGTACTTCAACACAGACCACATAACCTTTCCTTGTTACGAAGCTATTGCGAACTGATACCACAGAAGACAGGTGTGTTGATATACTTCTTAGAATTTCAACGTTTAACATTAACATTATTATATTATCTGTTGTCTATTTTCTTCAAATATCCAAACACTCAGCACCCATCGGGTTAGTTAGTTATTGCTGTTTAAAGGGCGTAACTACGAGGTCATCTGCCCCTCTCAACACAGATTAAATTATACACATTTCAAATATATAGTTAAACTTTGGGGTGAAAGCCAAAATATTGAAAGACCTAAAAATGAGAAAACAAAATATTATGATGATCATGATGACCATTGTTGTTTGAAAAGGCCTAACATCTAGGTTATCGGCCCCTAATGGTGTGAGTGATCGTGAAGATGAAAATTAAATGTAAGCTATAACTAAAACTAACTACGAACTTATATACTAGAAGAAGAAATGGAAAACAAAGGAGAAAAAGGCAAATAAAGGACAGGAGGAAAAAAATGCCCCCAACCATCGATGAATGCGGATTGAGAGACTTGGAAGGAAGGAGAGCCATAAAAGGCAGATAGGAAAGTGCAACGGGAGAGGGTCCGCCTCACTGGTAAAAGGGGGAAAACCGGATCCAGCTCAGGAACCCCTCGGGGTCGCCAACTCCCGAACCCACCAGCCGTGAGCCCCTGAGGGTGTAGCAATATCTAGGGTGCACCAGAAATGATGATGATGATGATGATGATGATGATAATTGTTGATTTAAGGGGCCTAACATCTAGGTTATCGGCCCCTGATGGTTTGGGTGATCGTGAAGATGAAAATGAAATGCAAACTTAAAACTAAAACTGATGATGATGATAATTGTTGTTTTAAGGGGCCTAACATCTAGGTTATCGGCCCTTAATTATCTGGGTGATAGCGAAAAAGAGAATGTAATGGAAACCAGAACGAAAATTATGTGAGACGGAAAATACGTACAACGAGAAACTCAGAGGGAAACAACTCACAATATGGTCTTACAAAAGGGAATTTAGAACGAAAAGATTCACAAAAAGAATATATTGAAAAAGACCCACAAACGTAGGCTAGATTCAAAATACGTACAAAATGCAATGTAGCGTCGAAATACTTACAAAATGCAACTGAAATTCAAAATACTTACAAAATGCAAATGAGATCGAAAATACGTACAAAATGCAATTGAGGTTCAAAATACTTACAAAATGCAATTGAAATTGAAAATACACAATGCAATTCAGATTGAAATATCCCAGTTCCAATCCAAATTATTCACAGTGCAATTGAGATTCAAAATACTTACAAAATGCAATTGAAATTGAAAATGCTTACAAAATGTGCGGGTAGATTCAAACGACTCATGTGGATTCACAATACTTACAAAATGCAATTTAGATTAAAAATACTTGACAAAATGTAATTTAGATTTAAAATACCCACAAAATGCAATTGAGAATCAAAATATGTTCAAAATGCCCACCAAACAAAATGCAATTTAGATTCAAAATTCTTGCAAAATGCGGTTTTGGTTGAAAATACTTACAAAATGCAATTGAAATTCAAAATACTCACTAAAAGGCCCGGCCACCTGCATTGAAAGACTTACTAAAAAGCAATTTTGATTGTCATTCTTTACACAATGCAATTGAGGTTGAAAACAATCGCGAGATGTAATTCATATCGAAAAAACTTACAAAATGCAACGTAGATTAAAAATGCCTTAAAAATCGCTAAAAGGGAATTTAGATACACGGTGAACCAAGTAACAAAAACAGTGCGGGAATCTTAAAGAGAAAAGGAAACATAAGGAAAAGAGGAGAGGAGAGATGAGAGAGGAGAGGGTCTGCCCCAAAGGTAAGGGACAAAAGGGGAAAACGGACTCAGCTCAGGAATACCTCGGGGGCGCCAACTCCCGAATTCGCCAGCAGTGAGCCCCTGAGGGTGTAGCATTATCTAGGGTGCACCAAAAGTGGTGGGGCTACATACACCCGGCCTCCTTGAGGGCCTTGAGCAGAAGGCAGGAGATAACATGAGAAGAAAATGAAGGATGACCCCTCGCAGAAGGAGGGAATCAGAAAAGATGAGACAAGGGCCAATTAAGGCGGGAAATGAAGGGACTCCCTAGGCCTCGGATACCCTAATACCGTCGGGGTCGGAAGAGAACAAGAGTTGACCAAGTGAGGTCGAAAGGAAAGAAGGCAGAGAGGAGGCCGTCACAAGTAAGTGGAAGCAATGCCGGACTCAGCTGGGGCCCCGTGGTCGCCAACCGACGTCCCATTAGATGGGACCCCCTGGGGGAGAAGAGGAGTTGATTTGGCTGAAAAGACTGTTGTCTGAATTACTGGGAACTGCTGAAAAACCTCCTACGCTTTACATCGACAATGCTGGTAGATTAAGTTGGCTAAAAATCCGGAGTACCATCGAAAATCCAAGCACATTGGGGTATGTCATTATTATGCGAGGGAAAGACTTTTGGACGAAGACCTTGAGCTGGACACATCGTCGGTACCAGTCAATCAGCCGATGTACTAACTATACCTCTGGAGAGGGTCAGATTCGAGATGCTGCGTGATAGGATTGGCGTGCAGAAGATGACATCTTAGAAGCTAAAAAGCGTTCAATAATTAATCTTGTTTATTCTTCATTTGTGTTTGATTTTTCTTTGGAGGAAGTGTTAATATCTGAAAGAAAAATAGCAGAGTAGCGCTACCTGGTGAAATCGATATGGACATGATGATGATGATGATAATTGTTGTTTTAAGGGGCCTAACATCTAGGTTATCGGCCTCTTATGGTTTGGGTGATCGTGAAGATGATGATGATGATAATTGTTGTTTTAAGGGGCCTAACATCGAGGTTATCGGCCCCTAATGATGTGGGTGATAGCGAAAATGATAATGAAATGGAAACCAGAACAACATTATCTGAAACGGAAAATACGTACAAAAAGGAATTCAGATGGAAACAACTCACAATATGGTCTTACAAAAGGGAATTTAGAACGGAAAGTTGCACAAAAAGAATAGATTGAAAAAGTCCCACAAAACGTAGGCTAGATTCAAAAAACGTACAAAATGCAAAGTAGCGTCGAAATACTTACAAAATGCAACTGAAATTCAAAATACTTACAAAATGCAAATGAGATCGAAAGTAAGTACAAAATGCAATTGAGGTTCAAAATACTTACAAAATGCAATTGAAATTGAAAATGCACGATGCAATTCAGATTGAAATATCCCAGTTCCAATCCAAATTATTCACAAAGTGCAATTGAAATTCAAAATACTTACAAAATGCAATTGAATTTGAAAATGCTTACAAAATGTACGGTAGATTCAAACGACTCACGTGGATTGACAATACTTACAAAATGCAATTTAGATTGAAAATACTTGACAAAATGTAATTTAGATTCAAAATACCCACAAAATGCAATTAAGAATCAAAATATGTGCAAAATGCCCACCAAACAAAATGCAATTTAGATTCAAAATTCGTGCGAAATGCAGTTTTTGTTGAAAATACTTACAAAATGCAATTGAAATTCAAAATTATCACTAAAAAGCCCGGCTACCTGCATTGAAAGACTTACCAAAAAGCAATTTAGATTGTCAATCTTTACAAAATGCTATTGAAGTTGAAAACAATCGCGAGATGTAATTTAGATAGAAAAAACTTACAAAATGCAACGTAGATTAAAAATACCTTAAAAAATCGCTAAAAGGGAATTTAGATACACGGTGAACCAAGTAACAAAAACAGTGCGGGAATCTTAAAGGGAAAAGTAAATATAATGAAAAGAGGAGAGGAGAGAAGAGGAGAGGAGAGGGGAGAGAGGAGAGAGGAGAATGTCCGCCCCAAAGGTAAGGGACAAAAGGGGAAAACGGACCCAGCTCAGGAATCCCTCGGGGTCGCCAACTCCCGAACTCACCAGCCGTGAGCCCCTGAGGGTGTAGCATTATCTAGGGTGCACCATAAGTGGTGGGGCTACATACACCCGGCCTTCTTGAGGGCCTTAAGCAGAAGTCAGGAGATAACATGAAAAGAAAAAGATGGCTGACCCCTCGCAGAAGGAGGGAATCAGAAAAGATGAGACAAGCGCCAATTAAGGCGGGAAAGGAAGAGACTCCCTAGGCCTCGGATACCCTAATACCGTCGGAAGAGAACAAGAGTTGACCAAGTGAGGTCGACTGGAAAGAAGACAGAGAGGAGCCCGGCACAAGTAAGTGTAAGCAATGCCGGACTCAGCTGGGGCCCCGTGGTCGCCAACCCACATCCCACTAGATGTGAGTCCCTGGGGGGAGGGGGGTGACCAAGTAAGGTCGACAGGAAAGAAGACAGAGAGGAGCCCGGCACAAGTAAGTGGAAGCAATGCCGGACTCAGTTGGGGCCCCGTGGTCGCCAACCCACGTCCCACTAGATGTGAGCCCCTGGGGGAAGATATGGACAATAAAGAAAATAAAAGACGAGTCTGTGCGAGGCATGATATGTGACGAGCATGTCAAAAGATTATGATTTTTATTTTGTTTCTCACACTTGATTAATAAAGATTTACAATAAAACTAACACTAGCCAATATACGCCGAGGTGGTTAGGAGATTATCATCATCAGAACTTGAGCAATAATAAAATATGAACTAATTTTCAGTCGCATGGTCAGCGTAGGCTACATACCTTGTCTGCTTATTGCTTTAATCCTAAATTTCCTACTTGGCTCTCGATTATGTAATTCATGAAAACTAGTTCCAGGAACTTTATTTCTAGAGCCTTGTTTACAATACGGCACTCAACAGTATACCATCGTAATACAATGGCCTTATTTCAGTAACATAACTTGATACGCGCGTACACAATGTGTATAAATACCGCCAACTGAACTGATCATGTAGGGGGGAATGCAGTGCCTCTAGCGGCAATCATAGCATCTGCAGGGCGGACAGCTCCCAGAGGCCATTGGGCAGGCTGTTTTTAATTATTGGAGGCTACGCTCTGACGCTACTAGCTGAACTACCAATGCAATATTGGTTTCACATGGCCATGACCTAGCCATGCAGGAGTTGTGCGCGAGGACCAGAGTCCTGACACTGTCTTACAAACGGTTAAACCTAAACTTTTGACGCTTTTTCAGCCAAGTTGTGTTTATCCGGGACACGTAGCTAACAGAGGTGGTCCCAGTGGGGGAGGGGGGCAAAAATAGAAGAAAGAAAAAAAAAAAGAAAATGAGAAAGAAAAATGAGAAATAGAAAGGCAGAGGTGAGAGAGGGAAGAGTACAAAACATCCCTCTACGTGGCCACAGGGATTATGGACCTCTTCTTAAACTAGAGCAGCCGATAATCCCCCTGGACCTGCCTGTGAGAGTGAGACCTGCCCTCCAGACCCCTTAGAAAATGTAGAAACTTTATTTATTTATTATTATCATCTCATAAGGGGCACCTGAGCCGAGGCTCGTGATAGTGCAGTATATCAAGGTAACATTTTTTTTTTTTTTAAGCGTATGGCTTTTAGTGCCGGGAGTGTCCGAGGACATGTTCGGCTCGCCAGTTTTGTAGCTGCTTCGAGACGGACACCCAATGGGTGAGCTACAAGTACCGTTGGGGAGGAAAGTTGGAAGGGAAGGGCGAGGAGTTGGAAGGTAGCGGCTGTGGCCTATAGTTAGGGACCAACCCCGGCATTTGCCTGGAAGGAAGATGGGAAACCACAGAAGACCATCTTCAAGGTTGCCGGCGGGGGGATTCGAACCTCCTCGCCTCCCGGATGTGAGCGACTGCTATTAGTCATGCCGTAACGACCACGGCTAACTCACCCGGTGGTATTTTAGTAATTACATGCAATTGGAAGTTACATTGTTGAATTCATTAAGAATTTAAACAGTTCTTTCCTGAAAGTTCTCAGTGAGGAGATATTTGTCAGGGCATCAGGCAGTCTATTATAAATAATGAGTAATGCCATAGTGAATATTGCTTGCATTTCTGGTGATGTGTGAGTGAGTATCAGAATTGGTTGTGAGTATGATATTTGAATTGGTTATTTTTATGTTTAATTTTGTATATCATTATTAATGAGGCTCTTTGACGGAGACAATTTAGTAATAGGACATTGCATTGTTTGTACAATTGAATTGTAGGTGTTAACATGGGAAGATTGAAAAGTATTTTCAAAGCCCTTTTATGTAATATATTAATTTTATTGAATAATCCTTTGCTGCAACAAGCCCAAATGTGAATCTGTATGCAATGTGACTTTCAATAAGTGCGTGATATATAGACTTCCGTTGTGCTCGAGAAACTTTGTATTTTACTCGGCTTAGGAATTATTTATTTTATTTTTGACATGATCATCCCAAGAGAGTAGCTCATCAATGACTAATCCCAAAAATTTGGTAGATTTAACTCGGGGTAGACATTGGTCGTGGAAGTATAATCGCATGTCTAAAGGTAAGTTGTAGGAAGGCTTGTTGAAGACAATATAGTTAGTTTTAGTTAAGTTAACTGTTAGACGCTTTTCATGCATCCATGATAGAATCATATGATCATCTTCCTGCATTTTCTGTTCGAGTTCATGTACAGACTTTCCAACATGGAATACATTGGTATCATCAGCAAATAGGGATATCTTACCGTTTAAATTCAGTCTACTTCCGTGAACACCTTCGGTTTCGAGTCGAAAGCGGCGACGAAACTCTTCGTAGCCACCTTGAAAATGCATCAGCACGGGCTACGTATATTAGTAATAGAACACAAAATGAACTGATTAAGTGCTGTAGTGAGGAAATCCAATTCGACATTGTTCGGAAGGTGAAAGAAGCAGGCATGTTTTCCGTCATGTTCGATGAGACATTAGACATTTCCCTAAAAGAACAGCTTGCATTGTCACTTCAGTAAGTCCACGAAGAGAAGGTGCACGAAGATTTTGTTGGCATTTGCGGACGCCTACGAGTCTATTAGGGAGGACGATATTCAAGGCGGAGAACCAAAATTGTCTGTCAGGCTTTGCTATTGGTCACGTTGTACATGATCTCACTACAAAGCTCTTACTCGATCTTAAGCTTTGTGTTGGGGTAGGCACGGATAACTGTTCGGTGATGTCATCGGAAACGAAAGGTGCAGTACAGGAACTTTTGAAAGCGGCACCTTACGGTTCTAGGTGTCCATGCTACAATCACGCCCTTAACAGCAGTTTAACGAAAACTTCGAAAGTAGTGCCCACTCGAATTGGTACAGTATTGATGAAATGTACAATTCACTTTGCTAGATCATCTCCTAAAAGTTACGAAATTTTTTGGGCGAAGACTTTGGCAAACTGTGTGAAGCGAGGTGGAGTGAAAAACATTATGGCCATTTACGGTTCGAGAGACTATTAGTTAAGATAATTCGAGCTTTAGAAATCATAGCAGAATGGGAGGACAGCGACACATCGAGTGCAGCCGAATCCCTCATTCAATCATTGTGTGATACGCAATTTGTGGTTTCAATGTTGTGTCTGTGCGACGTCCTAGGTAAAACCCGGCCTTTGAGCCTTCTTCTTCAGGACGACTCATTGAACTTGGTGGCGGCATCCGCGGGTGTCATGGACACCATCGAGGCGCTTTCGATTGCACGTGACAATGCTGGACCGTACTTCGAGACAATATTTAACCGAGTGAAAACTTTTGCCGAAGAACTGGAGTTTGAGGTGGCGTTGCCCCGAAGGGCAGGCAGGAGGAAGCGGTCCAAAGTTCCAAATAAATCTTTGGCCGCATTCGACTTAAATTTGTTGATGCCTGCAATCTGCGTTGACAAACCGGCTGAAGACCCAACAGTGGCGCAATGTTTGGAGGCTCTTCGCATCAAGTATCAGCCTTTGCTAATTTCCGACGGGCGCCACTTGCAGGGAGAGTATGCTGTATGGGGACAGCGATGGTTGAGATTGAGGTTGGCAGGGAAGAAATTGCCATCAACTGCAATTGAGTCAATGGTTGCTGCTTCTTAAAGCTTGACACCTACAGTCAAAACTCTCCTGCAGGTTTTGGCAAGGTTGCCTATGAGTAACGCCACTCCCGACATTGCGAAGGACTAAGGACTGGCTAGGGTCCCGCATGTCGGAAGAAGGGCTAACCGGACTGGCTCTGTTACATTGCCATCGGTCAACGAAAGTCAGTGTGGGGAAAGTAATTGATCGGTTTGCGAAAATGAAGACAAGGCGATTGGAATTTGTTCTTTGATCAGATACCTACAATAAATAGATTTAAATTTTATTATGTGTGTTTTCTTTCTAGAGTCTATTCGACCCTCTCCTCGGTTTTTATAAAATTAATAGGTTATTATACGAATTTCAGTCCTTATGATATTATGCGATATGCTAACAGTAAAAATTAAATATACATGAAAATAGGACGGATGACCCCCCTCTTTATAGGCTTAGCCCCCCCCCCCCCCCAAGTTCTGGCTGCGACCGTCCCTGGTAGCTAAGAGCAAAATAGCTCTTTTGTACTTTAGTACAAGCGAAAAAGATTATATCAGATAGCACAGCACAGTTGGCGGTTAAGAATTTTATGACACAAAACGATAAATTTAAGACGTTTATGTTCGACGATGTCGAAATGTAAATATTATGCGTCAGAAAACTGTACTATGATAGTCATTAAACTAGGCTACTACTTACCATTATGAAAAAGTTTCTCCTCCACCAATCAGAGCTCAAGATTAATTAAATTATGAAACAGATTATTGCACCTGCGCACAACGCAATTGTTTGCAAAATCAAAGAAGTCGGACACAAGTGAAGACATTGAACTTACACCGACGGAAATTCCCGCAAAAGCTCTGAATATGACTAATTATTGCCCCAAAAGTCACTAAAAATGTTTTTCAGAAAATGTATTTCTGGTGTACTTCGAAGAACTGTCACTAAAGATTAAATCATCAACCTTTTGGACCCACTACTCGATTTTGAGATCAACACTAAATATTAAGAACCAAATTGACATATCAAAGTTCCCAAAATTAAATACCCTACTGAAACGTAAAACGGAGGGATATAGAGCGAAAAAATCAAAAACATTTTCACGTGAAGAATTGAGGGCATTCTTAAATGATGCACCAGATAGTAAATACCTCTTGCCAAAAGTAAGTAAATTTCGTTCAACTTCAGTAGTTTTACAATTAGCATAAAAGTAGGAACAGACGATGCAAAAATATAACGTTATTGATATTGTTAAAGGTAGCAACAATTTTTGGAATTATGGGAGCAAGCCGAAGACATGAATTAGCCTACATGATCTGAAAGTGGAGAATGTAAAATATATTGGATCAACCATTGTAGTTGCAATCCCAAATACAAAGACAAAATCAGCACGAACATTTACGGTGACAGGAAAGTACTACGCAATATGCAATAAATTGATGATGATGATGATAATTGTTGTTTTAAGGGGCCTAACATCTAGGTTATCGGCCCCTAATGGTTTGGGTGATCGTGAATATGATAATGAAATGTAAACTATAACTAATAACTAAATACTAACTTAAATACTAGAAGAAGAAATGGAAAACAAAAGGAGAATAAGGCAAATAAAGGACAGGAGGAAAATAAATGCCCTCAACTCTCGAAGAATGCGGATTGAGGGACTTGAAAGGAAGGAGAGCCATGAAAGACAGATAGGAAAGCGAAAGAGGAGAAGGTCCGCCCCAAAGGTAAAGGACAAAAGGGGAAAACGGACCCAGCTCAGGAATCCCTCGGAGTCGCCAACTCCCGAACTCACCAGCCGTGAGCCCCTGAGGGTGTAGCACTATCCAGGGTGCATCAGAAGTGGTGGGGCTACACACACCCTGCCTCCTAGAGGGCCTTGATCAGAAGGCAGGAGATAAGTTGAAAAGAAAAAGAAGGTCGACCCCTCGCAGAAGGAGGGTATCAGAAAAGATGAGACAAGGGCCAATTAAGGCGGGAAGGGAAGAGACTCCTTAGGCTTCGGATACCCTAATACCGTCGGGGTCGGAAGAGAACAAGAGTTGACCAAGGGAGATCGACAGGAAAGAAGACAGAGAGGAGCCCGGCACAAGTAAGTGGAAGCAATGCCGGACTCAGCTGGGGCCCCGTGGTCGCCAACCTGCATGAGATTAATGGACCTACGTTCAGGAGATTGCAATACTCAATCGTTCATTATAAATTACCGGCAAGGAAAGTGCACGATCCAAAATGTAGGAACATGGGAAAAGAGGTAGCACTGTACCGTGATCTCCCAAACCCCAATTTGTACACCGGGCATTGCTTTCGTAGGAGCTCGGCGACAATTTTAGCCAACGCTGGTGGGGATATAACGACACTGAAACGTCATGGAGGCTGGAAATCCACTAATGTAGCCGAAGGATATATTGAAGACTCAATCCAAAATAAAATTGAAATCAACTCAATATTAAACTCAGTAGAAAAATAAAACACACATATTAACATCAGTCTATCTTCTACTTCCGATATTTATTTCACAACCACACGGCACATTCCCGCAAATTCACTCCACCAATACCGACAGCAGTGGCTATGCTCGCTAAAGCGCGGCATTAGGTCATGGGGCCAAGCTCTCTGCTGACTCGGTAGACGCGTGGGTTCGAGCCCCACCGTCGGCCGTCCTTGAAATGGTTTTCCGTGGTTTCCCATTTTCAACACCAGTAAAATGCTGGGACGGTACCTTCTGACAGGCCACGGCCGCTTCCTTCCACATCCTTGCCCAGTTTCATTCATCTTCATGCATTCCATCTCTCATCCCGACGCGCAGGTCGCCCACGGGCGTCGACTTGAAAGACCTGCACTCGGCCTCTCAGGAGGCTACACGAGAAAAGAAAAAAAAAACTCCACCAATGATTATTGTACAATATGCAATTTGTATTTAAAATAAAGCTAGGCTATTAGTATAAGTTCCTTGTATGATATCCATGTTTCCAAGCTTTGAAAACATATGATATTGCTTGAGGTCTTTGATCCACCCAGTGCATACGCTCTGTATGGATGTGATTTTTAAATGCACAATGAAGATCACATGGCAGTGCACAATTTCTGTTTAGTAAAGTTATTAAAATCAAATGGCAGTGGTTCTATTATAAAAGCTGCGACAAGACATAACCTTTCAAACTGCGCATGATGCCATAGAGAATGGAATGATGAAACCAGGACCTTCTATAACTACCGGACCTGGCACTGGCGGCAGGGCAGACGATCTTGGCGGTTACATGCTTTGTTTATAAGTTGTGTGGTTTTGTTTACGATGTGATAATGGTGTGAATTTCGCTTAGCAATCGTCTCCTTCGATTATCTGTGCTCATTGATTATTGCTTAATGATATTACACGTTCGTGTAAGTAAATGTCTGCATTAGTGCTTCATAAATACGAGATACCGGTGGCATGTGTTACTCCTGCGATACCATCAATTCTATTGCAAATCAGTGTGTAAGTTGGTCTATTTATTATTCTGTTTAGGTTTATAAATTATTAGCAATGGTAATTCATTATGAGCAAGCATAGTAAAAATTAACATATTCCAATTTAAGGTCTAAGAAGATCTGAAAATTGATTACCGTACGTAGGAACATAACCTACTTTCTAAATAGTCTGCAGTGGCCACTCATCCAGTCATACGCCTTCTAGTTCAAGGATATGAATCCTATCACGTAGGCCTACTTGGTGTGGATTCCGTTTTAATAAACTACCAGTAGGCTTACTCATGCTAAAATTGTGGTGATATGCCTTGAAACTGTTGTGTGACTGGATGCAAATCCAATTATAAGAAAGATAAGCCATTGGTGCCAATTTTCCATCGGGCGAATTCAACCCTCGCCCAACTTCACGGGGATGATGACCAAGATGTCCCAACCCCATAAAATGATATGATAATGATAATTGTTGTCTTAAGGGGCATAACATCTAGGTTATCGGCCCCTAATGATCTGGGTGATAGCGAAAATGTTAATGAAATGGAAACCAGAACGAAAATTAAGTGAGACGGAAAATACGTACAAAAAGGAACTCAGATTGAAACAACTCACAAAATGGTCTTACAAAAGGGAATTTAGAACGAAATGATTCACAAAAGGAATAGATTGAAAAGTACCCACAAAATGAAGGCTAGGTTCAAAATACGTACAAAATTATAAAAAAAATACGTACAAAATGAATTGAGGTTCAAAATTCTTACAAAATGCAATTGAAATTGAAAATGCTTACAAAATGTACGGTAGATTCAAACGACTCATGTGGATTGACAATACTTACAAAATGCAATTTAGATTGAAAATGCTTACAAAATGTACGGTAGATTCAAACGACTCATGTGGATTGACAATACTTACAAAATGCAATTTAGATTGAAAATACTTGACAAAATGTAATTTAGATTCAAAATTCGTGCGAAATGCGGTTTTGGTTGAAAATACTTACAAAATACAATTGAAATTCAAAATACTCACAAAGGTCCCTCCGCCATATTGAAAGACTTACTAAAAAGCAATTTAGATTGTCAATCTTTACAAAATGCAATTGAGGTTGAAAACAATCGCGAGAGGGAATTTAGATCGAAAAAAACTTACAAAATACAACGTAGATTAAAAATACCTACAAAAATATCGCTAAGGGAATTGAGATACACGGGGAACCAAGTAACAAAAACAGTGCGGGAATCTTAAAGAGAAAAGGAAATATAATGAAAAGAAAACAAGAGGTCTGACCCCTCGAAGAAGGAGGGATCAGGAAAGATGAGACAAAGGCCAATTAAGGCGGGAATGTGAAAGACTCCCTAGGCCTCGGATACCCTAATACCGTCGGGGTCTGAAAAGAACAAGAGGTCGATAGGAAAGAAGACAGAGAGGAGCCCGGTACAAGTATGTATAAGCAATGCCGGACTCAGCTGGAGTCCCATGGTCGCCAACCCACGTCCCACAAGATGTGAGCCCCTGGGGGACCATAAAATGAATTAACAGCAGACAAAATCACGTCATGATATTATTTTGTGTTGTGTTGGATTCTGACACACGTCATGCGATTGATGTCCGACCACCAATTACGGCGGCCATCTTGGATTGCAGTGTCAGGTCCAGTAGTAGAGAAGGTCCAGATGAAACGCTACTTGGTACAGCAATTCTTCAATAGAGTTCAATAAACTCAACTCAACGGAATTTCTGTTCAAACATATAATAAAGTTATGATTATCGTCGAACATAAACAGACGTATGCAACTCGCTTATAATGGAAGTTAAGACGCTCGTATGGAAATTATAAAACTCGCTTCGTTCGTTTTATAATCTTACTCGTGTCTTAATTATTGCCATTATAGGCTCGTTGCATAATGTACTATTATAAAATTTAACTAAACGATAAATTTGTAATTCAAAATGCTAAATATCGGTATCTTTAAAGGCTAAGAACTGTACTCGTAGTATAGTGTATTGAAGAATATATAGGCTAAGGAATAATAGAATTAAGTGATATTTCTTACAACAGCTTATTGGTGGGGCAAAAGAAGCATTTCCCGATTAGCTCTTCCTTCCACGTTGTTTGGAATACTCGGGACTCATCACTCCTGCGGTGATTGAAGACTTTGCACGGATCGTTTAACGAAGAGAAAACTCCACTGCTCGCTCAGCAAGACTAAACTTCTATCAGTTTCATAGCGAGAGTTCTTAAAAAGAGCATCCGCTTCATTACTTCGGAATGTATATGTACCCTATCGGTGTTGGAGAAACGTGGGGTTAAAGCAACCCACTGCAACTATCGCCAATAAGATCCTGTGTAGAAACATTCTGTTCTCTAAGTAGATAGACGAAAGAGAGAGTATTTGTATTTGTGTTTGTGTTATTCCAGAGCTATCCAGACGAGAACCATCGGATTGCATCAGTTATCTCCCATGTGTACCAGTCACAGGACAAGTTTTGGGCCCGCTGTTTCGCACAACCGGAGTCCCAGACGTCTCCATCTGGAACTATCGGCCTCAGTAGCTCACTCGTGATGATCCTCATCCTAACTGCCTTTTCTAAGGTCATCATTACTCTATGATAAAGGCTATAATACACTGTACTTCTAGCCTATAGAAATAAATTGTTGAGTAATTTTACTCGGATTATTTGGGAAATGATTCCACTGTTCCTGTATCATGTCATATACAAATTAAAAGTCTAAATTAGAAGCTGTTCCTCTCTTTTAGGCACTGTCCATGCTTTGTCAAGCCGTTTTGTATTATTTGTTAGTTTGTTTTATGTATAACTAACATTAGCTATACGGGTGACTACAGTAATTGAGGCGCTGAGATAAAAATTGGGGCTAGTCATCAGTTTGGTGGTAACTTATATGAGTTATTACTATAATTCTTATCTTCCTATAATTCAGCATCTGTTGATGCAAAGATGGAACTTGTCCAGAAACTCTTACCCTGTCTAAATCAGTATTGAAATTTTGTGTCGTGTAAAAACAGGAATTGTCCCAGACAAGTCCAAGTCTAGCACGAACCAACTTGACGAGGCTGTGATGGCAGCACTGTAGCAACATGCGCTTTTTTTTTCAGCCTGAGCCTAGCCACAGTAGGTATTTGCGAGCTTCTTATTGGCTTTTCTGTCGTGCCATTCTCCTGGTTCCTAATTGAGACGGTAGATGGTGGCAGGAGCAAACTTCCGTTCGAACATGGAGGAAGGTTATCGAGTGAGATGTGGATAATATTCGATATTGAATTACATGATTAACGCAAAACAGGCATGACACTTGATTTAAGTAAAGTTTAAAACATCCCACGCAGTAAATGAATGTGTTCCAATCAACATTTCAGGTGGAACAAATTTACGGCATTACTAGATGAATCTATTCTTGAGCTGGATGCATCTCCAGAGAATTATGAACAGTTTGTGGCTACTGTCCAGAAATGCTCCCGTCAGTGCATTCCACGGGGTTGCAGAACAGTGTACATTGCAGGTCTTACCTCAGAGATGAAAGACTTATAGTCAGAGTACATTTGTTCCTTCAATATGAATCCATTTGGAAACGAAACAATTCACCAAGGTCGTTAAACTCAATACTGCCCTGGCAGAAAGGAAACGAAGCGAATGGGTTCAAACAGTATCTGACATCAACATGTCACAAAACAGTCAAAAAGCTTGGAGTCTGATGAAGAGATTAAACAATGAACCATCCCATAGAAAATTGAACGGCAAAGTCGAAGAGCACAAGAAGAAAACCAAATTCCGAAGAGACTACGACAATGAAACGAGTGGCTTTTCCTGTGTCTTCAGCTTAAGAGAACTGGAGATGGCCATACAAATGTGCAAGAATGGTAAAGCTGCTGGTCTTGATGACATCCGCATAGAGCAAATAAACATTTTTAGTCAAAACACAAAGGAGTGTTTTCAGCATCATAGTTTGCCGGAAAAAAATCCAAAAATATGGCGGAATGCAAAAGTCATAGCCATCCTGAAGCCTGGCAAAGATCCATCTGATCCTAAGAACTACAGACCAGTCTGGCTGTTATGCCATTTATACAAAGGGTTTGAGAGAATACTTCTTACCACTTGATCCACTTCTGATCCCAGAACAAGCAGGCTTCAGACCAGGAAAGTGCTGTACTTCACAGATATTGCGCCTAACACAGCACATTGAAGATGGTTTGCAGAACAGGAAGATAACTGGTACAGTTTTGGTGGATCTAACGGCTGCCTACGATACTACAGTATTCAACATCAAATCCTGCTTGGTAAACTGTACCAGATTACCAAGGATTTTGGACTCACAGAAATTGTTGCTTGTCTTCTACAAAACAGAAGGTTTTTTTGTCGAGTTACAAGGAACCCGCAGTCGCTGGAAAACCCAACGAAATGGTCAACCACAGGGCAGTGGTCTATCACCTTTTCTGTTTAATGTGTACACTAATGATCAGCCTACATCTCTGCATAGGTCTACCAACAGATTTATCTATGCAGATGAC
Source organism: Meconema thalassinum (assembly GCA_946902985.2). Taxonomy (NCBI): domain Eukaryota; kingdom Metazoa; phylum Arthropoda; class Insecta; order Orthoptera; family Tettigoniidae; genus Meconema; species Meconema thalassinum. The sequence continues at coordinate 512,968,675 of OX336392.1, read as the reverse complement.
CTCTGTCTGACAGCACAAAGTGAAAAGTTTGAAGAAGTGGAGCAGATACTCTCTGATGCACTGGAGGACCTTTCACTTTACTACACGAGAAATCAACTCAAACCTAATTCATCCAAGACACAGGTTTGTGCTTTCCACCTAAGAAACAGGGAAGCAGCAAGGAAACTCAATATTAACTGGGGAGGAGCTCGCCTGGAACATTGTTTTACCCCAAAATACCTAGGAGTAACTTTGGATCGCACCCTATCTTACAAGACACATTGTATGAATGTCAAACAAAAAATAACATGCTTCGTAAGTTGATAGGGGCCGACTGGGGCGTCCATGCTGAAACATTACGTACGTCTGCATTAGCTCTGTGTTATTCATCTGCTGAGTATGCTAGCCCTGTATGGTATCATTCAGCTCATGTAAAACAGGTCGATGTTGCCTTCAACGAGTCCTGGAGAATAATTACTGGTTGCCTGAAACCTATAGCTGTCCACAAACTACATTCCTTGGCAGGAATAGCCCCTCCTGAGGTACGCTGTGAATTCATAGGACAAACGGAACGAAAGAAGTCCGCAGAGGACCATGCTCACCCTCTATTTGGTCACCAGCCTCCAAGAAGGCGGCTAAAATCAACGAAAAGTTTTCTGCAAACAACATCGATGCCTACTACAAACCCCGAGGTAGCCAGGATACAGCTATGCCAATCCACAATACCACCAGATTGGATGAAGGCCAAGAAAAGGCTTCCAGCAGGTCACAACAACAACTGGAAAACTTGGCGGTCACTTAACTGTGCTGTTGGGAGAGGCAAAGTTAATCTCCACACACATGGGGATACCTACAGACCACCAGACTGCCCCTCTCCTGTCTGGTCTTGTCTGCGTTGTGAGCAGTGCTGTCTGGCCGACTGGCGAACTCCGTTGCGATCTGCAACAATTTCAGTACCTTTCAGATTTGACAGCAGCTGGGGATAATGATGATGATGATGATAATTGTTGTTTTAAGGGGACTAACATCTAGGATGATGATGATGATAATTGTTGTTTTAAGGGGCCTAACATCTAGGTTATCGGCCCCTGATGGTTTGGGTGATCGTGAAGATGAAAATGAAAAGCGAACTTAAAACTAAAACTAATAACCTACATACTAGAAGAAGAAATGGAAAACTAAAGGAGAATAAGGCAAATAAAAGGACAGAAGGAAAAGAAATGCCCTCAACCCTCGGAGAAGGCGGATTGAGGGACTTGGAAGGAAGGAGAGCCATGAAAGGCAGATAGGAAAGTGAAAGTGGAGAGGGTCCACCCCCAAAGGTAAGGGACAAAACGGACCCAGCTCAGGAATCCCTCGGGGTCGCCAACTCCCGAACTCACCAGCCGTGAGCCCCTGAGGGTGTAGCATTATCTAGGGTGCTCCAAAAGTGGTGGGGCTACATACACCCGGCCTCCTTAAGGGCCTAGAGCACAAGGCAGGAGGTAAAAGGAAGAGAAAAAGATGATGATGATGATAGTTGTTGTTTTAAGGGGCCTAACATCTAGGTTATCGGCCCCAAGAGAAAAAGAAGGCTGACCCCTCACAGAAGGAGGGAATCAGAAAAGATGAGACAAGGGCCAATTAAGGCGGGAAAGGAAGAGACTCCCTAGGCCTCCGATACCCTAATACCGTCGGGGTCGGAAGAGAACAAGAGTTGACCAAGTGAGGTCGACAGGAAAGAAGACAGAGAGGAGCCCGGCACAAGTAAGTGGAAGCAATGCCGGACTCAGCTGGGGCCCCGTGGTCGCCAACCCACAAACCACTAGATGTGAGCCCCTGGGGGGTAACATCTAGGTTATCGGCCCCTAATGATCTGGGTGATAGCGAAAATGATAATGAAACGGAAACCAGAACGAAAATTAAGTGAGACGGAAAATACTTACAAAAAGGAACTCGGATTGAAACAACTCACAAAATATTCTTACAAAAGGGAATTTAGAACGAAAAGATTCACAAAAGGAATAGATTGAAAAGTACCCACAAAATGAAGGCTAGGTTCAAAATACGTACAAAATGCAATGTAGCGTCGAAATACTTACAAAATGCATTGAAATTGAAAATACACGATGCAATTCAGATTGAAATATCCCAGTTCCAATCCAAATTATTCACAAAGTGCAATTGAAATTCAAAATACTTACAAAATGCAATTGAAGTTGAAAATGCTTACAAAATGTAATTTAGATTCAAAATACCCACAAAATGCAATTAAGAATCAAAATATGTGCAAAATGGCCACCAAACAAAATGCAATTGAGATTCAAAATTCGTGCGAAATGCGGTTTTGGTTGAAAATACTTACAAAATGCAATTGAAATTCAAAATTCTCACTAAAAAGCCCGGCTACCTGCATTGAAAGACTTACCAAAAAGCAATTTAGATTGTCAATCTTTACAAAATGCAATTGAAGTTGAAAACAATCGCGAGATGTAATTTAGATCGAAAAAACTTACAAAATGCAACGTAGATTAAAAATACCTTAAAAAATCGCTAAAAGGGAATTTAGATACACGGTGAACCAAGTAACAAAAACAGTGCGGGAATCTTAAAGAGAAGGAAGGAGGAGGAAATATAACGAAAAGAGGAGAGGAGAGGGGAGAGAGGAGAGGGTCCGCCCCAAAGGGAAGGGACAAAAGGGGAAAACGGACCCAGCTCAGGAATCCCTCGGGGTCGCCAACGCCCGAACTCACCAGCCGTGAGCCCCTGAGGGTGTAGCATTATCGACGGTGCACCAGAAGTGGTGGGGCTACATACACCCTGCCTCCTTAAGGGCCTTGAGCACAAGGCAGGAGGTAAAAGGAAAGAAGACGGAGAGGAGCTCGGCGCAGGTAAGTGGAAGCAATGCCGGACTCAGCTGGGGTCCCGTGGTCGCCAACCCACGTCCCACTAGATGTGAGCCCCTGAGGGGAGCTGGGGATAAATTGCTGAACTAAACTTCAGGTCTTGATACGACATCCCCGTAGCTAGGTAATGTAGTGTCACAAATTACTCTTCGTTCAGCACTCACAGATTTCCGAAAACTAGTACTTTTCTTCTCGACGTAAGGCTGGACCATACCGAGTAATTAGGTAAAACACAGTTCATCCATTCGTAGAAGAGTGTGGAAATCATCTGATTCTAACTCCTTCATCAAGTTGGCATGAGTGTACCTGTTCCTTTGTTTATACTGTTCATCATGCTCACCCATACTCTTCTCTTCATTCGCGTATCCTCATCACTGATCAATGCAATCCACAATGAAAGTCCTATTTTCTGTTGTTTTGATGATGATGATGATAATTGCTGTCTTAAGGGGCCTAATATCTTGGTTATCGGCCCTAATGGGTTGGGTGATCATGAAGATGATAATGAAATGTAAACTATAACTAAAACTAACTACTAACGTATATACTAGAAGAAGGAATGGAAAACAAAAGGAGAATAAGGCAAATAAAGGACAGGAGGAAAAGAAATGCCCTCAACCCTCGAAGAATACGGATTGAGGGACTTGGAAGGAAGGAGAGCCATAAAGGGCAGATAGGAACGTGAAAGAGGAGAGGATCCGCCCCACAGGTAATGGATAAAAGGGGAAAAAGCGGACCCAGCTCAGGAATCCCTCGGGGTCGCCAACTCCCGAACTCACCAGCCGTGAGCCCCTGCGGGTGTAGCAATATCTAGGGTGCACCAGAAGTGGTGGGACTACATACACCCTGCCTCCTTGAGGGCGTTGAGCAGAAGGCAGGAGATAACAGGGAAAGAAAAAGAAGGCTGACCCCTCGCAGAAGGATGGTATCAGAAAAGATAAGACAAGGGCCAATTAAGGCGGGAAAGGAAGCGACTCCCTAGGCCTCGGATACCCTAATACCGTCGGGGTCGGAAGAGAACAAGAGTTGACCAAGTGACGTCGACAGGAAAGAAGACGGAGAGGAGCCCGGAACAAGTAAGTGGAAGCAATGCCGGACTCAGCTGGGGCCCCGTGGTCGCCAACCCACGTCCCACGAGATGTGAGCCCCTGGGGGGGGGGGTCTGTTGTTTTGATAGATGCGGCGCCATCACAATACCGTATTTAAATACTCAACAAAATAACAATAGCCTTCTTACTTATTACTGGGCGGACAACTCAATACAACTGAGGTCTGGTGTGCTGGTGTGTATGTCACGTCGTCCCCCGACCTAGCGACATGCCCTTCCACGTCTGCTGGTCTGGTCTGGTCTCGTCTGATAGTGTGTAGGTGCTTTTAGCGTAGCAGTGCAAAGCAGATAATATGGATGATTCGGTAGCTAGAGATGATGATTATGATGATAATTGTTGTTTTAAGGGGCCTAACATCTAGGTTATTGGCCCCTAATGGTTTGGATGATAGTGAAAGATAAGATGAGATGAGAATGTAAACTATAACTAATACTAACTACAAACTTACACACTAGAATAAGAAATGGTAAACAAATAAAGGATAAAGCAAATAAAGGAGAGGAAGAGAAAAGCCCTCATCCCTCGAAGAATGAGGATTAAGGGACTTGGAAGGAAGGAGAGCCATGAAAGGCCGGTAGGAAAGGGGGAGAGAGGAGAGGGTCACCCCAAAGTCAGTGGAAAAAGGGAAAAAACCTACCTAGCTCAGGAATCCCTCGGGATCGCCAACTTCCAAACTCACCTGCCGTGAGCCTCTGAGGATGTAACAATACCTAGGCTGCACCAGAAGTGCTGGGGCTACATACACCCTGCCTCATTGAGGGCTTTGTGCATAAGGCAGGAGATAGCAAGAAAGGAAAAAAATAAGACTCACCCTTGAAGAATGAGGGTATCAGGAAAGTTGAAAGGGCCAATTAACGCGGGAAAGGAAGCGACTCTCTAGGCCTCGGAAACCCTATTACCGTCGGGGTCGGAAGAGAACAAGAGTTGACTACGAGAGGTCGACATGAAAGAAGACGGAGAGGAGCCCGGCACAAGTAAGTAGAAGCAATGCCGGCTGGGGTCCCGTGGTGCGACCTGTGAAATGCATTTATGGTAGAGTGATACTTCATTGGGTTTGTTGTAAATTTAGACATCATGTCCAGTAATTTTGTTGGCGAGTCTTGAAACATAGCTTCATCAGTTTGTAACTTCCGTTCATCATCGCCACCTTCAATTGAACGGGAGTTTACATCCTGGTAAAGATTCTCACAGGACGAGGAGCTGACATTACTTGTGTAGATTCCCACAGAACGAGGAACTGACAATACTTGTGTAGATTCTAACAGAACGAGGAGCTGACATTACTTGTGTAGATTCCCACAGAACTAGGAACTGACAATACTTGGGTTACATTCCTCAGAAACAGCATGTTCTATGGAATGGGACGTTCCTTTCTTACGACTACTATAATTCAGGGAGCCGAACCATCCATCTGGAATTTCAGTCTTTCCAGTTGCTATGCAATAAAATTCCTTCCGACTGTTGGAATCTGACAGAAGAGCGTTAAACCCTTAGTCCAGTAAAATAAGGGATCGAGTGTACATCAATTTCCGGCAAGCTGGAAATGGTGTTAATACCTTGATTCCATGTAGAAAACATGTACTCTGAGTTTGCACCATCGCAGGAAGTGAGCATAACGTTTGGCGGCCAAAAAAAAAACCACGAAATTTTCAGACGTTTTTCAGTGTTTCGCCCATAACATTAAAACTAAGGGCCTTACAGAAAATTGTATACCTACCTTTTTTAAAGAGCATAAAATTCTGGGTCGAATGACGTCCCCAACTTTAAATTTTGATGGGAAGTTGAGAGAGTAATCAAAGTTGGAGTTTTTTCCATCTTGGCGAAAAAACCGAATTCCTCGACTTTCAGTCGTCTCTAGCTCCCAAACGGCTGTTCCAATTCAAAAACTCATGAAATAAAAGTTGTGAATAATATGTAATTGAATTTTCTGAGAATTCAGAAGAAAAACTCTGAGCACTTCACTTTAATGGATACTCATTGACTTTTTTAAAATCTTAATTCAAGTTTCGAGATGTGATGGCTGATGTTGCTGTTTTAGGAAATCAGGAGTGAAGAAGAAAAACAATAAACATGTAAAGATTTTTTTTTTTCAACTTAACGTGTGAATTGTGTATTGAGTGAAATAGGTAATGTATGAAATTATGAAATTCATAAAAAGTAAGTGGTGAAAGTCTATTTACACTTTTTTTTTAAGACGATGGCTCCGCTTCTGGTTCCATGGACGCAGGTTCCCAGGCTTCTTCTTCCTCGTCGGTAGATCCGTCCTCTTCATCATCATGATGTACGTCTCTTGTCTCGAATTCCTCATCCAAATTCATGGGGCTAGTGATGACTTCTTCTTCTTCTTCTTCTTCCAAAGGGGTGTTCGAGCAAGCCTGGCCCCGACAGTTATAGCAGATTGTTGAGAATTTCAGTCCAGCCTTCCTGCAGGAGCACTTGCCCCTGCACCCCTGAACGCACTTGAATGCTATGGCATGTAGCACCTCGCTGGGAGCAGGGTCCTTGGTGCTGGTGACTGGGAGGAGTCCTTGCGCGGATCTTCGCCAACCCCAAGTGATAGGGTCGAGCTCTCGCCCATACCAAGCCTGTACCTGGTGGTACACTCGGAACGAATGTTGTTTTGCAGCTGTGCTTGCAGGGGGGCAGAGCAGTCAGGTCGAAGGCAGCCTTTGACAATGTCTTCGTGAAGGTTGAAAATCGAAGATCATCGAGTGACTTGCCATCGTTTTTTGGTGAATATACTGCTGCCAGGAACTGTTCACCAGCTGCTGCGACTTCTTCGTATGTGGAATGGTGCGTCTTGAAACACTTGGCAGCTTCCTGCAACTTCTCAGATTTTTCAAGGGTATTTACAAATTTCATCTTCCCCTGCCGATAACACGCCGAGGTAGTATCACAGCCACTCATGGCATGCAGAAAGAGTATGTGCTCATTGACAACATTTGAACATTTCAGCTGATCTGGGGAAAAGAATATGTTGTCCGCGGTGCTTTTTCCTGGCTTCATAATGAGGACATTTGAAGACGACGGCGCCAGTGCTGGGAGAAGTATGAGGAGGTCTGTGTCTTCTCCAACAATAACCACTTTGGCAAACTTCTTTGATTTTTCCATGGCTTGCCTGACAATGAGGGAGTCAGCATCTTCAACAGCCTGGATTACCGTGAAGCCTTCAGACGTTAGCTTTGTAGTCAACATGTCATAACATGCTGCACAGATTCTCGTCTGCTTGCTGGCTTCCTTTTTTCTTTTGCCACAAAATCGGCTGACGCATCTCCCTCACAGATTATACACTTATTTTTAAAATCAAATCCCTGCACATTGCGCTTGGAGCCGTGACTTACTGTGGCTTCATCTTCCCCACTCCTGCGTTTCAAACACAGTTTCCTGCATCTTTCATGAACAGTGATTGAGGAACGATCCCCAAGTAGAAGGTGTTTATTGTCTTTCTTTGCTTTGCTGTGAGTGATTAAGAACTGTATCTTCGTTCAAGCACTGTTGTTGTTTCCTCAACAAACAGGCCTCTGTCACATATAAAACAATTGTTAATATCCATCTTGAGCACGAGTAGATTGAAGCATAACCACGAATCATATCACTCTCACGAAAAAACAGTTCGGGAACATCTAAATTCCAGCACAGAACATTACGTGTACACAAGTTGAGAACAACACGGAAACTGAATTGAAATGTGAGAGAAACGGGCTGTTCGAAGAATAAAGAGGGCAGAGAGGGGAGGGGAGCTAATGCTTTAGGTGCGGTCCCTTTGTTGAGGGGTTGAGGCCCAGGTATACGAGGGGTCGGCCTAGGGTACCACAAACACACAACACGCACACACACTAAACATAGATGATAATGATAATGATAATTGTTGTTTTAAGGGGCCTAACATCTAGGTTATCGGCCCCTGATGGTTTGGGTGATCGTGAAGATGAAAATGAAAGGCGAACTTAAAACTAAAACTAACTACTAACCTACATACTAGAAGAAGAAATGGAAAACTAAAGGAGAATAAGGCAAATAAAGGACAGGAGGAAAAGAAATGCCCTCAACCCTCGAAGAAGGCGGATTGAGGGACTTGGAAGGAAGGAGAGCCATGAAAGGCAGATAGGAAAGTGAAAGAGGAGAGGGTCCGCCCCAAAGGTAAGGGACAAAAGGGTAAAACGGACCCAGCTCAGGAATTCCTCGGGGTCGCCAACTCCCGAACTCACCAGCCGTGAGCCCCTGAGGGTGTTAGGCTCACTTCCTGCGATGGTGCAAACTCAGAGTACAAAATGCATTGAAATTGAAAATACACATTGCAATTCAGATTGAAATATCCCAGTTCCAATCCAAATTATTCACAAAGTGCAATTGAAATTCAAAATACTTACAAAATGCAATTGAGATTGAAAATACTTGACAAAATGTACGGTGATTCTAACGACTCATGTGGATTGACAATAATTACAAAATGCAATTTAGATTGAAAATACTTGACAAAATGTAATTTAGATTCAAAATACCCACAAAATGCAATTGAGAATCAAAATATGTGCAAAATGCCCACCAAACAAAATGCAATTTAGATTCAAAATTCGTGCGAAATGCGGCGTTGGTTGAAAATTCTTACAAAATGCAATTGAAATTCAAAATACTCACTAAAAGGCCCGGGCACATGCATTGAAAGACTTACTAAAAAGCAATTTAGATTGTCAATCTTTACAAAATGCAATTGAGATTGAAAACAATCGCGAGATGTAATTTAGATCGAAAAAACATACAAAGAGCAACGTAGATTAAAATGCCTTAAAAATCGCTAGAAGGGATTTTAGACACACGGTAAACCAAGTAACAAAAACAGTGCGGGAATCCTAAAGAGAAAAGTAAATTTAAGGAAAAGAGGAGAGGAGAGGAGAGGAGAGGAGAGGGGAGAGAGGAAAATGATGATGATGATGATAATTGTTGTTTTAAGGGGCCTAACATCTAGGCTATCGGCCCCTAATGGTTTGGGTGATCGTGAAGATGAAAATGAAAAGCGAACTTAAAACTAAAACTAACTGCTTACCTACATACTAGAAGAAGAAATGGAAAACGAAAGGAGAATAAGGCAAATAAAGGACAGGAGGAAAAGAAATGCCCTCAACCCTCGAAGAATGCGGATTGAGGGACTTGGAAGGAAGGAGAGCCATGAAAGGCAGATAGGAAAGTGAAAGGGGAGAGGGTCCGCCCCGAAGGTAAGGGACAAAAGGGGAAAACGGACCCAGCTCAGGAATCCCTCGGGGTCGCCAACTCCCGAACTCACCACCCGTGAGCCCCTGAGGGTGTAGCATTATCTAGGGTGCACCAGAAGTGGTGGGGCTACATACACCCTGCCTCCTTAAGGGCCTTGAGCACAAGGCAGGAGGTAAAAGGAAAATAAAAAGAAGGCTGACCCCTCACAGAAGGAGGGTGTCAGGAAAGATGAGACAAGGGCCAATTAAGGCGGGAAAGGAAGAGACTCCCTAGGCCTCGGATACCCTAATACCGTCGGGGTCGGAAGAGAACAAGAGTTGACCAAGGGAGGTCGACAGGAAAGAAGAAAGAGAGGAGCCCGGCACAAGTAAGTGGAAGCAATGCCGGACTCAGCTGGGGCCCCGTGGTCGCCAACCCACGCCCACTAGATGTGAGCCCCTGGGGGAGAGAGAGGAAAAGGTCCGCCCCAAAGGGAAGGGACAAAAGGGGAAAACGGACCCAGCTCAGGAATCCCTCGGGGTCGCCAACTCCCGAACTCACCAGCCGTGAGCCCCTGAGGGTGTAGCATTATCGACGGTGCACCAGAAGTGGTGGGGCTACATACACCAGGCCTCCTTAAGGTTGATGATGATAATTGTTGTTTTAAGGGGCCTAACATCTAGGTTATCGGCCCCTGATGGTTTGGGTGATCGTGAAGATGAAAAAGAAAAGCGAACTTAAAACTAAAACTAACTACTAACCTACATACTAGAAGAAGAAATGGAAAACTAAAGGAGAATAAGGCAAATAAAAGGACAGAAGGAAAAGAAATGCCCTCAACCCTCGGAGAAGGCGGATTGAGGGACTTGGAAGGAAGGAGAGCCATGAAAGGCATATAGGAAAGTGAAAGAAGAGAGGGTCCGCCCCAAAGGGAAGGGACAAAAGGGGAAAACTGACCCAGCTCAGGAATCCCTCGGGGTCGCCAACTCCCGAACTCACCAGCCGTGAGCCCCTGAGGGTGTAGCATTATCTAGGGTGCACCAGAAGTGGTGGGGCTACATACACCCTGCCTCCTTAAGGGCCTAGAGCACAAGGCAGGAGGTAAAAGGAAGAGAAAAAGAAGGCTGACCCCTCACAGAAGGAGGGTATCAGGAAAGATGAGACAAGGGCCAGTTAAGGCGGGAAAGTGAAAGACTCCCAGGGCCTCGGATAACCTAATACCTTCGGGGTCGGAAGAGAACAAGAGTTGACCAAGGGAGGTCGACAGGAAAGAAGAAAGAGAGGAGCCCGGTACAAGTAAGTGGAAGCAATGCCGGACTCAGCTGGGGGCCCCGTGGTCGCCAACCCACAACCCACTAGATGTGAGCCCCTGGGGGGGATTTTGTTTCTACAACACCATGTGACAATTTAACACAATGTAACGTTAACTTTAAAATATTTATTTGTTTATTTAATTAGTAAATAGTGTTGATTTGTTTTTTTGTTTTTTACTTATGGTTGCATTGCATGAGTGCGTGTGCTAAATGAACAAGCTATCCTTAAGCGCATGACGTTTCAACTTATTTTAAAAACTATACATGTACATTAAAAGAAAAAAACATGCATCATAAGCAATGTTTGTATTCACGTAGCCCTAAAGGCTAAAAGAAATTCTCTCATTAAAGAGTGAACTTACAAAAAAATCACCATTTTACCTATAGTCATTATAGACATCATTGTATTAAATGTAGCCCTAATAGGCCAGTCACCGTAGACACAAAAATCGCGTTAGGTCGCAAAAAATTGCAAGGTTCTGATATTTGGTATGTTGTTAGGATAGATACCAATAGTGTAAAACCAAGTTTGCAACCTCGAAAGACCTATGCTAACTTCGTGGTGCTCGAAAAACCTCGAAATTTTCAGACTTTGTTCGTTTTTTGGCTTACAACATCCAAAATATGCATTCTATGGCAAAGTCACCCATACCCGTTTTAAAGAAGACAAAATTACCGACAATTTGAGCGCAACTCCAGCTTTGTATGTCTTATAGATCTCGAGATACAACACTTCAAACATGGGCCATTTTTTTTTCAAAAAGTTCGAAATTTGTAGTAAGCTAGTCTTTAAAACAAAATACCGTCTAAAATACTCATTCTACGAGGAAAGGCATGGGAAGTAAAGTCGTAGAGAGTTATTTATCTTTACTATAAGCAGACGCAAATTGCTGTATGACTAATAGTTCTCTTGTTATCAGGAAGAAAAAAAAGGAAATCGGATATTTCAAAAAATTGGGTTTCGAATGTGCATTGTTATCAATATTGCACAGTTATCTATTAATGTCATGGGGAGCGTGATGGTGGAGTAGCCTAGCTGCTCGTCCTTCACCCGGACGGGCGTGGTTCGAATCCCGATGACACCGGGGTAGAATCAACGGAGACATACTGCCCACAGCCCCAGACCGGCTCTGGTTGTATGGGTAATCCTCCAAATTGCCAGGTATCCATGGCTGGAATGGTTTTATGGAACAGTTGACGAAAGAACGTCCGTACAAAAAATCAAAAAAAGTGTTTCTCCTGTCCATCCAAGCTCCCCCAACCCAGTACGACACTGTCCTAACATCTCTACTTGATGCCAGTGAAAGAAGTTCTGCTCATGGCCAGAAAACATGTATTGTTACATATGATCAACCTCTCTACTTGAAAGCCCGAGTATCGTAGGGAACTGCCAGCATTCTCAACAATGTGGTCGTGAGGCTGGGGGGTTTATGGGGGCTATTGGCGCCATCATGGCTGGTAGTGGACTGAAGAAACTGCTCACTACAATTTATGCTGAGAACATTGTGGACAAAATCCTAAATGGGGACGCGTATTCACGAGCGGAGAGAGCTCACATGCTCACAAATTACGCTTTGGTCAGCTTAATTGAGAACAACGAAATGGAGTTCACTGAGGAGGAACATCTGGGAATTGAAAACCTCCTGGGGTGAATTAGAGAAATGTTGTTTCTCTGCCACAATTGGCTAATTAATATATCTAGTAGAATTGGTGCCTAGGCCAGTGTAGAAGCTTGTGTTGTGTGTAGGCATCAACAAAGAAGTATGATGCGTTTTCAGTTTAATTTGTTTCATGCCTATTCTCCTTTTATTTTGTTACATGTCCTATTTATAAACAGTGTTGTGATCCTTAAAGAGTAACAAAGAGCGTGTGTTCAAGTTTTGAGGGTAGATGTGTGGGCACTAGTGTAGATTGCGATTAAGTTCCGTGTAAAATTCTTCTTAAAACAAAAGTCGTAGACGTCACGGAAGACACTAAATATTTATCTAGCAAGCTTACGGGAAACTCCTGGGGGAATAGGGGGCTTGTCATATCCATGTTTTGCTGTAAATTGCAAACATTTGCATGTGTATTGGGATCTTTACTAGACCTCGTAACGATGGGAATACATATTTAAAATATACGCTAAAATGCGAACATTATGGGACACTCCTATTCTCCACTCTGTCCTCTTCAGGCAAACTGTATGTTATTTGTGTTTGTAGCTTCTGATCCCATTTGCGTGAATTCAACTTGCACGCTACGGACTTGGGCTAAATCTCACCATCAACCCTGCGGAGGTATCTCCAAACATGCAGTTATACTTCACTAGAAAAACTTGAGATTCGAGATTTAAGTTTCATTTTTCAGCTATTCGGTATGTGTCCTCTAGTCTCAGAAAGTTCTAAAAAACTGTATACAGGAATTTGGTCAGCTTGATTGATCATTGAGTGTTGATTTTTTTAATTCAAAGGGGTAAAAATGGGAATGAAATTGCTTTTATCTTAAGGAAGGCGTACATGAAAATGTCAGAAAATGTCATTTTTCGATTTATTTTCTATCAATTAGTACAACTCATCGACAATACTTTCCACGAGTTTCATAATCCAATTCGCATCCCAAGTGCCATAAAATAATTAATTGTACATCATTTCATTTTTCATTAATGCCTTTGGTGTACAAAATTTCAAGATTCAATATTCAATTGGCGTTTAGTGTCTTAGATTTACTAATAATTTTTAGTTGGCGCTAAAACCTTAACACTCGTATGTGATGTGCAATGCCATAATGGAATATATGTACGATATTTAGTGATTCCTACGCTAAGCTTCTTACTCTCGAAGACCAAGCATTACTGCAAACTCCAACTGGCCATGGGTATGTAGTGCATGGTATGTATTGTATGGTTGCAGAGGAATGGGATGTGCAGGAAAAGATCACCGCCATCGTCACTGACAACACGTACAACGTCGTCAACGCTGTGCGTGTCTTGATGTGCTGGAGAAGGATGAAGTGACTTGTGCTGCACAATCTGTACAGCTTGCTGCAAACAAGGCTCTTGCTCACGAAAAGGCTGCTAATGTGTGTCTGAAAGCAAGCCAGATAGTTGGCCATTTTCGGTACTCTAACGTTGCCTCCAGTGCGCTGACAAAAATGCAAGCACAACATTCAATGCCCTAACAACCCCTGATTCAGAGCTGCAACACCCGCCGGAATTCAACTTTTGCCATGATCGGTCACCATTGACACCATGCGATAACCTGTGAAACTGCCTCTGGTTGATCGCTTCTGTCATACTGTACTGATAATTGAGTGTTGATTTTTTTTAATTCAAAGGGGGGGAAATGGGAATGAAATTGTTTTGTCTAAAGGGGGGACGTACATGAAAATGTCCTAAATGGGCATGCGTATTCACGGGCGGAGAGAGCTCACATGCTCACAAATTACGCTTTGGTCAGCTTGATTGTGAACAACGAAATGGAGTTCACTGAGGAGGAACATCTGGGAATTGAAAACCTCCTGGGGTGAATTAGAGAAATGTTGTTTCTCTGCCACAATTGGCTAATTAATATATCTAGTAGAATTGGTGCCTAGGCCAGTGTAGAAGCTTGTGTTGTGTGTAGGCATCAACAAAGAAGTATGATGCGTTTTCAGTTTAATTTGTTTCATGCCTATTCTCCTTTTATTTTGTTACATGTCCTATTTATAAACAGTGTTGTGATCCTTAAAGAGTAACAAAGAGCGTGTGTTCAAGTTTTGAGGGTAGATGTGTGGGCACTGGTGTAGATTGCGATTAAGTTCCGTGTAAAATTCTTCTTAGAACAAAATGGTGTTTAAGTCGTAGACGTCACGGAAGACACTAAATATTTATCTAGCAAGCTTACGGGAAACTCCTGGGGAATAGGGGGCTTGTCATATCCATGTTTTGCTGTAAATTGCAAACATTTGCATGTGTATTGGGATCTTTACTAGACCTCGTAACGATGGGAATACATATTTAAAATATAAGCTAAAATGCGAACATTATGTGACACTCCTATTCTCCACTCTGTCCTCTTCAGGCAAACTGTATGTGATTTGTGTTTGTAGCTTCTGATCCCATTTGCGTGAATTCCAACTTGCACGCTACGGACTTGGTCTAAATTCGCCATCAACCCTGCGGAGATATCTCCAAACATGGAGTTATACTTCACTAGAAAAACTTGAGATTCGAGATTTAAGATTAATTTTTCAGCTATTAGGTATGTGTCCTTTAGTCTCGGAAAGTTCTAAAAAACTGTATATAGGAATTTGGTCAATTTTAGTTTGGGATATATGGGGGAAACGGGTCACCACTTGACGTCATGCGATAACCTGTGAAACTGCCTCCGGTTGATCGCTTCAGTCATACGGTACTGATCTGCTAAGATCAAAACCCGCAACAACATCCTGCACAAACTCACAGGGACGTCAGGGGCCCAACAGCATCCACCCTCAGAACTCCAGCACTTGCCCTAGTGTATCCAGTAGCAGAATATTGCTGCCCAGTATGGCTTAACAGCGCCCATGCAAAGAAGATAGACGTACAGCTGAACGACACAATGAGGACTGTATCAGGAACCATCCAAACTACACCTTTGGAATGGTTACCAGTACTCTCCAACATCCCGCCTCCTCATCTTCGAACACAAATGGCACTGAAGAGAGAATGGCTTAAATGTTGTGACAACCCTCTTCTGCCAATCCATCAAGACTGCTCACCTAAAGATCTCAAGCTGAAATCCCGGAATCCGTCTTGGAGACAAGGAAGGAAGTAAAAATGTAGACTTTCACGACCGGCGTTGAAATAGGAATCTCCGTTTCGCGGGCTTATAGGTCGTGTTCCAAGGACATTTTGTCGTCCTGACGTTTCGCTGAATACTGCGTTCAGCATGTTCACATGCATGTTCAGCGAAACGTCAGGACGACAAAATGTCCTTGGAACACGACCTATAAGCCCGCGAAACGGAGATTCCTATTACAAGGAAGGAAGTTGGTCCAAGAGCAGTTTCAAGTGAATGAAGCTTGGCGCATTGAGTGGCTGACTTCAAATCCAGACAGATTAGGTCTTATCTCGGATCCAGTTAAGCAGCCCCCAGGTTTCGACCTTCCCAGGAAAATCTGGACGTCGCTGAACCGTATGACAACTCAACACGGTAGGTGTCAGTTCTAGAAGCACAAATGGAAAATTGCCGAGAATCCTTTCTGCAACTGTGCCTCAGACCATCAGTCACATCGCTATGGATTGCCCACTCCGAAGGTTCAATGGTCCAATGAAGGAGAATGGTTAGAGAAATTAGATATCCAACTCTAACAACACTGAAGCTGCTTGCAGATCAGTAGGGGGGTGATGAGAGTTCTAGGCCGCTCCAGAACCCTCCTTGCCCCACAACTAAGCCTCAGCCATGTTAAATATCTCTCGAACGCATGGTCCGATTTTGACAAATGAGGTGTCATTGGACTCGAGCTGACGTTCTCTTTCCTATGGACCATGCATTGTATTTTTCAAAAAAATTTAGAAAATTTTAGTTTTCGAAAGTCGGTGATAGTCTGAAAACCAAACATGATAGAACGTTGTGCCATGGCCCAAACGAATGGTCTTTATGACCTTTATTTTTTGTAATAAAACTTTTTAATTTTTTATGTTTTTTTGAAAAAACTCGAATTTTGAAAATCCCATATTTTGGAAACTAGAAATTATACAAAAAAGTTTGTTTGACATAAATGAAAGGTCCCTATGCCCTCCTACCACCAAAATAAATTTCAAGTCTCTAGAGCAAAAATTTGTGTTTTGAAAGTAGTGGGATGACACGGAAGCTGCTCCACTTAGCAAGTGGTGAGCCCCTGCGACCTTGGAATGGAAGGAGCCATGCTAGGAGGGCGTGCTTGGATTCGTTTTTTTTCGTCTCGTTGCGCTCTTTACGGAAATGTAGGGGTCGAAAAGGTGAAAATCTGGAAACACGGTGTTTTTGGGGGGAAAACGTGATTTTAAACTCTTTGCTATATTTCGCGAACCAATTATGCTAGAGGCGTGTACGACGGGTCCAAGGACTCGGGTTGACGACATCTTTGCTATGGACCACTCGATATATTTTTAAAAAAATTTGGAAACTAGATTTTGGGGTAAAAACGTGTTTTTTGTGATTTTTGCCGATATCTCACGAACCAATAACGCTAGAGACGTGTACGAAGTGTCCTAGGACTCGGGATAACGCCCCCTTTCGAGAGTAGTAGATATTTTTTTCAAAAAATAATTCACAAAGGGCCTAACGCCATACATGTTGAAAAAACTTTTTCTTTTTCTTTACCTGTTTATAATGTTTATGAAGCGTGGTGGTTGAGAGAGACGATACGGCTGGGTGTGTGTGTTTCAACAAACCTGTCGCTAACCACAAGGACCATGCTTAAATAGAACGATCGCTATTTCGACCGGTCGGTGTATGACAGAGCGAGCGTGCGTTTTTCTGATATTTTACCTTTAAAGTGTTAACGGTGATGAGAACTTGGTTCCATGTTGGTCGAAGCGAGTAGAGAAAACAAACTTGCCGACGAGCAGGAGGTGAAGGTCATTTGAGCTTATTGGAAGGCGCTGATCTGACTTGACAACAAGTGCAATGGAAAAATGACAATGTCGCTTTAAGGTGAAATAATCTGACCATTGTGGTGGCAGGGAAGTGCGAAATGCATGTGAACACATGTGAAACCACATGCACGCTAAACAAGTTACATCCTGTCTTGCTTCGTATGTGACAAAATGCAAGTTCATGTGAAATTTGATCTGCCACAGGTGTTTACCTTGGGCTTTGGCTGTCCACGTGCACGATAACTTGTAACAAGTTACATCCTGTTTGCTTTGTACGTGACAAAATGCAAGTCCATGTGAAATTTGATCTGCCACAGGTGTTCACTTTGGACGTTATCTGTCCACGTGCATGATAACAGAATGTTCAAAGCGTGGGAAAAATGATTATACATGCAACGTAGCATATATAAAGACATGTCGTTATCATTTCCACTCTCACTTGGGTGGACTACCTTTGAACATACTGCGTTGCGTGAAACACTTGGTCTTGTTTAACAGTTTTGGTGTTGGTGGAAAATACTTAACCTTGTTGTGAGGTAGGTATATATTTATTCATTTATATATTTATTGATTTATATATATATTTACAGGCAATTATTTATTGCTTAGGTAATTAATGATTTTTTAATTTATTTGTTTGCAGATAACCGGTATACCTTACATGTCTGAGAGAGAAGAAACCATTGCACTTTTGAGCCCACTAGAAGGAAGCAGCAAGAAGCCACTGCAAGTAAAGGTGGGATAATTTTTTTAAACTAACTTGTTTTATTTTTTTGTTTCATATTCTATTTTATGAAATATATGTATTAACCTGAATTTAGGTATTTATAGCGGTTTATTTTATTTATTTTTAGAAACTCGGAAAGAAAAGCCTTACCGCCGTAGCAGTCGCTGAAAACCCGAGACGCAGTAAAGTGCAACCATTGTTTCCAGGCAGTGAACTATTTAAAACTCAGGTAAGCCTAACATAAAATGCTATTCCATTTTACCACTACTGAAAACTCGTAGACAAAAAAAAATCATTACCTGTACATGACTAAGACGATGATTGCTTTCTTGATTAATGACTATGTATTGGCAACCGGTACAAGACCATATTGGTTGTTTACCGGGAAAGTACAAGGCCATATTGGATTTTGTAAAAAACAAAAATTTTAATTTAACTGACAGGTCGTTCCCTATAATAATAATAATATCGTATGACCTCGGTGCCGGGGGTGCAAGCTTTGTTATTTGACACACAGAGGGTGGCTTGCATGTCGAATTTAGTTGTTCCTTGACTATGAAAGTCATGGAGGTTAGATGTTAGATATCTAATATCTTTAAACTCTATACCACTTTCTAGTAGAAAAATGAGGAACTTTGTACTCTATGAACTCAACGAATATTCACAGGTTTGAACATGATAATCTGAACAAAATGACATGACATTATAATTTTTTGTTTATGTATTGGTTAAAG
Source organism: Meconema thalassinum (assembly GCA_946902985.2). Taxonomy (NCBI): domain Eukaryota; kingdom Metazoa; phylum Arthropoda; class Insecta; order Orthoptera; family Tettigoniidae; genus Meconema; species Meconema thalassinum. The sequence goes on along the minus strand of OX336392.1, from coordinate 512,950,158 downwards.
GGGAATGTAAATGACTGCAGGTTTATAAAAAGAAAATAAGTACATGGGTTACTGTTAGTGCCGACATACAGTTTATTATAATTTTTATGGTGTTTTGATATATTAATGCCAATTAACGTTAAAGTTTTATTTACAAGTATTGATTGATTGATTGAGTGATTGGTTATTTTGTTTGCTTTTAGATGTCATTATGCGCCATTGACGTAATGAACAGTCAGTGAACAAGCATACATTGTGCTTTAAAGTACTCTGTGCAACGTTAATAACTTACAATAAGAAAAAGTTTTATTATAACACATGGCGTTAGTACCAAATACAACAAGTGAGCAAGTTGGTTTACCACGTGGGTTAAATTTAAAATCAGAACATGACCGTTGGTTAGCATTTGAATCCTGGCCTTTAGGCTTTTTGTCGACACATGAACTTGCAAAAGCAGTTTTTTTTTACTTGAACCGTGAAGATGTGGTGCGCTGTGTGTTTTGTCGTATTGAACTTTCACACTGGGAAGAAGGGGATGATCCCTTTAGAGACCATTTGCGATGGTCTCCTCATTGTCCTTACATGCTTGGAAAGCAAGTGTATTCATTCTACCGAACCACAAGACCATTGGCCGCTACTTACGTTGCTGAATTACAAATAAATAATAATGATGAATTACCAGTCAACAACGGTAGTGTCGATATATGTGGTCCATATGCCATAGACAGTGTTGAATTGGCATGTGCTTTTGAAAGATTGGGAGATTGCAAGACTAAAGCACTAGCACACCCAGAGTACAGCTCTGTTGAAAAACGTTTAGAATCTTATAAAAATGTTTGGCCATTAATATTAAAACACCTTACCAAACAGCTAAGTGCAGCTGGATTTTTTTTATTCTGGTGAAGGGGATAAAACAATATGTTTTTATTGTGGATTTGCTTTAAAGGATTGGCAAATGAATGATGACCCTTTAGTGCAACACGCACGTTGGTTACCAAACTGTACATACATGGTGTTGCTTAAAGGTCAGGAATTTGTGAACACTATTCGTAAAGAAAACGTAATTGCAGCACAAGACATAAAAGTGCCTTTAGAGTTAGAACACGCAGAGCAAATACATAAGGCTGAAAGAAAAGACTTGTCTCACGAACCGATACAAAAGTGTGACCAACAATTATGTAAAATTTGTTATCAAGATGAACTAGGTGTTGTATTTTTGCTTTGTGGACACATGATAGCCTGTGTCAAGTGTGCATTAGAACTCAACACTTGTGCTATATGCAGAAAAGCAGTATCTGCAACAGTTAGGGCATTTCTTGCATAACTAGTATAATTCATTCGTCATGCATAGTGCAAAATCCCTAATTGAACAATATTATTAAAGCTGTTTTAGAGTGTAATAGATATGCTTTTCTTTTGTTTATAGACTACTACAATGAATGTTTTGAATGCTGTGGGACAATCATGTGGCTTAGAGACAAAGAAGCTCAGCGAATTGCCAACGCATATTCCATTCCGCATTATCAAGATTCGGAAATTGAAAACAGCATATGGTGATCGTGTGCTTTGTGTATGTGAAAACTTTGAGACATTTCTGCCTATACGGTTTAATGATATGTTGGAGACTGTTTTTGATGAAGTCAATAATGCTGTGCAACCTGTACACTTAATATATGAAGGTTTTAAAAACAATAGGTGCATGGTTCGTTTTAATTAAATAAATTTAAAAAATGTGAAATAATAATGGAAAATATAAGTAATGAGTATATACTGAAAAAGAAAGAAAATATGTGTATAGAATAGTAATGTTTTAGTGTTTAGTGTTGTCTTTAAAAATATTATGATGAAACAAAAAAACAAGAAATGTATATAAAGTTTGTAAATAAATGCAAAATGATGTTACAATGCTGTTTTATTTCATACAAAAGTTAGTATATTTAACATTGCAGAGAATACATGATTATGACAATAAATGCACACTGAATACAAGCCTTTCTCACTTTACAACAGTCTGTTATAGGTTTAAACACAAGGCTTGTTGTAGATTATTTTATAGCAATGTCCATTCAATGTTGTTTTCGAAAAGTGGGGAAGCCGCAATGGTTGTATAGGCATAAAACCTTATTGTTATTACTATATAGTCACTTTGATCCCCTTGTATATCAAGAGCAGATGACCTAGTTGTTCCACTCTTTAAAACGACAACAACAACACTACCTCTTGCTTAGTTTGTGATGTTGATGGCTCTTGCGACGTGGAAGATGGATTAGAAATAACTTTTAGAACAGGGGTTAAACGTTGCTCATTAAACAATGCACTATTTTGAGTAGCAATATGGTTTTCTTGATTTTTTGTCGACGGCAACTGTGTTTCATGCAGTACACTACATTGATGATCACTGACACTTAAAACCTCACTATTTTTACTTTTTAGGTCACCACGACAATGTTTGGAACGTTGCTTTGAACAACGCCAAATAACAGTTCCATTTTTATTGGTTCGTTTCACAATATATGAATACCCTTTATAGTATGCGTAAGGCTTACCATACCTAGTCACTGATACTTCCATATCAACTGTCAAGCATAGACTAAGCTTTAGTAAAGTCAACTTGGTAATAAGAATAATAGTTTAATGTGAGAGCAAATATGGATCCAAAGAGTTCAGGTAAAAGTGGAAGCAAATAAGCAAATATTAGAAACAAGAGTGGGGGCAAAAGTGGTCGCAAAGTGGTAGACCCATTACACAATAATTTCAGCACGACGAAGCTCTTGTTCAATTTCATTGATTTCCCAATCGTGACCGGTATGCCCAGCTTGTTGTAAAGCATGCAATTGTCGAAGCCGTTGAATTAGCTTACTGGGTTTGTTCCAGTATACAAATTTAACAAATGGATTTTTAGGTGTAAACAAAGCATTATCATGATCATTATCATCATCATGATCACCATTATCATCATGACCATCATCACTGTTACTATATAGTCCTTTTTGATCCTCTTGCAATACCACTTCATTTATAGTCTGAGTTGATTTTGATAGTGTTGAAGGTTACTTGGACGTTGACAACTGTCCTAACATGACGTTTTGAGGACATGATAAGTCCTTTTGAACAAACACTGCACTATCTTTAGCCGCAATATCGTTTTCTTGAACTTGCTTTTTAGCATTTTGATAATTGTTTGTAAACAGCAAGCGTGGTTCGTTTAGAGCACTACATTGATGAACACTCACACTTAAAACCTTTCCATTTTTACATTTCAGATTGCCTCGACATTTTGTTGACCTCTCTTTTGCGCATCGACAGAATATTATTCCATTCACATTCTGGCGATTATAGTTATAAGAGTAGCCTTGATAGAGTGCACGTAGCCTACCTTTGTTGGTTGTAATAAGTTCCATAGTAGTAACTGACCTGTCAGTACGATGTTCACACTACAAAGGTTACAACTGTTTTGCTGATGGAGTGACCTACCATAAGCTTATATATTGGCTTATGTGTTGGCTTTTTTGTGTTGGCTTTTATGTTTGCTTTTTGTGTTGGCTTTTCGTGTTGGCTTTTTGTGTTGGCTTTTTGTGTTGGCTTTGTGTTGTCTTTTTGTGTTGTCTTTTTGTGTTGGCTTTTTGTGTTGGCTTTAGTATTGGCTTTTGTATTGGCTTATTTGAAAAGTTATTTGTGTCAATGTATTTAGTGGATTTTTTTCTTGGTGTTGGAAAGTAGTTGAAAGAGAGGGAATATTTAAAGACATAACCTCAGCTCACTAACCTAACCTAACCTAACCTAACTTCACCTAGCCTAACCTAACCTTTCAACTCTCAGATGTTAATTAAATTCTGTGCATATTCGAGTTGGAACCCAAGATCTCAGGGGTAAAAAAACAATTATTTTTGATGGCTTATTTTGGTAACTTATTTTGATGGCTAACCTAACTTTACCTAACCTAACCTCAGCTCACTTTGGATATTACTAGTAAGTGTTCATATCCTCCGCTAGGTAGGATGCTAGTAGTACAGGTAGTGCTCATATTTACCGCTAGGTAGCGGAAACATACTTTGCTGGTTGCATGTGACATATGTGAAGTTTAACCGCATGCAAGACGTGCTTGTATAAGTTCTCTATTTAAACCCAATATACAATTAACCACTAAATGTTCAGAACTAACATGTATAGCCATGTTTAGGGTATATAGGAGACCCTTAGCAAGAAAGGCTGTCTAACCCACGAGTGTACAGCTTTGTCATACGCAGTAAGCACCTGTTGGCAGAAAACAACAACAACAACAACAATTTGAGAAAGCCAACAAAAAACTGTTCCCTTTCAATACATTAATGGATATGTTGTTGGCTTTCTCAAATTGTTGTTGTTGTTGATTTCTGCCAACAGGTGCTTACTGCGTATGACAAAGCTGTACACTCGTGGGTTAGACAGCCTTTCTTGCTAAGGGTCTCCTATATACCCTAAACATGGCTATACATGTTAGTTCTGAACATTTAGTGGTTAATTGTATATTGAGTTTAAATAGAGAACTTATACAAGCACGTCTTGCATGCGGTTGAACTTCACAAGTGTCACATGCAACACGCAAAGTATGTTTCCGCTACCTAGCGGTAAATATGAGCACTACCTGTACTACTAGCATCCTACCTAGCGGAGGATATGAACACTTGCTAGTAATATCCAAAGTGAGCTGAGGTTAGGTTAGGTTAGGTAAAGTTAGGTTAGCCATCAAAATAAGTTACCAAAATAAGCCATCAAAAATAATTGGTTTTTTACCCCTGAGGTCTTGGGTTCCAACTCGAATATGCACAGAATTTAATTAACATCTGAGAGTTGAAAGGTTAGGTTAGGTTAGGCTAGGTGAAGTTAGGTTAGGTGAAGTTAGGTTAGGTTAGGTTAGTGAGCTGAGGGTATGTCTTTAAATATTCCCTCTCTTTCAACTACTTTCCAACACCAAGAAAAAATCCACTAAATACATTGACACAAATAACTTGTCAAATAAGCCAATACAAAAGCCAATACTAAAGCCAACACAAAAAGGCAACACAAAAGCCAACACAAAAAGCCAACACAAAAGCCAACGCTAAAAGCCAACATAAAAAGCCAACACAAAAGCCAACAAAAAAGGCCAACACAAAAAGCCAACATGAAAGCCAACACAAAAAGCCAACACATAAGCCAATATATAAGCTTATGGTAGGTCACTCCATCAGCAAAACAGTTGTAACCTTTGTAGTGTGAACATCGTACTGACAGGTCAGTTACTACTATGGAACTTATTACAACCAACAAAGGTAGGCTACGTGCACTCTATCAAGGCTACTCTTATAACTATAATCGCCAGAATGTGAATGGAATAATATTCTGGCGATGCGCAAAAGAGAGGTCAACAAAATGTCGAGGCAATCTGAAAAGTAAAAATGGAAAGGTTTTAAGTGTGAGTGTTCATCAATGTAGTGCTCTAAACGAACCACGCTTGCTGTTTACAAACAATTATCAAAATGCTAAAAAGCAAGTTCAAGAAAACGATATTGCGGCTAAAGATAGTGCAGTGTTTGTTCAAAAGGACTTATCATGTCCTCAAAACGTCATGTTAGGACAGTTGTCAACGTCCAAGAAACCTTCAACACTATCAAAATCAACTCAGACTATAAATGAAGTGGTATTGCAAGAGGATCAAAAAGGACTAGATAGTAACAGTGATGATGGTCATGATGATAATGGTGATCATGATGATGATAATGATCATGATAATGCTTTGTTTACACCTAAAAATCCATTTGTTAAATTTGTATACTGGAACAAACCCAGTAAGCCAATTCAACGGCTTCGACAATTGCATGCTTTACAACAAGCTGGGCATACCGGTCACGATTGGGAAATCAAAGAAATTGAACAAGAGCTTCGTCGTGCTGAAATTATTATGTAATGGGTCTACCACTTTGCGACCACTTTTGCCCCCACTCTTGTTTCTAATATTTGCTTCCACTTTTACCTGAACTCTTTGGATCCATATTTGCTCTCACATTAAACTATTATTCTTAGTACCAAGTTGACTTTACTAGAGCTTAGTCTATGCTTGACAGTTGATATGGAAGAATCAGTGACTAGGTATGGTAAGCCTTACGCATACTATAAAGGATATTCATATATTGTGAAACGAACCATTAAAAATGGAACTGTTATTTGGCGTTGTTCAAAGCAACATTCCAAACATTGTCGTGGTGACCTAAAAAGTAAAAATAGTGAGGTTTTAAGTGTCAGTGATCATCAATGTAGTGTACTGCATGAAACACAGTTGCCGTCGACAAAAAATCAAGAAAACCATATTGCTACCCAAAATAGTGCATTGCTTAGTGAGCAACGTTTAACCCCTGTTCTAAAAGTTATTTCTAATCCATCTTCCACGTCGCAAGAGCCATCAACATCACAAACTATGCAAGAGGTAGTGTTGTTGTTGTCGTTTTAATGAGTGGAACAACTAGGTCATCTGCTCTTGATATACAAGGGGATCAAAGTGACTATAAAGTAATAACAATAAGGTTTTATGCCTATACAACCATTGCGGCTTCCCCACTTTTCGAAAACAACATTGAATGGACATTGCTATAAAATAACCTACAACAAGCCTTGTGTTTAAAACTATAACAGACTATTGTAAAGTGAGAAAGACTTGTATTCAGTGTGCATTTATTGTCATAATCATGTATTCTCTGCAATGTTAAATATACTAACTTTTGTATAAAATAAAACAGCATTGTAACATCATTTTGCATTTATTTACAAACTTTATATACATTTCTTGTTTTTTGTTTCATCATAATATTTTTAAAGACAACACTAAACACTAAAACATTACTATTCTATACACATATTTTCTTTCTTTTTCAGTGTATAGTCATTACTTATATTTTCCATTATTATTTCACATTTTTTAAATTTATTTAATTAAAACGAACCATGCACCTATTGTTTTTAAAACCTTCATATATTAAGTGTACAGGTTGCACAGCATTATTGACTTCATCAAAAACACTCTCCAACATATCATTAAACCGTATAGGCAGAAATGTCTCAAAGTTTTCACATACACAAAGCACACGATCACCATATGCTGTTTTCAATTTCCGAATCTTGATAATGCGGAATGGAATATGCGTTGGCAATTCGCTGAGCTTCTTTGTCTCTAAGCCACATGATTGTCCCACAGCATTCAAAACATTCATTGTAGTAGTCTATAAACAAAAGAAAAGCATATCTATTACACTCTAAAACAGCTTTAATAATATTGTTCAATTAGGGATTTTGCACTATGCATGACGAATGAATTATACTAGTTATGCAAGAAATGCCCTAACTGTTGCAGATACTGCTTTTCTGCATATAGCACAAGTGTTGAGTTCTAATGCACACTTGACACAGGCTATCATGTGTCCACAATGCAAAAATACAACACCTAGTTCATCTTGATAACAAATTTTACATAATTGTTGGTCACACTTTTGTATCTGTTCGTGAGACAAGTCTTTTCTTTCAGCCTTATGTATTTGCTCTGCGTGTTCTAACTCTAAAGGCACTTTTATGTCTTGTGCTGCAATTACGTTTTCTTTACGAATAGTGTTCACAAATTCCTGACCTTTAAGCAACACCATGTATTTACAGTTTGGTAACCAACGAGCGTGTTGCACTAAAGGGTCATCATTCATTTGCCAATCCTTTAAAGCAAATCCACAATAAAAACATATTGTTTTATCCCCTTCACCAGTATAAAAAAATCCAGCTTCACTTAGCAGTTTGGTAAGGTGTTTTAATATTAATGGCCAAACATTTTTATAAGATTCTAAACGTTTTTCAACAGAGCTGTACTCTGGATGTGGTAGTGCTTTAGTCTTGCAATCTCCCAATTTTTCAAAAGCACATGCCAATTCAACACTGTCTATGGCTTATGGACCACATATATCGACACTACCGTTGTTGACTGGTAATACATCATTATTATTTATTTGTAATTCAGCAACGTAAGTAGCGGCCAATGGTCTTGTGGTTCGGTAGAATGAATACACTTGCTTTCCAAGCATGTAAGGACAATGAGGAGACCATCGCAAATGGTCTCTAAAGTGATCATCCCCTTCTTCCCAGTGTGAAAGTTCAAAACGACAAAACACACAGCGCACCACATCTTCTCGGTTCAAGTAAAAAAAAAACTGCTTTTGCAAGTTCATGTGTCGACAAGAAGCCTAAAGGCCAGGATTCAAATGCTAACCAACGGTCATGTTCTGATTTTAAATTTAACCCACGTGGTAAACCAACTTGCTCACTTGTTGTATTTGGTACTAACGCCATGTGTTATAATAAAACTTTTTCTTATTGTAAGTTATTAACGTTGCACAGAGTACTTTAAAGCACATTGTATGCTTGTTCACTGTCTGTTTATTACGTCAATGGCGCATAATGACACCTAAAAGCAAACAAAATAACCAATCACTCAATCAATCAATCAATACTTGTAAATAAAACTTTAACGTTAATTGGCATTAATATATCAAAACACCATAAAAATTATAATAAACTGTATGTCGGCACTAACAGTAACCCATGTACTTATTTTCTTTTTATAAACCTGCAGTCATTTACATTCCCCTTTAACCAATACATAAACAAAAAATTATAATGTTGTGGCATTTTGTTCAGATTATCATGTTCAAACCTGTGAATATTCGTTGAGTTCATAGAGTACAAAGTTCCTCATTTTTCTACTAGAAAGTGCTATAGAGTTTAAAGATATTAGATATCTAACATCTAACCTCCATGACTTTCATAGTCAAGGAACAACTAAATTCGACATGCAAGCCACCCTCTGTGTGTCAAATAACAAAGCTTGCACCCCCGGCACCTAGGTCATACGATATTATTATTATTATTATAGGGAACGACCTGTCAGTTAAATTAAAATTTTTGTTTTTTACAAAATCCAATATGGCCTTGTACTTTCCCGGTAAACAACCAATATGGTCTTGTACCGGTTGCCAATACATAGTCATTAATCAAGAAAGCGATCATCGTCCTAGTCATGTACAGGTAATGATTTTTTGTCTAGGAGTTTTCAGTAGTGGTAAAATGGAATAGCATTTTATGTTAGGCTTACCTGAGTTTTAAATAGTTCACTGCCTGGAAACAATGGTTGCACTTTACTGCGTCTCGGGTTTTCAGCGACTGCTACGGCGGTAAGGCTTTTCTTTCCAAGTTTCTAAAAATAAATAAAATAAACCGTTATAAATACCTAAATTCAGGTTAATACATATATTTCATAAAATGAAATATGAAACAAAAAAATAAAACAAGTTAGTTTAAAAAAATAATCCCACCTTTACTTGCAGTGGCTTCTTGCTGCTTCCTTCTAGTGGGCTCAAAAGTGCAATGGTTTCTTCTCTCTCAAACATGTAAGGTATACCGGTTATCTGCAAACAAATAAATTAAAAAATCATTAATTACCTAAGCAATAAATAATTGCCTGTAAATATATATATAAATCAATAAATATATAAATGAATAAATATATACCTACCTCACAACAAGGTTAAGTATTTTCCACCAACACCAAAACTGTTAAACAAGACCAAGTGTTTCACGCAACGCAGTATGTTCAAAGGTAGTCCACCCAAGTGAGAGTGGAAATGATAACGACATGTCTTTATATATGCTACGTTGCATGTATAATCATTTTTCCCACGCTTTGAACATTCTGTTATCATGCACGTGGACAGATAACGTCCAAAGTGAACACCTGTGGCAGATCAAATTTCACATGGACTTGCATTTTGTCACGTACAAAGCAAACAGGATGTAACTTGTTACAAGTTATCGTGCACGTGGACAGCCAAAGCCCAAGGTGAACACCTGTGGCAGATCAAATTTCACATGAACTTGCATTTTGTCACATACGAAGCAAGACAGGATGTAACTTGTTTAGCGTGCATGTGGTTTCACATGTGTTCACATGCATTTCGCACTTCCCTGCCACCACAATGGTCAGATTATTTCACCTTAAAGCGTCATTGTCATTTTTCCATTGCACTTGTTGTCAAGTCAGATCAGCGCCTTCCAATAAGCTCAAATGACCTTCACCTCCTGCTCGTCGGCAAGTTTGTTTTCTCTACTCGCTTCGACCAACACAGAAGCAAGTTCTCATCACCGTTTACACGTTAAAGGTAAAATATCAGAAAAACGCACCCTCGCTCTGTCATACACCAACCCGTCGAAATAGCGATTGTTCTATTAAGCATGGTCCTTGTGGTTAGCGACAGGTTTGTTGAAACACACACACCCAGCCGTATCGTCTCTCTCAACCACCACGCTTCATAAACATTATAAACAGGTAAAGAAAAAGAAAAAGTTTTTTCAACATGTATGGCGTTAGGCCCTTTGTGAATTATTTTTTGAAAAAAAATATCTACCACACTCGAAAGGGGGCGTTAGCCCGAGTCCTAGGACACTTCGTACACGTCTCTAGCGTTATTGGTTCGTGAGATATCGGCAAAAATCACAAAAAACACGTTTTTACCCCAAAATCGAGTTTCCAATTTTTTTTTCAAAATATAACGAGTGGTCCATAGCAAAGAGGTCGTTACCCCGAGTCCTTGGACCCGTCGTACACGCCTCTAGCATAATTGGTTCGCGAAATATAGCAAAAAGTTTAAAATCACGTTTTCCCCCCCAAAACACCGTGTTTCCAGATTTTCACCTTTTCGATACCTACACTTCCGTAAAGAGCGCAAGGAGACGAAAAAAACGAATCCAAGCACGCCCTCCTAGCATGGCTCCTTCCATTCCAAGGTCGCAGGGGCTCACCACTTGCTAAGTGGAGCAGCTCCCGTGTCATCCCACTACTTACAAAACACAAATTTTTGCTCTAGAGACTTGAAATTTATTTTGGGGGTAGGAGGGCATAGGGACCTTTCATTTATGTCAAACAAACTTTTTTGTATAATTTCTAGTTTCCAAAATATGGGATTTTCAAAATTCGAGTTTTTTCAAAAAAACATAAAAAATTAAAAAGTTTTATTACAAAAAATAAAGGTCATAAAGACCATTCGTTTGGGCCATGGCACAACGTTCTATCATGTTTGGTTTTCAAACTATCGCCTACTTTCTAAAACAAAAATTTTCTAAAATTTTTTGAAAAATACAATGCATGGTCCATAGGAAAGAGGACGTCAACTCGAGTCCAATGACACCTCATTTGTCAAAATCGGACCATGCGTTCGAGAGATATTTAACATGACTGAGGCTTGGTAGTGGGGCAAGGAGGGTTCTGGAGCGGCCTAGAACTCTCATCACCCCCCTACTCAGATCAAGGTCTCAATCTGTATATATTTGTACTGTAAATACTGTAGAATGTAAATAATTGTATATTGCATCTTCATGCCATACGATATATATATATATAGAGTATTGATTTTTTTTAATTCAAAGAGGGGAAAATGGGAATGAAATTGCTTTGTCTTAACCCTTTGCCCTTGGATATTTTTCTAGCCATAACTTGTCTGAACTTGTGATTATTTGTCAGATTTTGCCATACTGGGAGCTGTATTATGAAACATTACAGGGTCATTATCTTTGTGCATCCCGGTAAACACGGCAAGCTAAGCTGGCATTGTCTGGGCTGATCGTGGGCGCGCGTACACGGTTCAGTCGGTGGTTGGCGCACACTTTTACCCTTTTACCCAACATGTTCAATAATGTGTACTTACAGTGCTCATAGATGATGCTGCAAATGTCCTCCCTCTCATGTAACACACACGTAACAAATTCTGATAAAAGAATGGACAGCACTCATCTGATTCTTGTTCAGTAAGAACACAACATTGTCAACTTTTTTATTATTATTTACGGAGCCCATTTTCTTGAATCGTTTTGCAAGCCTCCTAATTGTACTGGCATTAGTCACAGGTCTTCCTGGAAACTTCATTCGAAATATTTTGGAATTCTCCCTGCCTTCCTAGTATAAGCTATTCGGAAAATATTTTTGTTTTATATATGGCCTTCAGTTGCCTATATGGAATAGTGTTTAGACTGTATGTGGTATTTCCTCTTCAGGTCGAGACATGGCTTCATAACGTATTCTCGGGCTAACATGCTGGACGATGCACTGCGTGCTAGACCACACATAGTGCATGGTAAGGTACTTCGCACCGACAGAGCTAAATGTTAACAGGTGAGTGAACTTTTAGTCTCTTTTCTTCATTTTGTACTAAATTGGATATCAGGGCAATTCATATTGTACCCGATATGTACTTGACGCAATCGGCTACGCTAGTTGAAATTGGAAATTTATTATTTGGAATTAAAGAATGCGCTGGTATCGCGACTGTAGCTGCATGGGGAGTCACGTATTGGAGACAGGGAGAAGGAAGGACTACCCCTCCAACGAAATGAAATCACGGGAAGAATGCAAGAGATTTATTTGAGTAATTTAGAAATTACGACCCTGTGTCATGACAGAGAAAAAGGAATAATGCTGGATATGTATTTGGTTAATATTTGAGATGGTTGATAACATAAGCGCCCGCAGGATTTTTTCCAGAGGGGGGGGGGGGGGGCGGAGTTGTAATTTTCATTTCTTAACCCCCCCCCCCCCCCCCATTCTCGTTTCATTTTTTACTTGCTTCGTGAAATTCATTACTGAGCTGGGCCCATGTAACAGGACTAGGGAAAGATGAAATATGACCAGAATAATGTTAGATCAAAAGGGAGAGAAATGTATCAGAGGCGAGGACTGAATGTACATTGCAGTGGATGCAAGTTCAATACGATGCCGTATTTATAATGGACCATGAGCCTAGCCTAGAACAAAAGGAAATTGCATAAACATAACTATCCAACATACCGGCGCAACGGAAAGGCGGTGATCTTGTTTATCTCCAATGCAACTTTCCACGATTTGCGCTTATAATGCACAGGACCTTCCTCGTTGTGAAGGCTTTCATATTGCACCGATGTTAAAAATGATATGGTATTAATACAGGCATGAAGCGGAGGCCACAAACGAAGACACTGAAGATGGTGACCATGTTGATGATGAGGAGCAGGTATGGTCATCCCGAGCCAAGAAACGACGCAGGCGACGCGTGGAAGGTAACGCACACCGTCCGTGCGATACCATATGCTCAGGGAAAATGATGATGATGATGATAATTGTTGTTTTAAGGGGCCTAACATCTAGGTTATCGGCCCCTGATGGTTTGGGTGATCGTGAAGATGAAAATGAAAAGCGAACTTAAAACTAAAACTAACTACTAACCTACATACTAGAAGAAGAAATGGAAAACTAAAGGAGAATAAGGCAAATAAAAGGACAGAAGGAAAATAAATGCCCTCAACCCTCGGCTCAGGGAAAATACACCAGTCTCTTGCGAGGATGGTTGCTGTGAACCAACTGCCTTTGTCATTGTGTGCCAGTGATGGGTGATGATGATGATGATGATAATTGTTGTTTTAAGGGGCCTAACATCGAGGTTATCGGCCCCTAATGATCTGGGTGATAGCGAAAATGATAATGAAATGGAAACCAGAACAAAATTATCTGAGAAGGAAAATACGTATATAAAAGAACTCAGATGGAAACAACTCACAATATGGTCTGAAAAAAGGGAATTTAGGACGAAAAGTAAAACACACACAAAACGTAGGCTAGATTCAAAATACGTACAAAGTGCAATGTAGCGTCGAAATACTTACTAAATGCAACTGAAATTCAAAATACTCACAAAATGCAAATGAGATCGAAATGACGTACAAAATGCAATTGAGGTTCAAAATACTTACAAAATGCAATTGAAATTGAAAATACACAATGCAATTCAGATTGAAATATCCCAGTTCCAATCCAAATTAATCACAAAGTGCAATTGAAATTCAAAATACTTACAAAATGCAACTGAAATTGAAAATGCTTACAAAATGTACGGTAGATTCAAACGACTCATGTGGATTGACAATACTGACAAAATGCAATTTAGATTGAAAATACTTGACAAAATGTAATTTAGATTCAAAATACCCACAAAATGCAATTAAGAATCAAAATATGTGCAAAATGCCCACCAAACAAAATGCAATTTAGATTCAAAATTCGTGCGAAATGCGGTTTTGGTTGAAAATACTTACAAAATGCAATTGAAATTCAAAATTCTCACTAAAAGGCCCCGCAACCTGCATTGAAAGACTTACCAAAAAGCAATTTAGATTGTCAATCTTTACAAAATGCAATTGATATTGAAAACAATCGCGAGATGTAATTTAGATCGAAAAAACTTACAAAATGCAACGTAGATTAAAAATGCCTTAAAAAAAATGGTAGAAGGGAATTTAGACACACGGTGAACCAAGTAACAAAAACAGTGCTGGAATCTTAAAGAGAAAAGTAAATATGAGGAAGAGAGGAGTGGAGAGGAGAGGAGAGGAGAGGAGAGGGGAGAAAGGAGAAGGTCCGCTCCAAAGGGAAGGGATAAAAGGGGAAAACGGACCCAGCTCAGGAATCCCTCGGGGGCGCCAACTCCCGAACTCACCAACCGTGAGCCCCTGAGGGTGTAGCATTGTCGACGGTGCACCAGAAGGGATGAGGCTACATGCACCTTGCCTCCTTAAGGGCCTTGAGCACAAGGCAGGAGGTAAAAGGAAAAGAAAAAGAAGGCTGACCCTTCACAGAAGGAGGGTGTCAGGAAAGATGAGACAAGGGCCAATTAAGGCAGGAAATGAAAGACTCCCTAGGCCTCGGATAACCTAATACCGTCGGGGTCGGAAGAGAACAAGAGTTGACCAAGGGAGGTCGACAGGAAAGAAGAAAGAGAGGAGCCCGGCACAAGTAAGTGGAAGCAATGCCGGACTCAGCTGGGGCCCCGTGGTCGCCAACCCACGCCCACAAGATGTGAGCCCCTGGGGGCCCAGTGATGGGTTTAGGCAGTTGAAGAGCCCAATTACTTGTGTATTTCAAAGGATACCCTTAAGCGGAGACTGGCCCTTCTAGCCGATGGTGTCAGAGATAATGTGCGGGGTGAACTAACAGCGCCATCAAGCGTTGCCCTTACATAAGACTGTTGGACATCTCGCTCACGAACGTCTATCCTGACGGTAACGGCTCACACCATCGACTCCCAGTGGGTTCCAAAGGCGATGACGCTTACCAGTTATGAAATGGAAAACCGCCACACTGCAGAAAATCTGGCAGCGGAATTGCAATTGGTTGCAGAGGAATGGCATGTGCAGGACAAGATCACCGCCATCGTCACTGACAACGCGTACAACGTCGTCAACGCTGTGCGTGTCTTGATGTGCTGGAGAAGGATAAAGTGACTTGTGCTGCACAATCTGTACAGCTTGCTGCAAACAAGGCTCTTGCTCATTAAAAGGCTGCCGATGTGTGTCTGAAAGCAAGCAAGATAGTTGGCCATTTTCGGCACTTTAACGTTGCCTCCAGTGCGCTGCCGAAAATGCAAGCACAACATTCAACGCCCGAACAACCCCTGATTCAGAGCTGCAACACCCGCCGGAATTCAACTTTTGCCATGATCGAGCATCTTTTGAAAAACAGGAACCCCGTCAGCAACGTCCTAGGTGACCGGACATGCGCGGCAAAGGCCACCGCACAGAAGCTGCTAGTCACTGAACAGGAGTGGCGTTACATGGAGGTTTTAACCAAGCTCCTTAAACCTGTGGAAGAGGTAACGACTCTCTTGTGCGGTGACAATTCTCCCATATCGATGGTCTGGCCACTAATACAGACGATAATAAATTAAAAACCACCTCAGCACCCAGGAGTTGTCGGACGACAGTTTCTTAGAGGACGTGCAGTCTACCTTGGTCTGTGAATTGAACGATCGGTTCGGCCTCCTATGGATAAATGATAGTATTGTCTCAGCCAGACAGATTGCACCTTTCCTCGATCCGAGGTATAAGGATTTGGTAGATGAGACAGCAGAGGCTTGACGACGTATTCGCGACAGAGTGCTTTATAAGCTTCAGAGCGATGCACCTGCTTAAGTCGTGGTTAATCCCGATCGACCCTCCACCAGTAGTGCCCTGGAGTTCTTGTATCAAATGCCATGTGGGAGAAGGAGCAGCCCTGAATCTCAATTTGAAGATTTTTTTTTTTGGAGGCACAGATACGTTTTGACACGAACCCGTTCGAGTGGTGGAAAGCAAGGGAACACAAGTATCCTGCGGTTGCTGCTCTAGCGAAAAAAATACTTTTGTATTCCAGCAACATCCACAAGTTCCGAAAGGTGATTTGCCTCTGCTGGAAACATTGTCATAGCCAAACGGAATAGTATTCTGCCAGAAAATGTAAACCTCTTAGTATTAGTATTCCAAAACAAAGTTTTCTTAAAGTAAATTGGTCAATGAGCCATAAATCTAGAAATTGTTGTTCTATTATACTATTCTATTTTGTATTCGTTTCCTACACCTGATATTTTCATGTTGTTGTTTAGTTACATTCTGGTCAAATGACAGTGCAAATAATAAATTATTATTCCGTTACATATATTTTTGTATCTACTCCTATTTCGTCCTTGGAACTTACCTTTATAATCAATCAAATGAATAATTAATTTCACACTGCTTCGAATAAACGCGCGGGGACACAATACACACGCAAACACGATTTCTAAATTCATGTACAAACGGCGCAATATAGCCGTGAACAGATGTTCGAGTATGGTTACTGGACACGGCACTCTTTCACAATATTCGGTGCGACCCGTGTACCCGGTCGTAATTACACGGGTACACGGGTAAATAGAAGAACCCGGATTCTTAGCACACGGATCTTAAAAACACGGTTGTGCGGGTACACGGGTAATAGGGAGCACTAATGAGAATACTTACTCATATATTAGTTTGCACGAATCCTTTCCTCCAAAGCAACACATAATTCTACTTACATGATTATTCTTCGAGCTGCTGGCTCCAGGCTCCCAATAAATTAGCCTCATAGCCCACATCATTGGGTTTTAAGTCTCCATATTACACTTTTGGAACTAAAAACTTAGGGAAAAGGGGCTCCTCTAGCCGAGTCAATTCAAATAACAGTACAGTAAGTATGTAGTTAGTTTTAGTTGTAAGTATGTAGTTAGTTTGTCCATTAGATATATGTCATTGTTCTATTAGACTGTGATGTGTGAGGGAGCATGTGAGTGTGCCTGGTGACAGACTGTTTTTGTGGTAGTATTTGTTGTTGGTGGAACTTAAGTATTTTTTTCGTTAGTAGAATTTTGGTATTTAATTGTTAGTACAGTAGAAGGTTGGTATTTTTGTTAGTAGAATTGCTCTTTACTTATTCTGAAAGGGAGTAGCAGCCTTACAGAATAAATCAATTCTTTAGTAGTCTTATAGACGGTTAAGATATTGATAATATAAGCCAAATAATGGCTACACTGCGTCCTGCTGCACGGCTGAAAGCAACGGGATACTACAGCCGTATGCTATTGACGAGGATATGCACCTCTCTATGCATAATTACATGTGATGATGGCCTCCTCCCTTGTCAAATTTCAATCCAGAGGTAAACTAGTCCCCCGTTAGGATCTCCGGGTGGGGACTACTCGAGAGGGGGTTAACATCACAGAAGTGACAAAGAGGAAATCTGACATTCTACGGATCGGAGCGTGGAATGTTAGAAGTCTGCTAGGAAGTGGAAGGTTAGAAAACTTAGAAAGGGAAATGGATAGGTTGAGGTTGGATTTGGTTGGGATTAGTGAAATGCGCTGGCAGGAAGAACAGGTCTTTTGGTCAGGAGACTATAGGGTCATTAGCACTAAATCAAACAATGGCCAAGCAGGGGTTGGTCTCATACTGAGTAGGAAACTTGGACAGCGGGTGGAATATTATGAGCAATATAGTGAACGGATTATTGTAGCAAAAATCAACACTAAACCTACCTGCACCACAGTGGTACAAGTCTATATGCCTACCAGTCAAGCTGATGATGAGGATGTTGAAAAGGTCTACGAAGAAATAGACGAAATTCTGAGGTATATCAAGGGTGATGAAAATGTTATAATAATGGGAGATTGGAATGCTGTGGTAGGAAAAGGGAGAGAAGGGAAGATAGTAGGAGATTTCGGATTAGGTGAAAGGAATGATCGAGGAAGCAGGCTGATGGAATTCTGCACCGAGCATGAGTTGGTCATAGCTAACACCTTATTCAATAACCACAATAGAAGAATATACACATGGATGAGACCAGGAGATAAAGGGCGTTACCAAATCGGCTTCATTATGGTCAAGCAGAGTTTTCCAAACCAGATTTTGAATTGTAAAACATATCCTGGTGCTGACATGAAATCTGACCACAATCTGGTTGTAATGAAATGCAGATTAAAGTTGAAGAAACTGAAGAAAAGTCAAAAGCCAAAAATGTGGGCAATAGACAGACTGAAAGTAAATTATGTAAACGAAAGATTCAAGAAGAGTATAAAGGAAGGACTAATGAAAACCCCTAAACAAACTTCAATTGCAGACGAATGGGCACTTCTGAAGAATGAAATAACAAAATCCGCAGAAGAAAACATTGGTAGGAAAGAAAGAATAGGTGGAAAACCGTGGATCACTCAGGATATACTAGAATTGATGGATGAAAGGCGGAAACACAAGACTGTATGAGATGAAGAGGGGAAAGCATAATACAGAAGTCTGAGAAATGAGGTTAACAAGAAGTGCAAGGAAGCGAAAGAAGAATGGTTGAAAGAGAAATGTGCAGGTATAGAAAATTGTCTGAAATTAGGAAAAGTAGACACACCTTAACGAAGGATTAAGAATACTTTTGGGGAAAGAAGACAAAGTGCTGTAATATTAAGGACACAAATAAAAGCCTCTAACAGATAGGGAAGAAAAGGATGAGAGATGGAAATCTTACATAGAGTGTTTGTATAAGGGAAAGGAGATTGAGAATCATGTAATGGAAACGGAGGAGGAAATGGATGAGGATGCGAAAGGAGATTTAATATTGATATCAGAATTTGATAGAGCATTGGAGGACTTAAGCAGGAACAAAGCACCAGACATAGATGATATACCAATTGAGTTGCTACGCTGCATAGGAGATGAAGGTCTGCCCAGGTTATGATGAATACCAGCAGGTTATCGAGGAATGGCTAGACGAGGGAGTGATTGAGAAGGATCCAATGTCTGATCTTGAACAGGGAGGTCATTATCTTCCTCACAGGCATGTCCTGAAGGAGAACAGCACAACCAGGGTAAGGCCTGTATTTGACGCTTATGCTCAATAAAAACAAGCCCCTTCTCTAAATGATGATGATGATTATAATTGGTGTTTTAAGAGGCCGAACATCTAGGTTATCGGCCGCTAATGGTTTGGATGATCGTGAAGATGATAATGAAATATAAACTAGAACTAACTACTAACTTATAAACTAGAAGAAAAATAGAAAAAAGAGAATAAGGCAAATAAAGGACAGGAGGAAAAGAAATGCCCTCAACTCTCGAAGAATGCGGATTGAGGGACTTGGAAGGAAGGAGAGCCATGAAAGGCAGATAGGAACGTGAAAGAGGAGAGGGTCCGCCCCAGAGGTAATCGAAAAAAGGGGGAAAACCGGACACAGCTCAGGAATCCCTCGGGGTCACCAACTCCCGAACCCACCAGCCGTGAGTCCCTGAGGGTATAGCACTATCCAGGATGCACCAGAAGTGGTGGGGCTACATACACCCGGCCTCCTTGAGGGCCTTGAGCAGGAGGTAGGAGATAACATGAAAAGAAAAAGAAGGCTGACCCCTTGCAGAAAGAGGATATCAGAAAAGATTGGGCCTCTTCTCTAAATGATTGTTAAAGAAGGGACCAAATTTGATTGAGCAAATTTCTTCGCTGCTGTTGCATTTTCGATTGAAAAAACTTGGAGTGGTTGCTGACATTAAAAGGGCATTCTTACAAATAAGTCTGAATCCTTCTGATCGCGATTTTCTTCGATTTTTGTGGCGAGACAAAGATGGCAATCTTGTAATATATAGACACAAAAAGGTTGTGTTTGGAGTAGCGCCAAGTCCCTCTTTACTTGGGGCGGTAATACGCAATCACTTGTTAACGGCACGTACAAAGTGTGAACAGGAATGATCACGATACTCACAAACTACAATTCAGACACTACTTGATGGCTTTTATGTGGACAATCTTCTTAGCTCAGTGGATGATGAGATGGAACCAAAAAGATTTGTCAATGAGGCTACGTCCCTAATGAGTGAGTATAAATTTGATCTTAGGGGATGGGAACTTTCTGAGCCTTTCTGTGCTCCAGAAACAAAACTTTCTAATGTCCTTGGCCTCATATGGGACAGAGGAAATGAATCATTGAGTATTAGCCCTGGTAGCTTAAACGTCCGTGTTACTTAGGTGACTAAGCGGATTATGCTGTCATTCGCACACAAGGTGTTTGATCCAATTGGTTTTACCTGTCCAGCTACATTGTTTCCAACAATTTTACTGAGGATAGTGTGGGAACTTAAACTGGACTGGGATGGGGAGGTACCAAGACAAATCCAAACAAAGTTCTTGCGATGGCTGGTAGAATTACCTTGTATTTTGCAAATCAAGATTCTTAGGTGGTTACCAGGATCAAGCAATGTTCACAAATGGTCTTTGCACACATTATGTGTTGCAAGTGAGGTATCATATGCTGCTGTTGTGTTTCTTCGAATAGAGACGGAATTTGGTGTGAACGTCCAGTTGATCCAGACCAAAGTTCGATTGGCACTCACAAAAGGGATGACTATATCACGATTAGAGTTACTATTGGCTACTATTGGTGCTAGAATTCACCACTCTGTGAGGGAATGCTTTCCGGAGGATTGTCAATCTGTTTCTGGAGTGACTCGTCGACAACCTTAGCCTGGATACGAAGAGAAGACCAGTGGGCTCCTTTTGTTTGGAATCGCACCATGGAAATAAAGAAACTGACAAAAGTCGCAGAATGGCATTTTGTACTTGGCACCTCAAACCCAGCATACTTACCTTCAAGAGGGTGTTCAGGAAACAAACTCTTAGTCTTCTTGGTGATAGGGTCCAAAATGGCTTCGTGGATCACTTGATCGTTGGTTGTTGTCCCTGGATGTAAATTATGATGAAGAAATAATTTCTAAGGAAAGAAGAAAAGCGGTGGTTTCCATGTCTAATGTCTCTGAGAATCTTAGTTCAGACTGGTATTTTAAGTACTTTTCACACTTCGAAATATTGGTTCGAATGAACGCATGGATGTGTAGGTTCATTCACAATTGCAAACCTTGTCAGTCGCAACAAAGTTCCCTATCTGTGGATGAAATAATGCAAGCTGAAGTCAGAATTTGGAAATTTGTTCAACGCGAGTGTTTCTCAAGTGTTGCGGATAAGTGCATCTCGGCTTTACAACCTTTTGTGGATCTAAGTGGGCTTTTACGCTTGAAGACTACTATCGTTTTTTTATTATGGATAGTCGAGTTTAGGCCTTAATTACAACCAAACCAACAGATCTGTTGAAAACCGAGTTATACCAATATTTTCCTTGTTTAATTCTGCGTTAGACTATATAAGCCAATTATTTTCAAGTTTATTAATTATTTATTTATTTGTGATTGTATAAAAAATTGTCCGTTTTGTCGTCTTTTCTTGGAACCGCTCACTTAAAACTATATACATGGAAAACTACTTGGCTGAGAGTAAGGAAATGTTTATATGTGATAGGCACAAGTATTGGTAGTGCAAATCTCAAGTTTCAATTTTTGTCAACTACCCGATAAAAAGTTCTTATACTTTTTCTGACGTAACGTTTTCTCAGCCCAGGATAAACGTACAGCAGGCAACTTGGTCTCATTTTGAAGCTCTCATTCGTGATTATCGGAAACTACGACCACTGTAAACGTACAGTGTGATCACGAATTTATGAAGAGTAATATTAATGGGAGGTTTTGTGCGTTCCGGCCCTTGCGATTAAAAGCGAGCAGTCTTGTGAAATCCGGTGCAGCGTTGCCGCGTCAAGTTGCAGTCGTCGCGGCTCGCAACGAACGAACACTGCTTTAAGTTTCCTTTCAACCTTTTATTTTCTTTCCTCGTACAAATTTCATTTTCCATCACCTTTTTCACATAAGGGCTTTAGACCTTCAATGGCAGGTTTAAAAGTGGTTTGTCTTCCTAATTTGGAAATGTCAGACTACACAATTTTTACATGGGCTATCTACAATATTTACATAATATCTTTACAATATTTAATTCAGACAGTCTTCGTCTGAAGAATGGCTCTGTTCCGATTAATCAGAACATGATGATGATAATTGTTGTTTTAAGGGGCCTAACATCTAGGTTATCGGCCCCTAATGATCTGGGTGATAGCGAAGATGATAATGAAACGGAAACCAGAACGAAAATTAAGTGAGACGGAAAATACTTACAAAAAGGAACTCGGATTGAAACGACTCACAAAATGTTCTTACAAAAGGGAATTTAGAACGAAAAGATTCACAAAAGAGTAGTGGAGTAGTGGCGCTTCCAACCAGTGTCATGGCCGCCACGTGAGTCCAAGCCAATATCTCGCAAACCGATGGTCGGATGTTGACATATGAGGTGTCGTTGGACTCGGGTTGACGCCCTCTTTCCAATGGACCACTCATTTCAACCCCTAAATAAAACCTACCCCTACTAGGGGGTGAAATTGTAATTTTTTTGTGAAAGCCTTTTTTCAAATGGGACATGTATAAGCTGCACTGCTAAAATGAACTTAAACGTGGTTGCTCATATCGCGCATGCGTTTTACGAGATGCCGCTATGGATGAACATTTTTGTTTTTTGTTTTTTACGCATGCGCACTGGGGATTTTTGTAAGAGGGCGAGCTCTTTGAAAAAAATGATTGATAAGAAGAGGTTTTGGTGGTGAGGAGAGAGCCAGATAGTCGCCTACTTTCCTACGAAGTTTGCCGATATGTCTCAAACGCAAGGTCGGATTTGGACGTGTGACGTGTCAAATCGCTTGTCTCGAAGCCCTATACATGTTATTAATAGGTTAGAGTTTTGAGAATGAGGGAAACAGGCTTTTTTGGGGTAAAACCATGATTTTAGACTTTTTTTGATATTTCACGAATGCATGGTCGGATTTGGTCCTATGACGTGTCAAATGGCTTGTCTCGAAACCCTGTGTATTTTGGTAATAGGTTAAAGTTTCTGAAAATGAGGGAAACAGAATATTTTAGGGTAAAAACGTGATTTTAGACTTTTTGCTATATCTCACGAACCAATCATGCTAGAGGCATGTTCGACAGGTCCAAGGACTCGGGGTGACGTCCTCTCTGCTATGGACCACTCGTTATAATTTTTAATAAAATTGGAAACTCGATTTTGGGGTAAACACGTGTTTTTGTGATTTTGCCGATATCTCGCGAACCAATCATGCTAGAGGCATGAACGAGGGGTCCAAGGACTCGGGCTGACGTCCTCTTTGCTATGGACCACTCATTGTAATTTAAAAAAATTGGGAAACGCGATTTTGGGGTAAACACGTGTTTTTTATGATTTTTGCCGATATCTCACGAACCAATAACGCTAGAGACGTGTACGAGGTGTCCTAGGACTCGGGCTAACGCCCCCTTTCAAATGTGGTAGATATTTTTTTTCCAAAAAGATAATTCACAAAGGGCCTAACGCCATACATGTTGAAAAAACGTTTTCTTTTTCTTTACCTGTTTATAATTTTCATGGAGCGTGGTGGTTGAGAGAGACGATACTGCTGGATGTGTGTGTTTCAACAAACCTGTCGCTGACCAAGGTGGCTGTGTTCAATAGATCAATCGCTATTTCGACGGGTCGGTTTATGACAGAGCGAGGGTGCGTTTTTTTTCACACATTTTACCTTTAACGTGTAAACGGTGATGAGAACTTGATTCTATGTTGGTCGAAGCGAGTAGAGAAAACAAACTTGCAGACGAGCAAGAGGTGAATATCAATTGAGCTTATTGGAAGGCGTTGATCTGACTTGACAACAGGTGCAATGGAAAAAAATGACCATGACGCTTGAAGGTGAAATAATCTGACCATCGTGGTGGCAGGGAAGTGCGAAAGGCGTGCACACATGTGAAACCACAGGCACGCTAAACCAGTGACATTCTGTCTTGCTTCGTACGTGACAAAATGCAAGTCCATGTGACATTTGATCTACCGCAGGTGTTCGCCTGAGACGTTATCTGTCCACGTGCGCGATAACTGTTAACAAGTGACATTCTGTTTTGCTGCGTACGTGACAAAATGCAAGTTCATGTGAAATTTGATTCGCCACAGGTGTTCGCCTGGGACGTTAGCTGTCCACGTGACCGATAACAGAATGTTCAAAGCGTGGGAAAAAATGATTATACATGCAACGTAGCATATATAAAGACATGTCGTTATCATTTCCACTCTCACTTGGGTGGACTACCTTTCAACACACTGCGTTGCATGAAACCCCTGGTCTTGTTTAACAGTTTTGGTGTTGGTGGAAAATACTTAACCGTGTTGTGGGGTAGGTATTTATTTATATACTTATTCATTTATATATTTATTGATTAATATATATGTATATTTACAAGCAATTATTTATTGATTAAGTAATTAATGATTTTATTTATTTGTTTGCAGATAACCGGCATACCTTACATGTCTGAGGGAGAAGAAACCATTGCACTTTTGAGCCCACTAAAAGGGAAGAGTAACAAGTCACTGCAAGTAAAGGTGAGATGATTTTTTTAAACTAACTTGTTTCATTTTTTGTTTTATGTTTTATTTTATGAAATGTATGTATTAACCTGAATTTAGGTATTTATAGCGGTTTATTTTATTTATTTTTAGAAACTTGGAAAGAATAGCCTTACTGCCGTAGCAGTCGCTGAAAAAAAAACAGAAACGCACTAAAGCGAAACCACTGCCAAAGAGTGAACTGTTTAAAACTCAGGTAAGTCCAACTTAAAAATGCTATTCCATTTTACCACTACTGAAAACTCGTAGACAAAAAAAAATCATTACCTGTACATGACTGGGACAATGATTGCTTTCTTGATTAATGGCTATGTTGTTGTTGTTGACTGGGAAAAGTACAAGGCCATGTTGGATTTTCTAAAAATAAAAATAATAAATTTAATTTATGGGTGGTTCCCTATGGACTCAACGAATATCCACAGGTTTGAACATGATAATGTGAACAAAATGACATGACATTCATTTTTGTTTATATATTGGTTAAAGGGAGGGTGGGGGAATGTAAATGACTGTAGCTTTATAAAAAAGAAAATAAGTGCATGGGTTACTGTTAGTGCCAACATACAGTTTATTTTTAATGGTGTTTTGATATATTAATACCAATTAACGTTAACGTTTTATTTACAAGTATTGATTGATTGATTGATTGATTGATTGATTGATTGATTGAGTGATGGGTTATTTTGTTTGCTTTTAGGTGTCGTCATGTGCCATTAACGTAATGAACAGACAGTGAACAAGCATGCATTATGCTTTAAAGTACTCTGTGCAATGTTAATAACTTACAATAAGAAAACGTTTTATTATAACACATGGCGTTAGTACTAAATACAACAAGTGAGCAAGTTGGTTTACCACGTGGGTTAAATTTAAAATCAGAACATGATCGATGGTTAACATTTGAATCCTGGCCTGTAGGCTTTTTGTCGACGCATGAACTTGCAAAAGCCGGTTTTTTTACTTGAACCGAGAAGATGTGGTGCGCTGTGTGTTTTGTCGTATTGAACTTTTACACTGGGAAGAAGGGGATGATCCCTTTAGAGACCATTTGCGATGGTCTCCTCACTGTCCTTACATGCTTGGAAAGCAAGTGGGTAACCTACCCGTGCATTCATTTTACCGAACCACAAGGCCTTTGGCCGCTACTTACGTTGCTGAATCACAAATAAATAATAATAATGATGTATTACCAGTCAACGGTAGTGTCGATATATGTGGTCCATATGCCATAGACAGTGTTGAATTGGCGTGTGCTTTTGAAAAATTGGGAGTTTGCAAGACTAAAGCACTAGCACACCCAGAGTACAGCTCTGTTGAAAAACGTTTCGAATCTTATAAAAATGTTTGGCCATTAATATTAAAACACCTTACCAAACAGCTAAGTGAAGCTGGATTTTTTTATACTGGTGAAGGGGATAAAACAATATGTTTTTATTGCGGATTTGCTTTCAAGGATTGGCAAATGACTGATGACCCTTTAGTGCAACATGCTCGTTGGTTACCAAACTGTAAATACATGGTGTTGCTTAAAGGTCAGGAATTTGTGAACACTATTCGTAAAGAAAAAGTGATTGCAGCACAAGACATAAAAGTGCCTTTAGAGTTAGAGCACGCGGAGCAAATACACAAGGCTGAAAGAAAAGACTTGTCTCGCGAACAGATACAAAAGTGTGACCAACAATTATGTAAAATTTGTTATCAAGAAGAACTAGGTGCTGTATTTTTACCCTGTGGACACATGATAGCCTGTGTCAAGTGTGCATTAGAACTTAACACTTGTGCTATATGCAGAAAAGTAGTATCTGCAACAGTTAGGGCATTTCTTGCATAACTAGTATAATTTATTCGCCATGGATAGTGCAAAATCCCTAATTGCACAATATTATTAAAGCTGTTTTAGAGTGTAATAGATATGCTTTTGTTTTGTTTATAGACTACTACAATGAATGTTTTGAATGCTGTGGGACAATCATGTGGCTTAGAGACAAAGAAGCTCAGCGAATTGCCAACGCATATTCCATTCCGCATTATCAAGATTCGGAAATTGAAAACAGCATATGGTGATCGTGTACTTTGTGTATGTGAAAACTTTGAGACATTTCTGCCTATACGGTTTAATGATATGTCGGAGAGTGTTTTTGATGAAGTCAATAATGCTGTGCAACCTGTACACTTAATTTATGAAGGTTTTAAAAACAATAGGTGCATGGTTCGTTTTAATTAAATAAATAAATAATGTGAAATAATAATGGAAAATATAAGTAATGACAATATACTGAAAAAGAAAGAAAATATGTGCATAGAATAGTAATGTTTTAGTGTTTAGTGTTGTCTTTAAAAATATTATGATGAAACCAAAAAAAATGTATATAAAGTTTGTAAATAAATGCAAAATGATGTTACAATGCTGTTTTATTTTATACAAAGTTAGTATATTTAACATTGCAGAGTATACATGATTATGACAATAAATGCATACTGAATACAAGCCTTTCTCACTTTACAATAGTCTGTTATAGTTTTAAACACAAGGCTTGTTGTAGATCATTTTATAGCAATGTTCCTTTAATGTTGTTTTCGAAAAGTGGGGAAGCCGCAATGGTTGTATTGACATAAAAACCTTATGGTTATTACTATTTAGTCACTTTGATCCCCTTGCATATCAAGAGCAGATGACCTAGTTGTTCCACTCTTTAAAACGACAACAACAACACTACCTCTTGCATAGTTTGTGATGTTGATGGCTCTTGCGACGTGGAAGATGGATTAAAAATAACTTTGAGAACAGGGGTTAAACGTTGATCATTAAACAATGCACTATTTTGAGTAGCAATATGGTTTTCTTGATTTTTTGTCGACGGCAACTGTGTTTCATGCGATACACTACATTGATGATCACTGACACTTAAAACCTCACTATTTTTACTTTTTAGGTCACCACGACAATGTTTGGAACGTTGCTTTGAACAACGCCAAATAACAGTTCCATTTTTATTGGTTCGTTTCACAATATATGAATATCCTTTATAGTATGCGTAAGGCTTACCATACCTAGTCACTGATACTTCCATATCAACTGTCGAGCATAGACTAAGCTCTAGTAAAGTCAACTTGGTAATAAGAATACTAGTTTAATGTGAGAGCAAATATGGATCCAAAGAGTTCAGGTAAAAGTGAAAGCAAATAAGCAAATATTAGAAACAAGAGTTGGGGTGAAAGTGGTCGCAAAGTGGTAGACCCATTACACAATAATTTCAGCACGACGAAGCTCTTGTTCAATTTCTTTGATTTCCCAATCGTGACCAGTATGGCCAGATTGACGTGAGGCATGCAACAACTGTAGCCGCTGGACGAGCTTATTGGGATTGTGCCAGTATACAAATTTAACAAATGGATTTTTAGGTGTAAACAAAGCATTACCATTATCATGATCATTATCATCATCGTCATTATCATCATCATGATCACCATTATCATCATGACCATCATCACTGTTACTATATAGTCCTTTTTGATCCTCTTGCAATACCACTTTATTTATAGTCTGAGTTGATTTTGACAGTGTTGAAGGTTTCTTGGACGTTGACAACTGTCCTAACATGACGTTTTGAGGACATGATAAGTCCTTTTGAACAAACACTGTACTATCTTTAGCCGCAATATCGTTTTCTTGAACTTGCTTTTTAGCATTTTGATAATTGTTTGTAAACAGTAAGCGTGGTTCGTTTCGAGCACTACATTGATGAACACTCACACTTAAAACCTTTCCATTTTTACTTTTCAGATTGCCTCGACATTTTGTTGACCTCTCTTTTGAGCATCGCCAGAATATTATTCCATTCACATTCTGGCGATTATAGTTATAGGAGTAGCCTTGATAGAGTGCACGTAGCCTACCTTTGTTGGTTGTAATAAGTTCCATAGTAGTAACTGACCTGTCAGTACGATGTTCACACTACAAAGGTTACAACTGATTTGCTGATGGAGTGACCTACTATAAGCTTATATATTGGCTTATGTGTTGGCTTTTTGTGTTGGCTTTTCGTGTTGGCTTATGTGTTGGCTTTTTGTGTTGGCTTTTTGTGTTGGCTTTTTGTGTTGGCTTTTTATGTTGGCTTTTCGTGTTGGCTTATGTGTTGGCTTTTTGTGTTGGCTTTTTGTGTTGGCTTTTCGTGTTGGCTTTTGTGTTGGCTTATGTGTTGGCTTTTTGTGTTGGCTTTTTGTGTTGGCTTTTCATGTTGGCTTTTCGTGTTGGCTTATGTGTTGGCTTTTTGTGTTGGCTTTTTGTGTTGGCTTTACGTGTTGGCTTTTGTGTTGGCTTATGTGTTGGCTTTTTGTGTTGGCTTTTTGTGTTGGCTTTTCATGTTGGCTTTTCGTGTTGGCTTTTCGTGTTGGCTTTTCGTGTTGGCTTTTCGTGTTGGCATTTCGTGTTGGCATTTCGTGTTGGCTTTTGTGTTGGCTTTTCGTGTTGGCTTTTTGTGTTGGCTTTTCGTGTTGGCATTTCGTGTTGGCTTTTTGTGTTGGCTTTTTTTGTATTGGCCTTTCGTGTTGGCTTTTTGTATTGGCTTTTCGTGTTGGCTTTTTGTGTTGGCTTTAGTATTGGCTTTTGTATTGGCTTATTTGACAAGTTATTTGTGTCAATGTATTTAGTGGATTTTTTCTTGGTGTTGGAAAGTAGTTGAAAGAGAGGGAATATTTAAAGACTTAACCTCAGCTCACTAACCTAACCTAACCTTTCAACTCTCAGATGTTAATTAAATTCTGTGCATTGTCGAGTTGGAGCCCAAGACCTCAGGGGTAAAAAAACAATTATTTTTGACGACTTATTTTGGTAACTTATTTTAATGGCTAACCTAACTTTACCTAACCTAACCTAACCTAACCTAACCTCAGCTCACTTTGGATATTACTAGTAAGTGTTCATATCCTCTGCTAGGTAGCATGCTAGTAGTACAGGTAGTGCTCATATTTACCGCTAGATAGCGGAAACATACTTTGCATGTTGCATGTGACACTTGTGAAGTTTAACCACATGCAAGACGTGCTTGTATAAGTTCTCTATTTAAACTCAATATACAATTAACCACTAAATGTTCAGAACTAACATGTATAGCCATGTTTAGGGTATATAGGAGACCCTTAGCAAGAAAGGCTGTCTAACCCACGAGTGTACAGCCTTGTCATACGCAGTAAGCCCCTGTTGGCAGAAAACAACAACAACAACAATTTGAGAAAGCCAACAGGGGCTTACTGCGTATGACAAGGCTGTACACTCGTGGGTTAGACAGCCTTTCTTGCTAAGGGTCTCCTATATACCCTAAACATGGCTATACATGTTAGTTCTGAACATTTAGTGGTTAATTGTATATTGAGTTTAAATAGAGAACTTATACAAGCACGTCTTGCATGTGGTTAAACTTCACAAGTGTCACATGCAACATGCAAAGTATGTTTCCGCTATCTAGCGGTAAATATGAGCACTACCTGTACTACTAGCATGCTACCTAGCAGAGGATATGAACACTTACTAGTAATATCCAAAGTGAGCTGAGGTTAGGTTAGGTTAGGTTAGGTAAAGTTAGGTTAGCCATTAAAATAAGTTACCAAAATAAGTCGTCAAAAATAATTGTTTTTTTTACCCCTGAAGTCTTGGGCTCCAACTCGACAATGCACAGAATTTAATTAACATCTGAGAGTTGAAAGGTTAGGTTAGGTTAGTGAGCTGAGGTTAAGTCTTTAAATATTCCCTCTCTTTCAACTACTTTCCAACACCAAGAAAAAATCCACTAAATACATTGACACAAATAACTTGTCAAATAAGCCAATACAAAAGCCAATACTAAAGCCAACACAAAAAGCCAACACGAAAAGCCAATACAAAAAGCCAACACGAAAGGCCAATACAAAAAAAGCCAACACAAAAAGCCAACACGAAATGCCAACACGAAAAGCCAACACAAAAAGCCAACACGAAAAGCCAACACAAAAGCCAACACGAAATGCCAACACGAAAAGCCAACACAAAAAGCCAACACGAAAAGCCAACACGAAAAGCCAACATGAAAAGCCAACACAAAAAGCCAACACAAAAAGCCAACACATAAGCCAACACAAAAGCCAACACGTAAAGCCAACACAAAAAGCCAACACAAAAAGCCAACACATAAGCCAACACGAAAAGCCAACATGAAAAGCCAACACAAAAAGCCAACACAAAAAGCCAACACATAAGCCAACACAAAAGCCAACACGAAAAGCCAACACAAAAAGCCAACACAAAAAGCCAACACATAAGCCAACACGAAAAGCCAACATAAAAAGCCAACACAAAAAGCCAACACAAAAAGCCAACACAAAAAGCCAACACATAAGCCAACACGAAAAGCCAACACAAAAAGCCAACACATAAGCCAATATATAAGCTTATAGTAGGTCACTCCATCAGCAAATCAGTTGTAACCTTTGTAGTGTGAACATCGTACTGACAGGTCAGTTACTACTATGGAACTTATTACAACCAACAAAGGTAGGCTACGTGCACTCTATCAAGGCTACTCCTATAACTATAATCGCCAGAATGTGAATGGAATAATATTCTGGCGATGCTCAAAAGAGAGGTCAACAAAATGTCGAGGCAATCTGAAAAGTAAAAATGGAAAGGTTTTAAGTGTGAGTGTTCATCAATGTAGTGCTCGAAACGAACCACGCTTACTGTTTACAAACAATTATCAAAATGCTAAAAAGCAAGTTCAAGAAAACGATATTGCGGCTAAAGATAGTACAGTGTTTGTTCAAAAGGACTTATCATGTCCTCAAAACGTCATGTTAGGACAGTTGTCAACGTCCAAGAAACCTTCAACACTGTCAAAATCAACTCAGACTATAAATAAAGTGGTATTGCAAGAGGATCAAAAAGGACTATATAGTAACAGTGATGATGGTCATGATGATAATGGTGATCATGATGATGATAATGACGATGATGATAATGATCATGATAATGGTAATGCTTTGTTTACACCTAAAAATCCATTTGTTAAATTTGTATACTGGCACAATCCCAATAAGCTCGTCCAGCGGCTACAGTTGTTGCATGCCTCACGTCAATCTGGCCATACTGGTCACGATTGGGAAATCAAAGAAATTGAACAAGAGCTTCGTCGTGCTGAAATTATTGTGTAATGGGTCTACCACTTTGCGACCACTTTCACCCCAACTCTTGTTTCTAATATTTGCTTATTTGCTTTCACTTTTACCTGAACTCTTTGGATCCATATTTGCTCTCACATTAAACTAGTATTCTTATTACCAAGTTGACTTTACTAGAGCTTAGTCTATGCTCGACAGTTGATATGGAAGTATCAGTGACTAGGTATGGTAAGCCTTACGCATACTATAAAGGATATTCATATATTGTGAAACGAACCAATAAAAATGGAACTGTTATTTGGCGTTGTTCAAAGCAACGTTCCAAACATTGTCGTGGTGACCTAAAAAGTAAAAATAGTGAGGTTTTAAGTGTCAGTGATCATCAATGTAGTGTATCGCATGAAACACAGTTGCCGTCGACAAAAAATCAAGAAAACCATATTGCTACTCAAAATAGTGCATTGTTTAATGATCAACGTTTAACCCCTGTTCTCAAAGTTATTTTTAATCCATCTTCCACGTCGCAAGAGCCATCAACATCACAAACTATGCAAGAGGTAGTGTTGTTGTTGTCGTTTTAAAGAGTGGAACAACTAGGTCATCTGCTCTTGATATGCAAGGGGATCAAAGTGACTAAATAGTAATAACCATAAGGTTTTTATGTCAATACAACCATTGCGGCTTCCCCACTTTTCGAAAACAACATTAAAGGAACATTGCTATAAAATGATCTACAACAAGCCTTGTGTTTAAAACTATAACAGACTATTGTAAAGTGAGAAAGGCTTGTATTCAGTATGCATTTATTGTCATAATCATGTATACTCTGCAATGTTAAATATACTAACTTTGTATAAAATAAAACAGCATTGTAACATCATTTTGCATTTATTTACAAACTTTATATACATTTTTTTTGGTTTCATCATAATATTTTTAAAGACAACACTAAACACTAAAACATTACTATTCTATGCACATATTTTCTTTCTTTTTCAGTATATTGTCATTACTTATATTTTCCATTATTATTTCACATTATTTATTTATTTAATTAAAACGAACCATGCACCTATTGTTTTTAAAACCTTCATAAATTAAGTGTACAGGTTGCACAGCATTATTGACTTCATCAAAAACACTCTCCGACATATCATTAAACCGTATAGGCAGAAATGTCTCAAAGTTTTCACATACACAAAGTACACGATCACCATATGCTGTTTTCAATTTCCGAATCTTGATAATGCGGAATGGAATATGCGTTGGCAATTCGCTGAGCTTCTTTGTCTCTAAGCCACATGATTGTCCCACAGCATTCAAAACATTCATTGTAGTAGTCTATAAACAAAACAAAAGCATATCTATTACACTCTAAAACAGCTTTAATAATATTGTGCAATTAGGGATTTTGCACTATCCATGGCGAATAAATTATACTAGTTATGCAAGAAATGCCCTAACTGTTGCAGATACTACTTTTCTGCATATAGCACAAGTGTTAAGTTCTAATGCACACTTGACACAGGCTATCATGTGTCCACAGGGTAAAAATACAGCACCTAGTTCTTCTTGATAACAAATTTTACATAATTGTTGGTCACACTTTTGTATCTGTTCGCGAGACAAGTCTTTTCTTTCAGCCTTGTGTATTTGCTCCGCGTGCTCTAACTCTAAAGGCACTTTTATGTCTTGTGCTGCAATCACTTTTTCTTTACGAATAGTGTTCACAAATTCCTGACCTTTAAGCAACACCATGTATTTACAGTTTGGTAACCAACGAGCATGTTGCACTAAAGGGTCATCAGTCATTTGCCAATCCTTGAAAGCAAATCCGCAATAAAAACATATTGTTTTATCCCCTTCACCAGTATAAAAAAATCCAGCTTCACTTAGCTGTTTGGTAAGGTGTTTTAATATTAATGGCCAAACATTTTTATAAGATTCGAAACGTTTTTCAACAGAGCTGTACTCTGGGTGTGCTAGTGCTTTAGTCTTGCAAACTCCCAATTTTTCAAAAGCACACGCCAATTCAACACTGTCTATGGCATATGGACCACATATATCGACACTACCGTTGACTGGTAATACATCATTATTATTATTTATTTGTGATTCAGCAACGTAAGTAGCGGCCAAAGGCCTTGTGGTTCGGTAAAATGAATGCACGGGTAGGTTACCCACTTGCTTTCCAAGCATGTAAGGACAGTGAGGAGACCATCGCAAATGGTCTCTAAAGGGATCATCCCCTTCTTCCCAGTGTGAAAGTTCAATACGACAAAACACACAGCGCACCACATCTTCTCGGTTCAAGTAAAAAAACCGGCTTTTGCAAGTTCATGCGTCGACAAAAAGCCTACAGGCCAGGATTCAAATGTTAACCATCGATCATGTTCTGATTTTAAATTTAACCCACGTGGTAAACCAACTTGCTCACTTGTTGTATTTAGTACTAACGCCATGTGTTATAATAAAACGTTTTCTTATTGTAAGTTATTAACATTGCACAGAGTACTTTAAAGCATAATGCATGCTTGTTCACTGTCTGTTCATTACGTTAATGGCACATGACGACACCTAAAAGCAAACAAAATAACCCATCACTCAATCAATCAATCAATCAATCAATCAATCAATCAATCAATACTTGTAAATAAAACGTTAACGTTAATTGGTATTAATATATCAAAACACCATTAAAAATAAACTGTATGTTGGCACTAACAGTAACCCATGCACTTATTTTCTTTTTTATAAAGCTACAGTCATTTACATTCCCCCACCCTCCCTTTAACCAATATATAAACAAAAATGAATGTCATGTCATTTTGTTCACATTATCATGTTCAAACCTGTGGATATTCGTTGAGTCCATAGGGAACCACCCATAAATTAAATTTATTATTTTTATTTTTAGAAAATCCAACATGGCCTTGTACTTTTCCCAGTCAACAACAACAACATAGCCATTAATCAAGAAAGCAATCATTGTCCCAGTCATGTACAGGTAATGATTTTTTTTTTTTTGTCTACGAGTTTTCAGTAGTGGTAAAATGGAATAGCATTTTTAAGTTGGACTTACCTGAGTTTTAAACAGTTCACTCTTTGGCAGTGGTTTCGCTTTAGTGCGTTTCTGTTTTTTTTTCAGCGACTGCTACGGCAGTAAGGCTATTCTTTCCAAGTTTCTAAAAATAAATAAAATAAACCGCTATAAATACCTAAATTCAGGTTAATACATACATTTCATAAAATAAAACATAAAACAAAAAATGAAACAAGTTAGTTTAAAAAAATCATCTCACCTTTACTTGCAGTGACTTGTTACTCTTCCCTTTTAGTGGGCTCAAAAGTGCAATGGTTTCTTCTCCCTCAGACATGTAAGGTATGCCGGTTATCTGCAAACAAATAAATAAAATCATTAATTACTTAATCAATAAATAATTGCTTGTAAATATACATATATATTAATCAATAAATGTATAAATGAATAAGTATATAAATAAATACCTACCCCACAACACGGTTAAGTATTTTCCACCAACACCAAAACTGTTAAACAAGACCAGGGGTTTCATGCAACGCAGTGTGTTGAAAGGTAGTCCACCCAAGTGAGAGTGGAAATGATAACGACATGTCTTTATATATGCTACGTTGCATGTATAATCATTTTTTCCCACGCTTTGAACATTCTGTTATCGGTCACGTGGACAGCTAACGTCCCAGGCGAACACCTGTGGCGAATCAAATTTCACATGAACTTGCATTTTGTCACGTACGCAGCAAAACAGAATGTCACTTGTTAACAGTTATCGCGCACGTGGACAGATAACGTCTCAGGCGAACACCTGCGGTAGATCAAATGTCACATGGACTTGCATTTTGTCACGTACGAAGCAAGACAGAATGTCACTGGTTTAGCGTGCCTGTGGTTTCACATGTGTGCACGCCTTTCGCACTTCCCTGCCACCACGATGGTCAGATTATTTCACCTTCAAGCGTCATGGTCATTTTTTTCCATTGCACCTGTTGTCAAGTCAGATCAACGCCTTCCAATAAGCTCAATTGATATTCACCTCTTGCTCGTCTGCAAGTTTGTTTTCTCTACTCGCTTCGACCAACATAGAATCAAGTTCTCATCACCGTTTACACGTTAAAGGTAAAATGTGTGAAAAAAAACGCACCCTCGCTCTGTCATAAACCGACCCGTCGAAATAGCGATTGATCTATTGAACACAGCCACCTTGGTCAGCGACAGGTTTGTTGAAACACACACATCCAGCAGTATCGTCTCTCTCAACCACCACGCTCCATGAAAATTATAAACAGGTAAAGAAAAAGAAAACGTTTTTTCAACATGTATGGCGTTAGGCCCTTTGTGAATTATCTTTTTGGAAAAAAAATATCTACCACATTTGAAAGGGGGCGTTAGCCCGAGTCCTAGGACACCTCGTACACGTCTCTAGCGTTATTGGTTCGTGAGATATCGGCAAAAATCATAAAAAACACGTGTTTACCCCAAAATCGCGTTTCCCAATTTTTTTAAATTACAATGAGTGGTCCATAGCAAAGAGGACGTCAGCCCGAGTCCTTGGACCCCTCGTTCATGCCTCTAGCATGATTGGTTCGCGAGATATCGGCAAAATCACAAAAACACGTGTTTACCCCAAAATCGAGTTTCCAATTTTATTAAAAATTATAACGAGTGGTCCATAGCAGAGAGGACGTCACCCCGAGTCCTTGGACCTGTCGAACATGCCTCTAGCATGATTGGTTCGTGAGATATAGCAAAAAGTCTAAAATCACGTTTTTACCCTAAAATATTCTGTTTCCCTCATTTTCAGAAACTTTAACCTATTACCAAAATACACAGGGTTTCGAGACAAGCCATTTGACACGTCATAGGACCAAATCCGACCATGCATTCGTGAAATATCAAAAAAAGTCTAAAATCATGGTTTTACCCCAAAAAAGCCTGTTTCCCTCATTCTCAAAACTCTAACCTATTAATAACATGTATAGGGCTTCGAGACAAGCGATTTGACACGTCACACGTCCAAATCCGACCTTGCGTTTGAGACATATCGGCAAACTTCGTAGGAAAGTAGGCGACTATCTGGCTCTCTCCTCACCACCAAAACCTCTTCTTATCAATCATTTTTTTCAAAGAGCTCGCCCTCTTACAAAAATCCCCAGTGCGCATGCGTAAAAAACAAAAAACAAAAATGTTCATCCATAGCGGCATCTCGTAAAACGCATGCGCGATATGAGCAACCACGTTTAAGTTCATTTTAGCAGTGCAGCTTATACATGTCCCATTTGAAAAAAGGCTTTCACTAAAAAATTACAATTTCACCCCCTAGTAGGGGTAGGTTTTATTTAGGGGTTGAAATGAGTGGTCCATTGGAAAGAGGGCGTCAACCCGAGTCCAACGACACCTCATATGTCAACATCCGACCATCGGTTTGCGAGATATTGGCTTGGACTCACGTGGCGGCCATGACACTGGTTGGAAGCGCCACTACTCCACTACTCAAAAGGAATAGATTGAAAAATACCCACAAAATGAAGGCTAGGTTCAAAATACGTACAAAATGCAATGTAGCGTCGAAATACTTACAAAATGCAACTGAAATTCAAAATACTTACAAAATGCAAATGAGATCGAAAATACGTACAAAATGCAATTGAGGTTCAAAATACTTACAAAATGCAATTGAAATTGAAAATACACAATGCAATTCAGATTGAAATAGGCCTTATCCCAGTTCCAATCCAAATTATTCACAAAGTGCAATCGAAATTCAAAATACTTACAAAATGCAATTGAAATTGAAAATGCTTACAAAATGTACGGTGATTCCAATGACTCATGTGGATTGACAATACTTACAAAAAGCAATTTAGATTGAAAATACTTGACAAAATGTAATTTAGATTCAAAATACCCACAAAATGCAATTGAGAATCAAAATATGTGCAAAATGCCCCCAAACAAAATGCAATTTAGATTCAAAAATCGTGCGAAATGCGGTTTTGGTTGAAAATACTTACAAAATGCAATTGAAATTCAAAATACTCACTAAAAGGCCCCGCAACCTGCATTGAAAGACTTACTAAAAAAGCAATTTAGATTGTCAATCTTTACAAAATGCAATTGAGGTTGAAAACAATCGCGAGATGTAATTTAGATCGAAAAAACTTACAAAATGCAACATAGATCAAAAATGCCTTAAAAATCGATAAAAGGGAATTTAGATACACGGTGATTCGAGTAACAAAAACAGTGCGGGAATCTTAAAGAGAAAAGGAAATAGAAGGAAAAGAGGAGAGGGGAGGGGAGAGAGGAGAAGGTCCGCCCCAAAGGGAAGGGACAAAAGGGGAAAACGGACCCAGCTCAGGAATCCCTCGGGGTCGCCAACTCCCGAACTCACCAGCCATGAGCCCCTGAGGGTGTAGCATTATCTAGGGTGCACCAAAGTGGTGGGGCTACATACACCCGGCCTCCTTGAGGGCCTTAAGCAGAAGGCAGGAGGTAACATGAAAAGAAAAAGAAGGCTGACCCCTCGCAGAAGGAGGGAATCAGAAAAGATGAGACAAGGGCCAATTAAGGCGGGAAAGGAAAAGACTCCCTAGGCCTCGGATACCCTAATACCGTCGGGGTCGGAAGAGAACAAGAGTTGACCAAGTGAGGTCGACAGGAAAGAAGACAGAAAGGAGCCCGGCACAAGTAAGTGGAAGCAATGCCGGACTCGGCTGGGGCCCCGTGGTCGCCAACCCACGCCCACTAGATGTGAGCCCCTGGGGGGGATTAATCAGAACAGCTGGCATTCGTGTTAATTATGACCTGCTCGAAATGAGGGACATTTTCAGACAGGCCATCTATCTCCCAGTAGTGGTCTTCAATTCTTTTAGCGTGTTTAATACATTGTTTCCAGAGTTCAGGAGCAACGGTAAGCAAGGCTTCTCGGCATAAAACATTCATTGCTTCCATACTTCTGCTATTTTGTAATATGTTAGCGAAAGGTCGCCCTCAGATAATGGTGGTCTCTGAGGCATTTGGATGTGATGTGGCATATAAGTAGTACACAGGAAGACTGAAAATAGCATGTGTACATAGGCAGGTGACTCACATTCCATTACACAACTGCCCGGCAACGCTGCACTCGAATTCACCGGCCCTCCCGCTTTTAATCGCACGGGCCAGAACGCACAAACCCTACCATTAATATTACTCTTCATAAATTCGTCATCGCACTTAACGTTTACAGAGGTCGTAGTTTCCGACAATCTCGAATGAGAGCTTCAAAATGAGACCAAGTTTCCTGCTATACGTTTATCCTGGGCTGAGAAAACGTTACGTCAGAAAAAGTATAAGAACTTTTTATTGGGTAGTTGAAAAAAATTGAAACTTGAAATTTGTACTACCAATACTTGTGCCTATCACACATAAAAATGTCATTACCCTCAGCCAAGTAGTTTTCCATGTATATCGATTTAAGTGAGCGGTTCGTAGAAAAGACGTCAAAAACACGGACAATTTTTCATACAACCACATATAAATAAATAATTAATAAACTTGAAAATAATTGGCTTATATAGTCTAACGCAGAAAGCCTCCGTGGCTTAGGCGGCAGCACGCCGGCCTCTCACCGCTGGGTCCGTGGTTCAAATCCCGGTCACTCCATGTGAGATCTGTGCTGGACAAAACGGAGGCAGACAGGTTTTTCTCCGGGTACTCCGGTTTTCCCTGTCAAAATTTCATTCCAGCAACACTCTCCACTATCATTTCATTTTTCATCTGTCATTCATTTAATCATTGTCCCAGAGGAGTGCGTCAGGCCTCGGCAGCCGGCACGGTCCATATCCTCGCCGCTAGATGGGGGCTCCATTCATTCCATTCCTGACCCAGTCGGAGACTGATGATGATGATGATAATTGTTGTTTTAAGGGGCCTAACATCTAGGTTATCGGCCCCTAATGGTTTGGGTGATCGTGAAGATGAAAATGAAAAGCGAACTTAAAACTAAAACTAACGAATAACCTACATACTAGAAGAAGAAATGGAAAACCAAAGGAGAATAAGGCAAATAAAAGGACAGAAGGAAAAGAAATGCCCTCAACCCTCGGAGAAGGCGGATTGAGGGACTTGGAAGGAAGGAGAGCCATGAAAGGCAGATAGGAAAGTGAAAGAGGAGAGGGTCCGCCCAAAGGTAAGGGACAAAAGGGGAAAACGGACCCAGCTCAGGAATCCCTCGGGGTCGCCAACTCCCGAACTCACCAGCCGTGAGCCCCTGAGGGTGTAGCATTATCTAGGGTGCACCAAAAGTGGTGGGGCTACATACACCCTGCCTCCTTAAGGGCCTTGAGCACAAGGCAGGAGGTAAAAGGAAGAGAAAAAGAAGGCTGACCCCTCGCAGAAGGAGGGTATCAGAAAAGATGAGACAAGGGCCAATTAAGGCGGGAAAGGAAGAGACTCCCTAGGCCTCGGATACCCTAATACCGTCGGGGTCAGAAGAGAGCAAGAGTTGACCAAGTGAGGTCGACAGGAAAGAAGACGGTGAGGAGCCCGGCACAAGTAAGTGGAAGCAATGCCGGACTCAGCTGGGGCCCCGTGGTCGCCAACCCACGCCCACAAGATGTGAGCCCCTGGGGGAACGGTCGGAGACTGGAAGCAGGCTATGGATTTTTTTCAGTCTAACGCAGAATTGATGATGATGATGATGATAATTGTTGTTTTAAGGGGCCTAACATCTAGGTTATCGGCCCCTGACGGTTTGGGTGATCGTGAAGATGAAAATGAAAAGCGAACTTAAAACTAAAACTAACTACTAACCTACATACTAGAAGAAGAAATGGAAAACTAAAGGAGAATAAGGCAAATAAAAGGACAGAAGGAAAAGAAATGCCCTCAACCCTCGGAAAAGGCGGATTGAGGGACTTGGAAGGAAGGAGAGCCATGAAAGGCATATAGGAAAGTGAAAGAGGAGAGGGTCCGCCCCAAAGGTAAGGGACAAAAGGGGAAAACGGACCCAGCTCAGGAATCCCTCGGGGTCGCCAACTCCCGAACTCACCAGCCGTGAGCCCCTGAGGGTGTAGCATTATCTAAGGTGCACCAGATGTGGTGGGGCTACATACACCCTGCCTCCTTAAGGGCCTTGAGCACAAGGCAGGAGGTAAAAGGAAAAGAAAAAGAAGGCTGACCCCTAACAGAAGGAGAGTGTCAGAAAAGATGAGACAAGGGCCAATTAAGGCGGGAAAGGATGAGACTCCCTAGGCCTCGGATACCCTAATACCGTCGGGGTCGGAAGAGAACAAGAGTTGACCAAGTGAGGTCGACAGGAAAGAAGACAGAGAGGAGCCCGGCACAAGTAAGTGGAAGCAATGCCGGACTCGGCTGGGGCCCCGTGGTCGCCAACCCACGCCCACTAGATGTGAGCCCCTGGGGGTTAACGCAGAATTAAACAAGGAAAATATTGGTATAACTCGTTTCTCCAATAGGTCTGTTGGTTTGGTTGTAATTAAGGTCTGAACTCGAGTATCCATAATAAGAAACCCGATAGTAAGTATCCTATCGCCCTGATTCAATGGACTTCCGTTTACCAGTGATCTTACCCTAAAGTCATCCTGGAACAACGACTGAAGTATCGTGCCAAAATTAAGGAAGATTTGCGGAGACGTTTCCGCAATGAGTACCTTGGTCAACTCGTACAGAGAAGCAAGGGTAAAGAGTTTCCTACTGTTAATATTGGCGACGTGGTTCTTGTTGGGAATGGCAGTGATGAACGGTTAGACTGGCCTCTGGCTACTGTGAGTGACTTGTTACCAAATAAAGTGGGCACAGTCCGACTTGCCAAATTGAAAACAGCCTCTGGAGAGCTACTGCAACCCATTCAGAGGATCTACCCCATAATTGAGGCTAAAGGTGAAAGTGTCACCCATCTTGAGGAACTGCTACAATTGAAAGTGAAGAGATCACCAACTTCCAAAAAAGATGGTGCCATTACAACTGTGACACGATGTGGAAGGACAGTTGTGTTACCTAAAAGATACTTTGACTGAAATCTTGAAGTTTGTGTTTACTTTACTGCAGTGTGTACAGTTATTATTTGATTCTTGTTTAAAGTGTTTTAATTTCCGTATGTTTCTCGTTGCTTGGGTACTTGTTTCCGTGCATGTGCATGTTGTAAGCTAACTTCATATCATTTCAGTTAGCTTAGGAGGGAGGATGTTAGTTTTGATGTCTTTGGTCTTTGATAATCAGTTGTTTTCTTTGTGTTCCTTGCGAATTAAAGATGTCTTCCTTTCAAATC
Organism: Meconema thalassinum; assembly: GCA_946902985.2. NCBI lineage: Eukaryota > Metazoa > Arthropoda > Insecta > Orthoptera > Tettigoniidae > Meconema > Meconema thalassinum. Next base: position 512,907,966 of record OX336392.1, on the reverse strand, counting down.
ACTCTTTTTGAATTTAACCTGTGATGAAGTTGGAGACCAGCAAGAACACTGACGGTACTTCTCAGTATCTTGCCAAAGCATCCTAAATATGCTACCGTACATACACTGTTTCCCAGAACTGCCTCCAGATCTCAGCTCTGAAAGAATGCATGGACACATTCTTTGGTCAGACTTCAGATGCAGAAACTAAGACATATTTCTGTGTGTTATTCTGCAAAGAAGTAAACATGTATTCGATACCTAATTTGTATTATTTTCATGAAAGCACGTACATCATCTCAAACCTTGCTGCTTATTTTCAGAAGAGATGAACTACCTGGTACTCGTAAGCACCGTCAGGGCTCTACTGTATAGATCTGTTGAGAAGGTGGCAAGGAAACAATTGTTGAGGTAATGTGTAGACTACCAACTACGCCTCCGAAGCCGCCTATCAACGAGAGTAAAAACTGCTTAGTTGAGTACCATGAGATAAACGCGTAACAATGACTTCTTTGGCTCAAACACTTGTGCACCTATACCCTGTATTTCAAGAGTAAGAACCTGAAGCATTTGGCGGGAACGATATAAAAATGGCCACCGCGGACTCCTATTGGCTGGATGTTTACAACTAATGCCACACGTTGCCAGCGCATTGTTCATTCATTCAGTCGCCTGTTAACTGTGACGGAGTTTGTTTCATTGGCATCGTTTCGTTTACTTTTAGCATCGAGTTTTAATATTTTTTGTTTCCATTTTTACTTCGTTATTTCTTTTATAGTACGTCAATAAGTTGCAAATAGTACCGCAAGAAGAGCGTGGGAAAATGCGGGGAATATATCCGATGGCCGCGCTAACCTGTAACAGCCGGCTATCGTTCATTAATCCATTTTGACATCAAACTTTGTTCAAGGTTAGCCTTGTTTGTTGAATTCAAATTTAAATATACTTAATTTAGAAAACATGCGTGACGTACAAAATAGGCTATGTACATTTGATCTTAATGTTTACGTATCCAGTAATGTTTCATTGCAAATATTGGAACAATTGGCCTACATAGATTGGGCTATAAGTGTTTCTAAACGTTCTATTCCGTCAAGGCTGTTGTGTGCCAACGAACATTGTTAAGAAATATGCGCATTATTCTAGGATTATTAGTGTCAGTTCGCGGCAGTCGATAATATGAGTATAGCGCAAGTTATTGTTTCCCGTCATATCGTAGTGTTCAAATTAACGCCTGTCATTCAATAGCCTACAAATCGACAATGTAAAAACACGGCAATAATATCGCCACAGAGCAGCTTGTTTGTGTGCTTGGTGCTAAATACTTCTTAACCATAGCATTACGTATGTGGAAGCTATTATTGACCGTACAGAGTCGCGATATAGTGAGTGAGTGTGCTTGGTGTTATCATGATGTTGTTTCTGCGTTCTGTGTTAACTGCTGTAAACTGCGAGTGACCTTCGCCCAGACTCTTGTTTCGTCTTGAAGGATATAATCATTGCATGGTGAGTGTTGATATATTCATCATCAGATTACTTTGTGCTTGTATTTTGTATTATACACACATCAAAAAAAGTTTTGCATCACCTCGGTTCCAAGAGTTCCGGAACCGTTAAATACAAAGGGAATAGAGATCAACACAAACAACATTTCAGCTCGTTTTATTGCTCATGAGACCCACACATTGCATGTTGTACCATCATACAGCTAGACTTTCAGCATTTGTGGTCCAGATTGCAGTACACACCACTACCTCTAATACCCAGTAGCACGTCCTCTTGCATTGATGCATGCCTGTATTCGCCGTGGCATACGATCCACAAGTTCATCAAGATGATGATGATGATGATAATTGTTGTTTTAAGGGGCCTAACATCTAGGTTATCGGCCCCTGAAGTTCATCAAGACACTGTTGGTCCAAATTGTCCCACTCCTCAACGACAATTCGGCGTAAATCTCTCAGAGTGGTTGGTGGGTCAAGACGTCCATAAACAGCCCTTTTCAACATATCCCAGGCATGTTCGATAGGGTTCATGTCTGGCGAACATGCTGGCCACTGTAGTCGAGCGATGTCGTTATCTTGAAGGAACGCATTCACAAGATGTGCACGATGAGGTCGAGAATTGTCGTCCATGAAGACAAATGCCTCTCCAATATTCTGCCGATATGGTTGCACTATGGGTCGGAGGATGTCATTCAGGTATCGTAAAGCCGTTTCGGAGCCTTCCATGACTACCAGTGGCGTACGTCGGCCCCACATAATGCCACCCCAAAACATCAGGGAACCACCACCTTGCTGCACTCGCTGGACAGTGTGTCTAAGACGTTCAGCCTGACCAGGGTGCCTCCAAACACGTCTCCGACGATTGTCTGGTTGAAGGCATATGCGACACTCATCGGTGAAGAGAACGTGATGCCAATTCCGTGGGGTCCATTCAGCATGTTGTTGGGCCCATCTGTACCGCGCTGCATGGTGTCGGGGTTGCAAAGCTGGACCTCGCCATGGACGTCGGGAGTGAAGTTGCGCATCATGCAGCCTATTGCGCACAGTTTGAGTTGAAACACGACGTCCTGTGGCTGAACGAAACGCATTATTCAACATGGTGGCATTGCTGTCAGGGTTCCTCCGAGCGGCAATCCGTAAGTAGCGGTCATCCACTACAGTAGTAGCCCTTGGGCGGCCTGAGCGAGGCCTGTCATCGACAGTTCCTGTATCTCTGTACCTCCTCCATGTCCGAACAACATCGCTTTGGTTCACTCTGAGACGCCTGGAAACTTCCCTTGTTGAGAGCCCTTCTTGACACAAAGTAACAATGCGGACGCGATCGAACTGCGGTATTGACCTTCTAGGCATGGTAGAACTACAGACAACATGAGCAGCGTACCTTCGTCCTGGTGGAATGACTGGACGTGATCGGCTGTCGTACCCCCTCCGTCTAATAGGCCCTGCTCATGCATGGTTGTTTACATCTTTGAGCAGTTTTAGTGACATCTATGAACAGTCAAAGGGACTGTATCTTGGATACAATATACACAGTCAACGTCTATATGCCGGAGATCTGGGAACCGAGGTGATGCAAAACTTTTTTTGATGTGTGTATTTACATAGCTGTTTGGCCTCTTTCTCGTATTTATAGAATAACACTGATAAAGGTAGCAGAGCTTCGGTGTGTTATTTATTTATTTATTTCTGTACCGTATTTCTCAATTTGAAGCCTCCGTGGCTTAGGCGGCAGCACGCCGGCCTCTCACCGCTGGGTCCGTGGTTCAAATCCCGGTCACTCCATGTGAGATCAGTGCTGGACAGAACGGAGGCAGACAGGTTTTTCTCCGGGTACTCCGGTTTTCCCTGTCAAAATTTCATTCCAGCAACACTCTCCACTATCATTTCATTTCATCTGTCTTTCATTTAATCATTGCCCCAGAGGAGTGCGTCAGGCCTCGGCAGCCGGCACAGTCCATATCCTCGCCGCTAGATGGGGGCTTCATTCATTCCATTCCCGACCCAGTCGGAGACTGGAAGCAGGCTGTGGATTTTCATTTTCATTTCTCAATTTGAATGTCCTCGGCGTTGACTCAGGATCGACATTTGCATTATATTGGGCATAATAGTACCGAAATAATGTGCGAAGTGTAGCTCTGTGTATTATTCGAAACAGCTGATCTACATCAACAATAAAAACTTCGCAACACTGCTCAGCTGTTCCAAGCTCCCGCCATTTCCTTCAGGTTCTTTCTTTTGAAACTGCCCTTCTGGTTTCAGAGTATATTAATTTTCTAATGTTTCTAATATTTATTTGTATTTGAGCTGACAACAATAATTGTATTATATGTAACATACACCTATGAGTTGTTCACCCATAGAAGCAACATATTTTGTAACTTGGGTAAATATCAACAAAAGAATACAGTTTTGTGACCTTTTATAAAAACAGAGTAATTCAATTCTCTGTTGCCTGTAGAGGACTGATAATACATGTAAGTACCACCTAAAAAACTTATACTTAGATATAAGTAAGAGTTTTGAAAAACAAAATGTGTTCAAACTGAAACATATTATGCATATGAAATGTTAAGAAAAAAAACTTCTTTACCAATTTTTAAAGGTTCGGGGCTCTAAGGGTTATGCAGGGAAGGACGGAAACACAAAATGGGGTAAGCACCCTGAATCTAATCATAGGAATAAAACATAATTTGCGTACCAGGAGTTATTGGTGATGCACGCCACGTAAAAGTTGAAGGTGATGATGATGATGATGATAAGTGCTGTTTCAAGGGGCCTAACATCTAGGCTATCGGCCCCTAATGGTCTGGTGATAGCGAAAATGACAATGAAATGGAAACCAGAACGAAAATTAAGTGAGACGAAAAATGCTTACAAAATGTAACTCGGATTGAAACGACTTACAAAATAAAGAGTGGTAATACTTACAAAAGGGAATTTAGAAGGAAAATACTCCCAAAAGGAATAGATTGAAAAATATGCACAAAATGTGGTTTAGGTCAAAATACGTACAAAATGCAATTGAAATTCAAAATACTTACAAAATTCAAATGAGATTGAAAATACGTTCAAAATGCAATTGACGTTCAAAATACTTACAAAATGCAATTGAATTGAAAATAAACAATGCAATTTAGATTGAGAAACTCCCATTTCGGATCCAAAATACTCATTAAGTACAATTGAAATTTTAAATGCTTACAAAATGTATGGTAGATTCAAACTACTCATTTGGATGGACAATACTTACAAAACGCAATTTAGATTGAAAATACTTACAAAATGAAATTTAGATTCAAAATACCCACAAAACGCAATTGAGAATAAAAATACATACATAATGCCCACCATACAAAATGCAATTTAGATTGAAAATACTTGCGAAAAGCGGATTAGGTTGAAAATACTTACAAAATGCAATTGAAACTCAAAATACTCACCAAAGTCCCTGACCCTATATTGAAAGACTTACTAAAAAGCAATTTAGATTGTCAATCCTTACAAAATGCGAATGAGTTTGAAAATACTCGCAAATGCAATTTAGATCGAAAAGACTTACAAAATGCAACGTAGGTAGAAAATACCTACAAAATGGAGTGTAGATGCAAAAAATTCGCTAAAGAGAATTTAGCTACACGGGGAGCCAATTAACATAAACGTGCTGGCATCTTAAAGAAAAAAGGAAATATAATGAAAAGAAAACAAGAGATCTGACCCCTCGAAAAGGAGGGATCAGGAAAGATGAGACAAGGGCCAATTAAGGCGGGAAAGTGAAAGACCCTTTAGGCCTCGGATACCCTAATACCGTCGGGGTCGGAAAAGAACAAGAGTTGATCTAGGGAGGTCGACAGGAAAGAAGACGGAGGGTAGCCCGGCAGAAGTAAGTGGAAGCAATGCCGGACTCGGCTGGAGTCCCGTGGTCACCAACCCACGTCCCACTAGATGTGAGCCCCTGGGGGGAGATGAAGGTGAGTGTTGGAAATTGTCTATAACTGACGAACTGTTACATAATGTCGTTCGATGTACAAATCAGTATATAGAACACATGCCATTTTCAAAGGGAAAGAGATGCAAAAGTGACTGATATGGAGCGGGAAAAAATCTGCCTTGGTATGAATTTGAGGAGTTGTACATTTTTGCTTCGTTGCTTTCGTTTGGACGATAGAGTTACAAGAGAGGAGCGTAAGAAGTTAGACAACTTGGCAGCTATCCGGGAAGTATTTCAATCATTTTTTGACAACTGTAAGAGGAACTATTACCTTGGGGCTTCCGTAACAATTGATGAAAAGCTTGAAGCTTTTCGTGGAAGATGCCGGTTTAAGCAGTACATCCCATCAAAGCCAGCCGAATGCGGGATAAAAAATATGCGCCCTAGTGGATGCAAAAACTTTCTATTGAAATAATTTGGAAATTTACCCAGGAAAACAGCCAGAGTGGCCGTTCTTCATCAGTAATAAACCATCAGATGTTGTTAAGCGGTTGGCACAGCCAATCTATAACACAGGTCGTAATATTACGGCGGATAATTGGTTCACAGACATGGACTTGATAGTTTACTTGAAGAAGACGAGATTATCTTATGTCGGCACGAATAGAAAGAATAAATGATGTCTCCCGGCCGAGCTTATGAATGTGAAACAAAGGACAGTAAAGTCGTCAATATTTGGTTTCAATGCCACTTTAGTCTCATATGTTCCTCAGAAAAACAGAATTGTCCTGCACGTTGGCAGTCATTATTTAGATGACGACTCGATTGATGATGAAACTGGAGAAAATGACAAAACAACAATTATGATATGCTACAACGGGACAAAGGGCGGAGTAGATATCGTAGATAAAATGTGTGGGAGTTGGTGTATTCTTTGGAATACACGGTAAGATAGAGTAAGCTCTTGCTTCTCTTTGCTTTAGTTCATCCCTTCCTTTTTTTTTTCTCAAACACCAACAGTGATCTTCTGATTTCTCCTTGTTGGTTATGTCTCTCATATTACCTGTAAGTCTGTTCTAGATATATATCTTCCATGACCCACCTAGCGTCATCTATCAGCGAATCTCTGAAGTTCCTCCATTCTTCCCTGTACAAGAGGACTTCCTTATCAATCTAGCCACCAGATCTCGTCGCCATCGTCAGCTATTATCTCCGTGATCAAGAGAACTTCGTCTCCTTTTTCACCCTCCGGGCTGCGCTAGTGACTCCTACTATGAACTCTTTGAAGATCATTTCATCAATCATTTCCCTGGTCCCTCCGCGCTCCGTAGAGCGTGTCTCACTTGTACGTCGGAAGTCAACCCAGTCAGAGCTTAACTAAAGCTCGCCTCCTCAACTCAAGAGGCAAATTTTAAATTCGACGCCATGTTCGAATTTTAGTATCAACCGTCAATAGCAACATCGCCTTCTTCATGAAGCAAAGATAAGTACCGACTTCATGTTTTAACCTCATTCTCATCGCTTTTAAAAGGCTCAATGCTTCTATTTGGATTTTATAGACAGTGAAAGTTGCTATGTGATAATAACTGCTTTCAAGAGATCTTCTTGATCAACCTTAAACTATCAAGTCTAACTTTCAAAATGAAAGATTTTCTGAGATGCTATCTCCCATCGAGGGATATTTCCAAAATACCCACTGTCTATATAATCTAGCTTTCCGCCGAGGGATTCGCTACCCAATTTAAACAAGTCATTATTGCTCTGGAACCTTCCAGAACTTGTACTCTATCTACCAGTTATACTGTCATGTATTTTCCACTCACATATGAGAATACTTTTTCAAACCAAGGAATCTTCCTTATGAACTGCTAATCAATATCTAATTTTTCTTCCTCCGTTGGGATTTTTCTGGTGCATTCAACTATAACATACAAGTTTCTCAAGCAATAGATTCTCGCAAATCTAGTGTTGTGCCCAACTCTAGGAATGGGTATTCCAAGATTCAGACACCTAGATATCAAGGGAAAGGCTACAGCCGCTTTTGAAAGTTGAGATATTTGAATATCGCGCTCCATTACTTCTAGAAGGGAATGGAAACTTTATGCAGCCAAGAGCATGTCAAGTGACGTAGCGAGTAGTAGCAGAGGTCGAGACTATTTGTTGATTAAATAGTTAGCCATGGAGTAGAAACTTGAGACTTGGATCAGATTACTGGCACGGCCAAATGAAAGAGAATGCACTTAGTATCAAGTAAATCGGACCAGGGACACAGGAGATATGAGGATTTTCAGATTTCAGCGTGATTCAGCGTGGACCTGACCGTTTTGAATAAAAGCCGGCCGGCCCAAGCAACATCAGCTCACTTCGAACCAAGCTCTTGCATGACAAGGTGCTGCCACGTTGAGCCAAGGCACATGGTTGCCGGATCTACGCAGAAGATATCTTTAAATTGTGATAGTCACAAAAGTGCTGCGATACATGTGGAACATAGTAAGTTTCCGGCAGAGAGAATCACTAAGGTGATTGTTATTTTTCTACGGACACTGGTGAAATATTTTATTTCTATATGGACATATGCTAGACTTTGTCTAGAAAGTACTTTGTCACAGTCCAGTAATAATAATTCAATACTTGGATATTTTAATCCAATTAGTCAGTTTCATAAATCGTAACTTGATAACCACTCCGATCTTTCAGTATATTGAAGGCCAGTCTATCACGGTGTTGTTCATTAGCCGACGAAGGGAAACTATATGTTGCTTCGCGCATGATAGATGGTGATAAGCCAGGGAACGATCTTCAGAACAGCCGTTGATTGGTTTAGACTGTCAGTGTTTTCTTGTACTGAAAAGATTACCGTGAGTTACGTTACAACTGACATATTTGAGAATAGATCACTTGGATCTGACCCCATTTAAGCTAAATGCTATGGACTTAATTGAAGCCAATATTAAAATGGATCAGCAGTTACATCAAACTTCAAGAAATATTTCCACTATGTCGTGTTAGACAGTTTGTGGGTATATAATGGCGGCCGATAAAAGGATTAGACGTGCGTGTCCGATAGGACATGTATCTGGATAAATCTGGTACAGACCATGTTCACTACGCTTCAAGACCAACGAGAAATGTAAGCCACATTTTGACTTTATATTATGCCTAGCTAATTGGAACAAACTCATTTTCTGCAGATGACCAACACATTTGTTATTCTTCGTATTTAAATCTTGCAATGATTTACGCAAGACATATTAGGGTTATTCTGAGTATTTTCAGCACTCAGAACAGTTTAGGATCGATGACCGAGCAGAACGAGCATTTATTTGAATGTTTCATATTTTTTGATAATCACGGTAATCAGCCGATGTAACTGTAAAAGTTAATAATTATTTTTGTTGAGAGATGGATATTTTATCCATATTCGAAGAATCGAACATGTGGACTCTCACATAATGAAATAATAATTAAACATATTTACAATAATATAACTAATAATAATAATAATAATCCACTAATAATAATAATAATGATTTTCATAACTTTTCTAAATAATTCTTGGATCTTATATTTTCTAATACTCACATTTATTGAGAGAGAGCTTATGAAGTAGTTTAATCATTTCTAGTTTGGAACAGGTGATTTTCCGAAGGAGAGTGGTTAGCGCAAGCCCGCATTCAACCAACATTACAGTTCTGGTTGAATAGTTAATATTTGCAATGAGCAAAGTATATTTTTCAGATAACACGGAGAGGCATGAAACGGGAAGCAAATGATATTTGTATCAATTAGGATATTTTTGTATTTATTTAAAATCATGACGTAGATACACATTCGAAAGTGAAATAGAGAGTATCATAAGTATGGTAACTTCACGGGTTGAACTGAATGGTAAAATAAAATAAACTTGTAAGTTTATAAATCTTCCAGTGTTGATAACAAGCAGAGGCTTGACTTATTGTATAAATTTTGGGAAGAAAATTTATGTGTGTGGAGCAGTTGAAATGCCATTCCCAGGTGCGCATGTTTAAGTCGCAGGAATGAGGAGGTTTTTATTCGAGCATCAATCAAATAGCAGGTTCGATGACTCAGTGTTAAAGAAGGAGTATTGGAACTACACATTGCGTCGTATGAATGACCCAAAGGTTATTTCCTAAAAACCATCAGTTCTTATTTCAACCTTGTTTACGGATTCCATTAAGACTTTGATTTTGCTAAAACCCGGATTTGTCATGATAGTATTTTATTCTTCTTTAGAGGAAGACCTTTGCCGTTGTTGTTGAAATATTGTGTTCTTATAAAAAAAATAGAATGGGCCACTGCCAATTAAAAATAATTCTATAACCACGAATAATTTGAAGGATGTTTTCAATCCTAGTGCCATGAACTAAATGAATTTATTATGAAGCTACAATTCTTATTTCCGCATTCTGTCGAAGAATTGCAAGTTGTGAAAGTTACTAAAATGGCCACAAATATAAATATTTTTTCTTAATAATGATTCCAAGTGGAAAATCGAATAGTTGAATGGTCCAACAATTTATTGATCAAGTTGATGATTCAGAAATCATATATTTTGTTAGGAACTTGAAGTTCATAATCGAGTCACTTCTCGAAACGTTTAATGTCAGAAGAACAATTAATTTTGTTGTGCTTCGCACAGTTCGTCGATGCTATGCTCAATGGTCAAATACTTTTCAGATGTTGTTATTAATATGTGTACATAATTTGTGTTGATTCAGAGATAATAATATTTTTTTGACAATATTTTTTTTGAAACTGGAAAAATAAGTGAAAGTTTAAAATTCTATGAACAATTATTCTACGAGTGTTAATATTATGTAAAAATTCAACCAGTGAACTACAATATTTCCAGTAAAGACAATTAAATTTGAACTGGATTTAATCATAAATAATGGATATAATTTTGGAACACAGTCTACAGGACTGATAATCAGACTTGTGTTTTCAAAGATAATTGTCCAATGTGTTGGAAAATTTCTGTACATTGTGTAAATAGTAATGTGGGTCGCCACACGTGAATGATGCTGCTTTGAGCATTTTATTTTGCAGTCAATTTTAAATTCAGAAAAAAATGAGATAATTTTACATGATGTGTTATGCCCAGTTGAATCTCCTTCTATCCTTATTGTTGCATTGAGCCAAAAATCAGTAAAGCATTTTTTTCATTTGATATCGTTTTTGCGATTAGCTTTAACCCATCTGGCGCCCCAGGATATTTTGACTCTCGTGCTGACTGATTCTTGGTAAAATGCATATGTGGTCGTGCGGACTCCGGTCTAAACGGGCACAGTGTAACTAGTTATTTTCCACCATTGCAATAACTTTCTTTGCCATCAACTTTTTGTGCTACTACAGTGAACTTTTCATCTATTTAACAGACTATAGTGAAAACAGTGCCTGTTCAACCTTTCATCCGCGTCACGTTCGTTCGAGTACAATAAATACGGCCATGAACACTTTTCCATAATACCATTTGATCTTTCCCAAACCCTTGTTTGTTACTTTAGGTCTTTTTTCAATGAGGTGTCACTCTACATAAGTGCCCTCCCTTATTTTGCTTCATGTATAACGAATTAATGTCTGTAAAACTTCGTGTCTAGTACACGCCTTAAATTATATTGTTTCTCCCTTCTAATGAGGGAATACAATTCTTTCAACTCATGAGTGAGTTATCTCTAAATTTCACGAAAGGGAAACTTGCCCCATTTTTCTCGTGATCCCTACTTAAACATAGGAGTTCTAGAAACTTCCTTTCGATTTTAGGTAGATTTCATTAGAAAGCTAACTATTGCAATGGGTCCCATGTTTCGACTTCCGGAAAATTTCGACATATCTTCGCGTTTCACATCCCCCAGACCCCAAAACCACCGTCAGTTCAAAAGTTTATATATAATTTATGTATGTATCTATATATATATATATTGAAACCTTGCAAGGAAGCTTATGAGACTCAGTTTCGGGGGGGTGTAACAGTCCATATCGTACGTTGTTGTTAAAGCGCTTCATTAACATGCAGGGTAACATATAACAAAATAACATGCAGGAAGAAGTGAAGCCAGGGTTATAACAAATGAATTTAATGACAGATCAGCTATTTACAAAATGAAATAAACAAACAAAACTCCCAAAAATGACTCCCACTGAATAAAATGTACTTGCCAAAAACTAGGCCTAATCTCAGGAGAGATTATTAATCGGACCAAATGTCCCCAAATCTGCAATGACAATGTATACGTGTGTGCTGTTCTACATGCTTAACGATGAGTACAATTGAATGCATGATTCGTCATCATCCGGATAAACTTTCAGAAGACGAATCTGCATTGCTTAGAGCTAGACAGACGCGGGGAACAACTATACACAACTTAAAACTAAACCGACACTTCCTATACTAAATAAACAACAAATAATTTCCGCTTGAAATTGGAATCAAGAACTGCCGTAGCAAAAACATTACTGCCTATAATTAGGACTTCTCAAAAAAATCAACACAAGTAAGTTAACACGTGACCAACAAAAGAAAATACACATATGACCACCGTCATTTTTACAAGTAAATACAACTACACCACACGGGTGTCACACAGACTAACAAACATGAACTGAGTCATAGACAAATCACTAGGCTCAAAGCCAACATTTACATCATTAACACAATATTCCATCCATTCGACATGCAATAACTCGTAACAAACGTGGCGAACTCCCCAATTAATTATGGTCCAAATAACGATCACAAAAGAACAGGTTTGCTAATGATAGCTTAATAGGGGCCAGTCGGTCAACAGGACTGCCTAACAAAAATAAGTCACCAAGGCTAGACGGGCGCTAAGTGTAAATCTGCACATCTGTCAACCCAGGTGTCAATAACCTCGACCTCCCAAGGCACGGGATCGAGTCTCGAAGAAGCGTGCCCCAAAGCACAATATATACGTGTGTGTGTGTCAGAACAAAATATATCTCAGCATTTCCCCTAGGAAATCCAAGAATCAGCATTGGACAAGGTACAGTAGCCTCCTCGGAGCGCCCTGTCTTTCCATCAAAAATTCAGCAACAACAATATGAGGGCGGTAGCACCATCTACCCCTCTTCACGAAGAATCAAAACACACACTTGACACAAGAACACACAAAGAATCACACGTATGGGTTTGACAGAAACCTGAAATAAAATGACATAAATATTTTTCCACCAGCTCGCGCTTCCGTTCTAGGCTGTTACTAACGAACCTGAAAAGGACTCAAAAAAAAATCTAAAAAAATTAGAACTAAGGTGTTCTACAATTACATCTTAATTTGTTGCGCTCGGCAACCCTAGTATGAGTAATAACCTGTTCAGCAAACGTCTTACATAATTACCTCCCTTTCCTATCAAAAATATGAACTTTAATAAAGCACCACTTATCGAATGTAACGAGTTTCGCATCCGCATGGATAAAATCAGGTACACGCGTCGTGTACACTAAATATGACTCCAAAGAAAAATAAACAACAAACAACTTTGGCCACGCGCCAACGTACATTTAAAACAAAAGTGTCAGTGCAAAGAAAAATCTACACAAGAAAAAGAATAAATGAACTATTTACAACGTTCCCCCGCCTTATCTAACTACATATTGAGTAAATCAATTTTTGTACATCACCGTATCAGCTTGCAGAACATATAACTTCCGTCCCGGCTCATTTCCCTACGGGAAATTAGCCCTCCATCGTCAACGTCATCGAAGAAGCGATGCACATCAATCCGTCTCCTGACCAAACGTCGGACATCTTGGCGTAGTCTCTTGGACAGAAATGTTCAATGTTAATATAAATTGCCTAGCTATAATCGCTGTGAGTTACTACTTTCACTCACGATTGTCCTGTGCGATTAATGATCGAAGACTTTCCCTAGCTTAGCATTCGCTTACACACGCACAATTATCACTTGAAAAATACAATACAAAATTTACATAAATTATACACTTTAAACACATCGTCACTGGCTTGAAAAACAAGTCTTAAACATGACTGTCTCGCAGTCCTTATCTCGCTAGATATCTCTACTGCTCTACGTGAACCTTGCTCGCTTTGAGCACTAATTGGAACGTTAGTAAAGTCTTGCCTATTAAGAGCGTAAATCGTGACGCAGACTGGCGTGACCGTTGCTCACCAGAGCTCAAAACAGTTGTCTTCGAAACAGCTTCTCCTCGATCAATTTATTGGAAACTGACAGAATGAGGTGGAGTGGGGAGAATTAAGAAAAATATTCTAGAGTTTTCATCTCACAAACTTGGGACTAGTGTCAATCTTCAACATTTTATTCAAACGTCTCAGCGCATTTATGCGGAATTATTTCGGATCAGCGGTTCTTTAGATAAGCGTTTCCGCGCCTTTTTTTACAGGGTACGCCACCCATCGCGTGGTTTTGGCGTGGTCTCATCTGATTGGGTGATCCAATCCTAGGTCGGTTGAAACTCACTCGTGACCATCCCCTAATGACTCCAATTTTGGTGCGCGTTGTTACACAATTTGTCCTTGAAGTCAGCTTACCCGGTCGTCTTCAAGAATAACTAGCAAGCCTGCTTCTGTGGTAATCATTGCAACACACTAACTTGGCTCCCCTTTGTCAATTTCCACATGTACTGCCTGGGCCTCAGTAATAACAATAATAAATCATGAATACTTATTCATCGCAGATTAATAAGGGTTCAATATATATGTACATCAGTTTCTTGTGGACACGATAACTGCCGTAATTTTGCACCAATCACTTTGAATTTTTTACCGAATATGTATAACTATAAAATCTAGGTCGAGTTCGTTACTGGGCCAAATCGGTCGAAGGGGGTGAAAATGGGGGGCTTTTTTTTCTTCGAAAAAGTGAAATATTGCTATAACTCTCTTAATATGTGACATATCGAATCCGTTCAACGTTCATACTGTGTGTCGGATAACACCCAAAAATTTATGTTTGAAGAGTTTTTTTTATAGCACCAACCATTGACCAAAGGGGTGGGAAAATTTGGGGTTTTCGGGAAACATTAATCATATCTCTCTTAATAGGCACAATATCAAAACCGTACAAAATGGACAATATTCCCCTAATAATTACCTAAAACTTTTGTCTGAAAGAATTTTTGATATGACCCACCATTACGCCAAGGTATGAGAAAAATGATTTCGGAATTATAAGAAAATGCCAAGAGCTATCAGAAGTTGCCATGGCAACACTACTAAATCGATGAGGGATGAGCCATCATTGTTGCCATGACAACGCACTTGCACGAGATCAGATTCAGTATTTCCATCTGACTAAGTGGGAAGCGGCTTCGGTGACGTAACTGGTACCATGCTGAATGTCTATGCCCAAGGTCGCGGTTTCAAAGCCGGCCGAAGTCGTCGGATTTTCTAAGAGCGCTAAAATCCATCAGTATGCTTTCCTTTGGAGGGGAAGTTCCAATGTTCGTTGCGGGTTGGGGTGGCATCTAGTAGCCATGTTCACAGCTAGGTGTCGTTGACGGTAGTACCTGGTAGCAACATAGGAACTACTGCTTGAAATTGACCGTATGCAGTACTTACCTGAATTACAGACTAATACAGCCATCCCTAAGTACACGGGATTACATGACCGCGTTGTCGCAGCCCCTAAACTGAGCAACCAACCAAAAACTCTGCGGGAGATATAATTTTGCGTGAAGAAGTAACAGACCGTTACATAGTCACACATCAGTGTCGAAACCTTGCATAAGGACAGTGTGACCACAAGTATAACAAGTAGTTCCGTGAAGAACTATACAGCCTATTTTCATATATCCAGCTCATGTTAATTGTCTCTATCAACATACAAAATATCAGTTTAATTGCTGTAACAGATTCGTAGATATTGAGAACCGTCTAAATATTTCATATGGTCGCCAGGATGGATTTTTATTTTTGTACTATTACATTACGATTATTGTGTACGTGTGGTATTCAAACTTCAATCGCATGATTAGAACACAAGAAGTAAAAACGAGATTTTAAAAGTACGCACACCAGCCATCTTGTGATTATACAAACAATTGAAATAAATTACATGCCAGTGGAAGAGCATTTGTATAAGCATTTAACCTGCAACGTTTCACGGCACTCGGATAGGTAATTCGCGAGAAACGTCCATTTAAATATTTATACTTCGGGTCGCAGCCATGTTGGATTTGTGCTCACCAGGTTACTGAAAGTCCTATAGGTGAACATATGTTCATAGTCTCTATGAACATAAAAAAATTCAGTTTGGTTGCTGTAAAAGATTCATAGATATTGAGAACCGTCTAAATATTTCGGAAGCTCGCCATTTAGGATTGTTATATGTATAGGCCATAGAGTTATGCACCATTCAAGGACAATTAATGCCTAGCTTCATTATTCAAACTTTCACTTCGATCGCATGATTACGACACAAGAATAAAAATTTAATTTTAAAATTTCGCACAGCCGCCATCTTGAGGTTATGTAAACAATTGAATTAAATTAGATGGCAGTGCATTACAATGTGCAAAATCATTTACTGTACCACATTTCACTGCGCTCAGAGAGTTAAATCACGAGAAAAGTCAATTAAAATATTTCAAATTCGCTTGGTCGCCATGTTCGTTTTGTACTTTACAGGTTTATGAAATATACATAGGTAAACTTATATCAGTGCCCTTTATCACCGTACAAAATTGCATGATGATATCTGTAATAGTTTCGGAGATATAGAATGTCAGTGAAATATTTCGCACAGCCGCCATTTTGAGGTTATGTAAACAATTGAACTAAATTAGACTCCAGTGCATTACAATGTGTATAAACATTTGCTGTACCAAGTTTCATTACGTTTGGATAGTTAAATCGCGAGAAATGTCTATTTAAAAGTTTCAATTTCGCTTGACCGCCATGTTGGTTTTGTAGTCACCAGGTTTTTGAAAGATTCATAGGTGAACTCCTAGTAGTGCCCTTTATCACCGTACACAATTTCAGGGCGATATCGGTAATAGTTTCGGAGATATTGAATTCTAGTGAAATATTTCGCACAGCCGCCATGTTGGATTGGTGAGACGTAACAAAATTTGAAGGGCACGGTCGAGGTCGCCGGGAATAGTGCTATGAACTTACCGAGTTTCACTGAAATCGCTCCAGCCGTTTAGATTTTATTAGGGGGGGGGGACACACCTCACACACACACACACACACACACACGCACGCACACACGGACAAAAGGTGATCTCATTAGCCTATTTTTTTTTTCAAAATTGAAAATAGGCTAAAAATCGACCCCAAATGACAAGAAGGTTACCGTTCCCATAAGACAATAAAATGTTTAAAATAAGCATAAAATGACGAAAAACAAAGTTAATTAAGCTCCAATTATAAAATATCTTCTCGCAATAAATGAGGTCTGATCCTTCTACGGAAACCTGCATATTCTGCCTATTTTCGCCTATCCCCAAGTTTGTCCGGTGAAATCTACCTCCGCCTTCCGGCGTGCCGAGAGGACTTTTTCTCTTCAGGTTTCACAATAAGTGACCTGCCCTATTTGTATAATCTAACCAAGTAGTTCAGTATTATTACAAGAAGTTATAGAAACTTCTATTTTATTCGTTCTGCTTTTGCTGTTGTTACTTTCGAAGTTGTTATTCTTTCTAAGATACGTACCTAGAAATCCTTCAAGTACACACCTTGTACTTGGTTTATTGTCTAACATTAATTACGTCAGTTATCTTTGAATTTTTCCTTTATTCATCTTAGCCATTTCAAAATCTTACGAAGATTTTAAAGCATATAAAAGGTTTAAAACCAAAAGAATTATCAATTGCCTGGCGCAAGCTTTAGATGTTTCCGGAGGTCTGCGACCCCAATTGTTTATACAAATCAAAATTATATATTTGTTTCAAAAACTTTTTCCTTTTGCATTGTTAAATAAATTAAATATTTGTTTTTCACTTTATCATTTCTCTAACATAATGGTTAGGCAAGATCCTGACTTCCGTGATTCTTCCTATTTAATGCAAATAAATCTATTGATAGGGTTTTCACCACTTGTTGCATTTGAGCAAGATCTCTTAGTTGGTAACTTAGTAAAGTCTCTCTTAGCTTTAATAACTAATTCTAACTGGCCAGTAAGGCAAGCATAGCTCGCTACGCCAGCTTCCTGCTTGTGGAGATTCTCTCTAACACTTATGGTTGGTTTTTCAAAATATAAGTGTTTCTCATTGTCTAAACGTTTAGTCGGCGCCTTGCTGGGTAAAAGCTTAGCCATTTCTAAATGCAACTATAGGTGCACTTACCAAAATTATTCCCAAATGTATAATTGCTTTATCCCTATCCTTCTTGGAAGCATTTGGTCGCTCTTTAGAAACTCTACAATTTCAAAAACGAAAATATCGAAGCTGATTCAAATTATTTGCACTCTTCAAATTACCTGTTTAGAAACAAACTCCTTTGAACAGATACACAATAAATTTGTTACTCTTTGTCTTGCCAGACCACCACCCTTCCCCATAGTAGGCATATGTATGCTTGAGAGGGAATACGCTACAGCAACTTTCGTGCAAACAACCCAAGTTCCAGCTGCGTTTCCCGTTAGCTTTGCCCAGGTCCTTACCCACTTTAGGTACCGGAGAGCGGATTTGCAGTGGCAGCTGCCTTTGAGTATATTTAAAGTTAAACTTATAACTTCTGTAGGACTCTCGTCCAGTTTCTCCATCCTTTTTCTCCAGTCCGAAACCCACTTCCTTTTCTTTATCATCTTCCCTTGGGGGTTAGGTTATTCCCAAGCTAATAATCTACCCAGGAGTTACAACGTAGCCCGAAATACCACACGTTGGCCACTTGTTATTTTATTTGCTATGTTTAAATGCACATGGCATAAATGCTCAAGTAGTGGCTATTGGGAACAGAATGAATGTCGGTAGGAGGAGACTGTTTCTAAGAACACTATCTGAGCAGTTGGTGTCCGAAGAGATTAGGCGAAGGAGCATGAATCCAACGGGTCTCCATTCGAAACTGCGTTTTCAACTTGAATCGTACTGATCTGCAGAGCGAGACAAAGGAGCAATAGCCACTGGTACCACCCTTCCTTCACTTGCTGAAAAGAAACGATGTGACACTAGCAAGCTTGCTAAACCGATGAGGATCACTAGGATGACAAGGCACAGCTGTAAGAATTGTAAAAAACGGAAGAATGATTTGCCACGAATGCTTCGAAAATCTGGACTTGGGAAAAAAAAGTCAATATGAACAGTTCGTTGTGTATTTATTCTTTGGTTTTGTAATACATTGCATACTGTTCTGATTTTACATTACTACCTCAAATTCTGTGAACAAGGTTACGGTATATCATGCTATAGTTCTTATTGTTGGATATATTTATTACTGCTTGTGAAATAGAGACTATTTAAGAGATATGACACTGAATATTTTTGTAATATTGGAAACGAGATAAAACAATCTGCAGGACCTTATTGTTGCTGTTAACAATGAAAATAAGAGTAAAAGAAATGCCAACATTATTTAACTCAATTATATGATGATGGTAATTGTTGTTTTAAGGGTCCTAACATCTAGGTTTTCGGCCCCTAATGGTTTGGGTGATCGTGAAGATGAAATAAAATGCAAACTATAACTAATAACTAACTACAAACTTATATACTAGAAGAAGAAATGGAAAACATGATGATGATGATGATAATTGTTGTTTTAAGGGGCCTAACATCTAGGTTATCGGCCCCTGATGGTTTGGGTGATCGGGAAGATGAAAAATGAAAAGCGAACTTAAAACTAAAACTAACTACTAACCTACATACTAGAAGAAGAAATGGAAAACTAAAGGAGAATAAGGCAAATAAAAGGACAGAAGGAAAAGAAATGCCCTCAACCCTCGGAGAAGGCGGATTGAGGGACTTGGAAGGAAGGAGAGCCATGAAAGGCATATAGGAAAGTGAAAGAGGAGAGGGTCCGCCCCAAAGGTAAGGGACAAAAGGGGAAAACGGACCCAGCTCAGGAATCCCTCGGGGTCGCCAACTCCCGAACTCACCAGCCGTGAGCCCCTGAGGGTGTAGCATTATCTAGGGTGCACCAGAAGTGGTGGGGCTACATACACCCTGCCTCCTTAAGGGCCTAGAACACAAGGCAGGAGGTAAAAGGAAGAGAAAAAGAAGGCTGACCCCTCACAGAAGGAGGGTATCAGAAAAGATGAGACAAGGGCCAATTAAGGCGGGAAAGGAAGAGACTCCCTAGGCCTCGGATACCCTAATACCGTCGGGGTCGGAAGAGAACAAGAGTTGACCAAGTGAGGTCGACAGGAAAGAAGACGGAGAGGAGCCCGGCACAAGTAAGTGGAAGCAATGCCGGACTCAGCTGGGGCCCCGTGGTCGCCAACCCACGCCCACAAGATGTGAGCCCCTAGGGGAAAATGGAAAACAAAAGGATAATAAGGCTAATAAAGTACAGGAGGAAAAGAAATGCTCTCAACTCTAGAAGTATGCGGATTAAGGGGCATGGAAGGAAGGAGAGCCATGAAAGGCAGATAGGAAAGTGAAAGAGGAGAGGGTCCGCCTCGCAGATAATGGATAAAAGGGGGAAAACCGGACCCAGCTCAGGAATCGCGTTCGCCAACTCCAGCTGCTGTGAGCTCCTGAGGGTGTAGCAATATCCAGGGTGCACCAGAAGTGGTGGGGCTACATACACCCTGCCTCCTTGAGGGCCTTGAGCAGAAGGCAGGATATAACAGGAAAAGAAACAGAAGGCTAACCCCTCACAGAAGCAGGGTATCAGAAAAGATGAGACAAGGGCCAATTAAGGCAGGAAAGGAAGAGACTCTCCAGGCCTCGGATACCCTAATACCGTCGGGGTCGGAAGAGAACAAGAGTTGACCAAGTAAGGTCGACAGGAAAGAAGACGGAGAGGAGCCCGGCACAAGTAAGTGGATGCAATGCCGGACTCAGCTGGGGCCCCGTGGTCGCCAACCCACGTTCCACTAGATGTGAGCCCCTGGGGGGACTCAATTATATCCGAACATGTCTGCAGGAAATGTACTCTTAAAACTAAGAACACATTGGCGCTCCTAGATGCCGCAAGACTTATCGTGTCGAAATTAGAGCGCGACCGACGGAGGCTTTTACATAAAAACCGGGACATGTCGGCCATCTATTTATTAGTATGAGTCTTTATTAAATGATTACAGAGTTTGGTATATCACTTCAATCGTCCTAATCAGCATGTAGTTGTAGAAATGCTATTATTCAGAATTAGGCTATAACCAAAAATTGATTATCTCAAAACTACTATTCAGCAGTATAAACTTGGGGCCCCGGGGCAAAACTTCACAGCGGGGTCCTCAACATTAATATTACTAATAGATGTTGTTTATGATGCAAATTTTACAAGTTACATATTCAGTGGTATGGTTGGAAAAAAATAAGGTGAATAATCCAAAATATTACACAATTTTCAAAAAACTGTATCTTCTTCTTTTTGCGTTTTGCCCATTATAGAGCGCGCTTGAACTTGTTTTTCGGCTTGATGATATTCGCCTTCCTATCTTCCCAAAATCTCTTCATGAAGTCACTGTGCTGCTTCTTCCGTTTTTCTGTCCACTTGGTTCCAGTAAAAACTGTATATGTTTATTAAAATATTAAGTAGTTTTAAATAGTATAT
Source organism: Meconema thalassinum (assembly GCA_946902985.2). Taxonomy (NCBI): domain Eukaryota; kingdom Metazoa; phylum Arthropoda; class Insecta; order Orthoptera; family Tettigoniidae; genus Meconema; species Meconema thalassinum. Next base: position 512,886,874 of record OX336392.1, on the reverse strand, counting down.
ATTGAAACTTTTTCATCTTAAACTAGTTTTAAACTTCTACTGAAACATTTGATTACTAACTTCCACACAAGCGAATATATCAATTACTTTGACAAAGTTGATTTGTTGAGCTCGATCATTCGGAATTGAAAGTAAAGCTAAGCTGCTAAGTCTTTCTTGAGCCATTGTACGTCTCAAGTAGGTTTTGATGAGTTTACGCTTAGAGAAGGATTGTTCAGCCTTAGATGCAGTCACAGCAACGGTCAAATACATGATGCACGCTGTGCTAACGTCTGGATAGCTTGATGAAAGCGAACTATGCACGACTATTATGAAACCAGCAAATTCCTTAACACTTAGATTTTTTTCCAGTTTCTTTTGAAACGAATTTTTTACTGAACATAACTGTGAAGGAAAGGCTGGAGCCCAATCATCTGTAATAAAATCAACTGCTTTTTTGAGAATAACTTTTTCACTTGCACTTGCCAAAAATCACGTTGTATTACTTGATAAGCGTCAAGATCAGCCTGCATCCCTTCAAAGCGGTGATCAAGTTGAGTACAAAGTGTGTCTATCATTGGATAGAGCACAGTAAATCGGAAACAAGATTTTTGGTCTGTTAATCTCTCGTCTTCACACAACTCAAGTTAATGGGTAAGAAATCTCCGCCCAATCAATACCTTTTAAAAAACTAGAAGTTTATTATTATTTTTTCATATTAGGGACATGGTTCGAGTAACATACATTCTTCTTCCGCCTTATACAATTGATCATTATCTACTTATCTAAGACATTTTCATTAAGTAAGATGCATGCATACTAAAACAATTTCATCGCAAACAACATGACTAAAATGTACATTAATAAAAAACTTGGATAAAAACAACACTAAGAAAAATTTGGAACTTTTTGTTCCCATTTTTGTACTGTATACAGGTCTGATTGGCCAAGTTATGAAGGCTTATTTAGGAGATGCTAAGCTGGTGAGAGGTTCTGGGATCATCCCCATCCAAGCATGTGCATGTTAGTTGACGTAGTTGATGCACTGGAGAGGGCTTTATTGCGTGAGATTCTTTAACTGCTGCGTCATACGGATTGCTGTCAATTAACTTGGTAAGGCGATCCTGCCATAGATTGCGAGTTTTGGGTTTACTGTAAAATATATGAAAAACAATGTTTGTGTGCCGTTACTAACGTCACATTTCAAATTTAGTACCCTGTTGAGCCTTCAGTAATGTGTCTAAGAGTATTCTGAAGGAAATAGTTCGCTATCTCCCGCCAGGGGACAGCACCTCTCAAGGTAAGGAAAAGTTGGGTGCGTGATGTTGGTACACACTAGAGATCGCCTATGTCGAGTAGTAGTATAGTACTTTAGAATCCAAATATTGCATCATCACGAACAGATATTGCGTAATCGCTATGACGTCATAGCCCTTGGGTAACGTCATGGGCCCTTAGAGCGAGCACGTGCATGTGTTAACGTGAGAGGAGGTTGACCTTTAACCGCTTGAAGCAGATGCATAATTTAACATTTGGGTGTTGACGTCATGGGGGTTGTTTATTAGTATGCTAACCGTCATCTGTCACCCGTGCGAATGAGAGCACGTGCACCAGTGCGAGCGATCACGAGATATGTCTGCAGTGTTGGTGACGTCATGGGCCCTTAGAGAGAGCACGTGCACGTGTTAGCGTGGGAAGAGGCTGACTTTTAGGCTTGTTTATGCGATGGTGATAAAACATTAATGGGTGTTGACGTCATGGGGGTTGTTTATTAGCATGCTAACAGTCATTTGACACCCGTGCGAGTGTGAGCAAGTGCACCAGTGCGAGCGATCACGTGATATGTCTGCTGTGTTCGCGTGAGACGCGGAAGACTTTTAACGTCATTGGCTAAGAATGTAATCTTTGACTTCATTAAGCATAAGTGATAAAAAAATAATAATGAGCTGTTTGCGTTAAAAGCTTGTTTGCAGCATATGGTTCCTTGAGTGTAGGTGGCGGTGAAGGACATATAAATGGACGAGTGTGAGGATGAGTTTAACTTCTACCTTTGCGCGAAGAGAGAGAGAGTGTGTGTGAAAGAAATAAAGAAAGTCAACGACGAGGAACAAATTGTGTGACGGATGTTCCAACGAAGTTCAATAATTTAGTCACTTGTGCCGAGTATTCTAATAACAAATATCAGAACTAATAATTGATTTACCGTATGTGGTCCAAATTATTCGGGCTGTGGAGGCGAGATTTGGAAGAAAAATAGTGATGAACATTATCATTGATTATGATGATGATGATAATTGTTGTTTTAAGGGGCCTAACATCGAGGTTATCGGCCCCTGATGAAATGAAATGGCGTGAAATGAAAGGATGAAGATAAAAAACAGCTCACTGCTATGGATGAAACGAAAATGGTTTAGATAAAATAGACAGTGAGCCCCAACAACTATGCCTTATGTAGCAGGGAAAATACTTACAAAAAGGAACTCAGATTGAAACTACTCACCAAATGGAGAGCGGTAATACGTACATAAGGGAATTTCGAACGAAAATACTCACAAAAGGAATAGATTGAAAAATACGCACAAAATGTAGGTTAAGTCCAAAATACGTACAAAATGCAACGTACAGTCGAAATACCTACAAAATGCACGTGAAATCAAACTACTTACAAAATGCAAATGAGATTGAAAATACGCACAAAATGTAATGGAGATTCAAAATTGATGATGATGATGATAATTGTTGTTTTAAGGGGCCTAACATCTAGGTTATCGGCCCCTAATGATCTGGGTGATAGCGAAGATGATAATGAAACGGAAACCAGAACGAAAATTAAGTGAGACGGAAAATACTTACAAAAAGGAACTCGGATTGAAACGACTCACAAAATGTTCATACAAAAGGGAATTTAGAACGAAAAGATTCACAAAAAGGAATAGATTGAAAAATACCCACAAAATGAAGGCTAGGTTCAAAATACGTACAAAATGCAATGTAGCGTCGAAATATTTACAAAATGCAACTGAAATTCAAAATACTTACAAAATGCAAATGAGATCGAAAATACGTACAAAATGCAATTGAGGTTCAAAATACTTACAAAATGCAGGTGAAATTGAAAATACACAATGCAATTCAGATTGAAATAGGCCTTATCCCAGTTCCAATCCAAATTATTCACAAAGTGCAATCGAAATTCAAAATACTTACAAAATGCAATTGAAATTGAAAATGCTTACAAAATGTACGGTGATTCTAACGACTCATGTGGATTGACAATACTTACAAAAAGCAATTTAGATTGAAAATACTTGACAAAATGTAATTTAGATTCAAAATACCCACAAAATGCAATTGAGAATCAAAATATGTGCAAAATGCCCCCAAACAAAATGCAATTTAGATTCAAAATTCGTGCGAAATGCGGTTTTGGTTGAAAATACTTACAAAATGCAATTGAAATTCAAAATACTCACTAAAAGGCCCCGCAACCTGCATTGAAAGACTTACTAAAAAGCAATTTAGATTGTCAATCTTTACAAAATGCAATTGAGGTTGAAAACAATCGCGAGATGTAATTTAGATCGAAAAAACTTACAAAATGCAACATAGATCAAAAATGCCTTAAAAATCGATAAAAGGGAATTTAGATACACGGTGATTCGAGTAACAAAAACAGTGCGGGAATCTGAAAGAGAAAAAGGAAATAGAAGGAAAAGAGGAGAGGGGAGGGGAGAGAGGAGAAGGTCCGCCCCAAAGGGAAGGGACAAAAGGGGAAAACGGACCCAGCTCAGGAATACCTCGGGGACGCCAACTACCGAACTCACCAGCCATCAGCCCATGAGGGTGTAGCATTATCTAGGGTGCACCAGAAGTGGTGGGGCTACATACACCCTGCCTCCTTAAGGGCCTTGAGCACAAGGCAGGAGGTAAAAGAAAAAGAAGGCTGACCCCTCACAGAAGGAGGGTGTCAGGAAAGATGAGACAAGGGCCAATTAAGGCGGGAAAGGAAGAGACTCCCTAGGCCTCGGATAACCTAATACCGTCGGGGTCGGAAGAGAACAAGACTTGACCAAGTGAGGTCGACAGGAAAGAAGACGGAGAGGAGCCGGCACAAGTAAGTGGAAGCAATGCCGGATTCAGCTGGGGCCCCTTGGTCGCCAACCCACAGCCACTAGAAGTGAGCCCCTGGGGGACATTATCATTGAAGATGAAATAACAAGTGTATTTCAACCAGCAGTATATGCAAAACTAAGCGCATCAGAGATCGACCAACTAAACTTACTTAGAGGCTAACTGATGATGGTGTATTTTGGGGTTGAAGAACCGTTCACATCAAGATGTTTTAAAACAGTATTTTTTTTTGGTGAGTATATATGGATTATAGGTATTGATTGGTATAACGATTTATTATATATATATATATATATATATATATATATATATTAGTTGCTAATTATTTCTTAATTTGTTTAATTTTTCTGATTATTCAAAAACTAATAAAAGGAACATCATAACGAAGTGGAAAACTGTTAATTTTCTGAGTGGAACTGAACATCGATCGCACCCGGTAATACAGTATCATCGTGTATGCTTTCAACAGTCAGAAGAAGAAGATGATAATGAGGTGAGTCATAATGGGAAAGAAGCTTGTTTTAACAAATGGACATCTTCGAGTGGAATTTCAATATTTTCAGCCTACGTTACTACTGTTAGCAAATCAGATGATAGTCAGCGAGAGGTGACAGAAACAGTTCTAAGATATTTGTTAAAAGAATTATGTGAAGATGAACATTTTGTTTGTTCCTTCGGATACAATACATTAGATGACGTTTACAAAACTGAATTTATTGGGACTTGTTACGATGTAGCAAAATTGAATGAGTATAGAAACAAATTCCTTGGTAAACTTCAAGCGGAATTGCCTTTTGAAGCAGTTCATTGGAGATTACAGGTAGTAATTTATCTCAATGGCTTGAATATACTTGAAATGATTATAGGTTTATGGTTTCTTGAGTGTAGGTGGGGGTGAAGGATATATAAATGGACGAGTGCGTGAATGAGTTTTACTTGTAACATTGCGCGAAGAGAGAGTGTGTGTGAAAGAAATAATGAAAGTCAACAACGAGGAACAAATTGTGTGATGGATGTTCTAACGAAGTTCAATAATTTAGCCACTCGTGTCGAGCATTCCAATAACAAACTATCAGAACTAATAATTGATTTACCGTGTGTGGTCCAAATTATTCGGGCTGTGGAGACGAGATTTGGAAGAAAAAGAGTGGTGGACATTATCATTGAAGATGAAATAACAAGTGTATTTTTACCAGCAGTATTTGCAAAACTAAGCCCATCAGAGGTCGATGAACTAAACTCACTTAAGAGGCAAACTGATGTTGGTGTATTTGGGGCTGAAGAACCGCTCACATCAAGTTGACTTAAAATAGTACTTAGTGGCAAACTGATGATGGTGTATTTGGGGTTGAAGAACCACTCACATCAAGCTGTTTTAAAACAGTAAATTTTTTTGGTGAGTACCCTTTTGAACATAGGACCTTCAGGATAGGATTCTATTATCGGGGGTGGTGCGTTCCTGCTTGAAGCTAACAACTGTCCTGGGATGCATCATTTGGAAGATCAATAGGGCTGATTAATAAATCATAACACACAGGATTCAATACCAAAGGAAAAACAACTTTATTAACACTGGTAAAAAGATACAAAAATGATCGAAAGGAAAGCGTATATCAAAAATATTAACTCAGGAAAATCAAAATTTAGGATAAGAAACTATTCAAAATTGAACCAATCTCAAAACAACTTAACGAATTACAAAATTTTGAAATAAATCCAAAAGAAATCAAAAATAACGAATAAATGTTAAAATCAATTCAAGAGATTTGAAAATATTAGAAAATAATATAACAAATTGTCAAAACCTCGAAGAATGAATAATTACATTCCAATTAAATTAATCACACCCCAATTAAATTAATTAGACTTCAATTAATTAACCTCAATTAATTCAATTATCAATTCATATAAATTAACCTCAATTAAATTAATTATCAATTCAAATCAATTAACCTCAATTAAATTAATTATCAATTCAAATCACTCAGTGAATCAAATAATATTCAAATTAAATTAATAAAACTTTGATTGAAATGTGAATCCCATCAATTATCAATAATCGATTATCAATCAATTAATTCAACCTCTCAATTAAACAAACAACCAATCATTGATCATATGCCAAGATGACAATCAATGTGATCTGACCATAATTAATATTCACTGTAATACATTCCACATCTCTGAATTCAATACTCAAAATACCATGGCAACTTGCCGTTGGGTGCCAATTAATTAATTCAACAAACATTAAGCCATTCGCGTATCCACCATTAATTTGGGGCTTCCATAATTATAATATTCATGAGGTAATCATTTTATAACATGATCTGGCAACATTGCCCATGTGATCCCTTTGGTGGATTAAGACACTTTCACCAAATCACAATACTCATGTATCCATTACTCACAACTACAAACTTTGCCCTTCAAATGGATATGAAATGTGGCACACTTATACCTTTGAGCTTTTAAGCATACGTCAATGCGTACTTATTAATATCAACTGGCAAATTTATACTCATACGACCTCAATGGGATTTGAGTTTGAGATGTGCTACACTGATACTTTAAGTAAACACAAGATACCTTAGAAACATGATCATCCAAGGATTGAACTCAGGACTCGTAACAAAATGATCCGGGCCCCGGATTCAATACCGTCTGTCAAAGTCTTATGGGCGTGTGCTTAACTATACCACATAAATAGAACTCGAGATGCTTGCGAGTATCATGGCAAAAACACAAAGCTTACCGTAAGGTAAGAAAATAAGGAAACCAAAATGAATACCAACTGATGCAGAAAATTTGCATATTCCAATACTAAAAAAAAAACATCCTATGTTCATATACCGCACCGAGCAACTAAAATTAAACAACGGTATGTTGTCAACGATGCCTGCGACCCTGCAAGAGACAGACAACATGACACAAATATGTATTTACAGGAGAAAACGCTAACAGGAAAAATATATACACTCGTAGGCTTCGAAGCAAGGACTCTCACCTACCTTTTTCAGAGCATTGCACGTTCACAGTCGCTTGCTACTATCTGAGAGAGCAATTAACTTCACGAAAAGGAAAATCAATCGCCAAACGAATTTCACTATTATAAGTCACCATTACTATTACGGTATTATTATTATTATCATTGCTATTAATTCCATCAATATGATTATCACCTTTAATTATTACCGCCGTAATGGAATCCACTATCCAAAGGTTACTGGATACCTGTACCCTAAAATAAATCCAGTCTTGAAATCAATGGATCATTATTATTATTAAGATCCATCTGGTTATCAATCTATTTGAATAAAATCTTCGCGGCAAAGCTGGGACACGAAAGGTTATTGGATTAAAGTACCCTTTACATAAGTCTATCCTCAACTCGATAAGAGATTATTATTATTATTATTATTATTATTATTATTATTAACATAATTATTATTATAATTAATACCTTCATAATAGACTTGGATCACAAGGTTAGTGTATTACAGTACCATATGTAAATCTCATCATGAATTAATCTTGGAAATGAATCTGAATATTATGCATGATTTGCTCTGACCAGGAAGTCAGCTGTCTACATGAAGATGACTGTCTACATGAACTTAGCCTCATTAGGACACAAAGGGTCCCGTTATGCAGAGGGATAGGGAGTGTACGACCTTGGCGAATGCCACCGTAGCTCAAACACTAAATGTTGTGGGCTCTCAACATGCACTCTTAGTAAAATACACGGGCAAAATGAAACACAGGGAGAAACGATCTCACCATCTAGATAGTCTTTGGTTCGACCCGAGTGGAACCTGGTCTTGGAGCAATATCACTATCGTGGTCCTATTTATCACACAAAACACCTGTAAGCATAGTTTAGTCTTACCTGTTCCATTGGGTATGCTCAACACAGCTCCCTTACTTTTCTTTTTCTTTTCAGTTGGCAGTCGAGTGACATATGGCTGTGTCACCTGCAACTTCTTATACCTTTTTCAATATCATTATACCATTTTATTTATTCATCGTCGAACCACCGGGGCCTCACGGAACATTCCGGTATCACTTTGGCATACCATTCAACTATTTTCTCATTAACATACCACGATTACGCCGATGTTCACAGATGATGATGATAATTGTTGTTTTAAGGGGCCTAACATCGAGGTTATCGGCCCCTGAAGAAATGAAATGGCGTGAAATGAAAGGATGAAGATAAAAAAACAGCTCACTGGTATGGATGAAACGAAAATGGTTTAGATAAAATAGACGGTGAGACCCAAGAACTATGCCTTATGTAGCAGGGAAAATACTTACAAAAAGGAACTCAGATTGAAACTACTCACCAAATGGAGAGCGGTAATACGTACATAAGGGAATTTGGAACGAAAAGACTCACAAAAATAATAGATCGAAAAATACGCACAAAATGTAGGTTAAGTCCAAAATACGTACAAAATGCAACGTACAGTCGAAATGCCTACAAAATGCAAGTCAATTCAAAATACTTACAAAATGCAAATGAGATTGAAAATACGCACAAAATGTAATGTAGATTGAAAATACCCACAAAATGCAATTGAGACTTAACTACTTGAACAAAGCGGGGTAGGTTGAAAACACAAAATGCAATTGAAATTGCTTACAAAAGGTATGGCAGATTCAAACTTCTCATTTGGATGGACAATACTTACAAAATGCAATTTAGATTGAAAATAATTACAAAATGTAATTTAGATTCAAAATACCCACAAAATTGCAATTGAGACTTAACTACTTGAACAAAGCGGGGTTGGTTGAAAATACAAAATGCAATTGAAATTCAAAATACTCACTCAAGTCCCAGCCCCTATATTGAAAGACTTACTAAAAAGCAATTTAGATTGTCAATCCTTACAAAATGCAATTGAGATTGAAAAACACTCACAAAATGCAATCTAGATCGAAAATACGTACAAAATGCAACGTAGATTAAAAATACCTACAAAAAAACGCTAGAAGGGGATTTAGATACACGGGGAACCAAGTAACAAAAACAGTGCGGGAATCTTAAAGATAAAAGGAAATATAAGGAAAAGAGGAGAGGAGAGGGGAGAGAGTCCGCCCCAAAGCTAAGGGACAAAAGGGGAAAACGGACCCAGCTCAGGAATCCCTCGGGGTCGCCAACTCTCGAACTCACCAGCCGTGAGCCCTTGAGGGTGTAGCATTATCTAAGGTGCACCAGAAGTGGTGGAGCTACATACACCCTGCCTCCTAAAGGGCCTTGAGCACAAGGCAGGAGGTAAGAGGAAAAGAAAAAGAAGGCTGACCCCTCACAGAAGGAGGGTATCAGGAAAGATGAGACTAGGGCCAATTAAGGCGGGAAAGTGAAATACTCCCTAGGCCTCGGATAACCTAATACCGTCGGGGTCGGAAGATAACAAGAGTTGACCAAGGGAGGTCGACAGGACAGAAGACGGAGAGGAGCCCGGCACAAGTAAATGGAAGCAATGCCGGACTCAGCTGGGGCCCCGTGGTCGCCAACCCACGCCCACTAGAAGTGAGCCCCTGGGGGAGCCGATGTTCACCTTGCTCCCCCGATACACTCAAATAGATACTCTAATAACTTCTCCCACTCAATACCACACTTACCTGCGTTAATCTAAGAAAAAGGACGCGTGAAATCATCCCTGACACAGTTCAGAGTGCATCCATATGAATAATTATCACCACATGTGTCATAATAACGGCATTGACATTAAAATTCCTCCCCTTCTATCCATACTCGATATTATTATTACTCTCGATATTGTTATTATTATCCCTACTTGACGTCATATTTATTATTATTATTATGATTATTAATAACCTACGTTATTAGTAAGTCTATAAATTTTACATTCTTTAAATCTCCCTCTTTCTAAATCTACGTGCCTTTGCTCTTTCTGGCGCCTTCATCCTGGGGATGAAATACATACAACATAATGGGGTAAACACATGAATCCCTATCAATATGTACAATTTGGCGCGGTTCGTGAACAAATATCATCGCTAAGCAACTCCTGAACTAAACAAATAGCATTCCATCGTCACGGATACACCTAACCTACCACACATAATACTTAAACTCAAAAATCTAATATTACACTAAGACAAATATCTATTCCTGTATCAAACTATAATAAACACGACCCATAAAACTATGACTTATAGATGAAAAAAATCCACAGCCTGTTTCCAGTCTCCGACCGGGTCAGGAATGGAATGAATGAAGCCCACATCTAGCGGCGAGGATATGGACTGTGCCGGCTGCCGAGGCCTGACGCACTCCTCTGGGGCAATGCTAAAATGAATGACAGATGAAATGAAATGATAGTGGAGAGTGTTGCTGGAATGAAATGTTGACAGGGAAAACCGGAGTACCCGGAGAAAAACCTGCCTGCCTCCGTTTTGTCCAGCCCCGATCTCACATGGAGTGGCCGGGATTTGAACCACGGACTCGGCTGTGAGAGGCCGGCGTGCTGCCGCCTAAGCCACGGAGGCTTGATGACATATAGATAATTAATGGAAATTAATACTCATCATATTTCCAACGTTGGCCGTCATCCTGTCCAGCAATAAATGTCGGCAACCCCTAGCCATGTGCCTTTCACGCCATACCGGCACTACACATATTCACAGCCAATGCACTATTCCACTGAGTGATTGATAATCATGGTTATCACTAAATTTCACCTTATTCTTACACAAAAAAATAACACTACTGGTACGGTTGCTGTACTCCCGTACCTTATCCAACACGCATACGTTACATCACAATACACTTTTCACATAAAAATCGGGCTAGGGTAACGCAACACTCGTTAGACCATGCGCCTATTCTTCTGTTATTTCACTCTTCACACGCGCCGGACTGGTTATCTCGATGCGTTCCTTCTTCCCACTGTTCACTCTCCTTGCTCCATTGGCGAGGGTTCGAGTCTCGAGCGATCAACTGCGCACCTCCCAACTTCTGCGACTGACAGTACTGTTTCTACAGCTATACAACCTGTGTTAACTTATAACACTGCAGGCTCTCCCTGCACATATATGCTGCCTACTAAAGTTACTACTGCTTCTCTGAAATGTTCAACCTGCTGCCTTGAGTCGTACTGACAATTTACATACAACTTAGTGTCATTGTCTGTAGCGTGAAAACTGCATGACGACTGACTGTAAGCTGACTTATCGTGAGTGCGTGTAACTGTTCATCGAAAATGAGTCGAACTGCATTGTAGCGCACTGCGAACACCCTAACAGTCTCCGGCAGGTTCGCAAAATTACGCATCAACTAACACTCACGAGTGATGACTGAAGACTCACAACTCGCGCACTAACTGCATGACGACTGACAACCAAACTTCGGACGACTAACTAACTGCGTGGACTGCGGAAGACTAATCCCGTGGACTGCGCGAGGGTGCAATATAACCAAAACATGGCAACTGAGCACCTGAAGATTGTTCCAAGACAGCTATCCCAATACACTGTGTACACATTATTCGTGATGGTAAGGTCCGTCGAATCATAGGATTATCATCGATAATCGATCGTAATTTTAGGGAATATCAATACTGCGTCCTCTGGACTACTTATGGCGAAATATACGCCATCCTCACTCTCACACCAAAACTCTCCAACCCAGACGGATCCGCGGAAGGATCCCAGTTCTGGACCACTGATTTATTAATTTCTTGATGACTTAATTATTCTGTTCATCTGCAAAAAATCTCAGGATTACTTCCGGCTTATTGTAGTCAATGGATCGATCCTGGGTGCTGCAGTATCGTAAAAATAAATTAATTTAGCAACTTAGGGGCGTGGTGTAACCAGAATACGACGTACAGCAGAACCTTCCAGAACGAAATCTGATGCAAGCCCCCCGAAAGTCCTTGAGCGTACACCTGCGTTAGTAAATGCGCGTTATAGAAGTATGTTCTCGACTAGCCTTTGTCTGCGAGTTCCGTGCGACGTATCTTTGGTTCGTCAAGTGGCCAGTTGCATGACTTGCCCTAATAACACTGCGGCAGGAGTTTAATATGATTAAAATGACGCAAAGTCAGACTTCCGTTTCCCTGCAAATCGAGGCTCATTTAAACGCTGTTTTTTAGCATGACTGAAAACCATGCGAACTTAGCCTATGACCGTAGGATAGGGGCGCATCATATATGGATTATATGTATTGATTGGTATAACGATTGATATATATATATATACATATATATATAATTTATATATATATATATATATATATATATATATATATATAAGTTTCTAGTTATTAATTTGTTTAATTTTTCAGATTATCTAAAAACTAATAAAAAGAACAGCATAATGAAGTGGAAAACTATTAATTTTCTGAGTGGAACAGAATATCGATCGCACCCGGTAATAGAGTATCATCGTGTATGCTTTCAACAGTCAGAACAACAAGAAGAAGAAGAAGAAGAAGAAGAAGATGATAATGAGGAGAGTCATAATGAGAAAGAAGCTTGTTTTAACAAATAGACATCTTCGAGTGGAATTTCAACATTTTCAGTCTACGCTACTAATGTTAGCAAATCAGATGATAGTGAGCGAGAGGTGACAGAAACAGTTCTAAGATATTTGTTCAAAGAATTATGTGAGGATGAACAATTTATTTGTTTCTTCGGTTACAATACATTTGATGACGTTTACAAAATTGAATTTTCTGCGACTTGTTACGATGTAACATAATTGAATGAGTATAGAAACAAATTGCTTGGTAAACTTCAAGAGGAATTTCCTTTTGAAGCAGTTCATGGTTCATTGGAGATTACAGGCAGTAATTTATCGCAATGGCTTGAATATACTTGAAAAGATTATAGTTTTATGGTTTCTTGAGTGTAGGTGGGGGTGAAGGATATATAAATGGACGAGTACGTGGATGATTTTAACTTCTACTTTGCGCGAAGAGATGATGATGATGATGATAATTGTTGTTTTAAGGGGCCTAACATAGAGGTTATCGGACCCGTGCGCGAAGAGAGAGTGAGTGTGTGTGAAAGAAATAAAGAAAGTCAACGACGAGGAACAAATTGTGTGATGGATGTTCTAACGAAGTACAATAACTTAGCCACTTGTGTCGGGTGTTCTAATAACAAACTATCAGAACTAATAATTGATTTACCGTATGTGGTCCGAATTATTCGGACTGTGGAGACGAGATTTGGAAGAAAAATAGTGGTGGACATTATCATTGAAGATTAAATAACAAGTGTATTTCTACCAGCAGTATTTGCAAAACTAAGCGCATCAGAGATCGATCAACTAAACTCACTTAGAGGCAAACTGATGATAGTGTATTTGGGGTTGAAGAACCGCTCACATCAAGTCGTTTTAAAACAGTACTAAGAGGCAAACTGATGATGGTGTATTTGGGGTTGAAGAACCACTCACATCAAGCTGTTTTAAAACAGAAATTATTTTGTCAGTATATATGGATTATATGTACTTATTGGTATAACGATTGAGTTATATATATATATATATATATATATATATATATATATATATATATATATATTGAACCCTTGCAAAGAAGCATATGAGACTCAGATTCGGGGCGTAACAGGTCATATTCGTAAGTTGCTGTCAGGGCGCTTCATTAACTTGCAGGGTAACATATAACAAAATAACATGCAGGAAAGAGTGAAGCCAGGGTTAAAAACAACTGAATTTAATAACAAATCACCATATTTACACATAAACAATTAACAACAAAAACTCCCAACTGACTCCCGCTTAATAAAAATGCCAAAAACTTAGGCGATATCTCAGGAGAGATTAATTACCTGGACCAAGTGTCCTTAAATAAAGATACAAAAAAAATGACCATATAAGTGCGTACGCCGTTCTACATGCACCACGATGTGTACTTTGAATGCGTGATTCGTTATCATCCAGAGTGACCCCTCAAACAACGAATCCGCATTTCCTAGAGCTAGACCGACACAAGGGAACACAACTACAATACTTAAGTTAAATCGACACTTCCTAAATCTACTATAAACAAACACAAAATTTCCGTGTGAAATTGGACTTAAATTGCCGTAGCAACATTTACTGCCTAAAAACTTAGGACTTCTCACACAAATCAACACAAGTACATTAACACGTGACCAATAGAAAAATACTCAAATGACCGCTGTCAAAATTTACAAATACTCTACCACTGCACCACACGGGTGTGACAAACAAAATTACATGAAATCGAGTCATCAACAAAGCAATAGGCAAACAGCCAACATTTACGTTAATCACAATATTCTTATCCATACAAGGTACAACAATCCGTTACACACATGGCGAACTCCCCAATTAATTATGGCTTAAAAATTAGCCATCACAATGAACAGGTTTGCTACATGAAAGCTTACAGGGTTCAGTCGGACAAATAGGACTGCCTATCAAAATAAGTCACAGGCAAAACGGGCGGTTTGTGGAACTCTGCATGTCTGTCAACCCACGTGTCAATAACCTCGACCTCCCAGAGCATGGGGTCGAACCTCGAAGAAATGTGCCCCAAAGCACAATAATACGTGTGTGTCAGAAAAACATATGGACAAGAATCAGCAGTCTCCCAAGAGCACTCTGTCTTTCCATCTAAAAATACAACAGCAGCAAAAATATATAAGGGCGGTAGGACAACTACCCCCTCCTCACGTAGAATCAACACACACTAGACACATCAACACACACTGAATCACACGTATGGGTTGTGACAGACCCTGAAAATAAAGACACAAATAATATCCACATGCTGGCGCCATCGTTCTATGCCGTGACTAGTCACCTGAAAAGGACTCAAGAAAAATCTATCAAAATTAGAACGAAGGTGTTCTATAATTACTTTTAAGTTGGTGCACTCGGCTACCCTAACATGAATAATAACCTGTTCAGCAAAATGTTTTGCAATCATTTCCTCCCATTCCTATTTCAAAATATTAACGTTAATAAAGCACCATTTATCGAATGTAACGGGTTCCGCAATTGCAAGGATAAAATCACGCACGCACGCCGCGTACATTACATATGACTCAAGAAAAAAAATCAAATATCAACAAACACTTTGGCCACGCGCCAACGGACATTTAAACATATAGTGTCGGTACAAGAAAAACAGCTAATAACAAGAAAGAAAAACATGACTATTTACAAAGTTCCCCGGCCAAATCTAACTACATAATTGAAATAATCCAATTTTAGTACATCACCGCTTCTGCATGTAGGACTAAGGACATCCTCCTCAACCCATTGCCCTATGGACAATTTAGCACTCCATAGTAGTCGTCTGCGTTGATTTCTTGAAGCTCATCCCAACTTCAAACCACGTGCTGATCATCTTGGTCTCGACTCCTTGGCAGAAAAGTTCAATGTTAAATATTTGCCTATCTATAATCGCTTGCAGGCTACTCAGTTCACCCACAATTGTCCTACTGCGATTAATAGCGAAGACTGGCCCTAATTATATCGCACATACGCACTATAAAAACACATACAATACACACAATTTATACATAAAATATACATCTCGAGTCCGCGCCACTGGCTCGTTAACAAGTTCAAAATCCTGGCTGCACTCGCAGTCGCTATCTCGTCCGGTATTTCCGTCCCGTCTTATGGACTTCGGTTCTGGTAAGCGCTAATTAGGGTGATACGATACTTCCCCCTTAAAGTTGAACTCGTCGTCTTTAAAAGAATGTTACAGTTTATCACGCGCTGGCGTGAAATATTTAGATCACACAACTTAGTTGATTTTAGAACAAAACGTATTATAGCTTTTAAAAATTCGATACTGCAAACGCTACGACTTTAGCTTCCCAGAGCTCATAAAGTAAATTAGCTTCACTGATTTTAGAGCGTAAAATTCACACTTCAAACTGGCGTGGAGTATACCTCTGAAGGCTCCACAAGAATAGTACTTAGATAAATTCGAGCGTCAAAATCACACTTCAAACTGGCGTGGAGTATGCCTCTGAAGGCTCCACACAAATATTACTTAGATAGGCGTCAGGCCAGACTATTTATGAGAAACTGACAAGGGCGGTGGAGTGGGGCGGAGTCGGATAAAAACTTCCAGAGTTTTTGTCTCACAAAGATGGGGCTAGTGTCATTCTTCTCCAAATAAATCCAACGTCACAAATTACTCGAGCGGAGATTAATCCGTTCGGCGGTTCCTTAGATACACACTTCCGCGCGCTTTTTACTACTGACGCCGTCCACCTCGTGGTCACAGCTTGGTCTCTTGCGATTGGCTGATTCAATCGTATGTTCGTTGAGAGGACCTCGTGATTCTTCCTTTATGTCTCCAATTTTGGTACAGTAGTTGCACAATTTGGCCTTGAACTCGACTAATTCTGGCCGTCCCCCAGGAATAGCTACCAACTCAGCTTCTGTTGCAACCATTACGAAATGCTGGCCTCCCTAATATCCAAGTCGACTTCCTTATGTGCTGCCTGGGCCGTAGTAATAATAATAATAAATATGAATACTTATTTATCGAAGATCAATAAGGGTTCAATATACTAGCAGGTACCCACGGCTTAGCTCGCGATCATGACAATGGGGACGATGCATTATTGCTGATAATTAGTCTATTCTATTACAGCAATTGCGGCTAGAGGTGGGTCCATTCTAATTCTGAAAATTTCTGATACGTACAGTACAGTATATTGAAATGAGCAGCAAAGTGGGAAATTTATAGAGTTGTGAAAATCTGCAGGGTACGATGTTCCATTATGTGAAGACATTTGAAAATTAAGTTTTTGGTTTTGCCATCTTCTGCTGAGACATATCGATTTTGTTGTCCGGATACGTGAGCACGCCACATACAGTTGCCTATGAGAAGAAATGGTTTTGTCTAAATGTACACCTACTGCTGTTAAGTGTGTGTCATTGCGCTTTGTTAATAGAAATTGCTAATATTATTTGAAGAGGGAACTGCACTCTTGCACACTGGAATGGCAAATCTATCGGAATATGGGGAATTAAAAGTATTTTTCCTTAAGCTATTCTAGGTGTAATTTTGCCACACTTATTGATGATTTGAACGTCAACATGTCGCTATTAATAGACCTATAGTGAAATAACTCTCACCTTGGCCGCTGATGTACATTATGCAGTCTCTTCCAGTGTTAGGCCTACATCCCAGGGATTGAAATTCCCCAACAACCCTTTTGCCTCACATGTCTCTCTAAGTAATTAAAATTGCTGATTGTTGTTGTTTGAGTCTTCAGATTTATGACTTGTTTGATGCAGCCGTCCATGCCTCCGTCTCCTGAGCTAATCGTTTCATCCCTACATAGCTACCACACCCTACATCCGAGGGAATCTGTTTAACCCTGGCCTACCCCTACAGTTCTTGTCCTCGACCCTCCCATCCATAACTAAGCTTGCTATTCCTGGGTGTCTTAATATGTGTCCTACCAACCTATCTTTTCTCTTCATTAGAAGTCGCCAGAAACATCTCTCCTCTCCCACTCGTCTTAATACCTCTTCATTTGTTATCCTATCTACCCATCTGATCTTCATCATTCTCCTGTAAAAGCACATTTCAAACGCTTCAATTATCCTCTTTTCTGCTGCACCATTAGTCCAAGTTTCACTTACTTATAGTGTCACGCTCCAGACAAAAGCTTTCATAAATGACTTCCTGATACCTAAATGTATATTCGATGTCAACAGATTCCTTTTCTGTAGAAATGCTTTCCTTGCCTGAGCTAACCTACTTTTTATACCCTCTTTGCTTCGTCCATCACTGGATATTTTGCTTCCTAACTAACAGAAGTCTCCTACTTCCCGTAGCGTTTCGCCTGCCAATTCGTCATCCATAGCGATTTTTGATTTCTTTCGACTGCATTCCAATAATTTTGTTTTACATTTATTGATTTTCATCATGAATTCTTTCCTCAACACGGAGTCCATACCATTCAAACACTCGTTCAAATCCTCTGGCGTATCGGCCAAGATGACGATGTCATCAGCAAATCTCAGAGATGAAATTATTTCTCCTTGAATCTTCGCTCCCACTTTAATTTTGTCTCCAGTTCTCTGATTATTGTGTTTTTAGAGATCTTTGAAATGCGTTGCCCCCGTAAATGGTGTAGATGCATTGTCAAAGGAAAACATTCCATGTTACGAACATAACCTGTACCGAAAGCCTATTCTGAACAGCAGTTCCTTGAACTCAGATTTGCCAACATTTTACTGTATCTTTCCATGTGGTATATCTCTGTACTTCAACATACAGAAAAGTGCTTTAGAAATCATGTCTTGAGTACATTTTGGAAAAGGTAGAGAGTGTATTTTTTACCGGAGTGGATACTCGTTCGTAGAAATTATTTTCAGTAAAATAGATTGGTTCACAATTTTGTTAGTGCACATTGAGGTATGTGACGGCGGGATGCCTTAAGTGTTACGGAAACGGCAATAGTCGCCACAGAGCTTCGTTGCTACTGAAATAGCGACCAGACTGATATTTGTATTTAACTACACGGGATTTGTGAATCCAGTGCTTATGAAATTGAACGTAGCTGTATCGCTACCTTTATTTAGTAGCCAATACTGTAGTGTTTAAAAATTAAAGGTGGTATTAGAAGGCGCTTTCCCTATTTTGTTTCCCCTGGCACTACAGCCCATGACGGGCCTAGGCCTATATGCGACTGCTTCCCTGCCATTTGGCCTGCAGATATTGTGGTCGCGCGTGGTCAGTGCATAGTGTCACCTCGGCCGTTAATCTTGTTCTTCGTGATCGGGGTGCTGCCTCACTATTAGACAGCTACTCAATTGTCCTCACGAAGCTGAGTGTTCCCCGTTGCAGTCCTCACGTCAGTGTCTAAAATCTCTGACGTAGCCGGGAATCGAACCAGGGACCTCCGGATGAGAGGCAGGCGCGCTACCCTGTTCTTAATATTGAAAAAGATAATATATGGATTGGCATTGCCTCCTACAGGGATATATAGGAAATCGGATGTTGGGGCCGATAACCTCGATGTTAGGCCCCTTAAAACAACAATTATCATCATCATCATCATCAAAATCGGATGTCATACCTTTATGCTCCGTTGCCATGGAAACGGACTTGCCATTAGTTCATCAGTTTATCAGAGCGAGATAGTTTTCTGCGAATATATTTGAAACTGTTGGTTTTAGGGCCTTAAAATGTGGTTTTCGGTGTCCCGTAGGGACGTACCGTGTATTGTTTCTTGCATCGAGGTGCGAAAAATGCGTTTAGTCCGGTCTTTATGCGACATCTTCGATATTTTGTCCCAGTTGAGTATTTTTGGTGACTTCAGTTATGTTGCCCGTTCCACAGGAACAATGATTTATTTCCGGATGAATGGTAGCCTATATATTATCCTAGGGTATAAGCTGTCTCCATTTCAAATTTCATCCAAATCCGTCCAGCCGTTTTAGTGTCAGGAGGTAACAAACTAACACACAGACACACACACACAGACTTTCACAATTATAATATATATAGGGATATAGAAAAAACGGATGTAGGGGCCAATAACCTCGATGTTAGGCCCCTTAAAACAACAATTATAATCATCATCATCAAAATCGGATGTCATACCTTTAGGCTCCGTTGCCATGGAAACGGACTTGCCATTAGTTCATCAGTTTATCAGAGCGAGATAGTTTTCTGCGAATATATTTGAAACTGTTGGTTTTAGGGCCTTAAAATGTGGTTTTCGGTGTCCCGTAGGGACGCACCGAGTATTGTTCCTTGAATCGAGGTGCGTAAAATGAGTTTAGTCCGGTCTTTATGGGACATCTTCGATATTTTGTCCCGGTTGATTATTTTGGTGACTTTTCAGTTAAGTTGCCCGTTCCACGGGAACAATGATTTATTTCCGGATGAAAGGTAGCCTATATGTTATCCCAGGGTATAAGCTGTCTCCATTTCAAATTTCATCCAAATCCGTCCAGCCGTTTTAGTGTCAAGAGGTAACAAACTAACACACAGACACACACACAGAGACTTTCACAATTATAATATATATATAGGGATATATAGTTAGTATTTATTTCTTAATTTGTTTAATTTTTCAGATTATATAAAAAAAATGGAACAGCATAATGAAGTGAAAAACTGTTAATTTTCTGAGTGAAACAGAACATCGATCGCAACCCGGTAATAGAGTATCATCGTGTATGCTTTCAACAGTCAGAAGAAGAGGAAGATGATAATGAGGTGAGCCATAATGAGAAAGAAGCCTGTTTTAACAAATGGAGATCTTCGAGTGGAATTTCAACATTTTCAGTCTACGTTACTAATGTTAGCAATTCAGATGATAGTCAGCGAGAGGTGACAGAAACAGTTCTAAGATATTTGTTAAAAGAATTATGTGAGGATGAACAATTCATTTGTTTCTTCGGATACAATACATTTGATGACGTTTACAAAATTGAATATTCTGCGACTTGTTGCGATGTAACAAAATTGAATGAGTATAGAAACAAATTGCTTGGTAAACTTCAAGAGGAATTTCCTTTTGAGGCAGTTCATTGTTCATTGGAGATGAAAGGCTGTAATTTATCTCAAAAGCTTGAATATACTTGAAAATATTATAGGTTTATGGTTTCTTGAGTGTAGGTGTGGGTGAATGATATATAAATGGACGAGTGCGTGGATGAGTTTAACTTCTACCTTTGCGCGAAGAGAGAGTGTGTGTGAAAGAAGTACAGAAAGTCAACGACGAGGAACAAATTGTGTGATGGATGTTCTAACGAAGTTCAATTATTTAGTCTCTTGTGTCGAGTGTTCTAATAACAAACTATCAGAACTAATAATTGATTAACCGTATGTGGTCCAAATTATTCGGGCTGTGGAGACGAGATTTGGAAGAAAAATAGTGGTGGACATTATCATTGAAGATTAAATAACAAGTGTATTTCTACCAGCAATATTTGCAAAATTAAGCGCATCAGAGATCGATCAACTAAACTCACTTAGAGGCAAACTGATGATGGTGTATTTGGGTTTGAAGAACCGCTCACATCAAGTCGTTTTAAAACAGTACTTAGAGGCAAACTGATGATGGTGTATTTGGGGTTGAAGAACCACTCACATCAAGTTGTTTTAAAACAGTAATTCTTTTAGTCAGTATATATGGATTATATGTAGTTAGTGGTGTAACGATTGATATATATATATATATACTAGCAGGTACCCGCGGCTTCGCTCGCGATCATGACAATGGGGACGATGCATTATTGCTGATAATTAGTCTATTCTATTACAGCAATCGCGGCTAGAGATGGGTCCATTCTAATTCTGAAAATTTCTGATACGTACAGTACAGTATATGGAAATGAGCAGCAAAGTGGGAAATTTATAGAGTTGTGAAAGTCTGCAGGGTACGATGTTCCATTATTATGTGAAGACATTTGAAAATTACGTTTTTGGTTTTGCCATCTTCTGCTGAGACATATCGATTTTGTTGTCCGGATACGTGAGCACGCCACATACCGTTGCCCATGAGAAGAAATGGTTTTGTCTAAATGTACACCTACTGCTGTTAAGTGTGTGTCATTGCGCTTTGTTAATAGAAATTGCTAATATTATTTGAAAAGGGAACTGCACTCTTGCATACTGGAATGGCAAATCTATCGGAATATGGGGAATTAAAAGTATTTTCCTTAAGCTATTCTAGGTGTAATTTTGCCACACTTATTGATGATTTGAATGTCGCTATTAATAGACCTATAGTAAGATAACTCTCACCTTGGCCGCTGATGTACATTATGCAGTCTCTTCCAGTGTTAGGCCTACATCCCAGGGATTGAAATTCCCCAACAACCCTTTTGCCTCACATGTCTCTCTAAGTAATTAAAATTGCTGATTGTTGTTGTTTGAGTCTTCAGATTTTTGACTTGTTTGATGCAGCCGTCCATGCCTCCGTCTCCTGAGCTAATCGTTTCATCTCTACATAGTTACCACACCCTACATCCGAGGGAATCTGTTTAACCCTGGCCTACCCCTACAGTTCTTGTCCTCGACCCTCCCATCCATAACTAAGCTTGCTATTCCTGGGTGTCTTAATATGTGTCCTACCAACCTATCTTTTCTCTTCATTAGCAGTCGCCAGAAACATCTCTCCTCTCCCACTCGTCTTAATACCTCTTCATTTGTTATCCTATCTACCCATCTGATCTTCATCATTCTCCTGTAAAAGCACATTTCAAACGCTTCAAATTTCCTCTTTTCTGCTGTACAGTTAGTCCAAGTTTCACTTACTTATAGTGTCACGCTCCAGACAAAAGCTTTCATAAATGACTTCCTGATACCTAAATGTATATTCGATGTCAACAGATTCCTTTTCTGTAGAAATGCTTTCCTTGCCTGAGCTAACCTACTTTTTATACCCTCTTTGCTTCGTCCATCACTGGATATTTTGCTTCCTAACTAACAGAAGTCTCCTACTTCCCGTAGCGTTTCGCCTGCCAATTCGTCATCCATAGCGATTTTTGATTTCTTTCGACTGCATTCCAATAATTTTGTTTTACATTTATTGATTATCATCATGAATTCTTTCCTCAACACGGAGTTCATACCATTCAAACACTCGTTCAAATCCTCTGGCGTATCGGCCAAGAAGACGATGTCATCAGCAAATCTCAGAGATGAAATTATTTCTACTTGAATCTTCACTCCCACTTTAATTTTGTCTCCAATTCTCTGATAATTGTGTTTTTAGAGATCTTTGAAATGCGTTGCCCCCGTAAATGGTGTAGATGCATTGTCAAAGGAAAACATTCCATGTTACGAACATAACCTGTACCGAAAGCCTATTCTGAACAGCAGTTCCTTGAACTCAGATTTGCCAACATTTTATTGTATCTTTCCATGTGGTATATCTCTGTACTTCAACATACAGAAAAGTGCTTTAGAAATCATGTCTTGAGTACATTTTGGAAAAGGTAGAGAGTGTATTTTTTACCGGAGTGGATACTCGTTCGTAGAAATTATTTTCAGTAAAATAGATTGGTTCACAATTTTGTTAGTGCACATTGAGGTATGTGACGGCGGGATGCCTTAAGTGTTACGGAAACGGCAATAGTCGCCACAGAGCTTCGTTGCTACTGAAATAGCGACCAGACTGATATTTGTACTTAACTATACGGGATTTGTGAGTCCAGTGCTTATGAAATTGAACGTAGCTATATCGCTACCTTTATTTAGTAGCCAATACTGTAGTGTTTAAAAATTAAAGGTGGTATTAGAAGGCGATTTCCCTATTTTGTTTACCCCTGGCACTACAGCCCATGAAGGGCCTAGGCCTATATGCGACTGCTTCCCTGCCATTAGGCCTGCAGATATGGTGGTCGCGCGTGGTCAGTGCAGCGTGTCACCTCGGCCGTTAATCTTGTTCTTCGTGATCGGGGTGCTGCCTCACTATCAGACAGCTACTCAATTGTCCTCACGAAGCTAAGTGTACCCCGTTGCAGCCCTCACGTCAGTGTCTAAAATCTCTGACGTAGCCGGGAATCGAACCAGGGACCTCCGGATGAGAGGCAGGCGCGCTACCCTGTTCTTAATATTGGAACAGATAATATATGGATTGGCATTGCCTCCTACAGGGATATAGAGAAAATCGGCTGTAGGGGCCGATAACCTCGATGTTAGGCCCCTTAAAACAACAATTATCATCATCATCATCATCAAAATCGGATGTCATACCTTTAGGCCCCGTTGCCATGGAAACGGACTTGCCATTAGTTCATCAATTTATCAGAGCGAGATAGTTTTCTGTGAATATATTTGAAACTGTTGGTTTTAGAGCCTTAAAATGTGGTTTTCGGTGTCCCGTAGGGACGTACCGAGTATTGTTTCTTGCATCGAGGTGCGTAAAATGAGTTTAGTCCGGTCTTTATGCGACATCTTCGATATTTTGTCCCGGTTGAGTATTTTTGGTGACTTTTCAGTTATGTTGCCCGTTCCACGGGAACAATGATTTATTTCCGGATGAAAGGTAGCCTATATGTTATCCCAGGGTATAAGCTGTCTCCATTTCAAATTTCATCCAAATCCGTCCAGCCGTTTTAGTGTCAAGAGGTAACAAACTAACCCACAGATACACACAGACTTTCACAATTATGATATATATAGGGTTATATAGTTACTATTTATTTCTTAATTTGTTTAATTTTTAAGATTATCTTAAAACTAAAAAAGGAACAGCATAATGAAGTGGAAAACTGTTAATTTTCTGAGTGAAACAGAACATCGATCGCACCCGGTAATAGAGTATCATCGTGTATGCTTTCAACAGTCAGAGGAAGAAGATGATGATGATGATAATTGTTGTTTTAAGGGGCCTAACATCTAGGTTATCGGCCCCTGATGGTTTGGGTGATCGTGAAGATGAATATGAAAAGCGAACTTAAAACTAAAACTAACTACTACCGTACATACTAGAAGAAGAAATGTAAAATTAAAGGAGAATAAGGCAAATAAAAGGACAGAAGGAAAAGAAATGCCCTCAACCCTCGGAGAAGGCGGATTGAGGGACTTGGAAGGAGAGAGAGCCATGAAAGGCATATAGGAAAGTGAAAGAGGAGAGGGTCCGCCCCAAAGATCAGGGACAAAAGGGGAAAACGGACCCAGCTCAGGAATCCCTCGGGGCCGCCAACTCCCGAACTCACCAGCCGTGAGCCCCTGAGGGTGTAGCATTATCTAGGGTGCACCAGAAGTGGTGGGGCTACATACACCCTGCCTCCTTAAGGGCCTAGAGCACAAGGCAGGAGGTAAAAGGAAGAGAAAAAGAAGGCTGACCCCTCGCAGAAGGAGGGTATCAGAAAAGATGAGACAAGGGCCAATTAAGGCGGGAAAGGAAGAGACTCCCTAGGCCTCGGATACCCTAATACCGTCGGGGTCAGAAGAGAACAAGAGTTGACCAAGTGAGGTCGACAGGAAAGAAGACAGAGAGGAGCCCGGCACAAGTAAGTGGAAGCAATGCCGGACTCAGCTGGGTCCCCGTGGTCGCCAACCCACGCCCACAAGATGTGAGCCCTTGGGGGAAGGAAGAAGATGATAATGAGGTGAGTCATAATGAGAAAGAAGCTTCTTTTAACAAATGGACATCTTCGAGTGGAATTTCAACATTTTCAGTCAACGTTACTAATGTTAGCAAATCAGATGATAGTCAGCCAGTGGTGACAGAAACAGTTCTAAGATATTTGTTAAAAGAATTATGTGAAGATGAACATTTTATTTGTTTCTTCGGATACAATACATTTGATGACGTTTACAACATTGAATTTTCTGCGACTTGTTACGATGTAACAAAATTGAATGAGTATACAAACAAATTGCTTGGTAAACTTCAGGAGGAATTTCCTTTTGACGCAGTTCATTGTTCATTGGAGATTATGATGATGATGATAATTGTTGTTTTAAGGGGCCTAACATCTAGGTTATCGGCCCCTGATGGTTTGGGTGATCGTGAAGATGAAAATGAAATGCGAACTTAAAACTAAAACTAACTACTAACCTACATACTAGAAGAAGAAATAGAAAACTAAAGGAGAATAAGGCAAATAAAGGACAGTAGGAAAATAAATGCCCTCAACCCTCGAAGAAGGCGGATTGAGGGACTCGGAAGGAAGGAGAGCCATGAAAGGCAGATAGGAAAGTGAAAGAGGAGAGGGTCCGCTCCAAAGGTAAGGGACAAAAGCGGAAAACGGACCCAGCTCAGGAATCCCTCGGGGTCGCCAACTCCCGAACTCACCAGCCGTGAGCCCCTGAGGGTGTAGCATTATCTAGGGTGCACCAAAAGTGGTGGGGCTACATACACCCGGCCTCCTTGAGGGCCTTAAGCAGAAGGCAGGAGATAACATGAAAAGAAAAAGAAGGCTGACCCCTCGCAGAAGGAGGGAATCAGAAAAGATGAGACAAGGGCCAATTAAGGCGGGAAAGGAAGAGACTCCCTAGGCCTCGGATACCCTAATACCGTCGGGGTCGGAAGAGAACAAGAGTTGACCAAGTGAGGTCGACAGGAAAGAAGCATTGGAGATTACATGCAGTAATTTATCTCAATGGCTTGAATATACTTGAAAATATTATAGGTTTATGGTTTCTTGAGTGTAGGAGGGGGTGAAGGATATATAAATGGACGAGTGCGTGGATGAGTTTAACTTCTACCTTTGCGCGAAGAGAGAGTGTGTGTGAAAGAAATAAAGAAAGTCAACGACGAGGAACCAATTGTGTGATGGATGTTCTAACGAAGTTCAATAATTTAGCCACTTGTGTCGAGTATTCTAATAACAAACTATCAGAACTAATAATTGATTTACCGTATGTGGTCCAAATTATTCGGACTGTGGAGACGAGATTTGGAAGAAAAATAGTGGTGGACATTATCATTGAAGATGAAATAACAAGTGTATTTCTACCAGCAGTATTTGCAAAACTAAGCCCACCAGAGATCGATCAATTAAACTCACTTAGAGGCAAACAGATGATGGTGTATTTGGGGTTGAAGAACCGCTCACATCAAGTCGTTTTAAAACAGTACTTAGAGGCAAACTGATGATGGTGAATTTGGGGTTGAAGAACCACTCACATCAAGTTGTTTTAAAACAGTATTTTTTTGTGAGTATATATGGATTATATGTATTGATTGGTATAAATTGCTAATCGATTGTATTGATTGCTAATTGTTTCATAATTTGTTTAATTTTTCAGATGATCTTAAAACTAATAAAAGAAACAGCTTAATGAAGTGGAAAACTGTTAATTTTCTGAGTGGAACAGAACATCGATCGCACCCGGTAATATAGTGTCATCTTGTATGCTTTCAACAGTTAGAAGACGAAGAAGTTGATAATGAGGTGAGTCATAATGAGAAAGAAGCTTGTTTTAACAAATGGACATCTTCGAGTGGAATTTCAACATTTTCAGTCCACGCTACTAATGTTAGCAAATCAGATGATAGTCAGCGAGAGGTGACAGAAACAGTTGTAAGATATTTGTTAAAAGAATTATGTGAGAATGAACAATTTATTTGTTTCTTCGGATACAATACATTTGATGACGTTTACAAAATTGAATTTTCGGCGACTTGTTACGATGTGTTTGTTGTTTGAGTCTTCAGTCTTTTGACTGGTTTGATGCAGCTCTCCATGCCTCCCTGTCCTGAGCTAATCGTTTCATCTCTACATAGCTCCGACACCCTACATCCGAGGCAATCTGTTTAACATATTCTAACCTTGGTCTACCCCTACAGTTTTTGTCCTCGACCCTTCCTTCCATAACTAAGCTTGCTATTCCTGAGTGTCTTAGTATGTGTCCTACCAACCTATCTCTTCTCTTCATTAGCAGTCGCCAGAAACATCTCTCCTCTCCCACTCGTCTTAATATTTCTTTGTTTGTAACCCTATTTACCCATCTGATCTTCATCATTCTCCTGTAACACCACATTTCAAATGCTTCAATTCTAATCTTTTCTGCTGCACCAATAGTCCAAGTTTCACTTCCATAGAGCGCCACGCTCCAGACAAAGGCTTTCAAAAATGACTTCCTAATACCTAAATCTATATTCGATGTCAGCAGATTCCTTTTTTGTAGAAATGCTTTCTTTGCCTGAGACAACCTACTTTTAATATCCTCTTTGCTTCGTCCATCACTGGTTATTCTGCTTCCTAAGTAACAGAAGTCTCCTACTTCCTTCAGCTTTTCACCTGCCAATTTGATCTCCATAGAGGTTTCTGATTTATTTCGGCTGCATTCCAGCCTAAGACTTAGTACAGCTTCCCTTGTTCCTACATTTCTCCTGAACCCAAACTGGTCTTCACCCAACTCCGTTTCTATCTGGCTTTCAATCCTCTTGTTAATTATTCTAGACAGGATCTTTGAAGCATGAGTAATCAAGCTGATTGTACGGTAATCTTCACATCTGTCAGCTCCCACTTTCTTTGGTATAGGGATGATTACATTCTTCTTGAAATCAGGGGGTCCCTCACCTGTCTCATAAATCCTACACACCAAGTGAAATAACCTGATCATACCTTCATGTCCTATGCAGCGTAGCAACTCAATCGGTATATCATCTATGCCTGGTGCTTTGTTCCTGCTTAAGTCTTCCAAAGCTCTATCAAATTCTGATCTCAATATTAAATCTCCTTTCGCATCCTCATGAATTTCCTCCTCCCTTTCCATTACATGATTCTCAATCTCCTTTCCCTTATACAAACTCCCTATGTAAGCATTCCATCTCTCAACCTTTTCTTCCCTATCTGGTAGAGGCTTTCCATTTGTGTCCTTAATATTACAGCACTTAGTCTTCTTTTCCCCAAAAGTATTCTTAATCCTTCGATAAGCTGTGTCTACTATTCCTAATTTCAGACAATTTTCTAAACCTGCACATTCCTCTTTCAACCATTCTTCTTTCGCTTCCTTGCACTTCTTGTTAACCTCATTTCTCAGACGGCTGTATTCTGCTTTCCCCTTTTCATCTCTTAGATTCTTGTGTTTCCGCCTTTCATCCATCAATTCTAGTATATCCTGAGTGATCCACGGTTTTCTACATATTCTTTCTTTCCTACCAATGTTTTCTTCTGCGGATTTTGTTATTTCATTCTTCAAAAGTGCCCATTCGTCTGTAATTGAAGTTTGTTTAGGGTTTTTCATTAGTCCTTCCTTTATACTCTTCTTGAATCTTTCGTTTACATCCTTCTCTTTCAGTCTGTCTATTGCCCACCTTTTTGGCTTTTGACTTTTCTTCAGTTTCTTTAACTTTAATCTGCATTTCATTACAACCAGATTGTGATCAGAGTTTATGTCAGCACCAGGATATGTTAAACAATCCAAAATCTGGTTTCGAAACCTCTGCTTGACCATAATGAAGTCGATTTGGTAACGCCCTGTATCTCCTGGTCTCATCCATGTGTATATTCTTCTATTGTGGTTATTGAATAAGGTGTTAGCTATGACCAACTCATGCTTGGTGCAGAATTCTACCAGCCTGCTTCCTCGATCATTCTTTTCACCTAATCCGAAATCTCCTACTATCTTCCCTTCTCTCCCCTTTCCTACCACAGCATACCAATCTCCCATTACTATAACATTTTCATCACCCTTGATATACCTCAGAATTTCGTCTATTTCTTCGTAGACCTTTTCAACATCCTCATCATCAGCTTGACTGGTAGGCATATAGACTTGTACCACTGTGGTGCAGGTAGGTTTAGTATTGATTTTTGCTACAATAATCCGTTCACTATATTGCTCATAATATTCCATCCGCTGTCCAAGTTTCTTACTCAATATGAGGCCAACCCCTGCTTGGTCATTGTTTGATTTAGTGCTAATGACCCTATAGTCTCCTGACCAAAAGTCCTGTTCTTCCTGCCAGCGCATTTCACTAATCCCAACCAAATCCAACCTCAACCTATCCATTTCCCTTTCTAAGTTTACTAACCTTCCACTTTCTGGCAGACTTCTAACATTCCACGCTCCGATCCGTAGAATGTCAGATTTCCTCTTTGTCACTTCTGTGATGTTAACCCCCTCTCGAGTAGTCCCCACCCGGAGATCCGAACGGGGGACTAGTTTACCTCCGGATTGAAATTTTACAAGGGAGGAGGCCATCATCACATGTAATTATGCATAGAGAGGTGCATATCCTCGGGAATAGCATACGGCTGTAGTTTCCCGTTGCTTTCAGCCGTGCAGCAGGACGCAGTGTAGCCATTATTTGGCTTATATTATCAATATCTTAACCGTCTATAAGACTAGTAAAGAATTGATTTATTCTGAAAGGCTGCTACTCCCTTTCAGAATAAGTAGAGAGCAATTCTACTAACAAAAATACTAACCTTCTACCGTACTAACAATTAAATACCAAAATTCTACAAACAAAAAACTTAAGTTCCACCAACAACAAATACTACCACTAAAACAGTCTGTCACCAGGCACACTCACATGCACCCTCACACATCACAGTCTACTGAAACAATGAATTATAACTAATAAACAATGCAACTGCTACCAGACACACTCACACACCACAGTCTAATAGAACAATGACATATCTAATAGAGAAACTAACTACCTACTTACAACTAAAACTAACTACATACTTACTGTACTGTTATTTGAATTGACAATATTTACAAAATGCAATTTAGATAGAAAATACTTACAAAATGTAATTTAGATTCAAAATTGTCACAAAATGCAATTTAAGGGGGACGTATGCAAAATTGCACTAAGTGAGAAATGGTTTCATTTCGGCTGTATTAAGGTAAAGAACTGATTTTACTTTTATTGATAACTCCCCCACCCTACTCACTGCATAACATCTCTGTATATGTAATTTACAGTTGGTAAAAAGACACAGAAACTCTGACCCACAAACGTGATGCACTAATGGGTCAACTTGCTTATAAAGTAATTACAAAAACAATTTTACGTATTACTATTTGAAAAAGTAATTTGTAATTGCAATTGTAATTATGCTTATTACATTTTGAAAGAGTAATTTGTATTTGCAATTGGCATTTTCTTCTAATTCCGAAACCATTTTTCTTATCCCTTGGCATAATGGTGGGTCGTATCAAAAATTCTTTTAGACAAAAGTTTTAGGTACGGTACCGGTAATGTGTACAAATTTCGAATAAAGGGAATAAATTCCCTCTTCAGGTGACAGGGGCGTATAGAGCACCGAAAGATAACTTTTCGCTTCTCGACACACTGTATGATAAAACTTGTAGGGGTAATGCTATGAAAAAGAGCATAATAATTGCCGGAGATTTAAACCTCCCCAAAGTAGACTTGTGTAGTGAGTCATCTAGCTGTGGTCAAGCTCAGAGCGCTGCAAACAAATTCTTAAGAGAGGGGGGATTTTCCCAAGTAGTTGACTTCCCAACTAGAGGCAATAATACCTTAGATGTTGATCTCATAAGGCCTGTAGATCTGTATATTAACTGTCTGAAAGTACCAGGAATTAGTGACCATTCTGGGGTTGAATGAAATATTAGATACGGTGACATTACAAAATTGGACTCTGATGTAGCAAATAAGATCATATTCCAGTATCGCAGGGCGGATCAGGGCAAATTTCAGGTGTATTTGAATGAGCTATTTGTAGGATGGGCATCGGAAGGAAATCACATTAATATCCTGTGGACTAACTTTTTGAAAATTTTAAATAGCGCTATTGATAAATTCCTTCCATTTAAATTACTGAAACAAAACCCAGATCCTGAGTATTACACACGGGAAATCAGGAGTCTTAAACGGAATATTAGGAAATTATACAATAAAAGACATGATAGTGACAAGTATATGTTGAAATTTAAGTCCTTATCAAGAGAGCTCGTCTTAAAAAAAGAGGGCTGCTCATGACAATTATATGTAAGGTTTATTTGGTTCGAGAGGCGATGGGTGGAAAAAAAATTACGGTTATATTAGGAGAACAAAGGGAAATTCAAATAATTTGTCGATGATAATGCCCGGTGACGGTAAATTAATTACTGAGAAGCAGGCCATTGCTAATGAATTAAATGTCTTTTATGGTAGTGTGTTCAATAAATCCAATAGCTGTGTGTTGGACCTTAACAGTGAATCAGGGGCTCCACTTCTCCAAATAAACCAGTCAGCAATTGTAAAGCTAATACAAAAATTACGTTACAATATATCGAAGGGTCCTGATAATATTGTTAGTGAAGTACTTAAACTAGGAGATAGGGCCGTGGCACGATACTTAGAGGTGATGTTTAATGTGTCCATAAACAATGCGCAGATTCCGGATGACTGGAAAAGAGCTACGGTAGTCCCAATATTTAAGGGAGGGAGCAGACTTGAATTGGGCAACTACAGGCCGGTTAGTCTTACGTCCATCGTTTGTAAACAGATGGAGCATCTCATTTGCGACTACTTGAGGGAACAGTGGGAAACATTATCATGGTTTAATGATAGGCAACATGGATTTCGGAAAGGTTACTCATGCGAGAGTCAGATGCTATCACCTTTTCAAGATATTAGCGAATCGTTAGACGATGGAATTTCAGTCGACGCCGTAGTTATAGATTTTGCGAAGGCATTTGATGTCGTGCCGCATGACATGCTACTCCATAAATTAGCTTCGACGAAGATTGATAGAAGAGTAATTTTATGGATCCAAGAATTTTTGACGGGTCGTTCACAGAAAGTGAAAGTTGAAGGCCGATTCTCGGATGAAATTATCGTAACGTCGGGTATCCCTCATGGCAGCGTAATCGGAACTTTGTTATTTTTGGCGTTTATAAATGACTTACCAAATGGGATTCGCAGTGACTGTCGATTGTTTGCGGATGATTGTGTAATATATCGAAAGATACATGACTCACAAGACAATGCAGTACTTCAAGATGACCTAAACCTGGTCTATAAATGGGCGATTGAAAATAAAATGAAAATAAACCCAAGAAAATGTAGTCTAATAAAAATAGGGAAAGTGCGAAGGCAAGATTTTCAATATAACATTGGCTCGGAAATACTTGTAGAAGAAAATTCTTGCAAATATTTGGAAGTTCACGTAGGAAATGATATGAAATGTAGTAGTCATATAGGATGTGTAGTTTCTAAAGCTTACAAATCCCTGCACTTTGTAATGAGGGTATTAAAAGGAAGTAGTACCCCTGCTAAAGAATTAGGTTATTTGTCACTTGTAAGACCTATTCTGGAATACGCCTCGGCGGTTTGGGATCCATATCAAGTAGGGCTCATAAATGAGTTGGAAATGGTACAAAGAAAGGCCGCTAGATTTGTGCTCAGTGACATTAATCCCAGGAGCAGTGTGAGCCGTATGTTAAAGAAACTTGGGTGGGAATCACTTGAGGCTAGGAGGATGAAATCTAGACTCGGCGCTATGTACAACACGTATACAAATCAACCAGCAAGGGGTGAGCTTAGCAAACGTATGGAAAAGCCTACTTACATGGGTAGGAGCGATCATCCTTTCAAAGTTAAGGGCCGACCACAGCGAACAAATTATGGTAAATATTCTTTCGTAAACCGTGCCATTGATAATTGGAAATCTCTACCTGCCGCAGTCTTAGAGCCTTTAAGAAAAGACTGACTATTTGTGTAAATACTCCAGTTTAATTGTTAGTGAATTGTTATGTACAATTATTTATTTGTTATGTATATCTAATTTGCCACCGGGGGACACACCC
The DNA here is from genome assembly GCA_946902985.2 of Meconema thalassinum. Taxonomy (NCBI): domain Eukaryota; kingdom Metazoa; phylum Arthropoda; class Insecta; order Orthoptera; family Tettigoniidae; genus Meconema; species Meconema thalassinum. Next base: position 512,853,555 of record OX336392.1, on the reverse strand, counting down.
CCAATTGCAAATAAACGAATGAATGAATGAATGAATGAATGAATGATTGCGGTGTAAAATTCTGATCTGGTTGAAATTTAGTACACAATGTTCCTACAAAGCTGTGCAATGACGTAGGCCTACTGAAAACCGCACGGGCCACTTTCAATATTGAACGCCGAAAACTTGCCGGGCGACGGCAGGAGCGAGGAGGGGAGAACAGGTAAAGCAGACCTTGAATCGTGGCAGCACGCGATGGCTCACGGCCTAATGATAAGGGAAGACCCCCCTTCACACACTTTGTACCTGTGGCGCCGTATTGACCATCGCCCACATTTTAACCGAGTGTGTGGATCTTGCTGACTTACGAAGAAACCTTGGTTTGCAGATGACACTCAATCTTATATTAGCCGATGACGTGATGGCTGCTGATCTCGTCATCCGGTTTATAAGTGAGAGTGGGTTAGGGACAGCAATCTATTTACAAGTGAATATTAACTCAAAGATTTGCTCCATTTTTAAATTCTGATTTTTGTTTTTCATTAATTTTGATTCTTCTACTTCGTTTCGGCCAACTATGGACCTCGTTACTACAACTGTTTCCGTCTTTGAGTTTTAATTAACAAAATTGAATGAGTATAGAAACAAATTGCTTGGTAAACTTCAAGAGGAATTTCCTTTTGAAGCAGTTCATTGGTCATTGGAGATTACAGGCAGTAATTTATCTCAATGCCTTGAATATACTTGAAAAGATTATAGGCTTATGGTTTCTTGAGTGTAGGTGGGGGTGAAGGATATATAAATGGACGAGTGCGTGGATGAGTTTAACTTCTACCTTTGGCGAAGAGATGATGATCATGATGATAATTGTTGTTTTAAGGGGCCTAACATCTAGGTTATCGGCCCCTGATGGTTTGGGTGATGGTGAAGATGAAAAAAAAGCAAAAGGAACTTGAAAACTAAAACTAACTATTAACCTACATACAAGAAGAAGAAATGGAAAAATAAAGGAGAATAAGGCAAATAAAGGACAGGAGGAAAAGAAATGCCCTCAACCCTCGAAGAAGGCGGATTGAGGGACTTGGAAGGAAGGAGAGCCATGAAAGGCAGATAGGAAAGTGAAAGAGGAGAGGGTCCGCCCCAAAGGTAAGGGACAAAAGGGGGAAAACGGACCCAGCTCAGGAATCCCTCGGGGTCGCCAACTCCCGAACTCACCAGCCGTGAGCCCCTGAGGATGTAGCATTATCTAAGGTGCACCAGAAGTTGTGGGGCTACATACACCCTGCCTCCTTAAGGGCCTAGATCACAAGGCAGGAGGGAAAAGGAAGAGAAAAAGAAGGCTGACCCCTCGCAGAAGGAGGGTATCAGAAAGGATGAGACAAGGGCCAATTAAGGCGGGAAAGGAAGAGACTCCCTAGGCCTCGGATACCCTAATACCTTCGGGGTCAGAAGAGAGCAAGAGTTCACCAAGTGAGGTCGACAGGAAAGAAGACAAAGAGGAGCACGGCCCAAGTAAGTGGAAGCAATGCCGGACTCAGCTGGGGCCCCGTGGTTGCCAACCCACTGCGCGAAGAGAGAGTGTGTGTGAAAGAAATAAAGAAAGTCAACGACGAGGAACAAATTGTGTGATCGATGTTCTAACGAAGTTCAATAACTTAGCCACTTGTGTCGAGTATTCTAATACCAAACTATCAGAACGAATAATTGATTTACCGTATGTGGTCCAAATTATTCGGGCTGTGGAGACGAGATTTGGAAGAAAAATAGTGGTGGACATTATCATTGAAGATGAAATAACAAGTGTATTTCTACCAGCAGTATTTGCAAAACTAAGCGCATCAGAGATCGATCAACTAAACTCACTTAGAGGCAAACTGATGATGGTGTTTTTGGGGTTGAAGAAGCGCTGACATCAAGTTGTTTTAAAACAGTATGTTTTGTGAGTATATATGGATTATATGTATTGATTGGTATAACGATTGATGTATATATAGTTGCTAATTATTTTCTAATTTGTTTAATTTTTCAGATTATCTAAGTGATGATGATGATGATGATAATTGTTGTTTTAAGGGGCCTAACATCTAGGTTATCAGCCCCTGATGGTTTGGGTGATCGTGAAAATGAAATGCAAACTTAAAACTAAAACTAACTACTAACCTACATACTAGAAGAAGAAATGGAAAACTAAAGGAGAATAAAACAAATAAAGGACAGGAGGAAAATAAATGCCCTCAACCCTCGAAGAAGGCGGATTGAGGGACTTGGAAGGAAGGAGAGCCATGAAAGGCAGATAGGAAAGTGAAAGAGGAGAGGGTCCGCCCCAAAGGTAAGGGACAAAAGGGGAAAACGGACCCAGCTCAGGAATCCCTCGGGGTCGCCAACTCCCGAACTCACCAGCCGTGAGCCCCTGAGGGTGTAGCATTATCTAGGGTGCACCAAAAGTGGTGGGGCTACATACACCCGGCCTCCTTGAGGGCCTTAAGCAGAAGGCAGGAGATAACATGAAAAGAAAAAGAAGGCTGACCCCTCGCAGAAGGAGGGAATCAGAAAAGATGAGACAAGGGCCAATTAAGGCGGGAAAGGAAGAGACTCCCTAGGCCTCGGATACCCTAATACCGTCGGGGTCGGAAGAGAACAAGAGTTGACCAAGTGAGGTCGACAGGAAAGAAGACAGAGAGGAGCCCGGCACAAGTAAGTGGAAGCAATGCCGGACTCAGCTGGGGCCCCGTGGTCGCCAACCCACGCCCACTAGATGTGAGCCCCTGGGGGGAGATTATCTAAGTACTAATAAAAGGAACAGCATAATGAAGTGGAAGTCTGTTAATTTTCTGAGTGGAACAGAACATCGATTGCACCCGGTAATAGAGTATCATCGTGTATGCTTTCAACTGTCAGAAGAAGAAGAAGATGGTAATGAGGTGAGTCATAATGAGAAAGGAGCTTGTTTTAACAAATGGACATTTTCGAGTGGAATTTCAACATTTTCAGTCTACGCTACTAATGTCCAATGTTAGCAAATCAGATGATGGTCAGCGAGAGGTGACAGAAAGAGTTCTAAGATATTTGTTAGAAGAATTATGTTGGGATGAACAATTTATTTGTTTCTTCGGATACAATACATTTGATGACGTTTACAAAATTGAATTTTCTGCGACTTGTTACGATGTAACAAAATTGAGTGAGTATAGAAACAAATAGCTTGGTAAACTTCAAGAGGAATTTCCTTTTGAAGCAGATCATTGGTCATTGGACATTACCGGCAGTAATTTATTTCAATGGCTTGAATGTACTTGAAAAGATTATAGGTTTATGGTTTCTTGAGTGTAGGTGGGGGTGAAGGATATATAAATGGACGAGTGCGTGGATGAGTTTAACGTCTACCTTTGCGCGAAGAGAGAGTGTGTGTGAAAGAAATGTAGAAAGTCAACGACGAGGAACAAATTGTGTGATGGATGTTCTAACGAAGTTCAATAATTTAGCCACTTGTGTCGAGTATTCTAATAAAAGAACTATCAAAACTAATAATTGATTTACCGTATGTGGTCCAAATTATTCGGGCTGTGGAGACGAGATTTGGAAGAAAAATAGTGGTGGACATTATCATTGAAGATGAAATAACAAGTGAATTTCTACCAGCAGTATTTGCAAAACTAAGCGCATCAGAGATCGATCAACTAAACTCACTTAGAGGCAAACTGATGATGGTGTATTTGGGGTTGAAGAACCGCTCACATCAAGTCGCTTTAAAACAGTACTTAGAGGCAAACTGATGATGGTGTATTGGGGGTTGAAGAACCACTCACATCAAGTTGTTTTAAAACAGTATTTTTTTTGTGAGTATATATGCATTATATGTATTGATTGGTATAACGATTGATATATATATGAATCAGTCATTTCGGAAACAGCATAAGTCATTTTTTGTCAGAATCGAGTTAGCAACATGTTTGTATTCTATGCATGTAAATACATCGTTCTGTGCACAAACAACATAAGTCAGGCATGTTGATCATACATAGACAGCTACTCAGAGTTAGCGTCCATTACAGAAACAGCATTAGTCACTGACTTATGTTGTTTCTGTATTGAACTACTCGTTGGCAACATTGCAGCTGTCAGGTCTGCAACTGATTTGAACTGCGTGTTGGCAACACTGCGTTTGTAATGTCTGCAACTGTGTTGTTTCTTTGTTTCTCAATATTAATTTTATTGATGAGGTTAGGGGTTTGGCTTCAATTATGGAGGAACAAGAAGGAAACGTGACTCCCCAAGATATGCTTACAGCTACAATAAAACGTGGAGTACAAAACAAAGAACTAGATCAATCTGAAATCATAAAAAAGCTCGAGTTAAAGCAGAGGCCTACACATCTTAGAAAGAAATACAAGTTAACAAGTTGCAACCCGGACCTGACTGCAAGTAAGTACCCAGCGCTACCCTAGTGTATGTCAGGCAGATCGATCTACTGTATGTCAGTTTAATCATAAACCTAATCATGTACACAAATACTTACTTACCATAAAAGTATTAACAATGAAAACTAATTTAGCCTATTGTTATAAGTGCTGCAGAATGTGCTATGCTAAAGTACCAGAGGGAGATCGACAGAGAATGTATGATAACTTTAGGAGAATGGAATCTAAAAAAAAACCAAGATAATTATTTGCAATCAGTAATATCCACATCAGAAGTAAAGCAAAGAAGATAAAAGCAGGTGATGAATCAAACAAACCTGACCGTGGTAATTGTTTCATCTATGAGGTATCAACGCTTAAAGGAAAACATCAGGTATGTCTAAAAGCGTTACGCCTAGCCGTATCAGAAGATTAAATGAATTGTTGGTATCTGGGAAATCACCTAAAGACATGCGAGGAAAAGCTACTTCAGGGAATGTTACGCCAACGAATGATGAAAATGCGATAAAATCACACATTACATGTTCTCCAGTAAGAAATGCTCGCTATAGCTCTAGAGAATTTCATTACCTTAACTGATGTCAGTAGGTGGTGGCCAAAGTTCTTTAAGAAAGTGGTATTGACGGAAGAGACACGTGGCAAAGCAATTCCAAAAGAATAAACAGTGCGCTTGCAAATCTCGAAGTTCATGCAGTTCTCACACCATGCTAGTGCTCCATTCGTTATAACAGCCAGGACCTACATTGACGGCTTACTGGATCACACATTTAATGTGCGAAACCCTATTCCTGAACCGATGACAATGCCAATTGGCATAGCCTACCCGAAAGGATTTATACCAATACATTCTAAGAAGATGGACGACCTGAAGAAGTTTCAGAAGTACATAACACAGGAGGAAGAGAAAAAACGTTCTTATGATGCAGTCTATTCTTGGGAGACCATTAGTAGAGAGGAAAATGAAGAAGTTGACATGGAGAACTAAAAAAGTTCTGATGTAACCAGGTATTGTACCAATTTTGTGTATACAAAAAAAGTGTTTTACTTTGAAAATCTTCGTTCATTTTAGAAATAACATAAGTCAAGGTTCAAAAAGGGTTAAAATAACCATGTTGTAAGAAAATAAAAATCATTATAACTGACAACAATATCAAGAGTGACAGCATGTACTTATTTCATATTTTTTCATAATTTTCATTGCAGTTTTCTAGAGACCATACAGTTTTTTCTACTTTCCCGAAAGTTGATATTTTTGACTTATGCTGTTCCTGTAATAACCGATTCATATATATATATATAGTTGCTAATTATTTCTTAATTTGTTTAATTTTTCAGATTATCTAAAAACTAATAAAAGGAACAGCATAATGAAGTGGAAAACTGTTAATTTTCTGAGTAGAACAGAACATCGATCGCACCTGGTAATAGAGTATCATCGTTACGGACACTCGAATTTCTTGAATGAAATGGTGCTGAATTCTTGAGTAAAAAGGGAATAATTATTGAGTAACGAGGGAAAATTCTTGGGTACGTAATTAAAATTCTTGAGCAGGAAACAAAAATTCTAGGGTAGAAAAGACAAATTCTTAGATAATATGGATCTTAGGGAAATAGAAAGGCAGTCAGTACTTTCAAATATTTATATTGTAACTAGAAAATTATCGGGACAAAAGACAGAAATCGCAAACATTTAAGACAAAAAAGATATTTACAAACTTTTCCTCCCTGCTTCCTTTCATGCTTTACATTCATAATGTAGGATGACAGCAATTCCAAATTTGTCACTGTTAGATTACTTCTGAAATCCGTCAACACACAGGAAAAGTTTGAAAAGAATCTTTCACAATTTACATTTGACACTGGAACCCACAGTGCCCTTAATGCACCATCAACAAAGGGTTGATGATCCTCACGCATTGCCTGAAGGGCATCTTCCACCGCTATTTCTGCATTCTTCTTCAGAATATCCTGAAGATACCTATATGCGAGCACTCCTTCATCAACGGGAAAACCCTTCAGTGACGGTATTTTGCTGAATAGGGCCTTCAGTTTGTCTCTTGCTGTAGACTGCGACAAGACATTCTGCCCGTAGAAGAGTTCAGACACTGGCTCCAAAAATATACGGGCTGGGTCCCCCAACATCAGGTTGTCCAACTTCGTATGCATATGGCCTGACATCTTCTTTATTTCTTCCATCGCTCTTCCCCTAAGATTACCTTTCAGGGCATCCAGCTCTTCCTGGACTTTGTTGCTGAACATTCCTGCAGCAACCACTTGTAAATGCTTCTTCAAATTCTGAAGTTAGGGATACACTTCTGCAGCAATTGGTTTGGAATTTGTCTCCAATCCGAGCAACAAGATCACGCCAGATAAGACCTATAAGCTTGCGGAATGTGCGCTGTCCGTTCGAGTCGCTTGTCATAGCCCGCAGGCTTAAAGACGAGATTACATTCTGCTGACACGATCACGCCAGATTAGGCCTATAAGTTCGCGGAATATGCTAAGTGACGAAACTGGCCACTCGCGTCACAGTTCATAGCCCGCAGGCATAAAGACGAGATTACTTTCTGCTGACAAGATCACGCCAGATTAGACCTATAAACTCGCGGATTGTGCGCTGGCCGTTCGCGTCACAGTTCATAGCCCCAAGGCATAAAGACGAGATTACTTTCTGCTCACAAGATCACGCCAGATTAGGCCTATAAGCTCTCGGAATGGGCGCTTTCCGTTCGCGTCGCGGTTCATAGCCCGCAAGCATAAAGACGAGATTACTTTCTCCTGACAAGAACACGCCAGATTAGGCCTATAAGCTCGCGGAATGTGCGCTGGCCGCTCGCGTCACAGTTCATAGCCCGCAGGCAAATAGACGAGATTACTTTCTCCTGACAAGATCACGCCAGATTATACGCTGACGGAATGTGCTAAGTGACGAAGTTTGCCGCTCGCGTCACAGTTCATAGCCCGCAAGCATAAAGACGACACATGTTTCTTCTGACAAATTCGCGCCTGGTTATAAAGGTCGCGGCAGCATGTACAACTGACTGGCGCACAAATACGAATACGCTATTTGACGATTATGCGATGACATTTTATAAACCTATTTTAGTGTTTGAAAATTGGGGTGCGACGACTACGCCGGGGCGACGATTATGCGAGGAAACACGGCATTTCTCTAGTTGCGATAAATTTCGCGAGTAAACCTAAAAATTCGTATATGGAGCCGATAGATCAAAATTTCGCGAATAGATGGTGTTCCAAATTACATTTAAATTCGTAACACATGTCCTATATGCCTTTCTCCCATCATATTTAACACTTTTGAAAAATTCGCGAATTTCGCGAGTCGCGAAATTTGAATGTCCCTAATCATCGTGTATGCTTTCAACAGTCAGAAGAAGAAGAAGATGATAATGAGGTGAGTCATAATGAGAAAGAAGCTTGTTCTAACAAATGGACATCTTCGAGTGGAATTTCATCATTTGCAGTCCACGCTACTAATGTTAGCAAATCAGATGATAGTCAGCGAGAGGTGACAGAAACAGTTCTAAGATTTTTTGTTAAAAGAATTATGTGAGGATGAACAATTTATTTGTTTCTTCGGATACAATGCATTTGATGACGTTTACAAAATTGAATTTTCTGCGACTTGTTACGATGTAACAAAATTGAATGAGTATAGAAACACATTGCTTGGTAAACTTCAAGAGGAATTTCCTTTTGAAGTAGTTCATTGTTCATTGGAGATTACAGGCAGTAATTTATCTCAATGGCTTGAATATACTTGAAAGTTTATAGGTTTATGGCTTCTAGAGTGTAGGCGGGGGTGAAGGATATATAAATGGATGAGTGCGTGGATGAGTTTAACTTCTACCTTTGCGCGAAGAGAGAGTGTGTATGAAAGAAATGAAGAAAGTCAACGACGAGGAACAAATTGTGTGATGGATGTTCTAACGAAGTTCAAGCCACTTGTGTCGAGTATTCTAATAACAAACTATCAGAACGAATAATTGATTTACCGTATGTGGTCCAAATTATTCGGGCTGTGGAAACGAGATTTGGAAGAAAAATAGCGGTATACATTATCATTGAAGATGAAATAACAAGTGTATTTCTACCAGCAGTATTTGCAAAACTATGCGCATCAGAGATCGATCAACTAAACTCACTTAGAGGCAAACTGTTGATGGTGTATTTGGGGTTGAAGAAGAGCACACATCTAGTCGATTTAAGACAGTACTGAGGCAAATTGACGATGGTGTGTATTTGGGATTGAAGAACCACTCCCATCAAGTTGTTTTAAAACAGTAATTTTCTTTGGTGAGCATATATGGATTATATGTATTGATTGGTATAACGATATATATATATATATATATATATATATATATATATATATATATATATATATAGTTGCTAATTATTTCTTAATTTGTTTGATTTTACAGGTTATCTAAGAACTAATAAACGGAACAGCATAATGAAGTGGAAAACTGTTAATTTTCTGAGTGGAACAGAACATCGATCGCACCCGGTAAGAGAGTATCATCGTGTAAGCTTTCAACAGTCAGAAGAAGAAGAAGAAGAAGAAGATGGTAATGAGGTGAGTCATAATGAGAAAGAAGCTTGTTTTAACAAATGGACATCTTCGAGTGGAATTTCAACATTTTCAGTCTACGCTACTAATGTTAGCACACCTGATGATAGTCAGCGAGAGGTGACAGAAACAGTTCTAAGATATTTGTTAAAAGAATTATGTGAGGATGAACAATTTATTTGTTTCTTCGGATACAATACATTTGATGACGTTTACAAAATTGAATTTTCAGCGACTTGTTACGATGTAACAAAATTGAATGAGTATAGCAACAAATTGCTTGGTAAACTTCAAGAGGAATTTCCTTTTGAATCAGCACATTGGTCATTGGAGATTACAGGCAGTAATTTATCTCAATTGCTTGAATATACTTGAAAAGATTATAGGTTTATGGTTTCTTGAGTGTAGGTGGGGGTGAAGGATATATAAATGGACGAGTGCGTGGATGAGTTTAACTTCTACCTTTGCGTGAAGAGAGTGTGTGTGTGTGAAAGAAATAAAGATGATGATGATGATAATTGTTTTTTTAAGGGGCCTAACATCTACGTTATCGACCCCTGATCGTTTGGGTGATCGTGGAGATGAAAATGAAAAGCGAACTTAAAGCTAAAACTAATAACCTACATACTAGAAGAAGAAATGCAAAACTAAAGGAGAATAAGGCAAATAAAAGGACAGAAGGAAAAGAAAAGCCCTCAACCCTCGGAGAAGGCTGATTGAGGGACTTGGAAGGAAGGAGAGCCATGAAAGGCATATAGGAAAGTGAAAGAGGAGAGGGTCCACCCCAAAGGTAAGGGACAAAAGGGGAAAACGGACACAGCTCATATTCCCTCGGGGTCGCCATCTCCCGAACTCACCAGCCGTGAGCCCCTGAGGGTGTAGCATTATCTAGGGTGCACCAGAAGTGGTGGGGCTACATACACCTTGCCTCCTTTAGGGCCTAGAGCACAAGGCAGGAGGTAAAGGGAAGAGAAAAAGAACGTGACCCCTCGCAGAAAGAGGGTATCAGAAAAGATGAGACAAGGGCCAATTAAGGCGGGAAAGGAAGAGACTCCCTAGGCCTCGGATACCCAGAAATAAAGAAAATCAACAACGAGGAACAAATTGTGTGATGGATGTTCTAACGAAGTTCAATAACTTAGCCACTTGTGTCGAGTATTATAATAACAAACTATCAGAACGAATAATTGATTTACCGTATGTGGCCCAAATTATTCGGGCTGTGGAGACGAGATTTGGAAGATAAATAGTGGTAGACATTATCATTGAAGATGAAATAACAAGTGTATTTCTACCAGCAGTATTTGCAAAACTAAGCGCATCAGAGATCGATCAACTAAACTCACTTAGAGGCAAACTGATGATGGTGTATTTGGGGTTGAAGAACCGCTCACATCAAGTCGTTTTAAAACAGTAGTTAGAGGCAAAATGATGATGGTGTATTTGGGTTTGAAGAAGCACTCACATCAAGTTGTTTTAAAACAGTTCTTTTTGTTAGTTTTTTTGTGAGTATATATGGATTATATGTATTGATTGGTATAAAGATTGATATATATAGTTGCTAATTATTTCTTAATTTGTTTAATTTTTCAGGTTATCTAAAACTAATAAAAGGAATAGCATAATGAAGTGGAAAACTGTTCATTTTCTGAGTGGAACTGAACATCGATCGCACCCGGTAATAGAGTATCATCGTGTATGCTTTCAACAGTCAGAGGAAGAAGAAGATGATAATGAGGTGAGTCATAATGAGAAAGAAGCTTCTTTTAACAAATGGACATCTTCGCGTGGAATCTCAACATTTTCAGTCTACGTTACTAATGTTAGCAAATCAGATGATAGTCAGCAAGAGGTGACAGAAACAGTTCTAAGATATTTGTTAAAAGAATTATGTGAAGTTGAACATTTTATTTAATTCTTCGGTTACAATACATTTGATGACGTTTACAAAATTGAATTTTCTGCGACTTGTTACGATGTAACAAAATTGAATGAGTATAGAAACCAATTGCTTGGTAAACTTCAAGAGGAATTTCCTTTTGAAGCAGTTCATTGGTCTTTGGAGATTACAGGCAGTAATTTATCTCAAAGGCTTGAATATACTTGAAACGATTATAGGTTTATGGTTTCTTGAGTGTAGGTGGGGGTGAATGATATATAAATGGACGAGTGCGTGGATGAGTTTAACTTCTACCTTGGCGCGAAGAACGAGTGTGTGTGAAAGAAATGTAGAAAGTCAACGACGAGGAACAAATTGTGTGATGGATGTTCTAACGAAGTTCAATAATTTAGCCACTTGTGTCGAGTATTCTAATAACAAACTATCAGAACTAATAATTGATTTACCGTATGTGGTCCAAATTATTCGGGCTGTGGAGACGAGATTTGGAAGAAAAATAGTGGCGGACATTATCATTATAGATGAAATAACAAGTGTATATCTACCAGCAGTATTTGCAAAACTAAGCGCATCAGCGATCGATCAACTAATCTCACTTAGAGGCAAACTGATGATGGTGAATTTGGGGTTGAAGAAGCGCTCACATCAAGTCTTTTTAAAACAGTACTTAGAGGCAAACTGATGATGGTGTATTTGGGGTTGAAGAACCACTCACATCAAGTTGTTTTATAATAGTATTTTCTTTGTGAGTATATATTATTATTATTATTATTATTATTTATTTACCAAAAATTGTGCCTACAATTTATGGACGGCAGATAGAGAAAGGGCAAGCCCCACATACACAGCAATGTCTCCATCTCCGTTCATTAAATCTAAACAAATCTCAAATGTTACATTATACAATTTACACCTTTACATTTGCTATATACACATAATCTGTTGTACATGACGTCTATATCATACAATTCATAAATAAAAGGGAAGACACAGGCATGCACGCACACATATACACGCTCACACACGCATACATACATACATACATACATACATACATACATAAATACACGCACGCGCACACTCCCAATCACTCACAAAGTTACATTATACAGTATATAAATTCAATTTACATGGGGTTTTAGTCCCTTTAGAGCCTTCACTTTGCGGCAAAATTGTCGTGGAGGAAGGTCTTTTATTTCACGAGGCAGGTCATTCCAAAGTCGAGCAGAGCGATTGTAGAATCCAGATTGATAATCTGTTGTCCTAGCGAATGGAGGAACAAGGGTGACACCCTGTGCTCTACGGACTGAACGATATGACAGCTGAAGGCGGTGAAATGGGTAGAGTATAATGGTGCCAGCTAGAGATTTTCGGAGAAAGGTGAGGTCTATTTGGCTACATATGTCATTGATGGATGTTAATGGTTTTGTCAAAACTTTGTTACCCTGATTGTAAATGAGTCGCTCTGCTCGACGTCGGACTGCACTTAACTTCCTCATGTTTTCCTCGGTAGTAGGATGCCAGGCAGGAAGTCCATACAGAAGAATGGGCCGTATCGTGGAGAGATACACCGCTCGGAGTGCACGGCTTCTGAATCCCAGAAGATTACGTCTTGCAAATCCTAGAATTCTAAATGCCTTACACCTAGATTCTTCAACGTGTACATTCCACTTCAAATTGCTGGAAATGAGTATTCCCAGCATTCGCAGTGAATTGCACATGGGAAGAACTTTGCCGATCAGTGAAAGGCTATGTGCAATAGGCTGTCTGGCCCTACTTAGCCGAATATATTTACACTTGTTTACATTCAAGGTCATCTTACTTACATCACACCACAGTGCCACACTGTCCAGATCTTCCTGTAGTGCGTTGACGTCATCATTATTTTTTATGGCTCTGTAAATTATTGAGTCGTCTGCATACTGCGCCATCGTGGACGTCACACAGCTTGGAAGTTCGAGGGTAAAAAACCATGTACAACAAAGGCCCAATCACCGACCCCTGTGATACTCCCGAAGTTACCACTATGTTCGGTGACTTGGCCCCGCCAAACACGACACCCTGCGTTCGACCTACCAGGAATGACGTCAACCATGTAATCAGTTTGCCTCCGATGCCATATTTGCCAAGCTTTAACAAGAGTCTTTGATGAGGCACCTGATCAAAAGCTTTGCTTAAGTCCAGGGCCACACAGTCCACTTGGGAGACGTTAGTCTGATCCAAAGAGTTCTGCCAGTCATCAATTACTTTTGTCAAAAGAGTTGTACAAGATCTCTCCGGAACGAAGCCATGTTGGCTTGGATTTAACAGGCCTCGCTCACTCAGGAATTCCAGTATGTTCTTAGCAACCAGGCGCTCCATACATTTACAGATACCAGACGTTAGAGAAATCGGGCGGTAGTTGTCCATGTCTTCCTTGTCACCATCTTTGAACACAGGGACCACGTTAGCATGTTTCCACTCTTGTGGTAGAGTCCCCGTGTTAATGGACTGGTTGAAAAGTGCGCACAATGAGGGTGCTAGGGCCTCTGCACAGTAGTGAAGGATCCGAGCAGGGATTAAGTCTGGTCCTGTCGCGGCATGGGGTCTAGTTCTCCGTAAGCTGTCCCGAACTTCCTGTTGTGTGAAATACAGACTGGCTAGGGGAAAGAGAGGGGATGATGTCCTTGGTAGGAACATTCCTTCACTGGTGTCAGGTGGAGAGAAGTTACTTTGGAATTTACAGTTGAACGAGTTGGCTATGTCTAGTGGGTTGGAAATAGGAAGTCCGTTATGTTTAAAGCTCTGTGGTGCGGTGTTGCCACTTTTGCTCCGAATGAATATCCATATTGCCTTGGGATTAAAGCTTAATTTGTCCATATACGTATTGTAGGCTTCACGAATTGCAGATTTGGTACTATTTCTAGCCAGCCTATACTTTTCCCACCTGCTGTCACTTGGGCACTGTTTCCACTTGTTATAGAGCTGATTTCTCTTTCTTATTTTGGATAGTATGTTCTTTGAGATCCAAGGTGTTTTTTTCTTATTTTTAATTGTAACCTTAGGGGTCACTTCATCGACGCACTGAAAAAAGATTTCCTTCCAAGTATGCCAGGTACCATCTATATCTACACTGTTGGTGACTGAAGGTGTAATGACCGGTAATCTGTCAAGTAACATTTCAGAAAGGAGTTTCCAGTTGGTACGGGAGTAATTGTAAACTGTTCTGGTTTGTAATTTTGGACTGTTCTTTTTGTGGGTAAATATAGCTAGGAGGGACTGGTGATCACAAAATCCAGGGATGACTTGTAGAGACTGAATTGAGGATGGAGAGTTTGTTAGGAAGAGATCGAGGGTTGAACGGGAGGTCTCAGTGATACGGGTAGCTTCAAATATGAGTTGATGGAGGAATAGATCATAGAATGCTGTAAGGAAGTTGTTGGATATAGGATTATTTGGGATAGGAGCGGCATTTCTATTCCACGTGATTTGTAGGTTGAAATCACCAACAATGTAGACAGCGTCATAATCTTGTTGAACGTTTTGCACCCGTTTTAGGGAGAGAATCAGCTCATCATTCATCAGCTGGGACGATTTCGGAGAGCGATAGACTGATCCGATCAGATATTTACCGTTACTGCATTGAACCTCCACCCACACGGCTTCAGCGTCAGTTTCCAGCTGATGGACGCGACTTGCATTGTACTCAGGTTTAACAGCAATGAGAACGCCGCCCCCTTAAGTCTGCAGTCGGTCCTTCCGGAACAGCTGGTATGTGTCTGGTAACACCTCCCGATCACCTACCACCCCAGAGAGCCACGTTTCACTGCAACTCACGATACTTGGATCTAGGGCGGTTACTGTAGCATGAATGTTTTTTTTCCGTCCCGGCCGCGTGATGCTGCGGGCATTGAAGGCGAACAGTGATAAGTGTTTATTTACAAGTGAACTATTCAGGTTATTTAAACTATTTACAGAGTCACTGGGAATATCACTGGTATTGTTGCACAACGAGTCGGTAAACGGCGGCATAGCACATTGCCAACATGTCCACGTTCGCGTGCCTTTTTTAATGCACCGGAACTCCGAGGTACTGATTTTAGCACACGTCCTGTGACTCGACATGTTACAATTACTGCACTGAATATATAACTGATTTTTTCGGCCGATTTTTTTCACATATTGCGCATTGCAAAGGTCCAGGGTAGAGTTCTATGTCGCCGCTTAGAGCAAGCGCTAGACAGCAGAGCGAGAACCCGGTAGCAGGTAGCCTTGCGACATCTCCCCCTCCCGCTCGGCGTGGCCAGCTAATGGTGGCCAGCCCCAGACCTTCACTGCCACAACATGTCCAGGAATGCATTGTGCATTTGTCACTCACCAGAAGTTTTTCCATAAGGGGTTGATTTCTCAGATCCTGTTCACCATTAACGGTCACAGAATGAACACTTCTTGCCACAGTCACTGCACATTTTACCATTAAAAATACTAAAATTACACGGAGCACACTTCCCTTGATGCATGCACGCGCCGCCATCTTGTCTTGGATTATATGTATTGATTGGTATAACGATTGATATATATATATAGTTGCTAATTATTTCTTAATTTGTTTAATTTTTCTATCTAAAAACTAATAAAAGAAACAGCATAATGAAATGGAAAACTGTTTATTTTCTGAGTGGGACAGAACATCGAATGCACCCGGTAATAGAGTATCATATGTATGATGATGATGATGATAATTGTTGTTTTAAGGGGCCTAACATCTAGGTTATCGGCCCCTGATGGTTTGGGTGATCGTGAAGATGAAAAATTAAAAGCGAACTTAAAACTAAAACTAACTACTAACCTACATACTAGAAGAAGAAATGGAAAACTAAAGGAGAATAAGGCAAATAAAAGGACAGAAGGAAAAGAAATGCCCTCAACCCTCGGAGAAGGCGGATTGAGGGACTTGGAAGGAAGGAGAGCCATGAAAGGCAGATAGGAAAGTGAAAGAGGAGAGGGTCCGCCCCAAAGGTAAGGGACAAAAGGGGAAAACGGACCCAGCTCAGGAATCCCTCGGGGTCGCTAACTCCCGAACTCACCAGCCGTGAGCCCCTGAGGGTGTAGCATTATCGACGGTGCACCAGAAGTGGTGGGGCTACATACACCCTGCCTCCTTAAGGGCCAAGAGCACAAGGCAGGAGGTAAAAGGAAGAGAAAAAGAAGGCTGACCCCTCACAGAAGGAGGGTATCAGAGAAGATGAGACAAGGGCCAATTAAGGCGGGAAAGGAAGAGACTCCCTAGGCCTCGGATACCCTAATACCGTCGGGGTCAGAAGAGAACAAGAGTTGACCAAGTGAGGTCGACAGGAAAGAAGACGGAGAGGAGCCCGGCACAAGTAAGTGTAAGCAATGCCGGACTCAGCTGGGGCCCCGTGGTCGCCAACCCACGCCCACAAGATGTGAGCCCCTGGGGGGCATCGTGTATGCTTTCAACAGTCAGAAGAAGAAGAAGATGATAATGAGGTGAGTCATAATGAGAAAGAAGCTTTTTTTTTTTTACAAATGGACATCTTCGAGTGGAATTTCAACATTTTCAGTCTACGTTACTGAATGAAAATCCACAGCCTGCTTCCAGTCTCCGACCGGGTCAGGAATGGAATGAATGAAGCCCCCATCTAGCGGCGAGGATATGGACTGTGCCGGCTGCCGAGGCCTGACTCACTCCTCTGGGGCAATGATTAAATGAATGACAGATGAAATGAAATGATAGTGGAGAGTATTGCTGGAATGAAATTTTGACAGGGAAAACCGGAGAACCCGGAGAAAAACCTGTCTGCCTCCGTTTTGTCCAGCACAGATCTCACATGGAGTGACCGGGATTTGAACCACGGACCCAGTGGTGAGAGGCCGGCGTGCTGCCGCCTAAGCCACGGAGGCTTAGTCTAATGTTAGCAAATCAGATGATAGTCAGCGAGAGGTGACAGAAACAGTTCTAAGATATTTGTTAAAAGAATTATGTGAGGATGAACAATTTATTTGTTTCTTCGGATACAATAAATTTGATGACGTTTACAAAATTGAATTTTCTGCGACTTGTTACGATGTAACAAAATTGTATGAGTATAGAAACAAATTGCTGGTAAACTTCACGAGGAATTTCCTTTTGAAGCAGTTCATTGGTCATTGGAGATTAAGGGCAGTAATTTATCTCAATGGCTTGAATATACTTGAAAAGATAATAGGTTTATGGTTTCTTGAGTGTAGGTGGGGGTGAAGGATATATAAATGGACGAGTGTGTGTATGAGTTTAACTTCTACCTTTGCGCGAAGAGAGTGTGTGTGTGAAAGAAGTAAAGAAAGTCAACGCCGAGGAGCAAATTGTGTGATGGATGTTCTAACGAAGTTCAATAACTTAGCAACTTGTGTCGAGTATTCTAATAACAAACTACCAGAACGAATAATTGATTTACCGTATGTGGTCCATATTATTCGGTCTGTGGAGACGAGATTTGGAAGAAAAATAGTGGTAGACATTATCATTGCAGATGAAATAACAAGTGTATTTCTACCAGCAGTATTTGCAAAACTAAGCGCATCAGAGATCGATCAACTAAACTCACTTAGAGGCAAACTGATGATGGTGTATTTGGGGTTGAAGAACCACTCACATCAAGTTGTTTTAAAACAGTATTTTTTTGTGAGTATATATGGATTATATGTATTGATTGGTATAACGATTGATATATATATATAGTTGCTAATTATTTCTTAACTTTTTTAATTTTTCAGATTGTCTAAAAAAATAAAAGAAACAGCATAATGAAGTGGAAAACTGTTAATTTTCTGAGTGGAACAGAACATCGATTGCACCCGGTAATAGAGTATCATCGTGTATGCTTTCAACAGTCAGAAGAAGAAGATGATAATGAGGTGAGTCATAATGGGAAAGATGATGATGATGATGATGATAATTGTTGTTTTAAGGGGCCTAACATCTAGGTTATCGGCCCCTAATGATCTGGGTGATAGCGAAAATGACAATGAAACGGAAACCGGAACGAAAATTAAGTGAGACGAAAAATACTTACAAATAGGAACTCAGATTGAAACAACTCACAAAATGTTCTTACAGAAGGGAATTTAGAACGAAAAGATTCACAAAAGGAATAGATTAAAAAATACCCACAAAATGAAGGCTAGGTTCAAAATACGTGCAAAATGCAATGTAGCGTCGAAATACCTACAAAATGTAATTGAAATTCAAAATACTTACAAAGTGCAAATGAGATCGAAATTACGTATAAAATGCAATTGAGGTTCAAAATACTTACAAAATGCAATTGAAATTGAAAATACACGATGCAATTCAGATTGAAATATCCCAGTTCCAATCCAAATTATACACAAAGTGCAATTGAAATTTAAAATACTTACAAAATGCAATTGAAGTTGAAAATGCTTACAAAATGTACGGTAGATTCAAACGACTCATGTGGATTGACAATACTTACAAAAAGCAATTTAGATTGAAAATACTTGACAAAATGTAATTTAGATTCAAAATACCCACAAAATGCAATTACGAATCAAAAGATGTGCAAAATGCCCACCAAACAAAATGCAATTTAGATTCAAAATTCGTGCGAAATGCGGTTTTGGTTGAAAATACTTACAAAATGCAATTGAAATTAAAAATTCTCACTAAAAGGCCCGGCTACCTGCATTGAAAGACTTACAAAATGCAATTGAAGTTGAAAACAATCGCGAGATGTAATTTAGATCGAAAAAAACTTACAAAATGCAACGTAGATTAAAAATACCTTAAAAATCGCTAAAAGGGAATTTAGATACACAGTGAACCAAGTAACAAAAACAGTGCGGGAATCTTAATGAGAAAGGAAATATAATGAAAAGAGGAGAGGAGAGGAGGGGTGAAGGGGAGAGAGGGTCCGCTCCAAAGGTAAGGGACAAAAGGGGAAAACGGTGATGATGATGATAATTGTTGTTTTAAGGGGCCTAACATCTAGGCTATCGGCCCCTGATGGTTTGGGTGATCGTGAAGATGAAAATGAAATGCAAACATAAAACTAGAACTAACTACCAACCTACATACTAGAAGAAGGAATGGAAAACTAAAGGAGAATAAGGCAAATAAAGGACAGGAGGAAAAGAAATGCCCTCAACTCTCGAAGAATGGAGATTGAGGGACTTGGAAGGAAGGAGAGCCTTCAATGGCAGATAGGAAAGTGAAAGAGGA
Organism: Meconema thalassinum; assembly: GCA_946902985.2. Lineage (NCBI taxonomy): Eukaryota > Metazoa > Arthropoda > Insecta > Orthoptera > Tettigoniidae > Meconema > Meconema thalassinum. Next base: position 512,834,440 of record OX336392.1, on the reverse strand, counting down.
AAGGGTCCGCCCCGAAGGTAAGGGACAAAAGGGGAAAACTGACCCAGCTCAGGAATCCCTCGGGGTCGCCAACTCCCGAACTCACCAGCCGTGAGCCCCTGAGGGTGTAGCATTATCTAGGGTGCACCAGAAGTGGTGGGGCTACATACAACCTGCCTCCTTAAGGGCCTTGAGCACAAGGCAGGAGGTAAAAAGAAAAGAAAAAGAAGACTGACCCCTCACAGAAGGAGGGTGTCAGGAAAGATGAGACTAGGGCCAATTAAGGCGGGAAAGGAAGAGACTCCCTAGGCCTCGGATACCCTAGTACCGTCGGGGTCGGACGAGAACAAGAGTTGACCAAGTGAGGACGACAGGAAAGAAGACTGAGAGGAGCCCGGCACAATCCGGTAATAGAGTATCATCGTGTATGCTTTCAACAGTCAGAGGAAGAAGAAGAAGAAGAATATGATAATGAGGTGAGTCATAATGAGAAAGAAGCTTGTTTTAACAAATGGACATCTTCGAGTGGAATTTCAACATATTCAGTCTACGTTACTAATGTTAGCAAACCAGATGATAGTCAGCAAGAGGTGATAGAAACAGTTCTAAGTTATTTGTTAAAAGAATTATGTGAGGATGAACAATTTATTTGTTTCTTCGGATACAATACATTTGATGACGTTTACAAAATTGAATATTCTGCGACTTGTTACGATGTAACAAAATTGAATGAGTATAGAAACAAATTGCTTGGTAAACTTCAAGACAAATTTCCTTTTGAAGGAGTTCATTGTTCATTGGAGTTTACAGCCAGTAATTTATTTCAATGGCTTGAATATACTTGAAAAAATTATAGATTTATGGTTTCTTGAGTGTAGGTGGGGGTGAAGGATATATAAATGGACGAGTGCGTGGATGAGTTTAACTTAACTTCTACCTTTGCGCGAAGAGAGAGTGTGTGTGAAAGAAATATAGAAAGTCAACGACGAGGAACAAATTGTGTGATGGATGTTCTAACGAAGTTCAATAATTTAACCACTTGTGTCGAGTATTCTAATAACAAACTATCAAAACTAATAATTGATTTACCGTATGTGGTCCAATTTATTCGGGCTGTGGAAACGAGATTTGGAAGAAAAATAGTGGTGGACATTATCATTGAAGATGAAATAACAAGTGTATTTCTACCAGCAGTATTTGCAAAACTAAGCCCATCAGAGATCGATCAACTAAACTCCCTTAGAGGCAAACAGATGATGGTGTATTTGGGGTTGAAGAACCGCTCACATCAAGTCGTTTTAAAACAGTACTTAGAGGCAAACTGATGATAGTGTATTTGGGGTTGAAGAACCACTCACATCAATTTTTTTTTAAAACAGTAATTCTTTTGTCAGTATATATGGATTAATGTACTCATTGGTATAAGGATTGTGATATATATATATATATATATATATATATATATATATATATATATATAGAGAGAGAGAGAGAGAGAGAGAGAGAGAGAGAGTTGCTATTTATATCTTAATTTGTTTAATTTTTCAGATTATCTAAAAACTAATAAAAGGAACATAATGAAGTGGAAAACTGTTAATTCTCTGAGTAGAACAGAACATCGATCGCACCCGGTAATAGAGTATCATCGTTACGGACACTCGAATTTCTTGTATGAAATGGTGCTGAATTCTTGAGTAAAAAGGGAAAAAAATTTGAGTAACGAGGGAAAATTCTTGGGTAGGTAATTAAAATTCTTGAATAGGAAACAAAAATTCTAGGGTAGAAAAGACAAATTCTTAGATAATATGGATCTTAGGGAAATAGAAATATTTATATTGTAACTTGAAAATTATCGGTACAAAAGACAGAAATCGCAAACATTTAAGACAGAAAAGATATTTACAAACTTTACCTCCCTGCTTCCTTTCATGCTTTACATTCATAATGTTGGATGACAGCAATTCCAAATTTGCCACTGTTAGATTAGTTCTGAAATCCGTCAACACACAAGAAAAGTTTGAAAAGAATCTTTCACAATTTACATTTGACACTGGAACCCACAGTGCCCTTAATGCACCATCAACAAAGGGTTGATGATCCTCAAGCATTGCCTGAAGGGCATCTTCCACCGCTATGTCTGCACTCTTCTTCAGAATATCCTGAAGATACCTATATGTGAGCACTCCTTCATCAACGGGAATACCCTTCAGTGACGGTATTTTGCTGAATAGGGCCTTCAGTTTGTCTCTTTCTGTAGACTGCGACAAGACATTCTGCCCGTAGAAGAGTTCAGACACTGGCTCCAAAAATGTACGGGCTGGGTCCCCCAAAATCAGGTGTCCAACTTGGTATGCATATGGCCTGACATCTTCTTTATTTCTTCCATCGCTCTGCCCCTAAGATTACCTTTCAGGGCATCCAGCTCTTCCTGGACTTTGTTGCGGAACAGTAGTGGTTTTTAAGGGGTTCCGCACCCTCCTCCTCCGCCCCTCCTCACAGGCGGCGGTGCGATATCTCTCGAACCCATGGTTGGATTTAAAAAATGAGGTGTTGTTGAACTCGGGCTAACACCCCCTTTCCAATGGACAACATATTTCAACCCCAAAATAAAACCTACCCCTACTAGGGGTGAAAATTGTAATTTTTTTAGAGAATCTCTCTTTCCAATTGCAACATGTGAGAGTTTGAATGCCGATATGGATTTAAACGTTGTTCCACATAAAGTGCATGTGTACGGTCGATAGTCACTATGAATTAACATGCATGTTTTATTTTTGTTTTTTACGCATGCCCAGTCAGGGCTTTTGTAAGAGGGTGGGGGAGAGAATCCCTGTGGATGGGTTATTGTTGACAGGTCATTGTTGACAAGTCATTGATGACAGGTCCTTGTGGACGAGTCCTTGTGGACAGGTACTTGTGGACAGGTCCTTGTTGACAGGTCCCTGTGGATGAGTCCTTGTCCCTTTGGACTGATCCCTTTGGACGGGTCCCTTTGGCCTGGTTACTACGGACGAATCCATGAATTTATTTAAATTATGTCAAAGGGCCTAACTACATTTGTGTGTGTTGAATTGACGTTGTTCACTAATCCCCCACTACTATAATGGGATAACGATATGAAAGGAAAGTGACGAAATACATGTGAACACGTGTGAAATGACCTTATTACCGTCCTCCTTGTGAAACAAGTCACATCCTGTTTTGCTTCATACGTGAGAAAATGTGAGTTCATGTGTAATATGATCTATCACACAGGTGTTCACCTGTACACGCGCACGATAAGAGCTAACAAGTCACAACCTGTTTTGACAGTGGTGGGAGGTGAAGGGGGGGTTAGTGTAAGAGAGAACACAGGTGAAGAGAGAAAGAAATATGTATTGCTCATAATACATGTATAGCTGAGGACTGTAGGTTAAGTACAACATGAGTAAATAAATAAATACAAGACACACAGGTTCACACAACATGTAATTTATTAATCCAAGAATTAAAGGCTGAGCTAAAACCCAACCATTTTACATATAGCTCATTTCCTTTTTGTTTCAACACTTTTTCCACAAGGTAATGTTTAGGAAACGCTGTCTTTTGAAGTTCTTGAAGATAAAACCTGCCTTTTATGGGTTGATGGTTGAGGTCCTCGAGTAAATAAGTGACTGGACTGTTCAGGTTGACTTGACGAATTCGAAATAGTTCAGTCCCGCAATTTCGTGTGTAGCCCTTGTCGAAGACGGACTTGAATTTGCTCACACGAACATGGTCCCCAATGTTAAGGCGATGACGTTTAGGGTCTGCTGTTTTTATGGGGTTAAACAGTTTATCCAGTTGTGGAATATTTTTAGTTACAAGTCGTGGCTTGGTCCCAATGGTTCTGTGTTTGGTGTCGTTGTAACGTGACACTAACTCAGGTAACAAGTCCAACCAGCGATAAGTGCCGTGAGCGGTAAACGCTTTCCACATATGGGTTTTCAATGTTCGGTTGAACCGCTCGACCACGCTGGATTTGAGATTGCTGTACGTGGTGTAATGGTGAATATCCTTAGATTTTGGAAAACTGGAGAAATCCTTGTTGAAAAATTCTTTTCCCTGGTAGGTTTGTAGCAGGTGAGGTTGACGTTTAGATTGTTGAATAATATGTTGAAAGGCTTTGGTGACTAGTGGACTAGACTTGCGACGCACAGGTTCAACAAACGCCATTTTGGAATAAACATCAATGACCGTCAACATATAGCGTACACCGTCGTTAACGTTAGCATAGGGAATCATTTCAACCAAGTCTGCTTGCCAAAGTTCATCCACACCCTGTGAAATCACCTTGAGTCGCTGATAGTGACGTCTAGCTGGACGATGCAACTCATGAGCAATACCCATTTTAATGGGTGAGGGCTTAAACAATAATTTTGGCATTTCGAAGTTCTTCCTCAATTTCTTGAATTTCCCAATCGTGACCAGTATGGGCGGCTTGACGTGAAGCATGCAACATCTGTAGTCGCTGGACGAGTTTATTTGGATTGTGCCAGTAGGTAACATCCACAAGGGGTTTTAATGGTTTAAATGTCACCCCTGAAGCGGACACTTTACGACGACCACTTTGACTAGTGGGGAACGTTTTTTCAATGATGGTTTTATATTTTTGAGATATATTGGCATTCACTTGTTGAGTGGGATCATACTGTCTTTTGTGAGCATGGGTATCCAATAAAGTGGATTTATATTTACTAAGGTCCTCTGACGTATAATCTTGAGATGAGGGAGTCCGAGAGAATAGTAGCTTTAACAGTCCTGGTGTTAATTTATAGTTGATCTTTTTAATGACAGCTTTAGTACGACTAAATTTAATCGATGAATCACCAATTTTAAAACTATCATTCTCATAGCGAACGCCATATGTGGTATCTGTGTTTCCAACAAATAGATTGGTGAAATAGGGTTCCAGTGTTGATCCATAATATTTTATTAAAATGTTTTTCAGTTGAGCTTTATGTTGAGGGGTGGCCAAGAGTTGTGAAAATGGAGACGATCTGGAAGGGCAAGGGGTTTCGACCATGGTCAAGGATTTCCTTTTTCTTAAAAACTCTGCAAGGGGTGATGCCTTTTTTTGAGGCGTAAACACTTGTTCCTCATTATCCTCAACTTCGCTAACACTAGTTAAATCTTCCTGTTCCTCTTCATCTTCCTCTTCCTCAGAGTCCTCGTGGTGCGTCTGACTGGCTTGTGAAACGGTAGGTAGCGTTTCAGATGGCTTGAAAGAGGGTTTCAACATAGTTTTTAGCGGAGGTGCTAAATGTTGTTGAATAAACAAAGCATGATCCGCACGCGATCGTTTCAATTGACGAAACTTTTGGCGAATAGTATTTTTTGCTCTAATAATATGCTTTTTTAATTGACTCTCTGCTAACGCCATGATGTCGTGACAAATGACTTGAGAGGGAATGATACAGTGCCTTAAATAGCAATAAAATGATCAAACCCTAAGCGATACCGCCCTTGGTTGAGTTCACTTTGTTTGTCAATCACTAAACAGGCATGACGTTGTGTGTTCCAGCACTTGCCACACAATTCTATAAACATTTGAAATGTCATATCCGGATTCACATGTTCATTATAAATGTAACGACTGTTCCTCTCGTCCTGGCGAAATAAAACAATGACATTGGCATTGTCACGAATCAACTGTTTGGACATTTTAGAATACGTTTGTCCAAGATAGAAGCAATCGATATGTTTGTGTCGACCCATGCTGACATAGCTTTGAATGATACCTTGTCGTTCAGTGGATACATCATCGAAAATCATGAGTGAATCAGGCTTTACCTCATCCGGTGAAATAACATTTTCTTGCGTGGAAAATGTAAAATACCCCATATTCTCATTTTTTAATCCAGACATGACTTGATCCAGAAACACGTAGAGGGGTTGGTAGAGAGATTTTGCGAAAATATAAATATTTTGAAAACACAGACCATTGGGCGCTGTAATAAGTGTCAGCAAAAGATTGGTCTTTCCACAGCCGGAAGGTCCCACAATGATGCAGCGAATGGAAGATGGAAACAGTGAACCATGGCGTTGTTCACGTGATGTGGGGCAGAGATGGGAAACCATGTCCCTCACGGGGAATGACTCTTGCTGCTTAATTAGCTTCATTTCAACTAAGGCTTAGAGAGGCTAGCAGGCTGTCTATATACATCGCACCGAGCCTTGTCATAGAAACAGTAGACTCGTTCTACAGGTTGACGATGGATGTCTTTGGACGTGCGTTGATGGTCAAAGCTAGGTCTGTTCCCATACACGATCCTAAACAAGAAACAGATCCTGCTAATAAACACTATGTGGATAGGTCAGTAGTGCCACGCACAAAACAAGGAGATTATGACTTTAAAGGAAAGCGGTTAACTCATGTAAAACATCCTCAAGTGTCTACAGACGTTACTACAAAAACGTATGTGGATAACAAGGTGTATGAGTTTTATGATAAAGTGCCTCAGCTTACGGTGGATGGCTATAGCGCTAATCATCACCGCATTATTCACGTGGAAGACCCACAAGAAGATAATGATGTCTGTACCAAGCGATACGTGACCTATGAAATGAAAAGGCTTTATAAATTTATCCCATCTGTATTTTTAGTGCATCTGACAAATGTAAAACCTGTGAATGAGAGAAACCATATACCGCTAGTTCATGACCAGCACTTGACCTATGTGCTTGCTTCAGGTTTAAGCCACTATCGACTACACTATAATGGAACCATTCACATCAAATATGCCATACCTGATGAGAACCATTTACAAATAGAGATAAATGGTCATAGGATGTTGGTCCATAACCATGAAATGGTCAATGCAGGAGACGAATTATCCTTTCATCTCCTGTTGACATGGAATGAAAAGCAAGCTGGAAAAACCATAAATGATTTCCCACTTTATGTAGAATTGGAATATACAGCCATGAAATAACAATCTAATGTTAGTTGTGACTTAAACTTTCTTGTGAAAGGTTGTTGGTCATCATCATCATGGTGAAACAAAGATATGTGGTGAGAAAGACAAAAAAAATGAGCCTGTCCTTGGCAAAGCCTGGGCTTATGACAATCGTGGACAAGCCCTTACGAAAGAAAAAAAGAAAAAAATAATGTGTTGACCATAAGGAAAGCTCTTCGAGTAGCACAGAGACATGTTATTCCAAAACGTCAGCGACAGGGTTCAAAACAAGGGCGAGTGATCCCCGTCCCCAAACGAGCGGGATTTTTACCTGCATTATTCGCTGGTCTGGCTGCTCTAGGTTCACTTTTAGGCGGTGCCAGTGCAGTGGCAAAAACCATTAAAGCCGTGCAACAGGGCAAGCAACAATTCAATGAGTCAGCGACACAATGAAACAATGGAGGCCATTGCTATGGGGGCTAGAAATGTCAATTTGAAGCCAGCCTTTTATCAACAAGGATTTGGAATTTCACCTTTTCGAAATAAAATAAAACATCTTTAACCTCAGCCATAGCAAGACATGCCCTGACGCATCAGCAAGTGGAAAGCTATGCTAAACAACTAAAGCTTTCTCATTTTCGAGGTGTGTTTATGCCAAACCAATTACCCTCACAACCCGGGAAACATGAATGTGCTGTTGTCAATTTGGATGATCACCGAGGACCTGGAACACATTATGTAGCTTATGTCAAAGAGGGATCTACTGTATGGTACTTTGACAGTTTTGGGAATTTGCCCCCGCCCATGGAACTAGTGGCCTATTTTGGAAACAGGATCAAGATATATTATAATGTGAAACGTGAGCAAACGTTTAACAGCCAACAGTGTGGACGTTTGTGTTTATTTTTTTATATATAAGACGCAACATATGCAAAAACGTCAACAGTATGTCGGTGGAAAGTAAGACGTTTACACTGCATGGACGTGGACCTGAAGTGAGTCTAGACTTTTACCCACCTATCGAATTGAGTGAAAAACCTTATGGTTTAGGACTTGTTTCTCTTGAAACGTACAATCGAATATACAACATACGTGAAAATGTGAACAACAAGTTTTACTGTGATGATTCTGTGCTCACCCTGAACTCTGGTGAATACACGATAGATGACATTTATGAACACATTTATGTGGTGTTGATCAATGAATATGGTTTAAAGTCATTTCTCGATGGAACGCGCAAGTTTGAACTTGTAGGAAATACCAACACTCATCGCTGCAGTATTTTTTCTACATTCAAAATTGACTTTAAAACTCACCCCGATTGCATTGGTCCATTACTAGGATTTAAACCACGTGTGTTAGAGCCCAACAAAAAACATGAATCAGACCATGAAGTGAAATTCATTGAGGACCATCATGTGTCGGTGACGTGTAATATTATTAGTCAAGTGTACACCAATCAAGAACCGTCGCATTCGCTTTATGACTTTATGGTAACATCGCCCAATGGCTATATTATTCGTGAAAACCCTCCAGTGGTGCTTTTTCATTCCGTGGCTGTCGATGGTATTAGTAATATAACATTAAGACTGATCAATAGAGAGCAACAACTCATTGATCTAGATTCCACCACACCAGTGACTTACAAGTTGGTGCTAAAACCACTATGAAGTTTGTATATAAAGCAACAGCACCGTCTAGGAATGGTGTTAGTTGTTTACCACGTGAATACACGTTAACATCTCAGAACAAGCAGATTTTACAGCATTTGGGTTACCACATTAACCCCCGCGATGAATTCTATTCTAGAGGTAGCGAACCACATCGAGGAGCAACCAGGAGTGGTAAGAATTGATCTGCATTCTTATCAAGCTCAAACACCTGGACTCAATAACAATGATGAAATTCAATTTATTCTCAACAACCAAGATATTTACACTCTACCGCATGAAAGTGTTATTCAGATTGAAGGTCGGCTCACCAAAGCCGATGGTTCTACACCCACTACATCCAAGTTAGCAACCATGCTTTCGCCTTCCTGTTTTCTGAAGTACGTTATGTCATTAACGATATCGTGGTGGATAGCACCCGAAATGTGGGTATTTCCAGTGTCATGAAACTATATCCCTCTTATAGTGAGGAAGAAGCTAAAACACTTTGCATGGCGGGTTGGTGCCCTGACTCGACCAATGACTGGATGGTACACACCGATGGCACCTTCACTGGATATTTACCTCTTAAACTGATTTTAGGCTTTGCTGAAGATCACCAGCGCATTGTGGTCAACGCAAGGCAAGTGCTTTATCTGGTGAGAGACAGGAGTGATAATAATGCACTCAAGGGAGTCGACAATGCCCCCATTGATTCAAAAATTCAACTACAACGCTTGCTATGGAAAGTGCCTCATGTGACCCTTAACGATAGCAAAAAACTGGACATACTCAAAATGGTAAAGAGAGATATACCTCTACCCATGGAATTTAGAAGCTGGGCACTCCATGAGTACCCGTTATTGCCCACCACCAACACACACAGTTGGTCTATAAAAACAGCCCGCTATACAGAGAGACCTCTCTACATGATTGTGGGTTTTCAAACGAATCGCAAGTATCAACAAACCAAAGCTGTCACGCAATTTGATCACCTGCAATTGAGAAATGCACGTCTTTTCCTCAACGGTGCTGTGTTTCCCTATGAAGGGCTGGATTTAGATTTTTCAAAAAATAAGTTTGCCCCCCTGTACGACTTGGTTTCTAAATTTAGATGGTCGTATTATCAAAAAGAGAATTGTCCAATGTTATCACCCCAAGCTTTTAAGACAAGGGCGCCACTGATTGTCTTTGACTGTTCCTACTTGGAAGAGTCTGTCAAACCATCCAATATTGACATTCGACTAGATTTTGAAACGCATGACAATGTTCCAGCCAATACCACGGCCTACTGTTTGATTATTCATCACAAACAAGTCAACTATTATCCACTGTCCAACCAAGTGACAAGTGTATAAATAGCAGGTCAACACCCATCAAACCACTCAGTCATGTCTTGCTTTCAAGCCTCAAGAGAAGTTACATCCATGAATTTAAAATCTGAGGAACAACGTTTCAAGACCTTTGCGACGTGGCCGGTGCCTTTTATAAACCCTCAAGCCTTAGCAGCCGCTGGATTCTACTATTTAAAAAGAAGAGATGAAGTGAAATGTGTGTTTTGTCCCATCATCTTAGACCAATGGCAAGAGAGCGATGAACCCATGCAGGAACATCAGCGCTGGTCACCTGCCTGCCCCTACCTGTGCAGAATGGAGGTGGGTAATATACCCTATCATTCAAGTTACCCCTCACTCATGCCTCTGAGTGATGAAAAAAGTTATGATACGTGTGGACTTTATGGTGCCGGCAGTGCTTCAGTGAACAGCTCACAGTTAAAAACATCCAGTTTAGAGACATTGGGATATCATCGGTGTTATGGACACTATAAACACAAAAGACTTTTTTGTTGTATGAGATGGTACCGCCTCTATCCTAGAATGAAAAAAGAATGTAAAACTTGTTATGCTAATAAAATAATGAAATAAAAAAAATTGGTTGTTGTTGTTATATTATTATTTCTTATGCCCCCCTGTCATATCCTAACCTCTATAGTGACTACTCGATGTTTTTCTTTTCTTTTACTAGAATGGAATGTAAGTAAATGACATGGGTACACCTTACTGAACAATTGTCAGTCTGTGGTCAGTTGGACTTGATCCAGACAAGAGTGAACATGTTGCGTACACTGATTGTCGACTGTCAAGGGTTTAAAATTGGAGATAACAAATTTATATTTAAAGAAGTGGCCATCATCGATTGTTCCACTTTTTGGATATCACAAGCTACTCATTTGGTGTTTAAACCACCTTATGCGTTTGATTTGTTGTGTGATAAAGACCGTAAACAAACCCAGTGGATTGAAACTCATATGCAACTAGACTGGAAGCAGGGAACCATTTCATATAAGCACCTGGACATGGTCATGAAAGCCCACTTGTCTTCTGCCCATGTAATATTTGTGAAAGGTAGTGAAAAACGTCAATGGCTACAACCATTTTTAGCGTCTTACATTCAATGTATCGATTTAATGGACATGGGCTGTCCATCGCTGCAAACACTCATGGATCGCTGCCCCTGTGACAATATTACCCATAAAGCCTTGGCACAGGTGTGGCAATTGTTTCATTGGCTATCCACCAATGCCTGCTGGGAGTTGTTAAATAAAATTAAAACTAAAGGTTTACCTGTGGATGACACCAGTGAGATTTCTACAAGAGACGTGTAAACATCAATGTAATACCATGGAGAAAGGGGATGCTACCGATAAAGCGATTGGAAAGTTCTTTGTGTGTAAAAAGAAACTAGACAGTTTTACTAAAGAAGAATTATTGGCTCTTCCAAAATCATTCATTTATTATGTCGCAGCAAATGCAGTGAAAGAAATCTGGCAACATGTACCAAAATCATGGACTCAAGACCCTGTGTTAAGTGAATTGCAACCATGTACGGATTATGATCACCATAAGCAAGTGGCTATGGCAAAAATACCCTCTATGCGACAGTGTGCTACTTGTCAGCTAGTCAAACTGTATCATGGTCATAAAAGTCAGTGTAAAGACTTTGTTTCCTCATACCACGGGAGTAATGAAGAAAAAAAGCAACAACAACAAACATCATCCACAGAGGAGGAGGAGGAAGATCAAACCTTTTTACCATCGATGGAAAAGGATATGCCAGACCTGTACTGGCAATGGCGTCATTAACAAAGTAATTCAATACTTGACTTCGAAATCTACCTACCTGGTTATTATTTGTGTAGTTCTGGAACTTGTCTTGAAGAACCTTTGCAGCATAGTGATATACCTATTAATCCTTTGGATCAAGCATGCACCTTTCTTATCACCACAGTCATTCTGCATTAAGACGTGTAGCGGATAAAGTATCGTTGAAAAGCTAAACAACTTTTGACATTCTGTGATGTCTCAGTGGGAGAGAGGTTGGCAGTCGTCATTGTGATTAGTGTTATAAAAGGAAAGTTAATAATGAGTGGACATGGACATTGAAAAGGATTGAGGAATTGGTATTTCTTTGTATTCTATTTTTGTAAAACTCTATTTGTTGTGAAATAAAAACAAGGTTTACAAGATCACAATGTCTTTTAATGTTTAAAAATGGTGATAGCCATTTCTTCATTTTCATTTTTTTCTTACATGAATATTTACATTTTCCACTTTCCCTTTTTTACATTCCCCTTGTTTAGTTCACACATTCTGTACATTTTTTTTGTTGGGAAATAAAAATAAGGTTCACTAGATCACTATATTTTTTAATTCTAAAAAATGGTGATAGCCATTTCTTCATTTTCATTTTTTCACACATGAATATTTACAATTTCCACTTTACATTTTTTTACATCCCCCTTGTTTAGTTCACACATTCTGTAATAAATAAGGTTCACTAAATCACTATATCTTTTAATTTTTAAAATGGTGATAGCCATTTAATTTTTTTTTCACACATGAATATTTACAATTTCCACTTTTCATTTTTTACATTTTCCTCGTTTAGTTTACACATTCTGTACATTTTTGTTGTTGTGAAATAAAAAAAACAAGGTTTACCAGATCACAATGTCTTTTTAATTTAAAAATGGTGATAGCCATTTCACTGTTTCACACATGGATATTTACAATTTCCACTTTACATTTTTTACATTCCCCTTGTTTAGTTCACACATTCTGTAAATTTTTTAAAAATCTTTTTCGTAATATACAAAAGCAAACATTTTACACTAAAATGTATTACTTATCTTATTTTTTACTGAACTACTGTAGACTAACATTATACATTCTATTTACAGTTTTCACAAAAAAAAAAAAATTACAATATAAAACACACTACAAATATTACAATATAGTGATCATTAGACTTCAGTAAAGTAATAGTTGTCAATGCGATTGTTTCCCCAAGCAAGAGTATCAAATGTGTTGGGTATAATGAATCGTTTGTTATCTTCATTACTTAAAGCAACTTTGTTCAACAAATTGGTATGTAGCTGATGATTTTTACTTCTAAATACACACATTTCCTTATATAATACAGGTGGGTTACTAACTATACAGTTTTTATAATCACTTATATCTAACTCTTTACTAACAACATTCTTTTTCACTCCTTTTAATTTTTTTACTACTACATCATCAATTGTCATATAGCTGTATGATTTAGATTTTGTGCCTACAAAGGTGTCTATAATAACACCAGCACATTCATCCTTAAATTTCCCAAGAACCTTTTTGTTTACTAGAGGTAAATGGTAAATATTATACTTGGGGTAGTCACTTGTATCAAACCTATTTAGCTCAGTTTTGATATCCTCGTAAAAATCATCAGTTTTAAACTCATAAATAAAAGAATCTGTGTCTGTGTAGAGTAATTTAGCATTATCAAGATAGTTTTTCTTTACATAATCATAGTGAAATTCATACATAAGTGTTTTTGATAATTCCAGAATGGTGTAACCCACATATATGGGTTTGTTGTAAGTTACTTTAAGACGATTCATTTGTATTACAACTAAATCCTCATGAATAATTTAACAGCTATGAAAGTTAGGCTTGCTTATTAAGTTACTCGCACCATACCTTTTACCATCATTCTCCCACTTTGTTATCAGCTTTACATCAACTCGTTTATCAACATTCTCCATAGTCTTTCCAAAAACACTATTATTCATGAGTTTATAAAAATCTTTTTCAAACGCGTTTGTTGACTGCATTCTTAAATTATTGTTTAGATCAATATACGGTTTGAGCCATGCTGACTGATGAAATTGCAATACGCGATGAATTTTAGTTAATTTCAATCCATGCTGTAGACACTGTTTCAAGTTTTGATAATGTATTACATATTTACATTTATCATTTACATTAGCAATTAACACTTTTGTTCGTGATGTGATGTATGGAGATTTCATATTCTCAGGACAAAATGGTAAATCATTGTGATCATCATGTAACTCTTTAGGGTACTCAAGATTTACCTCTAAAATATATCCTTTATCATCGTTATCATTAAGAGTGTCAACATGTAAGACATCAATTTCAGGTTGTGTCAGCCAGCGAAAATCTTTCAGTGGTAGATATTGACTCATAGCCGAACCATATTGGTTATTTGCATCGAGGTAGACAATATACTTTGACTCATCACAAGGGTTGTAGCTAGGCATGTATTTATTATTCGCTTTAGAGTACCGTCCACTACTTTGACTTAATCCACCTCGAATTGATGATTTTATAAAATTGATCATGTCTATATCAGTTATTAATTCTAAATTTACTTTCGTTTTTTTTTTCAACATTGAACTGAAACTTAACCCAGGAGCTGTGAAATACTGACAAGGATCAAGGTCATAAGTTTTCATACAAACATTCCGAAAATTTTCAAAAACATCTGCTAATAACAACACATCTGTCTTCAAATATATGTCTGAAAATTCTCCTAAGGTTTGAATGTGGAACTGTGCCCATACACGGTGTGCATGTAAATATTCCTGATCACTGATATGACTTGTGTTTAAGGAACTGTAAAATGCATTTTCGGTGGTAAACAACACTCCTCAAGACGTCCCACACAGTTAATATATTCATAAGGGAATATACCCTTTTGACGAATCAAATTAAAATAACCTTCTTTAGGAAAGACCGGATGAATTTCATGAAACTGATCTGATTTTAAATTACTAGCCAGCTTATCAAGACTACTCGGCATAAAGCGGAATGAATCTAAAAATCGCAGTTTAATGGTTTTTTTTATTGCTAGTTTCGATGTATTTTGTGAACGATATGTATTGTTCCTTATTATTTGCAATCACATCAACTTTCACATCTGAAGCTCCAAATTCTTTAACGATAAAGTGGTTATCGTATTTGCTACCGTTATGTAGAATGACCGGAATGAATTAACTTACTCTATAATTTAAATTACATTCTTGGTGAGCAGCACCACGATATGTTCCTGTTAAATGGTCATGATCGCGAACCCTGTCTGTATATAAACATTCACCACATATAAAACAATTAGTTCCAGTTTCAAAATTTTTTTCTCTGAGGAAGTTAGTGGCTCCATTGGAATGATCGTATTTAAAATAGAGGATATACGAATGGAATCTTTCTCAAGCCTTTCCATAAAAACTTTAGGTGCATCAGGTCCTCTATAGAGCTCAAACTTATTTAAAGAGTCATCATAACTACATTTAATATAATATGCAAAGCTAAAAGGTTCATGAATGTGAGTTGTGTTGGTGGAAGGTTGGGCTGGATTTGATGAACATGTATTAAATGGTTTTAGCAAAGCCTCGAAGTCAGCATATATAACAAATGGTACTCGAAGCTGTTTCTCATAATCCTTAAATTTTAGAATGTTATTTTTAGGAGTCGGTAATACCGTACACACATGATTACACCCCCATTTTTGATGTTGAGTTAGTTGGTCCTCTTTTCTGAAATATAGCAAACAGCCATCGCACAACCACTCCTTACCTTTGTATTTTGATAGTTGACTACCAACAAGTCTACATAAATGTTTTATCCAACAATAGTGAGCATTTTCACCTTCGGTTATGTATAGTAAATTTACATGAGCATCCTTTTTTTCCTGAGTATAATATAGAGGACCAACTATACTCTTATTTTCAATTCCATAACATTAATACTTACATTGTTCAGCTCTTCAAAACGTTGAATGTCTTTTATCG
Organism: Meconema thalassinum; assembly: GCA_946902985.2. Taxonomy (NCBI): domain Eukaryota; kingdom Metazoa; phylum Arthropoda; class Insecta; order Orthoptera; family Tettigoniidae; genus Meconema; species Meconema thalassinum. The sequence continues at coordinate 512,818,760 of OX336392.1, read as the reverse complement.
CCATAGGAAATTCTATTTCTTTTAAATCTAACACTGAAAAATAGTGAGGATATGATGATGTTCTATTCTCATGCATCACTGCTGGATGGAAAGCTGAGGTTACAGCCCATGCAAAGCATGCGTCATCATTATTCATAACGTTTACACAAGCATTCTTACGTTTGATCCATCCTGGCAAATCAATATATGATGATGCTCGAAGGGGGTTGTATTTATTCAGGTTGGTTTCTAAATAAAGTACTTCAACCAACGCCCAGCCTGACTCTCTTTCCTGGAACTCTTCACTCTTCACAATGATGGCACTTGAAATATTTTGGTATATATCACTAATATTAGTTGATTCGCTAACAATGATGTTTTTTGTATTAAAAGATTTGATATCTGTAATTTCACCTTCGCTCCCAGTTTTTACATAGAGGCCAAAAAGTTCAAAATTCATTTTAATTGTTTTATGCTCTACTAAAACATTTTCTACTAAGCCAAACACAGTAGGTTGAACATTTCTTAAAAATGATTCAATACTTTGAGTTTTTTCTTTACTAAAAAGTCTATAACTAGCAATTCGACTTTTAAATGCACTACCAATTTGTTGAATATTTCCAGAATTTCTTTCATGGCAAGCGTTATTTTTATGTTGAATACTGCGTAAATGTCCATGAATGATTGAAGAAGGTATATCAATATTACATACATTAAAATGTGTTATTGAAGGTTCGCCATTCTTTTTTCTTTTTGTTGCACAACTATTTTCACAATCTTGAGAACGTTTACGCTTTTGAGGATCACTTTCGTTTAAAGATTCCGTGTTAGTTGATGGTTTTACAGATTTCATTTCCTGTTGTTCTCCATGCACTTCAACCATGTGGGATTGATATCACTTTACAGCAGAAAAACCGAGTTCACAAACTGAACACGAAAATGGTGCTGAACTAACATGCTTTAAATTTACATGACGTGTAAGATTATCTTGTATGTTAAATGTGGTAGCACAATGACTGCACACACAACATTTTAATGTTATGTTTAACATTTGCGTGTCGTTGAAGGTTGTCAGGTCTTGAGAACTGTTTCTTACAGTCACCACACTTGAACATGATGATCACTTTCGAAATTACCTATAAAAGAAAGAAATCATAAACGTTAATAAATGATAAAAACAAAGTACAATATCAATAGTTTAATTATATTCCAGTCAATGGTTATAGCAGGGTATTTAAATCGATCATCTGTGAACTCCTAGCTAGTCTAACTTCATGTAGTTCTAACTGGGAGTTACTATATACCACTGTCACTGACACCTAGAGGTGAACATTGGAACTTGATAGAGTGGTAGAAACCAGCGGTCACCAGTTAAGTGAGCTAGGTGTGACGTCATAGCCAGTCTTAAAGCAAGTCTAAACTTGTAGAAAATGTCACGTGATAGAAACCAGCAGCCACCAGTTAAGTGAGCTAAAAGTGACGTCATAGCCAGTCTTAAAACAAGTCTAAACTTGTAGAACATGTTACGTGATAGAAACCAGCAACCACCAGTCAAGTGAGCTAAGTGTGACGTCATAGCCAGTCTTAAAACAAGTCTAAACTTGTAGAACATGTCACTTGATAGAAACCAGCAGCCACCAGTTAAGTGAGCTAAGTGTGACGTCATAGTCAGTTATAAAGCAAGTCTAAACTTGTAAAATATGTCAAGTGATAAGGTTAAGTTAGGTAAAGTTAGGTTATGTTAGGTGAACTGAGGTTAAGACTTTAAATATTCCCTATGTCACTGACACCTAGCAATGAACATTCGGACTTAATAGAGCGGTAATCAAAATCTAACCTACAAAATTAGCTTTACACACCATGGTCAAGTAGTTCCAACTTTTGACTGCCAAATATACCATTTTCACTGACATCTAGTAGTGAACATTGGAAAATATCACTCTAACTCTTTAAAAGTTCTTAGAGGGGCACTTACCTTTTTATAATTTATCAACTGCTGCCACTGAATGAACAGATTGTAGAAATCTGGTAGCCTACAGGTACCCAATTATCTGTAAACAAAACAATCAAACAATCAATCAATAAATACATTCCAATCAATAACTTCAACATCAATTAGTAATAAAAGACTACAATCCATTAATAATAAGTACTTACCTTGCAAAATAATGTAATGATTTTCTACCAAAAATGCTTTCTTACAACTCTTGAGCAGTAATAGAGCACTGTTCACTCAAAGCGAGTAATAAAGACTAACAGTAGGGAAATATAGGACACCTCTCTTATATAAACTCTCATCGCTCGTGTCAGCAGTTTTTTGCAGATCATTGCAATTCCTTTCCCAATACAGCTGAGAGTCCAAAGTACACTAGGAACACCTGTGTGGTATCCAATGATTGCTGACTTTGCATAATCATCACCCATTGTCTTAATCAACACCTGAGGTTTCAAATTACTGCAGCGACAGTCATAGCAACAGCAGTGTGCGCTCCCTGCCATGTCAGTAACATGACACCGGAAGGAACACCTGTGTAATATCCAATAACTGCTAACTTTGCATGATCATCATCCATTGTCTTCATGAACACTTGCGGTTTCAAATAACTGCATTGTTAGTCATAGCAACAGATCTGCGCGCTCTCTGTCATGTCTGTAATATGACACAGGAAGTAACAAGACGTCTTAGTGTACATGCCATCTCCTCAGTTTTAACATCTTAAGAACATGTATTATTCTCTTTCAACTACAAATGACTCGTTAGAACACATCCATCCACCAAGTTAGAACCCTTGTATGTTCACGTGTATTTCGCCACTTTCCTTTCATATCGTTATCCCATTATAGTAGTGGGGGATTAGTGAACAACGTCAATTCAACACACACAAATGTAGTTAGGCCCTTTGACATAATTTAAATAAATTCATGGGTTCGTCCGTAGGAACCAGGCCAAAGGGACCCGTCCAAAGGGATCAGTCCAAAGGGACAAGGACTCATCCACACGGACCTGTCTACAAGGACTCGTCCACAAGGACCTGTCATCAATGACTTGTCAACAATGACCTGTCAACAATAACCCATCCACAGGGATCCACTCCCCCACCCTCTTACAAAAGCCCTGAGTGGGCATGCGTAAAAAACAAAAAAAACATGCATGTTAATTCATAGTGACTATCGACCGTACACATGCACTTTATGTGGAACAACGTTTAAATCCATATCAGCATTCAAACTCTCACATGTTGCAATTGGAAAGAGAGATTCTCTAAAAAATTACAATTTTCACCCCTAGTAGGGGTAGGTTTTATTTTGGGGTTGAAATATGTTGTCCATTGGAAAGGGGGTGTTAGCCCGAGTTCAACAACACCTCATTTTTTAAAATCCAACCATGGGTTCGAGAGATATCGCACCGCCGCCATCTTGTGAGGAGGGGAGGAGGAGGAGGGTGCGGAACCCCTCAAAAAAAAACTACTCTGAACATTCATGCAGCAAACACTTGTAAATGCTTCTTCAAATTCTGAAGTTAGGGATACACTTCTGCAGCAATTGGTTTGGAATTTGTCTCCAGTCCGAGCAACAAGATCACGCCAGATAAGGCCTATAAGCTCGCGGAATGTGCGCTGTCCGTTCGCGTCGCGTGTCATAGCCCGCAGGCATAAAGACGAGATTACATTCTGCTGACAAGATCACGCCAGATTAGGCCAATAAGCTCGCGGAATATGCTAAGTGACGAAACTGGCCACTCGCGTCACAGTTCATAGCCCGCAGGCATAAAGACGAGATTACTTTCTGCTGACAAGATCACGCCAGATTAGACCTATAAACTCGCGGAATGTGCGCTGGCCGCTCATGTCACAGTTCACAGCCCGCAGGCATAAAGACGAGATTACATTCTGCTGACAAGATCACGCCATATTAGGCCTATAAGCTTGTGGAATGTGCGCTGTCCGTTCGCGTCACGGTACATAGCCCGCAGGCATAAATACGAGAATACTTTCTCCTAACAAGATCACGCCAGATTAGGCCTATAAGCTCCTGGAATGTGCGCTGTCCGTTCGCGTCGCGGTTCATAGCCCGCAAGCATAAAGACGAGATTCCTTTCTACTGACAAGATCACGCCAGATTAGGCCTATAAGCTCGCGGAATGTGCGCTGGCCGTTCGCGTCACAGTTCATACCCAGCAGGCATAAAAACGAGATTACTTTCTGCTGACAAGATCACGGCAGATTAGGCCTATAAGTTCGCGGATTGTGCGCTGGCTTTTCGCGTCACAGTTCATAGCCCCAAGGCATAAAGACGAGATTACTTTCTGCTGACAAGATCACGCCAGATTAGGCCTATAAGATCGCGCAATGTGCGCTGGCCGCTCGCGTCACAGTTCATAGCCCGCAGGCAAATAGACGAGATTACTTTCTCCTGACAAGATCACGCCACATTATATGCTCGTGGAATGTGCCAAGTGACGAAGCTTGCCGCTCGCGTCACAGTTCATAGCCCGCAAGCATAAAGACGACATATTTTTCTTCTGACAAAGTCGCGCCTGGTTATAAAAGTCGCGGCAGCATGTGCAACTGACTGGCGCACAAATACGAATACGCTATGCGACGATTATGCGATGACCTTTTATAAACCTATTTTAGTGTTTGAAAATTGGGGTGCGACGACTACGCGGTGGCGACGATTATGCGAGGAAATACGGTATTTCTCTAATTGCGATAAATTTCGAGAGTAAACCTAAAAGTTCGTATATGGAGCCGAAAGATCAAAATTTCCAAGTTCCAAATTACAATTGAATTCGTAACACATGTCCTATATGCCTTTCTGCCATCATATTTAACACTATTGAAAAATTTGCGAATTCCGCTAGTCGCGAAATTTGAGTGTCCCTAATCATGGTGTATGCTTTCAAGAGTCAGAAGAAGAAGATGATGATAATGAGGTGAGTCATAATGAGAAAGAAGCTTGTTTTAACAAATGGTCATCTTCCAGAGGAATTTCATCATTTTAAGTCCAGGCTACTAATGTTAGCAAATCAGATGATAGACAGCGAGAGGTGACAGAAACAGATCAAAGATATTTTGTTAAATGAATTATGTGAGGATGAACAATTTATTTGTTTCTTCGGATAAAATACATTTGATGACGTCTACAAAATTGAATTTTCTGCGACTTGTTACGATGTAACAAAATTGAATGAGTATAGAAACAAATTGCTTGGTAAACTTCAAGAGGAATTTCCTTTTGAATCAGTTAATTGTTCATTGGAGATTACAGGCAGTAATTTATCTCAATGACTTGAATATACTTGAAAAGATAGGTTTATGGTTTCTTGAGTGTAGGTGGGGTGAAGGATATATAAATGGACGAGTGCGTGGATGAGTTTAACTTCTACCTTTGCGCGAAAAGAGAGTGTGTGTGAATGGATTATAGAAATGCAACGAAGAGGAACAAATTGTGTGATGGATGTTCTAACGATGTTCAATAATTTAGCCACTTGTGGAGTAATCTAATAACAAACTACCAGAAAGAATAATTGATTTACCGTATGTGTTCCAAATTATTCGGGCTGAGGAGACGAGATTTGGAAGAAAAATAATGGTAGACATTATCATTGAAGAAGAAATAACAAGTGTATTTCTACCAGCAGTATTTGCAAAATTAAGCGCATCAGAGATCGATCAACTAAACTCACTTAGAGGCAAACTGATGATGGTGTATTTGGGGTTGAAGAAGCGCTCACATCAAGTCGTTTTAAAACAGTAGTTAGAGGCAAACTGATGATGGTGTATTCGGGGTTGAAGAACCACTCACATCAAGTTGTTTTAAAACATTTTTTTTGTGAGTATATATGGATTGTAGGTATTGATAGGTATAACGATTGATACATATATAGTTGCTAATTATTTCTTAATTTGTTCAATTTTTCAGATTATCTAAGAACTAATAAAAGGAACAGCATAATGAAGTGGAATACTGTTAAATTTCTGAGTGGAACAGAACATCGATCGCACCCGGTAATAGAGTATCATCGTGTATGCTTTCAACAGTCAGAAGAAGAAGAAGATGATAATGAGGTGAGTCATAATGAGAAAGAAGCTTGTTTTAACAAATGGACATCTTCGAGTGGAATTTCAACATTTTCAGTCTACGCTACTAATGTTAGCAAATCATATGATGGTGAGCGTGGTGTATTCTTTGAATACACGGTACGAGAGAATAAAGTCTATTGCTCTTTGCATGTTCATTTCTTCCTTCCTCTTTGCCAAACACCAACAGTGATCTTCTGTTTTCTCCTTGTTGGGCATATCTCTTATGTCTTCATAAGTATGTTTCAGATATATAACTTCTGTGATCCACCTAGCGTCATCTCGCAGCGAATCTCTGAAGCTCCTCAATTCTTCCTGGTGCTAGAGGACTTATTTATCCATTTGGTCACCAGATCTTGTTACCATCGTCAGCTATTTTCTCTTGGAGCAAGAGGACTACGTCCACTTCTTTACTCACCATGCTGCGCTAGTATCAACTGTGATCAACTCTTAGAAGACCAGCTCAGCAAGAGAAGATAAATGTTTTATTTTTAAGTTGGCAATGTTTATATGTTCTCCTTTTGTCTCCTACCCCCCACTCTTTTCCCCTCTTTCTTGGTCCCTCTGTGCTCCGTTGAGCTGCTCTCACTTCTTAGTCTGCAGTTGACTCGTTCAGTCAAAGCTCCGCTCGAGCTTGCCTCCTCAAACCAAGAGGCTCACCCTCTTTTACGCCATGTTGGCTAAGTAATCATCAACGGAAACTTCGACTTCAACATGAAATCAAGATAAGTACCATTTTAAAAGTTTTAACCTCATCTTCATGGTTTTAACTTCCAAGTGCTTTTAATTATAATTTATAGGCAGTGTGAAATTATTTACTTTGGAGCAATAATCATTCTTCGTGGGATTTGCCATGTTGAGCTTTTGCTTGTATAAGCCAACCTCACTAAAAAAGAGCTTTTCTTAAGCTATTCAAACGAGAAATCCTCTCGCTACGTGGGATATTATCTAATACCCGCTGTCTATAATTCAACAAGCTAGTTCCTCCGCTGGATTTACATTAGCCCCATTTTACTGCTAAGATTGTTCTGGAACCTTCTAGATTCTGTACTCAATCTACAAGTCCTGCCGTCATGTATTTCTCACGTACTTGTGAGAATTCTGTTTAAAATTGAATTATCTTACTTCTAAATTACTACATAGTGAAGTTTCGTCCACCGCGGGAATTTTCTATGGCGCATTTAATTGTACTTTACAACTTTCTCAAGAAATAGACTCTCACTTATCTAGTGAAACCAGTTATTTTCATAATTGCAATAACTTTTTTTCTCATAAACTTCAGTGTTTCTATAGTGAACTTTGCATCCATCTTCATAGACTACAGTGATAAACAGTGCTTGCTCCGCGTTTCTACCGCGTCGCGATCGTCCGGTTATATTAAATACGGCCATGAACATTGATCCTATATCCCAATGATCTTTCCTCAACCTTCTACTAACAACCATTATTAATAAAATTGAAACTTTTCTATAAGGTGTCACCCACGAGGTGCCCTTCCAACTTTGCTAGTTTAACATTAATTAAATTCTGCATAATTGCTTGTGTGATGCAAGTTTTAAATTCACGTTGTTCCTTTCCCATAATCAGGGAAAACAATTCTCTAAACTCTTGAGCGAGTCATGTTCAGGTTTCACGAAATGGAAACTGTCCCATTTGGCGAGTGATTCCTGCTCTACCTTGGGAAGTCTAGAACTTTCCCTTTCAATTTCTTCAGGTTTCACAGTAAGTGACCTGCCCTCTTTGTATAATTCTCACATATTAATTCTGTATAAATATAAGAAGTTGTAGGAACTTCTATCTTATTTTTCACGTTGTTATTATTGTTATTTTTAAAGTTGTCACTTCCTCTAGAACATTCTCTCCTGAATTTCTTAAGGTGCACTTTTTGTACTCCAATTCACGTTCAAGCTTTAATTATTTCATTGCTCATTTGTTTAAATCTTATAAAGATTTTAGAAACATGTAAGGTTTGAAACCTTGTAAATTGTCAATTGCCTGGAGCAACCGTTTAATGTTGAGAGGTCTGCGACCCCAAATTGTTAACTACATAGAGCATACTTATTTGTTAAAGTTACGCTTCTTTGAATTTTTAAATAAATTAAATATTTGTTTTTGGATTCATCATTTCTCTGATACTACAGTTAGGCAGGATCCTGGCCTTCCTAGCTCTTCCTAGGTTTATGCCCTCGTTCATATACAATAAATCGTTTGCTCTCAGTCTTGTCAGACCATCACCCTTCCCTATAGTACTTTCATTCGTGCTTGGGAGGAAACACACTAAAGCCTCTCTCTGGCAAACTGCCCAAGTCTTAGCTGCAGTTCCCGTCAGCTTCGACCAAGCTCGTACCTACTTTAGGTATCAAGGTGTTAATTTTGAAGCAGTTCATTGGTCATTGGAGATTACAGGCAGTAATTTATCTCAATGGCTTGAATATACATGAAAAGATTATTGGTCTATGGTTTCTTGAGTGCAGGTGGGGGTGAAGGATATATAAATGGACGAGTGCGTGGATGAGTTTAACTTCTACCTTTCGAGGAAGAGAGAGTGTGTGTGAAATAAATAAAGAAAGTCAACGACGAGGAACAAATTGTGTGATGGATTTTCTAACGAAGTTCAATAACTTAGCCACTTCTGCCGAGTATTCAAATAACAAACTATCAGAACGCATAATATATTTACCGTCTGTGGTCCAAATTATTCGGGCTGTGGAGACGAGATTTGGAAGAAAAATAGTGGTGGACATTATCATTGAAGATGAAAGATGATGATGATGATAATTGTTGTTTTAAGGGGCCTAACATCTAGGTTATCGGCCCCTGATGGTTTGGGTGATCGTGAATATGAAAATGAAAAGCGAACATAAAACTAAAACTAACTACTAACCTACATACTAGAAGAAGAAATGGAAAACTAAAGGAGAATAAGGCAAATAAAAGGACAGAAGGAAAAGAAATGCCCTCAACCCTCGGAGAAGGCGGATTGAGGGACTTGGAAGGAAGGAGAGCCATGAAAGGCATATAGGAAAGTGAAAGAGGAGAGGGTCCGCCCGAAACGTAAGGGACAAAAGGGGAAAACGGACCCAGCTCAGGAATCCCTCGGGGTCGCCAACTCCCGAACTCACCAGCCGTGAGCCCCTGAGGGTGTAGCATTATCTAGGGTGCACCAGAAGTGGAGGGGCTACATACACCCTGCCTCCTTAAGGGCCTAGAGCACAAGGCAGGAGGTAAAAGGAAGAGAAAAAGAAGGCTGACCCCTCGCAGAAGGAGGGAATCAGAAAAGATGAGACAAGGGCCAATTAAGGCGGGAAAGGAAGAGACTCCCTAGGCCTCGGATACCCTAATACCGTCGGGGTCGGAAGAGAACAAGAGTTGACCAAGGGAGGTCGACAGGAAAGAAGAAAGAGAGGAGCCGGCACAAGTAAGTGGAAGCAATGCCGGACTCAGCTGGGGCCCCGTGGTCGCAAACCCACAACCCACTAGATGTGAGCCCCTGGGGGGGAAGATGAAAGAACAAGTGTATTTCTACCAGCAATATTTGCAAAACTAAGCGCATCAGAGATTGATCAACTAAACTCACTTAGAGGCAAACGGATGATGGCGTATTTGGGGTTGAAGAACCGCTCACATCAAGTCGTTTTAAAACAGTACTTGGAGGCAAACTGATGATGGTGTATTTGGGGTTGAAGAACCACTCACATCAAGTTGTATTAAAACAGTATTTTTGGTGAGTATATATGGATTATATGTATTGATTGGTATAACGATTGATATATATATATATATATATAGATATAGTTGCTAATTATTTCTTAATTTGTTTAATTTTTCAGATTATCTAAGAACTAATAAAAGGAACAGCATAATGAAGTGGAATACTGTTAAATTTCTGAATGGAACAGAACATCGATCGCACCCGGTAATAGAGTAACATCGTGTATGCTTTCAACAGTCAGAAGAGGAAGAAGATGATAATGAGGTGAGTCATAACGAGAAAGAAGCTTGTTTTAACAAAAGGACATAATCGAGTGGAATTTCAACATTTTCAGTCTACGCTACTAATTTTGGCAAATCAGATGATGGTCAGCGAGAGGTGACAGAAACAGTTCTAAGATATTTGTTAAAATAATTATGTTAGGATGAACAATTTATTTGTTTCTTCGGATAGAATACATTTGATGATGTTTACAAAATTGAATTTTCGGCGACTTGTTACGATGTAACAAAATTGAATGAGTATAGAAAGAAATTGCTTGGTAAACTTCAAGAGGAATTTCTTTTGAATCAGATCAGTGTTCATTGGAGATTACAGGCAGTGATTTATCTCAATGGCTTGACTATACTTGAAAAGATAGTTTTATGGTTTCTTGAGTGTAGGTGGGGGTGAAGGATATATAAATGGACGAGTGCGTGGATGAGTTTAACTTCTACCTTTGCGCGAAAAGAGAGTGTGTGTGAAAGAAATATAGAAAATCAACGACGAGGAACAAATTGTGTGATGGATGTTCCAACGAAGTTCAATAACTTAGCCACTTCTGTCGAGTATTTCAATAACAAACTATCAGAACGAATAATTGATTTACCGTATGTGGTCCAAATTATTCGAGCTGTGGAGACGAGATTTGGAAGAAAATAATGGTGGACATTGTCATTGAAAATGAAATAACAAGTGTATATCTACCAGCAGTATTTGCAAAACTAAGCGCATCAGAGTTCGACCAACTAAACTCACTTAGAGGCAAACTGATGATGGTGTATTTGGGGTTGAGGAACCGCTTACATCAAGTCGTTTTAAAACAGTACTTAGAGGGAAACTGATGATGGTGTATTTGGAGTTGAAGAACCGCTCACATCAAGTCGTTTTAAAACAGTACTTGGAGGCAAACTGATGATGGTGCATTTGGGGTTGAAGAACCACTCACATCAAGTTGTTTTAAAACAGTATTTTTTGTGAGTATATATGGATTATATGTATTGATTGGTATAACGATTGATATATATATATATATATATATATATATATAGTTGCTAATTATTTCTTAATTTGTTTAATTTTTCAGACTATCTAAGAACTAATAAAAGGAACAGCATAATAAAGTGGAATACTGTTAAATTTCTGAATGGAACAGAACATCGATCGCACCCGGTAATAGAGTATCATCGTGTATGCTTTCAACAGTCAGAAGAGGAAGAAGATGATAATGAGGTGAGTCATAATGAGAAAGAAGCTTGTTTTAACAAATGGACATCTTCGAGTGGAATTTCAACATTTTCAGTCTACGCTACTAATGTTAGCAAATCAGATGAAGGTGAGCGAGAGGTGACAGAAACAGTTCTAAGATATTTGTTAAAAGAATTATGTTAGGATGAACAATTTATTTGTTTCTTCGGATACAATAGGTTTAGTGACGTTCACAAAATTGAATTTTCGGCGACTTGTTACGATGTAACAAAATTGAATGAGTATAGAAACAATATGCTTGGTAAACTTCAAGAGGAATTTCCTTTTGAAGCAGTTCATTGGTCATTGGAGATTACAGGCAGTAATTTATCTCAATGGCTTGAATATACTTGATAAGATTATAGGTCGATTTTCTTGAGTGTAGGTGGGGGTGAAGGATATATAAATGGACGAGTGCGTGGATGAGTTTATCTTCTACCTTTGCGTGAAGAGAGAGTGTGTGTGAAATAAATAAAGAAAGTCAACGACGAGGAACAAATTGTGTGATGGATTTTCTAACGAAGTTCAATAACTTAGCCACTTCTGTCGAGTATTCAAATAACCAACTATCAGAACGAATAATATATTTACCGTATGTGGTGCAAATTATTCGGGCTGTGGAGACGAGATTTGGAAGAAATATAGTGGACGACATTATCATTGAGAATGAAATAACAAGTGTATTTCTACCAGCATTATTTGAAAAACTAAGCGCATCAGAGATCGATCAACTAAACTCACTTAGAGGAAAACTGATGATGGTGTATTTGGGGTTGAAGAACCGCTCACATCAAGTCGTTTTAAAACAGTACTTAGAGGCAAACTGATGATGGTGTATTTGGGGTTGAAGAACCACTCACATCAAGTTGTTTTAAAACAGTATTTTTTTTTAGTATATATGGATTATATGTATTGATTGGCATAACGATCGATATATATATATATATATATATAGTTGCTAATTTTTTCTTAATTTGTTTCATTTTTCAGATTATCTAAAAACTAATAAAGAAACAGCATAATGAGGTGGAAATCTGTTAATTTTCTGAGTGGAACAGAACATCGATTGCACCCGGTAATAGAGTATCATCGTGTATGCTTTCAACAGTCAGAAGAAGAAGAAGATAATAATGAGGTGACTCATAATGAGAAAGAAGCTTGTTTTAACAAATGGACATCTTCGAGTGGAATTTCAACATTTTCAGTCTACGCTACTAATGTTAGCAAATCAGACGATGGTGAGCGAGAGGTGACAGAAACAGTTCTAAGATATTTGTTAAAAGTATTATGTTAGGATGAACAATTTATTTGTTTCTTCGGATACAATACATTTGATGACGTTTACAAAATTGAAGTTTCTGCGACTTGTTACGATGTAACAAAATTGAATGAGTATAGAAACAAATTGCTTGGTAAACGTCAAGAGGAATTTCCTCTTGAAGCAGTTCATTGGTCATTGGAGATTACAGGCAGTAATTTATCTCAATGGCTTGAATATACTTGAAAAGATTATAGGTCTATTTTCTTGAGTGTAGGTGGGGGTGAAGGATATATAAATGGACGAGTGCGTGGATGAGTTTAACTTCTACCTTTGCGAGAAGAGAGTGTGTGTGTGAAATAAATAAAGAAAGTCAACGAATAGGAACAAATAACGAATAATTGATTTACCGTATGTGGTCCAAATTATACGCGCTGTGGAGACGAGATTTGAAAAAAAAAATTGTGTCGACATTATCATTGAAGATGAAATAACAAGTGTATTTCTACCAGCAGTATTTGCAAAACTAAGCGCAGCAGAGATCGATGAACTAAACTCGCTTAGAAGCAAACTGATGATGGTCTATTTGGGGTTGAAGAACCGCTCACATCAAGTCGTTTTAAAACAGTACTTAGAGGCAAACTGATGATGGTGTATTTGGGGTTGAAAAACCACTCACATCAGGTTGTTTTAAAACAGTATTTTTTTGTGAGTATATATGGATTATATGTATTGAATGGTATAACGATCGAGATATATATATATATATATATATATATAGTTGCTAAATATTTCTTAAATTGCTTAATTTTTTTGATTATCTAAGAGCAAATAAAAGGAACAGCATAATGAAGTGGACGACTGTTAAATTTCTGAGTGGAACAGAACATCGATCGCACCCGGTAATAGAGTATTATCGGGTATGATGATGATGATGATAATTGTTGTTTTAAGGGGCCTAACATTTAGGTTATCGGCCCCTGATGGTTTGGGTGATCGTGAAGATGAAAATGAAAAGCGAACTTAAAACTAAAAAAAAAAAAAAAAAAAAAGTCCTCTCGGCACGCCGGAAGGCGGAGGTAGATTTCACCGGACAAACTTGGGGATAGGCGAAAATAGGCAGAATATGCAGATTTTCGTAGAAGGATCAGACCTCATTTATTGCGAGAAGGTATTTTATAATTGGAGCTTAATTAACTTTGTTTTTCGTCATTTTATGCTTATTTTAAACATTTTATTGTCTTATGGGAACGGTAACCTTCTTGTCATTTGGGGTCCATTTTTATACTTGTGGTCACACTGTCCTTATGCTAGGTTTCGACACTGATGTGCAACTATGTAACGGTCTGTTACTTCTTCACGCAAAATTATATCTACCGCAGAGATTTTGGTTGGTTCCTCAGTTTAGGGGCTGCGACAACGCGGTCATGTAACCCCGTGTACTTTGGGATGGCTGTATTAGTCTGTAATTCAGGTAAGGACTGCAGACGGTCAATTTCAAGCAGTAGTTACTAATGTTGCTACCAGGTACTACCGTCAACGACACCTAGCTGTGAACTTGGCTACTAGATGCCACCGCAACCAGCAACTCGCAACGAACGTTGGAACTTCCCCTCCAAAGGAAAGCATACTGAGGGATTTTTGGCGCTCTTAGAAAATCCGACGACTTCGGCCGGCTTTGAACTCGCGACCTTGGGCATAAACATTCAGCATGCTACCAGTTACGTCACCGAAGCCGCTTCACACTTAGATGGAAATCTGAATCTGATCTCGTGCAAGTGCGTTATCTTGGCAACGTCTGATGGCTCATCCCTCATGAATTTAGTAGTGTTGCCATGGCAACCACTGATAGGTCTTGGCATTTTCTTATAATTCCGAAATTATTTTTCTCATCCCTTGGCATAATGGTGGGTTATATCAAAAATTCTTTCAGACAAAAGTTTTAGGTAATTATTATGGGAATATTGTCCATTTTGTACGGTTTTGATATTGTGCCTATTAAGAGAGATATGATTAATGTTTCCCGAAAAACCCACTTTTTCCCACCCCTTTGGTCAATGGTTGGTGCTATAAAAAAAACTCTTCAAACATACATTTTTGGGCTTTATCCGACACATAGTATGAATGTTGAACGGATTCGATATTTCACATATTAAGAGAGTTATAGCAATATTTCACTTTTTCGAAAAAAAAGCCCCCCATTTTCACCCCCCAACGACCGATTTAGCCCAGTAACGAACTCGACCGAGATTTTATAGGTATACGTATTCGGTAAAAAATTCAAAGTGATTGGTACAAAATTACGGCAGTTATCGTGTCCACAATAAACTGATATACATATACATACATAAATTATATATAACTTTTGAACTGACGGTGGTTTTGGGGCCTGGGGATGTGAAACGCGAAGATATGTCGAAATTTTCCGGAAGTCGAAACATGGTACCCATTGCAATAGTTAGCTTTCTAACGAAATCTACCTCTGGTTGGTTCCTCAGTTTAGGGGCTGCGACAACGCGGTCATCTAACCCCGTGTACTTTGGGTGAGTGTAGAATCTGTCTGATACACGGTGTGAATTGTAATGGCTGTATTAGTCTTAATTCATGTAAGTACTGCAGACGGTCAATTTCAAGCAGTAGTTCCTAATGTTGCTACCAGGTACAACCGTCAACGACACCTAGCTGTGAACTTGGCTACTAGATGCCACCCCAACCATCAACTCGCAACGAACGTTGGAACTTCCCCTCCAAAGGAAAGCATACTGAGGGATTCTAGTGCTCTTAGAAAATCCGACGACTTCGGCCGGCTTTGAAACCGCGACATTGGGCATAGACATTCAGCATGCTACCAGTTACGTCACCGAAGCCGCTTCCCTCTTTATCAGGCGGCTTTGGTGGCGTAGTCGGTAACATGCTGAGCTTCTATGCCCAAGATACCGGGTTCAAACCCGGCCGAAGCCGTCGGATTTTTTAAGAGCGTTAAATATCCCTCAGTATGCCTTCCTTCGGAGGGGAAGTAAAGCCGGCGGTCCCATGTCATAGATTTATGGCATGTTAAAGATCCTTCCACTAATTGCACCTGTGTGAAGCTAAATTGGATAGGTTAAGAATGTATACAACGCTCTTAGGTTTCTATGTTCATTGCCAAGAGCCGACTGCGGCGGCGTCTAGTAGCTCAGTTCTGAACTTGGCCTCGTAGTCGTTGACAGTGGCGCTTGGCGGCAAAAGTAGGAACTATCTGAAAAATTGTTAGTTGCAGTACTTAAATTAACAAACAGATAACACACACTAATACAGTCATCACAATTAACACCGGTTATCAGACAGATTCTACACACACCCAAAGTACACGGGGCTACATGACCGCGTTGTCGCAG
The DNA here is from genome assembly GCA_946902985.2 of Meconema thalassinum. NCBI lineage: Eukaryota > Metazoa > Arthropoda > Insecta > Orthoptera > Tettigoniidae > Meconema > Meconema thalassinum. The sequence continues at coordinate 512,802,845 of OX336392.1, read as the reverse complement.
CCCCTAAACTTAAGAACCAACAAACCAACCACTTAATCAGATGGAAATACTGAATCTGATCTCGTGCAAGTGCGTTGTCATGGCAACGTCTGATGGTCCATGCCTCATCAATTTAGTAGTGTTGCCATGGCAACCACTGATAGCTCTTGGCATTTTCTTATAATTCCGAAATCATTTTTCTCGTCCCTTGGCGTAATGGTGGGTCATATCAAAAATTCTTTCAGACAAAAGTTTTAGGTAATTATTAGGGGAATATTGTCCATTTTGTACGGTTTAGATATTGTGCCTATTAAGAGAGATATGATTAATGTTTCCCGAAAAACCCACTTTTTTCCACCCCTTTAGTCAATGGTTGGTGCTATCAAAAATCTTATTTGACATAAATTTTTGGCACTTATCCGACACATATTATGAACTTTGAATGGATTCGATATTGCACGTATTAAGAGAGTTATAGCGAAATTTCACTTTTTCGAAAAAAGCCCCCCATTTTCACCCCCTTCGACCGATTTAGCCCAGTAACGAACTCGACCGAGATTTTATAGGTATACATCTTCGGTAAAAAATTCGAAGTAATTGGTGCAAAATTACGGCAGTTATCGTGTCCACAAGAAACTGATATACATATATATATACATATATATATATACATATATATATACATATATATATACATATATATATACATAAATTATATATAAACTTTTGAACTGACGGTGGTTTTGGGGTCTGGGGGATGTGAAACGCGAAGATATGTCGAAATTTTCCGGAAGTCGAAACATGGGACCCATTGCAATAGTTAGCTTTCTAATGAAATCTACCTAAAAACTACTAACCTACACACTAGAACAAGAAGAAAAAGAAAACTAAAGGAGAATAAGGCAAATAAAGGACAGGAGGAAAAGAAATGCCCTCAACCCTTGAAGAAGGCGGATTGAGGGACTCGGAAGGAAGGAGAGCCATGAAAGGCATACAGGAAAGTGAAAGAGGAGAGGGTCCGCCCCAAAGGCAAGGGACAAAAGGGGAAAACGGACCCAGCTCAGGAATCCCTCGGGGTCGCCAACTCCCGAACTCACCAGCCGTGAGCCCCTGAGGGTGTAGCATTATCTAGGGTGCACCAGAAGTGGTGGGGCTACATACACCCTGCCTCCTTAAGGGCCTTGAGCACAAGGCAGGAGGTAAAAGGAAAAGAAAAAGAAGGCTGACCCCTCACAGAAGGAGAGTGTCAGGAAAGATCAGACAAGGGCCAATTAAGGCGGGAAAGGAAGAGACTCCCTAGGCCTCGGATACCCTAATACCGTCGGGGTCGGAAGAGAACAAGAGTTGACCAAGTGAGGTCGACAGGAAAGAAGACAGAGAGGAGCCCGGCACAAGTAAGTGGAAGCAATGCCAGACTCAGCTGGGGCCCCGTGGTCGCCAACCCACATCCCACTAGATGTGAGCCCCTGGGGGGATTTGCAAAATTAAGCGCATCAGAGATCGATCAACTAAACTCACTTAGAGGCAAATTGATGATGGTGTATTTGGGGTTGAAGAACCGCTTACATCAAGTCGTTTTAAACCAGTGCTTAGAGGGAAACTGATGATGGTGTATTTGGGGTTGAAGAACCACTCACATCAACTTGTTTTAAAACAGAATTTTTTGTGAGTATATATGGATTATATGTATTGATTCGTATAACGATTGATATATATATATATATATATATAGTTACTAATTATTTCTTAAATTGTTTAATTTTTTTGATTATCTAAGAGCAAATAAAAGGAACAGCATAATGAAGTGGACGACTGTTAAATTTCTGAGTGGAACAGAACATCGATCGCACCCGGTAATAGAGTATCATCGGGTATGCTTTCAACAGTCAGAAGGAGAAGAAGATGATAATGAGGTGAGTCATAATGAGAAAGAAGCTTGTATTAACAAATGGACATCTTCGAGTGGAATTTCAACATTTTAAGTCTACGCTACTAATGTTAGCAAATCAGATGATGGTGAGCGAGAGGTCACAGAAACAGTTCAAGATATTTGTTAAAAGAATTATGTTAGGATGAACAATTTATTTGTTTCTTCGGTTACAATACATTTGATGACGTTTACAAAATTGAATTTTCTGCGACTTGTTACGATGTAACAAAATTGAATGAGTATAGAAACAAATTGCTTGGTAATCTTCAAGAGGAATTTCCTTTTGAAGCAGTTCATTTGTCATTGGAGATTACAGGCAGTAATTTATCTCAATGGCTTGACTATACTTGAAAAGATAGTTTTATGGTTTCTTGAGTGTAGGTGGGGGTGAAGGATATATAAATGGACGAGTGCGTGGATGAGTGTAACTTCTGCCTTTGCGTGAAGGGAGAGTGTGTGTGTGAAAGAAATAAAGAAAGTCAACGACGAGGAAAAGATTGTGTGATGGATTTTCTAACCGATGTTCAATAAATTAGCCACTTCTGTCGAGTATTCTAATAACAACCTATCAGAACGAATAATTGATTTACCGTATGTGGTCCAAATTATTCGGGCTGTGGAGACGAGATTTGGATGAAAAATAGTGGTAGACATTATCATTGAAGATGATATAACAAGTGTATTTCTACCAGCAGTATTTGCAAAACTAAGCGCATCAGAGTTCGACCAACTAAACTCACTTAGAGGCAAACTGATGATGATGTATTTGGGGTTGAAGAACCGCTCACATCAAGTCGTTTTAAAACAGTACTTGGAGGCAAACTGATGATGGTGTATTTGGGGTTGAAGAACCACTCACATCAAGTTGTTTTAAAACAGTATTTTTTGTGAGTATATATGGATTATATGTATTGATTGGTATAACGATTGATATATATATATATAGTTGCTAACTATTTCTTAATTTGTTTAATTTTTCAGATTATCTAAGAACTAATAAAAGGAACGGCATAATGAAGTGGAATACTGTTAAATTTCTGAGTGGAACAGAACATCGATCGCATCCGGTAAGAGAGTATCATCGTGTATGCTTTCAACAGTCAGAAGAAGAAGAAGATGATAATGAGGTGAGTCATAATGAGAAAGAAGCTTGTTTTAACAAATGGACATCTTCGAGAGGAATTTCAACATTTTCAGTCTACGCTACTAATGTTAGCAAATCAGATGAAGGTGAGCGAGAGGTGACAGAAACAGTTCTAAGATATTTTTTAAAAGAATTATGTTAGGATGAACAATTTATTTGTTTCTTCGAATACAATACATTTGATGACGTTTACAAAATTGAAGTTTCTGCGACCTGTTACGATGTAACAAAATTGATTCATTATAGAAACAAATTGCTTTGTAAATATCAAGAGGAATTTCTTTTTGAAGCAGTACATTGGTCATTGGAGATTACAGGCAGTAATTTATCTCAATGGCATGAATATACTTGAAACTATTATAGTTCTATGGTTTCTTGAGTGTAGGTGGGGGTGAAGGATATATAAATGGACGAGTGCGTGGATGAGTTTAACTTCTACCTTTGCGAGAAGAGAGTGTGTGTGTGAAATAAATAAAGAAAGTCAACGAATAGGAACAAATAACGAATAGTTGATTTACCGTATGTGGTCCAAATTATACGCGCTGTGGAGACGAGATTTGGAAAAAAAAAATGTGTCGACATTATCATTGAAGATGAAATAACAAGTGTATTTCTACCAGCAGTATTTGCAAAACTAAGCGCAGCAGAGATCGATGAACTAAACTCCCTTAGAAGCAAACTGATGATGGTCTATTTGGGGTTGAAGAACCGCTCACATCAAGTCGTTTTAAAACAGTACTTAGAGGCAAACTGATGATGGTGTATTTGGGGTTGAAAAACCACTCACATCAGGTTGTTTTAAAACAGTATTTTTTTGTGAGTATATATGGATTATATGTATTGAATGGTATAACGATCGATATATATATATATATATATATATATATATATATATATATAGTTGCTAACTTATTCTGAATTTGTTTAATTTTTCAGATTATCTAAAAACTAATAAAAGAAATAGCTTATTGAAGTGGAAAACTGTAAATTTTCTGAGTGGAACAGAACATCGATTGCACCCGGCAATAGAGTATCATCGTGTATGCTTTCAACAGTCAGAAGAGGAAGAAGATGATAATGAGGTGAGTCATAATGAGAAAGAAGCTTGTTTTAACAAATGGACATCTTCGAGTGGAATTTCAACATTTTCAGTCTACGCTACTAATGTTAGCAAATCAGATGAAGGTGAGCGAGAGGTGACAGAAACAGTTCTAAGATATTTGTTAAAAGAATTATGTTAGGATGAACAATTTATTTGTTTCTTCGGATACAATAGGTTTAGTGACGTTCACAAAATTGAATTTTCGGCGACTTGTTACGATGTAACAAAATTGAATGAGTATAGAAACAATATGCTTGGTAAACTTCAAGAGGAATTTCCTTTTGAAGCAGTTCATTGGTCATTGGAGATCACAGGCAGTAATTTATCTCAATGGCTTGAATATACTTGATAAGATTATAGGTCGATTTTCTTGAGTGTAGTTGGGGGTGAAGGATATATAAATGGACGAGTGCGTGGATGAGTTTAACTTCTACCTTTGCGTGAAGAGACAGTGTGTGTGAAATAAATAAAGAAAGTCAACGACGAGGAACAAATTGTGTGATGGATTTTCTAACGAAGTTCAATAACTTAGCCACTTCTGTCGAGTATTCAAATAACAAACTATCAGAACGAATAATATATTTACCGTATGTGGTGCAAATTATTCGGGCAGTGGAGACGAGATTTGGAAGAAATATAGTGGTCGACATTATCATTGAAAATGAAATAACAATTGTATTTCTACCAGCATTATTTGAAAAACTAAGCGCATCAGAGATCGATCAACTAAACTCACTTAGAGGCAAACTGATGATGGTGTATTTGGGGTTGAAGAACCGCTCACATCAAGTCGTTTTAAAACAGTACTTAGAGGCAAACTGATGATGGTGTATATGGGGTTGAAGAACCACTCACATCAAGTTGTTTTAAAACAGTATTTTTTTTTTGGGTATATATGGATTATATGTATTGATTGGCATAACGATCGATATATATATATATAGTTGCTAATTTTTTCTTAATTTGTTTCATTTTTCAGATTATCTAAAAACTAATAAAGAAACAGCATAATGAGGTGGAAATCTGTTAATTTTCTGAGTGGAACAGAACATCGATTGCACCCGGTAATAGAGTATCATCGTGTATGCTTTCAACAGTCAGAAGAAGTAGAAGATAATAATGAGGTGACTCATAATGAGAAAGAAGCTTGTTTTAACAAATGGACATCTTCGAGTGGAATTTCAACATTTTCAGTCTACGCTACTAATGTTAGCAAATCAGACGATGGTGAGCGAGAGGTGACAGAAACAGTTCTAAGATATTTGTTAAAAGTATTATGTTAGGATGAACAATTTATTTGTTTCTTCGGATACAATACATTTGATGACGTTTACAAAATTGAAGTTTCTGCGACTTGTTACGATGTAACAAAATTGAATGAGTAAAGAAACAAATTGCTTGGTAAACGTCAAGAGGAATTTCCTCTTGAAGCAGTTCATTGGTCATTGCAGATTACAGACAGTAATTTATCTCAATGGCTTGAATATACTTGAAAAGATTATAGGTCTATTTTCTTGAGTGTAGGTGGGGGTGAAGGATATATAAATGGACGAGTGCGTGGATGAGTTTAACTTCTACCTTTGCAGGAAGAGAGAGTGTGTGCGAAAGAAATAAAGAAAGTCAACGACGAGGAACAAATTGTGTGATGGATGTTCTAACGAAGTTCAATAACTTAGCCACTTCTGTCGAGTATTTCAATAACAAACTATCAGAATGAATAATTGATTTACCGTATGTGGTCCAAATTATTCGGGCTGTGGAGACGAGATTTGGAAGAAAAATAGTGGTAGACATTATCATTGAAGATGAAATAACAAGTTTATATCTACCAGCAGTATTTGCAAAACTAAGCGCACCAGAGATCGATCAACTAAACTCACTTAGAGGTAAACTGATGATGGTGTATTTGGGGTTGAAGAACCGCTCACATCAAGTCGTTTTAAAACAGTACTTAGAGGGAAACTGATGATGGTGTATTTGGGGTTGAAGAACCACTCACATCAAGTTGTTTTAAAACAGTATTTTTTGTGAGTATATATGGATTATATGTATTGATTGGTATAACGATTGATATATATATAGTTGCTAACTATTTCTTAATTTGTTTAATTTTTCAGATTATCTAAGAACTAATAAAAGGAACGGCATAATGAAGTGGAATACTGTTAAATTTCTGAGTGGAACAGAACATCGATCGCACCCGGTAATAGAGTAACATCGTGTATGCTTTCAAATGTCAGAAGGAGAAGAAGATGATAATGAGGTGAGTCATAATGAGAAAGATGCTTGTTTTAACAAATGGACATCTTCGAGAGGAATTTCAACATTTTCAGTCTACGCTACTAATGTTAGCAAATCAGATGAAGGTGAGCGAGAGGTGACAGAAACAGTTCTAAGATATTTTTTAAAAGAATTATGTTAGGATGAACAATTTATTTGTTTCTTCGAATACAATACATTTGATGACGTTTACAAAATTGAAGTTTCTGCGACTTGTTACGATGTAACAAAATTGATTCAGTATAGAAACAAATTGCTTGGTAAACATCAAGAGGAATTTCCTTTTGAAGCAGTACATTGGTCATTGGAGATTACAGGCAGTAATTTATCTCAATGGCATGAATATACTTGAAAATATTATAGTTCTATGGTTTCTTGAGTGTAGGTGGGGGTGAAGGATATATAAATGGACGAGTGCGTGGATGAGTTTAACTTCTACCTTTGCGTGAAGAGAGAGCGTGTGTGAAAGAAATAAAGAAAGTCAACGACGAGGAACAAATTGTGTGATGGATGTTCTAACGAAGTTCAATAACTTAGCCACATCTGTTGAGTATTCTAATAACAAACTATCAGAACGAATAATTTATTTACCGTATGTGGTCCAAATTTTTCGGGCTGTGGAGACGAGATTTGGAAGAAAAATAGTGGTAGACATTATCATTGATGATGAAAAGTGTATTTCTACCAGCAGTATTTGCAAAACTAAGCGCATCAGAGATCGATCAACTAAACTCACATAGAGGAAAACTGATGATGGTGTATTTGGGGATCAAGAACCGCTCACATCAAGTCGTTTTAAAACAGTATTTACAGGGAAACTGATGGTGATGTATTTGGGGTTGAAGAACCACTCACATCAAGTTGTTTTAAAACAATATTTTTTTTGTGAGTATATATGGATTATATATATTGATTGGTATAACGATTGATATATCTATATATATATAGTTGCTAATTATTTCTTAATTTTATTTATTTTTCAGATTATCTAAGAACTTATAAAAGGAACAGCATAATGAAGTGGAATACTGTTAAATTTCTGAGTGGAACAGAACATCGACCGCACCCTGTAATAGAGTATCATCGTGTATGCTTTGAATAGTCAGAAGAAGAAGAAGATGATAATGAGGTGAGTCATAATGAGAAAGAAGCTTGTTTTATCAAATGGACATCTTCGAGTGGAATTTCAACATTTTCAGTCTACGCTACATATGTTAGCAAATCAGATGACGGTGAGCGAGAGGTGACAGAAACAGCTCTAGATATTTGTTAAAAGAATTATGTTAGGATGAACAATTTATTTGTTTCTTCGGATACAATACATTTGATGACGTTTACAAAATTGAAGATTCTGCGACTTGTTACGATGTAACAAAATTGAATGAATATAGAAACATATTGCTTGGTAAACTTCAAGAGGAATTTCCTGGTGAAGCAGTTCATTGGTCATTGGAGATTACAGGCAGTAATTTATCTCAATGGCTTGAATATACTTGAAAAGATTATAGTTCTATGGTTTCTTGAGTGTAGGTGGGGGTGAAGGATATATAAATGGACGAGTGCGTGGATGAGTTTAACTTCTACCTTTGCAGGAAGAGAGAGTGTGTGTGAAAGAAATAAAGAAAGTCAACGACGAGGAACAAATTGTGTGATGGATTTTCTAACGAAGTTCAATAACTTAGACACTTCTGTCGAGTATTCAAATAACAAACTGTCAGAACGAATTATTGATTTACCGTATGTGGTTCAAATTATTCGGGCTGTGGAGACGAGATTTGGAAGAAAAATAGTGGTAGTCATTATCACTGAAGATGAAATAACAAGTGTATTTCTACCAGCAGAATTTGCAAAACTAAGCGCATCAGAGATCGATCAACTAAACTCACTTAGAGGCAAACTGATCATGGTGTATTTGGGGTTGTAGAACCGCTCACATCAAGTCGTTTTAAAACAGTAATTAGAGGCAAACTGATGATGGTGTAATTGGGGTTGAAGAACCACTCACATCAAGTTGTTTTAAAACAGTATTTTTTGTGAGTATATATGGATTATATGTATTGATTGGTATAACGATTGGTATATATATAGAGTTGCTAATTATTTCTTAATTTGTTTAATTTTTCAGATTATCTAAGAACTAATAAAAGGAACAGCATAATGAAGTGGAAGACTGTTAAATTTCTGAGTGGAACAGAACATCGATCGCACCCGGTAATAGAGTATCATCGTGTATGCTTTCAACAGTCAGAAGTAGAAAAAGAAGATGATAATAAGGTGAGTAATAATGAGAAAGAAGCTTGTCTTAACAAATGGACATCTTCGAGTGGAATTTCAACATTTTCAGTCTACGCTACTAATGTTAGCAAATCAGATGATGGTGAGCGAGAGGTGACAGAAACAGTTCTAAGATATTTGTTAAAAGAATTATGTTAGGATGAACAATTTATTTGTTTCTTCGGATACAATACCTTTGATGACGTTTAAATAATTGAAGTTTCTGCGACTTGTTACGATGTAACAAAATTGAATGAGTATAGAAACAAATTGCTTAGTAAACTTCAAGAGGAATTTCCTTTTGAAGCAGTTCATTGGTCATTGGAGATTACAGGCAGTAATTTATCTCAATGGCTTGAATATACTTGAAAAGATTATAGGTCTATGGTTTCTTGAGTATAGGTGGGGGTGAAGGATATATAAATGGACGAGTGCGTGGATGAGTTTAACTTCTACCTTTGCGCGAAGAGAGAGTGTGTGTGAAAGAAATAAAGAAAGTCAACGACGAGGAACAAATTGTGTGATGGATGTTCTAACGAAGTTCAATAACTTAGCCACTTCTGTCGAGTATTCTAATAACAAACTATCAGAACGATTAATTGATTTACCGTATGTGGTCCGAATTATTCGGGCTGTGGAGACGAGATTTGGAAGAAAGATTGTGGTGGACATTATCATTGAAGATGAAATAACAAGTGTATATCTACCAGCAGTATTTGCAAAACTAAGCGCATCAGAGATCGATCAACTAAACTCACTTAGAGGCAAACTGATGATGGTGTATTTGGGGTTGAAGAACCGCTTACATCAAGTCGTTTTAAAACAGTACTTAGAGGGAAACTGATGATGGTGTATTTCGGGTTGAAGAACCACTCACATCAAGTTGTTTTAAAATAGTATTTTTTGTGAGTATATATGGATTATAAGTATTGATTGGTATAACGATTGATATATATATAGTTGCTAATTATTTCGTAATTTGTTTAATTTTTCAGATTATCTAAGAACTAATAAAAGGAACAGCATAATGAAGTGGAAGACTGATACATTTCTGAGTGGAACAGAACAACGATCGCACCCGGTAATAGAGTATCATCGTGTGTGCTTTCAACAGTCAGAAGTAGAAGAAGAAGATGATAATGAGGTGAGTCATGAGAAAGAAGCTTGTTTTAACAAATGGACATCTTCGAGTGGAATTTCAACTTTTTCAGTCTACGCTACTAATGTTAGCAAATCAGATGATGGTGAGCGAGAGGTGACAGAAACAGCTCTAGATATTTGTTAAAAGAATTATGTTAGGATGAACAATTTATTTGTTTCTTCGGATACCATACATTTGATGACGTTTACAAAATTGAAGTTTCTGCGACTTGTTACGATGTAACAAAATTCAATGAGTATAGAAACAAATTGCTTGGTAAACGTCAAGAGGAATTTCCTTTTGAAGCAGTTCATTGGTCATTGGAGATTACAGGCAGTAATTTATCTCAGTGGCTTGAATATACTTGAAAAGATTATAGGTCTATGGTTTCTTGAGTGTAGGTGGGGGTGAAGGATATATAAATGGACGAGTGCGTGGATGAGTTTAACTTCTACCTTTCGAGGAAGAGAGAGTGTGTGTGAAAGAAATAAAGAAAGTCAACGACGAGGAACAAATTGTGTGATGGATGTTCTAACGAAGTTCAATAACTTAGCCACTTCTGTCGAGTATTCTAATAACAAATTATCAGAACGAATAATTGATTTACCGTATACGGTCCAAATTATTCGGGCTGTGGAGACGAGATTTGGAAGAAAAATAGTGGTAGACATTATCATTGACGATGAAATAACAAGTTTATATCTACGAGCAGTATTTGCAAAACTAAGCGCATCAGAGATCGATCAACTAAACTCACTTAGAGGCAAACTGATCATGGTGTATTTGAGGTTGAAGAACCGCTCACATCAAGTCGTTTTAAAACAGTAATTAGAGGCAAACTGATGATAGTGTATTTGGGGTTGAAGAACCACTCACATCAAGTTGTTTTAAAAAAGTATTTTTTGTGAGTATATATGGATTATATGTATTGATTGGTATAACGATTGGTATATATATATAGTTGCTAATTTTTTTAAATTTGCTTAATTTTTCAGATTATCTAAGAACTAATAAAAGGAACAGCATAATGAAGTGGAAGACTGTTAAATTTCTGAGTGGAACAGAACATCGATCGCACCCGGTAATAGAGTATCATCGTGTATGCTTTCAACAGTCAGAAGTAGAAGAAGAAGATGATAATAAGATGAGTAATAATGAGAAAGAAGCTTGTCTTAACAAATGGACATCTTCGAGTGGAATTTCAACATTTTCAGTCTACGCTAATAATGTTAGCAAATCAGATGATGGTGAGCGAGAGGTGACAGAAACAGTTCTAAGATATTTGTTAAAAGAATTATGTTAGGATGAACAATTTATTTGTTTCTTCGGATACAATTCATTTGATGACGTTTACAAAATTGAAGTTTCTGCGACTTGTTACGATGTAACAAAATTGAATGAGTATAGAAACAAATTGCTTAGTAAACTTCAAGAGGAATTTCCTTTTGAAGCAGTTCATTGGTCATTGGAGATTACAGGCAGTAATTTATCTCAATGGCTTGAATATACTTGAAAAGATTATAGGTCTATGGTTTCTTGAGTGCAGGTGGGGGTGAAGGATATATAAATGGACGAGTGCGTGGATGAGTTTAACTTCTACCTTTCGAGGAAGAGAGAGTGTGTGTGAAAGAGATAAAGAAAGTCAACGACGAGGAACAAATTGTGTGATGGATGTTCTAACGAAGTTCAATAACTTAGCCACATCTGTCGAGTATTCTATTAACAAACTATCAGAACGAATAATTTATTTACCGTATGTGGTCCAAATTATTCGGGCTGTGGAGACGAGATTTGGAAGAAAAATAGTGGTAGACATTATCATTGAAGATGAATTAACAAGTTTATATCTACCAGCAGTATTTGCAGTATTACCAGCAGTATGATGGTGTATTTGGGGTTGAAGAACCGCTCACATCAAGTCGTTTTAAAACAGTATTTAGAGGGAAACTGATGGTGGTGTATTTGGGGTTGAAGAACCACTCACATCAAGTTGTTTTAAAACAATATTTTTTTTGTGTGTATATATGGATTATATGTATTGATTGGTATAACGATTGATATATATATATATATATATATATATATATATATATATATATATAGTTGCTAATTATTTCCTAATTTGTTTATTTTTCAGATTATCTAAGAACTAATAAAAGGAACACCATAATGATGTGGAAGACTGTTAAATTTCTGATTGGAACAGAACATCGATCGCACCCGGTAATAGAGTATCATCGTGTAAGCTTTCAACAGTCAGAATAAGAAGAAGATGATAATGAGGTGAGTCATAATGAGAAAGAAGCTTGTTTTAACAAATGGACATCTTCGAGTGGAATTTCAACATTTTCAATCTACGCTACTAATGTTAGCAAATCAGATGATGGTGAGCGAGAGGCGACAGAAGCAGTTCTAAGATATTTGTTAAAAGAATTATGTTAGGATGAACAATTTATTTGTTTCTTCGGATACAATACATTTGATGACGTTTACAAAATTGAATTTTCGGCGACTTGTTACGATGTAAAAAAAATGAATGATTAAAGAAACAAATTGCTTGGTAAACTTCAAGAGGTAATTCCTTTTGAATCAGTTCAGTGTTCATTGGAGATTACATGCAGTAATTTATCTCAATGGCTTGAATATACTTGAAAAGATAGGTTTATGGTTTGTTGAGTGTAGGTGGGGATGAAGGATATATAAATGGACGAGTGCGTGGATGAGTTTAACTTCTACCTTTGCGCGAAGAGAGAGTGTGTGTGAATGAAATATAGAAAGTCAACGACGAGGAACAAATTGTGTGATGGATGTTCTAACGAAGTTCAATAACTTAGCCACTTCTGTCGAGTATTCTAATAACAAACTATCAGAACGAATAATTTACTTACCGTATGTGGTCCAAATTATTCGGGCTGTGGAGACGAGATTTGGAAGAAAAATAGTGGTAGACATTATCATTGAAGGTGAATTAACAAGTTTATATCTACCAGCAATATTTGCAAAATTAAGCCCATCAGAGATCAATCAACTAAACTCACATAGAGGTAAACTGATGATGGTGTATTTGGGGTTGAAGAACCACTCACATCAAGTTGTTTTAAAACAATATTTATTTTTGTGAGTATATATGGATTATATGTATTGATTGGTATAACGATTGATATATATATATATATATATATATATATATATATATATATATATATATATAGTTGCTAATTATTTCTTAATTTGTTTAATTTTTCAGATTATCTAAGAACTAATAAAAGGAACAGCATATTGAAGTGGAAGACTGTTAAATTTTTGAGTGGAACAGAACATCGATCGCACCCGGTAATCGAGTATCATCGTGTATGCTTTCAACAGTCAGAAGAAGAAGAAGATGATAATGAGGTGAGTCATAATGAGAAAGAAGCTTGTTTTAACAAATGGACATCTTCGAGTGGAATTTCAACATTTTCAGTCTACGCTACTAATGTTAGCAAATGAGATGATGGTCAGCGAGAGGTGACAGAAACATTTCTAAGATATTTGTTAAAAGAATTAAGTTAGGATGAACAATTTACTTGTTTCTTCGAATACAATACATTTGATGACGTTTAAATAATTGAAGGTTCTGCGACTTGTTACGATGTAAAAAAAATTGAATGAGTATAGAAACAAATTGCGTGGTAAGCTTCAAGAGGAATTTCCTTTTGAAGCAGTTCATTGGTCATTGGAGATTACAGGCAGTAATTTATCTCAATGGCTTGAATATAGTTGAAAAGATAGGTTTATGGTTTCTTGAGTGTAGGTGGGGGTGAAGGATATATAAATGGACGAGTGCGTGGATGAGTTTAACTTCTACCTTTGCGTGAAGAGAGAGTGTGTGTGAAAGAAATAAAGAAAGTCAACGACGAGGAACAAATTGTGTGATGGATGTTCTAACGAAGTTCAATAACTTAGCCACTTCTGTCGAGTATTCTAATAACAAACTATCAGAACGAATAATTGATTTACCGTATGTGGACCAAATTATTCGGGCTATGGAGACGAGATTTGGAAGAAATATAGTGGTAGACATTATCATTGAAGACGAAATAACAAGTTTATATCTACCAGCAGTATTTGCAAAACTAAGCGCATCAGAGATCGATCAACTAAACTCACTTAGAGGTAAACTGATGATGGTGTATTTCGGGTTGAAGAACCGCTCATATCAAGTCGTTTTAAAACAGTATATTTTTCTGAGTACATATGGATTATATGTATTGATTGGTATAACGATTGATATATATATAGTTGCTAATTATTTCTTAATTTTTTTAATTTTTCAGATTATCTAAGAACTAATAAAAGGAACATCATAATGATGTGGAATACTGTTAAATTTCTGAGTGGAACAGAACATCGATCGCACCCGGTAATAGAGTATCATCGTGTATGCTTTCAACAGTCAGAAGTAGAAGAAGAAGATGATAATGAGGTGAGTCATAATGAGAAAGAAGCTTGTTTTAACAAATGGACATCTTCTAGTGGAATTTCAACATTTTCAGTCTACGCAACTAATGTTAGCAAATCAGATGATGGTGAGCGAGAGGTGACAGAAACAGTTCTAAGATATTTGTTAAAAGAATTATGTTAGGATGAACAATTTATTTGTTTCTTCGGATACAATACATTTGATGACGTTTAAAAATTGAATGAGTATAGAAACATATTGCTTGGCAAACTTCAAGAGGAATTTCCTTTTGAAGCAGTTCATTGGTCATTGGAGACTACAGGCAGTAATTTATCTCAGTGGCTTGAATATACTTGAAAAGATTACAGGTCTAGGGTTTCTTGAGTGTAGGTGGGGTGAAGGATATATAAATGGCCGAGTGCGTGGATGAGTTTAACTTCTACCTTTGCGTGAAGAGAGAGTTTGTGTGAAATAAATAAAGAAAGTCAACGACGAGGAACAAATTGTGTGATGGATTTTCTAACGAAGTTCAATAACTTAGCCACTACTGTCGAGTATTCTAATAACAAACTATCAGAACGAATAATTGATTAACCGTATGAGGTCCAAATTATTCGAGCTGTGGAGACGAGATTTGGAAGAAAAATAGTGGTAGACATTATCATTGAAGATGAATTAACAAGTTTATATCTACCAGCAGTAATTGCAAAACTAAGCGCATCAGAGATCGATCAACTAAACTCACTTAGAGGTAAACTGATGATGGTGTATTTGGGGTTGAAGAACCGCTCACATCAAGTCGTTTTAAAACAGTACTTAGAGGGAAACTGATGATGGTGTATTTGGGGTTGAAGAACCACTCACATCAAGTTGTTTTAAAACAGTATTTTTTTGTGAGTATATATGGATTATATGTATTGATTGGTATAACGATTGATATATATATAGTTGCTAATTATTTCGTAATTTGTTTAATTTTTCAGATTATCTAAGAACTAATAAAAGGAACAGCATAATGAAGTGGAAGACAGTTAAAATTTCTGAGTGGATCAGAACATCGATCGCACCCGGTAATAGAGTATCATCGTGTATGCTTTCAACAGTCAGAAGAAGAAAAAGAAGATGATAATGAGGTGAGCCATAATGAGAAAGAAGCTTGTTTTAACAAATGGACATCTTCGAGTGGAATTTCAACATTTTCAGTCCACGCTACTAATGTTAGCAAATCAGATGATGGTGAGCGAGAGGTGACAGAAACAGTTCTAAGATATTTGTTAAAAGAATTATGTTAGGATGAACAATTTATTTGTTTCTTCGGATACAATACATTTGATGACGTTTACAAAATTGAAGTTTCTGCGACTTGTTACGATGTAACAAAATTGAATGAGTATAGAAACAAATTGCTTGGTAAACTTCAAGAGGAATTTCCTTTTGAAGCAGTTCATTGGTCATTGGAGATTACAGGCAGTAATTCTTCTCAATGGCTTGAATACACTTGAAAGGATTATAGGTCTATGGATTCTTGAGTGTAGGTGGGGGTGAAGGATATATAAATGGCCGAGTGCGTGGATGAGTTTAACTTCTACCTTTGCGTGAAGAGAGAGTTTGTGTGAAATAAATAAAGAAAGTCAACGACGAGGAACAAATTGTGTGATGGATTTTCTAACGAAGTTCAATAACTTAGCCACTACTGTCGAGTATTCTAATAACAAACTATCAGAACGAATAATTGATTAACCGTATGTGGTCCAAATTATTCGGGCTGTGGAGACGAAATTTGGAAGAAAAATAGTGGTAGACATTATCATTGACGATGAAATAACAAGTTTATATCTACGAGCAGTATTTGCAAAACTAAGCGCATCAGAGATCGATCAACTAAACTCACTTAGAGGCAAACTGATGATGGTGTATTTGGGGTTGAAGAACCGCTTACATCAAGTCGTTTTAAAACAGTACTTAGAGGGAAACTGAGGATGGTGTATTAGGGGTTGAAGAACCACTCACATCAAATTGTTTTAAAAAAGCATTTTTTTGTGAGTAGATATGGATTATATGTATTGATTGGTATAACGATTGATATACATATATATAGTTGCTAATTATTTCTTAATTTGTTTAATTTTTCAGATTATCTAAGAACTAATAAAAAGAACAGCATAATGAAGTGGAAGACTGTTAAATTTCTGATTGGAACATAACCTCGATCGCACCCGGTAATAGAGTATCATCGTGTAAGCTTTCAACAGTCAGAAGAAGAAGATGATGATAATGAGGTGAGTCATAATGAGAAAGAAGCTTGTCTTAACAAATGGACAAATTCGAGTGGAATTTCAACATTTTCAGTCTACGCTACTAATGTTAGCAAATCAGATGATGGTGAGCGAGAGGTGACAGAAACAGTTCTAAGATATTAGTTAAAAGAATTATGTGAGGATGAACAATTTATTTGTTTCTTCGGATACAATACATTTGATGACGTTTACAAAATTGAAGTTTCTGCGACTTGTTACGATGTAACAAAATTGAATGAGTATTGAAACATATTTCTTGGTAAACTTCAAGAGGAATTTCCTTTTGAAGCAGTTCATTGGTCATTGGAGATTACAGGCAGTAATTTATCTCAATGGCTTGAATATACCTGAAAAGATTATAGGTCAATGGTTTCTTGAGTATAGGTGGGGATGAAGGATATATAAATGGACGAGTACGTGGATGAGTTTAACTTCTACCTTTGCGTGAAGAGAGAGTGTTTGTGAAAGAAATAAAGAAAGTCAACGACGAGGAACAAATTGTGTGATGGATTTTCTGACGAATTTCAATTACTTAGCCACTTCTGTCGAGTATTCAAATAACAAACTGTCAGAACGAATTATTGATTTACCGTATGTGGTCCAAATTATTCGGGCTGTGGAGACGAGATTTGGAAGAAAAATAGTGGTAGACATTATCACTGAAGATGAAATAACAAGTGTATTTCCACCAGCAGTATTTGCAAAACTAAGCGCATCAGAGATCGATCAACTAAACTCACATAGAGGCAAACTGATCATGGTTTATTTGGGGTTGAAGAACTGCTCACATCAAGTCGTTTTAAAACAGTAATTAGAGGCAAACTGATGATGGTGTAATTGGGGTTGAAGAACCACTTACATCAAGTTGTTTTAAAACAGTATTTTTTTTGTGAGTATATATGGATTATATGTATTGATTGGTATAACGATTGATATATATATATATATAGTTGCTAATTATTTCTTAATTTGTTTAATTTTTCAGATTATCTAAGAACTAATAAAAAGGAACTGCATAATGAAGTGGAAGACAGTTAAATTTCTGAGTGGAACAGAACATCGATCGCACCCGGTAATAGAGTATCATCGTGTATGCTTTCAACAGTCAGAAGAAGAAGAAGATGATGATAATGAGGTGAGTAATAATGAGAAAGAAGCTTGTCTTAACAAATGGACATCTTAATGTGGAATTTCACTAATGTTAGCAAATCAGACGATGGTGAGCGAGAGGTGACAGAAACAGTTTTAAGATATTTGTTAAAAGAATTATGTTAGGATGAACAATTTATTTGTTTCTTCGGATACAATTCATTTGGTGACGTTTACAAAATTGAAGTTTCTGCGACTTGTTACGATGTAACAAAATTGAATGAGTATAGAAACAAATTGCTTGGTAAACTTCAAGAGGAATTTCCTTTTGAAGCAGTTCATTGGTCATTGGAGATTACAGGCAGTAATTTATCTCAATGGCTTGAAAATACTTGAAAAGATTATAGGTCTATGGTTTCTTGAGTGTAGGTGGGGGTGAAGGATATATAAATGGACGAGTGCGTGGATGAGTTTAACTTCTACCTTTCGAGGAAGAGAGAGTGTGTGTGAAAGAAATAAAGAAAGTCAACGACGAGGAACAAATATTGTGATGGATGTTCTAACGAAGTTCAATAACTTAGCCACTTCTGTCGAGTATTCTAATAACAAACTATCAGAACGAATAATTGATTTACCGTATGTGGTCCAAATGATTTGGAAGAAAAATAGTGGTAGACATTATCATTGAAGATGAAATAACAAGTTTATATCTACCAGCAGTATTTGCAAAACTAAGCGCATCAGAGATCGATCAACGAAACTCACTTAGACGTAAACTGATGATGGTGTATTTGGGGTTGAAGTTCCACTCACATCAAGTTGTTTTAAAACAGTATTTTTTTTGTGAGTATATATGGATTATATCTATTGATTGGTATAACGATTGATATACATATAGTTGCTAATTATTTGTTAATTTGTTCAATTTATCAGATTATCTAAGAACTAATAGAAGGAACCGCATAATGAAGTGGAATACTGTTAAATTTCAAAGTGGAACAGAACATCGATTGCACCCGGTAATAGAGTATCATCGTGTATGCTTTCAACAGTCAGAAGAAGAAGAAGATGATAATGAGGAGAGTCATAATGAGAAAGAAGCTTGTTTTAACAAATGGACATCTTCGAGTGGAATTTCAACATTTTCAGTCTACGCTACTAATGTTAGCAAATCAGATGATGGTCAGCGAGAGGTGACAGAAACAGTTCTAAGATATTTGTTAAAAGAATTATGTTAGGATGAACAATTTATTTGTTTCTTCGGATAGAATACATTTGATGACGTTTACAAAATTGAATTTTCGACGACTTGTTACGATGTAACGAAATTGAGTGTGTGTAGAAACAAACTGCTTGGTAAACTTCAAGAGGAATTTCCTTTTGAATCAGTTCAGGGTTCATTGGAGATTACATGCAGTAATTTATCTCAATGGCTTGAATATACTTGAAAAGATAGGTTTATGGTTTCTTTGAGTGTAGGTGGGGGTGAAGGATATATAAATGGACGAGTGCGTGGATGAGTTTAACTTCTACCTTTGCGCGAAGAGAGAGTGTGTGTGAAAGAAATAAAGAAAGTCAACGACGAGGAACAAATTGTGTGATGGATTTTCTAACGAAGTTCAATAACTTAGCCACTTCGGTCGAGTATTCAAATAACAAACTGTCAGAACGAGTTATTGATTTACCGTATGTGGTCCAAATTATTCGGGCTGTGGAGACGAGATTTGGAAGAAAAATAGTGGTAGACATTATCACTGAAGATGAAATAACAAGTGTATTTCTACCAGCAGTATTTGCAAAACTAAGCGCATCAGAGATCGATCAACTAAACTCACTTCGAGGCAAACTGATCATGGTGTATTTGGGGTTGAAAACCCGCTCACATCAAGTCGTTTTAAAACAGTAATTAGGGAAAAACTGATGATGGTGTATTTGGGGTTGAAGAACCACTCACATCAAGTTGTTTTAAAACAGTATTTTTTGTGAGTATATACGGATTATATGTATAGATTGGTATAACGATTGGTATATATATAGTTGCTAATTATTTCTTAATTTGTTTAATTTTTCAGATTATCTAAGAACTAATAAAAGGAACAGCATAATGAAGTGGAAGACTGTTAACTTTCTGAGTGGAACAGAACATCGATCGCACCCGGTAATAGAGTATCATCGTGTATGCTTTCAACAGTCAGAAGTAGAAGAAGAAGATGATAATGAGGTGAGTAATCATGAGAAAGAAGCTTGTCTTAACAAATGGACATCTTCGAGTGGAATTTCAACATTTTCAGTCTACGCTACTAATGTTAGCAAATCAGATGATGGTGAGCGAGAGGTGACAGAAACAGTTCTAAGATATTTGTTAAAAGAATTATGTTAGGATGAACAATTTATTTGTTTCTTCGGATACAATTCATTTGATGACGTTTACAAAATTTAAGTTTCTGCGACTTGTTACGATGTAACAAAATTGAATGAGTATAGAAACAAATTGCTTAGTAAACTTCAAAAGGAATTTCCTTTTGAAGCAGTTCATTGGTCATTGGAGATTGCAGGCAGTAATTTATCTCAATGGCTTGAATATACTTGAAAAGATTATAGGTCTATGGTTTCTTGAGTGCAGGTGGGGGTGAAGGATATATAAATGGACGAGTGCGTGGATGAGTTTAACTTCTACCTTTCGAGGAAGAGAGAGTGTGTGTGAAAGAAATAAAGAAAATCAACGACGAGGAACAAATTGTGTGATGGATGTTCTAACGAAGTTCAATAACTTAGCCACTTCTGTCGAGTATTCTAATAACAAACTATCAGAACGAATAATTGATTTACCGTATGTGGTCCAAATTATTCGGGCTGTGGAGACGAGATTTGGAAGAAAAATAGTGGTAGACATTATCATTGAAGATGAAATAACAAGTTTATATCTACCAGCAATATTTGCAAAACTAAGCGCATCAGAGATCGATCAACTAAACTCACTTAGAGGTAAACTGATGATGGTGTATATGGAGTTGAAGAACCGCTCACATCAAGTCGTTTTAAAACAGTACTTAGAGGGAAACTGATGATGGTGCATTTGGGGTTGAAGAACCACTCACATCAAGTTGTTTTAAAACAGTATTTTTGTGTGAGTATATATGGATTATATGTATTCATTGGTATGACGATTGATATATATATATATATAGTTGCTAATTATTTCTTAATTTGCTCAATTTTTCAGATTATCTAAGAACTAATAAAAGGAACAGCATAATGAAGTGGAATACTGTTAAATTTCTGAGTGGATCAGAACATCGATTGCACCCGGTAATAGAGTATCATCGTGTATGCTTTCAACAGTCAGAAGAAGAAGAAGATGATAATGAGGAGAGTCATAATGAGAAAGAAGCTTGTTTTAACAAATGGACATCTTCGAGTGGAATTTCAACATTTTCAGTCTACGCTACTAATGTTAGCAAATCAGATGATGGTCAGCGAGAGGTGACAGAAACAGTTCTAAGATATTTGTTAAAAGAATTATGTTAGGATGAACAATTTATTTGTTCCTTCGCATACCATACATTTGATGACGTTCACAAAATTGAATTTTCTGCGACTTGTTACGATGTAACAAAATTGACTGAGTATAGAAACAAATTGCTTGGTAAACTTCAAGAGGAATTTCCTTTTGAATCAGTTCAGTGTTCATTGGCGATTACATGCAGTAATTTATCTCAATGGCTTGAATATACTCGAAAAGATAGGTTTATGGTTTCTTGAGTGTAGGTGGGGGTGAAGGATATATAAATGGACGAGTGCGTGGATGAGTTTAACTTCTACCTTTGCGCGAAGAGAGAGTGTGTGTGAATGAAATATAGAAAGTCAACGACGAGGAACAAATTGTGTCATGGATGTTCTAACGAAGTTCAATAATTTAGCCACTTGTGTCGAGTATTCTAATAACAAACTATCAGAACTAATAATTGATTAACCGTATGTGGTCCAAATTATTCGGGCTGTGGAGACGAGATTTGGAAGAAAAATAGTGGTGGACATTATCATTGAAGATGAAATAACAAGTGTATGTCTACCAGCAGTATTTGCAAAACTAAGCGCATCAGAGATCGATCAACTAAACTCAATTAGAGGCAAACTGATGATGGTGTATTTGGGGTTGAAGAACCGCTTACATCAAGTCGTTTTAAAACAGTACTTAGAGGCAAACTGATGATGGTGCATTTGGGGTTGAAGAACCACTCACATCAAGTTGTTTTAAAACAGTATTTTTGTGTGAGTATATATGGATTAAATGTATTCATTGGTATGACGATTGATATATATATATAGTTGCTAATTATTTCTTAATTTGTTTAATTTTTCAGATTATCTAAGTACTAATAAAAGGAACAGCATAATGAAGATGAAGACTGTTAAATTTCTGAGTGGAACAGAACATCGATCGCACCCGGTAATAGAGTATCATCGTGTATGCTTTCAACAGTCAGAAGAAGAAGAAGAAGATAATGAGGTGAGTCATAATGACAAAGAAGCTTTTTTTAACAAATGGACAAATTCGAGTGGAATTTCAACATTTTCAGTCTACGCTACTTATGTTAGCAAATCAGATGACAGTGAGCGAGAGGTGACAGAAACAGTTCTAATATATTTGTTAAAAGAATTATGTTAGGATGAACAATTTATTTGTTTCTTCGGATACAATATATTTGATGACGTTTACAAAATTGAAGTTTCTGCGACTTGTTACGATGTAACAAAATTGAATGAATATAGAAACATATTGCTTGGTAAACTTCAAGAGGAATTTCCTATTGAAGCAGTTCATTGGTCATTGGAGATTACAGGCAGTAATTTATCTCAATGGCTTGAATATACTTGAAAAGATTATAGGTCTATGGTTTCTTGAGTGTAGGTGGGGGTGAAGGATATGTAAATGGACGAGTGCGTGGATGAGTTTAACTTCTATCTTTGCAGGAAGGGAGAGTGTGTGTGAAAGAAGTAAAGAAAGTCAACGACGAGGAACAAATTGTGTGATGGATGTACTAACGAATTCCAATAACTTAGCCACTTCTGTCGAGTATTCTAATAACAAACTATCAGAACGAATAATTGATTTACCGTATGTGGTCCAAATTATTCGGGCTGTGGAGACGAGATTTGGAAGAAAAATAGTGGTAGACATTATCATTGAATATGAAATAACAAGTTTATATCTACCAGCAGTATTTGCAAAACTAAGCGCATCAGAGATCGATCAACTAAACTCACTTATAGGTAAACTGATGTTGGTGTATTTGGGGTTGATGATGATAATTGTTGTTTTAAGGGGCCTAACATCTAGGTTATCGGCCCCTGATGGTTTGGGTGATCGTGAAGATGAAAATGAAAAGCGAACTTAAAACTAAAACTAACTACTAACCTACATACTAGAAGAAGAAATGGAAAATTGAAGGAGAATAAGGCAAATAAAAGGACAGAAGGAAAAGAAATGCCCTCAACCCTCGGAGAAGACGGATTGAGGGACTTTGAAGGAAGGAGAGCCATGAAAGGCATATAGGAAATTGAAAGAGGAGAGGGTCCGCCCCAAAGGTAAGGGACAAATGGGGAAAACGGACCCAGCTCAGGAATCCCTCGGGGTCGCCAACTCCCGAACTCACCAGCCGTGAGCCCCTGAGGGTGTAGCATTATCTAGGGTGCACCAGAAGTGGTGGGGCTACATACACCTTGCCTCCTTAAGGGCCTAGAGCACAAGGCAGGAGGTAAAAGGACGAGAAAAAGAAGGCTGACCCCTCGCAGAAGGAGGGTATCAGAAAAGATGAGACAAGGGCCAATTAAGGCGGGAAAGGAAGAGACTCCCTAGGCCTCGGATACCCTAATACTGTCGGGGTCAGAAGAGAACAAGAGTTGACCAAGTGAGGTCGACAGGAAAGAAGACAGAGAGGAGCCCGGCACAAGTAAGTGGAAACAATGCCGGACTCAGCTGGGACCCCGTGGTCGCCAACCCACCTTTGGGGTTGAAGAACCGCTCACATCAAGTCGTTTTAAAACAGTACTTAGAGGGAAACTGATGATGGTGTATTTGGGGTTGAAGAACCACTCACAACAAGTTGTTTTAAAACAGTATTTTTTTGTGAGTATATATGGATTATATGTATTGATTGGAATAACGATTGATATATATATGTCGTAGGCAGATAGTGAAATCCGTCATTTCATGAAGATCCTAGGCACTTCATGAAAAGCCGGCATATGATGTAAAATGAGATAGTTACACTATCTGACGCGTGGTTTCATGAAATGGCTAAATTTAGCCGTCACATAGTGTAATTCTTTTTTACACTATCTGACGGAAAGTCAAGCCCGTCACTTCATGAAGAAGCGGTAGCGTTGTCCTCGTGGAGAGATAAGTGTGCTTTCCAAGAATAAATAGTGGCAATATACGATATGGAAAATACCGTGGAAGTACCGGCAGTTGTTTCTTCAGAACGTTAATGAGTATTATGAAGAAAAGCCTCATAAAACATTGGTCTCAAGAAGAAATGGATAAGGTAAGAAAGACTTGTTTGGTATATTTTAGGTTATGTCACTTGTAGCCTGCCTGTTTTAATCATTTACAAGTGTTCTATTCGTCTCATTTGGATGAACATGATACTGGTGACTGGTTAACAGAGGATTAATGGGCGTTTACGCAAATACCAGTATCATCACAAAACTGAGAATGAACGGCAGATGTCCAAACGAAATATTACACTTTCAATTACATGTGGTTAGTTAAAAGGCGGGATGTCAATAGAACAATGCGATGTTTATATTAATGCCATTATAAGAACATTTTAGGACATAGCCTACACAATGGTCAGCTTAATTCGTGTTTCTGAAGTCTTACCGCAATGAAGAAATCAGGGCCGTACCCAGAAAGTAATTTCGGGAGGGTTTCTGTATATTCATTTTTCAGTCTGCACATTTTAATATAGTTGTAAAAACGGGCTAGGTACATCTTGGTCACCAGTATACTAGGTGTATGTTGTATGATAACGTCATCAGCCCAGTACATTAGAGTGTACAGTATGTTGTATGATAACGTCATCAGCCCAGTACATTAGAGTGTACAGTATGTTGTATGATAACGTCATCAGCCAAGTACATTAGAGTGTACAGTATGTTGTATGATAACGTCATCAGCCCAGTACATTAGGGTGTACAGTATGTTGTATGATAACGTCATCAGCCCAGTACATTAGGGTGTACAGTATGGTGTCTGATAACGTCATCAGCCCAGTACATTAGAGTGTACAGTATGTTGTATGATAACGTCATCAGCCCAGTACATTAGAGTGTACAGTATGTTGTATGATTACGTCATCAGCCCAGTACATTAGGGTGTGCAGTATGTTGTCTGATAAGGTCATCAGCCCAGTATATTAGGGTGCACAGTATGTTGTCTGATAACGTCATCAGCCCAGTACATTAGGGTGTACAGTATGTTGTATGATAAGGTCATCAGCCCAGTACATTAGAGTGTACAGTATGTTGTATGATAACGTCATCAGCCCAGTACATTAGAGTGTACAGTATGTTGTATGAAAACGTCATCAGCCCAGTACATTAGGGTGTACAGTATGTTGTCTGATAAGGTCATCAGCCCAGTATATTAGGGTGCACAGTATGTTGTCTGATAAGGTCATCAGCCCAGTACATTAGAGTGTACAGTATGTTGTATGATAACGTCATCAGCCCAGTACATTAGAGTGCACAGTATGTTGTATGATAACGTCATCAGCCCAGTACATTAGAGTGTACAGTATGTTGTATGATAACGTCATCAGCCCAGTACATTAGGGTGTACAGTATGTTGTCTGATAAGGTCATCAGCCCAGTATATTAGGGTGCACAGTATGTTGTCTGATAACGTCATCAGCCCAGTACATTAGGGTGTACAGTATGTTGTCTGATAACGTCATCAGCCCAGTACATTAGGGTGTACAGTATGTTGTATGATAACGTCATCAGCCCAGTACATTAGGGTGCACAGTATGTTGTATGATAACGTCATCAGCCCAGTACATTAGGGTGTACAGTATGTTGTCTGATAACGTCATCAGCCCAGTACATTAGGGTGTACAGTATGTTGTCTGATAACGTCATCAGCCCAGTACATTAGGGTGCACAGTATGTTGTATGATAACGTCATCAGCCCAGTACATTAGAGTGTACAGTATGTTGTATGATAACGTCATCAGCCCAGTACATTAGGGTGTACAGTATGTTGTCTGATAAGGTCATCAGCCCAGTATATTAGGGTGCACAGCATGTTGTATGATAAGGTCATCAGCCCAGTATATTAGAGTGTACAGTATGTTGTATGATAACGTCATCAGCCCAGTACATTAGAGTGTACAGTATGTTGTATGATAAGGTCATCAGCCCAGTACATTAGGGTGCACAGTATGTTGTATGATAACGTCATCAGCCCAGTACATTAGAGTGTACAGTATGTTGTATGATAACGTCATCAGCCCAGTACATTAGGGTGTACAGTATGTTGTATGATAAGGTCATCAGCCCAGTACATTAGGGTGTACAGTATGTTGTCTGATAACGTCATCAGCCCAGTACATTAGGGTGCACAGTATGTTGTATGATAACGTCATCAGCCTAGTATATTAGGGTGTACAGTATGTTGTATGATAACGTCATCAGCCCAGTACATTAGAGTGTACAGTATGTTGTATGATAACGTCGTCAGCCCAGTACATTAGGGTGTACAGTATGTTGTATGATAAGGTCATCTGCCCAGTACATTAGGGTGCACAGTAAGTTGTCTGATAACGTCATCAGCCCAGTACATTAGGGTGTACAGTATGTTGTCTGATAAGGTCATCAGCCCAGTATATTAGGGTGCACAGTATGTTGTATGATAAGGTCATCAGCCCAGTACATTAGGGTGCACAGTATGTTGTCTGATAAGGTCATCAGCCCAGTACATTAGGGTGCACAGTATGTTGTATGATAACGTCATCAGCCCAGTACATTAGGGTGTACAGTATGTTGTCTGATAAGGTCATCAGCCCAGTATATTAGGGTGCACAGCATGTTGTATGATAAGGTCATCAGCCCAGTACATTAGGGAGCACAGTATGTTGTCTGATAAGGTCATCAGCCCAGTACATTAGGGTGCACAGTATGTTGTCTGATAAGGTCATCAGCCCAGTACAATAGGGTGCACAGTATGTTGTCTGATAAGGTCATCAGACATATTAAGTTCAAAAATACAAAATACATCAATGGGGAAGAGAGAGAGAGAGAGAGAGAGAGAGAGAGAGAAATAAATAAAAAGAAAAGGTACACATTTTAGGAAATAAAGCCAAACCACAAAATAAATTATGAAAATATACATAAAGAAAAAGTATACTGCACAAATTGGGGAAAATATAAGCTTCTAAAAAAAGAAGACAGAGGGAGAAAAGTGTACCTAGTATTCCACGATTAGGGTTTCAATCTTACGTGGAAATTAATTATGAACATCATAATAAACGAGCATCAATTTATTTCTCGGAATAATTCGTGTATTACACAGAAAAATTAATGTACGACTCCACTGCGACAGTCGTTTAATTCTGATTAGAAACGGATTAATGCAGGTCTACAAATGGAAAAAATATATAAACTTACACAGAATTAAAAAAAACAGGAGAAAAACTTACCCAGTGTTCCAAGATTAGATTTTAGGTTGTACGTGGAAATTGATTTCGAATTCCATAGTAAATAAGCATTAATTTATTTCTTGGAATAGAACAATTAAAGGAATTAATGTACGACTTCGTCGCGTTAGTCATTTCATGAAGAGCCGAATCAAAAAATGCCGGATCTTCATGAAGTGCCTCGGCAGATAATGATTGATTGATGATGATGATAATTGTTGTTTTAAGGGGCCTAACATCTAGGTTATCGGCCCCTGATGGTTTGGGTGATCGTGAAGATGAAAATGAAAAGCGAACTTAAAACTAAAACTAACTACTAACCTACATACTAGAAGAAGAAATGGAAAACTAAAGGAGAATAAGGCAAAGAAAGGACAGGAGGAAAGTAAATGCCCTCAACCCTCGAAGAAGGTGGATTGAGGGACTTGGAAGGAAGGAGAGCCATGAAAGGCAGATAGGAAAGTGAAAGAGGAGTGTGTCCGCCCCAAAGGTAAGGGACAAAAGGGGAAAAACGGACCCAGCTCAGGAATCCCTCGGGGTCGCCAACTCCCGAACTCACCAGCCGTGAGCCCCTGAGGGTGTAGCATTATCTAGGGTGCACCAGAAGTGGTGGGGCTACATACACCCTGCCTCCTTAAGGGCCTAGAGCACTAGGCAGGAGGTAAAAGGAAGAGAAAAAGAAGGCTGACCCCTCGCAGAAGGAGGGTATCAGAAAAGATGAGGCAAGGCGGGAAAGGAAGAGACTCCCTAGGCCTCGGATACCCTAATACCGTCGGGGTCAGAAGAGAACAAGAGTTGACCAAGTGAGGTCGACAGGAAAGAAGACAGAGAGTAGCCCGGCACAAGTAAGTGGAAGCAATGCCTGACTCAGCTGGGGCCCCGTGGTCGCCAACCCACGCCCACAAGATGGGCAGATAATGAAAAATGATTTCTTACACCATCTGCCTAAAGCAATCCGTCACTTCATGAAGAAACGCGTCAGATGGTGTAACTATCCCATTTTACATCATATGCCGGCTTTTCATGAAGTGCCTAGGATCTTCATGAAATGACGGATTTCACTATCTGACTACGACATATATATAGTTGCTAATTATTTCTTAATTTGTTCAATTTTTCAGATTATCTAAGAACTAATAAAAGGAACAGCATAATGATGATGATGATGATGATAATTGTTGTTTTAAGGGGCCTAACATCTAGGCTATCGGCCCCTGATGGTGTGGGTGATCGTGAAGATGAATATGAAATTTAAACTTAAAACTAAAACTAACTAATAAGGAAAAGAGGAGAGGATTGGAGAGGAGAGGGGAGGGGAGAGAGAAGAGGGTCCGCCCCAAAGGGAAGGGACAAAAGGGGAAAACGGACCCAGCTCAGGAATCCCTCGGGGTCGCCAACTCCCGAACTCACCAGCCGTGAGCCCCTGAGGGTGTAGCATTATCTAGGGTGCACCAGAAGTGGTGGGGCTACATACACCCTGCCTCCTTAAGGGCCTTGAGCACAAGGCAGGAGGTAAAAGGAAAAGAAAAAGAAGGCTGACCCCTCACAGAAGGAGGGTGTCAGGAAAGATGAGACAAGGGCCAATTAAGGCGGGAAAGGAAGAGACTCCCTAGGCCTCGGATACCCTAATACCGTCGGGGTCGGAAGAGAACAAGAGTTGACCAAGTGAGGTCGACAGGAAAGAAGACGGAGAGGAGCCCGGCACAAGTACGTGGAAGCAATGCCGGACTCAGCTGGGGCCCCGTGGTCGCCAACCCACGCCCACTAGAAGTGAGCCCCTGGGGGGAACAGCATAATGAAGTGGAAGACTGTTAAATTTCTGATTGGAACAGAACATCGATCGCACCCGGTAATAGAGTATCATCGTGTAAGCTTTCAACAGTCAGAAGAAGAAGATGATAATGAGGTGAGTCATAATGAGAAAGAAGCTTGTTTTAACAAATGGACAAATTCGAGTGGAATTTCAACATTTTCAGTCTATGCTACTAATGTTAGCAAATCAGATGATGGTGAGCGAGAGGTGACAGAAACAGTTCTAAGATATTTGTTAAAAGAATTATGTTAGGATGGACAATTTATTTGTTTCTTCGGATACAATACATTTGATGACGTTTACAAAATTGAAGTTTCTGCGACTTGTTACGATGTAACAAAATTGAATGAGTATAGAAACATATTGCTTGGTAAACTTCAAGAGGAATTTCCTTTTGAAGCAGTTCATTGGTCATTGGAGATTACAGGCAGTAATTTATCTCAATGGCTTGAATATACATGAAAAGATTATAGGTCTATGGTTTCTTGAGTGTAGGTGGGGGTGAAGGATATATAAAAGGACGAGTGCGTGGATGAGTTTAACTTCTACCTTTCGAGGAAGAGAGAGTGTGTGTGAAAGAAATAAAGAAAGTCAACGACGAGGAACAAATTGTGTGATGGATGTTCTAACGAAGTTCAATAACTTAGCCACTTCTGTCGAGTATTCGAATAACAAACTATCAGAACGAATAATTGATTTACCGTATGTGGTCCAAATTATTCGGGCTGTGGAGACGAGATTTGGAAGAAAAATAGTGGTAGACATTATCATTGAAGATGAAATAACAAGTTTATATCTACCAGCAGTAATTGCAAAATTAAGCGCATCAGAGATCGATCAACTAAACTCATTTAGAGGTAAACTGATGATGGTGTATTTGGGGTTGAAGAACCGCTCACATCAAGTCGTTTTAAAACAGTACTTAGAGGGAAACTGATGATGGTGTATTTGGGGTTGAAGAACCACTCACATCAAGTTGTTTTAAAACAGTATTTTTTGTGAGTATATATGGATAATATGTATTGATTGGTATAACGATTGATATATATATATATATAGTTGCTAATTATTTCTTAATTTGTTCAATTTATCAGATTATCTAAGAACTAATAAAAGGAACAGCATAATGAAGTGGAATACTGTTAAATTTCTGAGTGGAACAGAACATCGATTGCACCCGGTAATAGAGTATCATCGTGTATGCTTTCAACAGTCAGAAGTAGAAGAAGAAGATGATAATGAGGTGAGTCATAATGAGAAAGAAGCTTGTTTTAACAAATGGACATCTTCGAGTGGAATTTCAACATTTTCAGTCCACGCTACTAATGTTAGCAAATCAGATGATGGTGAGCGAGAGGTGACAGAAACAGTTGTAAGATATTTGTTAAAAGAATTAGGTTAGGATGAACAATTTATTTGTTTCTTCGGATACAATACATTTGATGACGTTTACAAAATTGAAGTTTCTGCGACTTGTTACGATGTAACAAAATTGAATGAGTATAGAAAGAAATTGCTTGGTAAACGTCATGAGGAATTTCCTTTTGAAGCAGTTCATTGGTCATAGGAGACTACAGGCAGTAATTTATCTCAGTGGCTTGAATATACTTGAAAAGATTATAGGTCTAGGGTTTCTTGAGTGTAGGTAGGGGTGAAGGATATATAAATGGACGAGTGCGTGGATGAGTTTAACTTCTACCTTTCGAGGAAGAGAGAGTGTGTGTGAAAGAAATAAAGAAAGTCAACGACGAGGAACAAATTGTGTGATGGATGTTCTAACGAAGTTCAATAACTTAGCCACTTCTGCCGAGTATTCTAATAACAAACTATCAGAACGAATAATTGATTTACCGTATATGGTCCAAATTATTCGGGCTGTGGAGACGAGATTTGGAAGAAATATAGTGGTAGACATCATCATTGAAGATGAAATAACAAGTTTATATATACCAGCAGTAATTGCAAAACTAAGCGCATCAGAGATCGATCAACTAAACTCACTTAGAGGTATACTGATGATGGTGTATTTGGGGTTGAAGAACCGCTCACATCAAGTCGTTTTAAAACAGTACTTAGAGGGAAACTGATGATGGTGTATTTGGGGTTGAAGAGCCACTCACATCAAGTTGTCTTAAAAAAGCATTTTTTTGTGAGTAGATATGGATTATATGTATTGATTGGTATAACGATTGATATATATATATATATATATAGTTGCTAATTATTTCTTAATTTGTTTAATTTTTCAGATTATCTAAGTACTAATAAAAGGAACAGCATAATGAAGTGGAAGACTGTTAAATTTCTGCGTGGAACAGAACATCGATCGCACCCGGTAATAGAGTATCATCGTGTATGCTTTCAACAGTCAGAAGAAGAAGAAGATGATAATGAGGAGAGTCATAATGAGAAAGAAGCTTGTTTTAACAAATGGACATCTTCGAGTGGAATTTCAACATTTTCAGTCTACGCTACTAATGTTAGCAAATCAGATGATGGTCAGCGAGAGGTGACAGAAACAGTTCTAAGATATTTGTTAAAAGCATTATGTTAGGATGAACAATTTATTTGTTTCTTCGGATAGAATACATTTGATGACGTTTACAAAATTGAATTTTCGGCGACTTGTTACGATGTAAGAATATTGAATGAGTATAGAAACAAATTGCTTGGTAAACCTCAAGAGGAATTTCCTTTTGAATCAGTTCAGTGTTCATTGGAGATTACATGCAGTAATTTATCTCAATGGCTTGAATATACTTGAAAAGATAGGTTTATGGTTTCTTCAGTATAGGTGGGGGTGAAGGATATATAAAAGGACGAGTGCGTGGATGAGTTTAACTTCTACCTTTGCGCGAAGAGAGAGTGTGTGTGAATGAAATATAGAAAGTCAACGACGAGGAACAAATTGTGTGATGGATGTTCTAACGAAGTTCAATAATTTAGCCACTTGTGTCGAGTATTCTAATAACAAACTATCAGAACTAATAATTGATTTACCGTATGCGGTCCAAATTATTCGGGCTGTGGAGACGAGATTTGGAAGAAAAATAGTGGTGGACATTATCACTGAAGATGAAATAACAAGTGTATGTCTACCAGCAGTATTTGCAAAACTAAGCGCATCAGAGATCGATCAACTAAACTCACTGAGAGGCAAACTGATGATGGTGTATTTGGGGTTGAAGAACCGCTTACATCAAGTCGTTTTAAAACAGTACTTAGAGGGAAACTGATGATGGTGTATTTGGGGTTGAAGAACCACTCACATCAAGTTGTCTTAAAAAAGCATTTTTTTGTGAGTAGATATGGATTATATGTATTGATTGGTATAACGATTGATATATATATATATATATAGTTGCTAATTATTTCTTAATTTGTTTAATTTTTCAGATTATCTAAGAACTAATAAAAGGAACAGCATAATGAAGTGGAAGACTGTTAAATTTCTGATTGGAACAGAACATCGATCGCACCCGGTAATAGAGTATCATCGTGTAAGCTTTCAACAGTCAGAAGAAGAAGAAGATGATAATGAGGTGAGTCATAATGAGAAAGAAGCTTGTTTTAACAAATGGACAAATTCGA
The DNA here is from genome assembly GCA_946902985.2 of Meconema thalassinum. Classification (NCBI taxonomy): domain Eukaryota; kingdom Metazoa; phylum Arthropoda; class Insecta; order Orthoptera; family Tettigoniidae; genus Meconema; species Meconema thalassinum. Next base: position 512,770,063 of record OX336392.1, on the reverse strand, counting down.
GTGGAATTTCAACATTTTCAGTCTACGCTACTAATGTTAGCAAATCAGATGATGGTCAGCGAGAGGTGACAGAAACATTTCTAAGATATTTGTTAAAAGAATTATGTTAGGATGAACAATTTATTTGTTTCTTCGAATACAATATATTTGATGACGTTTAAATAATTGAAGTTTCTGCGACTTGTTACGATGTAAAAAAAATTGAATGAGTATAGAAACAAATTGCTTGGTAAGCTTCAAAAGGAATTTCCTTTTGAAGCAGTTCATTGGTCATTGGATATTACAGGCAGTAATTTATCTCAATGGCTTGATTATACTTGAAAAGATAGGTTTATGGTTTCTTGAGTGTAGGTGGGGGTGAAGGATATATAAATGGACGAGTGCGTGGATGAGTTTAACTTCTACCTTTCGAGGAAGAGAGAGTGTGTGTGAAAGAAATAAAGAAAGTCAACGACGAGGAACAAATTGTGTGATGGATGTTCTAACGAAGTTCAATAACTTAGCCACTTCTGTCGAGTATTCTAATAACAAACTATCAGAACGAATAATTGATTTACCGTATGTGGTCCAAATTATTCGGGCTGTGGAGACGAGATTTGGAAGAAAAATAGTGGTAGACATTATCATTGAAGATGAAATAACAAGTTTATATCTACCAGCAGTATTTGCAAAACTAAGCGCATCAGAGATCGATCAACTAAACTCACTTAGAGGTAAATTGATGACGGTGTATTTGGGGTTGAAGAACCGCTCACATCAAGTCGTTTTAAAACAGTACTTAGAGGGAAACTGATGATGGTGTATTTGGGGTTGAAGAACCACTCACATCAAGTTGTTTTAAAACAGTATTTTTTTGGTAAGTATATATGGATTATATGTATTGATTAGTATAACGATTGATATATATATATATATATATATATATATATATAGTTGCTAATTATTTCTTAATTTGTTTAATTTTTCAGATTATCTAAGAACTAATAAATGGAGCAGCATAATGAAGTGGAATACTGTTAAATTTCTGAGTGGAACAGAATATCGATCGCACCCGGTAATAGAGAAGCATCGTGCATGCTTTCAACAGTCAGAAGAAGAAGAAGATGATAATGAGGTGAGTCATAATGAGAAAGAAGCTTGTTTTAACAAATGGACATCTTCGAGTGGAATTTCAACATTTTCAGTCTACGCTACTAATGTTAGCAAATCAGATGATGGTCAGCGAGAGGTGACAGAAACATTTCTAAGATATTTGTTAAAAGAATTATGTTAGGATGAACAATTTATTTGTTTCTTCGAATACAATATATTTGATGATGTTTAAATAATTGAAGTTTCTGCGACTTGTTACGATGTAAAAAAAATTGAATGAGTATAGAAACAAATTGCTTGGTAAGATTCAAGAGGAATTTCCTTTTGAAGCAGTTCATTGGTCATTGGATATTACAGGCAGTAATTTATCTCAATGGCTTGAATATACTTGAAAAGATTATAGGTCTATGGTTTCTTGAGTGTAGGTGGGGATGAAGGATATATAAATCGACGAGTGCGTGGATGAGTTTAACTTCTACCTTTCGACGAAGAGAGAGTGTGTGTGAAAGAAATAAAGAAAGTCAACGACGAGGAACAAATTGTGTGATGGATGTTCTAACGAATTTCAATATCTTAGCCACTTCTGTCGAGTATTCTAATAACAAACTATCAGAACGAATAATTGATTTACCGTATGTGGTCCAAATTATTCGGGCTGTGGAGACGAGATTTGGAAGAAAAATAGTGGTAGACATTATCATTGAAGATGAAATAACAAGTTTATATCTACCAGCAGTATTTGCAAAACTAAGCGCATCAGAGATCGATCAACTAAACTCACTTAGAGGTAAATTGATGACGGTGTATTTGGGGTTGAAGAACCGCTCACATCAAGTCGTTTTAAAACAGTACTTAGAGGGAAACTGATGATGGTGTATTTGGGGTTGAAGAACCACTCACATCAAGTTGTTTTAAAACAGTATTTTTTTGGTAAGTATATATGGATTATATGTATTGATTAGTATAACGATTGATATATATATATATATATATATATATATATATATATATATATATATATATAGTTGCTAATTATTTCTTAATTTGTTTAATTTTTCAGATTATCTAAGAACTAATAAATGGAGCAGCATAATGAAGTGGAATACTGTTAAATTTCTGAGTGGAACAGAATATCGATCGCACCCGGTAATAGAGAAGCATCGTGCATGCTTTCAACAGTCAGAAGAAGAAGAAGATGATAATGAGGTGAGTCATAATGAGAAAGAAGCTTGTTTTAACAAATGGACATCTTCGAGTGGAATTTCAACATTTTCAGTCTACGCTACTAATGTTAGCAAATCAGATGATGGTCAGCGAGAGGTGACAGAAACATTTCTAAGATATTTGTTAAAAGAATTATGTTAGGATGAACAATTTATTTGTTTCTTCGAATACAATATATTTGATGATGTTTAAATAATTGAAGTTTCTGCGACTTGTTACGATGTAAAAAAAATTGAATGAGTATAGAAACAAATTGCTTGGTAAGATTCAAGAGGAATTTCCTTTTGAAGCAGTTCATTGGTCATTGGATATTACAGGCAGTAATTTATCTCAATGGCTTGAATATACTTGAAAAGATTATAGGTCTATGGTTTCTTGAGTGTAGGTGGGGATGAAGGATATATAAATCGACGAGTGCGTGGATGAGTTTAACTTCTACCTTTCGACGAAGAGAGAGTGTGTGTGAAAGAAATAAAGAAAGTCAACGACGAGGAACAAATTGTGTGATGGATGTTCTAACGAATTTCAATATCTTAGCCACTTCTGTCGAGTATTCTAATAACAAACTATCAGAACGAATAATTGATTTACCGTATGTGGTCCAAATTATTCGGGCTGTGGAGACGAGATTTGGAAGAAAAATAATGGTAGACATTATCATTGTAGATGAAATAACAAGTTTATATCTACCAGCAGTATTTGCAAAATTAAGCGCATCAGAGATCGATCAACTAAACTCACTTAGAGGTAAATTGATGACGGTGTATTTGGGGTTGAAGAACCGCTCACATCAAGTCGTTTTAAAAAGTACTTAGAGGGAAACTGATGGTGGTGTATTTGGGGTTGAAGAACCACTCACATCAAGTTGTTTTAAAACAGTTTTTTTGTGAGTATATATGGATTATATGTATTGATTGGTATAACGAATGATATATATATAGTTGCTAATTATTTCTTAATTTGTTTAATTTTTCAGATTATCCAAGAACTAATAAAAGGAACAGCATAATGAAGTGGAATACTGTTAAATTTCTGAGTGGAACAGAACATCGATCGCACCCGTTAATAGAGTATCATCGTGTATGCTTTCAACAGTCAGAAGAAGAAGAAGAAGAAGATGATAATGAGGTGAGTCATAATGAGAAAGAAGCTTTTTTTTTTAACAAATGGACATCTTCGAGTGGAATTTCAACATTTTCAGTCCACGCTACTAATGTTAGCAAATCAGATGATGGTGAGCGAGAGGCGACAGAAACAGTTCTAAGATATTTGTTAAAAGAATTATGTTAGGATGAACAATTTATTTGTTTCTTCGGATACAATACATTTGATGACGTTTACAAAATTGAAGTTTCTGCGACTTGTTACGATGTAACAAAATTGAATGAGTATAGAAACAAATTGCTTGGTAAACGTCAAGAGGAATTTCCTTTTGAAGCAGTTCATTGGTCATTGGAGATTACAGGCAGTAATTTATCTCAGTGGCTTGAATATACTTGAAAAGATTATAGGTCTATGGTTTCTTGAGTGTAGGTGGGGGTGAAGGATATATAAATGGACGAGTGCGTGGATGAGTTTAACTTCTACCTTTCGAGGAAGAGAGAGTGTGTGTGAAAGAAATTAAGAAATTCAACGACGAGGAACAATTTGTGTGATGGATGTTCTAACGAAGTTCAATAATTTAGCCACTTGTGTCGAGTATTCTAATAACAAACTATCAGAACGAATAATTGATTTACCGTATGTGGTCCAAATTATTCGGGCTGTGGAGACGAGATTTGGAAGAAAAATAGTGGTAGACATTATCATTGAAGATGAAATAAGTTTATATCTACCAGCAGTATTTGCAAAACTAAGCGCATCAGAGATCGATCAACTAAACTCACTTAGAGGTAAATTGATGACGGTGTATTTGGGGTTGAAGAACCGCTCACATCAAGTCGTTTTAAAACAGTACTTAGAGGGAAACTGATGATGGTGTATTTGGGGTTGAAGAACCACTCACATCAAGTTGTTTTAAAACAGTATTTTTTTGGTGAGTATATATGGATTATATGTATTGATTAGTATAACGATTGATATATATATATATAGACTATATAGTTGCTAATTATTTCTTAATTTGTTTAATTTTTCAGATTATCTAAGAACTAATAAATGGAGCAGCATAATGAAGTGGAATACTGTTAAATTTCTGAGTGGAACAGAACATCGATTGCACCCGGTAATAGAGTATCATCGTGTATGCTTTCAACAGTCAGAAGAAGATGAAGATGATAATGAGGAGAGTCATAATGAGAAAGAAGCTTGTTCTAAGAAATGGACATATTCGAGTGGAATTTCAACATTTTCAGTCTACGCTACTAATGTTAGCAAATCAGATGATGGTCAGCGAGAGGTGACAGAAACAGTTCTAAGATACTTGTTAAAAGAATAAGTTAGGATGAACAATTTATTTGTTTCTTCGGATAGAATACATTTGATGACGTTTACAAAACTGAAGTTTCTGCGACTCGTTACGATGTAACAAAATTGAATGAGTATAGAAACAAATTGCTTGGTAAACTTCAAGAGTAATTTCCTTTTGAATCAGTTCAGTGTTCATTGGAGATTACATGCAGTAATTTATTTCAATGGCTTGAATATACTTGAAAAGATAGGTTTATGGTTTCTTGAGTGTAGGTAGGGGTGAAGGATATATAAATGGACGAGTGCGTGGATGAGTTTAACTTCTACCTTTGCGCGAAGAGAGAGTGTGTGTGAATGAACTATAGAAAGTCAACGACGAGGAACAAATTGTGTGATGGATGTTCTAACGATGATGATGATGATGATAATTGTTGTTTTAAGGGGCCTAACATCTAGGTTATCGGCCCCTAATGATCTGGGTGATAGCGAAAAGGATAATGAAACGGAAACCAGAAAGAAAATTAAGTGAGACGGAAAATACTTACAAAAAGGAACTCGGATTGAAACGACTCAAAAAATGTTCTTACAAAAGGGAATTTAGAACGAAAAGATTCACAAAAGGAATAGATTGAAAAATACCCACAAAATGAAGGCTAGGTTCAAAATACGTACAAAATGCATTCTAGCGTCGAAATACTTACAAAATGCAACTGAAATTCAAAATAATTACAAAATGCAAATCAGATCGAAAATACGTACAAAATGCAATTGAGGTTCAAAATACTTACAAAATGCAATTGAAATTGAAAATACACAATGCAATTCAGATTGAAATAGGCCTTATCCCAGTTCCAATCCAAATTATTCACAAAGTGCAATCGAAATTCAAAATACTTACAAAATGCAATTGAAATTGAAAATGCTTACAAAATGTACGGTGATTCTAACGACTCATGTGGATTGACAATACTTACAAAAAGCAATTTAGATTGAAAATACTTGACAAAATGTAATTTAGATTCAAAATACCGACAAAATGCAATTGAAAATCAAAATATGTGCAAAATGCCCACCAAACAAAATGCAATTTAGAGTCAAAATTCGTGCGAAATGCGGTTTTGGTTGAAAATACTTACAAAATGCAATTGAAATTCAAAATACTCACTAAAAGGCCCCGCAAACAGCATTGAAAGACTTACTAAAAAGCAATTTAGATTGTCAATCATTACAAAATGCAATTGAGGTTGAAAACAATCGCGAGATGTAATTTAGATCGAAAAAACTTACAAAATGCAACATAGATCAAAAATGCCTTAAAAATCGCTAAAAGGGAATTTAGATACACGGTGATTCGAGTAAAAAAACAGTGCGGGAATCTTGAAGAGAAAAGGAAATAGAAGGAAAAGAGGAGAGGAGAGGGGAGGGGAGAGAGGAGAAGGTCCGCCCCAAAGGGAAGGGACAAAAGGGGAAAACGGACCCAGCTCAGGAATCCCTCGGGGTCGCCAACGCCCGAACTCACCAGCCGTGAGCCCCTGAGGGTGTAGCATTATCGACGGTGCACCAGAAGTGGTGGGGCTACATACACCCTGCCTCCTTAAGGGCCTTGTGCACAAGGCAGGAGGTAAAAGGAAAAGAACAAGAAGGCTGACCCCTCACAGAAGGAGGGTATCAGGAAAGATGAGACAAGGGCCAATTAAGGCGGGAAAGGAAGAGACTCCCTAGGCCTCGGATACCCTAATACCGTCGGGGTCGGAAGAGAACAAGAGTTGACCAAGGAAGGTCGACAGGAAAGAAGAAAGAGAGGAGCCCGGCAAAAGTAAGTGGAAGCAATGCCGGACTCAGCTGGGGTCCAATGGTCGGCAACCCACTTCCCACTATATATGAGCCCCTGGGGGGTGTTCTAACGAAGTTCAATAATTTAGCCACTTGTGTCGAGTATTCTAATAACAAACTATCAGAACTAATAATTGATTTACCGTATGTGGTCCAAATTATTCGGGCTGTGGAGACGAGATTTGGAAGAAAAATAGTGGTGGACATTATCATTGAAGATGAAATAACAAGTGTATGTCTACCAGCAGTATTTGCAAAACTAAGCGCATCAGAGATCGATCAACTAAACTCACTTAGAGGCAAACTGATGATGGTGCTTTTGGGGTTGAAGAACCACTCACATCAAGTTGTTTTAAAACAGTATTTTTTTTGGTGAGTATATATGGATTATATGTATTGATTGGTATAACGATTGATATATATATAGTTGCTAATTATTTCTTAATTTGTTTAATTTTTCAGATTATCTAAGTACAAATAAAAGGAACAGCATAATGAAGTGGAAGACTGTTAAATTTCTGATTGGAACAGAACATCGATCGCACCCGGTAATAGAGTATCATCGTGTATGCTTTCAACAGTCAGAAGTAGAAGATAATAATGAGGTGAGTCATAATGAGAATGAAGCTTGTTTTAACAAATGGACAAATTCGAGTGGAATTTCAACATTTTCAGTCTACGATACTAATGTTAGCAAATCAGATGATGGTGAGCGAGAGGTGACAGAAACAGTTCTAAGATATTTGTTAAAAGAATTATGTAAGGATGAACAATTTATTTGTTTCTTCGGATACAATACATTTGATGACGTTTACAAAATTGAAGTTTCTGCGACTTGTTACGATGTAACAAAATTGAATGAGTATAGAAACAAATTGCTTGGTAAACGTCAAGAGGAATTTCCTTTTGAAGCAGTTCATTGGTCATTGGATATTACAGGCAGTAATTTATCTCAGTGGCTTGAATATACTTGAAAAGATTATAGGCCTATGGTTTCTTGAGTGTAGGTAGGGTGAAGGATATATAAATGGACGAGTGCGTGGATGAGTTTAACTTCTACCTTTCGAGGAAGAGAGAGTGTGTGTGAAAGAAATAAAGAAAGTCAACGACGAGGAACAATTTTTGTGATGGATGTTCTAACGAAGTTCAATAACTTAGCCACTTCTGTCGAGTATTCTAATAACAAACTATCAGAACGAATAATTGATTTACCGTATGTGGTCCAAATTATTCGGGCTGTGGAGACGAGATTTGGAAGAAAAATAGTGGTAGACATTATCATTGAAGATGAAATAACAAGTTTATATCTACCAGCAGTATTTGCAAAACTAAGCGCATCAGAGATCGATCAACTAAACTCACTTAGAGGTAAATTGATGACGGTGTATTTGGGGTTGAAGAACCGCTCACATCAAGTCGTTTTAAAACAGTACTTAGAGGGAAACTGATGATGGTGTATTTGGGGTTGAAGAACCACTCACATCAAGTTGTTTTAAAACAGTATTTTTTTGGTGAGTATATATGGATTATATGTATTGATTAGTTTAAGGATTGATATATATATATATATATAGTTGATAATTATTATTTAATTTGTTTAATTTTTCAGATTATCTAAGAACTAATAAATGGAGCAGCATAATGAAGTGGAATACTGTTAAATTTCTGAGTGGAACAGAACATAGATTGCACCCGGTAATAGAGTATCATCGTGTATGCTTTCAACAGTCAGAAGAAGATGAAGATGGTAATGAGGAGAGTCATAATGAGAAAGAAGCTTGTTCTAAGAAATGGACATATTCGAGTGGAATTTCAACATTTTCAGTCTACGCTACTAATGTTAGCAAATCAGATGATGGTAAGCGAGAGGTGACAGAAACAGTTCTAAGATACTTGTAAAATGAATAAGTTAGGATGAACAATTTATTTGTTTCTTCGGATAGAATACATTTGATGACGTTTACAAAATTGAAGTTTCTGCGACTTGTTACGATGTAACAAAATTGAATGAGTATAGAAACAAATTGCTTGGTAAACTTCAAGAGTAATTTCCTTTTGAATCAGTTCAGTGTTCATTGGAGATTACATGCAGTAATTTATCTCAATGGCTTGAATATACTTGAAAAGATAGGTTTATGGTTTCTTGAGTGTAGGTAGGGGTGAAGGATATATAAATGCACGAGTGCGTGGATGAGTTTAACTTCTACCTTTCGATGAAGAGAGAGTGTGTGTGAAAGAAATAAAGAAAGTCAACGACGAGGAACAATTTTTGTGATGGATGTTCTAACGAAGTTCAATAACTTAGCCACTTCTGTCGAGTATTCTAATAACAAACTATCAGAACGAATAATTGATTTACCGTATGTGGTCCAAATTATTCGGGCTGTGGAGACGAGATTTGGAAGAAAAATAGTGGTAGACATTCTCATTGAAGATGAAATAACAAGTTTATCTCTACCAGCAGTATTTGCAAAACTAAGCGCATCAGAGATCGATCAACTAAACTCACTTAGAGGTAAATTGATGGCGGTGTATTTGGGGTTGAAGAACCGCTCACATCAAGTCGTTTTAAAACAGTACTTAGAGGGAAACTGATGATGGTGTATTTGGGGTTGAAGAACCACTCACATCAAGTTGTTTTAAAACAGTATTTTTTGGTGAGTTTATATGGATTATATGTATTGATTGGTATAACGATTGATATTTATATAGTTGCTAATTATTACTTAATTTGTTTAATTTTTCAGATTATCTAAAAAGTAATAAATGAAACAGCATAATGAAGTGGAAAACTGTTAATTTTCTGAGTGGAACAGAACATTGATTGCACCCGGTAATAGAGTATCACTGTGTATGCTTTCAACAGTCAGAAGGAGAAGAAGATGATAATGAGGTGATTCATAATGAGAAAGAAGCTTGTTTTAACAAATGGACATCTTCGAGTGGAATTTCAACATTTTCAGTCTACGCTACTAATGTTAGCAAATCAGATGATGGTGAGCGAGAGGTGACAGAAACAGTTCTAAGATGTTTGTTAAACGAATTATGTTAGGATGAACAATTTATTTGTTTCTTCGGATAGAGTACATTTGATGACGTTTACAAAATTGAATTTTCGGCGACTTGTTACGATGTAACAAAATTGAATGAGTATAGAAACAAATTGCTTGGTAAACTTCAAGAGGAATTTCCTTTTGAATCAGTTCAGTGTTCATTGAAGATTACAGGCAGTAATTTATCTCAGTGGCTTGAATATACTTGAAAAGATAGGTTTATGGTTTCTTGAGTGTAGGTGGGGGTGAAGGATATATAAATGGACGAGTGCGTGGATGACTTTAACTTCTACCTTTGCGCGAAGAGAGTGTGTGAAAGAAATATAAAAAGTCAACGACGAGGAACAAATTGTGTGATGGATGTTCTAACGAAATTCAATAATTTAGCCACTTGTGTCGAGTATTCTAATAACAAAGTATCAGAACTAATAATTGAATTACCGTATGTGGTCCAAATTATTCGGGCTGTGGAGACGAGATTTGGAAGAAAAATAGTGGTAGACATTATCATTGAAGATGAAATAACAAGTTTATATCTACCAGCAGTATTTGCAAAACTAAGCGCATCAGAGGTCGATCAACTAAACTCACTTAGAGGTAAACTGATGATGGTGTATTTGGGGTTGAAGAACCGCTCACATCAAGTCGTTTTAAAACAGTACTTAGAGGGAAACTGATGATGGTGTATTTGGGGTTGAAGAACCACTCACATCAAGTTGTTTTAAAACAGTATTTTTTTGTGAGTATATATGGATTATATGTATTGATTGGTATAACGATTGATATATGTTGCTAATTATTTCTTAATTTGTTTAATTTTTCAGATTATCTAAGAACTAATAAAAGGAACAGCATAATGAAGTGGAATACTGTTAAATTTCTGAGTGGAACAGAACATCGATCGCACCCGGTAATAGAGTATCATAGTGTATGCTTTCAACAGTCAGAAGAAGAAGAAGATGATAATGAGGTGAGTCATAATGAGAATGAAGCTAGTTTTAACAAATGGACATCTTCGAGTGGAATTTCAGTCTACGCTACTAATGTTAGCAAATCAGACGAAGGTGAGCGAGAGGTGACAGAAACAGTTCTAAGATATTTGTTAAAAGAATTATGTTAGGATGAACAATTTATTTGTTTCTTCGGATACAATACATTTGATGACGTTTACAAAATTGAAGTTTCTGCGACTTGTTACGATGTAACAAAATTGAATGAGTATAGAAACATATTGCTTGGTAAACTTCAAGAGGAATTTCCTTTTGAAGCAGTTCATTGGTCATTGGAGATTACGGGCAGTAATTTATCTCAATGGCTTGAATATACTTGAAAAGATTATAGGTAGGTGGGGGTGAAGGATATATAAATTGGCGAGGGCGTGGATGAGTTTAACTTCTTCCTTTGCAGGAAGAGAGAGTGTGTGTGAAAGAAATAAGGAAAGTCAACGAAGAGGAACAAATTGTGTGATGGATGTTCCAACGAAGTTCAATAACTTAGCCACTTCTGTCGAGTATTCTAATAACAAACTATCACAACGAATAATTGATTTACCGTATGTGGTCCAAAATATTCGGGCTGTGGAGACGAGATTTGGAAGAAAAATAGTGGTAGACATTATCACTGAAGATGAAATAACAAGTTTATATCTACCAGCAGTATTTGCAAAACTAAGCGCATCAGAGATTGATCAACTAAACTCACTTAGAGGTAAACTGATGATGGTGTATTTGGGGTTGAAGAACCGCTGACATCAAGTCGTTTTAAAACAGTACTTAGAGGGAAACTGATGGTGGTGTATTTGGGGTTGAAGAACCACTCACATCAAGTTGTTTTAAAACGGTATTTTTTGTGAGTATATACGGATTATATGTATTGATTGGTATAACGATCGATATATATATATTGCGACCGTTCGGGTTGGAGGTTGTTAGGAGTAGCCAACAACCGCGATGACTTCCCTAACATCTCACCCGTCGAGCACATAAACAAAAAGAAAAAATTACCGAGAGGATCAGGTGAACTTCCATAAAGGCTAAAGCGGCACGAGAGTCCGTAGTCCACAGGGATCGTGGTACATGGTGACGATGGTCATAGACCGCCTAACGAAAGGTTCACCTTAAAAACTAGACTGAGAAAATAAACATCCAGACTTATGTAAAACACCGTCAAAATTTATTTATAAAATTCACAAACCCCTAGCCTAGTTCGGAGGGTTACAATCGGCTAGTCCGCAAGCTAATAAACAAACAAAAATAATGAGCTGGTCCCTACCTGAGAAGTTACGGAAAACCCTCGCGAAAGATCTAACTCAAAATAATAAAGCAACAACAGCAAAGCTAAGAAAATGGTACGACGCAAGTCCCTAGTTCAAGTTACAAGATCAAGCTAATATCTGAATTTACATTTAACAGGGTAGCAAAACAAATCTAAGTTAGGATGGTACCATTTCGACATTTAAATTTAACGTTAATTCATCTAGCTAAGTCCTATCAATTAACAAAATTTACGGCGAAGACGTCTGTAAAAGAAAACAATTACAATCAAAAGCTAAGTGTACAACCATGTAAAAAAAACAATTTAATTATGCTTAATAACTATGTGCTAACAACACAAAAAGGTAACATGTAGGATTTATACACTTGACATCATAAATAAGTAATGAAATAGACACAGTAGTTTTATTAGAATGCCTGCCTGCACCTTGGTTTACTCTTTGTAAGCCATAGTCACCTAATTATGTAGTTACGGTGACGAATGCGTAGTTAAGACTACGTCTGACATCGCATGGCCTGCGCTCCACAAACTGCGAACTCTAGGTTCGAGCATGCTTCAGGTCGCTACAATAGTGTCAGCTGTCCTCGTCGTTTCCACAAAAGGAAATTACCTTCATCTGCACGGCTATGTCAACAGTTCCAAAATGCAAAAGAACAAAGTTAGATAGAAAGAAATCGTTAGTTAGTTTTTGTTTTACAAAAATTACGCGTTTTATTATTAAGATGTCGGTTTATAGGTTTATCGTAGGTTTATGGCGAATAACATTGACAATAGCCTGGGCACGGAGTGTCTCCTCTGAGATCATTCTCCCTCAAAAAGAACCTCGACTCAACAGTCGGAATATAATCAACGAGTACTAACAACTCGGACACACAATAACACAAGTTACCAGCGGCGCTAAGCTCGCGTTCAATAACTCTGGGATAGGTCTGTACACAACAGTCACCTTCCAATAACATCTAGTCAACGGGAACAGTCCCGGACAAGGCATACTCAAAATACCTTCATACAATAACATCCTGCTATAACAGGGTAGCCTTCACCATACTATAGAAAACCTGACATAACTGTACCTGTCAAACGACAGTACACGCAACAGAGCGTTTAACTAAAAAAAACAATCTACAAAACAAGTGATCAGATACAGGAATGGAAACTGAGTTCCATAAGTAAAATAGCAATGAAAGGAAATGCGAATACGAATCGTACTCTGTCCTTGTCAATAGTAGTTTTGTCTCATAATAAAGCAGGCGTGCATTCAAGGGCACTGGGTTACGAAACCAGTTTATGTGTCTGCTAACAGGTTACAACATTCCTGCGCTCCACTTGACACAACACATTGACTCTCCAAGGCCGGCGACTTTAAACAAATAAAACTATACATGTGGCCTTTCAATAAAAAAACTTTAACATAGGTTAAAAACCTCGAAGAATACGTGTATTAAAAACACGTTATAAATCTGAGTACAATAATGCAATTCCGTCTTCTAAACCAAAGACGTCTAAATGACAGTAATGTCACTATTACTTGAGCTCTTTGCTCTCAAACATAATTCAGTAGTTGGTTGTACAAAATTAAATAAAACATGTGTCTTCACTGACACTAACCAAATAACAATTGTGACGCAGATCTCACACTCTGAGTCTGCTTAATGATACGATGGGAACTGTGTTCGATGCTTGGCAACGAAACATTCCTTCAAATTATAAGGTCCACACTTGACCAAGAATAGCTTCAGAGCTTATTCAAAATGAAATATAATGCATTTATAAAACTGGTAGTTACAGTCGACTACCTAAATGATACGACCGTTCTAACGACAGTCAGGGGTGTAACAAAGGATGGCTGCAAAGAATGCAGTTAACTAACCCTGGCAACTGATTGCCATAACTAAAGTCAGCAAAGACTTGAAAATTAACCCAAGTAGGGTTGAACAAAATAGCCTCAAAATGACTACGGTCAGGTTTACCAAAAGTAGGCATTGACGTTCTACGACGTTCATCAAGCTGCACCAGGGCTGACCAAAATGTCTGACCCAAGGGTGTCTCACTAAAACTGAAATAAATGACATCTAACTAAAACTGATTACATCCCTACCTAGAAAAATGGCTGACACTGAGTGCGGTTGGTTCAAAAACTACATTAAATCTACTATACCACCAGAATCTAGAACAGGAAAGGGGGTGTCCAAAAACTCACGAAATGGAGAAGCTCTCACTCAGCCTCCTATTAAACAACAAGGGTTGTACAAAATCCTCTCTGGCTCTCTGGAACGGTATCCTCTTCATCAGGATTCCCATCTGGACTCCTCCAAAGACCAGGATTCGATCTATCCCTGTCGACAACTTCGTGAATATGCCTGGAAATGGCATTTATGGCTCCTTCCTTCTCGTTCGTTGTCCTGGAAGTTCCACCATCACGCTGGTTCCCGTAGAAACATCACCCTCATACCGTGATGGTATTAGCCCATGATGACTGCTTCAATCATCGTGAGGAAAATTCCAAACACGTGGATAGTGAAAGAAGTTGCATGCTATCAACAGTCAGAAGAAGAAGAAGAAGAAGAAGATGATAATGAGGTGAGTCATAATGAGAAAGAAGCTTGTTTTAACAAATGGACATCTTCGAGTGGAATTTCACCATTTTAGGCCTACGCTACTAATGTTAGCAAATCAGATGATGGTGAGCGAGAAGTGACAGAAACAGTTCTAAGATATTTTTTAAAGGAATTATGTTAGGATGAACAATTTATTTGTTTCTTCGGATACAATACATTTGATGACGTTTACAAAATTGAAGTTTCTGCGACTTGTTACGATGTAACGAAATTGAATGAGTATAGAAACAAACTGCTTGGTAAACTTCAAGAGGAATTTCCTTTTGAAGCAGTTCATTGGTCATTGGAGATTACAGGCAGTAATTTATCTCAATGGCTTGAATATACTTGAAAGGATTATAGGTCTATGGTTTCTTGAGTGTAGGTGGAGATGAAGGATATATAAATGGACAAGTGCGTGGATGAGTTTAACTTCTACCTTTGCGTGAAAAGAGAGTGTTTGTGAAAGAAATAAAGAAAGTCAACGACGAGGAACAAATTGTGTGATGGATTTTCTAACGAAGTTCAATAATTTAGCCACTTGTGTCGAGTATTCTAATAACGAACTATCAGAACGAATAATTGATTTACCGTATGGGGTGCAATTTATTCGGGCTGTGGAGACGAGATTTGGAAGAAAAATAGTGGTAGACATTATCATTGAAGATGAAATAACAATTTCATATCTACCAGCAGTATTTGCAAAACTAAGCGCATTAGAGATCGATCAACTAAACTCACTTAGAAGTAAACAGATGATGGTGTATTTGGGGTTGAAGAACCGCTCACATCAAGTCATTTTAAAACAGTACCTAGAGGCAAACTGATGATGGTGTATTTGGGGTTGAAGAACCACTCACATCAAGTTGTTTTAAAACAGTATTTTTTTGTGAGTATATGTGGATTATACGTATTGATTGGTATAACGATTGATACATATATAGTTGGTAATTATTTCTTAATTTGTTTAATTTTTCAGATTATCTAAGAACTAATAAAAGGAACAGCATAATGAAGTGGAAGACTGTTAAATTTCTGAGTGGAACAGAACATCGATCGCACCCGGTAATAGAGTATCATCGTGTATGCTTTCAACAGTCAGAAGAAGAAGAAGATGATAATGAGGGGAGTCATAATGAGAAAGAAGCTGGTTTTAACAAATGGACATCTTCGAGTGGAATTTCAACATTTTCAGTCTACGCTACTAATGTTAGCAAATCAGATGATGGTGAGCGAGAGGTGACAGAAACTGTTCTAAGATATTTGTTAAAAGAATTATGTTATGATGAACAATTTATTTGTTCCTTCGGATAGAATACATTTGATGACGTTCACAAAATTGAATTTTCGGCGACTTGTTACGATGAAACAAAATTGATTGAGTATAGAAACAAATTGCTTGGTAAACTTCAAGAGGAATTTCCTTTTGAATCAGTTCAGTGTTCATTGGAGATTACAGGCAGTAATCTATCTCAATGGCTTGAATTTACTTGAAAAGATAGGTTTATGGTTTCTTGAGTGTAGGTGGGGGTGAAGGATATATAAATGGACGAGTGCGTGGATGAGTTTAACTTCTACCTTTGCGCGAAGAGAGAGAGTGTGTGAAAGAAATATAGAAAGTCAACGACGAGGAACAAATTGTGTGATGGATGTTCTAACGAAGTTCAATAATTTAGCCACTTGAGTCGAGTATTCTAATAACAAACTATCAGAACTAATAACTGATTTACCATATTTGGTCCAAATTATTCGGGCTGTGGAGACGAGATTTGGAAGAAAAATAGTGGTGGACATTATCATTGAAAATGAAATAACAAGTGTATATCTACCAGCAGTATTTGCAAAACTAAGCGCATCAGAGATTGATCAACTAAACTCACTTAGAGGTAAACTGATGATGGTGTATTTGGGGTACAAGAACCGCTCACATCAAGTCGTTTTAAAACAGTACTTAGAGGGAAACTGATGATTGTGTATTTGGGGTTGAAGAACCACTCACATCAAGTTGTTTTAAAACAGTATTTTTTTGTGAGTATATATGGATTAGATGTATTGATTGGTATAACGATCGATATATATATATAGTTGCTAATTTTTTTTATTAATTTGTATATTTTTTCAGATTATCTAAAAACTAATAAAAGAAACAGCATAATGAAGTGGAAAACTGTTAATTTTCTGAGTGGAACAGAACATCGATTGCAGCCGGTAATAGAGTATCATCGTGTATGCTTTCAACATTCAGAAGAAGAAGATGATAATGAGGGGAGTCATAATGAGAAAGAAGCTTGTTTTAACAAATGGACATCTTCGAGTTGAATTTCAACATTTTCAGTCTACGCAACTAATGTTAGCAAATCAGATGATGGTCAGCGAGAGGTGACAGAAACAGTTCTATGATATTTGTTAAAAGAATTATGTTAGGATGAACAATTCATTTGTTTCTTCGGATAGAATACATTTGGTGACGTTTACAAAATTGAATTTTCGGCGACTTGTTACGATGTAACAAAATTGAATGAGTATAGAAACAAATTGCTGGGTAAACTTCAAGAGGAATTTCCTTTTGAAGCAGTTCATTGGTGATTGGAGATTACAGGCAGTAATTTATCTCAATGGCTTGAATATACTTGAAAAGATAGGTTTATGGTTTCTTGAGTGTAAGTGGGGGTGAAGGATATATAAATGGACGATTGCGTGGATGAGTTTAACTTCTACCTTTGCGCGAAGAGAGAGAGTGTGTTAAAGAAATATAGAAATTCAACGACGTGGAAAAAATTGTGTGATGGATGTTCTAACGAAGTTCAATAATTTACCCACATCTGTCGGGTATTCTAATAACAAACTATCAGAACGAATAATTGATTTACCGTATGTGTTCCAAATTATTCGGGCTGTGGAGACGAGATTTGGAAGAAAAATAGTGGTAGACATTATCATTGAAGATGAAATAACAAGTGTATTTCTACCAGCAGTATTTGCAAAACTTAGCACATCAGAGATCGATCAACTAAACTCACTTAGAGGCAAACTGATGACGGTGTATTTGGGGTTGAAGAACCGCTCACATCAAGTCGTTTTAAAACAGTATTTTTTTGTGAGTATATATGGATTATATGTATTGATTAGTATAACGATTGATATATATATATATATATATATATATATATATATATATATATATATATATAGTTGCTAATTATTTCTTAATTTGTTTAATTTTTCAGATTATCTAAGTACTAATAAAAGGAACAGCATAATGACGTGGAAGACTGTTAAATTTCTGAGTGGAACAGAACATCGATCGCACCCGGTAGTAGAGTATCATCGTGTATGCTTTCAACAGTCTGAAGAAGAAGAGGATGATAATGAGGTGAGTCATAATGAGAAAGAAGCTTGTTTTACCAAATGGACATCTTCGAGTGGAATTTCAACATTTTCAGTCTACGCTACTAATGTTAGCAAATCAGATGATGGTGAGCGAGAGGTGACAGAAACAGTTCTAAGATATTTGTTAAAAGAATTATGTTAGGATGAACAATTTATTTGTTTCTTCGGATACAATACATTTGATGACGTTTACAAAATTGAAATTTCTGCGACTTGTTACGATGTAACAAAATTGATTGAGTATAGAAACAAATTGCTTGGTAAACGTCAAGAGGAATTTCCTTTTGAAGCAGTTCATTGGTCATTGGAGATTACAGGCAGTAATTTATCTCAATGGCTTGAATATACTTGAAAAGACTATAGGACTAAGGTTTCTTGAGTGTAGTTGGGGGTGAAGGATATATAAATGGACGAGTGCGTGGATGAGTTTAATGATGATGATGATAATTGTTGTTTTAAGGGGCCTAACATCTAGGTTATCGGCCCCTGATGGTTTGGGTGATCGTGAAGATGAAAATGAAAAGCGAACTTAAAACTAAAACTAATTACTAACCTATATACTAGAAGAAGAAATGGAAAACTAAAGGAGAATAAGGCAAATAAAAGGACAGAAGGAAAAGAAATGCCCTCAACCCTCGGAGAATGCGGATTGAGGGACTTGGAAGGAAGGAGAGCTATGAAAGGCATATAGGAAAGTGAAAGAGGAGAGGGTCCGCCCCAAAGGTAAGGGACAAAAGGGGAAAACGGACCCAGCTCAGGAATCCCTCGGGGTCGCCAACTCCCGAACTCACCAGCCGTGAGCCCCTGAGGGTGTAGCATTATCGAGGGTGCACCAGAAATGGTGGGGCTACATACTTCCTGCCTAGTTAAGGGCCTAGAGCATAAGGCAGGAGGTAAAAGGAAGAGAAAAAGAAGGCTGACCCCTCGCAGAAGGAGGGTATCAGATAAGATGAGACAAGGGCCAATTAAGGCGGGAAAGGAAGAGACTCCCTAGGCCTCGGATACCCTAATACCGTCGGGGTCAGAAGAGAACAAGGGTTGACCAAGTGAGGTCGACAGGAAAGAAGACAGAGAGGAGCCCGGCACAAGTAAGTGGAAGCAATGCCGGACTCAGCTGGGGCCCCGTGGTCGCCAACCCACGCCCACAAGATGTGGGTCCCTGCGGGGGAGATTCCCATTAAATTAATTAAAGAAATCCCAGAGGCGTGTTAATCGTGCCTTTGTTACATCACAAAGACAAGATTGACGAAATCGAGATGAAGGTAAGGAAGGAGAACTTAAATATAAGAAATAAAAAGACAAGGGAGCTATATTACTTAAAATATAAAAATGTATTAAAGATAAAAAGAAAGAGCGTGCACACGAAATAAACAAATTATTTAAAACAAAGAAAAAGGCAAGCTAAGACAAGATCAATAATACAAATAAACCCAATACCAAGAATAAAGAAGATGATGATGATGATGATAATTGTTGTTTTAAGGGGCCTAACATCGAGGTTATCGGCCCCTAATGAAATGAAATGGCGTAAAATGATAGGATGTAGATAAAAACAACTCACTGCCATGGATGAAGGGAAAATGGTGTTTATAAAACAGAGAGTGAGCCCCAAAAATTATGCCTAATTTGAATAAAAAGAATAAAAGGCGGATGGTAAAAAAGGATAAAACAAATAAGGCATAGTGAACAATACAATACATAACACAATAAAAAACATAAAACAGATTTAACCAGAATTAAAGATGATGATGATAATTGTTGTTTTAAGGGGCCTAACATCTAGGTTATCGGCCCCTGATGGTTTGGGTGATCGTGAAGGATGAAAATGAGAAGCGAACTTAAAACTAAAACTAACTACTAACCTACATACTAGAAGAAGAAATGGAAAACTAAATGAGAATAAGGCAAATAAAGGACAGGAGGAAAAGAAATGCCCTCAACCCTCGAAGAAGGCGGATTGAGGGACTTGGAAGGAAGGAGAGCCACGAAAGGCAGATAGGAAAGTGAAAGAGGAGAGGGTCCGCCCCAAAGGTAAGGGACAAAAGGGGAAACGGACCCAGCTCAGGAATCCCTCGGGGTCGCCAACTCCCGAACTCACCAGCCGTGAGCCCCTGAGGGTGTAGCATTATCTAGGGTGCACCAGAAGTGGTGGGGCTACATACACCCGGCCTCCTTAAGGGCCTAGAGCACAAGGCAGGAGGTAAAAGGAAGAGAAAAAGAAGGCTGACCCCTCGCAGAAGGAGGGTATCAGAAAAGATGAGACAAGGGCCAATTAAGGCGGGAAAGGAAGAGACTCCCTAGGCCTCGGATACCCTAATACCGTCGGGGTCAGAAGAGAACAAGAGTTGACCAAGTGAGGTCGACCAGAATTAAAAGTCGTAACTACACATTAAAACTTAAAAAAGTAACCACTCTCCCTCATGAACCGGATGACGAGGTCAGCTGACGGCCCGTCATCACGGAGAATAAGGGAGAGGGTATTAGGCAGTTTAAGAGTCCCTCGCAGATCGGCCAGATCCACACACTCCAAGAGAAGGTGTGCCACGGTTAGGTGGGCGTCGCAAGTACACACAGGAGGATCATCTCTCTTTAGCAAGTGGGAGTGCGTAGAAATCCCATGGCCGATCCGGAGTCGACAGAGTACCACAGCTTCCTTCCGGAGAGATCGGAAGGAAGATTTCCACACCTTCGTTGTCTCCTTGATGCCGCTCAGTTTGTTGGGTGGAGGCGTGGCACGCCATGCCTCCTCCCAATGCGACAGGATCGAATGCCGCAACTGAGAGCGCACATCACTAGCAGGCACCTTATACGGTAGCGAGGGCAGTGCGACTGCCTCTCTCGCCGCCTGATCAGCAAGCTCGTTTCCCGCAATACCCATGTGGCTAGGAAGCCACACAAAGGTCACCCCGGTTCCAGCGTTACGCGAACTGACGAGCTGGTCGTGCACACGTGGACCAACGGGTGCTTCGGGAAACACACATCGATCGCCTGCAGCGCACTCAGAGAGTCAGTACACACAAGAAAGTGCTGGTGATCGTCTGATAACGTGTACCGCAGAGCCTCTAAGATGGCATAGAGCTCCGCAGTGTACACGCCACAGGCCTCGGGAAGTGAAAAGAGAAACCGACGATCCTCAACCACAAATGCACAGCCTACTTTCTCGTTTACCCTCGAACCGTCCGTGAATACAAGCCCTGATCCCGGATACCGTGTCACCACGGACTGGAACAGCCTCCGATAGACGGAGGAGTCCGTGTCCGACTTGGGGCCGGTGTGCAGATCCAGGATGATATCAGGGCGAGAGACCATCCACGGAGGGGCCTTGGCAGGTACTCGGACGATACAGGAGACAGAAGGTGATGATGATGATAATTGTTGTTTTAAGGGGCCTAACATCTAGGTCATCGGCCCCTAATGATCTGGGTGATAGCGAAAATTATAATGAAACGGAAATCAGAACGAAAATTAAGTGAGACGGAAAATACTTACAAAAAGGAACTCAGATTGAAACAACTCATAAAATTTTCTTGCAAAGGGGAATTTAGAACGAAAAGATTCACAAAAGGAATAGATTGAAAAATACCCACAAAATGAAGGCTAGGTTCAAAATACGTACAAAATGCAATGTAGCGTCGAAATACCTACAAAATGCAATTGAAATTCAAAATACTTACAAAATGCAAATGAGATCGAAATTACGTACAAAATGCAATTGAGGTTCAAAATACTTACAAAATGCAATTGAAATTGAAAATACACGATGCAATTCAGATTGAAATATCCCAGTTCCAATCCAAATTATTCACAAAGTGCAATTGAAATTCAAAATACTTACAAAATGCAATTGAAGATGAAAATGCTTACAAAATGTACGGTAGATTCACACGCCTCATGTGGATTGACAATACTTACAAAATGTAATTTAGATTGAAAATACTTGACAAAATGTAATTTAGATTCAAAATACCCACAAAATGCAATATTAAGAATCAAAATATGTGCAAAATGCCCACCAAACAAAATGCAATTTAGATTCAAAATTCGTGCGAAATGCGGTTTTGGTTGAAAATACTTACAAAATGCAATTGAAATTCAAAATTCTCACTAAAAGGCCCGGCTACCTGCATTGAAAGACTTACCAAAAAGCAATTTAGATTGTCAATCTTTACAAAATGCAATTGAAGTTGAAAACAATCGCGAGATGTAATTTAGATCGAAAAAACTTACAAAATGCAACATAGATTAAAAATGCCTTAAAAATCGCTAGAAGGGAATTTAGACACACGGTGAACCAAGTAACAAAAACAATGCGGGACTCTTAAAGAGAAAAGTAAATATAAGGAAAAGAGGAGAGGAGAGGAGAGGAGAGAGAACGTCCGCCCCAAAGGGAAGGGACAAAAGGGGAAAACGGACCCAGCTCAGGAATCCCTCGGGGGCGCCAACTCCCGAACTCACCAGCCGTGAGCCCCTGAGGGTGTAGCATTAACGACGGTGCAACAGAAGTGGTGGGGCTACATGCACCCTGCCTCCTTAAGGGCCTTGAGCACAAGGCAGGAGGTAAAAGGAAAAGAAAAAGAAGGCTGACCCCTCACAGAAGGAAGGTATCGGGAAAGATGAGACAAGGGCCAATTAAGGCGGGAAAGTGAAAGACTCCCTAGGCCTCGGATACCCTAATACCGTCGGGGTCGGAAGAGAACAAGAGTTGACCAAGGGAGGTCGACAGGAAGGAAGAAAGAGAGGAGCCCGGCACAAGTAAGTGGAAGCAATGCCGGACTCAGCTGGGGCCCCGTGGTCGCCAACCCACAACCCACTAGATGTGAGCCCCTGGGGGGGGGGGGGGAGACAGAAGGAAATCGGAACTGACGGTATAAGTCATCCAAGCGAATCCCCGCCGGCCGAGTGGCTCGGGCGAGCACATCATACAGCCGGCGATTCGGATTGGAAAACAAACATGGATAGCTTGGATGAAGTGGCATCTGTCGAATAGTTGCAGCATAGGTCAGCAGTACTTGTTGGCGCCTCAGGTGTAAAGGAGGTACGCCAGCCTCGGCGAACAAGCTGACGAATGAGCTTGTCCGAAAAGCACCCGTCGCCAGCCTCACACCGCCGTGGTGGACACTGTCCAGTTTAACAAGCACTGACTTACGGGCCGAACCATATGCTACACTGCCATAATCTAACCTAGATAAAATCAGTGACTTATAAAAACGCAGGAGCACCGCGCGGTCCGCCCCCCATGATGTGCCGCTAAGAAACCGCAACATGTTGAGTTTCTTAGCACAGGCAGTTTTCAAACAACGCACGTGTGGTTCCCACGTCAATTTCTGATCGAAAAGGAGCCCAAGGAACCGGTACGCAGCAACAACAGGCAAAGCTACATTGCCCAGATAAAGCTCAGGATCTGGATGGAGGGTGCGCTTTCGGCAGAAATGGACAACCGAGGACTTAGCGGTTGAGAATCGAAAGCCATGCTCCAGTGTCCAGCGTTCCACTCTCCGAATAGTTTGTTGTAGCTGTCGTTCAGCGACCACCATATTTTGCGCACTATAATGTAGAGCGAAGTCGTCTACATATAGCGACGGTACCACTGCTGGACCAGCAGCAGCGACTATACCGTTTATGGCAATCGCAAATAATGTTACGCTAAGCACCGATCCCTGTGGGACTCCGTTTTCCTGTATATGATATTGCGAATATGTCCCCCCTATTCGGACAACGAACAGGCGAAGGGACAGAAAATTCGCAATAAAAACCGGCAAGTTACCTCGGAATTTCCATTGATGCAGGGTAGAGATGATGATGATGATAATTGTTGTTTTAAGGGGCCTAACATCTAGGCTATCGGCCCCTGATGGTTTGGGTGATCGTGAAGATGAAAATGAAATGCAAACTTAAAACTAAAACTGATGATGATGATGATGATAATTGTTGTTTTAAGGGGCCTAACATCTAGGCTATCGGCCCCTGATGGTTTGGGTGATCGTGAAGATGAAAAATGAAATGTAAACTTAAAACTAAAACTAACTACCAACCTACAAACTAGAAGAAGAAAGGAAAACTAAAGGAGAATAAGGCAAATAAAGGACAGGAGGAAAAGAAATGCCCTCAACCCTCGAAGAATGCGGATTGAGGGACTTGGAAGGAAGGAGAGCCATGAAAGGCAGATAGGAAAGTGAAAGAGGAGAGGGTCCGCCCCGAAGGTAAGGGACAAAAGGGGAAAACGGACCCAGCTCAGGAATCCCTCGGGGTCGCCAACTCCCGAACTCACCAGCCGTGAGCCCCTGAGGGTGTAGCATTATCTAGGGTGCACCAGAAGTGGTGGGGCTACATACACCCTGCCTCCTTAAGGGCCCTGAGCACAAGGCAGGAGGTAAAAGGAAGAGAAAAAGAAGGCTGACCCCTCGCAGAAGGAGGGTATCAGAAAAGATGAGACAAGGGCCAATTAAGGCGGGAAAGGAAGAGACTCCCTAGGCCTCGGATACCCTAATACCGTCGGGGTCAGAAGAGAACAAGAGTTGACCAAGTGAGGTCGACAGGAAAGAAGACAGAGAGGAGCCCGGCACAAGTAAGTGGAAGCAATGCCGGACTCAGCTGGGGCCCCGTGGTCGCCAACCCACGCCCACGCAGGGTAGAGAGGATGCCGTAACGCCAAGTGGTGTCATAGGCCTTCTCGAGGTCAAAGAAAACAGCCACTAGGTGCTGTCTCCGGAGAAAAGCGTCCTGTATGGCAGTCTCCAGGCGTACCAGATGGTCGTTGGTACACCGAGACGCCCTGAAACCACACTGGTATTCAGACAGGAGTCCCCGTTTCTCCAGGACCCACACCAGGCGCCGATTGACCATCCTCTCAAAGAGCTTGCACAAACCGTTAGTGAGACAAATAGGTCTGTAACTCCCTGTCAATTTGGGGTCCTTATCGGGCTTCAGGATAGGTATAATGATACCTTCCTGCCATTGCGCTGGAAACACACCTTCCAACCAGATACGATTAAACACCCTGAGCAAATAGCGAATGCTCTCATCGTTAAGGTGTTTAAGCATCTGGATGTGAATATTATCCGGGCCAGGAGATGTCCCTGCAGAGAGCCAGCGCTCCGCGGAGTTCCCACTCCGTAAAGGGCACGTTGTACTCCTCCGAAGCGCGGGAAGCAAAACTAAGCTGGAAACGTTCCGCTTCGCGCTTCAGGGCCACGAAGGCAGGGTCATAGTTATCGGAACCGGATATATCCGCAAAATACGAGGCGAGATGGTTTGCAACGCGATAAGGATCTGTAACCAGTCCATTAGCAATGGAAATTCCCGGTACAGTAGAAGATGTCTGAATTCCCGAAATGCGTCATAGTTTAGTCCACACTTGAGAGGAGGGGGTATGTGCCGTAATAGAAGACACATACCGTTCCCAGGATTGTTTCTTACTCTGGCGAATAAGAATCCGTGCCTTGGCACGAAATTTCTTAAACGCCACCAAATTGGCCGTGGTTGGACGCCGACGTTAGTGCTTGTGAGCTCGACGACGGTCTCTTATTGCCGCTGCAATATCCTCTGTCCACCCAGGGACGAGTTTGCGACGAGGTGTCCCAGAAAAGGATGAAATGGACTCTTCGGCGGCAGCAAGAAGGACATCGGTGATGTGCTGTACCTCGTCATCGACGCTCCGGCAACCAAGATCAACGAACACAGCTCGTTCTTGAAACGAGGGCCAAT
Source organism: Meconema thalassinum (assembly GCA_946902985.2). Taxonomy (NCBI): domain Eukaryota; kingdom Metazoa; phylum Arthropoda; class Insecta; order Orthoptera; family Tettigoniidae; genus Meconema; species Meconema thalassinum. The sequence goes on along the minus strand of OX336392.1, from coordinate 512,744,487 downwards.
TTGCCCGCTTAAGAACCCAACGACTGGGGAACTCCACGGGCGTCTCGGTCAGAAGGGTAAGAACGATCGGGAAATGGTCACTGTCACACTGGTCGTCGTGTACATACCAACCAAATAGGGGGACCAGTGCACGGCTACACACACTCAAGTCAATGTGTGAGTACGTGCCGTGCGCTAAGCTAAAATGTGTAGCTTCCCCTGTATTAAATAGAGATAAATCCAACCCTTGAATTAAGCCCTCCACGTCCCTTCCTCTGGGGCAGGAAGATGGTGATCCCCATTGGGGGTGATGAGCGTTGAAATCACCCACGATTAGGAAAGGGACTGGAAGTTGATCAACAAGATCAAAGACGTCATTAATATCAAGGGGCTGGTTCGGTGGAAAGTACACGTTACAAACAGTGGTCATAGCAGGCAAGGACACGCGAACTGCAATAGCTTCCAGAGGAGTGGCGAGTGGAAACTCCTCACTATAGCAGTCAGAGCGAACGAAGGTACAATCGCCCCCCGGAAGCCCCGGCGGCGTCTTGTCGCTCTTTAGAGTATAGTCGGAAACCTCTCAGAACAGTCTCGTGATCAGGTCTGAGGTTTGTTTCCTGTAGGTAGACTATACTCGCTGCGTATTGGGCAATAAGCTGACGGAGTTCTGTCAAATGCCTGTCATAACTGTTACAATTCCACTGTAACAGTGCCATTGTGTGAACTTAGGGAATAACGTGGAGCAGCAAGCTACTCCAACTTTGACTTTGGAGGATCTACAGTCACTACGTCGACTATAATCTCCATGTCCTCAGGCGAGGTCATGGAGTGAATCGACTCGGTGGAAGATTTCATAGACGCAGTTCGGCGGCGGGGGGATCTCCGTGGGGAGCGCGCAGATCTGGGGACCGAAACGTCCCTTGGCGCAGAAGCATCCGCAGGTGTTGGCGCGGATGGCTTGCCCTTTTTGGGAGAAAGGGAATGCGTAGTGCGGGGTCCGTTCTTACCCTTACCCGCCTCTTTAAGATATATAGACGGGTCAGGAGCCGAATTCCTGACCCTGGTCGACGATGCCGCCTCCGCCGGCTTCGGCGCGGCTTTCGCCGACCGTTTGGGTGGGGAGAAAGTCTTCGACTTCCTCCCGAGTGGGGAGTAAGTCTTCAACTTCAGCTCCGCCCGCACAGCCGTCGTGCTGGCCGAAGGTGGAGTTGAAGTCACCTTCGGGCTTTCCGTTATTATCATAGGTGCTGGCTTCGGAACAGGTAACTCAGTTGAAGGTTTCACAGCTGGTACAAAAGATGAGGTCGCCGGGACCAAATTTGGTATTATGGCTCGATAATCAATCGTTGGAGAAGGCGAAATCGTGGTATGGTACTTCTTGCGGGCTTCCTGGTAGGTGAGACCATCCAGGGTTTTGATCTCCTGGATTTTCTTCTCACTCAGGAAGACAGGGCAGTTCCCGTCCCGAGGAGAATGAAATCCAGGGCAATTAGTGCACTGATAAGGTGTTGTGCACTCTTCCGCTTCGTGTGGTACCTTACCGCATGTTCCACAGATGTCGGGGCTCGAGCATCGGGATAACATGTGGCCGAACTTCTGGCACTTATAACACCTCATTGGTGGAGGGATATAAGGCCGCACGTCACAACGGTAACTTGTAACCTTGACTTTCTCTGGGAGCACCGAAAGCTCAAAGGAAATAATGAAAGCACCAGTATCCACGATTTGACCATTGACCTTGCGCGTAATGCGCCGGACATCAGTCACGTGACGGTGCTGCATATCCTCCTTGAGCTCCTCGTCAGTGTTCAGAATCAGGTCCCGGTGGAAAATAACTCCTCGGACCAGATTCAGGGACGTGTGCTTTTCCACTTTGACGGGAATGTCGCCAAAGTGGTCACATTGCAAAAGTCGTTCAACTTGCTCACCAGTCCAAGTCTTGAGCAACAAGCTACCGTTCCTCATCTTTTGTACTTTCTCAAGCTCACCATAGACACCTTCTATGTGGTGAGAAAACAAAATACTCTTTACCAGCTTGAAATCACCCCCATCTGTTCTGGTAGCTACCAGAAACTTGGGGATGTTAGCACCCAGATTTTCACGCACAGATTGTTCCCAGGGGGTTGATCCCCGTAGGGAATCAAATGTTAAAGACTAGGGTGTAGGACCACCCTGTTTGGGTGTAGGACCACCCTGGTTGGGGATTTTTCTTTTGGAACCCATGGCCAGATCATCCTCTCCGAATGCCACCGACATCCGATCACGGGCTGTCACAGTAGGCGCTACCCAGCCAGGGCAAGGCCCGCCTAGCTTGGAAGGCATTGCCCGGGGGTCCGATGTTTTACAATGCCGTATCGGCATGTACCCCTTGGCATATACTGGATTTTTCAGCTCAGACATTCGGCTGTGCGGGGACCTGCGTAGTCAGGCGGATACTACTGCACGGGTACATGGCACACCCACCTGTCGGCGCGGCCAAGACCGGAACAGGCTTTCGAGCGTAGTCGCAAGCGTAAGTGGCCCATCCCCTATCAGCACGCACATATAGGAATTTTGGTTGCCAGACCCTGAAAGCAGTAACGGAAAGAAGTGCGATATAACCTAATGAGAGTTATACCGCACGGGTGTATGTCTTTTAGAGCTGACTGTCAAACCCTCGAAAGGGGACCGTTCCAAGAAGCCCTTTTAGTCGCCTTTTACGACTGGCAGGGATTACCGTGGATGTATTCGCTTCCTCCCACCCACTGGGGGTACAATTCACAAAACAACGCGGAGTCCTTAAAGTATAGCCAAGGTCGCCCCTTTTAGTCGCCTCTTACGACAGGCAGGGGATACCGTGGGTGTATTCTAAACCCCCCCACCCACAGGGGGGCCAAGAATAAAGACTTAAAAAACTAAAAAGCACGACAGAACATGAATCTAACGAAAATATACGAACATGGAATAAAATAAAATAAAACTTACGAAAGCCAGAGAGAAACGCCAAACTCGCAAAAAATCAAAAATCGAACGTTAACGAGACGCGAAGCTTTTCATGATGTTATGTAAACATACCGGAGGGGGAGGGGGAGGAGTGAGGGGGAGTAAAACAAAGGGGAGAGAGATCTCACGGAGATAGGAGGAAGGGGAAGACAAGGGGAATTCTTATTAAGTTATGTAATACGGCGAAAATCAAAAGAGGAAAACAAAACAAATGTAAAATGAAATATACAGGGATACATTACATTACAATTGAATTGGGACGAAAGAGACCGGTAAAAATCGAAATCACGCTATAAAAAATAGGCTTATACTCCAACATAATGCCGCACCAACGCGACATATAAAAAAAAGAATAATATGACATCGGAGCTGGAGAAATCCCAGTTAACCACCGTCACATATATTCTATAAACAAAAGGGACATGTATTAGTGGGACGTTGGACATAAGTCCCGTTACCTCACACATAATGTCCGCAAACAAAGGTCCAATTGCTACCAATCAAATGAAACATTTGTGGTTCAAAAGAGACACCGACGCAAAAGACGAGCACCAAGGCCCGACAGGAAATATACATAAGCCAAGACGCAGAAACGCAATACTTTCGAATCTTACAGGTATTAACCAAAATAATAAAACTGTGAAAAAAGCAAGCTTGTAGTTTAACGTGACCGTTAATCGCGAGATCATGAGCCACGGGACCTCCTTTTTACGTGGAATCCGAACCACAGGACATGGCATTTCACTTCGAAAATCTCACATGCATTGACCGGGAATCGAACCCGGACCGCCTTGGTGAGAGGCATACAGCTAGACCGCTGAGCCACCACGCCCCCAATAAAACTGTGAGTACGGTACATAACAAAAGCAACAAAAAGAACTCCGCCGTATGACATTACGCAAGGTCCCGGAGATCTGGTTCAAGGATTAAAATACTAACAGTAACATCTTGAAAAGGAAAGAGAATTAAGCAAAAGAAGAAACATTGAACAAAAACAATTACATTGCGTTAGATAGAAATACATTGAGCCGCACTCACATTCCGCTGCGCCATGAGAGCAGACCTCTGCCCGAATACACACGTTCGACCTACATCTCGGCACGTCCAAGACTGAATAAGCTTCTGTCCCCCAGAGAGGAGAGAAGCCTCTCAGGAATATAAAATTCATAGTTTGGGAGTGGCACCAAACTCGCGTCAAATATTGGCTGAGATAATAGCAGAACAAATTGCACAACAAAAGGTATCAACAACACTAGCCAATACGAGAGAACTGCGTAGTATGTAGCTATGGGTTGCACAACGTTAGACAGAGAGATACATACAGACAATCTGCGCACTTTTAAACACACGAGGCTAATATAGAGATGCCAAAACACATGACAATAATAATAATCATGATGATAATAATAATTACAATAAATTCTGAAAAGTGGTTCAAATACCACCGCTTTCTCCAAAAAAAATTCTTTTACATAACAAAGTCATAAAGGATTTTTTTCCTTTTCATAACAAAATTATATAAAATAACATTCTTCGATTAGATACATTTGAACAGGGTGAAGGAAAGAAGATTACATCATGTACACCAGATACAGACATGAAAAATATAGACATAAATAAAATGTTCTCACATTTCTCTTATTCATATGACGCAGCTTAATTAAAAGTTCTTTGAACGTCATAACTTCCATAAAAGGCTTGACGAAACGCAAGTCTCTTTTCTCAAATACACATATATTTTCATACACACGTTTTCACGAAGATGTTCACTGATGAGGAAAATTATTCCTTTTTTGGTACGGAAGAAAAAAAAAGACATTAAAATGAAATTAAAACAACATAAATTCAAATTATATAAAGGATCAGTACAGGCGTGAAATAAAGGCGGATCCTACCTCTACTGCACGTCAATACGTCACACATATTAAAAATGGATGTACCAAAAAGAAAATAATGATAATAAAACGGTCAATCTTGAGCTAGACTCTGCCAGATGACGTGGAGAAAGCGAAGGCTTCTTAATGGCGACCTTCTGGAAATCAGCCAATTTTCTAATAATAAAAGAAAGAAAAAGGTTAAATCATGATCACAAAAAAATATATAAAGGGGAGCACTCTGTATACAAAATAGGGCTTGCGTCGGGGAAATATTTGGGGTTACGTAAGCTGCGTAAGTGTGAAAGTGGATTCATTCTGCCAGCTGGGAAAGTAAAGGTATGAATAGACAGGGTCGTCATACAAAATGACAGAAGAGTAACGAGCCGTGAACAGGGTCTAAGGATACACCGGCCTCTTCTCAGGTACTTGGAGACTAGCTATCGCCACCGAAAACACTCTCCAAATATATGACAGATACAGGAAAATAATACACATTACTTCAGATAAAACATATTAGAATGAAATGATTTATTAAAACATGATTTCACAAAACCATAAAACAGAAGTTTGGATGAAAAGTAGACAACTATATCAATAAACAAATCACTGTCACTACAAGGAAAGAATGTAAGTCAACAGACCATCTCAGGCACTGCCGAACAATAGCAAGTCGTGTCTGCAGCTTGGACAATGGGCCGGCCCGGCTCCTTACAACAAAAGCAGGCAGGTACTGGAAATCGCCTTAGGCAGAAGTATAGTTCAACACATCTTTCGAAATTCTCCGTGTAACTCAGACGGCCACGGATATCTCCTGCCTAACTAGATACATAGAAGGAGTAAAGGGGCAAAATATACTAATAACCTTCATCAAAAGACATTAGGTACTAACAAATAAAAGGAATAATAACTCAAAGTAGCTGGCGAAACAAAAAAATACCATCCCGGTCAGAGAACGAAAAACCAAATAATAACGTTACAAAATACCTTCCAAAAAAAAGAACTGACTGAAACCTCGCATAAAACCAATCAAGACCAGACATACAATCAATCAAACACGAAACCCAATAATAAATATTACCAACCCTCAAAAATAAAATGGTTACTGCGTCAATATACGAGCCGTAGACCTCAGAGGTACCGCATTAAAAAAATAAAGACACAGAGGGTATGGCCTATCCCATACTAATATAAGAAAATTGGGTAATGCACGCCAGAGTAGTTCACACGAACATCAATGTCCCATACCACGGATGCCGTAGACCTAAAATGGTTGGTATCTCTGAGTAATACTTATCGTATATTTGGTTTGCCAATAAAAACGAATAAATATTTCGTATGTAATATATAGTTTAAATTGAATAGGGTATAAAATCAAAATTGAACTAAATTTGAAACCACCCACAAATAACTATTGATACAAATTCATTAAACTCATTGACACACACATTCATCTCAAAATGCAACCAACAACAACAACACTACATACATACCCCTTCCCATAAACAAATCAAAATTTCCCCATTACACCAGAATGCGAATGTGGGTCGTTGGAACACCATGGAAACGCAAATAATGGACTACAGGTCATCGTGACAAACTTGTTCCCATACTAAAGAATGACGACTCGTGTAGAATCTATGTACACCCTAAGTGGGCGTCGAAGTCGTGGGACAGGTCCCATACCCTAATCCCGACGGAGACCTCACCTAGCAGGTTTCCCAACGAAATACACACTACCATACTGAACATATAGTAACATCAAGACTATATAAACAATTTTAAATGAAAACCAAAACTGAAAATCCCCTGACAAAAATAAAACAATCACCCTCCCTAATTATGAAACAAACTTAACTCCCAACCATAACACACATAATAGCTCAACGGGCCATTCATAACTGAAATAACAAACACTTTACTAACACGAAACGTTAGTACAATTACGCGAGGCTCAAGGTGGGTCGGCGCGACCGTAGGATTTAAAGAGACGGTTCCCACAAGTGGGCCTACCTTCATTGAGAAAACTACGGAGAAAGAGGGGCGGGGGTTTTAAGCCACACGGTAATGACAAGAAGCCTGTCAGCAGCTGTTCCAGACTGAGACAAATGAAGGGGTAAGGTGAGTAGTTCTGAGAAATATCATAGTTAACTAAACAACTGTTTACAACAAAAGGTAAAGGCACAAACCCTTGAAGGAATGCATTTCCTACTTAAAGAAAGTAAAATAAAAACGTCCACGACATTGACGAAATGAAAAGGAAGAGAAAGCAAAAAAAATATGTGTCGTCTTAAAATCACCGTTAACTAAACAAATGTCTACTAGAGAAAGCAAATACATAAAAGAAGGTTACAATACCGTGACGTGTCGCGTTCCAGCGATGCGATGTACTCACTGATATGTTGCCACTGTTCACCTCGAAGCTGGGTCTTTTGGATGTCTTGTTTACTTGAGGGACAAAACCACCTTTCCTTGGAGGTGGGTTTCCTGGATGCCCGTAGTTCACACAGACAGTAACTTCACCCTTTCTTCAGGGGTGGGGGAAAACAATTCACTGAATCCCTTAAACTCAAAGAAAAACAAATTGTAATACAATGTAAATGAAGAGAAAAGTAATAAAAGGTTAATAACTTGAGAGGGGGGAGGGGGGAGACGATTTCGCACGCAACCACGCGATGTGCTACCATTGCGCCACTTCAGGTCTAGTAATAATAATAATGTTACGTTTTTAGGGTTGGTAAAAATAGGTCAGGCTTATAATGCACTAATACTTTATTTACACTAATGTTATTTACACTAATTCAAATTAAGCCTACTTACTTCCACACACACATACACAGAATCTCACTTTATACAGCTACAAGTCACTATTTATGTACACTGTTCACTGCAAGGAAGTTTCTCTTGCAGTCACTATTTATCTTCCACAGTCACTATTTACATTATTTATTTCCACATTTATCTTCACACCTCGTCTTCACTATTTACACTCCTCCATTATTTATTTCCACTGGTCGCTCGGCACGGCACACACCGACAGCGCGGACTCACTCAGGACTCACTTGCCCGCCGCAGTTTGCAGGTATATAACCAATCCAGCTCCTGGTCTCGAATGTTCTCGGCCCTTGCTCCTTCCAGTAGCGTCGAGTATGTCCTCGTGGTTGGCTTCCAGAATTATCTAGCCTCTCCCAGCGAGGTTCGGGACCTTCTTGTCACACCCAGTAGTCTCCGGAAGCAGAAGAGTCTGGAAGCCTTGCGTCAATAGTCTACCTGATTCGTAGCGCTATTGTATTGGTGGTGGCTTTGGGGAGGGTCTACCCTAATTAGCCCGGCCGGACTGGCTATTCTGCATTCCTCACACACCCCGCCTGCCCGTCACTACGAGGATAAAGAATGGCGACCGCTGGGCAATTGCACGAATCTTTACACTGCCCCCTCCTTAACACTGTTCCGTCTCGGAGCAGACACTTCCAACAGGGTGACGGTAGGAACAGCTCGGTCCTTTACGGCATCGTGAGTTGACGAAGAAGTAACAGTCCACCGTTTTCTGAGACACCACGTTTGTTCGGGGCCAGCAGCACACCAGAACTGCAATCCCTGTGCGTCGAAAGACTTCCTCTAGCATGCTTCTTACAATCCTCCAGTCCAACCCATCTAGTCCACAGCCCAACTTGGGTACAGCTAATTTGGATATGCTTCGCTCCAGTAGGTGCTCCCGCATAGCAAGTAGACTATCCCAGATGGCACGATAGGAGGGCTTCAGATGGGAAAGTTCTTTCGTCACCAGATAGAACAGCGATCGCTCGTTCCTGGTTAAGCACAACACGCCCCCGACACGAAGCTCTTGGCGCTGTAGCTCTTCAATCCCGCCGTATTTCCGCCGGAACACCTGGCCGATTCCCTGGCTCATCCTCAGGTCCTTAGCCACACAGTGAGCCAAGGCATACTCACTGGCAGTTCGAATCGCGTCGAATCTCGGTAGTGACGCCATAACGAACTTTTCGGCCAATTCGGCATTGAGCCATGAACTCTTCGAAGGACCGTTCTGCTTCTGGCAATCGACAGATACGAGCGTGTTGTACGTGCCCCTCGTCATCGTTGTCACCCAGGAACGGTGCCAGCCGATGGAAATGGACCACTCGGGGTTTGCCATTCGGTCTTCTCCTGATACGATAGACGACATCGTTGATCCTCTTCAGTACCTCATATGGTCCGTCCCAGGAGCGTTGTAGCTTCGGAGAGAACCCTCGCCGCCTTTTTGGGTCGAAAAGCCAGACTAGATCTCCTGCTTGGTACCCTCCTGATTCGGCTCTTAGGTCGTAACGCTCCTTCATCCAGTCGCTCGCATTCTGGATGTTTGCGCGAACTCGGTCGGGAATGTCATTCATCCTTCGACGGAGGTCGGAGATGTAGTCCTCGCCAACAACGTCATCCTTAGGTTTGCAGCCGAACGTCTGGTCACACGGCAACCGCAGCTCTCGGCCAAACAGCACATTAGCTGGCGTTTGGCCAGTGGTCTCATGTATAGAAGAGCGGTATGCCAGTAGAAACAAGTGGAGAAACTTGTCCCAGTCCCGCTGGTGGTCGGATACAATCTTGGACAGGTATTTCTCCATTGTTCTGTTCATGCGCTCCACCATGCCGTCGGACTGTGGATGCAGGGCAGTAGTTCTTGTTTTCCGGATCCCGAGAATCTGGCACAATTCCTGGAACACCGACGACTCGAAATTTCGCCCCTGGTCGGAATGCAATTCCAAAGGTACACCAAATCGGCTCACCAGCTCCCTTACTAGTGTCTCGGCAACCACCACCGCCTCTTGATTGGGCAATGCATATGCCTCTACGCACTTGCTGAAGTAATCTATTGCTACCAAGATGTATTTATTTCCACTCTCAGTCGCGGGGAAGGGGCCCGCTACATCGATGGCGATCCGTTCGAACGGTGCACCAACGTTGTACTGTCTCATCGCTGCTCTTCTCTTCTTCTGAGGCCCGTTCGCAGTGGCACAAACCACGCACTTTCTACACCATTCACGAACGTCGTCGGAGCAATTGAACCAGTAAAACCACTCTCGGATTTTCTCTATGGTTTTCCGAACTCCAAGGTGCCCTCCGGACGTTCCATCATGCAGCAACTGCACTATCTCGGATACCCTGTTTCGTGGAACAATAAGCTGTAGCCTCTCCTGAGTCCCATTCTCATTCTCCAGTACCCTCTTTAGAACCCCGTTTTCCAAAATCACGGAATTCCACTGAGCCCAGTAGGCTTTTACAGAGCGCGAGAAGGGAGCTACCTCTTCCCAGGTCGGTCGTTCCTTAGACTTCTTCCAACGCAGTAGGTGTTTTAAGTCCAGATCGTTTTCTTGGTCCTTACGGATTTCCTCATCCTGCCAGTGGTCGTCAGTCACAGTACTTCTTCTTACCGCTGCAATTTTGTCTTCTATCCGATGGAGTGCTTGCAGTCTTGCGCGCACGGTCTCCTAGATAGAGCATCAGCATTTCTGTGTTTAAGACCAGCCCTGTGTTCAGAGTCGAAGTCGTACTCCTCGAGCCTTTCGATCCACCTGGCTATCTGTCCCTCCGGGTTCTTGAGACTCAGAAGCCACGTAAGTGCTGCATGAACAGTCCGTAGAACGAACTTCCTCCCGTAGAGGTACTTTTGGAAATGCTCCACCGACTTCACTACAGCAAGCAATTCCCTTCTAGTCACGCAGTAGTTCCTCTCCGGTTTAGAAAGAACCTCGATGAAGCAAGCTATCACTCTTTCCTGCCCACCTTGCAGTTGGGAGAGCACACTACCGATGCCCACATTGCTAGCATCGGTGTCCAAAACGAACAGTCCTTCCGGTTGTGGGTAACTCAGGATAGGAGCATTGGTCAGTACCTCCTTCAGTTGTTCGAAAGCCTGTTGACAGGTTGTGTCCCACACAAAACTCCGGCCGTCTTCGGTAAGTCGAGTCAGAGGCTTCGCGAGATTAGCAAATCCTGGCACGAATCGACGGTAATAGGTGCATAGTCCGAGGAAACTCCTAACTTCGCGCTTATCCTTCGGTATTGGCCACTCCTTCACCGCGTTTATCTTCTCCGGATCTGCAGCAACCCCCTCTCCGGAAACAACGTGGCCCAGGTAATTAACTTCTTTCCGAAAGAGGAAGCACTTCTTGGAGTTGAGCTTCAGGTTGGCTTGTTTTAGACGTAAGAACACCTGCTCCAAATTCTTTAGGTGGTCTTCAAACGTCCTTCCGAGAACGATGATGTCATCCAAGTAGACCAAGCAGGTTTCCCAAGACAGCCCTTTTAAAACTCGCACCATCAAACGTTCATGATGATGATGATAATTGTTGTTTTAAGGGGCCTAACATCTAGGTTATCGGCCCCTGATGGTTTGGGTGATCGTGAAGATGATGATGATGATGATGATAATTGTTGTTTTAAGGGGCCTAACATCGAGGTTATCGGCCCCTAATGATCTGGGTGATAGCGAAAATGATAATGAAATGGAAACCAGAACAAAATTATCGAAGACTGAAAATACGTACAAAAAGGAACTCACATGGAAACAACTCACATGGAAACAACTCACAATATGGTCCTACAAAAGGGAATTTAGAACGAAAAGTTGCACAAAAAGAATAGATTGAAAAAGACCCACAAAACGTAGGCTAGATTCAAAATACGTACAAAATGCAAAGTAGCGCCGAAATACTTACAAAATGCAACTGAAATTCAAAATACATACAAAATGCAAATGAGATCGAAAGTACGTACAAAATGCAATTGAGGTTCAAAATACTTACAAAATGCAATTGAAATTGAAAATACACAATGCAATTCAGATTGAAATATCCCAGTTCCAATCCAAATTATTCACAAAGTGCAATTGAAATTCAAAATACTTACAAAATGCAATTGAAATTGAAAATGCTTACAAAATGTACGGTAGATTCAAACGACTCATGTGGATTGACAATACTTACAAAAAGCAATTTAGATTTAAAATACTTGACAAATGTAATTTAGATTCAAAATACCCACAAAATGCAATTGAGAATCAAAATATGTGCAAAATGCCCACCAAACAAAATGCAATTTAGATTCAAAATTCGTGCGAAATGCGGTTTTGGTTGAAAATACTTACAAAATGCAATTGAAATTCAAAATACTCACTAAAATGCCCTGACGCCTGCATTGAAAGAAGTACTAAAAAGCAATTTAGATTGTCAATCTTTACAAAATGCAATTGAGGTTGAAAACAATCGCGAGATGTAATTTAGATCGAAGAGACTTACAAAATGCAACATAGATCAAAAATGCCTTAAAAAAATGGTACAAGGGAATTTAGATACACGGTGATTCGAGTAACAAAAACAGTGCGGGAATCTTAAAGAGAAAAGGAAATAGAAGGAAAAGAGGAGAGGAGAGGGGAGAGAGGAGAAGGTCCGCCCCAAAGGGAAGGGACAAAAAGGGGAAAACGGACCCAGCTCAGGAATCCCTCGGGGTCGCCAACGCCCGAACTCACCAGCCGTGAGCCCCTGAGGGTGTAGCATTATCGACGGTGCACCAGAAGTGGTGGGGCTACATACACCCTGCCTCCTTAAGGGCCTTGAGCACAAGGCAGGAGGTAAAAGGAAAAGAAAAAGAAGGCTGACCCCTCGCAGAAGGAGGGAATCAGAAAAGATGAGACAAGGGCCAATGAAGGCGGGAAAGGAAGAGACTCCCTAGGCCTCGGATACCCTAATACCGTCGGGGTCGGAAGAGAACAAGAGTTGACCAAGGGAGGTCGACAGGAAAGAAGAAAGAGAGGAGCCGGCACAAGTAAGTGGAAGCAATGCCGGACTCAGCTGGGGCCCCGTGGTCGCCAACCCACAACCCACTAGATGTGAGCCCCTGGGGGGTCGTGAAGATGAAAATGAAAAGCGAACTTAAAACGAAAACTAACTACTAACCTACATACTAGAAGAAGAAATGGAAAACTAAAGGAGAATAAGGCAAATAAAGGACAGGAGGAAAAGAAATGCCCTCAACCCTCGAAGAAGGCAGATTGAGGGACTTGGAAGGAAGGAGAGCCATGAAAGGCAGATAGGAAAGTGAAAGAGGAGAGGGTCAGCCCCAAAGGTAAGGGACAAAAAGGGAAAACGGACCCAGCTCAGGAATCCCTCGGGGTCGCCAACTCCCGAACTCACCAGCCGTGAGCCCCTGAGGGTGCAGCATTATCTAGGGTGCACCAAAAGTGGTGGGGCTACATACACCCGGCCTCCTTGAGGGCCTTAAGCAGAAGGCAGGAGATAACATGAAAAGAAAACGAAGGCTGACCCCTCGCAGAAGGAGGGAATCAGAAAAGATGAGACAAGGGCCAATTAAGGCGGGAAAGGAAGTGACTCCCTAGGCCTCGGATGCCCTAATACCGTCGGGGTCGGAAGAGAACAAGAGTTGACCAAGTGAGGTCGACAGGAAAGAAGACAGAGAGGAGCCCGGCACAAGTAAGTGGAAGCAATGCCGGGCTCAGCTGGGGCCCCGTGGTCGCCAACCCACGCCCACTAGATGTGAGCCCCTGGGGGAATCAAACGTTCAAACGTAGCAGGGGCGCTACAGAGTCCGAACGGCATAACTGATAAGTTCCACAGTCCCGAACCAATCGTAAAGGCGGTCTTCTTCTTGTCATTGGGGTCCAACCCGACCTGCCAGTAGCCACTCTTGAGGTCCAATGTGGAGAAGATCGTGCTCCCACCCAAGGTGTCTAGTGTGTCATCGATGCGTGGTAGAGGATAACTGTCCTTTTTTTTAAGCAGGGCGCTCGCAAGCTCGTCCTCCAACTTCCGCAGCGACTCTTGAAATTCCTCCCTCAGCTTCGTTTCCATAGTGAGTGTTACTTCTCGAAGTTTCCTCTCAAGATTGGCATTATTTTCCATTATATTTCTTTGCATAATTTTGGAGTTTTCTACTATTTTCTTTTCTAAATTTTCCACATTGTCCGCCATTTTCTTTTCCAAAATTTCCACCACCTGGCCTATGCCACAAGGAAGCTCAAAAAGGAATATATCTGGGTCCTCACCTCCGTCCAGCAGTAACTGACGTAATCGCACTTGTAGCGTAGACTTTGTTCCTGTTGCATCAGCATCGCTCTCTTCCAGTTCTTCACGCACTTCTGACACCTTCAGTTCTGAAAGTTTTACTTTCCTTGTCGCCATTTTATAGTCCAAAATGCGAGACACACGGACATTCCGCACACGATGAACTAGGCTTACAGATGGCACTGGGTAGATTATAGGCTAGGGAATAACCCACCCACCAAGGGAAGATGATTAAGGGAAGGAAGTAGATTTGGGATTTGGAAAAGAAGGATAGAAAAATAGGAGGAGAGTCCCACCAAATTAATAAGTTGAGGTTTAAATACGCTTAGAAGCAGTTGCCAATGGAAATTATCTCTCGGATACCTAAAGTAGGTACGAGCTTGGTCGGGGCTAACGGGAACCGCAGCTAGGACTTGGGCGGTTTGCAAGAGAGAGGCTTTAGTACATTTCCTCCCGAGCATGTATAAAAGTACTATGGGGAAGGGTGATGGTCTGGCAAGACTTAGAGGAACAAATTTACTGTATGTTTTCTCGAAGAAATTAGGTTTTACAAAGTGATTCAAAGAATGCCAATGATTTAACTCAAGCTTGGTGTTTTCAATTTCCAAAATTATGGAGTTCCTGTAAGGGCGACCAAGTGTCTCTAAGAAGGAATATGATAAAGAATTATGCCTTATTGGGTAATCTTGGTAAATGAACCAATGGTTGCATTGGACAATGGCTAAGCTTTTACTCAGCGAAGAGCCGGCTAAAAGTTTAGACAAAAAGAAACACTTATTTTTTGGAAAACTGACCACAAGTTTCCGGAGAGGGTCTCCACAAGCAGGTAGTTGGCTTAGCGAACTTTACTTGCCTTACTGGCCAATTAGGATTAGCTATTAACGCTAAGAAGAACTTTAGTAAGGTGAAAATTAAGAGTTCTTGCTCAAATGCAACAAATGGTGAAAGCCCTATTAAAGATTTTAATGTCATTGAGTGAGGAGAGTCAAGGAAGACAGGATTTTGCCTAAACTTTATATTCGCAAATGGAAAAGCGAAGGGAAAAGATTTGTTTATTTTACAATTAGAAACAGTTTGATGAAATTAACAATTATACAATATAATTTTAATTAACATAGTTCATTTGAACTTTTTAACAAATAGGGTCGCAGACCTCTCAACATTAAACGGTTGCTCCAGGCAATTGACAATTTTTAAGGTTTCAAACCTTACATGTTTCTAAAATCTTTATAAGATTTCAACAAATGAGCAATAAAATAATTAAAGCTTGAACGTGAATTGAAGTACAAAAAGTGCACCTTAAGAAATTCTGGAGAGAATGTTCTAGAGAAAGTGACAACTTTGAAAATAACAATAATAACAACGTGAAAAATGAAATAGAAGTTCCTACAACTTCTTATATTTATACCGAATTAATATACGAGAATTATACAAAAAGGGCAGGTCACTTACAGTGAAACCTGGAGAAAGTGAAAAAGAAGTTTCTAGACTTCCTATGTTTAATTAGGAATCACGAGAAAAATGGGGCAGTTTCCATTTCGTGAAACCTGAACATGACTCGCTCAAGAGTTTAGAGAATTGTTTTCCCTGATTTTGAAGTGAGGAACAAGGTAAATTTGAAACGTGTGCTAGACACGTATCACAAAGATTATACAGAGATACTTAATGATAAACCAACAAAAATGGAAGGGCACTTCTTGGAATGACACCTTATTGGAATAGACCTAGATTAAAAGTTTATTGCAGATTGTTAGTGAGAGGTTTAGGAAAGAGAAATGGGAATTGAGGAAAATGTTCATGGCCTTATTTGAATATAAGCGAACGATCGCGACGCGGTAGAAAAGTTGAGCAAGCACTGGTTTGCACTATAGTTCATTGAAACATATGAAATGTTCACTGTAGAGACACAAAAGTTGTGGAAAAGAAAGTTATTGCAATTATAGGAAGAACTGATTGCACTATATAGGTGAGAGTCTATTTCTTGAAACAGTTGTGATTTACAATTAAATGCGCCATAGAATGTTCCAGCGGTGGACGAAAATTCACTATTGTAGTAATTTAGTTTTAAACAGAATTCTCCCAAGTACGTGAGAAATACATGACGGCAGGACTCGTAGATTGAGTACCGAATCAGGAAAGTTCCAGAACAATCTTAGTAGTAAAATGGGGCTAATGTAAATCCAGCGGAGGAACTTGCTTGGTAAATTACAGACAGTGGGTATTAGATAATATCCCGCGTAGTGAGAAGATTTCTCATTTGGCAAGCATAAGAAATGCTGCTTTCACTAAGATTAGCTTGATTAAACAAAAGCTCAACATGGAAAATCCCGCGGAGGATGATTTTGCCCCAAAATAAGTAATTTCACACTGCCTATAAAAGATAGTTAAAAGCATGTGGTAGGTAAAATAATGAAGATGAGGTTAAAACTTGAAGCAGGTACTTATCTTTGTTGCATGGCGAAGGTGAAGTTCCTCACTGATGCTTAAAGTTCCAACATGGCGTGGAATTTAAAAAGGATGCCTCGTTAGGTCAGGAGGCTGGCTCTGGTTGAGCCTTAACTGATTACTACGACTGCCGACTAAGAAGTGAGATGATGATGATGATGATGATAATTGTTGTTTAAAGGGGCCTAACATCTAGGTTATCGGCCCCTGATGGTTTGGGTGATCGTGAAGATGAAAATGAAAAGCGAACTTAAAACTAAAACTAACTACTAACCTACATACTAGAAGAAGAAATGGAAAACTAAAGGAGAATAAGGCAAATAAAAGGACAGAAAGAAAAGAAATGCCCTCAACCCTCGGAGAAGGCGGATTGAGGGACTTGGAAGGAAGGAGAGCCATGAAAGGCATATAGGAAAGTGAAAGAGGAGAGGGTCCGCCCCAAAGGTAAGGGACAAAAGGGGAAAACGGACCCAGCTCAGGAATCCCTCGGGGTCGCCAACTCCCGAACTCACCAGCCGTGAGCCCCTGAGGGTGTAGCATTATCTAGGGTGCACCAGAAGTGGTGGGGCTACATACACCCTGCCTCCTTAAGGGCCTAGAGCACAAGGCAGGAGGTAAAAGGAAGAGAAAAAGAAGGCTGACCCCTCGCAGAAGGAGGGTATCAGAAAAGATGAGACAAGGGCCAATTAAGGCGGGAAAGGAAGAGACTCCCTAGGCCTCGGATACCCTAATACCGTCGGGGTCAGAAGAGAACAAGAGTTGACCAAGTGAGGTCGACAGGAAAGAAGACAGAGAGGAGCCCGGCACAAGTAAGTGGAAGCAATGCCGGACTCAGCTGGGGCCCCGTGGTCGCCAACCCACGCCCACAAGATGTGAGCCCCTGGGGGAACTAAGAAGTGAGAGCAGCTCAACGAAGCACGGAAGGTCCTAGGAAGGGGAGAGAGTGGGGGTAGGAAACAAAAGGTATACATATCAGCATAACCAACTTAGCAAAAAATAATTTTCTTCTTGATGGATGGTCTTCTAAGAGTTGATAGTAGGCGATATTAGCGCAGCATGGTGAGTGAGGAACAGTAGACGTAGTCCTCTTGCTCAAGGAGAAAATAGCTGACGATAGTAACGAGATCTGGTAGCCAAATGGATAAGTAAGTCCTCTTGCACGATGAGGAATTGAGTAGCTTCAGAGGTTCGCTACTAGATGGCGCTAGGTGGATCACAGAAGTTATATATCTGAAACATACTTATGAAGACATGAGAGATATACCCAACAAGGAGAAAACAGATAATCACTGTTGGTGTTTGGCAAAGAGGAAGGAAGAAATGAACATGCAAAGAGCAATAGACATTATATCTCTCGTACCGTGTATTCAAAGAATACACCAGGCACACACCAGACAGTCACTTAGCAATTAACTATACACATCCTTAAAGTAGGCCTTTTCAAAAGTACGCACTGTTTCATACAGAAGCACTCACTATAGCCTGACCCTCACATCTGACACCAATTGTTACGTTTTTAGGGTTCGTAAAAATAGGTCAGGCTTATAATGCACTAATACTTTATTTACACTAATGTTATTTACACTAATTCCAATTAAGCCTACTTACTTCCACACACACATGCACAGAATCGCACTTTATACAGCTACAAGTCACTATTTATGTACACTGTTCACTGCAAGGAAGTTTCTCTTGCAGTCACTATTTATCTTTCAGTCACTATTTACATTATATATATTTCCACATTTATCTTCACACCCCGTCTTCACTATTTACAGTCCTCCATTATTTATTTCCACTGGTCGCTCGGCACGGCACACACCGACAGCGCGGACTCACTCAGGACTGACTTGCCCGCCGCAGTTTGCCGGTATATAACCAACCCAGCTCCTGGTCTCGAATGTTCTCGGCCCTTGCTCCTTCCAGTAGCATTGAGTATGTCCTCGTGGTTGGCTTCCAGAATTATCTAGCCACTCCCAGCGAGGTTCGGGACCTTCTTGTCACACCCAGTAGTCTCCGGAAGCAGAAGAGTCTGGAAGCCTTGCGTCAATAGTCTACCTGATTCGTAGCGCTATTGTATTGGTGGTGCCCTTGGGGAGGGCTACCCTAATTAGCCCGGCCGGACTGGCTATTCTGCATTCCTCACACACCCCGCCTGCCCGTCACTACGAGGATAAAGAATGGCGACCGCTGGGCAATTGCACGAATCTTTACAATATCAATGCGCGTCAGAGTAGCAGTGGAAGATAAAATCAACAAGGTCGCAAATGGACGGGGGAAAAGACGTCTTGCTCGACCCGGTGCTGGGCCCAAGGTTTTCGGAGCGAGCAAAAATGATTTCCAAAAAACCAAATGGAAACTAATAATTGCTTAATGCAACAATCAAAACTGCAAAAACGAGATTACCATAAAATTAATTAAAGAAATCCCAGAGGCGTGTTAATCGTGTCTTTGTTACATCACAAAGACAAGATTGACGAAATCGAGATGAAGGTAAGGAAGGAGAACTTAAATATAAGAAATAAAAAGACAAGGGAGCTATATTACTTAAAATATAAAAATGTATTAAAGATAAAAAGAAAGAGCGTGCACACGAAATAAACAAATTATTAAAAAAAAGAAACAGGCCAGCTAAGACAAGATCAATAATACAAAAGAAACCCAATACCAAGAATAAAGACTTAAAAACTAAAAAGCACGACAGAACCTGAGTGCAGCTCAACAACATGAATCTAACGAAAAGATACGAACATGGAATAAAATAAAATGAAATTTACGAAAGCCAGAGAGAAACGCCAAACTTGCAAAAATTCAAAAATCGAACGTTAACGAGACGCGAAGCTTTTCATGATGTTATGTAAACATACCGGAGGGGGAGGGGGAGGAGTGAGGGGGAGTAAAACAAAGGGGAGAGAGATCTCACGGAGATAGATGATGATGATGATGATGATGATAATTGTTGTTTTAAGGGGCCTAACATCGAGGTTATCGGCCCATAATGAAATGAAAGGATGTAGATAAGAACAAATCACTGCCATGGATGGAGCGAAAATGGTGTTTATAAAACAGACAGTAAGCCCCAAAAATTATGCCTTATTTGAATAAAAAGAATAAAAGGCGGATGGTAAAAAAGGATAAAACAAATAAGGCATAGTGAACAATACAATACATAACACAATAAAAAACATTAAACAGATTTAACCAGAATTAAAAGTCGTAACTACACATTAAAACTTAAAAAAGTAACCACTCTCCCTCATGAACCGGATGACGAGGTCAGCTGACGGCCCGTCATCACGGAGAATAAGGGAGAGGGTATTAGGCAGTTTAAGAGTCCCTCGCAGATCGGCCAGATCCACACACTCCAAGAGAAGGTGTACCACGGTTAGGTGGGCGCCGCAAGTACACACAGGAGGATCTTCTCTCTTTAGCAAGTGGGAGTGCGTAGAAATCCCATGGCCGATCCGGAGTCGACAGAGTACCACAGCTTCCTTCCGGAGAGATCGGAAGGAGGATTTCCACACCTTCGTTGTCTCCTTGATGCCTCTCAGTTTGTTGGATGGAGGCCCCCAATGCGACAGGATCGAATGCCGCAACTGAGAGCGCACATCACTAGCAGGCACCTTATACGGTAGCGAGGGCAGTGCAACTGCCTCTCTCGCCGCCTGATCAGCAAGCTCGTTTCCCGCAATACCCATGTGGCTAGGAAGCCACACAAAGGTCACCCCGGTTCCAGCGTTACGCAAACTGACGAGCTGGTCGTGCACACGCTGGACCAACGGGTGCTTCGGGAAACACACATCGATCGCCTGCAGCGCACTCAGAGGGTCAGTACACACAAGAAACTGCTGGTGATCGTCTGATAACGTGTACCGCAGAGCCTCTAAGATGGCATAGAGCTCCGCAGTGTACACGCTACAGGCCTCGGGAAGTGAAAAGAGAAACCGACGATCCTCAACCACAAATGCACAGCCTACTTTCTCGTTTACCCTCGAACCGTCCGTGAATACAAGCCCTGATCCCGGATACCATGTCACCACGGACTGGAACAGCCTCCGATGGATGGAGGAGTCCGTGTCCGACTTGGGGCCGGTGTGCAGATCCAGGATGATATCAGGGCGAGAGACCATCCACGGAGGGGCCTTGCTAGGTACTCGGACGATACAGGAGACAGAAGGAAATCGGAAGTGACGGTATAAGTCAGCCAAGCGAATCCCCGCCGGCCGAGTGGCTCGGGCGAGCACATCATACAGCCGGCGATTCGGATTGTAAAACAAACATGGATAGCTTGGATGAAGTGGCATCTGTCGAATAGTTGCAGCATAGGTCAGCAGTACTTGTTGGCGCCTCAGGTGTAAAGGAGGTACGCCAGCCCCGGCGAGCAAGCTGACGACTGGGCTTGTCCGAAAGGCACCCGTCGCCAGCCTCACACCGCCGTGGTGGACACTGTCCAGTTTAACAAGCACTGACTTACGGGCCGAACCATATGCTACACTGCCATAATCTAACCTAGATAAAATTAGTGACTTGTAAAAACGCACGAGCACCGCGCGGTCCGTCCCCCATGATGTGCCGCTAAGAAACCGCAACATGTTGAGCTTCTTAGCGCAGGCAGTTTTCAAACACCGCACGTGTGGTTCCCACGTCAATTTCTGATCGAAAAGGAGCCCAAGGAACCGGTACGCAGCAACAACAGGCAAAGCTACATTGCCCAGATAAAGCTCAGGATCTGGATGGAGGGTGCGCATTCGGCAGAAATGGACAACCGAGGACTTAGCGGTTGAGAATCGAAAGCCATGCTCCAGTGTCCAGCGTTCCACTCTCCGAATAGCTTGTTGCAGCTGTCGTTCAGCGACCGCCATATTTTGCGCACTATAATGTAGAGCGAAGTCGTCTACATATAGCGACGGTATCACTGCTGGACCAGCAGCAGCGACTATACCGTTTATGGCAATCGCAAATAATGTTACGCTAAGCACCGATCCCTGTGGGACTCCGTTTTCCTGTATATGATATTGCGAATATGTCCCCCCTATTCGGACACGGAACAGGCGAAGGGACAGAAAATTCGCAATAAAAACCGGCAAGTTACCTCGGAATTTCCATTGATGCAGGGTAGAGAGGATGCCGTAACGCCAAGTGGTGTCATAGGCCTTCTCGAGGTCAAAGAAAACAGCGACCAGGTGCTGTCTCCGGAGAAAAGCGTCCTGTATGGCAGTCTCCAGGCGTACCAGATGGTCGTTGGTACACCGAGACGCCCTGAAACCACACTGGTATTCAGACAGGAGTCCCCGTTTCTCCAGGACCCACACCAGGCGCCGATTGACCATCCTCTCAAAGAGCTTGCACAAACCGTTAGTGAGACAAATAGGTCTGTAACTCCCTGTCAATTTGGGATCCTTATCGGGCTTCAGGATAGGTATAATGATACCTTCCTGCCATTGCGCTGGAAACACACCTTCCAACCAGATACGATTAAACACCCTGAGCAAATAGCGAATGCTCTCATCGTTAAGGTGTTTAAGCATCTGGTTGTGAATATTATCCGGGCCAGGAGACGTGTCCCTGCAGAGCGCCAGCGCTCCGCGGAGTTCCCACTCCGTAAAGGGCTCGTTGTACTCCTCCGAAGCGCGGGAAGCAAAACTAAGCTGGAAACGTTCCGCTTCGCGCTTCAGGGCCACGAATGCAGGGTCATAGTTATCGGAACCGGATATATCCGGAAAATACGAGGCGAGATGGTTTGCAACGCGATAAGGATCTGTAACCAGTTCATTAGCAATGGAAATTCCCGGTACAGTAGAAGATGTCTGAATTCCCGAAATGCGTCGTAGTTTAGTCCACACTTGAGAGGAGGGGGTATGTGCCGTAATAGAAGACACATACCGTTCCCAGGATTGTTTCTTACTCTGGCGAATAAGAATCCGTGCCTTGGCACGAAATTTCTTAAACGCCACCAAATTGGCCATGGTTGGACTCCGACGGTAGTGCTTGTGAGCTCGACGACGGTCTCTTATTGCCGCTGCAATATCCTCTGTCCACCAAGGGACGAGTTTGCGACGAGGAGTCCCAGAAAAGGATGGGATGGACTCTTCGGCGGCAGCAAGAAGCACATCGGTGATGTGCTGTACCTCGTCATCGACGCTCTGGCAACCAAGATCTACGAACACAGTTCGTTCTTGAAACGAGGGCAAATTTGCCCGCTTAAGAACCCAACGACTGGGGAACTCCACGGGCGTCTGGGTCAGAAGGGTAAGAACGATCGGAAAATGGTCACTGTCTCAGAGGTCGTCGTGTACATACCAACCAAATAGGGGGACCAGCGCACGGCTACACACACTCAAGTCAATGTGTGAGTACGTGCCGTGCGCTAAGCTAAAATGTGTAGCTTCCCCTGTATTTAATAGACATAAATCCAGCCCTTGAATTAAGCCCTCCACGTCCCTTCCTCTGGGGCAGGAAGATGGTGATCCCCATTGGGGGTGATGAGCGTTGAAATCACCCACGATTAGGAAAGGGACTGGAAGTTGATCAACAAGATCAAAGACGTCATTAATATCAAAGGGCTGGTTCGGTGGAAGGTACACGTTACAAACAGTTGTCATAGCAGGCAAGGACACGCGAACTGCAATAGCTTCCAGAGGAGTGGCGAGTGGAAACTCCTCGCTATAGCAGTCAGAGCGAACGAAGGTACAAACGCCCCCGGAAGCCCGGGCGGCGTCTTGTCGCTCTTTAGAGTATAGTCGGAAACCTCTCAGAACAGTCACGTGATCAGGTCTGAGGTTTGTTTCCTGTAGGCAGACTATACTCGCTGCGTATTGGGCAATAAGCTGACGGAGTTCTCTCAAATGCCTGTCATAACTGTTACAATTTCACTGTAACAGTGCCATAGTGTGAACTTAGGGAAGAACGTGGAGCAGCAAGCTACTCCAACTTTGACTCTGGAGGATCTACAGTCACTACGTCGACTATAATCTCCATGTCCTCAGGCGAGGTCGTGGAGTGAATCGACTCGGTGGAAGATTTCCTAGACGCAGTTCGGCGGCGGGGGGATCTCCGTGGGGAGCGCGCAGATCTGGGGACCGAAACGTCCCCAGGCGCAGAAGCATCCGCAGCTGTTGGCGCGGATGGCTTCCCCTTTTTGGGAGAAAGGGAATGGGTAGTTCGGGGTCCCTTCTTACCCGCCCCCGCCTCTTTAAGATATATAGACGGGTCAGGAGCCGAATTCCTGACCCTGGTCGACGATGCCGCCTCCGCCGGCTTCGGCGCGGCTTTCGCCGACCGTTTGTGTGGGGAGAAAGTCTTCGACTTCCTCCCGAGTGGGGAGTAAGTCT
Source organism: Meconema thalassinum (assembly GCA_946902985.2). Taxonomy (NCBI): domain Eukaryota; kingdom Metazoa; phylum Arthropoda; class Insecta; order Orthoptera; family Tettigoniidae; genus Meconema; species Meconema thalassinum. Next base: position 512,720,805 of record OX336392.1, on the reverse strand, counting down.
TCAACTTCCTCCCCTGCTGTGCGGGCAGAGCTGCCTTCGCTCGCACAGCTATCGTGCTGGCCGAAGGTGGAGTTGGAGTCACCTTCGGGCTTTCCGTTATTTTCATAGGTGCTGGCTTCAGAACAGGTAACTCAGTTGAAGGTTTCACAGCTGGTACAATAGGTGAGGTCGCCGGGACCAAATTTGGTAATATGACTCGATAATCAATCATTGGAGAAGGCGAAATCGTGGTATGGTACTTCTCGCGGGCTTCCTGGTAGGTGAGACCATCCAGGGTTTTGATCTCCTGGATTTTCTTCTCGCGCAGGAAGACAGGGCAGTTCCTGTCCCGAGGAGAATGAAATCCAGGGCAATTAGTGCACTGATAAGGTGTTGTGCACTCTTCCGCTTCGTGTGGTACCTTACCGCATGTTCCACAGATGTCGGGGCTCGAGCATCGGGATAACATGTGGCCGAACTTCTGGCACTTATAACACCTCATTGGTGGAGGGATATAAGGCCGAACGTCACAACGGTAACTTGTAACCTTGACTTTCTCTGGGAGCACCGAAAGCTCAAAGGAAATAATGAAAGCACCAGTATCCACGATATGACCATTGACCTTGCGCGTAATACGCCGGACATCAGTCACGTGACGGTGCTGCATATCCTCCTTGAGCTCTTCGTCAGTGTTCAGAATCAGGTCCCGGTGGAAAATAACTCCTCGGACCAGATTCAGGGACGTGTGCTTTTCCACTTTGACGGGAATGTCGCCAAAGTGGTCACATTGCAAAAGTCGTTCAACTTGCTCACCAGTCCTAGTCTTGAGCAACAAGCTACCGTTCCTCATCTTTTGTACTTTCTCAAGCTCACCATAGACACCTTCTATGTGGCGAGAAAACAAAATACTCTTTACCAGCTTGAAATCACCCCCATCTGTTCTGGTAGCTACCAGAAACTTGGGGGTGTTAGTACCCAGATTTTCACGCACAGATTGTTCCCAGCGGGTTGATCCCCGTAGGGAATCAAATGTTAAAGACTTGGGTGTAGGACCACCCTGTTTGGGTGTAGGTCCACCCTGGTTGGGGATTTTTCTTTTAGAACCCATGGCCAGATAATCCTCCCCGAATGCCACCGACATCCGATCACGGGCCGTCACAGTAGGCGCTACCCAGCCAGGGCAAGGCCCGCCTAGCTTGGAAGGCATTGCCCGGGGTCCGATGTTTTACAATGCCGTATCGGCATGTACCCCTTGGCATATACTGGATTTTACAGCTCAGACATTCGGCTGTGCGGGGACCTGCGTAGTCAGGCGGATACTACTGAACGGGTACATGGCACACCCACCTGTCGGCGCGGCCAAGACCGGAACAGGCTTTCGAGCGTAGTCGCTAGCGTAAGTGGCCCATCCCCTAACAGCACGCACATATAGAAATTTTGGTTGCCAGACCCTGAAAGCAGTGACGGAAAGAAGTGCGATATAACCTAATGAGAGTGATACCGCACGGGTGTATATCTTTTAGAGCTGACTGTCAAACCCTCGAAAGGGGACCGTTCCGAGAAGCCCTTTTAGTCGCCTTTTACGACTGGCAGGGAGTACCGTGGATGTATTCGCTTCCTCCCACCCACTGGGGGTCCAATTCACAAAACAACGCGGAGTCCTTAAAGTATAGCCAAGGTCGCCCCTTTTAGTCGCCTCTTACGACAGGCAGGGGATACCGTGGGTGTATTCTAAACCCCCCACCCACAGCCCCCCCCCCCGGGTAATAGAGTATCATCGTGTATGCTTTCAAAAGTCAGAAGAAGAAGAAGATGATAATGAGGTGAGTCATAGTGGGAAAAAATCTTGTTTAACAAATGGACATCTTCGAGTGGAATTTCAACATTTTCAGTCTAACGCTACTAATGTTAGCAAATCAGATGATAGTCAGCGAGAGGTGACAGAAACAGTTCTAAATTATTTGTTAAAAGAATTATGTGGGGATGAACAATTTATTTGTTTCTACGGATACAATACATTTGATGACGTTTACAAAATTGAATTTTCTAAGACTTGTTACGATGTATCAAAATTGAATGAGTATAGAAACAAATTGCTGGGTAAACTTCAAGAGGAATTTCCTTTTGAAGCAGTTCATTGGTCATTGGAGATTACAGGCAGTAATTTATCTCAATGGCTTGAATATACATGAAAAGATTATAGGTTTATGGTCTCTTGAGTGTAGGTGGGGGTGAAGGATATATAAATGGACGAGTGCGTGGATGAGTTTAACATCTACCTATGCGCGAAAGAGAGTGTGTGTGAAAGAAGTGAAGAAAGTCAACGACGAGGAACAAATTGTGTGATGGATGTTCTAACGAAGTTCAATAACTTAGCCACTTGTGTCGAGTATTCTAATAACAAACTACCAGAACGCATAATTGATTTGCGGTATGTGGTCCAAATTATTCGGGCTGTGGAGACGTGATTTGGAAGAAAAATTGTGGTAGATATTATCATTGAAGATGAAATAACAAGTGTATTTCTACCAGCAGTATTTGCAAAATTAAGCGCATCAGAGATCGATCAACTAAACTCACTTAGAGACAAGCTGATGATGGTGTATTTGGGGTTGAAGAACCACTCACATCAGGTTTTAAAACAGTTTTTTTGTTTGTTTCTTTGTGAGTATATGTGGATTATATGTATTGATTGGTATAACGATTGATATATATAGTTGATAATTATTTCTTAATTTGTTTAATTTTTCAGATTATCTAAAAACTAATAAAAGGAACAGCATAATGAAGTGTAAAACTGTTAATTTTCTGAGTGGAACAGAACATCGATCGCACCCGGTAATGGAGTATCATCGTGTATGCTTTCAACAGTCAGAAGAGGAAGAAGATGATAATGAGGTGAGTCATAATGAGAAAAAAAGCTTCTTTTAACAAATGGACATCTTCGAGTGGAATTTCAACATTTTCAGTCTACGCTACTAATGTTAGCAAATCAGATGATAGTCAGCGAGAGGTGACAGAAACAGTTCTAAATTATTTGTTAAAAGAATTATGTGGGGATGAACAATTTATTTGTTTCTACGGATACAATACATTTGATGACGTTTACAAAATTGAATTTTCTAAGACTTGTTACGATGTATCAAAATTGAATGAGTATAGAAACAAATTGCTGGGTAAACTTCAAGAGGAATTTCCTTTTGAAGCAGTTCATTGGTCATTGGAGATTACAGGCAGTAATTTATCTCAATGGCTTGAATATACATGAAAAGATTATAGGTTTATGGTCTCTTGAGTGTAGGTGGGGGTGAAGGATATATAAATGGACGAGTGCGTGGATGAGTTTAACATCTACCTATGCGCGAAAGAGAGTGTGTGTGAAAGAAGTGAAGAAAGTCAACGACGAGGAACAAATTGTGTGATGGATGTTCTAACGAAGTTCAATAACTTAGCCACTTGTGTCGAGTATTCTAATAACAAACTACCAGAACGCATAATTGATTTGCGGTATGTGGTCCAAATTATTCGGGCTGTGGAGACGTGATTTGGAAGAAAAATTGTGGTAGATATTATCATTGAAGATGAAATAACAAGTGTATTTCTACCAGCAGTATTTGCAAAATTAAGCGCATCAGAGATCGATCAACTAAACTCACTTAGAGACAAGCTGATGATGGTGTATTTGGGGTTGAAGAACCACTCACATCAGGTTTTAAAACAGTTTTTTTGTTTGTTTCTTTGTGAGTATGTGGATTATATGTATTGATTGGTATAACGATTGATATATATAGTTGATAATTATTTCTTAATTTGTTTAATTTTTCAGATTATCTAAAAACTAATAAAAGGAACAGCATAATGAAGTGGAAAACTGTTAATTTTCTGAGTGGAACAGAACATCGATCGCACCCGGTAATGGAGTATCATCGTGTATGCTTTCAACAGTCAGAAGAGGAAGAAGATGATAATGAGGTGAGTCATAATGAGAAAAAAAGCTTCTTTTAACAAATGGACATCTTCGAGTGGAATTTCAACATTTTCAGTCTACGCTACTAATGTTAGCAAATCAGATGATAGTCAGCGAGAGGTGACAGAAACAGTTCTAAATTATTTGTTAAAAGAATTATGTGGGGATGAACAATTTATTTGTTTCTACGGATACAATACATTTGATGACGTTTACAAAATTGAATTTTCTAAGACTTGTTACGATGTATCAAAATTGAATGAGTATAGAAACAAATTGCTGGGTAAACTTCAAGAGGAATTTCCTTTTGAAGCAGTTCATTGGTCATTGGAGATTACAGGCAGTAATTTATCTCAATGGCTTGAATATACATGAAAAGATTATAGGTTTATGGTCTCTTGAGTGTAGGTGGGGGTGAAGGATATATAAATGGACGAGTGCGTGGATGAGTTTAACATCTACCTATGCGCGAAAGAGAGTGTGTGTGAAAGAAGTGAAGAAAGTCAACGACGAGGAACAAATTGTGTGATGGATGTTCTAACGAAGTTCAATAACTTAGCCACTTGTGTCGAGTATTCTAATAACAAACTACCAGAACGCATAATTGATTTGCGGTATGTGGTCCAAATTATTCGGGCTGTGGAGACGTGATTTGGAAGAAAAATTGTGGTAGATATTATCATTGAAGATGAAATAACAAGTGTATTTCTACCAGCAGTATTTGCAAAATTAAGCGCATCAGAGATCGATCAACTAAACTCACTTAGAGACAAGCTGATGATGGTGTATTTGGGGTTGAAGAACCACTCACATCAGGTTTTAAAACAGTTTTTTTGTTTGTTTCTTTGTGAGTATGTGGATTATATGTATTGATTGGTATAACGATTGATATATATAGTTGATAATTATTTCTTAATTTGTTTAATTTTTCAGATTATCTAAAAACTAATAAAAGGAACAGCATAATGAAGTGGAAAACTGTTAATTTTCTGAGTGGAACAGAACATCGATCGCACCCGGTAATGGAGTATCATCGTGTATGCTTTCAACAGTCAGAAGAGGAAGAAGATGATAATGAGGTGAGTCATAATGAGAAAAAAAGCTTCTTTTAACAAATGGACATCTTCGAGTGGATTTCAACATTTTCAGTCTACGCTACTAATGTTAGCAAATCAGATGATAGTAAGCGAGAGGTGACAGAAAAAGTTCTAAGATATTTGTTAAAAGAATTATGTGAGGATGAACAATGTATTTGTTTCTTCGGATACAATACATTTGATGACGTTTACAAAATTGAATTTTCTGCGACTTGTTACGATGTAACAAAATTGAATAAGTATAGAGACAAATTGCTTGGTAAACTTCAAGAGGAATTTCCTTTTGAAGCAGTTCATTGGTCATTGGAGATTACAGGCAGTAATTTATCTCAATGGCTTGAATATACTTGAAAAGATTATAGGTTTATGGTTTCTTGAGTGTAGGGTGGGGGGGAGTGAAGGATATATAAATGGACGAGTGCGTGGATGAGTTTAACTTCTACCTTTGCTTGAAGAGAGAGTGTGTGTGATATAAATAAAGAAAGTCAACGACGAGGAACAAATTGTGTGATGGATGTTCTGACGAAGTTAGTAGTGGAGTAAGGCGGTTTCCAACTCACTCCAGAACCCACTTCTTACCACTACTAAGCCTCAGCCATGTTAAATATTTCTCGAACGCATGGTCCGATTTTGACAAATGACGTGTCATTGGACTCGGGCTAACGACCTCTTTGCTGTGGACCACTCGTTATATTTTTGTTTTTTTTTGATTTTTTTTTGTTTTCGAAAATAGGTAATAGTTTGAAAACCAAACATGGTAGAACGTTGTTCCATGGCTCAAACGAATGGTCTTTATGACCTTTATTTTCTTTAATAAAACTTTTTTATTTTTTATGTTTTTTTTGAAAACACTCGAATTATGAAAATTCTTTATTTTGGAAACTAGGAATTCTACAAAAAACCTTGTTTGACATAAATGAAAGGCCCCTATGCCCTCTACCTCCAAAATAAATGTCAAGTCTCTAGAGCAAAAATTTGTGTTTTGTAAGTAGTGGGATGAGGGGGGAGCTACTACACTTCTTTTTGAACCCTCCTCGTATTTGCCCCGAAGCTGATATCTCGCTAACCAATGGTCGGATTTGAACATACAGGGTGTCCTAGCACTCGTAGTGATGCCCCCTACTTTCCTATAGGATCTTTATTTAATTAAACGACCAAAACTAAAAGGTCATTCGCGAGTAGTGGGGTAGTGTTGGTTTTCTCAAGTCGCGCTCGTGCTTGAATATGTATGGCTATGTTGGGAAAGGGTTAGGTGGTGGGGGAGGAGTAGGGGTCGAGTGAGGGGTCGTTTAGATGGTATTTTTTTCCGCTCTAGATGATGGTGAGGTTATTTTTTAAAAATGGATGGAATTGGGATAGGCCATTTGGGGTAAACATGTTGTTTTTTTGACATTTTGGCGATGAATGTTTTTTATACGCATGCGCACTTGAGGAGTTTTTAGTAGTGAGGTAAGGACAGAGCTACGCCACTTCTTTTTGAACCCTCCTCGTATTTGCCCCGAAGCTGATATCTCGCTAACCAAAGGTCGGATTTGAACATACAGGGTGTCCTAGCACTCGTAGTGATGCCCCCTACTTTCCTATAGGCTCTTTATTTAATTAAACGACCAAAACTTAAAGGTCATGTGCTTTTAATATCTCACGAACCAATAACGCTAGAGGCGTGTTCGACAGGTCCAAGGACTTGGGGTGACGTCCTCTCTGCTATGGACCACTCGTTATAATTTTTAATAAAATTGGAAACTCGATTTTGGGGTAAACACGTGTTTTTTGTGATTTTGCCGATATCTCACGAACCAATAACGCTAGAGGCATGTACGACGGGTCCAAGGATTCGGGCGGACGTCCTCTTTGCTATGGACCACTCGTTATATTTTTTTTAAAAATTGGGAAACGCGATTTTGGGGTAAACATGTGTTTTTTGTGATTTTTGCCGATATCTCACGAATCAATAACGCTATAGATGTGTACGAGGTGTCCTAGGACTCGGGCTAATGCCCCCTTTCAAATGTGGTAGATATGTTTTCCAAAAAATAATTCACAAAGGGCCTAACGCCATACATGTTGAAAAAACCTGTTTTCTTTTTCTTTACTTGTTTATAATGTTTATGAAGCGTGGTGGTTGAGAGAGACGATACGGCTGGGTGTGTGTGTCTCAATGAACCTGTCGCTAACCACGGTGGCTGTGTTCAATAGATTAATCGATATTTCGACTGGTCGGTTTATGACAGAACGAGGGTGCGTTTTTTTCTGATACTTTACCCCGAAGGGGATCTCTAACGTGTAAACGGTGATGAGAACTTGGTTCTATGTTGGTCGAAGCGAGTACAGAAAACCAACTTGCCGACGAGCAGGAGGTGAAGGTCATTTGAGCTTATTGGAAGGCGTTGATCTGATTGACAACAAGTGCAATGGAAAAATGACCATGACGCTTGAAAGTGAAATAATCTGACCATTGTGGTGGCAGGGGAGTGCGAAAGGCATGCACACACATGTGTGAAACCACATATACGCTAAACCAGTGACATCCTGTCTTGCTTCGTACGTGACAAAATGCAAGTCCATGTGAAATTTGATCTACCGCAGGTGTTCACCTTGGACGTTATCTGTCCACGTGCATGATAACTGTTAACAAGTCACAACCTGTTTTGCTTCGTACGTGACAAAATGCAAGTTGACGTGAAATTTGATCTGTCACAGGTGTTCAGGTTGGACGTTAGCTGACCACGTGCCTGATAACAGAATGTTCAAAGCGTGGGAAAAAAAAGATTATACATGCAACGTAGCATATATAAAGACATGTCGTTATCATTTCCACGCTCACTTAGGTGATGATGATGATGATGATAATTGTTGTTTTAATGGGCCTAACATCTAGGCTATCGGCCCCTGATGGTTTGGGTGATCGTGAAGATGAAAATGAAATGTAAACTTAAAACTAAAACTAACTACCAACCTACATACTAGAAGAAGAAATGGAAAACTAAAGGAGAATAAGACAAATAAAGGACAGGTGGAAAAGAAATGCCCTCAACCCTCGAAGAATGCGGATTGAGGGACTTGGAAGGAAGGAGAGCCATGAAAGGCAGATAGGAAAGTGAAAGAGGAGAGGATCCGCCCCGAAGGTAAGGGACAAAAGGGGAAAACGGACCCAGCTCAGGAATCCCTCGGGGTCGCCAACTCCCGAACTCACCAGCCGTGAGCCCCTGAGGGTGTAGCATTATCGACGGTGCACCAGAAGTGGTGGGGCTACATACACCCTGCCTCCTTAAGGGCCTAGAGCACAAGGCAGGAGGTAAAAGGAAAAGAAAAAGAAGGCTGACCCCTCGCAGAAGGAGGGTATCAGAAAAGATGAGACAAGGGCCAATTAAGGCGGGAAAGGAAGAGACTCCCTAGGCCTCGGATACCCTAATACCGTCGGGGTCGGAAGAGAACAAGAGTTGACCAAGTGAGGTCGACAGGAAAGAAGACGGAGAGGAGCCCGGCACAAGTAAGTGGAAGCAATGCCGGACTCAGCTGGGGCCCCGTGGTCGCCAACCCACGCCCACAAGATGTGAGCCCCTGGGGGATCACTTAGGTGACTACCTTTGAACACACTGCATTGCATGAAACCCCTGGTCTTGTTTAACAGATTTGGTGTTGGTGGAAAATACTTAACCTTGTTGTGAGGTAGGTATATGTTTATTCATTTATATATTTATTGACATATATATATATTTACATGCAATTATTTATTGATTAGGTAATTAACGATTTTATTTATTTGTTTGTAGATAACGTGTATAGCATACCTGTTGTGTGTCTGTGGGAAAGAGATTAAAGAAAGAGAAAGACAGACAGATAGAAAAGGAAACCATTTCCACACTAGCCCACGAGACGAGAATATAGCAAAGCATTACACGTGAAGGTGAGATTTGTTTTTTTTAATATATAACCTGTTTGATTTTGTTTTGTTTATGAAATGCATAAACTATATGGAATGGATATACTTATGGTGGTTTATTTTATTTCTTTTTAGAGTGTTGGAAAACGCTTGACCTCTGTTAATAACCAGGAACGTGTGTGTTTGGGACCATTGTCAAGCAGTCTACAGCTGAAAACTCAGGTGAGAGTGTTCTTTCTAAAATAATGTCATTTGCTACTGCTACCGATAGCCTAACTTGGGAACCTCTAAACAGTTGTTTCAAATCGCGTGTGTGCTCTGGCCGCGTGGTCAATGTTAGAAAATGTTTGAATCCCAAAGAATTTTTACAATCTTGTTTTGAAATTTTTAAAATTGAAATTTTTACAGCACAAAGGTTGCATACGGCTTTAAAGGTGAATACAGAACTGGTGTGCGATTTCATATATAAAAAGAAGGACGGTGAGCATAAAGAGACATTTTATATTTGCAGTAAAATGCAAGAGCTATTCATAGCCCATAATTTGGAACAGTGGTATGAAACCCACGTGGTGAATGCCTTGCTATCAAAATTTGATAAACTGCAACAAGGACCGAGAGGTCTAGCCTTAGACAAAATTCATTATCTACAAATCAACATTTGTCAATTCAACCCGTTGAATGCTGGGTCTAGCTGTATTAAAACACCACCAGCTATAGCTTCGAAAAATGCTGTGGTCAATATAAAGAATCCTGACAATGATTGCTTTCTGGGGTCTGTGGCTGCGTTTTTGCAGCCAGCACAACATAATGGTTGTCGACCAGGAATGTACAAGGCCAAGTTTGTTGAATTGAAACATACTTTAAATTTAACTCGAGTATCGTTCCCTATGGACTTAACCGAGATCCATAGGTTTGAACAAGATAACCAGGACTTTTCGTTCATGGTGTATGGCCTTAATGGTAATGAGATTGTGGGTCCTCTTTATGCCACAAAAGAACCGAAACGACACCACATTCATCTTTTATATTTATCTGTAGGAGAAGTGAATCACTATTGCCTCATTAAAAGCTTAAGTAGATTGCTAAGCAGTGAAATGTCAAAGGACAAGCGTCCAAAACATATTTGTGACCGTTGCTTGCAATATTTTAAAACCCCTACGCTTTTGGAACGTCATAGGGTAGATTGTGTTACTCAGGAAGCGGTGAGATTGATATTGCCACAAGGGGACAAGGCTGTGTTAAAGTTTAAAGACATTCACAAACGTGACACTGTCCCCTATGTGGTGTATGCAGATTTCGAAGCTCTCACTACACCCATGGCGGGATGTGAACCAGATCCCACCCATTCAAAAACATGAACCCTTTGCCATAGGATTTAATGTGGTGTGTGCCTATGACCCCACACAATCCGTTTACAAATACCGCGAGGGGCCAGATTGTGCCAAATGGTTCTTGGATGAACTTGTCAAGTTGGCTCATGATGTACAGGAATTACTGGACCACCCAGTACCCATGAGCCTATCTCCAGAACAGCAGCAGCGGTATGAGCATGCAACGACATGCCATATTTGCGAAAAGCCTATTTTAAGTGGAGAGGAAAAAGTCAGAGACCACTCGCATTTTACAGGGGAGTTTCGTGGAGCTGCGCACAGCAAATGCAACTTGAACTTTCCAGCTCCTCGTTTCATCAGTGTCTTTTTCCACAATCTGGCGAATTATGACATTCAGTTTTTGATTCGTGAATTGGGCCATGTCAACAAGGGCTCGTTTACCATTATTCCCCAAAACCATGAGCGTTTTACAGCCCTGACATGGTGGTTGGGCGACTTTAGCATTCGATTTTTGGATTCCTTTAAGTTTATGGCAACCTCGCTAGACAGCCTTGTGAATGGCTTGAATGAGGAGGAATTAAAAAATACTAGAATGCATTTTAATGATCCTGAGCAATTTCAATTGTGCATTCGGAAAGGTATATTCCCGTATGATTTCTGCAACAGCTGGGACGTGTTAAAGCAAAGAAAACTCCCACCACAAGAGAAATTTTACTCGACACTAACACGCAGTACCGTTTCCGATGAAGACTATGCATATGCTTGTCAAGTTTGGCTAGTGTTTGGCATGAAGACGCTAAGTGAATATGCTTCACATTACCTAAAACTGGATGTAATGCTGCTCACTGATGTGTTTGAAAAATTCCGTAACTTGTGTCAACACATTTACGGTCTTGACCCGGCTCACTATTATACGAGTCCTGGGCTCTCGTTCGATGCCGCTTTGAAATACACTCAAGTGGAATTGGATTTACTCACTGACGTAGACATGGTTCTATTTTTTGAAAAGGGCATTCGTGGCGGCTTTGTGTCACTTAACCAGCGCCATGCCGAAGCGAACAATGTCTACATGCCTGATTATTCACCAGACAAACCAGAATCGTACTTAATGTACTATGACGTGAATAATTTGTACGGTTACGCCATGAGTCAGTCTTTGCCCTATGGGAAGTTTGCTTGGCTGACAGAGAAACAAGTGTCAGAATTTGAAGTGAACTTGGCTAGCCAAGAAACAGGCCGTGGATATGTGCTAGAAGTGGATATTGAATATCCCTCATCCTTGTATGATGAACATGCCGATTTCCCATTCTGCCTTGAGCAAATGGTTCCCCCTGACAGTAAAGTGAAAATTGAAAAACTCATGGGCACACTTTACAACAAAAATCGGTATGTGCTACATATCCAAATGTTGGTGCAATGCCTCGCCCAAGGCTTGGTGTTGAAGAAAATCCACAGGGGTATTTCTTTTGCTCAAAAAGCATGGCTTGAGCCATACATGCGACTCAACACAGAGCACCGACAAATGGAAACACAGCAGTTTGATTTTTTTTTTTTAATTAATGAACAACTGCATTTATGGCAAGTCTATGGAGAATGTCCGCAAATACCGTGACATTAAATTAGTGAATGTCTGGGAGGGGCGGTGGGGTGCCCAGCGGTACATTGCCAAGCCAAATTTCAAATCGATCAAAATTATCGATGAGGATTTGGCTACTATTGAAATGAGTAAGACCAGCGTGACCATGGATAAGCCCATTTACTTGGGTCAAGTCATTTTAGACTTTTCTAAATCGGTCATGTATCGATTCCACTATGAGTTTGCGAAACGCCATTTTGAGGACGTCTCTCTATTGTATATGGATACGGACTCATTTATGATGATGATGATAATTGTTGTTTTAAGGGGCCTAACATCTAGGTTATCGGCCCCTGATGGTTTGGGTGATCGTGAAGATGAAAATGAAAAGCGAACTTAAAACTAAAACTAACTACTAACCTACATACTAGAAGAAGAAATGGAAAATTAAAGGAGAATAAGGCAAATAAAAGGACAGAAGGAAAAGAAATGCCCTCAACCCTCGGAGAAGGCGGATTGAGGGACTTGGAAGGAAGGAGAGCCATGAAAGGCATATAGGAAAGTGAAAGAGGAGAGGGTCCGCCCCAAAGGTAAGGGACAAAAGGGGAAAACGGATCCAGCTAAGGAATCCCTCGGGGTCGCCAACTCCCGAACTCACCAGCCGTGAGCCCCTGAGGGTGTAGCATTATCTAGGGTGCACCAGAAGTGGTGGGGCTACATACACCCTGCCTCCTTAAGGGCCTAGAGCACAAGGCAGGAGGTAAAAGGAAGAGAAAAAGAAGGCTGACCCCTCGCAGAAGGAGGGTATCAGAAAAGATGAGACAAGGGCCAATTAAGGCGGGAAAGGAAGAGACTCCCTAGGCCTCGGATACCCTAATACCGTCGGGGTCAGAAGAGAACAAGAGTTGACCAAGTGAGGTCGACAGGAAAGAAGACGGAGAGGAGCCCGGCACAAGTAAGTGGAAGCAATGCCGGACTCAGCTGGGGCCCCGTGGTCGCCAACCCACGCCCACTAGAAGTGAGCCCCTGGGGGCGGACTCATTTAATTTACCACATTCGCCACTGCAACCCCTATGACGTCATGAGGCAACATAGTGACTGGTTCGACACCTCTTGCTATAGCGCTGACAACGTGTTTCAGCTGCCCATAAAGAACAAAAAGGAAATGGGCGTTTTAAAAGATGAATGCGGTGATTCCATTATGACTGAATTCGTAGGTTTGGCTTCAAAAATGTATGCTTATCGCACCCTCGACTGTAAGGAAGCCAAAAGAGCAAAAGGTGTAGGTAGGGCAGTGGTAAAATCGCTACGTGTTGATGACTATCTAGCGGTTTTACGCACGGGCAAAGCAATGTCTCATACACAGTGCAGGATACAATCCAGCAACCATCATTTGTATCTTGTGGAAGAGAGAAAACGCACCCTCGCCTCCATGGATAACAAGCGTGTGTGGGCTGATGACCTGCTCACCAGCCTGCCCTGGGGTTAGGATCGCAAGGAGGAGGAGGTGTGATTTCATTGTTTAATCGTTTAGGGGACATAGCTTTATGTAACTTGTAGATTTAGTATTTTGTAAATATTGGTTTCTGTCATTGTAAATAGTAGATTTTGTAAATAGTGGCAACCCAGTTGGACCTTTTGCTCTTTAAAAAGGTTGTGTGCAACATTATTTTTTTAAAATTTTTTGATTGGTAAATAGTGTGATTCTTGTAACGCTGTACAAAATTGATTTTTTTTGTAAATATGTAATGAGTAATAGTATTTTTTTAGTAACTTTAATAACTAGTATTTAATTATTTTTTGAAATAGTAAAATGGTAAACTAAAAAAAGTTCTTTTGGAATGAGTGTACATGTCGAGAATGTGCTTTTGGGAATAAATAAAGTGGTTGTGTTTGTTCCCAAAGACAGGTGAGAATGTATGAGTGGAAAGAGAAAGCTGATGTGTATGGTTGACCAGAGCAAACACGGTGAGGTAGAGTGGGTGGGGAGGGGGTAAATGGTGACTTATATACTCATTTTGTTTTCTCATTAGTTTTTTTTTAAATTGAAATGTGGCAGTCAAAAGACATTATTTTTGATGATGATGATGATTGTTGTTTTAAGGGGCCTAACATCGAGGTTATCGGCCCCTAATGATCTGGGTGATAGCGAAAATGATAATGAAAAGGAAACCAGAACAAAATTATCGAAGACTGAAAATACGTACAAAAAGGAACTCACATGGAAACAACTCACAATATGGTCCTACAAAAGGGAATTTAGAACGAAAAGTTGTACAAAAAGAATAGATTGAAAAAGACCCACAAAACGTAGGCTAGATTCAAAATACGTACAAAATGCAAAGTAGCGCCGAAATACTTACAAAATGCAACTGAAATTCAAAATACTTACAAAATTCAAATGAGATCGAAAGTACGTACAAAATGCAATTGAGGTTCAAAATACTTACAAAATGCAATTGAAATTGAAAATACACAATGCAATTCAGATTGAAATATCCCAGTTCCAATCCAAATTATTCACAAAGTGCAATTGAAAGTCAAAATACTTACAAAATGCAATTGAAATTGAAAATGTTTACAAAATGTACGGTAGATTCAAACGACTCATGTGGATTGACAATACTTACAAAAAGCAATTTAGATTGAAAATACTTGACAAATGTAATTTAGATTCAAAATACCCACAAAATGCAATTGAGAATCAAAATATGTGCAAAATGCCCACCAAACAAAATGCAATTTAGATTCAAAATTCGTGCGAAATGCGGTTTTGGTTGAAAATACTTACAAAATGCAATTGAAATTCAAAATACTCACTAAAATGCCCTGACGCCTGCATTGAAAGACTTACTAAAAAGCAATTTAGATTGTCAATCTTTACAAAATGCAATTGAGGTTGAAAAACAATCGCGAGATGTAATTTAGATCGAAGAGACTTACAAAATGCAACATAGATCAAAAATGCCTTTAAAAAAGTGGTAAAAGGGAATTTAGATACACGGTGATTCGAGTAACAAAAACAGTGCGGGAATCTTAAAGAGAAAAGGAAATAGAAGGAAAAGAGGAGAGGAGAGGGGAGAGAGGAGAAGGTCCGCCCCAAAGGGAAGGGACAAAAAGGGGAAAACGGACCCAGCTCAGGAATCCCTCGGGGTCGCCAACGCCCGAACTCACCAGCCGTGAGCCCCTGAGGGTGTAGCATTATCGACGGTGCACCAGAAGTGGTGGGGCTACATACACCCTGCCTCCGTAAGGGCCTTGAGCACAAGGCAGGAGGTAAAAGGAAAAGAAAAAGAAGGCTGACCCCTCGCAGAAGGAGGGAATCAGAAAAGATGAGACAAGGGCCAATGAAGGCGGGAAAGGAAGAGACTCCCTAGGCCTCGGATGCCCTAATACCGTCGGGGTCGGAAGAGAACAAGAGTTGACCAAGGGAGGTCGACAGGAAAGAAGAAAGAGAGGAGCCGGCACAAGTAAGTGGAAGCAATGCCGGACTCAGCTGGGGCCCCGTGGTCGCCAACCCACAACCCACTAGATGTGAGCCCCTGGGGGGACATTATTTTTGTAAAAACAGTCTTACCTGCAGTAGTCGTAGACCTCGACGTTTCTCCAAACACGCATTAACACATTGCAGTATCGCCATGGTCAAGCACTTGCTTCAACTTCATTGTCAAATCTCAACTTTCGACATACACCAAATGGAAAAATGTGAAAACGGCAAAATGGAAAATCCATGTTTCCATATCACCAAAAACGCAAAACTTAAAACGGACATTTTTAAAAACTGGATGATGATGATGATGATGATAATTGTTGTTTTAAGGGGCCTAACATCTAGGTTATCGGCCCCTGATGGTTTGGGTGATCGTGAAGATGAAAATGAAAAGCGAACTTAAAACTAAAACTAACTACTAACCTACATACTGGAAGAAGAAATGGAAAACTAAAGGAGAATAACGCAAATAAAGGACAGGAGGAAAAGAAATGCCCTCAACCCTCGAAGAAGGCGGATTGAGGGACTTGGAAGGAAGGAGGGCCATGAAAGGCATATAGGAAAGTGAAAGAGGAGAGGGTCCGCCCCAAAGGTAAGGGACAAAAGGGGGAAAACGGACCCAGCTCAGGAATCCCTCGGGGTCGCCAACTCCCGAACTCACCAGCCGTGAGCACCTGAGGGTGTAGCATTATCTAGTGTGCACCAGAAGTGGTGGGGCTACATACACCCTGCCTCCTTAAGGGCCTAGAGCACAAGGCAGGAGGTAAAAGGAAGAGAAAAAGAAGGCTGACCCCTCGCAGAAGGAGGGTATCAGAAAAGATGAGACAAGGGCCAATTAAGGCGGGAAAGGAAGAGACTCCCTAGGCCTCGGATACCCTAATACCGTCGGGGTCAGAAGAGAACAAGAGTTGACCAAGTGAGGTCGACAGGAAAGAAGACAGAGAGGAGCCCGGCACAAGTAAGTGGAAGCAATGCCGGACTCAGCTGGGGCCCCGTGGTCGCCAACCCACGCCCACAAGATGTGAGCCCCTGGGGGGACCAATGAAAGAGATGCCACGCATGCGATAGGGCTGTATGGGTAATGTTGCCCCAGGGACAAGTATCCATGAGCGTTTGCAGGGAGGGGCAGCCCAACTCCATGAGGTCGATACATTGGCAGTAAGACGCCAAAAATGGTTGCAACCATTGACGTTTTTCATTGCCTTTCACAAATACCACATTGGCCGAGGACAAGTGTGCTTTCATGACCACGTCCAAATATTTATAGGAAATGGTTCCCTGATTCCAGTCTAGTTGCCTATGGTTTTCAATCCACTGGGTTTGTTTACGGTCTTTCTCACACAGCAAATCAAAAGCATGGGGTGGTTTAAATAGCAAATGCGTAGCTTGTGATATCCAAAACGTGGTACAATCGATCATGGCCACTTGTTTAAATATAAATTTGTTGTCACCAATTTTAAACCCTTGGCAATCCACAATGAGTGTGCGCAACATGTTGACGCTTGCCTGGAACAAGTTCAACTGACGACAGACTGACGATCACGTGTGATCATGGCATGGGCTTACCTTCCATGCTAGTTTCAAATTGAGGTTAGGGTAGGACAGCGGGACATGCAAAAATAAGAATTTAAGAATTACATCATTTTATTATCATAACATGTCTTACAGGCTTTTCTCATTTTGGGATAAGGACGATAGCAACTGATACAACAATATAGTCTCTTGTGTTTGTAACGTCCATAACACCGATGATGTCCCAATGTCTCTAAACTAGGCGTTTTTGATGGTGAGCTGCTCACCGAAGCACCATGGACACCATACGGTCCACACGTATCGTAACTTGTTTTTTCATCACTCAGAGACACAAGTGAGGGATAGCTCGAATGACAGGGTATATTTCCCACTTCCATTCTACACAGGTAGGGGCAGGTGGGTGACCAGCACTGATGTTCCTGCATGGGTTCATCGCCCTCCTGCCATTGGTCTATGATGATGGGACAAAAGGCACATTTCACTTCATCTCTTGTTAAATAGTAGAATCCAGCGGCCGCCAAGGCTTGAGGGTTTATGAAAGGCACTGGCCATGTGGCAAAAGTCTTGAAACGTTGTTCCTCAGAGTTTAAATTCAAAGATGTAACGTCTCTTGAGGCTTTAAAGCAAGACATGACTGAGCGGCTTGACGTGGGTTGAGCTGTTATTTATACACTCGTCACTTGGTTGGACAGTGGATAATAGTTGACTTGTTTGTGATGAATAATCAAACAGTAGGCCGTCGTATTGGCTGGTACATTGTCATGCGTTTCAAAATCTAGTCGAATGTCGATATTGGATGGCTTGACAGACTCTTCCAGGTAAGAACAGTAAACGACAATCAGTGGTGCTCTTGCCTTAAACGCTTGGGGTAGTAGCATGGGGCCGTTCTCTTTTTGATAATACGACCATCGAAATTTAGAAAACAAGTCGTACAGGGGGCCAAATTTATTTTTTGAAAAATCCAAATCCAGTCCTTCATAGGGAAACACAGCTCCGTTGAGGAAAAGACGTGCATTTCTCAATTGCAGGTGATCAAATTGCGAGGCATCTTTGGTTTGTTGATACTTGCGATTCGTTTGAAAACCCACGATCAGGTAGAGAGGTCTCTCTGTATAGCGAGCTGTTTTTACAGACCAACTGTGTGTGTTGGTGGTGGGCAATAGCGGATACTCATGGAGTGCCCAGCTTCTAAATTCCATGGGTAGAGGCATAT
Organism: Meconema thalassinum; assembly: GCA_946902985.2. Taxonomy (NCBI): domain Eukaryota; kingdom Metazoa; phylum Arthropoda; class Insecta; order Orthoptera; family Tettigoniidae; genus Meconema; species Meconema thalassinum. The sequence continues at coordinate 512,702,736 of OX336392.1, read as the reverse complement.
CTCTCTTTACCATTTTGAGTATGTCCAGTTTTTTGCTATCTTCAAGGGTCACATGTGGCACTTTCCATAGCAAGCGTTGTAGTTGAACTTTTGAATCGATGGGGGCATTGTCGGCTCCCTTGAGTGCATTATTATCACTCCTGTTGGGTAGATTATAGGCTAGGGAATAACCCACCCACCAAGGGAAGATGATTGAGAGAAGGAAGTAGATTTGGGATTGGAGAAAAAGGATAGAAAAATGGGAGGAGAGTCCCACAAAATTAATGAGTTCAACTTTAAATACCTTTAGAGGCAGTTGCCACTGAAAATTAACACCTTGATACCTAAAATAGGTACGAGCTTGGTCGAAGCTGACGGGAACCGCAGCTAAGACTTGGGCAGTTTGCCAGAGAGAGGCTTTAGTGTGTTTCCTCCCAAGCACGAATGAAAGTACTATAGGGAAGGGTGATGGTCTGACAAGACTGAGAGCAAACGATTTATTGTATATGAACGAGGGCATAAACCTAGGAAGAGCTAGGAAGGCCAGGATCCTGCCTAACTGTAGTATCAGAGAAATGATGAATCCAAAAACAAATATTTAATTTATTTAACAATTCAAAGAAGCGTAACTTTAACAAATAAATGTGTTCTATGTAGTTAACAATTTGGGGTCGCAGACCTCCAACAACGTTCAGAAATTGCTCCAGGCAAATGACAATTTTTGAGGTTTTTTAACCTTGTATATTTCTAAAATCTTTATAAGATTTAAACAAATGAGCAATGAAATAATTAAAGCTTGAACGTGAGTTGGAGTGCAAAAAGTGCACCTTAAGAAATTCAGGAGAGAATATTCTAGAGAAAGTGACAACTTTGAAAATAACAATAATAACAACATGAAAAATAAGATAGAAGTTCCTACAACTTCTTATATTTATACAGAATTAATATGTGAGAATTATACAAAGAGGGCAGGTCACTTACTGTGAAACCTGAAGAAATTGAAAGGGAAAGTTCTAGACTTCCCAAGGTAGAGCAGGAATCACTCGCCAAATGGGACAGTTTCCATTTCGTGAAACCTGAACATGACTCGCTCAAGAGTTTAGAGAATTGTTTTCCCTGATTATGGGAAAGGAACAACGTGAATTTAAAACTTGTATCACACAAGCAATTATGCAGAATTTAATTAATGTTAAACTAGCAAAGTTGGAAGGGCACCTCGTGGGTGACACCTTATAGAAAAGTTTCAATTTTATTAATAATGGTTGTTAATAGAAGGTTGAGGAAAGATCATTGGGATATAGGATGAATGTTCATGGCCGTATTTAATATAACCGAACGATCGCGACGCGGTAGAAACGCGGAGCAAGCACTGTTTATCACTATAGTCTATGAAGATGGATGCAAAGTTCACTATAGAAACACTGAAGTTTATGAGAAAAAAAGTTATTACAATTAGGGAAATAATTGATTGCACTATAGGTGAGAGTCTATTTCTTGAAAAAGTTGTGATTTACAATTAAATGCGCCTTAGAATGTTCCAGAGGTTCCAGCGGTGGAAGAAAGTTAGCTATTGCAAAAATTTATAAGGAAGATTCCCCATTTTAACTAGCATTTTCACAAGTGCGTGAACAATACTTGACGGCAAGACTCGCAGATAGAGAATAAGATCTCGAAGGTTCCAGAACGACCTTAGCAGAAAATGGGGTTGAGAAAATCCAACGGAGGAATTAGCTTTATAATTATAGACAGCGGGTATTAGATAATATCCCACGTAGCGAGAGGGTTTCTCGTTTAAATAGCTTAAGAAAAGCTCTTTTTTAGTAAGGTTGGCTTATACAAGAAAAAGCTCAACATGGCAAATCCCACGAGGAATGAGTATTGCCCCAAAGTAAATGATTTCACACTGTCTATAAATTATAATTAAAAGCACGAGGAAGTTAAAACCATGAAGATGAGGTTAAAACTTTTAAAATGGTACTTATCTTGATTTCATGTTGAAGTCGAAGTTTCCGTTGATGATTACTTAGCCAACATGGCGTAAAAGAGGGTGAGCCTCTTGGTTTGAGGAGGCAAGCTCGAGCGGAGCTTTGACTGAACGAGTCAACTGCAGACGGAGAAGTGAGAGCAGCTCAACGGAGCACACAGGGACCAAGAAAGAGGGGAAAGATGATGATGATGATGATGATTGTTGTTTTAAGGGGCCTAACATCTAGGTTATCGGCCCCTGATGGTCTGGGTGATCGTGAAGATGAAAATGAAAAGCTAACTTAAAACTAAAACTAACTAATAACCTACATACTAGAAGAAGAAATGGAAAACTAAAGGAGAATAAGGCAAATAAAGGACAGAAGGAAAAGAAATGCCCTCAACCCTCGAAGAAGGCGGATTGAGGGACTTGGAAGGAAGGAGAGCCATGAAAGGCAGATAGGACAGTGAAAGAGGAGAGGGTCCGCCCCAAAGGTAAGGGACAAAAGGGGAAAACGGACCCAGCTCAGGAATCCCTCGGGTTCGCCAACTCCCGAACTCACCAGCCGTGAGCCCCTGAGGGTGTAGCATTATCTAGGGTGCACCAAAAGTGGTGGGGCTACATACACCCGGCCTCCTTGAGGGCCTTAAGCAGAAGGCAGGAGATAACATGAAAAGAAAAAGAAGGCTGACCCCTCGCAGAAGGAGGGAATCAGAAAAGATGAGACAAGGGCCAATGAAGGCGGGAAAGGAAGAGACTCCCTAGGCCTCGGATATCCTAATACCGTCGGGGTCGGAAGAGAACAAGAGTTGACCAAGTGAGGTCGACAGGAAAGAAGACAGAGAGGAGCCCGGCACAAGTAAGTGGAAGCAATGCCGGACTCAGCTGGGGCCCCGTGGTCGCCAACCCACGCCCACAAGATGTGAGCCCCTGGGGGAAGAGGGGAAAGAGTGGGGGGTAGGAGACAAAAGGAGAACATATAAACATTGCCAACTTAAAAATAAAACATTTATCTTCTCTTGCTGAGCTGGTCTTCTAAGAGTTGATCACAGTTGATACTAGCGCAGCATGGTGAGTAAAGAAGTGGACGTAGTCCTCTTGCTCCAAGAGAAAATAGCTGACGATGGTAACAAGATCTGGTAGCCAAATGGATAAGTAAGTCCTCTAGCACAAGGAAGAATTGAGGAGCTTCAGAGATTCGCTGCGAGATGACGCTAGGTGGGTCACAGAAGTTATATATCTGAAACATACTTATGAAGACGTAAGAGATTTGCCCAACAAGGAGAAAACAGAAGATCACTGTTGGTGTTTGGCAAAGAGGAAGGAAGAAATGAACATGCAAGGAGCAGTAGACATTATATCTCAGGTACCGTGTATTCAAAGAATACACCATACTGGGGGGACAAACACCAACAGCGAGCAAGAAAAACAAGTACAGTAATAAACAATTGCCGAAAAGTAGTCTTGTGATCTGACCATTATTGGTCAAGACTCTGAATACCCTGACTCTCCTATCTCTTCCAGGGTAACACTCGGTCACTTTTCCAAAAGGCCAGACTAGGGGGGGTGAAACATCCCTAACTAAGACCAAGTCCCCCACCTTAATGTCGGGACTGGAAAGAAACCACTTCTGTCTCCGTTGTAAGGAAGTTAAATATTCCAAGTTCCACCTCTTCCAAAAAGAATTACGGAGGGCTTCAAGTTTCCGCCAAGCGATAGGTAAATCAGAATCCCTGAAAGAATTAGGAAGGGGAGGATGGGCAGAGAGAGAAGTGCGTGTAAAGAAGCGACCAGGTGTAAGTGGAAGGAGGTTATCAGGGTCATTGGAAAGCGGAATTGAAAGGCGAGAATTATCAACACTTTCAATCACGAAAAAGCTGGAAGCTGAGAGAAATAAAGCACTAGTAAAGATTGCGATACGATGAGAAAGAAGAATTGGCAAGTTTAAACAAAGCGTATAGAAACAAGTACATCTATTCAGGACAAGAATATACCAAATAAACAAAGGAACTATGCGAGTAGAAAGCAAGAACGCCATAGGTAACAAACGAGTAGCCATAAACAATAACCTCAAGTTATAATGAGTATCAAAGGGGTTACTCAGAAAAATACTTAAGTCAGCGAAAAACGTGACATGACAAGTATGAATACAAAAACACATCGAATGTGACGACGAGAAAAAACCAGTTTGTTCATCAATGAACATTAAGATCGCAAAATATGTAAGCAAATTGCAATACATAAGCGCGTGAGAAATACGCAACGAAGTTTTGAAACAGGGATCGAAGCAGTTATAGAATACGAGCATGAGTAAGTGAGAGACGTAAACAAGCACGGCCTTGACACACATAGTACCACGAGATAAGACATATAAATAGCTGAAAGAGTCCTTAACTAGAACAAGTTTATTTTTGGAAGTAGGTGAACGGCTTCCGAGATTACGGTAGCGGTTCGCCAGACAATGGTTGGCAATCAGCCAAAGTTGAGATAAGAGAAACTTGCTTTGAACTGTGTCAAGCGTACAGGAAATAAACAACAACTTGGCCTTCCTTAGACTGGTATACAAACAAGTCTGACAAACAAGCAGTTCAAAGTACACAAATAACATTTGTTGAATCAGCTGTGACTTAAAGCAGATATTCAGGTTGAACGGAATGCAGTCAATCGTAACTTGGACGTGAAAAAGCAATTTAAAGCTATATGAAATAGAGTAGGAAATCAATTTCGCATAATTGAGAGGATCACGAAATCGGACAATTTTCAACAGAAAGAAGCTTAATTCTTCCGAGCAAAGAAGACAAGCTGGGACATTGAGAAGAAGGTTATGCATAAGAATAGTTATTCTAGATGCTATAGAATTCAGAGTTTCAAGCGGTTTCAAAAGCGACTTCCAATTGTGAGGAAGGAGGGAGGAGCCGGCCGTGGCCATCCTTCTACATAGCGAAAGAAGTGAAACATAGCGTACAGCAAAGTGATGGTGACTGATAGCCATGGTTTTACACAAGGGGAAGATAGTTTTCGAGAAAAAATTTAAGTAATTAACTGCTATAAAATATGACGTAAGAAGGTAGACGAAATAACACAAAGCAAGGCGAACTTGAATTGCCATTTTGTGCGGGAAGAAGGAAAAACCATTTAAACAACTTACAGAGGTAGCGCAGTTGTTCACGATAAGACATCGTTTCGACAAGTGTTTTTCAAAAATATTGAGATTTGAAACATGAGCGTTCTCTTTTTCAGAAATGGGATTTATGTCAGCTGTAACGAAATGACATTGCGCTTTGGTTTGAACACTGGGATGCTGAATTTCACCAGTAATAACCCAACCAAAATCGGTGTATCTGGCGACCACGGTTGAGGATAACCTGCGTACCTGTTTCCGAAGGCACTTCCAAAAAACATTGGCACTGAAAAGTACATCAATGGGACCTTGAGCATTAAACTGAGGATCGGCTAACCTTAAGTGCGAAGGAATCTTTAATCCGGAGGTATTAATAGAGTGACTTGGAGTGTCCTTGCCAATACTGGTAAGAATGAGACAGTTTAAATTAAGATTGGTGTTTCTTTGGCAAACGTCTCTGATTTTCAATTTTGAAGACTGCAAAACTTGAGTTTTCAAATTGTCTACTTCACATTGATAGAAGTAGGCGATGACGAAAGACCTAGTTTTTTAATCAACGATTGCGAAACAAAGTTATGAGTTGAAGCGGAATCGAGAAGACCACGGGTTCGAAACCAATTTCCAAATTTATCTTGGATTTCAAATTGTACAGTGGTCAAAAGGGTTTGCGCACTGTGAGAAGTGTCGGCGTTGGAATTGCAGGAAGAAGCATTAGTTTGTTCGGAGCTGCTCTGCATGGAGCTTGAAGAGGCGGGTGCTGATGACCTCGATTTATCGTGAACGTGCAATAAAGAATGATGCGGTTTTTTACAATGGAAACAGAGATTTGATGACGAACAGTTCGAAGAAGAATGCTTAGGTGATAAGCAATTGAAACAATGTTTGCTATTCAAGACAAACTTTCTTCGATCTTCGACAGACAATTCTTTAAAGGATTTGCACAAATACAATGTGTGAAGCTTTTTACAGAGCGTGCATTTTAATGATTTGTTAAGCGGCTTGATATGTTCTCTTGGATTATTGAAAGAAGAACGGGTTTGTTTGTTTTCGACAAATGGGGGCTGATGTCCCTTTGAAGAAGCAAGTTTTTTTTTCAAAAATTTGACACTGAGGATTCGTTTCGACTTTTTCGCACTGAAATGCGAGTGCTGTAAGGAATTGACATCGACTGTTGAGAAACGAGATAAGATGTTCGAACGAATGTTCCTTGTTGCAGGCGAGTTCGATTTCCCAGGCCTTCAGTGTCGAAAAATCGAATCTTGATGTAGCTAGGTGAATAAGTATGGTGTCCCATGTTTGGACAGGCTGCTTTAATTGGTACAATGCTCTGACATTTAACTGCATAGAATCTAAGAGGTCTCTTAAAGATGTGACGTCATTAGGTTTGACGGCTGGTAAGTTGAAGAGACAGCGGATATGACGAGCTACACTCAAACGTAAATTGCCATATCTCTCTTTAAGGAGATTAAAGGCGATGTGGTAGTTGTCTGCGCTTAAAGGCAGTGACTCCACTAAGGCTAAGGCCTCAGATTCCAAAGACGTACGGAGGAAGTAAAATTTATGTATACCTGGGATCTCGATATTTTCATGAATTAGGGAGCAGTAAAGTTCGTAAAAAGAATACCATTCACCTTCCTTGCCTGAGAAATGCGGTAGGCTTATCTTGGGAAGTAACGGTTTCCGTTTGTTCTTGTGAACTGAAACGGGTGCGAACTGGGCCGGATTGATGACCTTAGTGTCCGGTTCTGAGATATTGCGGATCAGTTGGTGGGCCTTTGCAATTCCTTCAAAGTACAAGGGTTCAACCTCGTCCCGATCCGATTGCAGTTCTGGGCAAGCGGATTCAATCTCGGTTTGAATTTGGTCATAATAATCATAAGACCGTTCGTACAACTTAAGACGATGTGTTAAGATATCCATATCACACTCGGCGGGATATAACTTGTTGACGAAATTTCGGAATCTAGTGAGTTGCCCTTTATAAGAAGAACGTCTAGCAATGAGAGTTTCATCTTTTTCAGTAGGAGCCATGATAAAAAGAATAAATTGAAATACAACTCACGAAACTGTAGAACCTTGGAGATGCTGTCAAGTTGGCAACAGCGAAAGAGTAGAAAGAACAGGACACCCCAAAGGAGACAGGAGCGGCCTCCTTCCCGTTCACAGGCTTTGCATGACGTAGATATAGCTGAAAGATCCAAAGGAGATATTAAAAATTTGCAAAGTATTGTCAAATGACACTTGACAAACAATAGAAATAAAAAATGGACTCTCCCGGGTTTCGGCACCAAATTTTGGGTAGATAATAGGCTAGGGAATAACCCACCCACCAAGGGAAGATGATTGAGAGAAGGAAGTAGATTTGGGATTGGAGAAAAAGGATAGAAAAATGGGAGGAGAGTCCCACAAAATTAATGAGTTCAACTTTAAATACCTTTAGAGGCAGTTGCCACTGAAAATTAACACCTTGATACCTAAAATAGGTACGAGCTTGGTCGAAGCTGACGGGAACCGCAGCTAAGACTTGGGCAGTTTGCCAGAGAGAGGCTTTAGTGTGTTTCCTCCCAAGCACGAATGAAAGTACTATAGGGAAGGTTGATGGTCTGACAAGACTGAGAGCAAACGATTTATTGTATATGAACGAGGGCATAAACCTAGGAAGAGCTAGGAAGGCCAGGATCCTGCCTAACTGTAGTATCAGAGAAATGATGAATCCAAAAACAAATATTTAATTTATTTAACAATTCAAAGAAGCGTAACTTTAACAAATAAAAGTGTTCTATGTAGTTAACAATTTGGGGTCGCAGACCTCCAACAACGTTCAGAAATTGCTCCAGGCAAATGACAATTTTTGAGGTTTTTTAACCTTGTATATTTCTAAAATCTTTATAAGATTTAAACAAATGAGCAATGAAATAATTAAAGCTTGAACGTGAGTTGGAGTGCAAAAAGTGCACCTTAAGAAATTCAGGAGAGAATATTCTAGAGAAAGTGACAACTTTGAAAATAACAATAATAACAACATGAAAAATAAGATAGAAGTTCCTACAACTTCTTATATTTATACAGAATTAAAATGTGAGAATTATACAAAGAGGGCAGGTCACTTACTGTGAAACCTGAAGAAATTGAAAGGGAAAGTTCTAGACTTCCCAAGGTAGAGCAGGAATCACTCGCCAAATGGGACAGTTTCCATTTCGTGAAACCTGAACATGACTCGCTCAAGAGTTTAGAGAATTGTTTTCCCTGATTATGGGAAAGGAACAACGTGAATTTAAAACTTGTATCACACAAGCAATTATGCAGAATTTAATTAATGTTAAACTAGCAAAGTTGGAAGGGCACCTCGTGGGTGACACCTTATAGAAAAGTTTCAATTTTATTAATAATGGTTGTTAGTAGAAGGTTGAGGAAAGATCATTGGGATATAGGATCAATGTTCATGGCCGTATTTAATATAACCGAACGATCGCGACGCGGTAGAAACGCGGAGCAAGCACTGTTTATCACTATAGTCTATGAAGATGGATGCAAAGTTCACTATAGAAACACTGAAGTTTATGAGAAAAAAAGTTATTACAATTAGGGAAATAATTGATTGCACTATAGGTGAGAGTCTATTTCTTGAAAAAGTTGTGATTTACAATTAAATGCGCCTTAGAATGTTCCAGAGGTTCCAGCGGTGGAAGAAAGTTAGCTATTGCAAAATTTATAAGGAAGATTCCCCATTTTAACTAGCATTTTCACAAGTGCGTGAACAATACTTGACGGCAAGACTCGCAGATAGAGAATAAGATCTCGAAGGTTCCAGAACGACCTTAGCAGAAAATGGGGTTGAGAAAATCCAACGGAGGAATTAGCTTTATAATTATAGACAGCGGGTATTAGATAATATCCCACGTAGCGAGAGGGTTTCTCGTTTAAATAGCTTAAGAAAAGCTCTTTTTTAGTAAGGTTGGCTTATACAAGAAAAAGCTCAACAAGGCAAATCCCACGAGGAATGAGTATTGCCCCAAAGTAAAAGATTTCACACTGTCTATAAATTATAATTAAAAGCACGAGGAAGTTAAAACCATGAAGATGAGGTTAAAACTTTTAAAATGGTACTTATCTTGATTTCATGTTGAAGTCGAAGTTTCCGTTGATGATTACTTAGCCAACATGGCGTAAAAGAGGGTGAGCCTCTTGGTTTGAGGAGGCAAGCTCGAGCGGAGCTTTGACTGAACGAGTCAACTGCAGACGGAGAAGTGAGAGCAGCTCAACGGAGCACACAGGGACCAAGAAAGAGGGGAAAGAGTGGGGGGTAGGAGACAAAAGGAGAACATATAAACATTGCCAACTTAAAAATAAAACATTTATCTTCTCTTGCTGAGCTGGTCTTCTAAGAGTTGATCACAGTTGATACTAGCGCAGCATGGTGAGTAAAGAAGTGGACGTAGTCCTCTTGCTCCAAGAGAAAATAGCTGACGATGGTAACAAGATCTGGTAGCCAAATGGATAAGTAAGTCCTCTAGCACAAGGAAGAATTGAGGAGCTTCAGAGATTCGCTGCGAGATGACGCTAGGTGGGTCACAGAAGTTATATATCTGAAACATACTTATGAAGACGTAAGAGATTTGCCCAACAAGGAGAAAACAGAAGATCACTGTTGGTGTTTGGCAAAGAGGAAGGAAGAAATGAACATGCAAGGAGCAGTAGACATTATATTTCAGGTACCGTGTATTCAAAGAATACACCACCTGTCTCTCACTAGGTAAAGCACTTGCCTTGCGTTGACCACAATGCGTTGGTGATCTTCGGCAAAGCCTAAAATCAGTTTAAGAAGTAAATATCCAGTAAAGGTCCCATCAGTGTGTACCATCCAATCATTGGTCGAGTCAGGACACCAACCTGCCATGCAAAGTGTTTGACCTTCTTCCTCACTATAAGAGGGGTATAGTTTCATGACACTGGAAATGCCCACATTTCGAGTGCTATCCACCACGATATCGTTAATGACATACCGCACTTCAGAAAATAGAAAGGCCAAACCATGGTTGGCCAACTTGGATGTGGTGGGTGTAGAGCCATCGGCTTTGGTGAGCCGACCTTCAATCTGAATGACACTTTCATGCGGTAGGGTGTAAATATCTTGGTTGTTGATAACAAATTGAATTTCATCATTGTTATTGAGTCCAGGTGTTTGAGCTTGATAGGAATGGAGATCAATTCTTACCACTCCTGGTTGTTCCTCGATGCAGTTCGCTATCTCTAGGATAGAATTCATTATGAGGGTTGACGTGGTAACCCAAATGCCGTAAAATCTGCTTGCCTTGAGATGTTAACGTGTATTCACGTGGCAAACAACTAACACCATTCCTAGACGGTGTTGTTGCTTTATACACAAACTTCATAGTGGCTTTAGCACCAACTTGTAAGTCACTTCACTGGTGTGGTAGAATCTAGATCAATGAGTTGTTGATCTCTATTGATCAGTCTTAATGTTATATTACTAATACTATCGACAGCCACAGAATGAAAAAGCACCACTGGAGGGTATTCACGAATAATATAGGCATTGGGCGATGTCACAATAAAGTCATAAAGCGAATGCGATGGTTCCTGATTGGTGTACACTTGGCTAATAATATTACACGTCACCGACACATGATGGTCCTCAATGAATTTCACTTCATGGTCTGATTCATGTTTTTTGTTGGGCTCCAACACACTTGGTTTAAATCCAAGTAATGGGCCAATGGAATCGGGGTGTGTTTTAAAGTCAATGTTGAATGAGGAGAAAATACTGCAGCGATGTGTGTTGGTATTGCCTACAAGTTCAAACTTGTGCGTTCCGTCGAGAAATGACTTTAAACCATATTGATTGATCAACACCACATTGATGTGTTCATAAATATCATCGATCGTGTATCCACCAGAGTTCAAGGTGAGCACAGAATCATCATAGTAAAACTTGTTGTTCACATTTTCACGTATGTTGTATATTCGATTGTACGTTTCAAGAGAAACAAGTCCTAAACCATAGGGGTTTTCACTCAATTCGATAGGCGGGTAAAAGTCTAGGCTGACTTCAGGTCCACGTCCATGCAGTGTAAACGTTTTACTTTCTGCCGACATACTGGTGGCGTTTCAGCTTATGCTGCGTCTTATATAAAAAAAATAAACACAAACGTCCACACTGTTGGCTGTTAAACGTTTGCTCACGTTTCACATTATAATATATCTTCATCCTGTTTCCAAAATAGGTCACTAGTTCCATGGGCGGAGGCAAATTCCCAAAACTGTCGAAGTACCATACCATGGATCCCTCTTTGACATAAGCTACATAATGCGTTCCTGGTCCTCGGTGATCATCCAAATTGACAACAGCACATTCCTGTTTCCAGGGTCGTGGGGGTAATTGGTTTCGCATAAACACACCTCGGAAATGAGAAAGCTTTAGTTGTTTAGCATAGCTTTCCACTTGTTGATGCGTCAGGGCATGTTTTGCTATGGCTGAGGTTATTTTTTTTTTTAAATATTTCGAAATGGTGAAATCCCATATCCTTGTTGATAAAAGGCTGGCTTTAAATTGGCATTTCTAGCCCCCATGGCGATCGCTTCCATCGTTTCATTATGTCGCTGACTTTCTTTGAGTTGTTGCTTGCCCTGCTGCGCGGCTTTAATGGTTTTCGCCACTGCTCTGGCACCGCCCATAAGTGAGCCCAGAGCAGCCAAACCGGCAAATAATGCAGGTAAAAATCCCGCTCGTTTGGGGACGGGAATCACTCGCCCTTGGTTTGAACTCTGTCGCCGACGTTTTGGAATAACATGTCTCTGTGCTGCTCGAAGGGCTTTCCTTATGGTCAATACATTATTTTTTCTTTTTTTCTTTCGCAAGGGCTTGTCCACGAATGTCTTAAGCCCAGGCTTTGCCAAGGACAAAGTCCTTTTTTTTTTAGTATTTCTCACCGCATACCTTTGTTTCACCATGATGATAATGACCAACAACCTTTCACAAGAAAGTTTAAATCACAACTAACGTCAGATGGCTATTTCATGACTGTATATTCCAATTCCACATAAAGTGGGAAATCGTTTATGGTTTTTCCCGCTTGCTTTTCATCCCATGTCAACATGAGGTGAAAGGATAATTCGTCACCAGCATTGACCATTTCATGGTTTTGGACCAACATCCTATGACCATTTATCTTTATTTATAAATGGTTCTCATCAGGTATGGCATATTTGATGTGAATGGTTCCATCATAGTGTAATCGATAGTGGCTTAAACCCGAAGCAAGCACATAGGTCAAGTGCTGATCATGGACTAGCGGTAAATGGTTTCTGTCATTCAAAGGTTTTTCATTTGTCAGATACACTAAAAATACAGATGGGATAAATTTATAAAGCCTTTTCATTTCATAGGTCATGTAACGCTTGGTACAAACATCGTCTTCGTCTTGCGGGTCTTCCACGTGAATAATCCGATGGTGATTAGCGCTATAGCCATTCACCGTAAGCTGGGGCACTTTGTCATAAAACTCATACACTTTGTTATCCACATACTTTTTCGTAGTAACGTCTGTAGACACTTGAGGATGTTTTACATGGGTTAACCGCTTTCCCTTAAAAGTCATAATCTCCCTGTTTTGTGCGTGGCATTACTGACCTATCCACATAGTGTTTATTAGCAGGATCTGTTTCTTGCTTAGGATCATGTATGGGGACAGACCTAGCTTTGGCCATCAACGCACGTCCAAAGACATCCATCGTCAACCTGTAGTACCAGTCTACTGTTTCTATGACAAGGCTCGGTGTCCTGTATATAGACAACCTGCTAGCCTGTATAAGCCTTAGTTGAAATGAAGATTATTAAGCAGCAAGAGTCATTCCGCGTGGGGGACATGGTCTCCCATCTCTGTCCTACATCACGTGAACAACGTCATGGTTCACTGTTTCCATCTTCCATTCGCTGCATCATTGTGGGGCCTTCCGGTTGTGGAAAGACTAATCTTTTGCTAACGCTCATCACAGCGCCCAATGGTCTGCGTTTTCAAAATATTTATATTTTTGCAAAATCTCTCAACCAACCCCTCTACGTGTTTCTGGATCAAGTCATGTCTGGATTACAAAAAGAGAATATGGGTTATTTTATATTTTCCATGCAAGAAAATGTGATTTCACCGGATGAGGTAAAGCCTAATTCACTCATGATTTTCGATGATGTATCCACTGAACGTCATGGCATCATTCAAAGCTATTTCAGCATGGGTCGACACAAACATATCGATTGCTTCTATCTTGGACAAACGTATTCAAAAATGTCCAAACAGTTGATTCGTGACAATGCCAATGTCATTGTTTTATTTCGCCAGGACGAGAGGAACAGTCGTCACATTTATAATGAACATGTGAATCTTGATATGACCTTTCAAATGTTTACTGAATTGTGAGCCAAGTGCTGGAACACTCAACGTCATGCCTGTTTAGTGATTGACAAACAAAGTGAACTCAACCAAGGACGGTATCGCTTAGGGTTTGATCATTTTATTGCTATTTAAGGCCCTGTCTCATTCCCCAGCAAGTCATTTGTCAAGACACCATGGCGTTAGCAGAGAGTCAATTGAAAAAGCATATTATTAAAGCAAAAAATACTATTCGCCAAAAGTTTCGTCAATTGAAACAATCACGTGCAAATCATGCTTTGTTTATTCAACAACATTAAGCACCTCCACTAAAAGCCATGTTGAAACCCTCTTTCAAGCCATCTGAAACGCTACCCACCGTTTCACAAGCCACGCAGACACTGCACGAGGACCCTGAGGAAGAGGAAGAGGAACAGGAAGATTTGACTAGTGTTAGTGAAGTTGAGGATGAGGAGGAACAAGTGTTTACGCCTCAAAAAAAGGCCGCACCCCTTGCAGAGTTTTTGAGAAAAAAGAAATCCTTGGCCATGGTCGATACACCTTGCCCTTCCAGAGCGTCTCCGTTTTCACAACTCTTGGCCACCCCTCAACATAAAGCTCAACTGAAAACCATTTTAATAAAATATTGTTACGGCTGTGAGTTTGTGTCATCGCTCGCCGCTTGAGTCACAACTGCCCCAGGGGCTGGGCTGTGGCTGGCCTCCTGTATTGCGCGCGCCTTATGCAACAGGGCTACTACAGACAAAGGGATAGTCCAGAAGATTCGTGACTGGACCAGCGGTGGAAACCTCGAGAAGCCGTGGACTCTGGATGGATCTAGAACCATTTATTGAGTCACCGGCCTGCTATATAAGAGTGACCCGTGAAGCAGTTGTTGTTGTGTTTTACGAGCTAGTGTGAGCGTTTATTCTGAGCGACAGAAGTGTGGTGACTTGCGAAACCCCTAGTGTAGCGGCGAAGTGAGGAACATACAGGGGACTGCCGTGTTCTGAGTAAGTGTGCTTTCACTGAGTGTCAGATATTGTGGTGTCGAAATTAAGTGACATTGTTTCTCCCAGCTGGTGGACAGCGCGCAGCAAGTGCTCGTAAGTACTGTAGTAGGCGCACATTAGAAAGAAGTTGCATGTAGTTCTGTCAAGGCCACTAGGCTCATTAGCGGCAGGATTAACTTCTGTGGTTTGTTGACAAGTGGAAGGGCCAAGAGCGCTCAAGGAAGAGACTTGACGACACTGGAGTAAGGCTCCTAATTGCTTGTATTTGCTGATTCGTGTAATTTTCTGGCCACAATATAGTTAATTATTTCTTTAAGCAGTAATTGGTGTTGTGCTTTGTACCCCACCGTAATCCAGTTAACAAAAGTGCCACTAGGGGGGTGGCACGTAACAATATTAAGGATCAACATTGGAACCCTATTTCACCGATCTATTTATTGGAAACACTGATACCACGTATGGTGTTCGCTATGAGAATGATAGTTTTAAAATTGGCGATTCATCCATTAAATTTGCTCGTACTAAAGCTGTCATTAAAAACATCAACTATAAATTAACGCCAGGACTGTTAAAGCTGCTCTTTTCTCGGACCCCCTCTTCCCATGATTATACGTCAGAGGATCTTGACAAATATAACTCCATTTTATTGGATACCCATGCCCACAAAAGACAGTATGATCCCACGCAACAAGTGAATGCCAATATATCTCAAAAATATAAAACCATCATTGCAAAAATGTTTCCCACCAGTCAAAGTACTCGTCGGAAAGCATCCGCTTCGGGAGTGACATTTAAACCATTAAAACCCCTTGTGAATGTTCCTCACTGGCACAATCCCAATAAGCTCGTCCAGCGGCTACAGTTGTTGCATGCTTCACGTCAAGCTGGCCATACCGGTCACGATTGGGAAATTCAAGAAATTGAACAAGAACTTCGAAATGCCAAAATTATTGTTTAAGCCCTCACCCATTAAAATGGGTATTGCTCACGAGTTGCATCGCCCAGCTAGGCGTCACTATCCGCGACTCAAGGTGATTTCACGAGGTGTGGATGAACTTTGGCAGGCTGACTTGGTTGAAATGATACCCTATGCTAGCGTTAACGACGGTGTACGCTATATGTTGACCGTCATTGATGTCTATTCCAAAATGGCCTTTGTTGAACCTGTGCGTCGCAAGTCTGGCCCACTAGTTACCAAGGCCTTTCAACATATTATTCAACACTCCAAACGTCAACCTCAGCTGCTACAAACCGACCAGGGGAAAGAATTTTTCAACAAGGATTTCTCCAGTTTTGTCAAATCTAAGGATATTCACCATTACACCACGTACAGCAACCTCAAAGCCAGTGTGGTCGAGCGGTTCAACCGAACATTGAAAACCCATATGTGGAAAGCGTTTACCGCTCAGGGCAGTTATCGCTGGTTGGACATGTTACCTGAGCTAGTGTCACGTTACAATGACACCAAACATAGAACGATTGGGACCAAGCCACGCCTCGTGACTAAAAATATTCAGCGATTGGATAAACTGTTTAACCCCATAAAGACAGCAGATCCTAAACCTCACCGACTGAACATTGGGGATTTTGTTCGTGTGAGCAAATTTAAGTCTGCCTTCAATAAGGGCTACACGCCACAGTGGGGGACTGAACTATTTCGAATTCGTCGAGTCAACTTGGACACTCCAGTCACCTATTTACTCGAGGACCTCAACCATCAACCCATAAAAGGTAGATTTTATCTCCATGAACTTCAAAAAACAGCATTTCCTCAGCATTATCTTGTGGAAAAAGTGTTGAAACAAAAAGGAAATAAACTCTACGTCAAATGGTTAGGGTTTAACTCTACGTTTAATTCTTGGATCAATAAATTACATGTTGTGTGAACCTGTGCAATTTTTAATTTATTTATTCACACATGTTGTACACCACCTATAGCTCTGTGTGTACAGTCCTCAGATCCACATATTTCTTTCTCTTTCCACCTGTGTTCTCTCTTACATTACCACTCCCCCTCTCCCTCCCTTCACCACCCACCACTGCTGTTCGCAGCTCTTGCCTATCTATTGGTTGTGACATCATTACGACAAGTTGCATCATACTTTTCACTGATTCAGCGATTCCCACGCTTTGAACATTCTGTTATCAGGCACGTGGTCAGCTAACGTCCAACCTGAACACCTGTGACAGATCAAATTTCACGTCAACTTGCATTTTGTCACGTACGAAACAAAACAGGTTGTGACTTGTTAACAGTTATCATGCACGTGGACAGATAACGTCCAAGGTGAACACCTGCGGTAGATCAAATTTCACATGGACTTGCATTTTGTCACGTACGAAGCAAGACAGGATGTCACTGGTTTAGCGTACATGTGGTTTCAAACATGTGTGTGCATGCCTTTCGCACTCCCCTGCCACCACAATGGTCAGATTATTTCACTTTCAAGCGTCATGGTCATTTTTCCATTGCACTTGTTGTCAAGTCAGATCAACGCCTTCCAATAAGCTCAAATGACCTTCACCTCCTGCTCGTCGGCAAGTTGGTTTTCTGTACTCGCTTCGACCAACATAGAACCAAGTTCTCATCACCGTTTACACGTTAGAGATCCCCTTCGGGGTAAAGTATCAGAAAAAAACGCACCCTCGTTCTGTCATAAACCGACCGTCGAAATATCGATTAATCTATTGAACACAGCCACCGTGGTTAGCGACAGGTTCATTGAAACACACACATCCAGCCGTATCGTCTCTCTCAACCACCACGCTTCATAAACATTATAAACAAGTAAAGAAAAAGAAAACAGGTTTTTTCAACATGTATGGCGTTAGGCCCGTTGTGAATTATTTTTTGGAAAACATATCTACCACATTTGAAAGGGGGCATTAGCCCGAGTCCTAGGACACCTCGTACACATCTATAGCGTTATTGGTTCGTGAGATATCGGCAAAATCACAAAAAACACGTGTTTACCCCAAAATCAGGTTTCCAATTTTATTAAAAATTATAACGAGTGCTCCATAGCAGAGAGGACGTCACCCGAGTCCTTGGACCTGTCGAACACGCCTCTAGCGTTATTGGTTCGTGAGATATTAAAAGCACATGACCTTTTAGTTTTGGTCGTTTAATTAAATAAAGAGCCTATAGGAAAGTAGGGGGCATCACTACGAGTGCTAGGACACCCTGTATGTTCAAATCCGACCATTGGTTAGCGAGATATCAGCTTCGGGGCAAATACGAGGAGGGTTCAAAAAGAAGTGTAGTAGCTCCCCCTCATCCCACTACTTACAAAACACAAATGTTTGCTCTAGAGACTTGAAATTTATTTTGGAGGTAGAGGGCATAGGGACCTTTCATTTATGTCAAACAAGGTTTTTTGTAGAATTCCTAGTTTCCAAAATATAGAATTTTCAAAATTCGAGTGTTTTCAAAAAAACATAAAAAATAAAAAAGTTTTATTAAAAAAATAAAGGTCATAAAGACCATTCGTTTGAGCCATGGAACAACGTTCTACCATGTTTGGTTTTCAAACTATTACCTATTTTCGAAAACAAAAAAAATCAAAAAATATACAAAATATAACGAGTGGTCCACAGCAAAGAGGACGTCAGCCCGAGTCCAATGACACGTCATTTGTCAAAATCGGACCATGCGTTCGAGAAATATTTAACATGGCTGAGGCTTAGTAGTGGTAAGAAGTGGGTTCTGGAGTGAGTTGGAAACCGCCTTACTCCACTACCGAAGTTCAATAACTTAGCCACTTCTGTCGAGTATTCAAATAACAAACTATCAGAACGAATAATTGATTTACCGTATGTGGTCCAAATTATTCGGGCTGAGGAGACGAGATTGGGAAGAAAAATAGTGGTAGACATTATCATTGAAGATGAAATAACAAGTGTATTTCTACGAGCAGTATTTGCAAAACTAAGCGCATCAGAGATCGATCAACTAAACTCACTTAGAGGCAAACTGATGATGGTGTATTTGGGGTTGAAGAAGCGCTCACATCAAGTCGTTTTAAAACAGTAGTTAGTGGCAAACTGATGATGGTGTATTTGGGTTTGAAGAAGTACTCACATCAAGTTGTTTTAAAACAGTTTTGTTTTTGTGACTATATGGATTATATGTATTGATTAGTATAACGATGGATATATATAAATAGTTGCTAATTATTTCTTAATTTGATTAATTTTTCAAATTATCTAAAAACTAATTAAAGGAATAGCATAATGAAGTGGAAAACTGTTAATTTTCTGAGTAGAACAGAACATCGATCGCACCCGGTAATAGAGTATCATCGGTACGGACACTCGAATTTCTTGAATGAAATGGAGCTGAATTCTTGAGTAAAAAGATAAAAAATTATTGAGTAACGAGGGAAAAGTCTTGGGTAGGTAATTAAAATTCTTGAGTAGGAAACAAAAATGCTAGGGTAGAAAAGACAAAATTCTTAGATAATATGGATCTTAGGGAAATAGAAATATTTATACTGTAACTTGAAAATTATCGGTACAAAAGACAGATTTCGGAAACATTTAAGACAGAAAAGATATTTACAAACTTTACCTCCCTGCTTACTTTCATGCTTTACATTCATAATGTAGGATGACAGCAATTCCAAATTTTTCACTGTTAGATTAGTGGTGAAATCCGTCAACACACAAGAAAAGTTTGAAAAGAATCTTTCACAATTTACATTTGACACTGGAACCCACAGTGCCCTTAATGCACCATCAACAAAGGGTTGATGATCCTCAGGCATTGCCTGAAGGGCATCTTCCACCGCTTTTTCTGCATTCTTCTTCAGAATATCCTGAAGATCCCTATATGCGAGCACTCCTTCATCAACGGGAAGCCCCTTCAGTGACGGTATTTTGCTGAATAGGGCCTTCAGTTTGTCTCTTGCTGTAGACTGCGACAAGACATTCTGCCCGTAGAAGAGTTCAGACTCTGGCTCCAAAAAAGTACGGGCTGGGTCACCCAACATCAAGTTGTCCAACTTCGTATGCATATGGCCTGACATCTTCTTTATTTCTTCCATCGCTCTGCCCCTAGGATTACCTTTCAGGGCATCCAGCTCTTCCTGGACTTTGTTGCTGAACATTCCCGCAGCAACCACTTGTAAATGCTTCTTCAAATTTTGAATTTTGGGATACACTTCTGCAGCAATTGGTTTGGAATTTGTCTCCAGTCCCAGCAACAAGATCACGCCAGCTAAGGCCTATAAGCTCGCGGAATGTGCGTTGTCCGTTCGCGTCGCGTGTCATAGATGATGATGATGATGATAATTGTTGTTTTAAGGGGCCTAACATCTAGGTTATCGGCCCCTGATGGTTTGGGTGATCGTGAAGATGAAAATGAAAAGCGAACTTAAAACTAAAACTAACTAATAACCTACATACTAGAAGAAGAAATGGAAAACTAAAGGAGAATAAGGCAAATAAAAGGACAGAAGGAAAAGAAATGCCCTCAACCCTCGGAGAAAGCGGATTGAGGGACTTGGAAGGAAGGAGAGCCATGAAAGGCAGATAGGAAAGTGAAAGAGGAGAGGGTCCGCCCCAAAGGTAAGGGACAAAAGGGGAAAACAGACCCAGCTCAGGAATCCCTCGGGGTCGCCAACTCCCGAACTCACCAGCCGTGAGCCCCTGAGGGTGTAGCATTATCTAGGGTGCACCAGAAGTGGTGGGGCTACATACACCCGGCCTCCTTAAGGGCCTAGAGCACAAGGCAGGAGGTAAAAGGAAGAGAAAAAGAAGGCTGACCCCTCGCAGAAGGAGGGTATCAGAAAAGATGAGACAAGGGCCAATTAAGGCGGGAAAGGAAGAGACTCCCTAGGCCTCGGATACCCTAATACCGTCGGGGTCAGAAGAGAACAAGAGTTGACCAAGTGAGGTCGACAGGAAAGAAGACGGAGAGGAGCCCGGCACAAGTAAGTGGAAGCAATGCCGGACTCAGCTGGGGCCCCGTGGTCGCCAACCCACGCCCACAAGATGTGGCGTGTCATAGCCCGCAGGCATAAAGACGAGATTACATTCTGCTGACAAGATCACGCCAGATTAGGCCTATAAGCTCGCGGAATATGCTAAGAGACGAAACTGGCCACTCGCGTCACAGTTCATAGCCCACAGGCATAAAGACGAGATTACTTTCTGCTGACAAGATCACGCCAGATTAGACCTATAAACTCGCGGAATGTGCGCTGGCCGCTCATGTCACAGTTCATAGCCCGCAGGCATAAAGACGAGATTACTTTCAGCTGACAAGATCACGCCAGATTAGGCCTATAAGCTCGTGGAATGTGCGCTGTCCGTTCGCGTCGCGGTTCAGAGCCCGCAAGCATAAAGACGAGATTCCTTTCTGCTGACAAGATCACGCCAGATTAGGCCTATAAGCTCTCGGAATGGGCGCTTTCCGTTCGCGTCGCGGTTCATAGCCCGCAAGCATAAAGACGAGATTCCTTTCTGCTGACCTGATCACGCCAGAATAGGCCTATAAGCTCGCGGAATGTGCGCTGGCCGCTCGCGTCACAGTTCATAGCCCGCAGGTAAATAGACGAGATTACTTTCTCCTGACAAGATCACGCCAGATTATATGCTCGTGGAATGTGCAAAGTGACGAAGCTTGCCACTCGCGTCACAGTTCATAGCCCGCAAGCATAAAGACGACACATTTTTCTTCTGACAAAGTAGCGCCTGGTAATAAAAGTCGCGGCAGCATGTGCAACTGACTGGCGCACAAATATGAATACGCTATGCGACGATTATGCGATGACATTTTGTAAACCTACTTTAGTGTTTAAAAAATTGGGGTGCGACGACTATGCGGTGGTGACGATTATGCGAGAAAATACGGAATTTCTCTAGTTGCGATAAATTTCGCGAGTAAACCTAAAAGTTCGTATATGGAGCCGAAATGTCAAAAATTCGCGAATAGATAGTGTTCCAAATTACATTTAAATTCGTAACACATGTCCTATATGTCTTTCTCCCATCATATTTAACACTTTTGAAAAATTCGCGAATTTCGCGGGTCGCTAAATTTGAGTGTCCCTAATCATCGTGAATGCTTTCAACAGTCAGAAGAAGAAGAAGAATAAAATGAGGTGAGTCATAATGAGAAAGAAGCTTGTTTTAACAAATGGTCATCTTCGAGTGGAATTTCATCATTTTCAGTCCACCCTACTAATGTTAGCAAATCAGATGATAGTCAGCGAGAGGTGGCAGAAACAGTTCTAAGATATTTTGTTAAAAGAATTATGTGAGGATGAACAAGTTGGTATTTGTTTCTTCGGATAAAATACATTTGATGACGTTTACAAAATTGAATTTTCGAAGACTTGTTACGATGTAACAAAATTGAAGGAGTATAGAAACAAATTGCTTGGTAAACTGCAAGAGGAATTTCCTTTTGAAGCAGTTCATTGTTCATGGGAGATTACAGCCAATAATTTATATCAATGGATTGAATATACTTGAAATGATTATAGGTTTATGGTTTCTTGAGTGTAGGTGGGGGTGAAGGATATATAAATGGACGAGAGCGTGGATGAGTTTAACTTCTTCCTTTGCACGAAAAGAGAGTGTGTGTGAAAGAAGTAAAGAAAGTCAACGACGAGGAAAAAATTGTGCGATGGATGTTCTAACGAAGTTCAATAACTTAGCCACTTGTGTCGAGTATTCTAATAACAAACTATCAGAACGAATAATTGATTTACCGTATGTGGTCCAAATTATTCGGGCTGTGGTGGCGAGATTTGGAAGAAAAATAGTGGTAGACATTAACATTGAAGATGAAATAACAAATGTATTTCTACCAGCAGTATTTGCAAAACTAAGCGCATCAGAGATCGATCAACTAAAGTCACTTAGAGGCAAACTCATGATGGTGTATTTGGGGTTGAAGAACCCCTCACATCAAGTTGTTTTAAAACAGTATTTTTTTGTGAGTATATATGGATTATATGTATTGATTGGTATAACAATTGATATATATATATATAGTTGCTAATTTTTTTAATTTGTTTAATTTTTCAGATGAACTAAAAACTAATAAAGGAAACAGCATAATTAAGTGGAAAACTGTAAATCTTCTCAGTGGAACAGAACATCGATTGCACCTGGTAATAGAGTATCATCGTGTAAGCTTTCAACAGTCAGAAGAAGAAGATGATGATAATGAGGTGAGTCATAATGAGAAAGAAGCTTGTTTTAACAAATGGACATCTTCGAGTGGAATTTCAACATTTTCAGTCTACGCTACTAATGTTAGCAAATCAGATGATAGTCAGCGAGAGGTGACAGAAACAGTTCTAAGATATTTGTTAAAAGAATTATGTTAGGATGAACAATTTATTTGTTTCTTCGGATACAATACATTTGATGACGTTTACAAAATTGAATTTTCGAAGACTTGTTACGATGTAACAAAATTGAATGAGTATAGAAACAAATTGCTTGGTAAACTGCAAGAGGAATTTTCTTTTGAAGCAGTTCATTGGTCATTGGAGATTACAGGCAGTAATTTATCTCAATGGTTTGAATATACTTGAAAAGATTACAGGTTTATGGTTTCTTGAGTGTAGGTGGGGGTGAAGGATATAGAAATGGACGAGTGCGTGGATGAGTTTAACTTCTACCTTTGCGCGAAGAGAGAGTGTGTGTGAAAGAAATATAGAAAGTCAACGACGAGGAACAAATTGTGTGATGGATGTTCTAACGAAGTTCAATAATTTAGCCACTTGTGTCAAGTATGCTAATAACAAACTATCAGAACTAATAATTGATTTACCCTACGTTGTCCAAATTATTCGGGCTGTGGAGACGAGATTTGGAAGAAAAATAGTGGTAGACATTATCACTGAAGAAGAAATAACAAGTGTATTTCTACCAGCAGTATTTGCAAAACTAAGCGCATCAGAGATCGATCAACTAAACTCACTTAGAGGCAAACTGATGATGGTGTATTTGGGGTTGAGGAAGCGCTCACATCAAGTCGTTTTAAAACAGTACTTAGAGGCAAACTGATGATGGTGTATTGGGGGTTGAAGAACAACTCACATCAAGTGAGTAGTGGAGTGGTGGTGCTTCTGCTTCACTTGACACTCCTGTGCCCAATAAACCAACATGGCGGCCACGCCAAGTAAAGCAGAAGCACCACCACTCCACTACTGTTATTTCTTGTCCTAGAGACTTGAAATTTATTTTGGGGGTAGAGGGGGTCAAGACCATTCATTTATGTCAAACAAAATTTTTTGAAAACTCTTTAGTTTCTAAATTATAAAAAATTCAAAATTGAACTTTTTTCAAAAAAATGAAAAAAATAAAAACGTTTTATTATAAAAATAAAGGACATAGAGGCCATTATTTGCAGCCCAATGAACACATTTTTGAATGTTTGGTTATATGAAAAATCGCCTACTTTCCCAATTGAACTTTTTTCATTTTTGTCTCACATACCTGGAACTTGGTTTACAAGTAGAGGGGATAGAGACCTTTCATTTATGTTAAACAAACTTTTTTGTAGAATTCCTAGTTTCCAAAATAGTGACCATTTTTTCCAAATTTTATTTTTGTTGACCTAGAGACCTGAGACTTGGTGTTGGAATAGAGGGGGTAAAGACCATTGATTTACGTTAAACAAACTTTTTTGTAGAATTCCTAATTTTGGAAATATAAGCCCATTTTGAAAATTTTATTTTTGTTGACCTAGAGACCTGAGACTTGGTATGGGAATAGAGGGGGTAAAGACCATTGATTTACGTTAGACAAACTTTTTTGTAGAATTCCTAATTTTGGAAATATAGCCCATTTTCAAAATTTTATTTTTGTTGACCTAGAGACCTGAGACATGGTATGGGGATAGAGGGGGTAATGACCACTGATTTACGTCAGACAAACGTTTTTGTAAAATTCCTAATTTTGGAAATATAAGCCCATTTTCAAAAATGTATTTTTGTTGTTCTAGAGACATGAGACTTAGTGTGGGGGATAGAGGGGGTAATGACCACTGATTTACGTCAGACAAACGTTTTTGTAAAATTCCTAATTTTGGAAATATAAGCCCATTTTCAAATTTTTATGTTTGTTGTCCTAGAGACCTGGGACTTGGTACGACGGTAGAGGGGACAAAGGCCATTCGTTTATGTCAAACAAACGTTTTTGTAAACTTTTAAATTTCGGAAATATAACCCAATTTGGAAATATGTTTTGGAAAATTTGAAAAATACACTATTTTTGGACTGAGAGGGGTATAGAAGTAGGTGTTGGAGTTAACATATGTCTTTTCAGGATTTTTAGTTTAATGATACAGCTTACTTTCCAAATATTTTTTGAAAAATTTGAAAAATACACTAATTTTTGACTAGGCATGGGATAGAGGTAAGTGTAAGAGTTGAGAGTCATTGATAAAACTTAGAGTACTTTCGATATTTTTTGGAATTTTGTGTGTTGTTGTTGTTGTTGCTGCTTACAAACATGGCTGTAAGCATTTTACAGCCATAAAAAAAGGACTGACATACTTTCCAAGACCAAATAAGCCCCAACAAACAAGAGCAAATATAAAAGAGCTAATACAAAAGCCAACAAAAGCCAACAAAAGCCAACAAAAGCCAATAAAAGCCAACATAAGCCAACAGAAACTGACCAAAAAAAAGCCAACAAAAAACTGACCAAAAAAGCCATGTAGCATGTTGGTAGTTGAGTGAGTTGTTATATTGACCGATAGGTAGCAGGCTGGTAGTTGAGTGAGTATTGATATTGACCGCTAGATAGTATGCTGTTCGTTCAGTGAGCGAGTATTGAAATGGAGCGCTAGGTAGAATGCTGGTCGGTCAAGTAGTTCTCATAGTCACCGCTAGATAGCGGCAACATACTTTGCGTGTCGCATTTGACTATTTGGTAAAGTTTTACCTCATAAAAACGTGCTCGTATATGCTTTGTACAAAAATTGAATATACAATTAACCACTAAGTGTTTAGAACTAACATGTATAGCCTTGTGTAGGGAATATTGGGGTCCTTAGCAAGAAAGAGTGCCTAACACACATGAGTGTACAGCCTTTTGATATGCAGTAAGTACCTGATAACCTTGAGTAGGCCATAAGAATATTTTCAGTTGACTACTACCTGTCACAGTGTTTACATTGTGAAAGACCGTTGAAGCAACCAGTCTTTAGCCTTGTCATAAGCAGTGAGCAGCTGTTACCCTTAACCAGGGTACATTAGAGGACCCTTATCAAGAATATCATCAGTTGACTACTACCATTCACAGTGACCACATCGTGAAAGACTGTCAAAACAACTATTGTACAGCCTTGTACTACTCAGTAAGTAGCTGTTGGTCTCGACTATTGTATATTAGAGAACCCTTAGCAAGTATATAATCAGTTGACTACTACTTGTTACAGTGTTCACATCGTGAAAGACCGTCTCACTGTCCAGTATACAGCCTTGTCATACGCTGTAAAGAGCTGTTGGTCTAGACTAGGGGTATATTAGAGGACCCTTCACAAGAATATCACCAGTTGACTACTACCTCTCACGGTGTTCACATCGTGAAAGACCGTCTCACTGACCAACCTCTAGCCTTGTGATACGCAGTAAGCAGCTGTTTGCAGAAATCAACATTCATAATGGAAGAAGCCATTCCTAGCTATATGTGTAAAGAGTGTGGGAAGACTTTTCTTCGAGACTATCATAGGAAGCGACATGAAGTATCCTGTGGTGAATTCCATGAGTGCAAGACCTGTGGTAGTACATTCAACAATGTGTACAATGGACGTCGGCATGAAGAATGTTGTAATGTTGTGTCGGCAGCTAAAAGACAAAAAGCAGAGCCTACAAAACATTACCTACTGTCATTGGTCCCTGACGAAAGTGGACTTATTGAATATGAGACATCTTTTGAAGGTCGACTTAAATCCTATTTCATTCGTTGTGATACGTGTAGGGATTTAAATTCATACCTTAAAGAGTCCAAACAGCAAATAATACAAGCTATGCAGAAAGAACTAGCAATGCACAAGTCGATAAAAGTTAATCTTGTGGCTGAATGTAGATTCATTCATACATCTACCAATGAAATTACAGATCGTGCTTTTAAAACACGAAATCAGGCCCTATTTTTGGAAACGGACTTAAGTAGTTTCTTGGAAACACAATTTACAAAGTTAACTACGGAAATGGAAGAATCTGAGCTAAAAGGCAGTAATTGGGCTTTGTTAGCAGTGGAAGGAGTACGATTGAAAATAAATAAGTACAATCCCTTGCGTGGTAGCACATATATTCCATTACCAGCAGCTATACAAGCAAGAAAAGCCTGCATTAATCCTCAAAACTTTAAGGACGAGAGGTGTTTTATGTATGCCATTTTAGCAAAACTGGTTAAAACTGATGCTAAACGCGTTAGTAAATACAAGGATCTGGAAAACAAGTATGATTTTTCAGTAATATCATTTCCTACATCGCTAGCTGACATTCCCAAATTTGAAAAAGCCAACGATATATCCATTAATGTATTTGGATTGGAACAAGACAACAAATTGTTCCCTCTAAAGGTTGTGGATCAAGAGCTGCAAGACCATCGCGACCTCCTTCTGCTAAGTTCTTCATCCGGCCAGAACCACTACGTCTTTATCAAAGATTTTGATAAACTAGTAGGACATCAGATTACCCGCCATGGACATAAGATATATACGTGTAAACGGTGTTTTACTCACTTTGATAATCAATATGGGCAACAAGGAATGGAAAAATTAAAAGAACATAGAGCTTTGTGTGTCCAGCATGACATTGCTAGGGTTGAAATGCCTATTAAAAACCCCATTGTCAAATTCGTAAATGTGGAAAAAATGCTGAGAATACCTTACGTTATCTATGCTGATTTTGAAAGTATACTGTTACCCTATCAAACATGTCTACCTAATCCTGAGGCAAGTTATACAGTGCCATACCAGAGTCATGTTCCTATGAGCTTTGGTATATATGTTAAACCCTCACCTGCTGTGGAACACATAAAGACAAACCTTCCGAGCCAACCTATTATTTATCGTGGACCTGACGCTGCAGAAAAGTTTATGGACTGTTTGATCTCAATAGCAAATGAAATTGATCGCCTTTACAGCTTAAATGTTTCAAAAGCTTTAACTGAGCATCAAGAAGCAGAGTTCCAATCTTCTGAAACCTGTTATTTGTGTCATAAACCATTTACCAAAGAGGACTGGAAAGTTCGAGACCATTGTCATATTACAGGGGAATACCGTGGAAGTGCTCACAATAACTGTAATTTGAGGTGTAAAACACGAAACCCCGTTCCTGTGTTTCTACATAATATGAGTGGCTACGACGCAAATTTCATTGTAAAGCAATTGGGGTGTACTACTGAGAGAGTGAATGTTATCGCTAACTCCAAAGAAAAGTACATTTCCTTTACCAAATATGTAGGAAATGTTAAGCTTAGATTTGTGGATACGTTTCGGTTAATGCCGAGTAGTTTGGAAAACTTAGTTTCCAACTTAACATCATACCCTGAAACAGACAAGTACTTTGGAAAAGAAAATGCAATGCTCATGACTCGTAAAGGGGTATTTTGTTATGACTACATTGACTCATGGGAAAAGTTAAGTGAAACGTGTTTACCTCCAAAAGAGGCATTCTTTAACAAATTAAGTCAAGAAGATGTTAGTCAAGAAGACTATGAACATGCCAAAAGTGTCTGGAATCAGTTCAACATTAAAACTCTAGGGGAATATAGTGACCTCTACCTAACTTCAGATGTACTCCTTCTTGCAGACAGCTTTGAAACCTTTAGAAACAAAACACTAGAAACACACCGAGTGGATGCTGCACACTTTTTTACTTCGCCTGGTTTAAGTTTCGAGGCAATGCTCCTTTACACAGGCATTGAACTGGAATTGCTACAGGATTACGATCAGATTCTTTTAATCGAGTCTGGAATACGTGGAGGCATATGCCAGGTGTCTCATCGGTATGCTGAAGCTAACAATAAATACATGGAAACCTATGATTCTGAGAAACCATCGCAGTTTATTACCTATGATGATGCCAACAACCAATACGGGTGGGCTATGTGTCACTCCCTTCCTTATGGTGGATTTCAGTGGGTTTCTCCAGATACCGTTGATCTAGAAAAACTAAAGAAAGACGATCCTGTGGGATACATTCTAGACGTTGATGTTGATTACCCATCTGACCTTCATGATCTACACAACGATTTACCTTTCCTACCAGAGTGTACACAACCTAAGGATTCGTCTCTGAAAAAACTAATTCCTCATCTTGGAAATCGAAGGCGATATGTTGTTCACTACATGGCATTAAAACAGGCTTTAGATCATGGAATAAAATTGATAAAAATTCATCGTGTGTTAAAGTTTAAACAAAGACCTTGGTTAAAGGCATACGTTGATTTTAATAACAACCTTCGAAAACAAGCCAAAAATGATTTTGAGAAAAATCTGTACAAATTATTCAACAATGCCATTTTTGGAAAAACAATGGAAAATATCCGTAAAAGAATAGACATACGTCTTGTGACTGACAGCAAAAAGGCAGAAAAGCTAATAGCAAAGCCGACATTTATCGACAGAACAATTTATGGCCCTAACCTAGCTGCTTTCCACATGTCTAAACGTAACATTGTATTCAATAAGCCTATATATATTGGAATGTGTATACTGGATATTTCAAAAACTCTCATGTATTCCCACCACTATGATGTCCTGCTACCCTATTATGGCATGAACAATCTTAAACTCATGTATATGGATACTGACTCGTTCATATATTTGGTTAACACCCCAGATGTATATCAAGACAAGTTGGATTTCCTACAACACCTGGACACATCAGATTATCCTACTAATCACATATGTTACTCTACATCAAACAAGAAAACGTTGGGGAAATTTAAAGACGAGGCTTGTGGACAAATTATAAAAGCATTTGTTGGACTTAGAGCTAAAATGTACGCATTAGACATAAATGGTAAAGAAATCAAAAAGATTAAAGGTATTAACAGAGGTGTTGTCAAAAATTGTATAAGCTTTCAAGATTATAAGGATTGTGTCATGAAAAACAATGTAAAAAGAATACCAATGAACATTATCGCTTCTAAACAACATGACATATCATCTATAAGACTAAACAAAATTGCTTTGTGTCCTGGTGATGATAAAAGAGTGATTGATGCTGATGGTATAGGTACACATGCCTATGGTCATTACTCAATCATTAACCATGCTTAAAGAGTTAAGTTATGAATATCAAAATCTTCTGCCTGCAACTAGCAAATACATAAAACAAAACAATTTAGGAAATAAAACAATAGCACTACAAAAATAAAAATAAAACAAAATAAGAAATGGCATTCATAATCAAAAATAAATAAAATAGAAAACAAAATAAAAACAAGTGTACAATTTATAACAATAAGGAATATATATAAAAATGTATTATGTGTAAATAGTGTACATGTATTTAAATAAAAAAATATTGTACCGTATGGAAACTGCTTGTACATTTTTTATTACTACTCACCTCTCTCCACTCCTAATGCAAAATGAACATGTAAAACACAAATTGGAAAATCCATGTTTCCATATTGACAAAATAAAAAAAACCATTAAACTGAAATTTTAAAAACTGTAAATGGGAATTTGGTAAATTGACAAATGTGTAAACAACAAATTGGAAAATCCATGTTTCTATATCATGAAATTGAAAAACTTTAAACTGGCATTTTAAGAACTGTAAATGGGAAATTGTGAAATTGATAAATGTGTAAACAACATAATGCAAAATCCATGTTTCCATGTTATGAAATTGAAAAACTTAAAACTAACATTTAAAAAAATGAAAATGGGGAATTGGAAAATTGTCATATGTGTAAACAACAAATGAAAAAAAAACGGTTCGGGTAGTTATCATATTGTACAGTAACCTATAAAACTAGCATAAGGATAGTTGCTTGTACCCTTATATACTTTGTGTATGTGCATTAGCCTTTGAATTAGCATAAGTTAGGTTTGGCAAAGTTAGGTTTGGTGAGGTTAGGTATGTGACCTAGTAGTTTACTCTTTTCGGAAAATGTAAAAAGTAAAATCTAAAATCAAAAAATCTTAAATTTAAAATGTAAAATCTAAAAAAAACTAACATCTAAAATACAAAAAATCAAAAATGTAAAATGTAAAATCTAAAAAATGTAAAATGAAAAAATCAAAAATCTAAAATGTTAA
Source organism: Meconema thalassinum (assembly GCA_946902985.2). NCBI lineage: Eukaryota > Metazoa > Arthropoda > Insecta > Orthoptera > Tettigoniidae > Meconema > Meconema thalassinum. Next base: position 512,672,015 of record OX336392.1, on the reverse strand, counting down.
AACATAAAATCTAAAATCTTTAAATGAGGTTTCTGTGGGTTAGGTTAGGTTAGGTTATAACTAAGTTTATTATTTGTGCTCTCTCATTTGCTCTTACATTTTTGCTCTCACTTTGAAGTTTGGTTATGTTAGGTTAGGTTAGGTTAGGTTAGGTGTGGTTAGGTTATAACTAAGTTTATTATTTGTGCTCTTACATTTGCTCTCACTTTTTTCTCATACTTTTTGCTAAATTTTTTTCGCTTGCAATTTTAAATTAGGTAGGTTACGTTAGGTTAGGTTAGGACAGGTTAGGTGAGGTTAGGTTAGGTGAAGTTAGGTTAGGTTATAACTTAGTTTATTATGTGAAAGCACACATAATAAACTAAGTTATAACCTAACCTAACTTCACCTAACCTAACCTCACCTAACCTGTCCTAACCTAACCTAACGTAACCTACCTAATTTAAAATTGCAAGCGAAAAAAATTTAGCAAAAAGTATGAGAAAAAAGTGAGAGCAAATGTAAGAGCACAAATAATAAACTTAGTTATAACCTAACCACACCTAACCTAACCTAACCTAACCTAACATAACCAAACTTCAAAGTGAGAGCAAAAATGTAAGAGCAAATGAGAGAGCACAAATAATAAACTTAGTTATAACCTAACCTAACCTAACCCACAGAAACCTCATTTAAAGATTTTAGATTTTATGTTTTAACATTTTAGATTTTTGATTTTTTCATTTTACATTTTTTAGATTTTACATTTTACATTTTTGATTTTTTGTATTTTAGATGTTAGTTTTTTTTAGATTTTACATTTTAAATTTAAGATTTTTTGATTTTAGATTTTACTTTTTACATTTTCCGAAAAGAGTAAACTACTAGGTCACATACCTAACCTCACCAAACCTAACTTTGCCAAACCTAACTTATGCTAATTCAAAGGCTAATGCACATACACAAAGTATATAAGGGTACAAGCAACTATCCTTATGCTAGTTTTATAGGTTACTGTACAATATGATAACTACCCGAACCGTTTTTTTTTCATTTGTTGTTTACACATATGACAATTTTCCAATTCCCCATTTTCATTTTTTTAAATGTTAGTTTTAAGTTTTTCAATTTCATAACATGGAAACATGGATTTTGCATTATGTTGTTTACACATTTATCAATTTCACAATTTCCCATTTACAGTTCTTAAAATGCCAGTTTAAAGTTTTTCAATTTCATGATATAGAAACATGGATTTTCCAATTTGTTGTTTACACATTTGTCAATTTACCAAATTCCCATTTACAGTTTTTAAAATTTCAGTTTAATGGTTTTTTTTATTTTGTCAATATGGAAACATGGATTTTCCAATTTGTGTTTTACATGTTCATTTTGCATTAGGAGTGGAGAGAGGTGAGTAGTAATAAAAAATGTACAAGCAGTTTCCATACGGTACAATATTTTTTTATTTAAATACATGTACACTATTTACACATAATACATTTTTATATATATTCCTTATTGTTATAAATTGTACACTTGTTTTTATTTTGTTTTCTATTTTATTTATTTTTGATTATGAATGCCATTTCTTATTTTGTTTTATTTTTATTTTTGTAGTGCTATTGTTTTATTTCCTAAATTGTTTTGTTTTATGTATTTGCTAGTTGCAGGCAGAAGATTTTGATATTCATAACTTAACTCTTTAAGCATGGTTAATGATTGAGTAATGACCATAGGCATGTGTACCTATACCATCAGCATCAATCACTCTTTTATCATCACCAGGACACAAAGCAATTTTGTTTAGTCTTATAGATGATATGTCATGTTGTTTAGAAGCGATAATGTTCATTGGTATTCTTTTTACATTGTTTTTCATGACACAATCCTTATAATCTTGAAAGCTTATACAATTTTTGACAACACCTCTGTTAATACCTTTAATCTTTTTGATTTCTTTACCATTTATGTCTAATGCGTACATTTTAGCTCTAAGTCCAACAAATGCTTTTATAATTTGTCCACAAGCCTCGTCTTTAAATTTCCCCAACGTTTTCTTGTTTGATGTAGAGTAACATATGTGATTAGTAGGATAATCTGATGTGTCCAGGTGTTGTAGGAAATCCAACTTGTCTTGATATACATCTGGGGTGTTAACCAAATATATGAACGAGTCAGTATCCATATACATGAGTTTAAGATTGTTCATGCCATAATAGGGTAGCAGGACATCATAGTGGTGGGAATACATGAGAGTTTTTGAAATATCCAGTATACACATTCCAATATATATAGGCTTATTGAATACAATGTTACGTTTAGACATGTGGAAAGCAGCTAGGTTAGGGCCATAAATTGTTCTGTCGATAAATGTCGGCTTTGCTATTAGCTTTTCTGCCTTTTTGCTGTCAGTCACAAGACGTATGTCTATTCTTTTACGGATATTTTCCATTGTTTTTCCAAAAATGGCATTGTTGAATAATTTGTACAGATTTTTCTCAAAATCATTTTTGGCTTGTTTTCGAAGGTTGTTATTAAAATCAACGTATGCCTTTAACCAAGGTCTTTGTTTAAACTTTAACACACGATGAATTTTTATCAATTTTATTCCATGATCTAAAGCCTGTTTTAATGCCATGTAGTGAACAACATATCGCCTTCGATTTCCAAGATGAGGAATTAGTTTTTTCAGAGACGAATCCTTAGGTTGTGTACACTCTGGTAGGAAAGGTAAATCGTTGTGTAGATCATGAAGGTCAGATGGGTAATCAACATCAACGTCTAGAATGTATCCCACAGGATCGTCTTTCTTTAGTTTTTCTAGATCAACGGTATCTGGAGAAACCCACTGAAATCCACCATAAGGAAGGGAGTGACACATAGCCCACCCGTATTGGTTGTTGGCATCATCATAGGTAATAAACTGCGATGGTTTCTCAGAATCATAGGTTTCCATGTATTTATTGTTAGCTTCAGCATACCGATGAGACACCTGGCATATGCCTCCACGTATTCCAGACTCGATTAAAAGAATCTGATCGTAATCCTGTAGCAATTCCAGTTCAATGCCTGTGTAAAGGAGCATTGCCTCGAAACTTAAACCAGGCGAAGTAAAAAAGTGTGCAGCATCCACTCGGTGTGTTTCTAGTGTTTTGTTTCTAAAGGTTTCAAAGCTGTCTGCAAGAAGGAGTACATCTGAAGTTAGGTAGAGGTCACTATATTCCCCTAGAGTTTTAATGTTGAACTGATTCCAGACACTTTTGGCATGTTCATAGTCTTCTTGACTAACATCTTCTTGACTTAATTTGTTAAAGAATGCCTCTTTTGGAGGTAAACACGTTTCACTTAACTTTTCCCATGAGTCAATGTAGTCATAACAAAATACCCCTTTACGAGTCATGAGCATTGCATTTTCTTTTCCAAAGTACTTGTCTGTTTCAGGGTATGATGTTAAGTTGGAAACTAAGTTTTCCAAACTACTCGGCATTAACCGAAACGTATCCACAAATCTAAGCTTAACATTTCCTACATATTTGGTAAAGGAAATGTACTTTTCTTTGGAGTTAGCGATAACATTCACTCTCTCAGTAGTACACCCCAATTGCTTTACAATGAAATTTGCGTCGTAGCCACTCATATTATGTAGAAACACAGGAACGGGGTTTCGTGTTTTACACCTCAAATTACAGTTATTGTGAGCACTTCCACGGTATTCCCCTGTAATATGACAATGGTCTCGAACTTTCCAGTCCTCTTTGGTAAATGGTTTATGACACAAATAACAGGTTTCAGAAGATTGGAACTCTGCTTCTTGATGCTCAGTTAAAGCTTTTGAAACATTTAAGCTGTAAAGGCGATCAATTTCATTTGCTATTGAGATCAAACAGTCCATAAACTTTTCTGCAGCGTCAGGTCCACGATAAATAATAGGTTGGCTCGGAAGGTTTGTCTTTATGTGTTCCACAGCAGGTGAGGGTTTAACATATATACCAAAGCTCATAGGAACATGACTCTGGTATGGCACTGTATAACTTGCCTCAGGATTAGGTAGACATGTTTGATAGGGTAACAGTATACTTTCAAAATCAGCATAGATAACGTAAGGTATTCTCAGCATTTTTTCCACATTTACGAATTTGACAATGGGGTTTTTAATAGGCATTTCAACCCTAGCAATGTCATGCTGGACACACAAAGCTCTATGTTCTTTTAATTTTTCCATTCCTTGTTGCCCATATTGATTATCAAAGTGAGTAAAACACCGTTTACACGTATATATCTTATGTCCATGGCGGGTAATCTGATGTCCTACTAGTTTATCAAAATCTTTGATAAAGACGTAGTGGTTCTGGCCGGATGAAGAACTTAGCAGAAGGAGGTCGCGATGGTCTTGCAGCTCTTGATCCACAACCTTTAGAGGGAACAATTTGTTGTCTTGTTCCAATCCAAATACATTAATGGATATATCGTTGGCTTTTTCAAATTTGGGAATGTCAGCTAGCGATGTAGGAAATGATATTACTGAAAAATCATACTTGTTTTCCAGATCCTTGTATTTACTAACGCGTTTAGCATCAGTTTTAACCAGTTTTGCTAAAATGGCATACATAAAACACCTCTCGTCCTTAAAGTTTTGAGGATTAATGCAGGCTTTTCTTGCTTGTATAGCTGCTGGTAATGGAATATATGTGCTACCACGCAAGGGATTGTACTTATTTATTTTCAATCGTACTCCTTCCACTGCTAACAAAGCCCAATTACTGCCTTTTAGCTCAGATTCTTCCATTTCCGTAGTTAACTTTGTAAATTGTGTTTCCAAGAAACTACTTAAGTCCGTTTCCAAAAATAGGGCCTGATTTCGTGTTTTAAAAGCACGATCTGTAATTTCATTGGTAGATGTATGAATGAATCTACATTCAGCCACAAGATTAACTTTTATCGACTTGTGCATTGCTAGTTCTTTCTGCATAGCTTGTATTATTTGCTGTTTGGACTCTTTAAGGTATGAATTTAAATCCCTACACGTATCACAACGAATGAAATAGGATTTAAGTCGACCTTCAAAAGATGTCTCATATTCAATAAGTCCACTTTCGTCAGGGACCAATGACAGTAGGTAATGTTTTGTAGGCTCTGCTTTTTGTCTTTTAGCTGCCGACACAACATTACAACATTCTTCATGCCGACGTCCATTGTACACATTGTTGAATGTACTACCACAGGTCTTGCACTCATGGAATTCACCACAGGATACTTCATGTCGCTTCCTATGATAGTCTCGAAGAAAAGTCTTCCCACACTCTTTACACATATAGCTAGGAATGGCTTCTTCCATTATGAATGTTGATTTCTGCAAACAGCTGCTTACTGCGTATCACAAGGCTAGAGGTTGGTCAGTGAGACGGTCTTTCACGATGTGAACACCGTGAGAGGTAGTAGTCAACTGGTGATATTCTTGTGAAGGGTCCTCTAATATACCCCTAGTCTAGACCAACAGCTCTTTACAGCGTATGACAAGGCTGTATACTGGACAGTGAGACGGTCTTTCACGATGTGAACACTGTAACAAGTAGTAGTCAACTGATTATATACTTGCTAAGGGTTCTCTAATATACAATAGTCGAGACCAACAGCTACTTACTGAGTAGTACAAGGCTGTACAATAGTTGTTTTGACAGTCTTTCACGATGTGGTCACTGTGAATGGTAGTAGTCAACTGATGATATTCTTGATAAGGGTCCTCTAATGTACCCTGGTTAAGGGTAACAGCTGCTCACTGCTTATGACAAGGCTAAAGACTGGTTGCTTCAACGGTCTTTCACAATGTAAACACTGTGACAGGTAGTAGTCAACTGAAAATATTCTTATGGCCTACTCAAGGTTATCAGGTACTTACTGCATATCAAAAGGCTGTACACTCATGTGTGTTAGGCACTCTTTCTTGCTAAGGACCCCAATATTCCCTACACAAGGCTATACATGTTAGTTCTAAACACTTAGTGGTTAATTGTATATTCAATTTTTGTACAAAGCATATACGAGCACGTTTTTATGAGGTAAAACTTTACCAAATAGTCAAATGCGACACGCAAAGTATGTTGCCGCTATCTAGCGGTGACTATGAGAACTACTTGACCGACCAGCATTCTACCTAGCGCTCCATTTCAATACTCGCTCACTGAACGAACAGCATACTATCTAGCGGTCAATATCAATACTCACTCAACTACCAGCCTGCTACCTATCGGTCAATATAACAACTCACTCAACTACCAACATGCTACATGGCTTTTTTGGTCAGTTTTTTGTTGGCTTTTTTTTGGTCAGTTTCTGTTGGCTTATGTTGGCTTTTATTGGCTTTTGTTGGCTTTTGTTGGCTTTTGTTGGCTTTTGTATTAGCTCTTTTATATTTGCTCTTGTTTGTTGGGGCTTATTTGGTCTTGGAAAGTATGTCAGTCCTTTTTTTATGGCTGTAAAATGCTTACAGCCATGTTTGTAAGCAGCAACAACAACAACAACACACAAAATTCCAAAAAATATCGAAAGTACTCTAAGTTTTATCAATGACTCTCAACTCTTACACTTACCTCTATCCCATGCCTAGTCAAAAATTAGTGTATTTTTCAAATTTTTCAAAAAATATTTGGAAAGTAAGCTGTATCATTAAACTAAAAATCCTGAAAAGACATATGTTAACTCCAACACCTACTTCTATACCCCTCTCAGTCCAAAAATAGTGTATTTTTCAAATTTTCCAAAACATATTTCCAAATTGGGTTATATTTCCGAAATTTAAAAGTTTACAAAAACGTTTGTTTGACATAAACGAATGGCCTTTGTCCCCTCTACCGTCGTACCAAGTCCCAGGTCTCTAGGACAACAAACATAAAAATTTGAAAATGGGCTTATATTTCCAAAATTAGGAATTTTACAAAAACGTTTGTCTGACGTAAATCAGTGGTCATTACCCCCTCTATCCCCCACACTAAGTCTCATGTCTCTAGAACAACAAAAATACATTTTTGAAAATGGGCTTATATTTCCAAAATTAGGAATTTTACAAAAACGTTTGTCTGACGTAAATCAGTGGTCATTACCCCCTCTATCCCCATACCATGTCTCAGGTCTCTAGGTCAACAAAAATAAAATTTTGAAAATGGGCTATATTTCCAAAATTAGGAATTCTACAAAAAAGTTTGTCTAACGTAAATCAATGGTCTTTACCCCCTCTATTCCCATACCAAGTCTCAGGTCTCTAGGTCAACAAAAATAAAATTTTCAAAATGGGCTTATATTTCCAAAATTAGGAATTCTACAAAAAAGTTTGTTTAACGTAAATCAATGGTCTTTACCCCCTCTATTCCAACACCAAGTCTCAGGTCTCTAGGTCAACAAAAATAAAATTTGGAAAAAATGGTCACTATTTTGGAAACTAGGAATTCTACAAAAAAGTTTGTTTAACATAAATGAAAGGTCTCTATCCCCTCTACTTGTAAACCAAGTTCCAGGTATGTGAGACAAAAATGAAAAAAGTTCAATTGGGAAAGTAGGCGATTTTTCATATAACCAAACATTCAAAAATGTGTTCATTGGGCTGCAAATAATGGCCTCTATGTCCTTTATTTTTATAATAAAACGTTTTTATTTTTTTCATTTTTTTGAAAAAAGTTCAATTTTGAATTTTTTATAATTTAGAAACTAAAGAGTTTTCAAAAAATTTTGTTTGACATAAATGAATGGTCTTGACCCCCTCTACCCCCAAAATAAATTTCAAGTCTCTAGGACAAGAAATAACAGTAGTGGAGTGGTGGTGCTTCTGCTTTACTTGGCGTGGCCGCCATGTTGGTTTATTGGGCACAGGAGTGTCAAGTGAAGCAGAAGCACCACCACTCCACTACTCAAGTGGTTTAAAAACAGTATTTTTTGTGAGTATTTATGGATTATATGTATTGATTGTTATAACGATTGATATATATATATATATATATATATATATATAGTTGCTAATTATATGACCCATTGATCATACCAGAACAAGCCGGCTTTCGACCAGGGAGAAGTTGTACTTCTCAAGTACTGCACCTCACACAATATATAGAAGACGGCTATGAAAACAACAAAGTCACTGGGGTAGTTTTTGTTGACTTGACATCAGCCTACGACACAGTTAACCATCGTATACTGCTTCGTAAATTGAACAGTATTACTAAGGACTATAAACTCACCCAAATGATTGAGTGCTTTCTTCAGATCAGAAGGTTCTTTGTTGAATTTCAAGGTCAGAGAAGCAGATGGAGGAACTTAAAGAACGGCCTTCGCAAGGTAGCGTGCTAGCTCCTATACTTTTCAATATCTACACCAATGATCAGCCTTGCCCGCAAGGGACAAAGAGCTTTATTTATGCAGATGATGTCACTCTAGCAGTTCAAGAGGTAACGTTTGAACTTGCTGAAGAGAAGCTCTCACAAGCTCTACAAATTCTAAGTGGTTACTACCAAGGGAACCATCTAAAGCCAAATCCATCAAAAACACAAGTCTGCGCATTCCACCTTAAAAACCGACAGGCAGAAAGAAAATTACAAGTGACCTGGGAAGGTAAACAATTAGAACACTGCTCCACTCCCAAATATCTAGGAGTAATGCTTGACCGAGCACTTACCTATAGAGCACACTGCTTAAACACCAAAAGGAAAGTATCTGCAAGGAACAATATTCTCCGTAAATTATCGGGCACAACCTGGGGGACGCAACCTCTCCTCTTAAAAACCTCAGCTATATCCCTTTGTTATTCAGCTGCAGAATACGCCTGCCCTGTTTGGTGCAGATCTAGTCATGCTAAACAAGTGGATGTCGCCTTAAACGAGACCTGCAGACTCATTACAGGATGTTTGAGATCTGCACCACTTGATACAGTCTATTGTCTAGCAGGTATTCCACCTCCAGATATTCGCCGTGAGTGTGCATCCAGACTGGAGAAATCTTAAGCATTGAACCTGAGAACCCATACTTTATATAGGTATCAACCAGCATTCCAAAGGCTCCAGTCAAGAAAAAGCTTTCTTCATTCAACAGAGAGCCTTGCTGAACCACCATCGAATTTCAGAGTGAAATCATGGCGTTCCAGATCCAGCCACCTTACAGGATGGATGAACCCTTCCGAAAGCCTCCCTCCAGGTCACGAAGAATGTTGGTCTACCTGGAAGACGCTCAACAGGCTGCGCTCCGGAGTTGGAAGAACGAAGACCAACATAAGAAAGTGGGGATTTGCCTGCGACTCCACACTATGTGACTGTGGTAAAGAACAGACAATGAGCCATCTCCTTGTCTGCAACTCGTGTCCGAAAACATGCTCTCCCCAGGATGTGATCGACGCTAACAAGGAAGCACGTGAATTAGCTACATACTGGTCACACCATATTTAATTAAATCTGTGCTTGTGTAGTGTATAATTATGCTGTTACATGCCATCAGAAATGATAATGCTTATAGTACCAGATTTTGGAATATCCTCTTTGTATTTTGCTGTCTTGTTTCTTTTTATACCTTGTGAGTTATGATGTATGTTTTCTGACACGATTAAATAAATATCTTAATTTGTTTAATTTTTCAGATTATCTAAGAAATAATAAAAGGAACAGCATAATGAAGTGAAACACTGTTAATTTTCTGAGTGGAACAGAACATCGATCGCACCCGGTAATAGAGTATCATCGTGTATGCTTTCAACAATCAGAGGAAGAAGATGATAATGAGAAAGAAGCTTCTTTTAACAAATGGACATCTTCGAGTGGAATTTCATGATGATGATGATGATAATTGTTGTTTTAAGGGGCCTAACATCTAGGTTATCGGCCCTTGATGGTTTGGGTGATCGCGAAGATGAAAATGAAAAGCGAACATAAAACTAAAACTAACTACTAACCTACATACTAGAAGAAGAAATAGAAAACTAAAGGAGAATAAGGCAAATAAAGGACAGTAGGAAAAGAAATGCCCTCAACTCTCGAAGAAGGCGGATTGAGGGACTTGGAAGGAAGGAGAGCCATGGAAGGCAGATAGGAAAGTGAAAGACGAGAGGGTCCGCTCCAAAGGTAAGGGACAAAAGCGGAAAACGGACCCAGCTCAGGAATCCCTCGGGGTCGCCAACTCCCGAACTCACCAGCCGTGAGCCCCTGAGGGTGTAGCATTATCTAGGGTGCACCAAATGTGGTGGGGCTACATACACCCGGCCTCCTTGAGGGCCATAAGCCGAAGGCAGGAGATAACATGAAAAGAAAAAGAAGGCTGACCCCTCGCAGAAGGAGGGAATCAGAAAAGATGAGACAAGGGCCAATTAAGGCGGGAAAGTAAGAGACTCCCTAGGCCTCGGATACCCTAATACCGTCGGGGTGGAAGAGAACAAGAGTTGACCAAGTGAGGTCGACAGGAAAGAAGGCAGAGAGGAGCCCGGCACAAGTAAGTGGAAGCAATGCCGGACTCAGCTGGGGCCCCGTGGTCGCCAACCCACGCCCACTAGAAGTGAGCCCCTGGGGGGTGAAAGAGGAGAGGGTCCGCCCCAAAGGTAAGGGACAAAAGGGGAAAACGGACCCAGCTCAGGAATCCCTCAGGGTCGCCAACTCCCGAACTCACCAGCCGTGAGCCCCTGAGGGTGTAGCATTATCTAGGGTGCACCAGAAGTGGTGGGGCTACATACACCCGGCCTCCTTAAGGGCCTTGAGCACAAGGCAGGAGGTAAAAGGAAAAGAAAAAGAAGGCTGACCCCTCACAGAAGGAGGGTATCAGGAAATATGAGAGAAGGGCCAAAGAAGGCGGGAAAGTGAGACTCCCTAGGCCTCGGATAACCTAATACCGTCGGAAGAGAACAAGAGTTGACCAAGTGAGGTCGACAGGAAAGAAGACAGAGAGGAGCCCGGCACAAGTAAGTGGAAGCGATGCCAGACTAAGCAGGGGCCTCGTGGTCGCCAACCCACAACCCACTAGATGTGAGCCCCTGGGGGGGAGTGGAATTTCAACATTTTCAGTCTACGATACTCATCATCATCATCATCATCTTGAGCAGTTTCCAACCGCAGGTCGGGTCTGCTTGGAACATAAGATTCTACGTTACTAATGTTAGCAAATCAGATGATGGTCAGCGAGAGGTGACAGAAACAGTTCTAAGAAATTTGTTAAAAGAATTATGTTAGGATGAACAATTTATTTCTTTCTTGGGATACAATACATTTGATGACGCTTACAAAATTGAATTTTCTGCGACTTGTTACGATGTAACAAAATTGAATGAGTATAGAAACAAATTGCTTGGTAAACTTCAAGAGGAATTTCCTTTTGAAGCAGTTCATTGGTCATTGGAGATTACAGGCAGTAATTTATCTCAAAGGCTTGAATATACTTGAAAAGATTATAGGTCTATGGTTTCTTGAGTGTAGGTGGCGGTGAAGGATATATAAATGGACGAGTGCGTGGATGAGTTTAACTTCTACCTTTGCGTGAAGAGAGAGTGTGTGTGAAAGAAATAAAGAAAGTCAACGACGAGGAACAAATTGTGTGATGGACGTTCTAACGAAGTTCAATAACTTCTGTCGAGTATTCTAATAACAAACTATCAGAACGAATAATTGATTTACCGTATGTGGTCCAAATTATTCGGGCTGTGTAGACGAGTTTTGGAAGAAAAATAGTGGTAGACATTATCACTGAAGAAGAAATAAAAAGTGTATTTCTACCAGCAGTATTTGCAAAACTAAGCGCATCAGAGATCGATCAACTAAACTCACTTAGAGGCAAACTGATGATGGTGTATTTGGGGTTGAAGAACCACTCACATCAAGTTGTTTTAAAACAGTATTTTTTTCGTGAGTATATACTCAAATGTATTGATTAGTATAACGATTGATATATATTTAACCCTTATTAATCTGCGATAAATAAGTATTCATGATTTATTATTATTATTACTGTGGCCCAGGCAGTACATGTGGAAGTTGACAAAGAGGAAGGCAAGCTAGTGTGTTGCAATGATTACCACAGAAGCAGAGCTTGGCAGCTATTCTTGAAGACGACCGGGTAAGCCCAGTTCAAGGCCAAATTGAGTAACGACATGCACCAAAATTGGAGTCATGAGGGGATGGTCACGAGTTAGTTGCAACCGACCTACGATTGAATCACCCAATCAGATGAGACCACGCCAAAACCACGCGATGGGTAGCGTCCCTGTTAAAAAAAGCGCGCGGAATTGATTATCTAAAGAACCGCCGATCCGAAATATTTCCGCATAAGTGCGCTGAGCCATTTGAATTAAATGATGAAGATTGACACTAGTCCCATGTGTGTGAGATGAAAACTCTAGAATATTTTTCTTAATTTTCCCCACTCCACCTCATTCTGTCAGTTTCCAATAAATTGATAGAGGAGACGCTGTATCGAAGACAACCGTTGTGAGCTCTGATGAGCTAGGTTCACGCCAGTTTGCGTGATTTTACGCTCGTAATAATTATTCTAAAGACAACTATTTTCAGCTCTTAATGGGCAAGACTTCAGTAACATTTCAATTAGCGCTCAACGCGAGCAAAGGTTCACAAGAGCAGTAGAGATTATCTAGCGAGATAAGGACTGCGAGACAGTCATATCTAAAACTTGTTTTTCAAGCCAGTGACGATGTGTTTGAAGTGTATAATTCATGTAAATTTGTATAGTATTTTTCAAGTGATATATTGTGCGTGTGTAAGCGAATGCGAAGCTAGAGAAAGTCTTCGTTGATTAATCGCATAGGACAATCGTGGGTGAAAGTAGTAACTCACAGCGATTATAGCCAGGCAATTTGTATTAACATTGAACATTTCTGTCCAAGAGACTACGCCAAGATGTCCGACGTTTGGTCAGGAGCCGGAGTGATGTCCAACGCTTCTACGGAGTCGACGATGGAGGGCTAATTTCCCGTAGGGAAATGGGCCGAGATGGAAGTTATATGTTCTACAAGCTGATACGGTGATGTAAAAAAATTGATTTACTCAATATGTAGTTAGATATGGCGGGGGAACTTTGTAAATAGTTCATTTATTCTTTTTCTTGTTTAGATTGTTTTTCTTGCACCGACACTTAGTGTTTTAAATGTACGTTGGCGCGTGGACAAAGTTGTTTGTTGTGTATTTATTTCTTTGGAGTCATATTTAGTGTACACGGCGTTTGTACCAGATTTTATCATGCGAATGCGAAACTCGTTACATTCGATAAGTCGTGCTTTATTAAAGTTCATATTTTTTATAGGAAAGGGAGGTAATTACTGTAAGATGATTGCTGAACAGGTTATTACTCATATTAGGGTTGCCGAGCGCAACAAATTAAGATGTAATTGTAGAACACCTTAGTTCTATATTTTTTTAGATTTTTTTGAGTCCTTTTCAGGTTCGATAGTCACGGCCTAGAACGGAGGCGCCAGCTGGTGGAAAATATTAATGTCATTTTATTTCAGGTGTCTGTCAAACCCATACGTGTGATTCAGTGTGTGTTCTTGTGCCAGGTGTGTGTTTTGATTCTACGTGAAGAGGGGTAGAGGTCCTACCGCCCTCATATTGTTGTTGTTGTATTTTTAGGGAAAGGCAGGGTGCTCCGAGGAGACCACTCTACCTTGTCCAATGCTGATTCTTGGATTTCCTAGGGGAAATGCTGAGATATATTTTGTTCTGACACACACACACGTATATATTGTGCTTTGGGGCACGCTTCTTCGAGACTCGATCCCATGCCTTGGGAGGTCGAGGTTATTTTGACACGTGGGTTGACAGATATGCAGATTTCCACGTACCGCCCGTCTAGCCTTGGTGACTTATTTTGTTAGGCAGTCCTGTTGTCCGACTGGCCCCTTTAAGCTATCATTAGCAAACCTGTTCTTTTGTGATGGTTATTTGAACCATAAATAATTGGGGAGTTCGCCACGTTTATTACGGATTATTGCATGTCGTATGGATGGAATATTGTGTTAATGATGTATGATGATGATGATGATTGTTGTTTTAAGGGGCCTAACATCTAGGTTATCGGCCCCTGATGGTTTGGGTGATCGTGAAGATGAAAATGAAAAGCGAACTTAAAACTAAAACTAACTACTAACCTACATACTAGAAGAAGAAATGGAAAACTAAAGGAGAATAAGGCAAATAAAAAGGACAGAAGGAAACGAAATGCCCTCAACCCTCGGAGAAGGCGGTTTGAGGGACTTGGAAGGAAGGAGAGCCATGAAAGGCATATAGGAAAGTGAAAGAGGAGAGGGTCCGCCCCAAAGGTAAGGGACAAAAGGGGAAAACGGAACCAGCTCAGGAATCCCTCGGGGTCACCAACTCCCGAACTCACCAGCCGTGAGCCCCTGAGGGTGTAGCATTATCTAGGGTGCACCAGAAGTGGTGGGGCTACATACACCTTGCCTCCTTAAGGGCCTAGAGCACAAGGCAGGAGGTAAAAGGAAGAGAAAAAGAAGGCTGACCCCTCGCAGAAGGAGGGTATCAGAAAAGATGAGACAAGGGCCAATTAAGGCGGGAAAGGAAGAGACTCCCTAGGCCTCGGATACCCTAATACCATCGGGGTCAGAAGAGAACAAGAGTTGACCAAGTGAGGTCGATAGGAAAGAAGACGGAGAGGAGCCCGGCACAAGTAAGTGGAAGCAATGCCGGACTCAGCTGGGGCCCCGTGGTCGCCCACCCACGCCCACAAGATGTGAGCCCCTGGGGGGGGGGGGTAGTGATGTAAATGTTGGCTTTGAGCCTAGTATTTGTTCTATGACTCAGTTCATGTAAGTTAGTCTGTGTGACACCCGTGTGGTGTAGTTGTATTTACTTGTAAAAATGACGGCGGTCATATGTGTATTTCTTTGTTGGTCACGTGTTAACTTACTTGTGTTGATTTGTGAGAAGTCCTAATTTTTAGGCAGTAAATGTTTTGCTACGGCAGTTTTTTTGATTCCAATTTCATGCGGAAATTATTTTTGTTGTTTATCTTAGTATAGGAAGTGTCGGTTTAGTTTTAAGTTGTGTATAGTTGTTTCCCGCGTCTGTCTAGCTCTAAGTAATGCGGATTCTTCTTCTGAAAGTTTATCCGGATGATGACGAATCATGCATTTAATTGTACTCATCGTTAAGCATGTAGAACAGCACACGCGCATACATTGTCATTATTGTTGATTTTTGGGGCATTTGGTCCGAGTAATAATCTCTCCTGAGAATAGGCCTAGTTTTTGGCAAATTAATTTATTCAGTGGGAGTTTTGTTTGTTTGTTTCATTTTGTAAATAGCTGATCTGTCATTAAATTCATTTGTTATAACCCTGGCTTCACTTTTTCCTGCATGTTATTTTGTTATACGTTACCCTGCATGTTAATGAAGCGCTTTAACAACAACTTACGAAATGGACTGTCACACCCCCCGAAACTGAGTCTCATAAGCTTCTTTGCAAGGGTTCAATATATATAGTTGCTAATTTTTTTTAATTTGTTTAATTTTTCAGATGATATAAAAACAAATAAAAGAAACAGCATAATGAAGTGGAAGACTGTTAATTTTCTGAGTGGAACAGAACATCGATCGCACCCGGTAATAGAGTATCATCGTGTATGCTTTCAACAGTCAGAAGAAGAAGATGATGATAATGAGGTGAGTCATAATGAGAAAGAAGCTTGTTTTAACAAATGGACATCTTCGAGTGGAATTTCAACATTTTCAGTCTACGTTACTAATGTTAGCAAATCAGATGATAGTCAGCGAGAGGTGACAGAAACAGTTCTAAGATATTTGTTAAAAGAATTATGTGAGGATGAACAATTTATTTGTTTCTTCGGATAAAATACATTTGATGACGTTCACAAAATTGAATTTTCAGCGACTTGTCACGATGTAACAAAATTGAATGAGTATAGAAACAAATTGCTTGGTAAACAGCAAGAGGAATTTCCTTTTCAAGCAGTTCATTGGTCATTGGAGATCACAGGCAGTAATTTATCTCAATGGCTTGAATATACTTGAAAAGATTATAGGTTTATGGTTTCTTGAGTCTAGGTGGAGGTGAAGGATATATAAATGGACGAGTGCGTGGATGAGTTTAACTTTTACCTTTGCGTGAAGACAGAGTGTGTGTGAAAGAAATAAAGAAAGTCAACGACGAGGACAAATTGTGTGATGGATGTTCTAACGAAGTTCAATAACTTAGCCACTTGTGTCGAGTATTCTAATAACAAACTATCAGAACGAATAATTGATTTACCGTATGTGGTCCAAATTATTCGGGCTGTGGAGACGAGATTTAGAAGAAAAATAGTGGTAGACATTATCATTGAAGATGAAATAACAAGTGTATTTCTACCAGCAGTATTTGCAAAACTAAGCGCATCAGAGATCGATCAACTAAACTCACTTAGAGGCAAACTGATGATGGTGTATTTGGGGTTGAAGAAGCGCTCACATCAAGTCGATTTAAAACAGTAGTTAGAGGCAAAATGATGACGGTGTATTTGGGGTTGAAGAACCGTTCACATCAAGTCGTTTTAAAACAGTAGTTAGAGGCAAACTGATGATGGTGTATTTGGGTTTGAAGAAGCACTCACATCAAGTTGTTTTAAAACAGTTTTGTTTTTGTGACTATATGGATTATATGTATTGATTGGTATAACGATTGATATATATAGTTGCTAATTATTTCTTAATTTGTTTTATTTTTCAAATTATCTAAAAAATAATAAAAGGAACAGCATAATGAAGTGGAAAACTGTTAATTTTCTGAGTAGAACAGAACATCGATCGCACCCGGTAATAGAGTATCATCGTTAAGGACACTCGAATTTCTTGAATGAAATGGTGCTGAATTCTTGAGTAAAAAGAGAAAAAATTATTGAGTAACGAGGGAAAAGTCTTGGGTAGGTAATTAAAATTCTTGAGTAGGAAACAAAAATTCTAGGGTAGAAAAGACAAAATTCTTAGATAATATGGATCTTAGGGAAATAGAAATATTTATATTGTAACTTGAAAATTATCGGTACAAAAGACAGATTTCGCAAACATTTAAGACAAAAAATATATTTACAAACTTTACCTCCCTACTTCCTTTCATGCTTTACATTCATAATGTAGTATGACAGCAATTCCAAATTTGTCACTGTTAGATTAGTTCTCAAATCCGTCAACACACAAGAAAAGTTTGAAAAGAATCTTTCACAATTTACATTTGACACTGGAACCCACAGTGCCCTTAATGCACCATCAACGAAGGGTTGATGATCCTCACGCATTGCCTAAAAGGCATCCTCCACCGCTTTTTCTGCATTCTTCTTCAGAATATCCTGAAGATCCCTACATGCGAGCACTCCTTCATCAACGGGAAAACCCTTCAGTGACGATATTTTGCGTAATAGGGCCTTCAGTTTGTCTCTTGCTGTAGACTGCGACAAGACATTCTGACCGTAGAAGAGTTCAGACACTGGCTCCAAAAATGTACGGGCTGGGTCTCCAACATCAGGTTGTCCAACTTCGTATGAATATGGCCTGACATCTTCTTTATTTCTTCCATCGCTCTGCCCCTAAGATTACCTTTCAGGGCATCCAGCTCTTCCTGGACTTTGTTGCTGAACATTCCTGCAGCAACCACTTGTAAATGCTTCTTCAAATTCTGAAGTTTGGGATACACTTCTGCAGCAATTGGTTTGGAATTTGTCTCCAGTCCGAGCAACAAGATCACGCCAGATAAGGCCTATAAGCTCGCGGAATGTGCGCTGTCCGTTCGCGTCGCGTGTCATAGTCCGCAGGCATAAAGACGAGATTACATTCTGCTGACAAGATCACGCCAGATTAGGCCTATAAGCTCGCGGAATATGCTAAGTGACGAAACTGGCCACTCGCGTCACAGTTTATAGCCCGCAGGCATAAAGACAAGATTACTTTCTGCTGACAAGATCACGCCAGATTAGACCTATAAACTCGCGGAATGTGCGCTAGCCGTTCGCGTCACAGCTCATAGCCCCAAGGCATAAAGACGAGATTACTTTCTGCTGACAAGATCACGCCAGATTAGGCCTACAAGCTCAAGGAATGGGCGCTTTCCGTTCGCGTCGCGGTTCATAGCCCCCAAGCATAAAGACGTGATTCCTTTCTGCTGACAAGATCACGCCAGAATAGGCCTATAAGCTCGCGGAATGTGTGCTGGCCGCTCGCGTCACAGTTCATAGCCCGCAGGCAAATAGACGAGATTACATTCTCCTGACAAAATCACGCTAGATTTTATGCTCGTGGAATGTGCTAAGTGACGAAGCTTGCCGCTCGCGTCACAGTTCATAGCCCGCAAGCATAAAGACGACATATTTTTCTTCTGACAAAGTAGCGCCTGGTTATAAAAGTCGCGGCAGCATGTGCAACTGACTGGCGCACAAATACGAATACGCTCTGCGACGATTATGCGATGACATTTTGTAAACCTATTTTAGTTTTTGAAAATTGGGGTGCGACGACTACGCGGTGGCGACGATTATGCGAGGAAATACGGTATTTCTCTAGTTGCGATAAATTTCGCGAGTAAACCTAAAAGTTCGTATATGGAGCCGATATGTCAAAATTTCGCGAATAGATAGTGTTCCAATTACATTTAAATTCGTAACACATGTCCTATAATCCTTTCTCCCATCATATTTAACACTTTTGAAAAATTCGCGAATTTCGCGGGTCACTAAATTTGACTGTCCCTAATCATCGTGTATGCTTTCAACAGTCAGACGAAGAAAATGATAATGAGGTGAGTCATAATGAGATAGAAGCTTGTTTTAACAAATGGTCATCTTCGAGTGGAATTTCATCATTTTCAGTCCACCCTACTAATGATAGCAATCAGATGATAGTCAGCGAGAGGTGACAGAAACAGTTCTAAGATATTTTGTTAAAAGAATTATGTGAGGATGAACAATTTGTTTGTTTCTTCGGATAAAATACATTTGATGACGTTTACAAAATTGAATTTTCGGCGACTTGTTACGATGTAACAAAATTGAATGAGTGTAGAAACAAATGGCTTGGTAAACTTCAAGAGGAATTTCCATTTGAAGCAGTTCATTGCATTGGAGATTACAAGCAGTAATTTATCTCAATGGCTTGAATATACTTGAAAAGATTATAGGTTTATGGTGTCTTGAGTGTAGGTGCGGGTGAAGGATATATAAATGGACGAGTGCGTGAATGAGTTTAACTTCTACCTTTGCGCGAAAAGAGAGTGTGTGTGAAGGAAATAAAGAAAGTCAACGACGAGGAACAAATTGTGTGATGGATGTTCTAACGAAATTCAATAATTTAGCCACTTGTGTCGAGTATTCTAATAACAAACTATCAGAACTAACAATTGATTTACCGTATGTGGTCCAAATTATTCGTGGTGTGGAGACGAGATCTGGAAGAAAATAGTGGTGGACAGTATCATTGAAGATGAAATAACAAGTGTGTTTCTACCAGCAGTATTTGCAAAACTAAGCGCATTAGAGTTCGATCAACTATACTCACTTAGAGACAAACAGATGATGGTGTATTTGGGGTTGAAGAACCACTCACATCAAGTCGTTTTAAAACAGTATCTTTTATGGTGAGTATTTATGGATAATATGTGATGATGATGACGATAATTGTTGTTTTAAGGGGCCTAACATCTAGGTTATCGGCCCCTGATGGTTTGGGTGGTCGTGAAGATGAAAATGAAAAGCGAACTTAAAACTAAAACTAACTACAAACCTACATACTAGAAGAAGAAATGGAAAACTAAAGGAGAATAAGGCAAATAAAGGACAGGAGGAAAAGAAATGCCCTCGACCCTCGAAAAAGGCGGATTGAGGGACTTGGATGGAAGGAGAGCCATGAAAGGCAGAAAGGAAAGTGAAAGAGGAGAGGGTCCGCCCCAAAGGTAAGGGACAAAAAGGGAAAACGGACCCAGCTCAGGAATCCCTCGGGGTCGCCAACTCCCCAACTCACCAGCCGTGAGCCCCTGAGGGTGTAGCATTATCTAGGGTGCACCAAAAGTGGTGGTGCTACATACACCCGGCCTCCTTGAGGGCCTTAAGCAGAAGGCAGGAGATAACATGAAGAGAAAAAGAAGGCTGACCCCTCGCAGAAGGAGGGAATTAGAAAAGATGAAACAAGGGCCAATTAAGGCGGGAAAGGAAGTGACTCCCTAGGACTCGGATACCCTAATACCGTCGGGGTCGGAAGAGAATAAGAGTTGACCAAGTGAGGTCGACAGGAAAGAAGACAGAGAGGAGCCCGGCACAAGTAAGTGGAAGCAATGTCGGACTCAGCTGGGGCCCCGTGGTAGCCAACCCACGCCCACTAGAAGTGAGCCCCTGGGGGGGGGGGACAATATGTATTGATTGGTATATATATATATATATATATATAGTTGCTAATTATTTCTTAATTTGTTTAATTTTTCAGATTATCTAAAAACTAATAAAAGGAACAGCATAATGAAGTGGAAAACTGTTAATTTTCTGAGTGGAACTGAACATCGATCGCACCCGGTAATAGAGTAGCATCGTGTATGCTTTCAACAGTCAGAAGAAGAAGAAGAAGAAGATGATAATGAGGTGGGTCATAATGAGAAAGAAGCTTGTTTTAACAAATGGACATCTTCGAGTGGAATTTCAACATTTTCAGTCTACGTTACAAATGTTAAGAAATCAGATGATAGTCAGTGAGAGGTGACAGAAACAGTTCTAAGATATTTGTTAAAAGAATTATGTGAGGATGAACAATTTATTTGTTTCTTCGATTACAATACATTTGATGACGTTTACAAAATTGAATTTTCTGCGACTTGTTACGATGTAACAAAATTGAATGAGTATAGAAACAAATTGCTTGGTAAACTTCAAGAGGAATATCCTTATGAAGCAGTTCATTGTTCATTGGAAATTACACGCAGTAATTTATCGCAATGGCTTGAATATACTTGAAAAGATGGTTTCTTGAGTGTAGGGGTGAAGGATATATAAATGGACGAGTGCGTGGATGAGTTTAAATTCTACCTTTGCGCGAAGAGAGAGTGTGTGCGAAAAAAATAAAGAAAGTCAACGACGAGGAACAAATTGTGTGATGGATGTTCTAACGAAGTTCAACAATTTAGCCACTTGTGTCGAGTATTCTAATAACAAACTATCAGAACTAATAATTGATTTAGCGTATGTGGTCCAAATTATTCGTGCTGTGGAGACGAGATGTGGAAGAAAAATAGTGGTGGACATTATCATTGAAGATGAAATAACAAGTGTGTTTCTACCAGCAGTATTTGCAAAACTAAGCGCATCAGAGATCGATCAACTATACTCACTTAGAGACAAACTGATGATGGTGTATTTGGGGTTGAAGAACCGCTTACATCAAGTAGTTTTAAAACAGTACTGAGGCAAACTGATGATGGTGTGTTTGGGGTTGAAGAACCACTCACATCAAGTTGTTTTAAAAGAGTTTTTTTTGTGAATATATGGATTATAATTATGTATTGATTGGTATAACGATATATATATATAATGAACCCTTGCAAAGAGGCATATGAGACTCAGTTTCGGCGTGTAACAGTCCATTTCGTTAAGTTGTTGTTAAGCGCTTCTTATAACATGCAGGGTACCATATAACAAAATAACATGCAGGAAGAAGTGAATACCAGGGTTAAAACAAATGAATTAAAAACAGATCAACTATTTACAATAAAACAAAACAAACAAGGTCTCCCAAATGACTCCCCCTTGAATTAATAAACTACCAAACTTAGGCCTAATCTCAGGAGAGATTGTAAACAGCTGGACCAAATATCCCAAATTACTACAATGACCATGTGCGTGTGCGGCTGTTCTACATGCGTTACGATGTGAACAAATTAATGCGAGATTCGTCACCATCCAGTCAACCTTCAGAGGACGAATCTGCATTGTCTAGAGTTAGACAGACACGGGGAACCAACTAAACACAAATTAAATTAATCCGACACTTCCTACACTAAATAAAACAACAAATAATTTCCGCATGAAATTGGAATCAAGGAACTGCCGTAGCACACAACATTAACGCCTAAAATTAGGACTTTTCAAATCAACACAAGTAAATTAACACGTGACCAAACAAACAAAATACACATATGGCCGCTTGCCACTTTTACAAGAAAAATATACAAGGTACACCCAATGGTGTCACAACAGACAAATCTAACATGAAACGAGTCATAGAAATCACTAGGCTCAAAGCCAACATTTACATCATAAAACAATATTTCATTCATACGATATGCGATAATCCGTAACGGACATGGCAAACTCCCAATTAATTATGGTCCAATGACCATCAAAAGAACAGGTTTGCTACAGATAGCTTACAGGGGTCAGTCGGTCAGCTGGACTGCCTAAAACGATGAATCACCAGACATAGACGGGCGCTAAGTGGAATCTGCACATCTGTCAACCCCCGTGTCAATAACCTCGACCTGCCATGGCACTGGTTCGAGTCTCGAAGAAGCGTGCTCCCAAAAGTACATAATATACGTGCGTGTGTCAGAATAAAATATCTCAGCATTTCCCAAGGAAATCCAAGAATCAGCACTGGACAAGGTACAGTAGCCTCTGAGAGTGCTCTGCCTTTCCATACAATACGACCACAATATTTGAGGGCGGTAGCACATCTTACCCCTCATCACGAAGAATCAATACACACACCTGACACAAGAACACACACAGAATCACACGTATGGGTTTGACAAAAACCTGAAATAAAAGACATAACATATTTTCCACCAACTTGCGCTCCCAATCTAGTCTGTGACTAAAGAACCTGAAAAGGACTAAAAAAAACTCAAAAATATAGAACTAAGGTGTTCTAAGGTGACATCTTAATTTGTTGCGCTCGGCAACCCTAGTATGAATAAAAACCTGTTCGTAAAAACATTTTACAATATTTACCCCCTTTTCCTACAAAAAAAAATGAACATGAATAAAGCACCACTTGTCGACCGTGACGAGTTTCGCATTCGCATGGATAAAATCAAATACACACGCCGTGTACACTAAATATGACTCATAAGAAAAATACATACAATCAAACAACTTTGGCCACGTGCCAACGTACATTTAAAGATAATAGTGTCGGCACACAAAATAATCTAAATGAATAAAATATTTACAACGTTCCCGCGTCGAATCTAACTACATATTGAATAAATCAATGGTTTGTACATCACCGTTGCAGCTTGTAGAACTTAACCTCCATCCCAGAACATTTCCCTACGGGAAATCTAGTCGTCCATCGTCGACGTATTGGTAGAGGCGATGCACTTCATTCCATCACACGACCTTTCAGCAGACATCTTGGCGTAGCTTCTTGGAAAGATATGTTCAAAGTTAATAGTTTGCCTAGCTAGAATCGCTATGAGCTACTACTTTCACTCACAACAATGTCCTAGGCGATTACTTAACGTAGAACTGGCCCTATCTCAGCATTTGCTTATTCACACGCACAATATATCACTCAAAATATAACACAAAAAATTACATAAATTACACTCTTCAATCTCAACGCAACTGGCTTCAAACAAATCTGAAATATGTCTATCACGTAGCGCTTATCTCGGCTGGAGATCTCGACACGCTAAACGTGAACTCTGCTCCCTTGAGCACAAAATGAAATGTTTGTCACACAGACGTGAAGTATGCTCACTAGAGCTTGATAAATCGTGACGCGAACTGGCGTGAATGTTGCTCACCAGAGCTCAATAAAGTTGTGTCCCAAACAGCTCATCACCGATCGATTTATTAGAAACTGACAGAATGGGGTAGGGTGGGGGAAATTTGTGAAAATCATCTGTAGTTTTTACCTCACAAACTTGGGACTAGTATCAATCTTCTTCTTTTCATCCAAACGTCTCAATGGACTTATGCGGAATTATATCGTATTGGCGGTTCTTCAGATACGCGTTTTCGCGCCTTTTTCTAAGGTACGCGATCCACCGCGTGGCTTTGGCTTCCTCTCTCCCGATTTGCTGATTCAATCGTGGATCGGTTGAAACTTCACTTCTGAAACTCCCATAATGACGCCGATTGAGGTGCGCGTTCGTCCAGAATTTGTCCTTGAACTCGGCTTAACCGGTCATCTTCAGGAATAACTACCAAGCTGCTTCTGTTGTAATCGTTGCGACACACTACCTGACTTCCCTTTGTCAATCTCCAACATGTTCTGCCTGGGCATCAGTAATAATAATAATAACAATCATGAAGACTTATTGATCGACAAATCAATAAGGGTTATATATATATATATATATAGATGATAATTATTTCTTAATTTGTTTAATTTTTCAGTTTATCTAAGAACTAATAAAAGGAACAGCATAATGAAGTGGAAGACTGTTAAATTTCTGAGTGGAACTGAACATCGATCGCACCCGGTAATAAAGTAACATCGTGTATGCTTTCAACAGTCAGAAGAGGAAGAAGATGATAATGAGGTGAGGCATATTGAGAAAGAAGCTTGTTTTAACAAATGGACATCTTCGAGTGGAATTTCAACATTTTCAGTCTACGTTACTAATGTTAGCAATTCAGATGATAGTTAGCGAGAGGTGACAGAAACAGTTCTAAGATATTTGTTAAAAGAATTATGTGAAGAAGAACATTTCATTTGTTTCTTCGGATACAATACATTTGATGACGTTTACAAAATTGAATTTTCTGCGACTTGTTACGATGTAACAAAATTGAATGAGTATAGAAACAAACTGCTTGGTAAACTTCAAGAGGAATTTCCTTTTGAAGCAGTTCATTGCTCATTGGAGATTACAGGCAGTAATTTATCGCAATGGCTTGAATACACTTGAAAAGATTATAGGTTTATGGTGTCTTGTCGCTCTTTAGAGTATAGTCGGACACCTCTCAGGACAGTCTCGTGATCAGGTCTGAGGTTCGTTTCCTGTAGGCAGAATATACTCGCTGCGTATTGGGCAGTAAGCTGACGGAGCTCTGTCAAATGCCTGTCATAACTGTTACAATTCCACTGTAACAGTGCCATTGTGTGGACTTAGGGAATAAGTTGGAGCAGCAAGCTACAACTTAGACTCTGGAGGATCATCATCCACTACGTCGACTATAATCTCCATGTCCTCAGGCGAGGTCATGGAGTGACTCGACTCGGTGGAAGATTTCCTAGACGCAGTTCGGCAGCGGGGGGAACTCCGTGGGGAGCGCGTAGATCTGGGGACCGAAACGTCCCCAGGCGCAGAAGCATCCGCAGGTGTGGGCGCGGATGGCTTCCCCTTTTTTGGAGAAAGGGAATGCGTAGTGCGGGGTCCCTTCTTACCCACCCCCGCCTCTTTAAGATATATAGACGGGTCAGGAGCCGAATTCCTGACCCTGGTCGACGATGCCGCCTCCGCCGGCTTCGGCGCGGCTTTCGCCGACCGTTTGGGTGGGGAGAAAGTCTTCGACTTCCTCCCGAGTGGGGAGTAAGTCTTCAACGTCCTCCCCTGCTGTGCGGGCGGAACAGCCTTCGTGCTGGCCGAAGGTGGAGTTGAAGTCACCTTCGGGCTTTCCGTTATAATCTTAGGAGCTGGTTTCGGAACAGGAAACTCAGTTGCAGGTTTCACTGCTGGTACAAAAGATGAGGTAGCCGGGACCAAATTTGGTATTATGGCTCTATAATCAAAAGCCGTGGTACGGTACTTCTTGCGGACCTCCTGGTAGGTGAGACCATCCAGGGTTTTGATCTCCTGGATTTTCTTCTCACTCAGGAAGACAGGGCAGTTCCTGTCCCGAGGAGAATGAAATCCAGGGCAATTAGTGCACTGATAAGGTGTTGTGCACTCTTCCGCTTCGTGTGGTACCTTACCGCATGTTCCGCAGATTGCGGGGCTCGAGCATCGGGATAACATGTGCCCAAACTTCTGGCACTTGTAACACCTCATTGGTGGAGGGATATAAGGCCGTACGTCACAACGGTAACTTGTAACCTTGACTTTCTCCGGGAGCACCGAAAGCTCAAAGGAAATAATGAAAGCACCAGTATCCACGATTTGACCATTGACCTTGCGCGTAATGCGCCGGACATCATTCACGTGACGGTGCCGCATATCCTCCTTGAGCTCCTCGTCAGTGTTCAGAATCAGGTCCCGGTGGAAAATAACTCCTCGGACCAGATTCAGGGACGTGTGCTTTTCCACTTTGACGGGAATGTCGCCAAAGTGGTCACATTGCAAAAGTTGTTCAACTTGCTCTCCAGTCCTAGTCTTGAGCAACAAGCTACCGTTCCTCATCTTTTGTACCTTCTCAAGCTCACCATAGACACCTTCTATGTGGCAAGAAAACAATATACTCTTTACCAGCTTGAAATCACCCCCATCTGTTCTGGTAGCTACCAGAAACTTGGGGGTGTTAGCACCCAGAATTTCACGCACAGATTGTTCCCTGGGGGTTGATCCCCGTAGGGAATCAAATGTTAAAGACTTGGGTGTAGGACCACCCTGTTTGGGTGTAGGTCCACCCTGGTTGGGGATTTTTCTTTTTGAACCCATGGCCAGATCATCCTCCCCGAATGCCACCGACATCCGATCACGGGCCGTCACAGTAGGCGCTACCCAGCCAAGGCAAGGCCCGCCTAGCTTGGAAGGCATTGCCCGGGGGTCCGATGTTTTACAATGCCGTATCGGCATGTACCCCTTGGCATATACTGGATTTTACAGCTCAGACATTCGGCTGTGCGGGGACCTGCGTAGTCAGGCGGATACTACTGCACGGGTACATGGCACACCCACCTCTCGGCGCGGCCAAGACCGGAACAGGCTTTCGAGCGTAGTCGCTAGCGTAAGTGGCCCATCCCCTAACAGCACGCACATATAGAAATTTTGGTTGCCAGACCCTGAAAGCAGTGACGGAAGGAAGTGCGATATAACCTAATGAGAGTTATACCGCATGGGTGTATGTCTGTTAGAGCTGACTGTCAAACCCTCGAAAGGGGACCGTTCCGAGAAGCCCTTTTAGTCGCCTTTTACGACTGGCAGGGATTACCGTGGATGTATTCGCTTCCACCCACCCACTGGGGGTCCAATTCACAAAACAACACGGAGTCCTTAAAGTATAGCCAAGGTCGCCCCTTTTAGTCGCCTCTTACGACAGGCAGGGGATACCGTGGGTGTATTCTAATCCCCCCACCCACAAGGGGTCTCTTAGATTAACGCAGGTAAGTGCGGTAGTGATGATGATGATGATGATAATTGTTGTTTTAAGGGGCCTAACATCTAGGTTATTGGCCCCTGATGGTTTGGGTGATCGTGAAGATGAAAATAAAAAGCGAACTTAAAACTAAAACTAACTACTAACCTACATACTAGAAGAAGAAATGGAAAACTAAAGGAGAATAAGGCAAATAAAATAACTGAAGGAAAAGAAATGCCCTCAATCCTCGGAGAAGGCGGATTGAGGGACTTGGAAGGAAGGAGAGCCATGAAAGGCATATAGGAAAGTGAAAGAGGAGAGGGTCCACCCCAAAGGTAAGGGACAAAAGGGGAAAACGGACCCAGCTCAGGAATCCCTCGGGGTCGCTAACTCCCGAACTCACCAGCCGTGAGCCCCTGAGGGTGTAGCATTATCTAGGGTGCACCAGAAATGGTGGGGCTACATACACCCTGCCTCCTTAAGGGCCTAGAGCACAAGGCAGGAGGTAAAAGGAAGAGAAAAAGAAGGCTGACCCCTCGCAGAAGGAGGGTATCAGAAAAGATGAGACAAGGGCCAATTAAGGCGGGAAATGAAGAGACTCCCTAGGCCTCGGATACCCTAATACCGTCGGGGTCAGAAGAGAACAAGAGTTGACCAAGTGAGGTCGACAGGAAAGAAGACAGAGAGGAGCCCGGCACAAGTAAGTGGAAGCAATGCCGGACTCAGCTGGGGCCCCGTGGTCGCCAATCCACGCCCAAAAGATGTGAGCCCCTGGGGGAAAGTGTGGTATTGAGTGGGAGAAGTATTTAGAGTATCTATTTGATTGTAATTGGGGGAGCAAGCTGAACATCGGCTTAATCGTGGTATGTTAATGAGAAAATAGTTGAATGGTATGCCAATGTGATACCGGGATGTTCCGTGAGGCCCCGGCGGTTCAACGATGAATAAATAAAATGGTAATAATGGTATTGAAAGGAATAAGAAGTTGCAGGTGACACAGCCATATGTCACTCGACTGCCAACTGAAAAGAAAAAGAAAGGTAAGTGAGGTGTATTGGGCATACCCAATGGAACAGGTAAGACTAAACTATGCTTACAGGTGTTTTGTGTGATAAATAGGACCACGATAGTGATATTGCTCCAAGACCAGGTTCCCCTCGGGTCGAACCAAGACTATCTAGATGGCGAGATCATTTCTCCTTGTGCTTCATTATGCCTGTGTATTCTACTAAGAGTGCAGTTTGAGAGTCCACAGCATTTAGTGTCTGAGCTACGGTGGCACTCCCCACCTCTCTCCATAACGGGATCCATTGTGTTCAAATGAGGCTAAGTTTGACGGTCATGTAGACATCTGACTTCCTAGTCAGAGAAATACATGTATAATATTCATATTCATTCCCAAGATTAATTCATGATGAGATTTACATATGGTACTGTACACTAACCTTGTGAACCAAGTCTATTATGGAGGTAATAATAATACTAATTATGTTAATAATAATAATAATGATAATAATGATAATAATAATAATCGGTTATCGAGTTGAGGATAAACTTATGTAAAGGGTACTTTAATCCAATAACCTTTTGTGTCCTGGCTTTGCCGCGAAGATGTTATTCAAATAGATTAATAACCAGATGGATCTTAATAATAATAATTCATGGATTTCAAGACAGAATTTATTTTAGGGTGCAGGTACCCAGTAAACTTAGGATAGAGGATTCCATTACGGCGGTAATAATTAAAGGTGATAATAATATTGTTGACATTGATAGCAATGATAATAATAATAATAATAATAATAATAATAATAATGGTGACTTTTATTATAGTGGAATTCGTTTGGTGATTGATTTACCTTTTCGTGAAGTTAATTGCTCTCTCAGATATGATGATGATGATAATTGTTGTTTTAAGGGGCCTAACATCTAGGTTATCGGCCCCTGACCCACAAAATGAAGGCTAGGTTCAAAATACGTACAAAATGCAATGTAGCGTCGAAATACTTACAAAATGCTACTGAAATTCAAAATACTTACAAAATGCAAATGAGATCGAAAATACGTACAAAATGCAATTGAGGTTCAAAATACTTACAAAATGCAATTGAAATTGAAAATATTTACAAAATGCAATTGAAATTGAAAATGCTTACAAAATGTACGGTGATTCTAACGACTCATGTGGATTGACAATACTTACAAAAAGCAATTTAGATTGAAAATACTTGACAAAATGTAATTTAGATTCAAAATACCCACAAAATGCAATTGAGAATCAAAATATGTGCAAAATGCCCACCAAACAAAATGCAATTTAGATACAAAATTCGTGCGAAATGCGGTTTTGGTTGAAAATACTTACAAAATGCAATTGAAATTCAAAATACTCACTAAAAGGCCCCGCAACCTGCATTGAAAGACTTACTAAAAAGCAATTTAGATTGTCAATCTTTACAAAATGCAATTGAGGTTGAAAACAATCGCGAGATGTAATTTAGATCGAAAAAACTTACAAAATGCAACATAGATCAAAAATGCCTTAAAAATCGCTAAAAGGGAATTTAGATACACGGTGAGTCGAGTAACAAAAACAGTGCGGGAATCTTAAAGAGAAAAGGAAATAGAAGGAAAAGAGGAGAGGAGAGGGGAGGGGAGAGAGGAGAAGGTCCGCCCCAAAGGGAAGGGACAAAAGGGGAAAACGGACCCAGCTCAGGAATCCCTCGGGGTCGCCAACGCCCGAACTCACCAGCCGTGAGCCCCTGAGGGTGTAGCATTATCTAGGGTGCACCAGAAGTGGTGGGGCTACATACACCCTGCCTCCTTAAGGGCCTTGAACACAAGGCAGGAGGTAAAAGGAAAAGAAAAAGAAGGCTGAACCCTCACAGAAGGAGGGTGTCAGGAAAGATGAGACAAGGGCCAATTAAGGCGGGAAAGGAAGAGACTCCCTAGGCCTCGGATACCCTAATACCGTCGGGGTCGGAAGAGAACAAGAGTTGACCAAGGGAGGTCGACAGAAAAGAAGATGATAATATGATGATGATAATTGTTGTTTTAAGGGGCCTAACATCTAGGTTATCGTCCCCTGATGGTTTGGGTGATCGTGAAGATGAAAATGAAAAGCGAACTTAAAACTAAAACTAACTACTAACCTACATACTAGAAGAAGAAATGGAAAACTAAAGGAGAATAAGGCAAATAAAAGGACAGAAGGAAAAGAAATGCCCTCAACCCTCGGAGAAGGCAGATTGAGGGACTTGGAAGGAAGGAGAGCCATGAAAGGCATATAGGAAAGTGAAAGAGGAGAGGGTCCGCCCCAAAGGTAAGGGACAAAAGGGGAAAACTGACCCAGCTCAGGAATCCCTCGGGGTCGCCAACTCCCGAACTCACCAGCCGTGAGCCCCTGAGGGTGTAGCATTATGTAGGGTGCACCAGAAGAGGTGGGGCTACATACACCCTGCCTCCTTAAGGGCCTAGAGCACAAGGCAGGAGGTAAAAGGAAGAGAAAAAGAAGGCTGACCCCTCGCAGGAGGGTATCAGAAAAGATGAGACAAGGGCCAATTAAGGCGGGAAAGGAAGAGACTCCCTAGGCCTCGGATACCCTAATACCGTCGGGGTCAGAAGAGAACAAGAGTTGACCAAGTGAGGTCGACAGGAAAGAAGACAGAGAGGAGTCCGGCACAAGTAAGTGGAAGCAATGCCGGACTCAGCTGGGGCCCCGTGGTCGCCAACCCACGCCCACAAGATGTGAGCCCCTGGGGGTAAAAAAAAAAAAAAAAAAAAAAGAAGAAAGAGAGGAGCCCGGCACAAGTAAGTGGAAGCAATGCCGGACTCAGCTGGGGCCCCGTGGTCGCCAACCCACGCCCACTAGATGTGAGCCCCTGGGGGTGAGGGTCCTTGCTTCGAAGCCTACGAGTGTATATATTTTTCCTGTTAGCGTTTCCTCTTGTAAATACATATTTGTGTCATTTTGTTTATTGCAGGGTCGCAGGCATCGTTGACAAGATACACACACCGTTGTTTAATTTTTGTCGCTCGGTGCGGTATGTGAACATAGGATGTTTTTTTTTTTATGTATCTGGAATACGCAAATTTTCTGCACACAGTTGGTATTCATTTTGGTTTCCTTATTTTCTTACCTTACGGTCAGCTTTGTGTTTTGCCATGATACTCGCAAGGATCTCGAGTTGTATTTATGTGGTATAGTTAAGCACACGCCCATAAGACTTTGACAGACGGTATTGAATCCGGGACCCGGATCATTCTGTTACGTGTCCTGAGTTCAATCCTTGGATGATCATATTTCTAAGGTATTTTGTGTTTACTTTAAGTATCAGTGTAGCACATTTCAAACTCAAATCCCATTGAGGTCGTATGAGTGTAAATTTGCCAGTTGGTATTAATAAGTACGCATTGACGTATGCTTAAAAGCTCAAAGGTATAAGTGTGCCAAATCTCATATTTAT
The DNA here is from genome assembly GCA_946902985.2 of Meconema thalassinum. Lineage (NCBI taxonomy): Eukaryota > Metazoa > Arthropoda > Insecta > Orthoptera > Tettigoniidae > Meconema > Meconema thalassinum. The sequence goes on along the minus strand of OX336392.1, from coordinate 512,640,377 downwards.
TTGAAGGGCGAATTTTGAAGTTGTGAGTAATGGATACATGAGTATTGTGATTTGGTGAAAGTGTGTTAATCCACCAAAGGGGATCACATGGGCAATGTTGCCAGATCATGTCACAAAATGATTACCTCATGAATATTATAATTATGGAAGCCCTAAATTAATGGTGGATATGCAAATGGCTTAATGTTTCTTGTATTAATTAATTGGCACACAACGGCAAGATGCCATGGTATTTTGAATATTGAATTCAGAGGTGTGGAATGTATTAGAGTGAATATTAATTATGGTCAGATCAGAATGATTGTCATCTTGGCATATGATCAATGATTGGTTGTTTGTTTAATTGAGAGATTGGATTAATTGATTGATAATCGATTGTTGATAAATGATGGGATTTACATTTCAATCAAAGTTAATTGATTTAATTTGAATATTATTTGATTCACTGAGGGCTGGTTCCATCAACCTTCGTTAAAATTTTAACGACACGTTAAGGTAATTTAACGGAAATGTTAGCAAAATGGTGTTCCATCAACCAACGTTACTGCTAACAAATCGTTAAACTATCCGTTATTTTAACATCCCATTCTTGCTCAGTTAAGTAGTTTAACATACCGGTAGTGTTATTAAAAATGGCAGCAAGGGAATACGCGTTTCGTGCTCAGATGTTGTATTTGGACCATTTGAACAATGTTGGAGAATAAGAACTCTTGCCAAGGGCAAATGACATCCTGCAACTGTCAGAAAAAAAAGTTTCTGGAGAGGTATAGGTTGTCGAAATATGTTGTGAGGAAAGTGTTGGAAGAAATTGAAGAGAGGTTAGAATACCCTACACAAAGAAATTTGCCTCTTTCACCAACACAGCAATTTCTTATTGCACTCAGGTTTTATGCAACAGGGTCATTTAAAATAGTTATGGGAGACACAGCTGGAGTGTCTAAAGCTACAGTAAGTAGGATAGTACACGAAGTTTCTGCTGCAATTGCAAGATTACGACCTCTATATATATCTTTTCTCGAGCGGAAGAGCAAAATGAAACAATGCAGGGATGTTTTGAAAGTGCCCATTTTCCTGGTGTTTTGGGTGCTTTGGACTGCACTCACATTCCTATTCAGTCTCCTGGTCATGCCAGGGGTGAAACATATAGAAACAGGAAAGGATATTTTTCCTTAAATATCCAGACAGTTTGCGACTCGGAGCTCCTCATAAGGGACATAGTTGCACGTTGGCCAGGCTCTGTACACGATAGTACAATATTTAACAACTCTAGAATTAGAGCCGATCTTGAGACAAGGCGTGTAGATAGTGGGGTTCTCTTGGGTGACAATGGTTACCCTTTGAGAACAAATTTATTGACACCTTACCTATATCCACAAACAAGAGCTCAGAAAAGGTACAACCGAGCTCACAAAAGAGCTAGGAACTGTGTGGAACGTATGTATGGTGTCTGGAAGAGGCGATTTCCAATCCTCAGATTGGGGCTGCGTACAAAAATTCAGACAACATTGAAGATAATAATAGCAACGGCAGTTCTCCACAACATAGCCATTAAAACTAGGGACAATATTCCTCCTGACAACCTGAGGCTACAAGTGAATTGCCATAACAGAACCACAGGCATTCCAGATAACTATGGGCCAGTTGTTTCATAATGAAAAGACTCGTGGATTTGACTTTATCAAATCGACTAGTATCCCTTTTACTTTTTGACAATATTATTTGACTGTTGGTGGTATACCTTTTAGGGCACAGCCCCGGTACATGATCCAACCACAATTCACTTTGGCGGGACACTTGCTCAAAAAGCCCCAGTAGTGCTTTTTATAAGAAACCTTCTACAAACATGGGTTTCATTGAATACAATCCAGCTCACAACTGTCTTCCCATTTTCTCATTCGTAAGGGTGAAGTCTGCTAACCTATACCAGGTGGGATTCGATCCAGCGATCCCGCACTTACGCACAACGCGCTCGTTGGAAATTAGGTTAGATCTACACAGAGGTCCTAAGGTGAACACGGATGTCTCCGTTTACCGGAGGCAGTTCCATAGCATAGTTCATCGGGTTCGAAGGTGGGTTGTGCTTACGTTATTGATGGTGCAAATACCAAGATCTATTTGCCTGAGGCCTGTAGTGTGTTTACTACAGAAGCTACAGAAGCCATGTATGAAGCTGTGCAGTTTGCAATACAGGATGCACGAATCCACTTTCTCGTGTGTACCGACTCTTCGAGTTCGTTGCTACATGTTTCCCGCAACACCCCCTAGTGCAGCGAATCCACGACCTACTAGCCAGGCTGTGGCATGCCGACACTTGAATCACCTTTTTGTGGCTTCCAAGCCACATGGGAATTGCGGGTAATGAGTTAGCAGATCAAGCTGCTAAAAAGGTGGTATCACTACCACCTCGACCAATGGAGGCACCCGCTAGAGATATTCGCTCTCAGATACGCCTACAAGTTCTAGCATATTTGGAGAGTCAGTGGCTAGCTGACCCACTGCCCAGTAAATTGACAGCGATCAAGGGAACTATTCGCGTGTGGCGGAGCCCTTTACTGTCACGGAGAGACTCCGTCATTTAGTATAGGCTAAGGATAGGTCATACAAGATCCACCCACTCGTGCCTAATGAGAAGGGAAGACCCCCCCCCCTTTGTAACTGTGGAGCAGTTTTCAACGTGGCCCACATTTTAACCGAGTGTGTGGATCTTGCTGACTTACGAAGAAACCTTGGTTTGCAGATGACACTCAAACTCATATTAGCCGATGACGCAGTGGCTGCTGATCGCGGTATCTGCTTTATAAGCGAGAGTGGGTTAGGGCCAGCAAACTAAATTTTCTAGTGTACATTGACTCAATGATTTGTCAGTTTTTGAATGATAGTTTTTGTTTTTCCGTAATTTGTTTATTTTTATAATTATTGATGATGATGATAATTGTTGTTTAAGGGGCCTAACATCTAGGTCATCGGCCCCTGATGGTTTGGGTGATCGTGAAGATGAAAATGAAAAGCGAACTTAAAAACTAAAACTAACTACTAACCTACATACTAGAAGAAGAAATGGAAAACTAAATGAGAATACGGCAAATAAAGGACAGGAGGAAAATAAATGCCCTCAACCCTCGATGAAGGCGGATTGAGGGACTTGGAAGGAAGGAGAGCCATGAAAGGCAGATAGGAAAGTGAAATAGGAGAGGGTCCGCCCCAAAGGTAAGGGACAAAAGGGGAAAACGGACCCAGCTCAGGAATCCCAGGGGGTCGCCAACTCCCGAACTCACCAGCCGTGAGCCCCTGAGGGAGTAGCATTATCTAGGGTGCACCAGAAGTGGTGGGGCTACTTACACCCGGCCTCCTTGAGGGCCTTAAGCAGAAGGCAGGAGATAACATGAAAAGAAAAAGAAGTCTGACCCCTCGCAGAAGGAGGGAATCAGAAAAGATGAGACAAGGGCCAATTAAGGCGGGAAAGGACAATACTCCCTAGGCCTCGGATACCCTAATACCGTCGGGGTCGGAAGAGAACAAGAGTTGACCAAGTGAGGTCGACAGGAAAGAAGACAGAGAGGAGCCCGGCACAAGTAAGTGGAAGCAATTCCGGACTCAGCTGGGGCCCCGTGGTCGCCAACCCACGCTCACTAGAAGTGAGCCCCTGGGGGTTTATAATTATTAGTTTTATTAATTTTCGGTCTTTTCAAATGTAGGTATCCACCTCTAAATTTTAAATTCCTTTCCAAATTTGTATACTTTAATCCATGTTAAGAGGGGCAGATGACCTCTTAGTTCTGCCCCTTAAAACAACAATAACTAAACTCGTTGGATTCTTGCTAGCGTACAACGCACAGACGCCGCACTGTAATTGCAATTAATTAATTACTCTGAAACGGCTGAGAAGCACATCTTTACTACTTTCACCTGGTATACGCCTAGTCATGCCCAACACGTGTACTGAAGATGACACCAAATATTCCCAAGATGGTTCGATCCGTGATCCAAGCATCGTATCCTCCCCTCGTCAGCAGCATACCAAAACAGGAACGAAAGAATTGCAGAAACCGATACTGTATAATGCTCCAATCCTATTTCTCCACGGATGTTTAGGGTAAACATAGTTTGCTGTCCTAACCAGATTTTGGTTTCTGGCTATGCCTTACAAGGAAAACTGCTATCATGGACGTAATTTCCAGGCAGGAGATGGTAGACCTTGACACTTCTATCCCAACTAGAAATACACCCAAGTACAGTTCACACCACAGATTTCGGCCGGTAACCAATGAATGACTTAACCTAAACAAACCAGACACTTGCCCGCTTGGCAAGATTACACACATCTACATTTGTGATAGAAATGAATTTGATTAGAAAGATTCCCCTGACGACAAAACTAAAGGAATAACAACATGAAGTTGGACTCTGTGCCACTTCCAAAACAATGTTACATAAGCAACTTGAAAACCGTTTAATACGACTAAGCCGGTCCGAAAGCCTGCTTTTGACTTACCGTCTTCAGCAGCCTTTCTGACCAAGGTTAAAACCTTTTACCCTCCCTGAATCTAATGCAAGCCAAACGCATCTGGGTATCCAAAAACTTAGCAAAATATACTTATTAACTAACAATCGTAATTCTAGAAATATTAGTCCAGAAACGCCATTCGACACATGGCATGTAAAATTCACAGTATTGAAAGTCAGTCCGGTATGAGTTAAACAAAATGTCAGTTACCCCCAAAACAAATTGTACCTTGATACTTCCTGCATCCTGAACCCGCCTCGAGGAACAAGTCCCGAGGGACAAGTTCCTCGGGGAGTCGTTTCTCAACACGTCAAGCTAGAACCAGTCTCAGTCGAGAAGTCCCTCTTACACACTTGGTAACGCGTTCAGTCGGAGAGAAAACAACCCCCTCTCCTGACCTCAGATACAGGTCGTGCCAACATAACATGGGGGTGCAGACCACCATGACAACGACAGAGTCCTTGAGAAATGTTGGTACCACAAATGGTGCCATGACCTAAATCGTTAAGAGTTTACTCAGAAATGCAACGACGAAACGTTCCAAACTAAATCCACTAAAGGGGCTTAAAGGGATTCTAAGAAATAATGCGCAGCAGTCCACTTCACAACAACAGCCCAGAAATGTCAATCTTCCAGGGTATTAACGTCAGCTCCTTCTCAGCCAACAAATGTATGTTCAAAACCAATAAGCTGGTAGCAGGAGTTCCTGTGAAATATATCAGCTTGAGACTGTTGCGAAATATTTTCAGTAGTGTAACTAAATCTTGAATGTTTCATACTCTTCATGTAACGATTTTAAAAGTCGTTACAATGGACGTAATTTCCAGGCAGGAGATGGTAGACCTTGACACTTCTATCCCAACTAGAAATACACCCAAGTACAGTTCACACCACAGATTTCGGCCGGTAAACCCCAATTGCGCAGTCGTACAGAGGACAGGCACGTGCATTTGAAACGCAAGTTTTCAGATGCGCGGAAAGTAACTCGCGTATCAAAAACACGTGCATGAGGCTCGCAGACTGTCCTCTGTACGACTATGAAACCGGGACCTACCGGCCAAAAACCAGGGCGTAAACTGTACATAAGGATAATAACCATCCTGCCTGAAACCCCTAAATGAAATCGCTACATCATATAAGCAACCTACAAACATACTAATCAGTGAGGGAAATTTTGGATTAATAGGAAGGAAAGGCTACTATAGGGTAAAAAACTTTCACATCAAGGAATGCTTTTATAGATTTATTAATGCTAATTTTTTAGTTAATAATTCTCTTTTCAATTTGGCATTTTGAATTTTTACATCTAATAATTCCATTTCTTTTTCAAATATTTTATTTGCGTGCTCTTCTTCCAGCTGACAGAGATTTGCTGAGTGTGCTGCCAGCTCAGCAATGTTGGAGCGGCACCGAAAGGCCTCTGACCTTCTCCTCCGTCCAGTTGGTGTCGTCGATTCCTGCAAACCGAGAATACTGTACAGCATAACATTTTGAAGAACTGAATTATAACAAAAGTCAACACGAATTTTGAGTCAGGGTTCTGCATGTCTTATTTTGATTTGCCATGCCTAACTAATGAAAGAAAAAATAGTTTTACCTAATAAAGTTTGCTTTTGGAACTAACACAACGAAAGTTCAAATTTTTGAAGGAAATTCTCTATTTTTATAAGTTCAAACGCAAACAAACTTTAATTTCATATTTATTTATCTACAAGTCATAAAAAACAATTTTATCGTCTAGGCCTACAAGATGGACCCGCATCGTGTAATAGAGATTGCTTCCCGAAGTTTCGGCTCGTACCCGTGATTAAGGCTGCTGCAATGGCAGCCGAAACGATCACTGATACACGCCGCGGCTCCATTCTGTAAGCCTAGATAATTAACTAGACAACGGTCGCAAAAGCCTATAATCTAAATACGGACAAGCTTAATAAATTAAAATTTTTGGTACTTCTTCTGTGTGGATATGAACTTTCTCGTATTAGCCTCCAAATGTAATCACCCATCATGTTCTCATTATATTGTCTTTGATAACGTTGCTCAAAGTCCATCACATCTTGGTGAAAACGTTCCCCTTGCTCTTCTGAATATGCCCCCAAGTTATCTTTAAATTGGTCCAAGTGAGCATGTAACATGTGCACTTTAAGGGACATTCTGCAACCCAAGAGTTTTGAAGTTCTCAAGCATAGTGGAAATAAGCTCTTTGTAATTCTCAGCTTTATTTCCAAGGAAGCCATGGATCACTGCTTTAAGGCTGTACCATGCTTGTTTTTCGTGGGAGTTGAGTATTGTAATTGTGGAAATTCTTCACTGGCCATTGGTTTCTTTATTTGAGGACCGACTAAACTACCAGATTTAATTTTAGCTTCTGACAAGAAAAGAGACATAAGCAGAATACAGGCAGGTGAAATGAAGTTCGGAGTAACAAGAGGAGACAGGTTGAGGAATGAAAAGGTCAGGGAAATGGTGAAAGAGGAGCTCTTGCAAGGTAGGATTGAGACATCAAGACTGAGGTGGTAAGGACACTTAAAGAGAATGGATGAGAAGAGGATTCCCAAGAGGATACATGAGATGCAGATGCAGAAGAAACGACCAAGGGGAAGACCAAGAGATAGATGGCTGAAAGGAGTGGAGGAATGTGTCAAGAAAAGAGGCGAGGATTGGACCAGAGTGACAGCGGAGAGGTGGTGGGAAGAAAGGACTAAGTGGCGAGGCTTATGTTCCAAACAGACCCAGCCTGGGGCTGGAAATTGTACAAGATGATGATGACAATTTAGGAAAAAAATTCCTTAAAAATTGAAAAAGTTTCAGAATCTTGACGAAGAGCCTTTACAAACTGCTTCACGAGGCCTAATTTTATATGCAACGTTATTTATCATGGCATAAAATACAAAAGCAAACTTTATTAATTATGAATGGTGTTTTTGGTTACTGTTCGATGTCATAGAATATATACATTAAATAATAAGACTCGACACAAAATGTTTTTGTTTGTTGACTTTTGTAATTATGTAGCCTTTTCTGTTGTACAATTGTAAATTTACTTGTCAGATAAAATAAAACTATATGTAGATGAGTACAAAGTAATAATTGTCTATCCGATTTTGCCTAACGTTTTAGTCTACACACTAGGGGTCATAAGCGGGAAGTGTGTATCACCTGGTGTATACGCTAGTATAGTTCGCTGCCACCATTGCGTGTTGGATTAGATTCCACAAATCAGACTAGAGGTGTGATGGAAGTGAAATGGAACATCAGGAAATATCATGTCAGGAGCAGAGCAAACCAAATGGATATGATGATATGATATACAATTGATTAAACTTTTTAATAGATCTGCTGCAGTTGCTGACTTCCAACGGTCTTTGCCATTTCTCATTTCGAATAAGGTTAACAAGATCTACTAACAAAATATACCTTTTATACAAGTTTGTTTAATTATTAAGTGTATAAATAATTCATGCAATATTTCTTCAGGTTAGGCTGATAAATATTTATAATTCACTGCCTAAACTAACTGCACACACTCCTGCTGGACCAACTGATAATAGAGTAGTGGAATATCCCAAAATAGAATAGTGGAATATCCCAACAAGTTGTTACCTTAACATCACTCTGGTAACAGATGTAAATGAAACACATTGTTTAATCAATTATAGTAATTTATTAACTAAATACTAAAATTAAAGACAACATCTCATGAACTATGCCATTGCTCTCCTGAACCCACATGACGATTAGGATAGGGATGAACACTTTGCCCAATGACTGCCTGCGGCTACTGGGTGAACTACCCTAGTCCAGGGCGCAGCACCAAACACAAGTAAAGTGCGTGCAATATTTTTATGACTGGCCACAACATTTATTATGCAGCAGCTAGGCGTTTCTGGTTGTGCAAAACATAACAGCTGGGTCAAATATAAACTGCGATCTGTACCAGACTAGTGGTCGAAGACGTTACGAATTATGTAGGGTCATGTTTGTTAGATGTAATAGTGTTTTGATTTGCTGCTATGTAGCATTGCCGTTTTCATTTTCTGTATGTTGGTATGAAGTTTCAAAAGAATGTGGTGCAGTCATATACAAATTCAGTTCAGGTTGTGCAAGGTTTGGTGGCAAGTTACGATTGTTCAGATTAGTTCAATTTAATTGCAAGGCTGCACTCCTCTAAAGCCATTATCAGGGCGAAACCATTCCACGCTACTGGGTTAGACCACTGCCTGGACTAAAATCATCGCCTGTACTGCAAGCAAGGGGTCCTGACGTAAGCCTCAGGTTAGGTGTATGTTTGTTTTTTGTAAGGCCTAACACAAAGAATGTAACTAATATGTATCGCAATAAGTTATTTTGCAAAACGTTGCGTTAAAAAGAAATGCATCAGGATATTTACTCTGCTTTGAAAGGTCAAATAGAGTTTAGGCCACAGCTTTTGGCCGGTGGTTTCAAAGTCGTACCGAGGACAATCTGAGAGCCTAAGGCATGTGCAATTGATACGAGAGTTTTCAGTTGCACGGAAAGGAACTCCCACATCAATTAGATTCGCCACCTGTCCTCTGTAAGACAAACCGGGACTCATCGCCCTAAAACCGTGGTCTGAACTGTAGAAATTATTTCTTTTCAATTTTTTGGCACTTTTTTTTCATACATTTTTACATATTACATTTTTATTACTGATTTTTGGGGAGCAATATAGATTGCGATACATAATTTCCCTACACACAAAATGGCAACATCCATCAAGTAATGGACGACACTAGAGCTTCAAACCATGCATACTTGTTAAATTCTTTGTGTAAATTAATAAGGCTTTACATACCAACACAAACCTAACCTGAAGCTTACATCCTAGACCCCCTTGCTTGTAGTACAAGCAGTAATTTTCGTCCAGACAGTCATGGAGTGCAGTGAATATAGGTTGGCAGCATGGCTTAATACAAGCCTTATACAACATGGCGACGTGTTTTTCACGAGTTCATTACTTGCAAGTGAATGTTGATGATTTCCTTATTTTATAGCGTGAACGTGGTTTGCTTAACGCAGTCAGCTTCAATATCGTGGCACAGAAAGTACAAACATTGAAGCGTGACACCGTGTACTACAGCAAGAGCCACCAATTGAAATTGCTGTCCAATATCGCTAGGGCACTGGAAATATGTGCTAAATTATGTAAATGTGTGGTTTTGTTTCTTGCTCCTTGAGCGAAGGCAGCCATATTCCATATTCCTCAAGTGCATTGAGTTTTTTTTTTTACCCAAGCGCACATATGGGAACACATTGAAGTCACATTAGCATTGTCAACATGTTAGATCTAAAATACACCACCACACGAGGTCAGTCATATGCGTAACAAAAACCAGGGATGCATATCTACTGGCCCACAGGGCCACGCTACCTAGTAAAGAAGAAAGCCTATACAACTAGTACCATATGCGTGGGGGTAGGCAATACTGTACTTGTGCATGATTCATGCGTATTTTGGTACACAACTGGAATTTTACTATATAAGTCATGATAAAAGAGGGAAAGGCGGGTGGGTTATAGACTGCGGAGGAGTAGGATAAACTACATTTCCAGATCTATTTTAAATCAATACAGAAGGAATTTATGGCTAATTTCAGTAGTTTAGAAAATTTTATTTTATTGTAGGTTCTGCTGTTCTGGATATTGCCGATCATCCACTGACACGCAATGTGAATCTACTATATTGTTATCATTTTGAAGCTGATATTAATACGCAGTCTACATGTCTATGCCAAAATGCCCAATGCTCGATCAAGTTCAGTATTGGCTTGCAACAGAGTACTTACATGCCTATTTGGCTCTGGGGTTTCTTCTTCCCTCTCCTCTTCTACTTCCACCTCCACCTCCACGGGCAGATCATACACCGTGGGCGTCGAAATTTGTCTTCGGTTGGCGATGCATGGACTTAAATGTGGCCTGCTGGTGCCTGGATTATCTTCTGAAAAGAATATGCCACATATGTCCTATGATTAGCAGATTTACAATTAATGACTAGCCTATATCACAAATTGCAATAACCTATTGTATGATTCAGATCTCAAGACAGGCCACTACAAATTAATCTCCACTAATCCTTCATAGCAGGTTGGTGTTTTACAAGGCAGAACATTCAGGTTATCACTCTCTCTCCCATATGCATTGTAATTTAAAGCAATAGGCCTACTTAAAAATGAGTTGATAGATAGCAAACTAATCAATATCAGGCTCCGAAGCTATTTAAACAAAACAAAGTTGCTAACAGAAGTCCAGCTGAGATAACATTCAAGGTTGTGTAAATTCGAAAACTTGCACAAACGTTTATGGAATTAATTAAATACAAGTTTTTCGGGCTTGTAGGCCGTGGTCCAGACAGGATATCTCCCGACGTTTCACCGGAAACTGCGTCCGGCATTATCAAGGGTTCCGCTCCTTTCCTTGGTCAGCAGTGTCCTTGTTTATGGAATTGTGATAACATGAGAAACAAAATCACTTGATTAACCTATGAAATGACAATTTTGAGACTTAACTTACCGTGATACTCTGCATCGCAGTCGTCCTCATTTTGAAGTGGCTCAACTTGGTCCTCAATTAGCGCCAATATCCTTTCACTATTTGAGGTGGTAGTAGGTACGTAGGTACCTCCTCCCGTCCTATAACGTTCGAACTTATCGTTCGCGTTTTCTTTCTTCGCACTCCTTTTTAAATTATCATATAAACTTTTAATTTGTTTGACACTCCTTGATGTAACATTCAAATGGCTATTAAATTCGTTCGCCACGTTTTGCCATGCTTTCTCTTTCTCTTTAACAGTAGGACCGTCTGTCTTTTTAGACTCTATGATATCCCCCCCCACTTTGTGATTAAATTCACAACAATTTCTTTCTCCAGTGCTGAGAAATTCGAGCCCCGAACACACTTCTTTCCTACTGTAGCCATTTCAAATACCACACGAGCAGAACAAATTAATAAAACCACAAGACACTGCAAGATGAAGACACCAAAAGACTCGTGGTTCCCGCGAAATAAGTATATATAATAGCAAACAAACGAATACACGTTGCCCAGACACCGTTCAGAAGTATGGAATACCACCCATGCCGTTCACTGCTTTCATGATCCTTACAGCAAGCGACATTTAACACATCGTTTGTTAACCGACTTGTTAAAATGTTCTGTGGAACACGTAATCTATAACAGAATGTTAAAATTATAACGATTTGTTAACTAACGTTTCGTTAGCCAAATTTAACGCAAAGTTGGAGAAACCGGCCCTGAGTGATTTGAATTGATGATTAATTTAATTGAGGTTAATTTATTTGAATTGATGATTAATTTAATTGAGGTTAATTTATTTGAATTGATGATTAATTTAATTGAGGTTAATTGATTTGAATTGATAATTAATTTAATTGAGGTTAATTTATTTGAATTGATAATTAATTTAATTGAAGATTGATTTAATTAACGTGTAATTAATTTAATTATGGTTGATTAATTGAAATGTAATTAATTTAATTGAGGTTGATTAATTTAATTGGAATTTAATTATTCATTTTTTTTAGTTTTTGACATTTTTTTATTTATTTTTAAATCTTTTGGATTGGTTTTAATATTTTTCTTCGTTATCCTTGATTTATTTTGGATTTAATTCAAAATTTTGTAATTCGTTAAGTTGTTTTGGAGATTGGTTTAATTTTGAATAGTTTCTTATTCTAAATTTTGATTTTCCTGAGTTAATATTTTTGGTTTTCGCTTTCCTTTCGATCATTTCTGGTTTTTTTTTACCAATGTTAATAAAGTTGTTTTTCCTTTGGTTTTGAATCCTGTGTGTGATGATTTATTAATCAGCCCTATTGCTCTTCCAAATGATGCATCCCAGGACAGTTGTTGGCTTCAAGTAGGAACGCACCACCCCCGAGAGTAGATTCCTGTCCTGAAGGTCCTATATTCAAAAAGGGTACAGTATGTTGGCCATGTATTATGATGATGATGATTGTTGTTTTAAGGGGCCTAACATCGAGGCTATCGGCCCCTGATGGTTTGGGTGACCGTGAAGATGAAAATGATGATGATAATGAGGATGATAATTGTTGTTTAAAGGGGCCTAACATCTAGGCCATCGGCCCCTGATGGTTTGGGTGATCGTGAAGATGAAAATGAAATGCAAACTTAAAACTAAAACTAACTACCAACCTACATACTAGAAGAAGAAATGGAAAACTAAAGGAGAATAAGGCAAATAAAGGACAATAGGAAAAGAATTGCCCTCAACCCTCGAAGAAGGCGGATTGAGGGACTTGGAAGGAAGGAGAGCCATGAAAGGCAGATAGGAAAGTGAAAGAGGAGAGGGTCCGCCCCAAAGGGAAGGGGCATAAGGGGAAAACGGACCTAGCTCGGGAATCCCTCGGGGTCGCCAACTCCCGAACTCACCAGCCGTGAGCCCCTGAGGGTGTAGCATTATCTACGGTGCACCAGAAGTGGTGGGGCTAAATACACCCTGCCTCCTTAAGGGCCTTGAGCACAAGGCAGGAGGTAAAAGGAAAAGAAAAAGAAGGCTGACCCCTCACAGAAGGAGGGTGTCAGGAAAGATGAGACAAGGGCCAATTAAGGCGGGAAAGGAAGAGACTCCCTAGGCCTCGGATACCCCAATACCGTCGGGGTCGGAAGAGAACTAAAGTTGACCAAGTGACGTCGACAGGAAAGAAGACGGAGAGGAGCCCGGCACAAGTAAGTGGAAGCAATGCCGGACTCAGCTGGGGCCCCGTGGTCGCCAACCCACGCCCACTAGAAGTGAGCCCCTGGGGGAACTTTCACTTTTATATATAAGATTAATTTGTTTGTAATATTACATCATGATTATTATGATAGTGTTAATTGATGCTGATTAGCATTTAATTGGTGGTAATTGGACATTAATCAGTCCATTGTTTATATTTTTGATTCTGACTTAATTTTATTTGTTTCCGTAATTGATTTATGTTACTTTTGAGTTATTATTATTATTATTTTAAATTCCATTTTCTATTATTTTTGGTTTTTATTTTATTTATTTGTTTTTGGTGTACTGGGGTTTGGTGCATTAAATTTGTTTATTTTCATTCAGAATCTGTGTGTGATGAATTTTATTCAGCCCTAGTGATCTTCCTATGATATCCAGAACAGTTTTATATTCAAGCTAGTGTACCGTTCATGCCCCGACGGCAGAGTCCTGTTCTGAAGGCCTTGTGCAAGGGTACATGGCCAAGGATAGATCATTCTCTATTCTTCTTCGATTTCTCTATTCTGGAAGATCCTAGTGGTCAACATACACAGATGCACTCGGATGTTGTGCTTGTTTGGTTAAGTCTAGCTCGCCTATTCGTTTGGCGTGTTTATTTTTTTCACTTTTAGCTGAGCGGGTTAACGCTGGAAGATACACACAAGCCACTAATCCATTCAAACCTGAATCCAAGCCATATTCCATTCATTTCACACCCGTCGTTTTTCCGTAAAGATCATCCTTCCGTTTACCATACTCAGTAAATAGCAAATCCTGTTTCCCCCCCACCAGTACATACAAAATGGCGCCCAACCGTGTGGCTTAAGTTTGAGACAATAGCAGCCCAACATAAAGTGAAATGGAGCTCAATTAATTGATTGAGAGTTACTGTAATTAAATTTTCATATATATAAATTTTTATGGGGTCATACAGCAATCTCAAGGAGCCCATTGCAATGTTTATAGCATTGAGTGTCCATCAGATAGTTAATTAAGGCTCATTAGTGGCCTGATGAGAAACATTAATTACTTTAATTAATGTTTGTTTAATTAATTAATTAGTTTTCTGATTGTGTTAAGTCAAGGATTTAATGACACCAATGGATTACAATCAAATTTTGAATCGTTTTACGGTTGCAATATCACTGTAGGTGATTGTAAATTCGAAGGATAGGGGAAGGAAGCTTCGAAAGCTTTGAAATACACTTACATTGCATGGTGTGTTGATGTGTGTATTTGCATGAGTTGGGACAAGCCCGTATATTCACTTATTGATAATTATGTCATCGGTAGAGGACCTGATGGCCGTATTGCAGGAATTAAAGGACAGTAGTTATAAGCAGATGCATGAAATAAAAGACAGTAATCAGGAACTTAAGAGTTAGTACTGTGACCGAAATCCACCATGTTGTGATGTTTAATTGCCGAGATTCGCAAAGCAACCTTGGAAGTAGTTGATGAATGTAACATATTGTAATGTATTCCAGCATGTGTTTGTAGCAGACCCAGAGCTAAAGAAACATTCTTCATAATTATTCTAGCTGATAAATGGACCTATCCTTATGGCATTGAGCTAAAATTTAGCACAAGCGAGAGTCGAACATCTTCAACTCCTAACGGCTTTGACAAGTCGTGACGCAATAGATGAGGGGTGGAAATTTCCCCACGCACCGCTATGAATCAGGTGACTAGGCAGCGTGGACTCTGTCAGTTCTAGAACACGGTCATTCGAGAATTCTTTTTCACTGGCTATACTCATGTGTGCGCGAAGATGAGTTTTTCTAATACGTGTGGAAAGCGTGTGTTTGCACTATTTAACGAACCATCACAATCTGGCTGGTGATACGCCGATACTTATAATAATTTCTATACCAGTGTTAAGTAAAGTAAAGTCAGTGTTTCCTACAAGTGGCAGAAATACTGTAAGTAAGAATTATAATATTATTCAGCGGACACATTCACAGCACCATTAGCGGACTGGAAATATATTCACCGTAGAACGCAGGCCAGTAGACATTGAAATACAACTTGTTGCAGCGCACAACATATGACAGATCTCGTCATATTATTCTGCCAGGTCATATTATTCTGCCAGGCACAAAGATATACAATGTTGAACTTTCTTTTTCGACACGATAGCTGTACTACATGTAACAGAATAAGATCAATATTTAATTGGATTAATAGCAATTGCATTCATGAATAATGAACAATATTGCAATTACACCACCTATTCCACACTGATAAAATAGTCGGAACATTTCACCATCAGTGGCGTACAACCAATTTTGATTTAAGGGGTTGTATGAAATCATCCACGATGCCACTTGTAATTAAGAACAGTAACATGGGAACACTAATAAAGACTTTATTACTATTCAAGATGATAGCTTAAGCCATCAACAGGGAAGCTTAATGACCAGGATGAGTCCGAGATCTGGGGGACCGAATTCACGTTAGATCAGACGTCACGACGATGGATGCATTACAAGAGTATCGTAAGCGGCGATCTTGCAAAATTAAGTATGGACCAAGATTAACCACGTCGTGGGAAATCACATAGGCAACACACTCTCCGTAACCCTGAGCATGCTTTCAGACCACTTGTCTGAAATTATATGACAAGCCATTACCATGTTACCATACTGTTTTCTCTTCCAGGTGACTGATATATTTCGAATGAATTCCCAAACTAAAGAGCAAATAATTTATGGATATTAAGAGTAATTTCACACGTATATGTAAGATATTTAACAAAATGTTTTATGATTGGATTCCACTTTTTTTTATATAAACTTATTCTAAACTTAGTTTCGTTCTTACTAATGGCGTATTATACCTTTACGGCGGTTGCAAGCGGAACATTAAACTTTTTGCAGAGCTAATTTTTGAAACTTGATAATTAATTCTTGGTACAGTAATTATCATCTGGATTCATGATGTGTGATCCTGAACCCTACAGTAATTAATTCAGATTGTATAAAAAAAATACGAAGCCGATAATAATCGTAGACATTAAGAGATTCTGACCAGTCTTATTATTGCCACTTAAGGATTACTTGGCATTATGTCAAAAGGATTTTGGAAATGGTTTTTGAATAAAGCACAATTATTAATAAGTTGTAGACACTTTATAGTGGTCTAAGAGCAGCAAATGTTGGAAATGAGATATTCCATTCCAACGCTTTAATAAATTAATAATTAATGAATTTCTTCGATGATATAAATGTTTGTGATTATGCCAGGATGCAGGGTCTATGCAGTCCTAGGTCAAATGAATTAGTATGTGCTTTATTATAGTAATTATATTTATATTTCCAACTTTGGGAAATAGTGCAATGACAGTTTTTTTTCGTCCAATTTATCGTCATTTTGTGCACTGTTGTTAGGGTTTAATGAGCTGGTCAATTCAATTTAATAACTATGCAGATCTTAGGCAATTCTACTGTATTCCTTTATCTTTGAATACAACTGTTACATCATCGCATTCTGAACAATTTAATTTCTCCCATAAGCACATGTTGAATCCAATTTCTTATTTGAGAATGACTTGAGTGATTAGAATTCCCTTGTAAACCAATGTTTTGAGAAATTACGATAGATTAATGCTACTTTGAGCTGAGATGTTTTCCATAAGGAAACTTGGAATTATTGTGGTAATATAATGATAATAATCATTTATATGTCTATAATTAATTTAATCCAATTAATTAATTAACGGTCATTAATGTTAATCTAATAAATGTAAATATCAGGGATGTGTATAATTTGTGTGTGAATGATTAATTTAGTCTGTTTTATGGGAAGAAAAAAAATGTCTATTTTTTTTCTACAAAGCTGAAACTGATAGTGAAGTTTTTTTTTAAATTCATATTCAGCTAAACAACGAACTCTCGAGCTATGATTAATTTCCTTTAGTGAGAACTTCCCATTTAAGTGAAATAGGACAGCTCAACGGCACAGATGGACATTATGGATACTTGTATCCCAACCTAATGATTTGCCTTGAGTAATAGGAGTGTTCTTATCTTTATTTTGTCCGTCTGCTCTAAAATAAATTTAGGATCTCGATTTTAACAAGTTCTAGTTATTCCTGTAGTTTGGAACTTCTCCCGAGTCAGTGATACTTTTTCTTTTTCTTGTTTGTGAAGTATTTGTCCTGTTGAACCTTGCATGCCTATCCCTTTAAACGACCCGAGATATTCGATCTCTTGCCTCCCGAGCTAGTTGTTTTGATTTTTTTTTGTATTGGACAAATATTTCCAGGACTTATTTTTTTTCTATCGCCTGTGTCCCTTCTTCGGTTTCTCGTTGCAATCGCCGGGCCAACGTGACGTCGGGGAAACGGGCACAGTACCGAATAGCAATTGTCACAGATGCAGAGAAATATAGAACAGGTAAGCCGCATTTGCAATCAGAGTACTGAGCAAATAGAAACTTATATGGTCACGATCGAGAACGAGATCAAGGACGTTTCTCAGAGAATGACTAGTATGGAAATTCGAGTCCAAGCGCAGGTAGCGAAATGTGAAGTGGGAATCGCAGCAACTCAAGCAGATGTCGATAAGCTGAAAGATGAGAATAAGTCAAAGCAAGCCAAGATAGGAGTGATAGAGACCGACATTTTTACGTTTAAGGGCGAGATTAAGGATTCATTGCAGCTTATCCGAGATGACATGAAAGACCAACAGGACGAATATAAGGAATCATGGGACAATGATAAGGAAGGATTTAAGAGAGATGTCGAATAAGCATACGAGGACATGAGCCAGGAGGCGAAGGAAGAAAGGAAAGCTGTACTCCGCAAATTAGAAGAGAGCAAATTAAAGATGAATAAGTTCGAGATGGAGTTGTTATCAAGGATGGAACGACAAGAAAATAAACAGGTCAAAAGCGACCTAAAGATTCTGATCCAAGTGGTCATCACAGACTTACAAAAAGAATTCGCCAAGTCCATTACAGAAACCCGTATGATGGGAAAGTAGGATTTCAGGAGCATATGACCATAGATGAGGGGATGGAACCTCACAGTCAGGAATTCGGGGATCGTACTTCGACATGATATGATGATGATAATTGTTGTTTTAAGGGGCCTAACATCTAGGTTATCGGCCCCTGATGGTTTGGGTGATCGTGAAGATGAAAATGAAAAGCGAACTTAAAAACTAAAACTAACTACTAACCTACAAACTAGAAGAAGAAATGGAAAACTAAAGGGTACTTCGACACCCGTTGAGTCTAACCCAGCTGCTCAAGTCATTCACGTTATAAAAATGAGTGATAACCGCCCAAACAAAATTTCAGGGAACGATAACTTTAATGCTAAGAGTTTCCTCAGAGAATTGATGGAATACATCAAGGAAAGCAAGATCTGAGAAGACCGACAGTTAAGGACAGTGGAGAAACTGTTAACTGGACACGCGTTACAATGGTTCCGTAGCTTCAGTTATACTTTGGACACTATGGGAGAGTTCCGTGAAGCTTTTCTGAAGACGTATTGGAGCCTTGCCTCGCAACAGAACCTGCGGATGGAACTATACGCACGTAGCTATAGTACCACATCACCCACAAAGTACTCAGAGTATTTAATCACACAGCTCCACCGAATGAAAGAGTTGGATATGCCTCCATCAGAAGAAGAAATGATCACCGCCATTGAAGAACAATTACCAGTCGGGGTTCAACAGATCATGGCGGCAGCGAACGTACGGACAGCGGTATATGCCGAGAAATATAGAGAAACCTCGATGAAACGACGATCCACAATCCGCAAAGAGCAGGTCTAATGACTGAAAATGTAAACGTGGTCGGCCTAGAAGAAGCACCTAGACGACGCATGAAGGATCAGAGTACAGACGCCATGGGCATGAGGCAGAACTGGGAACGTCGGGAATACCAAGATCAACAGTTGAGGTCCACGTGGTATGCTAACAGAGGTAATAACTGGAGGTCACCTCAAAGACAGAATGAACCATGGAGAAGACATCGTGGATCATACAGGCCATATAACAAGAGAGGTGGACGTTTTCAACGAGGAAGACCGCCGTGGGAGCAAAACAGAGAGCCTGAAGTGAGATGGGACTTCCCAGATGACCACAGGGAGGAGATGGAAAGGTGGGACAGCGATTCGGAGCGGCATTTGGCAGAATTACGTGCCAAAGAATCGAGCGAACAAAGTAAGAAAGACAAATGGAACAGAGGGATCCAGATATCATCGAACAAGGAGCTGAGAGCCTGGAACTCCAGAACGCCCAAAGGAACAACAATCAATCATCCGGAGGAACACCAGATAGGAATGACAACAACGACGATAAAAAAAACCAATTTTAGAAGATGGGAACGTTGCTAATGTAGAGAACAATCACAATACAAAGCATATGGAACCGTAGTAGCGCAGATCAGTGACTGGGTCATCAAGGAAGAGGACATGACGCAGGACATAAGAGGGCCAAAGATTAATGCACTTAGAGAATCACTCATAATTTACGCCCGATTGGGAGGTCTAACGGTACGCTGTATGGTCGATACGGGTGCCAGCATCAGTATAGCTTCCCAAGCATTAGTTAAAGAGTTGGAGAGTTTGGGGAAAGTTCCCGTGATGCCAATTTTTAACATCACCCTCAAGGGCATTATCCCAGACAAATTCGCAGTCTGTAAGTTCCAAGCATCGTTGGACATTACACTGCAAGGACATAATATGCCGCATTCGTTCATCATAATGAACAAGATAAATTATAACATTATCTTGGAGCGGACTTCATTCGAGAATATAAAGCAGTCTTCAACCTATATGAAAACACTATTTGTTTTGAAGATATTGGAGAGGACAATCATTTGGGCATGTAATTAAATGCGGACATCCCAAGAGATGGTGAAGAGATATGGGCATTGTGCACCACTGAAGAGATGAAATCATACGAGAAGATCAATCAAAGGTTAAGGGATATCGAGGGTGATTTAATGGAACCTGAATCCTGGGTGATGGCGCTAGAAGAATTGGAAGACAGAACTACTGACGCTTTTGAGGAAAAGGGTCGTGAAGCAAAGATAAACGAAGAGAACAGGATCAAATTGATGGACATGTTAAAACGACACGAACCGGTTTTTGATTTTAAACCCGGTAGAATAGAACATCTAAAATACCAAATGCAGGTCAAAGATTGGTCACCGTTTAGGAAGAAGCCTTATCCGATAGCCGAAAAATATATGAATGAGGTGAAAGAAACCATCAAGCAAATGGAGGATGCAGAAGTCTTAGTTAAGATGGCTACCCCATTTGTGAGTCCGTTGGTTGTAGTCAAGAAACCCAATGGCTCTGCCCGAATATGTCTGGACGCCAGGACAATAAATGAACGATTGATTCCCGAATATGACCAAGCTCCAGCGATCAAAGAGGTCATAAACAAATTCCGGAACAAGATATATTTTTCATCACTAGACTTGACTAGTAGCTATCATCATTTGGAACTGGATGACAAGTCAAGGTTATAAACTGGATTCCTATTTAATCAGCAAACTTATGCATTACAAAGATTGTCATTCGGTATATAACAGGAGGTTCGGCACTCATACGAGCATTAGACCGGAACCTGACATCGGAAGTCAAGGATGCCACTGTATGATATGTCGATGACATACTCTTGGCTTCTGATAATTTGGATGATCACCTCATGAATTTGGAGAAATTACTGGACAATTTGGAGAAGGCAAGTTTCAAAATCAACATCCAAAAATCGCATTTTTGTCAGAAGGAGGTACTCTATCTAAGCCACATCATCGATGGTGAAGGAGTACGCCCAGAATCCTGAGAAGCTAGAAGTTAATCGGAACTTTCCTAAACCAAACAGGGTAAAGCACGTCCGCCAATTTCCGGGCATTTGCAATTTCTTTGCAAATCATTATCCCAGGTATACAAGGAAGAATGCGACGTGGCTTTTCGGAAAACGAAGGAATTACTAACCAATAGCATTTAATTGGGTTACCCCGATTTCTCAAGAAAATTTATAATACAAACCGACGCCTCACGAATTGGAATTGGATGCATGTTGTACCAAGAAGATCCAAACAACCGTCAAGATCGATCTTACTTGGCATTTTCTAGCCGTAAGCAAAAGACACACGTGCGAAATTATACAGTAACGGAATTGGAACTTCTATCCATCATTTTCGCTTTACAACAATGGAGGAAGACTGTCTATGGTTTCGAGATTTTGATAAAAACCGATCACAAGAGCCTTATTATCTAATTGAAGACCCCCATGGCTAGCGAGCGAGTGAACAAATGGTCGTTGTACTGTATGTTCATTAAGTGACGAAAGATGAATTATACTAAAGGGTATATTAACTTTAATGATTACATTGAGCACAGCCCAGGAAGATTCAATGTGATACCCGACGCATTAAGTCGAAACCCAGAACAAGAAGGAGTAGTATCTGTACAAAAGCTGAGCTCACTAAGACAGATCAGGAATTTTTGGTTAAACTGGGAGAAATTCAGGCTGAGCAAGTTTAGGATCCATGGATTATTTAAAGGTCGGTTATCGATTATTTAAAGGTCAAACTGCAACAAGGGACACTCGCGTACTTCGAAGCGGAGAAAATTTCAACAAGTTATAATTGGCATAATAACATGTCGCACAAGTTCATGGATACCGACCACACGAAATTAAGGAGTGGTGCTACCTTCTTTACAGAGCGGTCTAGTCTGGCACGTACACAGCATATCTGGACATGGAGGAATCGATAAGACAAGTGCTCTTATTCAAGAGGCATTTGTATGGCCAAAATTAAGGGAAACCATTCGCAGTGTTTTGAAAACCTGTGACAGATGACAAAGGGTTAAGCCAAACTCATTCCTCATGAAGCAATATCCCAAACCTCTACCACATAAACCGTGCGAACTTGTCGCCATGGACGGTTATGGTCCATTACCAAAAGGCATAAGAGGATGCAAATACATTTTCGTCAGCATCGATGTATTTACAAAATACGTGGTGTTATGTCCAGTTCAGAAGCTAAACACTAAACAGGTACTGAGCAGAATTAAGGCAGGGGTAATCCAACGTTAAGTAAGATGGAATTCTGTCTTACAGACCAGGGCAGTAATTTCACTAGTGCCGAGTTTAGGAGAGTGATGGTAAGGTTAGATGTCCGGCACGTGTTGAGTTCAGTGCGCCATCCTGGGGGAAATCCATCGGGAAGTATAATGCGAGAGATCGCAAAATATTGCCGAATTTACTGTTCTGATCAGCATTGGAAGTGTGTCGACGTGTTGCCCATAATGGAATTCTGTATAAACAATACGATCCATGAAAGCATAGGACAGATCCCTACGGTCCTTCATTTTAATCGATGTCCGGATCGACCGTGGAAGAATATCTTGTTGTGTCCATTGGACGCACGACCAAGCCATGAATTAACCATACAGGCTACGGCAACTTATCTGCAGAAACAAGCTGATCGTTGATCACGTAGAGTGCGTCATAAAAGATTTCACCGTTCTTGGGAAGCGGAAGAATTGGTCTTGGTGAAACGACCAGCAGTGTCCGATCCAGCGAAGCGAATATAGTCAAAATTTTGCGAGATATTCTATGGACCGTACCGAGTCATAAAGGTAACTGGAAAGAATGCTTATAAAGTGAAGCACATACGCATTGGAGTCGAGTCTGTCTATAACGCACAGAATCTAAAACTATACTACCCCACGAAGAAGATGAGGGCCAACATCGAGTCAACATAACGGAGAAGAAAGAAGACGGAGAAGATCCATTCCAAGTAGAAGAATCATCGGAAGCAGAAGAAGAGATCCAGGGAACAACTATTCACTATTGTCCATGGGTAACACTGCGTGAAGAGTTGATGATGCTAATAGAGAGTGAACTGAGGATAAATGCGGAGTTAAAAGCTGAGAATAAGAGGCTGCGTGTAGAATTTGATAATCAAAATTAATTTGGAGTCCATCAGAAAGCCAACTTTGAAAAAAGGTTGATGAGGAAGACATGACATTGTTAAAATGGATTATGTTGCCGAGTATTGTTTGAATTGGAAAAACTCTTCGTAACCTCAGGAGTTTTCCCAAACTAAGAAGGAGAGAGATGTGCCCTTTGGCCTACATCTTAGGCCAAGGACACATTACATCACTGGAGCATTTATATAGGGCAATGTCATGATGGCAAATACTGTGGCATGAGAATGAAATCATCATTGTGCAATGATGATAATAATATAACTAGGATTTTTCCGTCGTGTTGAGGGCTGCAAATACTGTAGAAGGATTGGCTGTTTCGACGGGGAGAAATTTATGAGCTTCACACAATGGACCGAGCAGGTGCGTCAGTAGTTGTTTACACACGATGATGATGATGATAATTGTTGTTTTAAGGGGCCTAACATCGAGGTTATCGGCCCCTGATGAAATGAAATGGCGTGAAATGAAAGGATGAAGAAAAATAACAGCTCACTGCTATGGATGAAACGAAAATGGTTTAGATAAAATAGACAGTGGGCCCCAAGAACTATGCCTTATGTAGCAGGGAAAATACTTACAAAAAGGAACTCAGATTGAAACTACTCACGAAATGGAGAGCGGTAATACGTACATAAGGGAATTTGGAACGAAAAGACTCACAAAAATAATAGATTGAAAAAATACGCACAAAATGTAGGTTACGTCCAAAATACGTACAAAATGCAACGTACAGTCGAAATACCTACAAAATGCAAGTGAAATCAAAATACCCACAAAATGCATTGAGACTTAACTACTTGAACAAAGCGGGGTAGGTTGAAAACACAAAATGCAATTGAAATTGCTTACAAAAGGTATGGTAGATTCAAACTTCTCATTTGGATGGACAATACTTACAAAATGCAATTTAGATTGAAAATAATTACAAAATGTAATTTAGATTCAAAATACCCACAAAATTGCAATTGAGATTTAAAACTACTTGAACAAAGCGGGGTAGGTTGAAAATACAAAATGCAATTGAAATTCAAAATACTCACTAAAGTCCCAGCCCCTATATTGAAAGACTTACTAAAAAGCAATTTAGATTGTCAATCCTTACAAAATGCAATTGAGATTGAAAAACACTCACAAAATGCAATCTAGATCGAAAAAACTTGCAAAATGCAACGTAGATTAAAAATACCTAGTGTTTACACGCGAGTTTCAGGGCATGAGCGCTCTGGCAAATTCTGAGAATCTCGCTAAAACGCAGGGACCCTCCCTAGTTAACTCGGAGAATATGCTTGACTCCGCCCTCAAAAAGTACATCTCAGTTGATTACGAGAGATCAAGACATTACAGGAATGATCTGGAACGCCCATGATGAATCTAAATATTATCAAGGTTATTGGGAATGCAGTAACGAATTAAATATCTCCGTGTGCATCGAATAGAAATAGTCCCCTGCGCAAGAAATTTTGGCAACGTCAATTGTGAGACAGAGAGGGCATGGCGTCCTTTAGCAAGAAGTTAGTTCTACCCAAGCGCTGATGATATTAATTTAACCTATGATCGAGATCCGTCGTTAACCATATGGTTAGCAAGGCCATATTTTTAAGTATAAATTATGATGATGATGATAATTGTTGTTTTAAGGGGCCTAACATCTAGGTTTTCGGACCCTAATGATTTGGGTGACCGTGAAGATGATAATGAAATGTAAACTATACCCAAAACTAACTTATATACTAGAAGAAGAAATGGAAAGCAAAGGGAGAATAAGGCAAATAAAGGACAGGAGGAAAAGAAATGCCCTCAACCCTCGAAGAATGCGGATTGAGGGACTTGGAAGGAAGGAGAGCCATGAAAGGCAGATAGGAAAGTGAAAGCAGAGAGGGTCCACCCCACATGTAATGTACAAAAGGGGGAAACCGGACCCAGCTCAGGAATCCCTCGGGGTCGCCAACTCCCGAACTCACCAGCCGTGAGCCCCTGAGGGTGTAGCATTATCCAGGGTGCACCAGAAGTGGTGGGGCACATACACCCAGCCTCCTTGAGGACCTTGAGGAGAGGACATGAGAGAACATGAAAATAAAAAGAAGGCTGAAAGAGACTCCCTAAGCCTCGGATACCCTAATACCGTCGGGGTCGGAAGAGAACAAGAGTTGACCAAGTGAGGTCGATAGGAAATAAAACAGAGAGGAGCCATGCACGAGTAAGTGGAAGCAATGCCGGACTCGTCTGGATGTGAGCCCTGGGGGATGTATAAATTAAGGTGCCTGATTACTGTAGTATGTGTTTGTGAAAGGAGAATTTGGTGTCGTATTTGTAAAACTGTGAATCGGTAGCCATTTTGGCATATATGCGGGTATCAAGCTGGGACGCGTGACTATTTTACATTAGTCAGTTGATGTCAGTGGTTGTGGGTCCATGTGACACCGCCACTCCACGTTCAAGCAGTAACACAGTAGCCCTGTGAAATTATATGTAATTCAAGTGTTAGATATAACAGAAATATTCGTTTGCAACAAGTGTGCTAATAGTGCAAGAATTTGTCATTTTATGACAAAATTGTGAAGCCCACTATTGTATTTTTAAAGTGGTGCTTAATTTAATCAAATATGTGTGTGTGTGTGCATTTAAAAGGGGTGCTGGCTTACAGTAACCTGGTGATATGGAAGATTGCAGTGTTATTAGCGAGTGGTTTAACATCATTGTGATGGGAGCCATAATGACCATGGAGGTCGCGTGCTAAGTTATTTGGCGCGGGCCGCTGGTACAATTCAGGCAGATGATGAAAGAAGCCTTCGATATGATAAGTACCTTTTGATTATATTTTTAAATGTCATGATGATGATGATGATAATTGTTGTTTTAAGGGGCCTAACATCTAGGTTATCGGCCCCTGATGGTTTGGGTGATCGTGAAGATGAAAATGAAAAGCGAACTTAAAACTAAAACTAACTACTAACCTACATACTAGAAGAAGAAATGGAAAACTAAAGGAGAATAAGGCAAATAAAAGGACAGAAGGAAAAGAAATGCCCTCAACCCTCGGAGAAGGCGGATTGAGGGACTTGGAAGGAAGGAGAGCCATGAAAGGCATATAGGAAAGTGAAAGAGGAGAGGGTCCGCCCCAAAGGTAAGGGACAAAAGGGGAAAACGGACCCAGCTCAGGAATCCCTCGGGGTCACCAACTCCCGAACTCACCAGCCGTGAGCCCCTGAGGGTGTAGCATTATCTAGGGTGCACCAGAAGTGGTGGGGCTACATACACCCTGCCTCCTTAAGGGCCTAGAGCACAAGGCAGGAGGTAAAAGGAAGAGAAAAAGAAGGCTGACCCCTCGCAGAAGGAGAGTGTCAGAAAAGATGAGACAAGGGCCAATTAAGGCGGGAAAGGAAGAGACTCCCTAGGCCTCGGATACCCTAATACCGTCGGGGTCAGAAGAGAACAAGAGTTGACCAAGTGAGGTCGACAGGAAAGAAGACAGAGAGGAGCCCGGCACAAGTAAGTGGAAGCAATGCCGGACTCAGCTGGGGCCCCGTGGTCGCCAACCCACGCCCACAAGATGTGAGCCCCTGGGGGATTTTTAAATGTCAATAATCCATGGATTTCATCGCTGTAATGTTAGCGTATTATTTTCCCTTTCTTTTTGTTTTATTTTTTGTGTGTAATGACTATGTCAATGGCGACCATAGTTGTGCATTTGACGGAGCTTGGTTCGCTCATAATGATTAATGATCACAGTAATTATTTTAACGAATTAAAAGTGCCTAAATTAACGTAAAGATAAGCTAAATAATCGTATCCAGAACCAAAACCACGGGATAGGATTTCCTACTTGTTTATAAGTGTATGTTTTAGTATTATTCCCTTGTATTTATGCCCTGGATGATGAGGAACAAAGCATGATGTTTTATCAAGTTTCATAATGACCAGAGATAGACAGTTTATATAATTATATACCGGATGATGTAATATCCGAGGGTTTTGTTGATTTTTGGGAAGACCATGGCAGAGAGAACAGGTTGAGTTGAGTTAATTTTACAGTGTAAGGTATTAAAATTTAGGGGGCAGTTTACAATAGCGTGAATAATTTAAGAAGTGACGGCTGATCGCAGCCTCACTATTTGTCACAATGATTATTATAAAGTACATGTGATATTTAAGGGCATACAGGTAAGATGTTATAAGAAGCAACCTACGATAATATATAAGTGAATTGAGATATAATGCCAGGGAGTAAGACCTGAGGAAATAATGTCGGATGAAAGTATGATGAATCTACGATAATATATAAGTTAATTTGCGTGTAATGTTATGGCCCATCAACACAGGAAAGAGAGTACTAAAGTTAATTTACATTTGATCGCGCAGAGGAATAAAGATGAGGAATTCACATTGCAATATAAATGGCAGGTAAAGGTTAAACGCTACTCCAATTAGAGCCGCGCTCGACATCGGGAGGGGTGTAACGGTACCTCATTCAGTGAGAATGCCTGGGATCGCCAGCTATAGGAGGGCTGATGGCTCAGATGCCGCGCAGCGATACATGTGTTTGGTCCCAAGTTTGATATTTAGGTAAGGGTACGTTGGGTCGAAACCCTGAGGTCTTTAGTTGACAGTGTTTATTTCACTGATCATTTTGATATAAGGGACGGGTTTGTCTGTTGTCCATACAGTCCCGTGTTCGAAATCCTTTTGTTTGTGCCTGGTCCAGCAGTCATTGTTAAACGGGTACTAGCTAGGCATCGACCTTGAAGTGCCGGGTTCGATATGCAGTGACCTTAGAGTCCTGTGTTCATGAATAATTATTTTCGGTCCTGGATTTTTTTTTGGATAGTTAATAATGGTTCAAAATTATTTTGAGGAGTTATTTCTCAATAACTACCAGATAGGGATACTCAGGTAGGAACGGATAGTTAACTGTATAATTGTGACCTAATAGGAGCGTACTATACAATACATCTTAGTGTCATCCATAATTATTTCAGATGTCCCCGGTTCGACTGAAGAACATTCACAGTTGTTTAACATAACACTGATACACTGCAAATTTGTGTCATGCAGTTTATTTCAGATGTCCCCGGTTCGACTGAAGAACATTCACCGTTGTTTAATATAACACTGATACGATACGATTACTTGAATAATGTTTGGTTGGAATTAATATTCTGATTTCCACATCAGATGAATTTATTAATTGTTTATTATATCTGCCCAACCCAAGTTTGATATGCAGATGATAGTCATCATTTTTCAAGATGTTATTTTTGTTTTTAAGGCACTTTACCTAGTTTGATGATGATGATGATGATAATTGTTGTTTTAAGGGGCCTAACATCGAGGTCATCGGCCCCTAAATAAATGAAATGGCGTGAAATGAAAGGATGAAGATAAAAACAGCTCACTGTCCTGGATGAAACGAAAATGGTGCTTATAAAACAGACAGTGAGCCCCAACAATTATGCCTTATTTGAATAAAAATTGTAAAAGGGGGTGGTAAAGCAATAAAACAAATAAGGCATAGTAAACAATAAAATAGATGAACGTAATAAAAATTATAAAACAGACTTAGCCTGAATTAAAAGTCTTAACTGACATTAAAACTTGAAAAAATAACCACTCTCCCTCATGAACCGGATGACAAGGTCTGCTGACAGCCCGTCATCACGGAGAATAAGGGACAGGGTGTTAGGCAGTTTAAGAGTCCTTCGCAGATCGGCAAGATCCACACACTCGAAGGGAAAGTGTGCCACGGTTAGGTGGGCGCCGCAAGTACACACAGAGGGGTCTTCTCTCTTTAGCAAATGGGAGTGCGTAGCAATCCCATGGCCGATCCGGAGTCGACAGAGTACCACAGCTTCCTTCCGAAGAGGTCGGAAGGAAGATTTCCAAACTTTCGTTGTCTCCTTGATGCCCCTGAGTTTGTTGGGTGGAGGCGTGGCACGCCATGCCTCCTCCCAATGCGACAGGATCGAATGCCGCAACTGAGAGCGCACATCACTAGCAGGCAACTTATACGGTAGCGAGGGCAGTGCGACTGCCTCTCTGGCCGCCTGATCAGCAAGCTCGTTTCCCGCAATACCCATGTGGCTAGGAAGCCACACAAAGGTCACCCCGGTTCAGCATTACGCGAACTGACGAGCAGGTCGTGCACACGCTGGACCAACGGGTGCTTCGGGAAACACACATAGATCGATTGCAGCGCACTAAGAGGGTCAGTACACACAAGAAAGTTCTGGTGATCGTCTGATAACGTGTACCGCAGAGCCTCTAAGATGGCATAGATTTCCGCTGTGTACACGCCACAGGCCTCGGGAAGCGAAAAGAGAAACCGACGATCCTCAACCACAAATGCACAACCTACTTTCTCGTTTACCCTCGAACCGTCCGTGAATACAAGCCCTGATCCCGGATACCGGCTCATCACGGACTGGAACAGCCTCCGATGGACGGAGGAGTCCGTGTCCGATTTGGGCCCGGTGTGCAGATCCAGGATGATATCAGGGCGAGAGACCATCCACGGAGGGGCCTTGCTAGGTACTCGGACGATACAGGAGACAGAGGGAAATCGGAACTGACGGTATAAGTCAGCCAAGCGAATCCCCGCCGGCCGAGTGGCTCGGGTAAGCGCATCACACAGCCCAGCGATTCGGATTGGTAAAAAAACATGGATAGCTTGGATGAAGTGGCATCTGTCGAATAGTGGCAGCATAGGTCAGCAGTACTTGTTGGCGCCTCAGGTGTAAAGGAGGTACGCCAGCCTCGGCGAGCAAGCTGACGACTGGGCTAGTTCGAAAGGCACCCGTCGCCAGCCTCACACCGCCGTGGTGGACACTGTCCAGTTTAACAAGCACCGACCTACGTGCTGAACAATATGCTACACTGCCATAATCTAACCTAGATGAAATAAGAGACTTATAAGAACGTTGGAGTGCCATGCCGTCCGCCCCCCCACGATGTGCCGCTAAGAAACCGCAACATGTTGAGCTTCCTAGCAAAGGCAGTTTTCAAACACCGCACGTGTGGTTCCCACGTTAACTTCTGGTCGAAAAGGAGTCCAGGGAAACGGTACATAGCAAACACAGGCAAAGCTAAATTTCACAGATAAAGCTCAGGATCGGGATGGAGAGTGCGCCTTCGGCAGAAATGGACAACCGAGGCCTTAGCGGTTGAGAACCGATAGCCATGCTCTAGTGTCCAGCGTTCCACTCTCCGAATAGCTTGTTGGAGCTGTCGTTCAGCGACTGCCATATTTTGCGCACTATAATGTAGAGCGAAGTCGTCTATATATAGCGACGGTACCACTGCTGGACCAGCAGCAGCGACTATACCGTTTATGGCAATTGCAAATAATGTTACACTAAGCACCGATCCCTGTGGGACTCCGTATTCCTGTATATTATATTGCGAATATGTACCCCCTATTCGGACACGGAATAGGCGAAGGGACAGAAAATTCGCAATAAAGACCGGCAAGTTACCTCGGAATTACCATTGTTGCAGGGTAGAGAGGATGCCGTAAGGCCAAGTGGTGTCGTAGGCCTTCCTGAGGTTAAGGAAAACAGCGACTTGGTGCCGTCTCCGGAGAAAAGCATCCTGTATGGCGGACTCCAGGCGTACCAAATGGTCATTGGTACACCGAGACGCCCTGAAACCACACTGGTATTCAGACAGGAGGCCTCGTTTCTCCAGGACCCACACCAGTCGCCGATTGACCATCCTCTCAAAGAGCTAGCACACACCATTCGTGAGACAAATAGGTCTGTCACTCCTGTCAAATTGGATGATGATAATTGTTGTTTTAGGGGGCCTAACATCTAGGTTATCGGCCCCGAATGGTTTGGGTGATCATGAAGATGAAATGGAAAACAAAAGGAGAATAAGGCAAATAAAGGACAGGATGAAAAGAAATGCCCTCAATCCTCGAAGAATGCGGATTGAGGGACTTGGAAGGAAGGAGAGCCCTGAAAGGGAGATATGAAAGTGAAGGAGGAGAGGGTCCACCCCACAGGTAATGGATAAAAAGGAGAACACCGGACCCAGCTCAGGAATCCCTCGGGGTCGCCAACTCGCGAACCCACCAGCCGTGAGCCCCTGAGGGTGTAGCAATATATAGGGTGCACCAGAAGTGATGGGGCTACATACACCCTTCCTCCTTGAGGGCCTTGAGCAGAAGGCAGGAGATATCATGAAAAGAAAAAGAAGGCTGACCCCTCGCAGAAGGAGGGAATCAGAAAAGATGAGACAAGGGCCAATTAAGGCGGGAAAGGAAGAGACTCCCTAGGCCTCGGATACCCTAATACCGTCGGGGTCGGAAGAGAACAAGAGTTGACCAAGTCAGGTCGACAGGAAAGAAGACAGAGGAGCTCGGCACAAGTGAGTAGAAGCAATGCCGGACTCAGCTGGAGACCCATGGTCGCCAACCCACGTCCCACTAGATGTGAGCCCTGGGAATCATACAAATTGTCCGTTTGATTGCTGTAAGAGATTCGTAGATATTGAGAACCGTCTAAATATTTTGGATGGTCACAATGTGGGATTTTTATATTATAGTCCTTAGGTTTATGTACTATTGCATGAAGATTATTGTGTATGTGTTTTATTCAAACTTCAATCGCATGATTAGGACACTAGAAATAAAAGCAGGATTTTAAAATTTCGCTGAGCCGCCTTCTTGTGGGTATGAAAATAATTTAAATGAATTAGATGCCAGCCGATTAAAATGTGTAAAAGCATATACCGTATCAAGTTTCATTGCGCTCGAATGGTTAAAACGCAGGGAACGTCCATTTGAATATTTAAATTTCGCGTCGCCGCCATGTTGGATTTGTGCTCGCCAGGTTATTGAACGTCCCATAGGTGAACATATGCTTATAGCCTCTATAAACTTACAAAATTTCAGTTTGATTGCTGTAGTAGATTAATAGATATTGAGAACCGTCAAAATATTTCGGATGGTCACCATATTGGATTTTAATATATGTAGGCCATAGCGTTATGTACTATTAGACGATGACTATTGTGTACGTTCATTATGCAAATGTTGATTTCGATCACATGATTAGAACACAAGAAATAAAAACTTAATTTTCAAAATTCGCACAGCCGCCATCTTGAGGTTACGTAAACAATTGAACTAGATTAGATACCAGTGCATTACAACGTGTATAAACATTTTCTGTACGAAGTTTCATTGCGTTTGGATCATTAATTCGAGAGAAAAGTCTATTTAAAACTTTCAAATTCGCTAGGCCGCCATGTTCGTTTTGTAGTTAAGCGGTTTTTGAAAGTCGCATAAATGAACTTCCAGTAGTGCCCTTTATCTCCGTACAAAATGTCATGGTGATACCGGTAAGAGTTTCGGAGATATAGAATGCCGGATAAATATTTCGCACAGCCGCCACCTTGAGGTTATGTAAACAATTGAACGAAGTTAGATGTCGGTGCGTTACAATGTGTATAACCATATACTGTACCAAGTTTCATTGCGTTTGGTTGGTTAAATCGCGAGAAACGTCTATTTAAAAGTCGCAAATTCGCTTGGCCGCCATGTTGGTTTTGAGGTTACCAGGTTTTCTAGAGTCACATAGGTGAACTTCTAGTAGTTTCCTTTATCACCGTACGAAATTACAGGGTGATATCTGTAATAGTTTCGGAGATATTGAATGCTGGTGAAATATTCCTCACAGCCGCCATGTTGGATTGGTGAGACGTAACAAAATTTGATGGACACGGTCGGGGTCGCGCGGAACAGTGCTATGAAATTACAGAGTTTCATTGAAATCGCTCCAGCTGGTTAGAAGTTATTAGGGGGACACACAAAAATCTTCTCTCTCACTCACTCACTCACTCACACACACACACACACACACACAAACACACACACACGGACATAAGGTGATCTCATAAGCCTATTTTTTTTTAATGAAAATAGGCTAAAAATGGCTTCAAGTACCATATCCTATCTCCAATGTACACACGCTAGTGCAACAATCACAAAAACTCAGGTTATCACAAAAATACTACACACACACCCATGTTCACGGGGCAACATGATCACGGTGTCTGAGTCCCGCAAATGAAATAACAACTGTCTACACATGAAATGAAAATCCACAGCCTGCTGCCAGTCGAACGACCGGGTCAGGGAATGGAATGAATGAAGCCCCCATCTAGCAATGCCGGACTCAGCTCCCACTAGATGTGAGCCCCTGGGGGACGCTTTTCAAGTATCTTTGGGACAACCCTCTCTCCTATCTCCTTTCCATGACTACTTCCTTTCAAGTCCTATAAATTATCATTTTTCGTGGGCTGGGACATTCCTTTTCCCTGTCTCTTATTGCCCTTATACCGGGGAGTTAGCCGTGGTCGTTACGGCATGACTGTTGGCAGTCGCTCACATCCGGGAGGCGAGGAGGTTCGAATCCCCCCACCGGCAACCTTGAAGATGGTCTTCTGTGG
Organism: Meconema thalassinum; assembly: GCA_946902985.2. Classification (NCBI taxonomy): domain Eukaryota; kingdom Metazoa; phylum Arthropoda; class Insecta; order Orthoptera; family Tettigoniidae; genus Meconema; species Meconema thalassinum. The sequence continues at coordinate 512,606,699 of OX336392.1, read as the reverse complement.
TTTCCCATCTTCCTTCCAGGCAAATGCCGGGATTGTTCCCTAACTATATCCCACAGCCGCTACCTTCCAACTCCTCAACCTTCCCTTCCAACTTTCCTCCCCAACGGTACTTGTAGCTCACCCAATGGGTGTCCGTCTCGAAGCAGCTACACAACTGGCGAGCCGAACATGTCCTCGGACACTCCCGGCATAAACGCCATACGCTAAAAAAAATGCCCTTATTCTCTTCTATGTAGATGTAAGTCAGTTGTGAGTTGGTTGGTTGGTTCTTAAGTTTAGGGGCTGCGACAACGCGGCCATGTAGCCCCGTGTACTTTGGGTGTGTGTAGAATCTGTCTGATAACCGGTGTTAATTGTGATGGCTGTATTAGTGTGTGTTATCTGTTTTTTTAAATTTAAGTACTGCAACTTAGAATTTTTCAAATAGTTTCTACTTTTGCCGCCAAGCGCCACCGTCAACGACTACTAGGTCAAGTTCAGAACTTAGCTACTAGACACCACCGCAGTCGGCTCTTGGCAACGAACGTAGAAACCTAAGAGCGTTGTTTACATTCTTAATCTATCCAATTTAGCTTCACACCGGTGCAATTAGTGGAAGGTTCTTTAACATGCCATAAATCTATGACATGGGACCGCCGGCTTTACTTCCCCTCCTTAGGAAGGCATACTGAGGAATTTTTAACGCTCTTAAAAAATCCGACGGCTTCGGCCGGGTTTGAACCCGCTATCTTGGGCATAGAAGCTCAGCATGCTACCGACTACGCCACCGAAGCCGCCTAGTTGTGAGTTGTATTTTAATTATAATCGATATCATTATAGACAAAACTATAAGGTGCGTTCAAAAAGTAACGAGCCAGAGGCATAATTACAGAAACCAGTACCTCTATGTTAGATGATGATGATGATAATTGTTGTTTTAAGGGGCCTAACATCTAGGTTATCGGCCCCTGATGGTTTGGGTGATCGTGAAGATGAAAATGAAAAGCGAACCTAAAACTAAAACCATCCACCAACCTACATACCAGAAGAAGAAATGGAAAAGCAAAGAAGAATAAGGCAAACAAAAGGACAGAAGGAAAAGAAACGCCCTCAACCCTCGGAGAAGGCGGACTGAGGGACCCGGAAGGAAGGAGAGCCACGAAAGGCAGATAGGAAAGTGAAAGAGGAGAGGGTCCGCCCCAAAGGTAAGGGACAAAAGGGGAAAACGGACCCAGCTCAGGAATCCCTCGGGGTCGCCAACTCCCGAACTCACCAGCCGTGAGCCCCTGAGGGTGTAGCATTATCTAGGGTGCACCAGAAGTGGTGGGGCTACATACACCCTGCCTCCTTAAGGGCCTAGAGCACAAGGCAGGAGGTAAAAGGAAGAGAAAAAGAAGGCTGACCCCTCGCAGAAGGAGGGTATCAGAAAAGATGAGACAAGGGCCAATTAAGGCGGGAAAGGAAGAGACTCCCTAGGCCTCGGGTACCCTAATACCGTCGGGGTCAGAAGAGAACAAGAGTTGACCAAGTGAGGTCGACAGGAAAGAAGACAGAGAGGGGCCCGGCACAAGTAAGTGGAAGCAATGCCGGACTCAGCTGGGGCCCCGTGGTCGCCAACCCACGCCCACAAGATGTGAGCCCCTGGGGGAATCTATGTTAGAAGTATTGGCCCTGGCTGTTGAGGCACTTGTCCCACTGTGACACGAGGCGGTGAACGGCTGCCTCATAAAATTCCCTGGGCTGCGATGTGAACCAGTTTCGCACGTACAGCTGGACGTCGGCGTCCGAGGTGAATCGTTGGCCCCGCAGAGCCCTTTTCAGGGGACCAAACATGGCGTAATCACAGGGAGAGAGGTCTGGACTCTATGGAGGGTGGCCGAGAACCTCCCATTTGAATTTCTGCAGGAGTGCCGCGACTGTGTTGGCCGTATGAGGTCGTGCATTGTCGTGGAGCGACCACGGTGGCTATGGCGTTCAATGTCACTCGGCAGTCCTGGGTAATGAGTGCATCAACCAGCTGGACGATGTCATCGGTAATGCAGGGGGGTGCCCCAGACCGGACATCATCGGCTAACGACACCCGTCCTTCCCTGAAGCGCTTGTGCCACGCTTTGACCCTTGCAAGGGACATGCAGTGTTCGCCGTACACTTGTGACTTTCGGCGATGAATGTCCGTTCCCCCTACTCCTTCCGCTGTCAGAAACTGAACAACACTTCTTTGCTCTTCGTTTGACGCCTCCTTGTCACTGTTTGCAATGCGAGTGGCAGCGTTGGACGATTGATGCATGCAGCTACTCGCTTTGTATCGTCACGTGACGTGTACGCGTGCCCTCTAGCGACGGGCTGTGACCTTCCACGCTCTGGTCGGAACCACACCTCGACACACGCCACGATTAGCCGATGTAGTCACCGATTTGCGCATTCTAGCCTCCGGCTCGTTACTTTTTGAACGCACCTTATAGATATTTTGCTCCATTAAAAACAATCACACACACCTTAATTTATTTTCTAGTCTTTTTGTTTTATATTTTCAAGTTAGCACTTACGTATTTGTTCGAAATAATAGTATATACCGGTACTATTTAATGAGTGAATAACGAAAATACTAACTTGGTGTATTGTTACTGTCGTCATTAAGCCCCTAAGCTTGAGATACTTTGTTTCAAGTAGCTTTCATAAAATTAAAATAAAAAGCCGTGGCAATCACAGTTGGTTGGTGCTGAAATCTTGAGGGAAATCTATATACTGTATATAGCCTACTCTGAGTGTTGAATGTGCAGGCAGTGAAAAGCATTCGATCCAGCTGGCAGTGCTAAAACATATTCTCTGGTGCTGTTCTACCTTCTGTTGTTATTCTTTGGGTCGTGCTAGAGTTTACGCAATATAATATCAGAACTTGCCGATTTGTCAAACAAATTATAGTGAACACAGTTTTCCATCAGGCCCGGTGTGGCGGTAGTAACACAATTTGACACCAGACACCGCTGCGGGCAGAGACAATGCAAATACATTAATATTTATTTTCACCAAGGCTAGCGGTTGCCATGACTACAGTTTCGTTGTTGTCAAACGAGTGATGTTCTTAGTACATCTGCATCTTGTATAGTAACAATGAAGTATCTATTTTCCAATTCAATATTTGTGGAAGTTTCTGTCTCGTTGGTTGTGAGTATTCGTACATTATTGTTATCTTTATTAATATACAAAACTTTGGTTAATTGCAAATATTTCAATCAATCATCGGTGAGAGGACTTCTAACACTGACGCTACATGATTACTTTTTCAACAGACTCTTCTTGATAATCGTCCTGGAGTACAACTGACTGCAGACACTATTAACTTCTTCAATGATGTGCTAGCTTCTAACTCTGAATTTCGCCCCTCAGCGTATTTACAATAAGAGCCATTGATTGTTTATCACCACTTGCTAGAGACCAGAAGCATATTCAAATTATCCCTGATGACGTTTCTAGTGATATTCCTGATATTCACACTACATTTGTACTTACTACGATGGGAACATCATTCACATCTGTAACAGTCTAAATTCACGGACTCTGTCTCAGATACAGGCGATTTTTTTTTAAACGCTCTTCCCGGACAAGAAAGTAGTATTTGAAGACGTACAGCAACAGTCCAATAATACCGATTGCGGTTTCTTCGCAATAGCGTTTGCAGTATCACTTGCTCATGATAAGAATCCTCTACAACTGTTTGGAATGCGCAGAGCATTTGCTGCACATACTAAAGACACAACAAGTATCTCATTTCCCTCTTATTACTAACGTTCCTTCACTGTCTGAACATGCGACTAACCTTCCTACACTATTAACCCTTACTAACGACTACGAAGTGCTTAAGAAAAATCCCTGTGGCCGACCAAAATCCCAGAAAAGAGGTCGACCGAAGTACATAGTCTCCACTTCTCAAGAAAAGCTTCGAGAAGCGGTCATGTGTTACTGGCAGAGAAATCCTGAAGTCCATAGGGAGGCGGCCAGGCACTATTCACAGTCACAACCTGCAGTCCATAGGGAGGCGGCCAGGCACTATTCACAGTCACAACCTGCAGTCCATAGGGAGGCGGCCAGGCACTATTCACAGTCACAACCTGAAGTCCATAGGGAGGCGGTCAGGCGCTATTCACCGTCACAACCTGCAGTCCATAGGGAGTCAGTCAGGCGCTGTTCATGGTCAAATCCTGAAGTCCATATGGAGGCAGTCCGGCGCTATTCACAGTCACAACCTGAAGTCCATAGGGAGACAGTCAGGCGCTATTCACAGTCACAACCTGAAGTCCATAGGGAGACAGTCAGGCGCTATTCACAGTCACAACCTGAAGTCCATATTGCGCCCGTTGACGCATGTTGACGTATGTTTGCACAGCTAACAAAGACCAAGATCCATGCTGAAAAGTAACTGAACATACCCTGCGAGCGGCGGGAAGAAGGTGAAGCAATATCGCTTATAATTACATTTTTATGCACTTTAGACATTCCATAAATCCACAATTATTTAATCAACGTAATTCTGCTTATTTAAAATACGGTATACTACGCTGGTGAGCGAAAACGTCAATTTACGCGGCTAACTCATATCCAGAGTGAACGCCATATTTTGTGAAGCCAGTACTTACTCATCGTTTGCTGAAGCAACATCTATGTGAATGTGAAGCACAAATAAGGACACGTTCCGTGAAGGGAATCCATGTGCTATGGATAAATCCGAGTATATTTGCCAAATGGACAGCCATCAAGGCATAAACTGATAATCAAATAATTGTGTACAATTAATAACATTTAATCTGAGAAATATTTTGATTCACGAAGTGAAAATTATGGAAGCGTGCTACGCAAACTCTAAGACCACATGGTCGCATCCAAGTGTATTATAAAATTGTGAATTGATAAACTGTGTAATCCTACAGGAATATGTTTTTGTTTTGCCGGATGGGCAGTGGTTATGATTTTTATTTTGTGTAAATAATTCGTGAAAGTAACGAGTGAGCGTCGCACAAGCGATAACTTAACGCCAGTGGCGGAGTGGAAATGGGCAATTTATTACCGCACCTTAGCATCAGTGAGTGCAAGTTTTCTTTAAACATGTGTAATATTATCACCAATGGCAGCATTGTGATCCTACTGAAACATCAAATCTTGGAATATAACCCCTACCATGCAATGCAGATGGATAGCTAATGATGCGTGGGGAATTGGCAGCGGAAGGTGACCGGAAACAATGAGGAAATTATTTAAAACCGTAGAGGAGACCGCTTACAACATCTCATGGCGAGTCTCGAACCGACGGTCGCTGCATCTGTAAGTCAGATATTGTATCAGTAGCGTTATTGTAATGAGTTGGAAACAGTAGATTTAATTTATGTTTGGTTTCATTTCCGGTGCACAATGCAGGTAGCTGTTATAAGAACACGTGTGGAAAGTTACAGTTAATAATTTATAAATGCCAGGAAGGGAGTATTATCAATGTCCATTTCGTATTGTTTCAAAACAGTTATTATCAACTTTTATTTTGTCAAGCTGATGACAAAGAAACTAGTTCTGGCAGGTGCTAGAACAAGGTCAAGGTTACATGTATAAGCCAAACCACTACACAGCACACTAAATTTTAGGCAGTGCATCTTTATTTATTTAGAAGGCTGTGAAATTCTTAGCATTATTATAAGCGGAATGCAGAGTTCCGTTAGTCACATTTGTTGGCCAGATCAATACTTGAAAACAGGTTTATTTCTTTACGAGATGCCAGACAAGCAATGAATGCAATAGTATTGTGTAACCAGAGAACATAGGTTCGACTTCATTCAGGGAAGAGGCAATTTAATAAATGCACAATCTCACACTTTAGCCTTCATATAAATTCATAGCGTTGCTTGAATGTGTTTTACACACACATAATCTTTATGACCAGTATTTAAAACGTGTATAATTTAGGAATCCACACTTATTGTAATTAACATTATTAGAGTATTATTTATATGAGTCGTGATGGTGGATCAATACCTCCGACATGTTATTGTGGTTATACCGGTGGTAACGAAATACTGCAGTCGTACCTAACCCAGGGCGCCTGGATTGATGATTCCGTAATAATAAGAGTGAGACACAGGGTGTCTAATAATAATGATGAAGTATTGGTGGAGACACAGGGTGTCTATTAAGTTATTATGCATTAGTTGGATACACACGTTACCTGAGTACACTGAACGCGTTTTAAAGGTCCATAAACTGAACAACTATACTGTGAGGAATAAATAATTGTGTGAAGCTTTAATAATCAAAGATAGTTTTTTGAAAACTAAACAAATCTCACAATTCCCCCTGAGCCTAAATAAAGATAATAAATATTAAAAATAAAATATTTCCTGGACCAAATGTTGACACTTAGTTATTCTTAAGTTATTTTAGATACATTTTGATAAATTTCTACATGAATAGTCGACAACCAATTGGTGATTTGAATTTGAATTGTTTCTCTTATACAGGCCACTGAGGCTACAAAGCATCTTTATGCAGCTCTCTCCATTCAGAGGGCGGTTAAATACAATAGAATACATGAAGAAAGAAAAAACTTAACCTAAACATACAGTTGACAATAGAAGTTCTTGTTATTACATCCGTTCACCTTGAACATGATAATTGTATAGCTGATAGATTACAATGAAGGGAGTGTTTTATCGCTCTGATAGGAAGTCCTGAATACTGGTGCAATTTATATTTATTCCAGAGAATACTAGCTGAAATACGGAATGAACCTTTGCATTTTTCGGTTCTGTGATGAGGTATCTGGAGCATTTGTAAAGTGTGTCTATTCGCACGGTTATGCACTGATTGCATGGGAGTTAGTGTGCCGTAAATATAAGACGGAATTTTGAATTTTAGAATTTTTATCACAGTCAGAGCCATGGCATACTGTCTTCGTTCCTTTAACTTTAGCCATCCAATCTGGACGTAAAATGGAGTTATGTGAGACTCTCTTGGTACATTGAGAACAAACCGCAAGCAAGCATTTTGCATTCTTTACAATTTTGTATTGAGGACCTCTCCCATATCATGGTAAATTATAGATCCATAGTCAAATATTGGTAATGTCAAACTCTTTATCAGTATCTTTCGTACATTTTGAGGCAAATAGAAGCAAGTTCGCCTAATTTGACATAATGAAGATGCAACGCTTTTCAGAATCATGTTTGTGTGATCCTGCCACGATAATCGAGAGTCAAAAATAACTCCCAGATTTCTTACTGCTGACTGGTACGGAACTGTTTGGGATGCAAGCTGTAAAGGTGGTACCGGGTCAGGTAGGGAACTGAGTAATTTGGTATAGCCGATGATGATCGGTTGCGTTTTTTCGAAGTTAAGTATTAGATTATGATCGAGTGCGTACTGAGATAGGCTTTGAATGTCACTGTTAATTAGAGCTACGTTCAAATGAATGGATTTCAGATCCGTGTGTAGATATAGCTCAAGTTCATCGGCGTACATATGATGTTGACAGAATTTAAGGACAGATGGAAGGTCATTTATATACACGGAGAACAGGAGTGGACCAAGGACCGAACCCTGCGGCACATCTGTTGTTACATCACACCATTCTGAAACACTGTCATCTGCTAGGACTACTCTCTGACATCTGCCTGTTAGGTAAGACCTAAACCAGTTCGTTACTGACTTCGAAAGGCCTAGATTTCTTAATTTAACTAGTAGGATCTCATGGTGAACTCTGTCAAAAGCTTTGCTGAAATCGAATAGAGATAATATAGTTATTTCCTTCCGGTCCATTGCTAGACGAATGTCGTCTGTGACTTTGATAAGGGCTGTCAGAGTACTATGTTTTGATTTATATCCAGATTGGTTCGGGTTTAGGATATTGTTGGAATTTATATATTCATAAAACTGATCAAAAACAATCCGTTCTAACGCTTTCCCAATTGCACACAATATGCTTATTGGTCTAAAGTCACTACAGGTTAAGGTGTTCGTGAATTTTGGTATTGCTTTGATGTTGGCTTTTTTTTCATTGCAGGCTATAGTTAAATATATGCAATAAAACTGGCATGAGGAGGTCCATATTCCTTTTCAATAGCGTAATAGATATATAATCTGGTCCTATGGCTTTTGAAGTTATCCTAAATATGGCTAAATGAATGTCCTCTGGATATATATAGCCAAAATTAAATTATTCCCGCCGGTCAGTAAATTTTTCCCTGTAGTTAGCAACAGTTGACAAAACTCTATTGCTGTCTACAACGGTTGATACGTTTAAATAATGCTTATTAAGCTCATCAGCGCTCATTGTTGGGTTATTGCTTTTGTGTCTGGATTTTCCAACACCCGAGAGTTTCTATAGCTCTCCACAAAGCCGAAGAGCTTTTAGCTGAATTAATTAGCGAATAAGTGTAACGTATCTTTGTATTACGAATAACTTGCTGGGTTCTGTTGCGTAAGCTTTTGTATTCTACAATGTCCTCGGGTTTCTGTGTTCTGTTGCACTTCTTTCTGGCTCTATTTCGAGATCTTATTAGATATTTTATTTCTGTGTTGATCCAGGCAGCTGATGCGTGCCTCACGTTAGCTGAGCGCACTGGGGCATGGCGATCATATAAATCAATTAAAAATGTGTTGAATGTTTCGACCTTCTCATCTATAGTTTGCTGCTCGAGAACAGTGTGCCATGGAACTGAGATGGCATCAGCCTTAAACCTTTCATAATTAAACCTGCTGAAGTCACGAAAAGTTCGAATACTGGGCTTATATTTTGGAGTTGACAGAGTATATACTGCGTATAAGAGATCATGTGCTGAGAAGCCAGAAGCAGCTGTTTGGCCAAACTCAATCACGTGCTCATTGCAGTTGGATGCTATTAGATCCAGAGTAGAAGAGGAGGTTGCAGTGTGATGTGTATCTTGATACGGGAGCCACGACAGATTGCAAGTATTTAGAGTTTCTACTATGTTTTTCGTTTCAAATGTAGCCGACCCAAAATGGGCATTGAAATCACCGGCTAATATTACATATTTATAACTAAAAATGTGTGAAAGCATGTCATTTAATAGTAGTTCCATGAAACCGACTTTGGGGACTCTGTAAACACAAATAAATAATACTTTAGCATCTTTCAGGCAAATCTCTACGAAGAGGTACTCAGGTCTGAAATTCTCATTATTTGGGGATTTGCAGATAACCCGGCACTTAATGTGCGGTCGAACATACACTGCTACTCCACCCCCTTCTCTAAGTTGTCTGTCATTGCGGTAGATATTATATCCTGGCAAGGTTACAGATGAATCAGTAATGGACTTATTGAACCATGTTTCACTAACAGCGATTACATCAATACCGGAGTTAACAAATGTGTATTCAAATTCTGCGAAATGTTCTAGCATTTTAAGTGACTGCGTGTTCAGGTGAGTTACTTTAAAATCATTGGGTAATCTATCAAATATCACAAAGATAGGCATGCGTATCATACTCATTGGAACTGATATCCATGCAAAAGATAATTGAAAGTTATTGTAAAATTGTTAAACAAGAAATATCAAAAAATACAAAATCTAAAACTTAAGCTATTTTCTAAATATTAATCAATAATATCGGCTTGTATTTTGGCTAGACACTGTAGTTCAAGTTCCACCAGTAACCATATTACATGTTTGTGATTACACTTGTAAATTTGATCAGTTGAGCCCCCTCACACTGGCACGTATGAGGGTCCTCTACGTACGAGGAGCGGGAAACTTTTTTTTTTTCAAAACGTCCAATTCTCGGAGTGTTTTCACACGATGCCTCGTGTCATCAATGCGGATCAGAACAACGCCATCTGCAGTCCAGACACCGTGTAACCCAAAGTGGCTTACTGCTTGTTTTACAATATCAGTCCGGGTTTTCGTCAGATCTTCTCTTACAGTTATGCCGGTATTCCTTAAGTATTTCTTCGACCTGAAGAGTGCTGCTCGATCTGCATAGGACACGAACCGCACTATTATTGGCCACTTCTTTCCAGCATCCCGGAATCCTACACGATGATGATGATGATGATAATTGTTGTTTTAAGGGGCCTAACATCTAGGCTATCGGCCCCTGATGGTTTGGGTGATCGTGAAGATGAAAATGAAATGCAAACTTAAAACTAAAACTAACTACCAACCTACATACTAGAAGAAGAAATGGAGAACTAAGGGAGAATAAGGAAAATAAAGGACAGGAGGAAAAGAAAAGCCCTCAACCCTCGAAGAATGCGGATTGAGGGACTTGGAAGGAAGGAGAGCCATGATAGGCAGATAGGAAAGTGAAAGAGGAGAGGGTCCGCCCCGAAGGTAAGGGACAAAAGGGGAAAACGGACCCAGCTCAGGAATCCCTCGGGGTCGCCAACTCCCGAACTCACCAGCCGTGAGCCCCTGAGGGTGTAGCATTATCTAGGGTGCACCAAAAGTGGTGGGGCTACATACACCCTGCCTCCTTAAGGGCCTAGAGCACAAGGCAGGAGGTAAAAGGAAGAGAAAAAGAAGGCTGACCCCTCGCAGAAGGAGGGTATCAGAAAAGATGAGACAAGGGCCAAATAAGGCGGGAAAGGAAGAGACTCCCTAGGCCTCGGATACCCTAATACCGTCGGGGTCAGAAGAGAACCTACACGATGAGATCGGTCTATTCTTTGGGGATCGATTGTCACATTCAACTTGGCAGCAACATCCATTACACACCTGTTGGTGTCCTCGCCTGGAGTTTCTGGAATACCAAAAATTCTCAAGTTATTTCGACGCTGGTACTGCTCAAGTTCATCAGTGCGGTCATTCAGTTGCAGCTCAAGTTGATTTATAGTGTCGTCTTGCCTGGCAAGTTCCTGTCTGAGTTCATTGATGATCTGGGTGTTAAAATATATTGTTTCTTTTAGTTTATCAATCACCTTATTAGCAACTCGATGATGATGATGATGATGATAATTGTTGTTTTAAGGGGCCTAACATCTAGGTTTTCGGCCCCTAATGATCTGGGTGATAGCGAAAATGATAATGAAACGGAAACCAGAACGAAAATTAAGTGAGACGGAAAATACTTACAAAAAGGAACTCGGATTGAAACGACTCACAAAATGTTCTTACAAAAGGGAATTTAGAACGAAATGATTCACAAAAGGAATAGATTGAAAAATACCCACAAAATGAAGGCTAGGTTCAAAATACGTACAAAATGCAATGTAGCGTCGAAATACTTACAAAATGCAACTGAAATTCAAAATACTTACAAAATGCAAATGAGATCGAAAATACGTACAAAATGCAATTGAGGTTCAAAATACTTACAAAATGCAATTGAAATTGAAAATACACAATGCAATTAAGATTGAAATAGGCCCTATCCCAGTTCCAATCCAAATTATTCACAAAGTGCAATTGAAATTCAAAATCCTTACAAAATGCAATTGAAATTGAAAATGCTTACAAATTGTACGGTAGATTCAAACGACTCATGTGGATTGACAATACTTACAAAAAGCAATTTAGATTGAAAATACTTGACAAATGTAATTTAGATTCAAAATACCCACAAAATGCAATTGAGAATCAAAATATGTGCAAAATGCCCACCAAACACAATGCAATTTAGATTCAAAATTCGTGCGAAATGCGGCGTTGGTTGAAAATTCTTACAAAATGCAATTGAAATTCAAAAAAACTCACTAAAAGGCCCGGGCACATGCATTAAAAGACTTACTAAAAAGCAATTTTGATTGTCAATCTTTACAAAATGCAATTGAGGTTGAAAACAATCGCGAGATGTAATTTAGATCGAAAAAACATACAAAAAGCAACGTAGATTAAAAATGCCTTTAAAAAATCGCCAGAAAGGAATTTAGATACACGGTGTACCAAGTAACAAAAAACAGTGCGGGAATCTTAAAGAGAAAAAGTAAATATAATGAGGAGAGGAGAGGAGAGGAGAGGGGAGAGAGGAGAAGGTCCGCCCCAAAGGGAAGGGACAAAAGGGGGAAAACGGACCCAGCTCAGGAATCCCTCGGGGTCGCCAACTCCCGAACTCACCAGCCGTGAGCCCCTGAGGGTGTAGCATTATCTACGGTGCACCAGAATTGGTGGGGCTACATACACCCTGCCTCCTTAAGGGCACAAGGGAGGAGGTAAAAGGAAAAGAAAAAGAAGGCTGATCCCTCACAGAAGGAGGGTATCAGGAAAGATGAGACAAGGGCCAATTAAGGCGGGAAAGTGAAAGACTCCCTAGGCCTCATGATAACCTACTACCGTCGGAAGAGAACAAGAGTTGACCAAGGGAGGTCGACAGGAAAGAAGAAAGAGAGGAGCCCGGCACAAGTAAGTGGAAGCAATGCCGGACTCAGCTGGGGCCCCGTGGTCGCCAACCCACAACCCACTAGATGTGAGCCCCTGGGGGTATTAGCAACTCGATCCACGGGCTCCTCGATTAGGTTCGTATTACTCAGCAGGCTTAAAATGTCAGCTGAGTCTCGGCGCACATCCTGCGTAGCTTGGTTGTGGTCCGCTGAAGAAAAAGTAGCGCCACTGTCCTTTCAGTTCCTTTTTGATCCGTCAGCTTCGCTAGCATTGCGACAACCACCACCCTGACTGCGATCCACGCCACTGCGCCACCTCCCTACTCCAGTGGGGGTCCGGGCGGAGACACCAAGTAAGTGGAAGCAATGCCGGACTCAGCTGGGGCCCCGTGGTCGCCAACCCACGCCCACTAGAAGTGAGCCCCTGGGGGAAATCTAGATCAATGAGTTGTTGCTCTCTATTGATCAGTCTTAATGTTATATTACTAATAATATCGACAGCCACAGAATGAAAAAGCACCACTGGAGGGTTTTCACGAATAATATACCCATTGGGTGATGTCACAATAAAGTCATAAAGCGAATGCGATGGTTCTTGATTGGTGTACACTTGGCTAATAATATTACACGTCACCGACACATGATGGTCCTCAATGAATTTCACTACATGGTCCGAATCATGTTTTTTGTTGGGCTCCAACACGCGTGGATTAAATCCTAGTAATGGGCCAATGGAATCGGGGTGTGTTTTAAAGTCGATGTTGAAGGTAGAGAAAATACTGCAGCAATGAGTGTCGGTATTTCCTACAAGTTCAAACTTGCGCGTTCCGTCGAGAAATGACTTTAAGCCATATTCATTGATCAACACCACATAAATGTGTTCATAAATGTCATCGATCGTGTATCCGCCAGAGTTCAGGGTGAGCACAGAATCATCATAGTAAAACTTGTTGTTCACATTTTCACGTATGTTGTATATTCGATTGTACGTTTCAAGAGAAACAACCTAAACAGCCTAAACCATAGGCTGACTTCAGGTCCACGTCCATGCAGTGTAAACGTTTTACTTTCTGCCGACATACTGGTGGCGTTTTAGCTTATGCTGCGTCTTATATAAAAAATTAAACACAAACGTCCACACTGTTGGCTGTTAAACGTTTGCTCACGTTTCACATTATAATATATCTTGATCCTGTTTCCAAAATAGGTCACTAGTTCCATGGGCGGGGGCAAATTCACAAAACTGTCAAAGTACCATACGATGGATCCCTCTTTGACATAAGCTACATAATGCGTTCCTGGTCCTCGGTGATCATCCAAATTGACAACAGCACATTCCTGTTTCCAGGCTCGTGGGGTAATTGGTTTCGCATAAACACACCTCGAAAATGAGAAAGCTTCAGTTGTTTAGCATAGCTTTCCACTTGTTGATGCGTCAGGGCATGTCTTGCTATGGCTGAGTTTTTTTTTTTTTTTTTAATACTTCGAAATGGTGAAATCCCGAATCCTTGTTGATAAAAGGCTGGCTTCAAATTGGCATTTCTAGCCCCATAGCAATCGCTTCCATCGTTTCATTGTGTCGCTCGCTTTCTTTGAGTTGTTGCTTGCCCTGCTGCACGGCTTTAATGGTTTTCGCCACTGCACTGGCACCGCCCAAAAGTGAACCCAGAGCAGCCAAACCGGAAAATATTGCAGGTAAAAATCCCGCTCGTTTGGGAACGGGAATCACTCGCCATTGGTTTGAACCCTGTCGCTGACGTTTTGGAATAACAAGTCTCTGTGCTGCTCGAAGAGCTTTCCTTATGGTCAACACGTTTTTTTTCTTTTTTTTTTTTCTTTCGCAACGGCTTGTCCACGAATGTCTTAAGCCCAGGCTTTGCCAAGGACAGGGTCTTTTTTTTAGTCTTTCTCACCACATACCTCGTTTCACCATGATGATAATCACCAACAACCTTTCACAAGAAAGTTTAAGTCACAACTAACGTCAGGTTGTTATTTCATGGCTGTATATTCCAATTCCACATAAAGTGGGAAATCGGTTATGGTTTTTCCCGCTTGCTTTTCATCCCATGTCAACATGAGATGAAAGGATAATTCGTCACCTGCATTGACCATTTCATGGTTATGGACCAACATTCTATGACCATTTATCTTTATTTGTAAATGGTTCTCATCAGGCATCGTGTATTTGATGTGAATGGTTCCATCATAGTGTAATCGATAGTGGCTTAAACCTGAAGCAAGCACATAGGTCAAGTGCTGGTCACGAGCTAGCGGTAAATGGTTTCTGTCATTCAAAGGTTTTTCATTTGTCAGATAAACTAAAAATACAGATGGGATAAATTTATAAAGCCTTTTCATTTCATAGGTCACGTAACGCTTGGTACAGACATCGTCTTCGTCTTGCGGGTCTTCCACGTGAATAATCCGATGGTGATTAGCGCTATAGCCATTCACCGTAAGCTGGGGCACTTTGTCATAAAACTCATACACTTTGTTATCCACATACTTTTTCGTAGTAACGTCTGTAGACACTTTAGGATGTTTTACATGGGTTAACCGCTTTCCCTTAAAGTCATAATCTCCCTGTTTAGTGCGTGACACTACTGACCTATCCACATAGTGTTTATTAGCAGGATCTGTTTCTTGTTTAGGATCATGTATGGGGACAGACCTAGCTTTGGCCATCAACGCACGTCCAAAGACATCCATCGCCAACCTGTAGTACGAGTCTACTGTTTCTATGACAAGGTTCGGTGTCCTGTATATAGACAGCCTGCTAGCTTGGCTAAGCCTTAGTTGAAATGAAGATTATTAAGCAGCAAGAGTCATTCCCCGTGGGGGACATGGTTTGCCATCTCTGTCCCACATTACGTGAACAACGACATGGTTCACTGTTTCCATCTTCTATTCGCTGCATTATTGTGGGGCCTTCCGGCTGTGGAAAGACTAATCTTTTGCTGACGCTCATTACAGCGCCCAATGGTCTGCGTTTTCAAAATATTTATATTTTTGCAAAATCTCTCTACCAACCCCTCTGCGTGTTTCTGGATCAAGTCATGTCTGGATTACAAAAAGAGAATATGGGTTATTTCACACTTTCCATGCAAGAAAATGTGATTTCACCGGATGAGGTAAAGCCCGATTCACTCGTGATTTTCGATGATGTATCCACTGAACGTCAAGGCATCATTCAAAGCTATTTCAGCATGGGTCGACACGAACATATCGATTGCTTCTATCTTGGACAAACGTATTCTAAAATGTCCAAACAGTTGATTCGTGACAATGCCAATGTCATTGTTTTATTTCGCCAGGACGAGAGGAACAGTCGTCACATTTATAATGAACATGTGAATCCGGATATGACCTTTCAAATGTTTACAGAATTGTGTGCCAAGTGCTGGAACACTCAACGTCATGCCTGTTTCGTGATTGACAAACAAAGTGAACTCAACCAAGGACGGTATCGCTTAGGGTTTGATCATTTTATTGCTATTTAAGGCCCTGTATCATTCCCCGTCAAGTCATTTGTCAAGACACCATGGCGTTAGCAGAGAGTCAATTGAAAAAGCATATTATTAGAGCAAAAAATACTATTCGCCAAAAGTTTCGTCAATTGAAACAATCTCGTGCAAATCATGCTTTGTTTATTCAACAACATTTAGCACCTCCACTAAAAGCCATGTTCAAACCCTCTTTCAAGCCATCTGAAACGCTACCCACCGTTTCACAAGCCACTCAGACGCTGCACGAGGACCCTGAGGAAGAGGAAGAGGAACAGGAAGATTTGACTAGTGTTAGCGAAGTTGAGGATGAGGATGAACAAGTGTTTACGCCTTAAAAAAAAAGTCCTCACCCCTTGCAGAGTATTTGAGAAAAAATAAATCCTTGGCCATGGCCGAAACACCTTACCCTTCCAGAGCGTCTCCGTTTTCACAACTCTTGGCCACCCCTCAACATAAAGCTCAACTGAAAACCATTTTAATAAAATATTACGGATCAACATTGGAACCCTATTTCACCGATCTATTTATTGGAAACACTGATACCACGTATGGTGTTCGCTATGAGAATGAAAGTTTTAAAATTGGCGATTCATCCATTAAATTTGCTCGTACTAAAGCTGTCATTAAAAACATCAACTATAAATTAACCCCAGGACTGTTAAAGCTGCTCTTTTCTCGGACCCCCTCTTCCCATGATTATACGTCAGAGGACCTTGACAAATATAAATCCATTTTATTGGATACCCATGCCCACAAAAGACAGTATGATCCCGCTCAACAAGTGAATGCCAATATATCTCAAATATATAAAACCATCATTGCAAAAATGTTTCCCACCAGTCAAAGAAGCATCCGCTTCGGAGAGACATTTAAACAATTAAAACCCCTTGTGAATGTTCCCCACTGGCACAATCCCAATAAGCTCGTCCAGCGGCTACAGTTGTTGCATGCTTCACGTCAAGCTGGCCATACCGGTCACGATTGGGAAATTCAAGAAATTGAACAAGAACTTCGAAATGCCAAAATTATTGTTTAAGCCCTCACCCATTAAAATGGGCTTTGCTCACGAGTTGCATCGCCCTGCTAGGCGTCACTATCCACGACTCAAGGTGATTTCACGAGGTGTGGATGAACTTTGGCAGGCTGACTTGGTTGAAATAATACCCTATGCTAGCGTTAACGCCGGTGTACGCTATATGTTGACCGTCATTGATGTCTATTCCAAAATGGCCTTTGTTGAACCTGTGCGTCGCAAGTCTGGTCCACTAGTTACCAAGGCCTTTCAACATATTATTCAACACTCCAAACGTCAACCTCAGCTGCTACAAACCGACCAGGGGAAAGAATTTTTCTACAAGGATTTCTCCAGTTTTCTCAAATCTAAGAATATTCACCATTACACCACGTACAGCAATCTCAAAGCCAGTGTGGTCGAGCGGTTCAACCGAACATTGAAAACCCATATGTGGAAAGCGTTTACCGCTCAGGGCACGTATCGCTGGTTGGACATGTTACCAGAGCTAGTATCACGTTACAATGACACCAAACATAGAACGATTGTAACCAAGCCACGCCTCGTGACCAAAAATATTCAGCGATTGGATAAACTGTTTAACCCCATAAAAACAGCCGATCCTAAACGTCACCGACTGAAAATTGGGGATTTTGTTCGTGTGAGCAAATTTAAGTCTGCCTTCAATAAGGGCTACACGCCTCAGTGGGGGACTGAACTATTTCGAATTCGTCATGTCAACTTGGACAGTCCAGTCACCTATTTACTCGAGGACCTCAACCATCAACCCATAAAAGGTAGATTTTATCTCCATGAACTTCAGAAAACAGCATTTCCTAAGCATTATCTTGTGGAAAAAGTGTTGAAACAAAAAGGAAATAAACTATATGTCAAATGGTTAGGATTTAACTTTATGTTTAATTCTTGGATCAATAAATTAAATGTTGTGTGAACCTGTGTACTTCTTATTCACACTTGATGTACACTACCTATAGCCCTGTGTGTACAGTTCTCAGCTCCATATATTTCTTTGTCTTTCCACCTGTGTTCTCCCTTCATTACACCTCCCCCTCTCCCCCTTCACCTCCCACCACTGCTGTTCGCAGCTCTTGCCTATCTATTGGTTGTGACATCATGCCCACAAGTTGCATCATACTTTTACAGATTTAGCGATTCCCACGCTTTGAACATTCTGTTATCGGACACGTGGAAAGATAACGTCCAAGGTGAATTCCTGTATTGGATCATATTACACGTCAACTTGCATTTTGTCACGTACAAAGCAAAACAGGATGTGACTTGTTAACAGTTATCGCGCACGAGGACAGCTGACGTCCAAGGTGAACACATGTGGCAGGTCAAATTTCACATGGACTCGCATTTTGTTACGTACGAAGCAAGACAGGATGTGACTTGTTTATCCCTCTTGTGGTTTCACATGTGTATGCATGCATTTCGCACTTTCCTGCCACCACGATGGTCAGATTACTTAACCTTCAAGCGTCTTTGTCATTTTCCATTGCACGTGTTGTCAAGTCAGATCAGCGCATTCCAATAAGCTCGTCTGCTCCTCTACAAGTTTGTTTTCTGTACTCGCTTCGACCAACATAGAACCAAGTTCTCATCACCGTTTACACGTTAAAGATCTCCTTTTGGGGGTAAAAAATCTTAGCATGTTTCACACATTTTCAAATATTAGCCTCCATCCGTCTGCCATAGGAAAGATCAGAAAAACGAACCCTCGCTCTGTCATAAACCGACCAGCAAAATATCGATTGTTCTATTAAGCATGGCCATTGTGGTTAGCGATAGGTTCGTTGAAACACACACACACACACACACACACACACACACCCAGCAGTATCGTCCCTCTCAACCACCACACTTCATGAATATTATAAACAAGTACCGGTAAAGATTTTTTTCACACGTGTCGTTAGGCCCTTTGTGAATTATTTTTTGGAAAAAATATCTACCACATTTGAAAGGGGGCGTTAGCCCGAGTCCTAGGACACCTCGTACATGTCTCTAGCGTTATTGGTTCGTGAGATATCGGCAAAAATCACAAAAAACACTTGTTTACCCCAAAATCGAGTTTCCAATTATTTTAAAAAAATATATAACGAGTGGTCCATAGCAAAGAGGACATCACCCCGAGTCCTTGGACCCGTCGTACACGCCTCTAGCATTATGGGTTCGCGAGATAGAGCAAAAAGTCTAAAATCACGGTTTTGCCCCAAAAACCATGTTTACAGCATTTCACCATTTCGACCCCTACATTCCCGTAAAGAGCGCAACGAGACGAAAAAAAACGAATCCAAGCACGCCCTCCTAGCATGACTCCTTCCATTCCAAGGTCGCAGGGGCTCACAACTTCCTAAGTAGAGCAGAACCTACAACCTACCACTATTTTAGAGTGGAAATAAAACGTCCATACGAAAGGGGGATTCACCACGATTCCTAGGACAACCCATATGCTCAAATCCAACCATGGGTTTAGAAAATATTAAAAGCGGATGACCTATTAGTTTTGGTCTTTTATTTAAATAAAGAGCCTATAGGAAAGTAGGGGGGATCACTACGAGTGCTAGGACACCCTGTATGTTCAAATCCGACCATTGGCTAGCGAGATATCAGGTTCGGGGCAAATACGAGGAGGGTTCAATAAGTTAGTAGACAGCTCTCTCACTACCCTACTACTGTCAGGTTTTTATCCTCGAGACTTGAAATTTATTTTGGGGGGGTAGAGGGCATAGGGACCTTTCATTTATGTAAAACATTTTTTTTGTAGAATTCCTAGTTTCCAAAATATAGGATTTTCAAAATTCGAGTGTTTTCAAAAAAAAAAGTAAAAAAGCTTCATTATAGAAAATAAAGGTCATAAAGACCATTATTTTGAGCCATGGCACAACGTTCTATCATGTTTGGTTTTCAAACTATCACTTACTTTCGAAAACAAAAATTTTCATTTTTTTTATTTTTTTTTCCAGAAATATTACGAGTGGTCCATAGCAAAGCCCCCGTCATCCCAAGTCCAACGACACCTCATTTATCAACATCCGACCGTGGGTTCACCAGATATTGACAAATATTACATGGTTGAGGCTTAGTAGTGGGGCAAGGAGGGTTCTGGAGTGAAGTAGAATCGGCCTTACTCCACTACTCTCGCAGAAGGACGGTATCAGAAAAGATGAGACAAGGGCGAATTAAGGCGGGAAATGAAGATACTCCCTAGGCCTCGGATACCCTAATACCGTCGGGGTAGGAAGAGAACAAGAGTTGACCAAGTGAGGTCGACAGGAAAGAAGACGGAGAGGAGCCGGCACAAGTAAGTGGAAGCAATGCCGGACTCAGCTGGGACCCAATGGTCGCCAACCCACGTCCCACTAGATGTGAGCCCCTGGGGGGGGGTATGTATAACGAAGCATTTGCCTTAAGTGCCATTGTTATTCCACGTGGATGGCAACACCCTAGAAACGAAATTACGTTTGTCAAAATATTAGGCAAACTTTATCATTGTGTATACGACCTTTCTTACAGTGGACCCAACAACAATCCGTGCTCATTTTACATTGATGATGGAGAAACTAGAAATAACTGGGCTGAGCAACAAAATCTTAACTTCACAGCTGTCTAGATATTCTTAGATTACTTGCACGGCAAGAATCCTTTCATACATCTCTTCAGACAGCTGCACAACGAACAGTCGGAGAATGCATATTTAGTATTTGAAAATACTACAGGGAGGATACATGGGCCAATCTTAGAGATCGTCCGTTGGGATATGAAGTTGCTGCTGTTATAAGTACTTACAAGGATACTCACTACCCTAGGAAAATTGCCATTTGGAAGGTAATGGATTGACAGTAATGGATTTGTTACCTCTAACACAACGCTGACAACGTGGCACATATTGCATATCGCGGCAAACCCGTTGAAATTAACGAAACTTGGGTTGTCCCATACAATGCAGAATTACTTCTGAAATACGATTGCCACATAAATTTGTAGCGTGCTTCGCAAAGATGATGATGATGATAATTGTTGTTTTAAGGGGCCTAACATCTAGGTTATCGGCCCCTAATGGTTTGGGTGATCTTGAAGATGACAATGAAATGTAAACTATAACTAAAACTAACTACTAACTTATATACTAGAAGAAGAAATGGAAAACAAAAGGAGAATAAGGCAAATAAAGAACAGGAGGAAAAGAAATGGCTCAACCCTCGAAGAATGCGGATTGAGGGAATTGGAAGGAAGGAGAGCCATAAAAGGCAGATAGGAAAGTGAAAGAAGAGAGGGTCCGCCCCACAGGTAATGGACAAAAGGGGGAAAACCGGACCCAGCTCAGGAATCCCTCGGGGTCGCCGACTCCCCGACCTCACCAGCCGTGAGCCCCTGAGGGTGTAGCAATAACCAGGGTGCACCCGAAGTGGTGGGGCTACATACACCCTGCCTCCTTGAGGGACTTGAGCAGAATACAGGAGATAACAGGAAAAGAAAAAGAAGGCAGACTCCTCGCAGGAGGAGGGTATCAGAAAAGATGAGACAACGACCAATTAAGGCGGGAAAAGAAGAGAATCCTTAGGCCTCGGATACCCTAATACCGTCGGGGTCGGAAGAGAATAAGAGTTGACCAAGAGAGGTCGACAGGAAAGAAGACGGAGAGGAGCCCGGCACAAGTAAGTGGAAGCAATGCCGTACTCAGCTGGAGCCCCGTGGTGCCCACCCACGTCCCACTAGATGTGAGCCCCTGGAGGAGCTTCGAAAAGAGGAGTGGTAAAATACCTCTTTAGGTATATCACCAAGGGTACTCCTTTAGCCAATGTCGCAGTTGTAGGTGACTCAGATTCAATTAATGAAGTGGAAGAGTACGTAACAAAACGTTACATTGGTTCTAGTGATGCAGTGTGGCGTATCCTCGAGTTCAATCTCACAGAGAGTGAACCTTCTGTTACATGTCTTCCTGTACACTTAGAGGGGAAACACTGTTTACTTTCGACCTGGAGAAGGAGCACAAGCAATACCTCAAAGCTCATCTCATTTGATTCTTTACTTTTCCAGGCCTGAGCTTCCCGAACTTGAAAGTTTGACGTACTTAGAATTCTACGAAAAATATATTCTACACACAGCTCGCCCCAGGTCAACGAACGTTTCTATCATTGAATATCCTGATGGCCGTCACATCATTACAAAGCGGCAGAGAGGTAAATGTGTAGCTCGAATGTTCTGGGTAGCTCCTCAGCGTGGGGAGCAATTTTACCTCAGACTGCTCTTGAATATTTTCCCATGCCGAGCCTACAGAGATTTGCTTTCACGAGGAGGTGTTCACTGTCCTCCTTTTCAGCAAGCTGCTTGTAATCTCGGCCTTGTAAATGATGAAAATGAGTACAGACTTGCGTTTGCAGAACCATCGGAGTTCATGCTTAGTAAAAGCTCTACGTTAATTTTTTGTCCTTCTGTGCAATGTTGGCGCCCCAGCAGTCTTGTTGTGGGAAGAGTTTAAGAATAAACTGGTTTAAGGGGAGGTGGTACACCTCATTGGGTGAAAATAAGACTTTTTCTGATTTTCACAAATTTTGACTCCTTATAGTCTGCTCTATCATATACTGATAGTATGTTTTGGTAAAACGTCCGGAACATCATGTAATGTCGTTTGAAGATAATGATGATAATTGTTGTTTTAAGGGGCCTAACATCGAGGTTATCGGCCCCTAATGAAATGAAATGACGTGAAATGAAAGGATGTAGATAAAAACAACTCAATCCCATGGATGAAGCGAAAATGGTGTTTATAAAACAGACAGTGAGCCCCAAAAAATAATGCCTTATTTCCATAAAAAGAATAAAAGGCGGATGGTAAAAAAGGATAAAACAAATAAGGCATAGTGAACAATACAATACATAACACAATAAAAAACATAAAACAGATTTAACCACAATTAAAAGTCGTAACTACACATTAAAACTTAAAAGAGTAACCACTCTCCCTCATGAACCGGATGACGAGGTCAGCTGACGGCCCGTCATCACGGAGAATAAGGGAGAGGGTATTAGGCAGTTTAAGAGTCCTGCGCAGATCGGCCAGATCCACACACTCCAAGATGATGATGATGATGATAATTGTTGTTTTAAGGGGCCTAACATCTAGGTTATCGGCCCCTGATGGTTTGGGTGATCGTGAAGATGAAAATGAAAAGCGAACTTAAAACTAATACTAACTACTAACCTACATACTAGAAGAAGAAATAGAAAACTAAAGGAGAATAAGGCAAATAAAGGACAGTAGGAAAAGAAATGCCCTCAACCCTCGAAGAAGGCGGATTGAGGGACTTGGAAGGAAGGAGAGCCTTGAAAGGCAGATAGGAAAGTGAAAGAGGAGAGGGTCCGCTCCAAAGGTAAGGGACAAAAGCGGAAAACGGACCCAGCTCAGGAATCCCTCGGGGTCGCCAACTCCCGAACTCACCAGCCGTGAGCCCCTGAGGGTGTAGCATTATCTAGGGTGCACCAAATGTGGTGGGGCTACATACACCCGGCCTCCTTGAGGGCCTTAAGCAGAAGGCAGGAGATAACATGAAAAGAAAAAGAAGGCTGACCCCTCGCAGAAGGAGGGAATCAGAAAAGATGAGACAAGGGCCAATTAAGGCGGGAAAGGAAGAGACTCCCTAGGCCTCGGATACCCTAATACCGTCGGGGTCGGAAGAGAACAAGAGTTGACCAAGTGAGGTCGACAGGAAAGAAGACAGAGAGGAGCCCGGCACAAGTAAGTGGAAGCAATGCCGGACTCAGCTGGGGCCCCGTGGTCGCCAACCCACGCCCACTAGAAGTGAGCCCCTGGGGGGACACTCCAAGAGAAGGTGTGCCACGGTTAGGTGGGCGCCGCAAGTACACACAGAGGGATCTTCTCGCTTCAGCAAGTGGGAGTGCGTAGCAATCCCATGGCCGATCCGGGGTCGACAGAGTACCACAGCTTCCTTCCGGAGAAATCGGAAGAAAGATTTCCACACCTTCGTGTTCTCCTTGATGCCTCTCAGTTTGTTGGGTGGAGGCGTGGCACGCCATGCTTCCTCCCAATGCGACAGGATCGAATGCCGCAACTGAGAGCGCACATCACTAGCAGGCACCTTATATGGTAGCGAAGGCAGTGCGACTGCCTCTCTCGCCGCCTGATCAGCAAGCTCCTTTCCCGCAATACCCATGTGGCTAGGAAGCCACACAAAGGACACCCCGGCCCCAGCGGAACGCGAACTGACGAGCAGGTCGTGCACACGCTGGACCACGGGTGCTTCGGGAAACACACATCGATCGCTTGCAGCGCACTCAGAGAGTCAGTACACACAAGAAAGTGCTGGTGATCGTCTGATAACGTGTACCGCAGAGCCTCTAAGATGGCATAGAGCTCCGCTGTGTACACGCCACAGGCATCGGGAAGTGAAAAGAGAAACCGACGATCTTCAACCACAAATGCACAGCCTACTTTCTCGTTTACCCTCGAACCGTCCGTGAATACAAGCCCTGATCCTGGATACCGGCTCACAACCGACTGGAACAGCCTCCGATGGACGGAGGAGTCAGTGTCCGACTTGGGGCCGGTGTGCAGATCCAGGATGATATCAGGGCGAGAGACCATCCACGGAGGGGCCTTGCTAGGGACTCGGACGATACAGGAGACAGAAGGAAATCGGAACTGACGGTATAAGACATCCAAGCGAATCCCCGCCGGCCGAGTGGCTCGGGCGAGCGCATCATACCGCCGGCGATTCGGATTGGAAAACAAACATGGATAGCTTGGAAGAAGGGGCATCTGTCGAATAGTTGCAGCATAGGTCAGCAGTATTTGTTGGCGCCTCAGGTGTAAAGGAGGTACGCCAGCCTCGGCGAGCAAGCTGACGACTGGGCTCGTCCGAAAGGCACCCGTCGCCAGCCTCACACCGCCGTGGTGGACACTGTCCAGGTTAACAAGCACTGACTTACGGGCCGAACCATATGCTACACTGCCATAATCTAATCTCGATAAAATCAGTGCCTTATAAAAACGTAAGAGCACCGCGCGGTCTGCCCCCCATGATGTGCCGCTAAGAAACCGCAACATGTTGAGTTTCTTAGCACAGGCAGTTTTCAAACACTGCACGTGTGGTTCCCATGTCAATTTCTGATCGAAAAGGAGCCCAAGGAACCGGTGCGCAGCAACAACAGGCAAAGCTACATTGCCCAGATAAAGCTCAGGATCTGGATGGAGGGTGCGCTTTCGGCAGAAATGGACAACCGAGGACTTAGCGGTTGAGAATCGAAAGCCATGCTCCAGTGTCCAGCGTTCCACTCACCGAATAGCTTGTTGTAGCTGTCGTTCAGCGACCGCCATACTTTGCGCACTATAATGTAGGGCGAAGTCGTCTACATATAGCGACGGTACCACTGCTGGACCAGTAGCAGCGACTATACCGTTTATGGCAATCGCAAATAATGTTACGCTAAGCACCGATCCCTGTGGGACTCCGTTTTCCTGTATATGATATTGCGAATATGTCCCCCCTATTCGGACACGGAACAGGCGAAGGGACAGAAAATTCGCAATAAAAACCGGCAAGTTACCTCGGAATTTCCATTGATGCAGGGTAGATAGGATGCCGTAACGCCAAGTGGTGTCATAGGCCTTCTCGAGATCAAAGAAAACAGCGACTAGGTGCTGCCTCCGGAGAAAAGCGTCCTGTATGGCGGTCTCCAGGCGTACCAGATGGTCGTTGGTACACCGAGACGCCCTGAAACCACACTGGTATTCAGACAGGAGTCCCCGTTTCTCCAGGACCCACACTAGGCGCCGATTGACCATCCTCTCAAAGAGCTTGCACAGACCGTTAGTGAGACAAATAGGTCTGTAACTCCCTGTCAATTTGGGATCCTTATCGGGCTTCAGGATAAGTATAATGATACCTTCCTGCCATTGCGCTGGAAACACACCTTCCAACCAGATACGATTAAACACCCTGAGCAAATAACGAATGCTCTCATCGTTAAGGTGTTTAAGCATCTGGTTGTGAATATTACCCGGGCCAGGAGACGTGTCCCTGCAGAGCGCCAGCGCTCCGCGGAGTTCCCACTCCGTCAAGGGCACGTTGTACTCTTACGAAGCGCGGGAAGCAAAACTAAGATGGAAACGTTCCGCTTCGCGCTTCAGGGCCACGAAGGCAGGGTCATAGTTATCGGAAGCGGATATATCCGCAAAATACGAGGCGAGATGGTTTGCAACGCGATAAGGATCTGTAACCAATTCATTATCAATGGAAATTCCCGGTGCAGTAGAAGATGTCTGAATTCCCGAAATGCGTCTTAGTTTAGTCCACACTTGAGAGGAGGGTTGATGATGATGATGATAATTGTTGTTTTAAGGGGCCTAACATCTAGGTTATCGGTCCCTGATGGTTTGGGTGATCGTGAAGATGAAAATGATATGATGATGATGATAATTGTTGATTTAAGGGGCCTAACATCTAGGTTATCGGCCCCTGATGGTTTGGGTGATCGTGAAGATGAAAATGAAAAGCGAACTTAAAACTAAAACTAACTACTAACCTATATACTAGAAGAAGAAATGAAAAACTAAAGGAGAATAGGGCAAATAAAAGGACAGAAGGAAAAGAAATGCCCTCAACCCTCGGAGAAGGCGGATTGAGGGACTTGGAAGGAAGGAGAGCCATGAAAGGCATATAGGAAAGTGAAAGAGGAGAGGGTCCGCCCCAAAGGTAAGGGACAAAAAGGGGAAAACGGACCCAGCTCAGGAATCCCTCGGGGTCGCCAACTCCCGAACTCACCAGCCGTGAGCCCCTGAGGGTGTAGCATTATCGAGGGTGCACCAGAAGTGGTGGGGCTACATACACCCTGCCTCCTTAAGGGCCTAGAGCACAAGGCAGGAGGTAAAAGGAAGAGAAAAAGAAGGCTGACCCCTCGCAGAAGGAGGGTATCAGAAAAGATGAGACAAGGGCCAATTAAAGCGGGAAAGGAAGAGACTCCCTAGGCCTCGGATACCCTAATACCGTCGGGGTCAGAAGAGAACAAGAGTTGACCAAGTGAGGTCGACAGGAAAGAAGACAGAGAGGAGCCCGGCACAAGTAAGTGGAAGCAATGCCGGACTCAGCTGGGGCCCCGTGGTCGCCAACCCACGCCCACAAGATGTGAGCCCCTGGGGGTTTGAGAGGAGGGGGTTGTGCCGTAATAAAAGACACATACCGTTCCCAGGATTGTTTCTTACTCTGGCGAATAAGAATCCGTGCCTTGGCACGAAATTTCTTAAACGCCACCAAATTGGCCATGGTTGGACGCCGACGGAAGTGCTTATGAGCTCGACGACGGTCTCTTATTGCCGCTGCAATATCCTCTGTCCACCAAGGGACGAGTTTGCGACGAGGAGTCCCAGAAAAGGATGGAATGGACTCTTCGGCGGCAGCAAGAAGCACATCGGTGATGTGCTGGACCTCGTCATCGACGCTCCGGCAACCAAGATCAACGAACACAGCTCGTTCTTGAAACGAGGGCCAATTTGCCCGCTTAAGCACCCAACGACTGGGGAACTCCACGGGCTTCTGGTTCAGAAGTGTAAGAACGATCGGGAAATGGTCACTGTCACAGAGGTCGTAGTGTACATTCCAACCAAATAGGGGGACCAGCGCACGGCTACACACACTCAAGTCAATGTGTGAGTACGTGCCGTGCGCTAAGCTAAAATGTGTAGCTTCCCCTGTATTAAATAGACATAAATCCATCCCTTCAATTAAGCCCTCCACGTCCCTTCCTCTGGGGCAGGAAGATGGTGATCCCCAGTGGGGGTGATGAGAGTTGAAATCACCCACGAGTAGGAAAGGGACTGGAAGTTGATCAACAAGATCAAAGACGTCATTAATATCAAGGGGCTGGTTCGGTGGAAGGTACACGTTACATACAGTTGTCATAGCAGGCAAGGACACGCGAACTGCAATAGCTTCCAGAGGAGTGTCGAGTGGAAAATCCTCACTATAGCAGTCAGAGCGAACGAAGGTACAAACGCCCCCGGAAGCCCGGGCGGCGTCTTGTCGCTCTTTAGAGTATAGTCGGAAACCTCTCAGAACAGTCTCGTGATCAGGTCTGAGGTTTGTTTCCTGTAGGCAGACAATACTCGCTGCGTATTGGGCAATAAGCTGACGGAGCTCTGTCAAATGCTTGTCATAACTGTTACAATTCCACTGTAACAGTGCCATTGTGTGGACTTAGGGAATAAGTTGGAGCAGCAAGCTACAACTTAGACTCTGGAGGATCATTATCCACTACGTCGACTATAATCTCCATGTCCTCAGGCGAGGTCATGGAGTGACTCGACTCTGTGGAAGATTTCCTAGACGCAGTTCGGCGGCCGGGGGATCTCCGTGGGGAGCGCGTAGATCTGGGGACCGAAACGTCCCCAGGCGCAGAAGCATCCGCAGGTGTGGGCGAGGATGGCTTCCCCTTTTTTGGAGAAAGGGAATGCGTAGTGCGGGGTCCCTTCTTACCCGCCTCTTTAAGATATATAGACGGGTCAGGAGCCGAATTCCTGACCCTGGTCGACGATGCCGCCTCCGCCGGCTTCGGCGCGGCTTTCGCCGACCGTTTGGGTGGGGAGAAAGTCTTCGACTTCCTCCCGAGTGGGGAGTAAGTCTTCAACTTCCTCCCCTGCTGTGAGGGCGGAGCAGCCTTCGCTCGCACAGCCTTCGTGCTGGCCGAAGGTGGAGTTGAAGACACCTGAAGAGAGTTTGATAATAATGTGAAGAATATACTCTGGTGGACTGTAATTTATAGTGCTGGGATTTCAAATCACTGGACTTCTGTGGAACATTTAAACTAATTATATTATATTACACAGTTATATACAATACATGTTGATACATTAATACACTGTCACTCGTTCGATATAGTCTTCCGAGTTTGCATAGCAGCAGGTCTGCAGAACCTTTCACCCCGTGGTGACTGGTTTGAGCACAATAGTGGCACTGGCGAAAGAATGTACGGTACTTTGGGAGCGGGTGAGGCAGGTAGCAAACCCACCCCTCCCGACCAGTGGAAATAACGGGACTCACTACAACGGCAAGGCGAGGCCTGTCGCAGTTTCAGTACTTGTTCCTAAACATGCCGCCCGCCAAAAAAGAGTTTAACACTTTTTTCAACAACAGTCACCTGAAATATAACACCAACAAACAAACGAACACAAAGCAATGAACATAGTTAGTTAGTCAAAACACCACCTTCACAAATGCCGTTGTCTGGCATGGGAAGTGGGCAAAGTTTTGTAATGGGTCTCTTGAATGTACCGGAAGAGGTACGTATAGTGGCAACACGTACGAGCCCATCAGCTCCAGGGTGGACCTGATCAACCACTGCAAGCTTCCAGCACAGTGGGGGAAGTTTGTCTTCTTTCACGATCACCAGCGTGCCTGCCTGGACGTTGCGCCCTTCCTTCTTCCATTTTCCTCTCTGTTGTAGATGGGACAAGTAGTCGGTTGACCACGCCTTCCAGAATCCTTGGAACTGTCTTTGGATTTGCTGCCATCTGGAAAGCAAGCTTACACGCACATTACTCAGATCTGGTTGGGGTAGTGCTGTGATTGGTCGGCCAATGAGAAAGTGGCTAGGGGTAAGGACAACTAGGTCGTCGGGATCATCGGATGCCGGGACTAGAGGCCTCGAATTGAGACATCCTTCGATCTGGGTTGTGAGTGTGGACAATTCCTCGAAGGTAAGGTATGCGGTGCCCATCACTCGCCGAAGATGGTGTTTAAATGATTTGACACCTGCCTCCCATATTCCTCCAAAGTGCGGAGCTTGAGGAGGAATAAAATGCCACTGAATTCCTTCACTGCTTGCAAAGGTTGATAGATCACGTTGATGCTGTCCCTCGTTGAACAATCTTCTTATCTCCTCCAGTTCCCTATTGGCTCCAACGAAATTTCTGCCGTTATCAGAAAACACATGGGCTGGCCTGCCTCTACGGGATATGAAACGCCTTAGAGAAGCAATGAAGGCCTGGGTAGTCATACTGCTTACAATCTCTAGATGCACTGCCCTAGTAGAAAGGCATACGAAGAGTGCTACATAACACTTGATTTTGGATCTGGTTTTGCGAGAGCCTGCCTTTATGTAGAATGGTCCCGCGTAGTCGATTCCGCAGTGTATAAATGGATTGACTGGAGTTACTCTGTAATTCGGCAGTTGACCCATTAGTTGTTCAGCGTTTTTTGCCTTAAGTTTGTGGCAGATAATACAAAAATGAATGATGTGACGAATCGTACTCTTGCCATTAGGTATCCAGTACTGCTCACGTAGCGACGACAGTAGTAGTTGACATCCAGCATGAAGCAGGCGTAGATGTTCATTTTCAATGATCAGTTTAGTTAGGTGATGCCTTGGCGGTAAAATTATCTGATGTTTCTGGTTAAACGGAAGATCAGATTGTTGTAGTCGACCACCTACTCGAAGGAGTTTTTGGTCACAGAGGAAAGGATTCAGAGGTAGTAACTTGCTTCCTTTACTAATGGCCCTTGTCATCCGAAGATCGTTAATTTCTGGACCATATTCTGAAGCTTGGGCTATTTTGATGCATGCATGTAATGCAACACGCAGTTCTTCGAACTCCAACTCACCCGTTTTTCTTTGATTGCGAGGATGTCTGGCATTTGCGGCAAATCTGATACAATATGCCGTTACTCTCGTGAGACGCGTTAACTTGGAGAATCGCTTCATGAAATCATCTTGAGGTTGAGCTGCTATCAGGCTAACAACAGGTTTTTTCTGTTCTGGGACGTCCTGAGATATTAATAAAGGGGCTGATGTAGGCCAGGATGCCGAATGCTTCATAAGCCACGACGGTCCGTTCCACCACATGGTGTTGGAAATGAGAGTTTCTGGAGTCACCCCCCGAGAAATCATGTCAGCAGGGTTATCAGCTGAGGCAACGTGTTTCCAGTCCCTAATCGATGTGGTTTGCTGAATTTCCGCAACTCGATTGGCAATGAACGTCTTCCAGCGGTTGGGAGACGCTGCAATCCAGGCAAGAACTATTGTGGAATCTGTCCAGAGATGAACGCTAGTGACATTCAGGTTTAGGATTGAGTTGACCTTCTTAATCAGCCGAGATAAAAGTAGGGCTCCACACAACTCTAGGCGGGGTAGAGAAACGCGCTTCAATGGTGCAACTCTGGATTTAGCACTCAACAGTTTCGTAACGCAGTCTCCATCTTGAGTTTCAGATCTAAGATAAATGCAGCAACCATATCCCTTCTCAGATGCATCCGAAAAGCCATGCAGTTGTATGTTCAACGGAGTTCCCCTTGCCAATACAAGTCTGTCGATCCGAATTTGGTTGAGAAGTGGAAGTTCGCCGCACAACTTCTGCCAACGATGAAGTAGCTCTGGTGGTAAAATTTCATCCCACCCTAGACGTAGCTGCCACAGTTGCTGTAAGAAGAACTTGCAGGAGATGATGATTGGACTCACTAGCCCAAGTGGGTCGTAGATTGAAGCTATGGTTGATAGTACCTTCCGTTTTGTTACTGGGTTGCGTAGTTGTAAGTTGCCGTTTACGATTTGCAGTTGGTCACTAGCAGGATGCCAAAGCAAGCCTAAAGTCTTAATGTTTTCCCCATTATCTAGTTGAAGTGGGAGCTGGGTTTCTCGCCACTCCGAAGGAACTGCTTCAAGTAGTCGGGGATGATTCGAACACCATTTTCGTAGCTGGAACCCTCCAGTTTGTAGAAGGTTGACGAGTTGATTTTGAGTGTCTAACGCGTCCTCGACGGTCGCACTTCCAGACATACAGTCATCAATGTAGAAGTCTCTCTGTAAAATCTTCGCTGCTTCAGGAAAGCTGTCTGATTCTTCCATAGCGAGCTGTTGGAGGCATCTAGTGGCGAGGAAGGGTGCTGACGCTGTGCCGTAGGTGACGGTGTTGAGCTGGTAATGTTTTACAGGATCTTCTGGGGATGATCGCCACACGATTCTCTGAAGTCTGCGGTCATGACTATCAATCCTTATCTGCCGGTACATCTGTCGAATGTCTGCCGTAAAGCATATTTGGTGAGTGCGAAATCTGGTGATAATGGACCAGATATCTTGCTGGATTGTCGGCCCAACCCTGAGGATGTCATTGAGTGACCGTCCGGTGGTAGTACTGGCGGAGGCATCGAATACAACCCTGGTTTTTGTAGTTGAACTTGACTCCTTGAACACTGGATGATGGGGCATGAAGTAGCTCTGTACCTCCTTATCAGACGCCGTGGTTATAGGCTCCATATGCCCTAGAGTCTCGTACTCTTCTAAAAAGCTGACGTAATCCCCCTTCAACAGAGGGTTTCTTTCAAGGCGTCTTTCGAGATTGTGAAACCGTGACGTAGCCATTGTTAGTGAGTTTCCAAGTTCTGATGGTTTTCCACAGAGTGGGAGTCGTACCGTGAATCTACCTTCTGCATCCCGCCTGACTGTGTCAACAAAATGCCTTTCACACTCGATTTCATCATTCGATCTGATTGGTTGCGTGATCTCTTCTAATTCCCAGAATCGTTGAAGTTGCTGGTCGAGTGAATGGTCATTCATAGTGAAGAATGACTGTACAGGTGGTGAACCCGGACCGCTCGCCTTATCCATTTGAAACTGTCCCGCTACAATCCAACCGAATTCCGTGTTTTGAAGAACTGGATAGGGTCCGCTCCTCGTGCGTCTTTCAGGCCTAAGAAGATCAAAAAATATCTCTGCCCCGATTAACATATCAATCTGACCTGGTTGGTTGAAGCTGGGGTCAGCTAAGGTCAGTTCTTCGTGAATTTGCCAGTCTTGATAGTTAATGTATGATCCTGGCAATTCAGCTGAAATTCGTGACAATACAGCACAATTAATAACTACTTGATAGTTGCTAGTAATGGAATGCACCTCTATGTTTGCACTATGATGCGACTCTGCGTCGATACTACTTATACCCTGGATTGGAATTCTATTCCGTACCTTCTTTAAGTTCAGTCGTTGTGTGCAGGCAGTCGTGATGAAGTGTGCTTGACTGCCCGAGTCTAGTAGGACTCGGCAAGTCTGAAGTTGGCCCTCCCCATCACGCACTTTCACTAATGCAGTCGAGAGCAATATATGAGTATGCGGTTTAATTTTCAGTGAGCAATAGGACGCTGTGTCGGCACGTTGTTGCGTAACAATAGAGTTGTTGGGTCTTGCCTGTTGCCTATCATGCGTGTTATCAGGCGGCCGTGGGGTAGGAGAACGACCAGTTCCTCGGTTGCGGTGAAGTAGTGTGTGATGCTTCAAACCACAAGAATAGCAAGAACCTGAAGAACAATCACCAACAATGTGACCATGTCTCAAACAATTTGTACACAATTTATGCTGTTTGGCAAATTCTGTTCGTTGTGCAACACTAACACTGGAAAAGTCTTGACATTTATAAAGAGGGTGCACGCCAGTACAAAATAAACAATTATTGTTACTTGAAACATACACTTGTCTGACTTGGTTCGTGAGCTTCTTTCTAGTGATGTTTTGAGTGGTAGAATTGACAACTGGGGTAGGAATTCGGTTACCATTGATTAATTCTAGGGCTTGACATCTGTCCTCTAAAAATTTACTTAGCACTTCCAGTCTTGGGAATTGTGAATTTGATGACGTCAGCTCCCACTGTTTTCTGCTGACGTCATCAGTCTTTTCAAGAATTAATTGCGCTAGAAGGATTTCGTGAAGAGGGATTTCAAGTTCAAGTGCTTCAAGTGCATTTAAGTTACTTGATACCTGATTTAGAAGTGCTCGTAACTCTGTGGGTGATTCATTGTGTACACGTGGAAGGTTCAGCAAGTTGTTGATGTGTGCTGTGGCAATTAATCTAGGATTATTGTATCTCAGACAGACAGTTTGCCAAGCAATTTTAAAATTAGGACCTGTTATGGGAAGGTTCTTAATCTGGCCATGTGCTTCGCCCGTTAATGAAGATAACAAATAGTGGTATCGTTGTATATCGTCAATTGCTTGATTGTTTATTACCAGGCTAGTAAATGTGTCACAAAAATGACGGAATTCAGTGACCTGTCCCCCGAAGGAAGGTAATTTAATTGTAGGAAGTGTCAGCTCTCTCTTCCCGGAACTAGACTGACCATCACTTTTAGTACTCGAAGGATTGTTCTGTTTTGATCGTAACTCTACGCTATCTTCAATTAACGTGGTCATTTTATCAACGAGATCATAATACATAGTCTCAAAAGTATTCCTATCTTCACTGTGGTCCTCGGATTCGTCTTCTAATTCTAATCTCTCCTGCGCGTCTTCATACTTCTGCCTTAATTTTGGTAGATCGTCTAGCCTTGCCCTTATTGCGTTAATACTTGACCCTGGTTGGAAACTCTTGACGAAGTTATGTAAACGAGTAATATTTGCCTTTGCGAGGCCCCTAGTCTTTACGAGAAGTGCTTTCAATTTAGGATCCATAATGGGAATAGCATACAGGAATACAGGTAACCAGAAGTGAGTATGTACTTACCGAAGCTGCTTAAAGTTGAATTCCTTCCATGTGTAATGTCTCGAGGTTCAATATGCACCACTGCGCGCTGTAGTTAATACGAATCATCGAAGAAACACACGATTACCGCTCATACTTCGCGTTGAGGCTACCTTAACAATGCACAATGCGAGGCGTCAATATGAAATGATGCACGAACTATAACACACGTCCGTTGTTCCACAGAAATCCGGCCCGGAGGACCATGAAGGAAGTTTGATCATAAATGAAGAATATACTCTGGTGGACTGTAATTTATAGTGCTGGGATTTCAAATCACTGGACTTCTGTGGAACATTTAAACTAATTATATTATATTACACAGTTATATACAATACATGTTGATACATTAATACACTGTCACTCGTTCGATATAGTCTTCCGAGTTTGCATAGCAGCAGGTCTGCAGAACCTTTCACCCCGTGGTGACTGGTTTGAGCACAATAGTGGCACTGGCGAAAGAATGTACGGTACTTTGGGAGCGGGTGAGGCAGGTAGCAAGCCCACCCCTCCCGACCAGTGGAAATAACGGGACTCACTACAACGGCAAGGCGAGGCCTGTCGCAGTTTCAGTACTTGTTCCTAAACAACACCTTCGGGCTTTCCGTTATAATCTTAGGAGCTGGTTTCGGAACAGGAAACTCAGTTGCAAGTTTCACAGCTGGTACAAAAGATGAGGTAGCCGGGACCAAATTTGGTATTATGGCTCTATAATCAATCGTTGGAGAAGGCGAAGTCGTGGTACGGTACTTCTGACGGGCCTCCTGGTAGGTGAGACCATCCAGGGTTTTGATCTCCTGGATTTTCTTCTCACTCAGGAAGGCAGGGCAGTTCCTGTCCCGAGGAGAATGACATCCAGGGCAATTAGTGCACTGATAAGGTGTTGTGCACTCTTCGGCTTCATGGGGTACCTTACCGCATGTTCCACAGACGTCAGGGCTCGAGCATCGGGATAACATGTGCCCGAACTTCTGGCACTTATAACACCTCATTGGTGGAGGGATATAAGGCCGTACGTCACAACGGTAACTTGTAACCTTGACTTTCTCCGGGAGCACCGAAAGCTCAAAGGAAATAATGAAAGCACCAGTATCCACGATTTGACCATTGACCTTGCGCGTAATGCGCCGGACATCAGTCACGTGACGGTGCCGCATATCCTCCTTGAGCTCCTCGTCAGTGTTCAGAATCAGGTCCCGGTGGAAAATAACTCCTCGGACCAGATTCAGGGACGTGTGCTTTTCCACTTTGACGGGAATGTCGCCAAAGTGGTCACATTGCAAAAGTTGTTCAACTTGCTCACCAGTCCTAGTCTTGAGCAACAAGCTACCGTTCCTCATCTTTTGTACTTTCTCAAGCTCACCATAGACACCTTCTATGTGGCGAGAAAACAAAATACTCTTTACCAGCTTGAAATCACCCCCATCTGTTCTGGTAGCTACCAGAGTCTTGGGGGTGATAGCACCCAGATTTTCACGCACAGATTGTTCCCAGGGGGTTGATCCCCGTAGGGAATCAAATGTTAAAAGACTTGGGTGTAGGACCACCCTGTTTGGGTGTAGGTCCACCCTGGTTGGGGATTTCCCTTTTAGAACCCATGGCCAGATCATCCTCCCCGAATGCCACCGACATCCGATCACGGGCCGTCACAGTAGGCGCTACCCAGCCAGGGCAAGGCCCGCCTAGCTTGGAAGGCATTGCCCGGGGGTCCGATGTTTTACAATGCCGTATCGGCATGTACCCGTTGGCATATACTGGATTTTACAGCTCAGGCATTCGGCTGTGCGGGGACCTGCGTAGTCAGGCGGATACTACTGAACGGGTACATGGCACACCCACCTGTCGGCGCGGCCAAGACCGGAACAGGCTTTCGAGCGTAGTCGCTAGCGTAAGTGGCCCATCCCCTAACAGCACGCACATATAGAAATTTTGGTTGCCAGACCCTGAAAGCAGTGACGGAAAGAAGTGCGATATAACCTAATGAGAGTTATACCGCACGGGTGTATGTCTTTTAGAGCTGACTGTCAAACCCTCGAAAGGGGACCGTTCCGAGAAGCCCTTTTAGTCGCCTTTTACGACTGGCAGGGAGTACCGTGGATGTATTCGCTTCCTCCCACCCACTGGGGGTCCAATTCACAAAACAACGCGGAGTCCTTCAAGTATAGCCAAGGTCGCCCCTTTTGACAGGCAGGGGATACCGTGGGTGTATTCTAAACCCCCCCACCCACAGGGTGATAATGTCGTTTACATGTCATAGTGACAGCTGAGGTCACACCCCCTTTTCCTGTCATTTCAATATCGTAGCTTTCAGTTTGTAGTTTCGCCCCATCAACTTTCCTAGGAAAATGTTGTGTTGGCTAACCTGTCCAGTGACGTGTCGCTCTTCGCTTTGCTGCATTCATTTGTTCATTAGTGTGTTTACTTCAAAAAGGCGCACGTGTATTTGTGAAGTGAAAACTAATTTCCTTGAAGATGGGTAGATCACAGAGAGTGTACAAAAATGTCGAGGAGGTCCGGGGAGAAAACGAAAAACACTAACAGATAGTAGGCCTAATAATAGTAATGCTCCAGTAGTAAATGTTGCGTCAGGTGTTAGAGATAATACCCGTAATTTGAGGTTAGATACGACGCCCGAAAGTTCTGCCGAAAGTGAACCTCAAGTTACTAGTTCTTCAAGAAGAAAACTCTTTTCTGATCATATTGATAACAACTCTCAGGTAAACACAGAGTGTGAAACTGGTCAGGGGAGCTATGGAAATCATATAATTAATATTGATCTACTTTCCAGTGCTCTGAGTGACTGTGTGAAGTGCAAAAACTGCAGTGAATGTAAGGTAAGCTTACATGAGGATGATAAAAAAAAGGAAAGGCTTAGCAGCTAAATTAGTGCTGAAGTGTGTGAATTGTGATATGGAACGTGATTTCTACACATCTGTACAGACTCCAGATGGATTTGAGGTGAATATTAGGTTTGTGTATGGTATGAGGTCAATTGGGAAAGGACATGAAGCAGGAAAAAAATTATGTGCAATGATGAACTTGCCCAGACCCCCTACCAAATTCATGAAATTCAGTGCTGTATTGAACAAATGCATAAAAGAATGTGCAGAGATGTCTATGAATGATGCAGTAAAGGAGGCAGTGTTAGAAAATGGAGGATCAACAGATTTGACTGTTGCTATAGATGATGATAATTGTTGTTTTAAGGGGCCTAACATCCAGGCTATCGGCCCCTGATGGTTTGGGTGTTCGTGAAGATGAAAATGAAAACCGAACTTAAAACTAAAACTAACTACTAACCTACATACTAGAAGAAGAAATGGAAAACCAAAGGAGAATAAGGCAAATAAAGGCCAGGAGGAGAATAAATGCCCTCAACCCTCGAAGAAGGCGGATTGAGGGACTTGGAAGGAAGGAGAGCCATGAAAGGCAGATAGGAAAGTGAAAGTGGAGAGGGTCCGCCCCAAAGGTAAGGGACAAAAGGGGAAAAACGGACCCAGCTCAGGAATCCCTCGGGGTCGCCAACTACCGAACTCACCAGCCGTGAGCCCCTGAGGGTGTAGCATTATCTAGGGTGCACCAAAGGTGGTGGGGCTACATACACCCGGCCTCCTTGAGGGCCTTAAGCAGAAGGCAGGAGATAACATGAAAAGAAAAAGAAGGCTGACCCCTCGCAGAAGGAGGGAATCAGAAAAGATGAGACAAGGGCCAATTAAGGCGGGAAAGGAAGAGACTCCCTAGGCCTCGGATACCCTAATACCGTCGGGGTCGGAAGAGAACAAGAGTTGACCAAGTGATGTCGACAGGAAAGAAGACACAGAGGAGCCCGGCACAAGTAAGTGGAAGCAATGCGGGACTCAGCTGGGGCCCTGTGGTCGCCAACCCACGTCCCACTAGACGTGAGCCCCTGTCGCCCCTTTTAGTCGCCTCTTACGACAGGCAGGGGATACCGTGGGTGTATTCTAAAAACCCCCACCCACAGGGGGGAGTGTTGCTATAGACGGGTCATGGCAGAAACGTGGACATACATCTTCAAATGGTATAGTTTCAGCAACTAGTTTAGATCCGGGGAAGATCATAGATGTAGAACCTTTGACTAAATACTGCCAAAAGTGTGAAATTGTGAAGAAATGCAATGATAAAATGAAACAGCATAAGGACAGTGATGAATGCAAAGCAAATTATGTAGGTGTTAGTGGAGGGATGGAGGCCGCAGGAGCACTGTGCCACCCTAAAGACTAGCAAACGTTTTCGCCCCTACCGCCTGCCCCCCCCCCCCCCCCCCCCCTCGCAACCTTTTCTACGAGACTGTATCTATTTTCTGTGCGGCACATTTGAATGTACCGCCTGTGGCTGCCGCCATTTCCCTTCCCAGCGTGTCGACTGTTCCGGCCAGGCCAAGTTTGTGATTATTTACCAGGCAAGACTAATCCTTGCTGATCATCTTGGACACTATTGGTCCTGCCGTTTGAAAAGAGCCAATGGTGTGCTCTCCTACTACTAACATGCATTATGGGTAGGCTTTGGTCAGGGTTGCCAACCCAAATCTCCTTCTGGCAAGGCCAGCTTGATGATGATAATTGTTGTTTAAGGGGCCTAACATCTAGGTTATCGGCCCCTGAGTGTTTGGGTGATCGTGAAGATGAAAATGAAATGCTAACTTAAAACTAAAACTAACTACTAACCTACATACTAGAAGAAGAAATGGAAAACTAAAGGAGAATAAGGCAAATAAAGGACAGGAGGAAAAGAAATGCCCTCAACCCTCGAAGAAGGCGGATTAAGGGACTTGGAAGGAAGGAGAGCCATGGAAGGCAGATAGGAAAGTGAAAGAGGAGTGGGCCCGCCCCAAAGGTAAGGGACAAAAGGGGAAAACGGACCCAGCTCAGGAATCCCTCGGGGTCGCCAACTCCCGAACTCACCAGCCGTGAGCCCCTGAGGGTGTAGCATTATCTAGGGTGCACCAAAAGTGGTGGAGCTACATACACATGGTCTCCTTGAGGGCCTTAAGCAGAAGGCAGGAGATAACATGAAAAGAAAAAGAAGGCTGACCCCTCGCAGAAGGAGGGAATCAGAAAAGATGAGACAAGGGCCAATTAAGGCGGGAAAGGAAGAGACTCCCTAGGCCTCGGATACCCTAATACCGTCGGGGTCGGAATAGAAGAAGAGTTGACCAAGGGAGGTCGACAGGAAAGAAGAAAGAGAGGAGCCGGCACAAGTAAGTGGAAGCAATGCCGGACTCAGCTGGGGCCCCGTGGTCGCCAACCCACAACCCACTAGATGTGAGCCCCTGGGGGGGAGGGGGGCAAGGCCAGCTTATGGCATGATGATGATGATGATGATAATTGTTGTTTTAAGGGGCCTAACATCTAGGTTATCGGCCCCTAATGATCTGGGTGATAGCGAAGATGATAATGAAACGGAAACCGGAACGAAAATTAAGTGAGACGGAAAATACTTACAAAAAGGAACTCGGATTGAAACGACTCACAAAATGTTCTTACAAAAGGGAATTTAGAACGAAAAGATTCACAAAAGGAATAGATTGAAAAATACCCACAAAATGAAGGCTAGGTTCAAAATACGTACAAAATGCAATGTAGCGTCGAAATACTTACAAAATGCAATTGAGGTTCAAAATACTTACAAAATGCAATTGAAATTGAAAATACACAATGCAATTCAGATTGAAATAGGCCTTATCCCAGTTCCAATCCAAATTATTCACAAAGTGCAATCGAAATTCAAAATACTTACAAAATGCAATTGAAATTGAAAATGCTTACAAAATGTACGGTGATTCCAACGACTCATGTGGATTGACAATACTTACAAAAAGCAATTTAGATTGAAAATACTTGACAAAATGTAATTTAGATTCAAAATACCCACAAAATGCAATTGAGAATCAAAATATGTGCAAAATGCCCCCAAACAAAATGCAATTTAGATTCAAAATTCGTGCGAAATGCGGTTTTGGTTGAAAATACTTACAAAATGCAATTGAAATTCAAAATAGTCACTAAAAGGCCCCGCAACCTGCATTGAAAGACTTACTTAAAAGCAATTTAGATTGTCAATCTTTACAAAATGCAATTGAGGTTGAAAACAATCGCGAGATGTAATTTAGATCGAAAAAACTTACAAAATGCAACATAGATCAAAAATGCCTTAAAAATCGATAAAAGGGAATTTAGATACACGGTGATTCGAGTAACAAAAACAGTGCGGGAATCTTAAAGAGAAAAGGAAATAGAAGGAAAAGAGGAGAGGGGAGGGGAGAGAGGAGAAGGTCCGCCCCAAAGGGAAGGGACAAAAGGGGAAAACGGACCCAGCTCAGGATCCCTCGGGGTCGCCAACGCCCGAACTCACCAGCCGTGAGCCCCTGAGGGTGTAGCATTATCGACGGTGCACCAGAAGTGGTGGGGCTACATACACCCTGCCTCCTTAAGGGCCTTGAGCACAAGGCAGGAGGTAAAAGGAAAAGAACAAGAAGGCTGACCCCTCACAGAAGGAGGGTATCAGGAAAGATGAGACAAGGGCCAATTAAGGCGGGAAAGGAAGAGACTCCCTAGGCCTCGGATACCCTAATACCGTCGGGGTCGGAAGAGAACAAGAGTTGACCAAGGAAGGTCGACAGGAAAGAAGAAAGAGAGGAGCCCGGCACAAGTAAGTGGAAGCAATGCCGGGCTCAGCTGGGGCCCCGTGGTCGCCAACCCACAACCCACTAGATGTGAGCCCCTGGGGGGCAGCTTATGGCAGACTGTGACTGGGGGGACCTGCCAAGGTTGGCAGCGTCCGCTTCTCTATATCTCCACGAGGCGCGCCCGACACCACTTTTTGGACGCCGAGCTGTGTTTTGTTTGAGCATAACTCTACCACTACTAATTCAGCAATGTAACGAACTGGTTGAACTGCGGCCGGGCTCCTCGGAGCTTGGCCATTACAGGCCTCCTAGCCTGCATTACTCAAAAGGTTTGGTGTTAGTTCTGTGCTGCTTTTGGAATGACACAGAGTCAACAGGTGGGAGGTAAAAATTGTAGGTCTGTCGTGTACAATCGGAAGTGATTTCCCAGGGGAAAACGGACACAGCTCAGGAATCCCTCGGGGTCGCCAACTCCCGAACTCACCAGCCGTGAGCCCCTGAGGGTGTAGCATTATCTAGGGTGCACCAAAAGTGGTGGAGCTACATACACATGGTCTCCTTGAGGGCCTTAAGCAGAAGGCAGGAGATAACATGAAAAGAAAAAGAAGGCTGACCCCTCGCAGAAGGAGGGAATCAGAAAAGATGAGACAAGGGCCAATTAAGGCGGGAGAGGAAGAGACTCCCTAGGCCTCGGATACCCTAATACCGTCGGGGTCGGAATAGAAGAGTTGACCAAGGGAGGTCGACAGGAAAGAAGAAAGAGAGGAGCCGGCACAAGTAAGTGGAAGCAATGCCGGACTTAGCTGGGGCCCCGTGGTCGCCAACCCACAACACACTAGATGTGAGCCCCTGGGGGGGAGGGGGGCAAGGCCAGCTTATGGCAGACTGTGACTGGGGAGACCTGCCAAGGTTGGCAGCGTCCGCTTCTCTATATCTCCACGAGGCGCGCCCGACACCACTTTTTGGACGCCGAGCTGTGTTTTGTTTGAGCATAACTCTACCACTACTAATTCAGCAATGTAACGAACTGGTTGAACTGCGGCCGGGCTCCTCGGAGCCTCCTAGCCTGCATTACTCAAAAGGTTTGGTGTTACTTCTGTGCTGCTTTTGGAATGACACAAGAGTCAACAGGTGGGAGGTAAAAATTGTAGGTCTGTCGTGT
Organism: Meconema thalassinum; assembly: GCA_946902985.2. Lineage (NCBI taxonomy): Eukaryota > Metazoa > Arthropoda > Insecta > Orthoptera > Tettigoniidae > Meconema > Meconema thalassinum. Next base: position 512,564,539 of record OX336392.1, on the reverse strand, counting down.
ACAATCGGAAGTGATTGTACAATATCTTGACAAGTATTTCATGGGTCAGTTCTTCGATCCCCTTTCATCTAGGGATAAGCACAAATGTTCCTTAGTGCCGTATTATCTCATCTAATGAGACATAATGATTCGTCCTTATCTCTGCTGGCAATGGCGCTAGTCTCTATCCTGCTTCATTATTTCAGGTGTGTCAAGTCTGTTCGTGGACACCTTTCGTCTAGCGAGAAGCATAATGGGTCTTCCTATTTTCTTTTCGAATTTTCATTCTTGTCAGTGGAACCTGCTCGAGGTCTTTCTACGCCTCTTATGGCCTATTTCTTCCCTTCTGTGTGAGATGTTGTGGTGAATACGTTCCGGACGTTGTGCTCTTGTGTTGGAGCGTGAGGATAGCAGGGATCTGTGCATTTGCTCGCAGCCCTGGTGTCGGAACTTTCACTGTTGAATTGTGATAGCTTGTTGTTATCTGTCGTAGAGTTGTCATGGACGTTGATCCATTCTGTGTATGTGAAGAAGCATTTGAAGTGTTATCTGTGTCTGTCTCATCAAGCCTCCGTGGCTTAGGCGGCAGCACGCCGGCCTCTCACCGCTGGGTCCGTGGTTCAAATCCCGGTCACTCCATGTGCGATCTGTGCTGGACAAAACGGAGGCAGACAGGTTTTTCTCCGGGTACTCCGGTTTTCCCTGTCAAAATTTCATTCCAGCAACACTCTCCACTATCATTTCATTTCATCTGTCATTCATTTAATCATTGCCCCAGAGGAGTGCGTCAGGCCTCGGCAGCCGGCACAGTTCATATCCTCGCCGCTAGATAGGGGCTTCATTCATTCCATTCCTGACCCGGTCGGAGACTGGAAGCAGGCTGTGGATTTTCATCTGTGTCTGTCTCCCAGGTTGAGGAGAAGGTTGCCCTGCATTTGCTCGCAGGCGCCTTAGTGTCGCAGCGAAGGAGTCCGTCGGATGGAAAATCGTGGATATGAATTCTGCGGTGCTGTGATGATGATGATGATGATGATGATAATTGTTGTTTTAAGGGGCCTAACATCTAGGATATCGGCCCCTGATGGTTTGCGTGATCGTAGGATGAAAATGAAAAGCGAACTTAAAACTAAAACTAACTAATAACCTACATACTAGAAGAAGAAATGCAAAACTAAAGGAGAATAAGGCAAATAAAAGGACAGAAGGAAACGAAATGCCCTCAACCCTCGAAGAAGGCGGATTGAGGGACTTGGAAGGAAGGAGAGCCACGAAAGGCAGATAGGAAAGTGAACGAGGAGAGGGTCCGCCCCAAAGGTAAGGGGCAAAAGGGGAAAACGGACCCAGCTCAGGAATCCCTCGGGGTCGCCAACTCCCGAACTCACCAGCCGTGAGCCCCTGAGGGTGTAGCATTATCTAGGGTGCACCAGAAGTGGTGGGGCTACATACACCCGGCCTCCTTAAGGGCCTTGAGCACAAGGCAGGAGGTAAAAGGAAGAGAAAAAGAAGGCTGACCCCTCGCAGAAGGAGGGTATCAGAACAGATGAGACAAGGGCCAATTAAGGCGGGAAAGGAAGAGACTCCCTAGGCCTCGGATACCCTAATACCGTCGGCGTCAGAAGAGAACAAGAGTTGACCAAGTGAGGTCGACAGGAAAGAAGATGGAGAGGAGCCCGGCACAAGTAAGTGGAAGCAATGCCGGACTCAGCTGGGGCCCCGTGGTCACCAACCCACGCCCACAAGATGTGAGCCCCTGGGGGGTTGTTGGATGGGCATCGGAAAGAAATCACATTAATATCCTGTGGACTAACTTTTTGAAAATTTTAAATAGCGCTGTTGATAAATTTGTCCCATTTAAATTGCTGAAACAAAACCCAGATCCTGAGTATTACACACGAGAAATTAGGAGTCTAAAACGGAAAATTAGGAAATTATACAATAAAAGACATGATAGTGACAAGTATATGTTGAAATTTAAGTCCTTATCAAGAGAGCTCGTCTTAAAAAAAAGGGCTGCTCATGACAGTTATATGCAAGGTTTACTTGGTTCGGGAGGTGATGGGTGGAAAAAAAATTACAGTTATGTTAGGAGAAGAAAGGGAAATTCAAATAATTTGTCGATGATAATGTCCGGTGACGGTAAATTAATTAATGATAAACAGGCCATTGCTAATGAATTAAATGTCTTTTACGGTAGTGTGTTCAATAAATCCAATAGCTGTGTGTTGGACCTTAACGACGAATCAGGGGCTCCCCTGTTCCAAATAAACCAGTCAGCAATTGTAAAGCTAATACAAAAACTACGTTTCAATATATCAAAGGGTCCTGATAATATTGTTAGTGAAGTACTTAAACTAGGAGATAGGGCCGTGGCACGATACTTGGAGGTGATGTTTAATGTGTCCATAAACAATGCGCAAATCCCAGATGACTGGAAAAGAGCTACGGTAGTCCCAATATTTAAGGGAGGGAGCAGACTTGAATTGGGCAACTACAGGCCGGTTAGCCTTACGTCCGTCGTTTGTAAACAGACGGAGCAGCTCATTTGCGACTACTTGAGGGAACAGTGGGAAACAATATCATGGTTTAATGATAGGCAACATGGATTTCGGAAAGGTTACTCATGCGAGAGTCAGATGCTATCACTTTTTCAAGACATTAGCGAATCGTTAGACCATGGAGTTTCAGTCGACGCCGTGGTTATAGATTTTGCGAAGGCATTTGATGTCGTTCCGCATGACATGCTACTCCATAAATTAGCTTCGACGAAGATTCATAGAAGAGGAATTTTATGGGTCCAAGAATTTTTGACGGGTCGTTCCCAGAAAGTGAAAGTCGAAGGCATATTCTCGGATGAAATTACCGTAACGTCGGGTATCTCTCAGGGCAGCGTAATCGCAACTTTGTTATTTTTGGCGTTTATAAATGACTTACCAAATGGGATTCGCAGTGACTGTCGATTGTTTGCGGATGATTGTGTAATATATCGAAAGATACATGACTCACAAGACAATGCAGTGCTTCAAGAGGACCTGAACCTGGTCTATAAGTGGGCGATTGTAAATAAAGTGAAAATAAACACAAGAAAATGTAGTCTCTTAAAAATAGGGAAAGTGCGAAGGCAGGATTTTCAATATAACATTGGCTCGGAAATACTTGTAGAGGAAGATTCTCGCAAATATTTGGGCGTTCACGTAAGGAATGATATGAAATGGAGTAGTCGTGTAGGATGTGTAGTTTCAAAAGCTTACAAATCCATGCACTTTGTAATGAGGGTATTAAAAGGAAATAGTACCTCTGCTAAAGAATTAGGCTATTTGTCACTTGTAAGACCTATTCTGGAATATGCCTCGGCGGTTTGGGATCCATATCAAGTAGCGCTCATCAGTGAGTTGGAAATGGTACAAAGAAAGGCCGCTAGATTTGTGCTCAGTGACATTAATCCCAGGAGCAGTGTGAGCCGTATATTAAAGAAACTTGGGTGGGAATCACTGGAGGCTACGAGGATGAAATCTAGACTCTGCGCTATGTACAACACGTATACAAATCAACCAGCATGGGGTGAGCTTAGCAAACGTATGGAAAAGCCTACTTACATGGGTAGGAGCGATCATCCTTTCAAAGTTAAGGGCCGACAACAGCGAACAAATTATGGTAAATATTATTTTGTAAACCGTGCCATTGATAACTGGAACTCTCTACCTGCCGCAGTCTTAGAGCCTTTTCCCAAACATATAGGTGTGTTTAAGAAAAGACTGACTAACTGTGTAAATACTCCAGTTTAATTGTTGTATAATTCTTATTGAATTGTTATGTATAATTATTTATTTGTTATGTATATACAATTTGCCACCGGGGGACACACCCCCCATTGAAAATAAATGAATGAATATGAATATGAAATAAAGATTACCTCAGCACGCGCCGGCAGTGTACCGGAAAACCCGCCAGTCGCCTCTTATGGACATGGTTATTCAGGACCTATTACAAACTCGTGTGATCTGTGAATTTTAGCCCTTTTTTGCCTTCCCACTGTTTTTGGTCCCCAAGGCCAATGGGAAGGCAAGGGTCATCTACGACCTATCAGCCTGGACAGAATTTGTGATTAAACCCAGATTCAGCCTCAAGAGTGCAGCGCAGGCCTTATCGGAGATCCCTCAACACCATGTCGCCATCAAAATCCACCTGAAAAGCCGCTTCTACCACCTGCCACTACGTCAAAGAGACACATTCACCTACGGGATACGCTACGGGAAGAAGGACTATTGCGGGCAGGGGATTCCCATGGGCCACGCCTTTGCGCCCAGCATTATGCACAGGTGGGCGCAGGCGGTGGCCGAACTCATTGCTGAACAGTACCCCGGCGTCACAATGATCTCGTACCTAGACGACTGGTTACTCCACGCCGAGGTCCTTCCTGTCGACGAGATTCTGCTATTCCTAGAGGTCGTCGTCGGGGTTACCATCAACTGCGAAATGAGTCTCCTCACACCATGGGTCATCATCCAATATTTAGGGGTGGTCATCAATATTCCCGCCCAGCGTCGCCTACTCCAAAGAGGCACCAGACAGCGAATGCGACAGATACTGCGAGATATCACCTTCTGTCAGGAGAAGCAGAGCCAGCAGGCGGCGGGGTTCCTGAGTTGGGTGTGCTGGGTCATGAACTGGCCCATGTTCATCCCTAAGCACACCCTCTCTAGGGAAGCCTACGGGCCCCGCCGTCTGCTCATCGACGAGTTTATGGACACTCCTCGCTCCATGAACAGAACAGGCATCACCATACAGGTTTACGCGGACGCCATCCCTCTCAGCATAGCCGGCATCGTTCCCAGTCTCAACATGGCCTGGGCCCAGGCGTTCGAGAATTCCGCTACAGTGAATGAAAGTGAGTTGGCCGCAGCTCTAATGACGGCCATATGGACTATTCGTGATGAAGAGATCCTAGAGTGCGAGTGATTCAAGTGTTTACTGACTCTGCCGTTGCACGGTACACATTGATTTCAGGGCGAGGCCCTCTTTTGTATCGCAATTTGTACATTTTACCTATGTATGTGTGTTTAATAAAGATGTTAGCAGAACGAGGCATTAGCCTCGTGTGGCGAACCGTTCGGTCATTGGAGAATCCGGCTGACGGGCCCTCTCGGGCAGTACTCAACGAGGAACGCGCGGCCCTGCCTAGGTTATATAACCAGGTCGCGCCCGGGAGGATCCGTCAGTTGGGTTCTGCCGATGTACGGACGGTGACACCACAGCAGCACATTATTAGTTTAAATGTGCCGTCCGATACTCCGACGCAGGAGGCTGCCGAGACAGGAGATCGGCTGGAGCCGAGGGCCAGAGCGGTCACACACGCCGCCCTCAAGCTACGTCTACCTTCCTGTGAAGGCGAATCTACAATCGGCCTTGGCGGAATTCTGGTCCAGCTATGTGCCCGAAGACGAAGAACCCATCGAGAATCAAACTAATCTTCCACCTAACATCACGGACTGATTCTCTCAAGAGCTCCAGTGGATGATATGGGACAGTGCCCCCTGGGACGTTATCACCGACGACCGGGACGTGGACGTGGCTGACCCTGGCGACCCAGGGGACAACGCGGGCAACCCCGCGCAGGAACGCCAATTTCCTAAACTCAACATACTGGATGATGATGATGATAATTGTTGTTTTAAGGGGCCTAACATCTAGGTTATCGGCCCCTGATGGTTTGGGTGATCGTGAAGATGAAAATGAAATGCAAACTTAAAACTAAAACTAACTACTAACCTACATACTAGAAGAAGAAATGGAAAACTAAAGGAGAATAAGGCAAATAAAGGACAGGAGGAAATGAAATGCCCTCAACCCTCCAAGAATGCGGATTGAGGGACTTGGAAGGAAGGAGAGCCATGAACGGCAGTTAGGAAAGTGAAAGAGGAGAGGGTCCGCCCCGAAGGTAAGGGACAAAAGGGGAAAACAGACCCAGCTCAGGAATCCCTCGGGGTCGCCAACTCCCGAACTCACCAGCCGTGAGCCCCTGAGGGTGTAGCATTATCTAGGGTGCACCAAACGTGGTGGGGCTACATACACCCTGCCTCCTTAAGGGCCTTGAGCACAAGGCAGGAGGTAAAAGGAAAAGAAAAAGAAGGCTGACCCCTCACAGAAGGAGGGTGTCAGGAAAGATGAGACAAGGGCCAATTAAGGCGGGAAAGGAAGAGACTCCCTAGGCCTCGGATACCCTAATACCGTCGGGGTCGGAAGAGAACAAGAGTTGACCAAGTGAGGTCGACAGGAAAGAAGACAGAGAGGAGCCCGGCACAAGTAAGTGGAAGCAATGCCGGACTCAGCTGGGGCCCCGTGGTCGCCAACCCACGCCCACAAGATGTGAGCCCCTGGGGGAGGACGTCGACGAAGAAGACGATGAACTATGGGAATACGACCCCCGATATCCACGAAGGCCGCCTACACTCCGGAAGACAATCCACATAGACGAACAGGGTTTCCCCACCATCAACATTGAGCCACCTACCAAGAAGCCAGCACCACCAACCGAGTACTCCGCCACGGGTATCGAAGCAGCTTTACCCATCCAATACTGCGACACACCATTGGGGCGTTATGCTACTACTATTCTGGGAGACGGAGTGTCTCTTCCACGACCTCAGCACGCACCGGCAGTGTAACGGAAAACCCGCCAGTCACCTCTTATTGACATGGTTGTTCAGGACCTATTACAAACTTGTGTGATCTGTGAATTTAAGCTCTTTTTTTCCTTCCCACTGTTTTGGTCCCCAAGGCCAATGGGAAGGCAAGGGTCATCTACGACCTATCAGCCTGGACAGAATTTGTTATTAAACCCAGATTCAGCCTCAAGAGTGCAGCGCAGGCCTTATCGGAGATCCCTCAACACCATGTCGCCATCAAAATCGACCGGAAAAGCGGCTTCTACCACCTGCCACTACGTCAAAGAGAGACATTCACCTACGGGATACGCTACGGGAAGAAGGACTATTGCTGGCAGCGGCTTCGCATGGGCCACGCCTTGGCACCCAGCAATATGCAGAGGTGGGCACAGGCGGTGGCCGAACTCATTGCTGACCAGTTCCCCGGCGTCACGATGATCTCGTACCTAGACGACTGGATACTCCACGCCGAGGTCCTTCCTGTCGACGAGAATCTGCTATTCCTAGAGGTCGTGGTCGGGGTACTATCAACCGCGAGAAGAGTCTCCTCACACCATCGGTCATCATCCAATATTTAGGGGTGGTCATCAATATTTCCGCCCAGTGTCTGCTACTCCAAAGAGGCACCAGACAGCGAGTGCGACAGATACTGCGAGATATCCCCTTCTAACAGGAGAAGCAGAGCCAGCAGGCGGCGGGGTTCCTGAGTTGATGATGATGATAATTGTTGTTTTAAGGGGCCTAACATCGAGGTTATCGGCCCCTAATTAGATGAAATGGCGTGAAAAGAAAGGATGTAGATAAAAACAACTCACTGCCATGAAGCGAAAATGGTGTTTATAAAACAGAGAGTGAGCCCCCCAAAAAAATTATGCCTTATTTCAATAAAAAGAATAAAAGGCGCATGGTAAAAAGGATAAAACAAATAAGGCATAGTGAACAATGCAATACAAAACACAATAAAAAACATAAAACAGATTTAACCAGAATTAAAAGTCGTAACTACACATTAAAACTTAAAAAAGTAACCACTCTCCCTCATGAACCGGATGACGAGGTCAGCTGACGGCCCGTCATCACGGAGAATAAGGGAGAGGGTATTAGGCAGTTTAAGAGTCCCTCGCAGATCGGCCAGATCCATACACTCCAAGAGAAGGTGTGCCACGGTTAGGTGGGCGCCGCAAGTACACACAGGAGGATCTTCTCTCTTTAGCAAGTGGGAGTGCGTAGCAATCCCATGGCCGATCCGGAGTCGACAGAGTACCACAGCTTCCTTCCGGAGAGATCGGAAGGAAGATTTCCACACTTTCGTTGTCTCCTTGATGCCTCTCAGTTTGTTGGGTGGAGGCGTGGCACGCCATGTTTCCTCCCAATGCGACAGGATCGAATGCCGCAACTGAGAGCGCACATCACCAGCAGGCACCTTATACGGTAGCGAGAGCAGTGCGACTGCCTCTCTCGCCGCCTGATCAGCAAGCTCGTTTCCCGCAATACCCATGTGGCTAGGAAGCCACACAAAGGTCACCCCGGTTCCAGCGTTACGCGAACTGACGAACTGGTCGTGCACACGCTGGACCAACGGGTGCTTCGGGAAACACACATCGATCGCCTGCAGCGCACTCAGAGAGTCAGTACACACAAGAAAGTGCTGGTGATCGTCTGATAACGTGTACCGCAGAGCCTCTAAGATGGCATAGAGCTCCGCAGTGTACACGCTACAGGCCTCGGGAAGTGAAAAGAGAAACCGACGATCCTCAACCACAAATGCACAGCCTACTTTCTCGTTTACCCTCGAACCGTCCGTGAATACAAGCCCTGATCCCGGATACCGTGTCACCACGGACTGGAACAGCCTCCGATGGACGGAGGAGTCCGTGTCCGACTTGGGGCCAGTGTGCAGATCCAGGATGATGATGATGATGATGATGATAATTGTTGTTTTAAGGGGCCTAACATCGAGGTTATCGGCCCCTAATGAAATGGAATGACGTGAAATGAAAGGATGTAGATAAAAACAACTCACTGCCATGGATGAAGCGAAAATGGTGTTTATAAAACAGACAGTGAGCCCCAAAAATTATGCCTTATTTGAATAAAAAGAATAAAAGGCGGATGGTAAAAAAGGATAAAACAAATAAGGCATAGGGAACAATACAATACATAACACAATAAAAAACATAAAACAGATTTAACCACAATTAAAAGTCGTAACTACACCTTAAAACTTAAAAAAGTAACCACTCTCCCTCATGAACCGGATGACGAGGTCATGATGATGATAATTGTTGTTTTAAGGGGCCTAACATCTAGGTTATCGGCCCCTAATGATCTGGGTGATAGCGAAGATGATAATGAAACGGAAACCAGAACGAAAATCAAGTGAGACGGAAAATACTTACAAAAAGGAACTCTGATTGAAACGACTCACAAAATGTTCTTACAAAAGGGAATTTATAACGAAAAGATTCACAAAAGGAATAGATTGAAAAATACCCACAAAATGATGATGATGATGATGGTAATTGTTGTTTTAAGGGGCCTAACATCTAGGTTATCGGCCCCTGATGGTTTGGGTGATCGTGAAGATGAAAAATGAAAAGCGAACTTAAAACTAAAACTAACTAATAACCTACATACTAGAAGAAGAAATGGAAAACTAAAGGAGAATAAGGCAAACAAAAGGACAGAAGGAAAAGAAATGCCCTCAACCCTCGGAGAAAGCGGATTGAGGGACCTGAAAGGAAGGAGAGCCATGAAAGGCATATAGGAAAGTGAAAGAGGAGAGGGTCCGCCCCAAAGGTAAGGGACAAAAGGGGAAAACGGACCCAGCTCAGGAATCCCTCGGGGTCGCCAACTCCCGAACTCACCAGCCGTGAGCCCCTGAGGGTGTAGCATTATCTAGGGTGCACCAGAAGTGGTGGGGCTACATACACCCTGCCTCCTTAAGGGCCTAGAGCACAAGGCAGGAGGTAAAAGGAAGAGAAAAAGAAGGCTGACCCCTCGCAGAAGGAGGGAATCAGAAAAGATGAGACAAGGGCCAATTAAGGCGGGAAAGGAAAAGACTCCCTAGGCCTCGGACACCCTAATACCGTCGGGGTCAGAAGAGAACAAGAGTTGACCAAGTGAGGTCGACAGGAAAGAAGACAGAGAGGAGCCCGGCACAAGTAAGTGGAAGCAATGCCGGACTCAGCTGGGGCCCCGTGGTCGCCAACCCACGCCCACAAGATGTGAGCCCCTGGGGGACCCACAAAATGAAGGCTAGGTTCAAAATACGTACAAAATGCAATGTAGCGTCGAAATACTTACAAAATGCAACTGAAATTCAAAATACTTACAAAATGCAAATGAGATCGAAAATACGTACAAAATGCAATTGAGGTTCAAAATACTTACAAAATGCAATTGAAATTGAAAATACACAATGCAATTCAGATTGAAATAGGCCTTATCCCAGTTCCAATCCAAATTATTCACAAAGGGCAATCGAAATTCAAAATACTTACAAAATGCAATTGAAATTGAAAATGCTTACAAAATGTACGGTGATTCTAACGACTCATGTGGATTGACAATACTTACAAAAAGCAATTTAGATTGAAAATACTTGACAAAATGTAATTTAGATTCAAAATACCCACAAAATGCAATTGTGAATCAAAATATGTGCAAAATGCCCACCAAACAAAATGAAATTTAGATTCAAAATTCGTGCGAAATGCGGTTTTGGTTGAAAATACTTACAAAATGCAATTGAAATTCAAAATACTCACTGAAAGGCCCCGCAACCTGCATTGAAAGACTTACTAAAAAGCAATTTAGATTGTCAATCTTTACAAAATGCAATTGAGGTTGAAAACAATCGCGAGATGTAATTTAGATCGAAAACACTTACAAAATGCAACATAGATCAAAAATGCCTTAAAAATCGCTAAAAGGGAATTTAGATACACGGTGATTCGAGGAACAAAAACAGTGCGAGAATCTTAAAGAGAAAAGGAAATAGAAGGAAAAGAGGAGAGCAGAGGGGAGGGGAGAGAGGAGAAGGTCCGCCCCAAAGGGAAGGGACAAAAGGGGAAAACGGACCCAGCTCAGGAATCCCTCGGGGTCGCCAACGCCCGAACTCACCAGCCGTGAGCCCCTGAGGGTGTAGCATTATCGACGGTGCACCAGAAGTGGTGGGGCTACATACACCCTGCCTCCTTAAGGGCCTTGAGCACAAGGCAGGAGGTAAATGGAAAAGAACAAGAAGGCTGACCCCTCACAGAAGGAGGGTATCAGGAAAGATGAGACAAGGGCCCATTAAGGCGGGAAAGGAAGAGACCCCCTAGGCCTCGGATACCCTAATACCGTCGGGGTCGGAAGAGAACAAGAGTTGACCAAGGAAGGTCGACAGGAAAGAAGAAAGAGAGGAGCCCGGCACAAGTAAGTGGAAGCAATGCCGGACTCAGCTGGGGCCCCGTGGTCGCCAACCCACGCCCACTAGAAGTGAGCCCCTGGGGGAGGATGACGAGGTCAGCTGACGGCTCGTCATCACGGAGAATAAGGGAGAGGGCATTAGGCAGTTTTAAGAGTCCTGCGCAGATCGGCCAGATCCACACACTCCAAGAGAAGGTGTGCCACGGTTAGGTGGGCGCCGCAAGTACACACAGGAGGATCTTCTCTCTTTAGCAAGTGGGAGTGCGTAGCAATCCCATGGCCGATCCGGAGTCGACAGAGTACCACAGCTTCCTTCCGGAGAGATCGGAAGGAAGATTTCCACACCTTCGTTGTCTCCTTGATGCCTCTCAGTTTGTTGGGTGGAGGCGTGGCACGCCATGCCTCCTCCCAATGCGACAGGATCGTATGCCGCAACTGAGAGCGCACATCACTAGCAGGCACCTTATACGGTAACGAGGGCAGTGCGACTGCCTCTCTCGCCGCCTGATCAGCAAGCTCGTTTCCCGCAATACCCATGTGGCTAGGAAGCCACACAAAGGTCACCCCGGTTCCAGCGTTACGCGAACTGACGAACTGGTCGTGCACACGCTGGACCAACGGGTGCTTCGGGAAACACACATCGATCGCCTGCAGCGCACTCAGAGAGTCAGTACACACAAGAAAGTGCTGGTGATCGTCTGATAACGTGTACCGCAGAGCCTCTAAGATGGCATAGAGCTCCGCAGTGTACACGCTACAGGCCTCGGGAAGTGAAAAGAGAAACCGACGATCCTCAACCACAAATGCACAGCCTACTTTCTCGTTTACCCTCGAACCGTCCGTGAATACAAGCCCTGATCCCGGATACCGTGTCACCACGGACTGGAACAACCTCCGATGGACGGAGGAGTCCGTGCCCGACTTGGGGCCGGTGTGCAGATCCAGGATGATATCAGGGCGAGAGACCATCCACGGAGGGGCCTTGCTAGGTACTCGGACGATACAGGAGACAGAAGGAAATCGGAACTGACGGTATAAGTCATCCAAGCGAATCCCCGCCGGCCGAGTGGCTCGGGCGAGCACATCATACAGCCGGCGATTCGGAGTGGAAAATAAACATGGATAGCTTGGATGAAGTGGCATCTGTCGAATAGTTGCAGCATAGGTCAGCAGTACTTGTTGGCGCCTCAGGTGTAAAGGAGGTACGCCATCCTCGGCGAGCAAGCTGACGACTGGGCTTGTCCGAAAGGCACCCGTCGCCAGCCTCACACCGCCATGGTGGACACTGTCCAGTTTAACAAGCACTGACTTACGGGCCGAACCATATGCTACACTGCCATAATCTAACCTAGATAAAATCAGTGACTTATAAAAGCGCAGGAGCACCACGCGGTCCGCCCCCCATGATGTGCCGCTAAGAAACCGCAACATGTTGAGTTTCTTAGCGCAGGCAGTTTTCAAACACAGCACGTGTGGTTCCCACGTCAATTTCTGATCGAAAAGGAGCCCAAGGAACCGGTACGCAGCAACAACAGGCAAAGCTACATTGCCCAGATAAAGCTCAGGATCTGGATGGAGGGTGCGCTTTCGGCAGAAATGGACAACCGAGGACTTAGCGGTTGAGAATCGAAAGCCATGCTCCAGTGTCCAGCGTTCCACTCTCCGAATAGCTTGTTGTAGCTGTCGTTCAGCGACCGCCATATTTTGCGCACTATAGTGTAGAGCAATGTCGTCTACATATAGCGACGGTACCACTGCTGGACCAGCAGCAGCGACTATACCGTTTATGGCAATCGCAAATAATGTTACGCTAAGCACCGATCCCTGTGGGACTCCGTTTTCCTGTATATGATATTGCGAATATGTCCCCCCTATTCGGACACGGAACAGGCGAAGGGACAGAAAATTCGCAATAAAAACCGGCAAGTTACCTCGGAATTTCCATTGATGCAGGGTAGAGAGGATGCCGTAACGCCAAGTGGTGTCATAGGCCTTCTCGAGGTCAAAGAAAACAGCGACTAGGTGCTGTCTCCGGAGAAAAGCGTCCTGTATGGCAGTCTCCAGGCGCACCAGATGGTCGTTGGTACACCGTGACGCCCTGAAACCACACTGGTATTCGGACAGGAGTCCCCGTTTCTCCAGGACCCACACCAGGCGCCGATTGACCATCCTCTCAAAGAGCTTGCACAAACCGTTTGTGAGACAAATAGGTCTGTAACTCCCTGACAATTTGGGATCCTTATCGGGCTTCAGGATAGGTATAATGATACCTTCCTGCCATTGCGCTGGAAACACACCTTCCAACCAGATACGATTAAACACCCTGAGCAAATAGCGAATGCTCTCATCGTTAAGGTGTTTAAGCATCTGGTTGTGAATATTATCCGGGCCAGGAGACGTGTCCCTGCAGAGCGCCAGCGCTCCGCGGAGTTCCCACTCCGTAAAGGGCACGTTGTACTCCTCCGAAGCGCGGGAAGCAAAACTAAGATGGAAACGTTCCGCTTCGCGCCTCAGGGCCACGAAGGCAGGGTCATAGTTATCGGAACCGGATATATCTGCAAAATACGAGGCGAGATGGTTTGCAACGCGATAAGGATCTGTAACCAGTTCATTAGCAATGGAAATTCCCGGTACAGTAGAAGATGTCTGAATTCCCGAAATGCGTCGCAGTTTAGTCCACACTTGAGAGGAGGGGGTATGTGCCGTAATAGAAGACACATACCGTTCCCAGGATTGTTTCTGACTCTGGCGAATAAGAATCCGTGCCTTGGCACGGAATTTCTTAAACGCCACCAAATTGGCCATGGTTGGACGCCGACGGTAGTGCTTATGAGCTCGACGACGGTCTCTTATTGCCGCTGCAATATCCTCTGTCCACCAAGGGACGAGTTTGCGACGAGGAGTCCCAGAAAAGGATGGAATGGACTCCTCGGCGGCAGCAAGAAGCACATCAGTGATGTGCTGTACCTCGTCATCGACGCTCCGGCAACCAAGATCAACGAATACAGCTCGTTCTTGAAACGAGGGCCAATTTGCCCGCTTAAGAGCCCAACGACTGGGGAACTCAACGGGCGTCTGGTTCAGAAGGGTAAGAACGATCGGGAAATGGTCACTGTCACAGAGGTCATCGTGTACATACCAGCCAAATAAGGGGACCAGCGCACGGCTACACACACTCAAGTCAATGTGTGAGTACGTGCCGTGCGCTAAGCTAAAATGCGTAGCTTCCCCTGTATTTAATAGACATAAATCCAACCCTTGAATTAAGCCCTCCACGTCCCTTCCTCTGGGGCAGGAAGTTGGTGATCCCATTGGGGGTGATGAGAGTTGAAATCACCCACGATTAGGAAAGGGACTGGAAGTTGATCAACAAGATCAAAGACGTCATTAATATCAAGGGACTGGTTCGGTGGAAGGTACACGATACAAACAGTTGTCATAGCAGGCAAGGACACGCGAACTGCAATAGCTTCCAGAGGAGTGGCGAGTGGAAACTCCTCACTATAGCAGTCAGAGCGAACGAAGGTACAAACGCCCCCGGAAGCCCAGGCGGCGTCTTGTCGCTCTTTAGAGTATAGTCGGAAACCTCTCAGAACAGTCTCTTGATCAGGTCTGAGGTTTGTTTCCTGTAGGCAGACTATACTCGCTGCGTATTGGGCAATAAGCTGACGGAGTTCTGTCAAATGCCTGTCATCACTGTTACAATTCCACTGTAACAGTGCCATTGTGTGAACTTAGGGAATAACGTGGAGCAGCAAGCAACTCCAACTTTGACTCTGGAGGATCTACAGTCACTACGTCGACTATAATCTCCATGTCCTCAGGCGAGGTCATGGAGTGAATCGACTCGGTGGAAGATTTCATAGACGCAGTTCGGCGGCGGGGGGATCTCCGTGGGGAGCGCGCAGATCTGGGGACCGAAACGTCCCCAGCCGCAGAAGCATCCGCAGGTGTTGGCGCGGATGGCTTCCCCTTTTTGGGAGAAAGGGAATGCGTAGTGCGGGGTCCCTTCTTATCCTTACCTGCCTCTTTAAGATACATAGACGGATCAGGAGCAGAATTCCTGACCCTGGTCGACGATGCCGCCTCCGCCGGCTTCGGCGCGGCTTTCGAAGACCGTTTGGGTGGGGAGAAAATCTTCGACTTCCTCCCGAGTGGGGAGTAAGTCTTCAACTTCCTCCCCTGCTGTGCGGGCGGAGCTGCCTTCGCTCGCACAGCCTTCGTGCTGGCCGAAGGTGGAGTTGAAGTCACCTTCGGGCTTTACGTTATTATCATAGGTGCTGGCTTCGGAACAGGTAACTCAGTTGAAGGTTTCACAGCTGGTACAAAAGATGAGGTCGCCGGGACCAAATTTGGTATTATGGCTCTATAATCAATCGTTGGAGAAGGCGAAATCGTGGTATGGTACTTCTTGCGGGCTTCCTGGTAGGTGAGACCATCCAGGGTTTTGATCTCCTGGATTTTCTTCTCACGCAGGAAGACAGGGCAGTTCCTGTCCCGAGGAGAACGAAATCCAGGGCAATTAGTGCACTGATAAGGTGTTGTGCACTCTTCCGCTTCGTGTGGTACCTTACCGCATGTTCCGCAGATTGCGGGGCTCGAGCATCGGGATAACATGTGCCCGAACTTCTGGCACTTATAACACCTCATTGGTGGAGGGATATAAGGCCGTACGTCACAACGGTAACGTGTAACCTTGACTTTCTCTGGGAGCACCGAAAGCTCAAAGGAAATAATGAAAGCACCAGTATCCACGATTTGACCATTGACCTTGCGCGTAATACGCCGGACATCAGTCACGTGACGGTGGCGCATATCTTCCTTGAGCTCCTCGTCAGTGTTCAGAATCAGGTCCCGGTGGAAAATAACTCCTCGGACCAGATTCAGGGACGTGTGTTTTTCCACTTTGACGGGAATGTCGCCAAAGTGGTCACATTGCAAAAGTTGTTCAACTTGCTCACCAGTCCTAGTCTTGAGCAACAAGCTACCGTTCCTCATCTTTTGTACTTTCTCAAGCTCACCATAGACACCTTCTATGTGGCGAGAAAACAAAATACTCTTTACCAGCTTGAAATCACCCCCATCTGTTCTGGTAGCTACCAGAAACTTGGGGGTGTTAGTACCCAGATTTTCACGCACAGATTGTTCCCAGGGGGTTGATCCCCGTAGGGAATCAAATGTTAAAGACTTGGGTGTAGGACCACCCTGTTTGGGTGTAGCACGACCCTGGTTGGGGATTTTTCTTTTGGAACCCATGGCCAGATCATCCTCCCCGAATGCCACCGACATCCGATCACGGGCTGTCACAGTAGGCGCTACCCAGCCAGGGCAAGGCCCGCCTAGCTTGGAAGGCATTGCCCGGGGGTCCGATGTTTTACAATGCCGTATCGGCATGTACCCCTTGGCATATACTGGATTTTACAGCTCAGACATTTGGCTGTGCGGGGACCTGCGTAGTCAGGCGGATACTACTGCACGGGTACATGGCACACCCACCTGTCGGCGCGGCCAAGACCGGAACAGGCTTTCGAGCGTAGTCGCTAGCGTAAGTGGCCCATCCCCTAACAGCACGCACATATAGAAATTTTGGTTGCCAGACCCTGAAAGCAGTAACGGAAAGAAGTGCGATATAACCTAATGAGAGTTATACCGCACGGGTGTATGTCTTTTAGAGCTGACTGTCAAACCCTCGAAAGGGGACCGTTCCAAGAAGCCCTTTTAGTCGCCTTCTGGCAGGGATTACCGTGGATGTATTCGCTTCCTCCCACCCACTGGGGGTACAATTCACAAAACAACGCGGAGTCCTTAAAGTATAGCCAAGGTCGTCCCTTTTAGTCGCCTCTTACGACATGCAGGTGATACCGTGGGTGTATTCTAAACCCCCCACCCACAGGGGGGTCAACCCGGAGAAGAGTCTCCTCACACCATCGGTCAGCATACAATATTTAGGGGTGGTCATCAATATTCCCGCCCAGTGTCTCCTACTCCAAAGAGGCACCAGACAGCGTGGGCGACAGATACTGCGAGATATCCCCTTCTATCAGGAGAAGCAGAGTCAACAGGCGGCGGGTTTCCTGAGTTGGGTGTGCTGGGTCATGAACTGGCCCATGTCCATCCCTAAGCACACCCTCTCTAGGGAAGCCTACGGGCCCCGCCGTCTGCTCACCGACGAGTTTAGGGACACTCCTCGCTCCATGAACAGAACGGGCATCACCATACAGGTTTACGCGGACGCCACCCCTCTCAGCATAGCCGGCATCGTTCCCAGTCTCAACATGGCCTGGGCCCAGGCGTTCGAGAACCCCGCTACAGTGAATGAAAGTGAGTTGGCCGCAGCTCTAATGACGGCCATATGGACTATTCGTGATGAAGAGATCCCACAGTGCCGAGTGATTCAAATGTTTACTGACTCTGCCGTTGCACGGTACACATTGATTTCAGGGCGAGGCCCTCTTTTGTATCGCAATTTGTACATTTTACCTACAGTGCCGGAAAAATTAAAAGCAACTCAGTGAGTTTCCTAATTAATACCATCTAAATATTTCTTGATACGCTGTTTAATTACCACTCTATTGCAAGGTAACACATTACATTTATGTTGTTTACATGACAGTTTGTGTAGCTTTTGTAAATTGAAAGCACAAGAGCAAAAATTTGCATTTTACATGTTAGTGTGTATTGCGCCCGCAGATGGCAGTAAATGCTCCTGGAAGTTTTATTCATTGCCTACAGATGTCTCTGTTGTGTATAAAGTTGCTAATTACTACTTCCTGTTGTGCAATCCTACTTCTTGTCTATTAATTATCCATTTGATTGATCATTAGACATTTCTTGTGATTACCTGATGAGTTTTTGTGATTGAGGGAGTTTGATTGACAGATTCTAATTCAGAAATGGGTAGAAACTGTGATATTACACCAAGAAAGGCTACAGAGATAGTGACTTTTAGTGAATGTGGTAAAACTAATAATGAAATTGCTGAACTTTTGGGTGTGCGATAAATTACACTGATAGACAGTTTGGGTAAGTTTCGAGATCGGGATGATGTTTTATAGTAAGTAAATGTGGCAGAAAACCGAAAACTACAACCAGATGTGACAATGTTTTACGTCGATTATATTTGGAAGGCAGATTTGCTACCTCGGAAGTACTTGCAGAGAAAAGGAGGGAAACTTCTGGGGTTAATGTTTGTTCTAGAACTGTAAGGGAGATTGCGAAAATTTGATTTGATGTCTAAGAAGCCAGTCAATAAACCAATGCTCACCAAACAACAATGTATGAAGTGTGTACAGTAGGCTAAAGGACATCAGCACTGGTCAGCCGAACAGTGGCGTAAATTTAGTGATGAATCAAAAATCAACATTGGTGGAAGTGATGGGGGTTGAAGAGTGTTCACGAAACAAGGGAAGCACTGAATCCAGCCTGTACAATGAAAACTGTTAAGTTCCCAACTAGTTTTATGCTTTGGGGGCGTTTCTCATACGACGGTGTTGGGCGTAACCATGTCTTAGAATCTACCGTAAATTGAGCCATGTAGCCTACAAGACAATTTTGGAGGATGATTTTGCCGTCAGGACGGGATTTAGGACAACCATTCATTGTTCAGGACGATTCAACTCCCTGCCATCGTTCTAAAGTGGTCAAAAACTTCCCAATTACGCAGGAAAATGTCACAGCATTGTAATGGCCTGGCAATTTACTAGATCTAAATCCCATAGAAAATTTGTGGATGATATTGAAAGAAGAAAATAAGAAAAAGGAGGCCCTGAACAAAACTGCAATTGATCGAGACAATTGTAAACATCAGGTATCATGGAATACCCATTGAAACTCGCCAAAACCTAGTAGATTCCATTCCAATAAGGTGTCAAGAAGTTGTGAGATCAAAAGCCTCTCCCACAAAGTACTAGTGGAAAGACGAGAAACTATTCCAAGAAGTATAAAATTTGACTCTGTTGCCTTCGACTAACAAATTCTACACAAACTGCCATGTAAACAGCAATAAATTTAAGTTTTTGTCTGGATTAGAGTTGAAATAAAACAAGATTTCATAAAATATATGTATTGTAGTACTTTGTGCATACCTGTCTAAATGAATCATGCAATAGCTTAATATTAAGTGAAAAAGCACTGAGTTGCTATTAATTTTTCCGGCACTGTATGTATGTGTGTTTAATAAAGATGTTAGCAGAACGAGGCATTAGCCTCGTGTGGCGAACCGTCCAGTCACTGGATAATCCGGCTAACGGGCCCTCCCGGGCAGTACTCAACGGGGTACGCGCGGCCCTACCTAGGTAATATAAGCAGGTCGCGCCCAGGAGGATCCGTCAGTTGGGTTCTACCGATGTACGGACGGGGACACCATAGCAGCACAGTATTAGTTTAAATGTGCCGTCCGACACACCGACGCAGGGTGCAGCCGAGATCGGAGATCGGCTGAAGCCGAGGGCCAGAGCGGGCACACACGCCGCCCTCAAGCTACGTCCACCTTCCTGTGAAGGCGAATCTACAATCGGCCTTGGCGGACTTCTGGTCCAGCTATGGGCCCGAAGACGAAGAACCCATCGAGAATCAACCTTATCTTCCACCTAACATCACGGTCCGATTCTCTCAAGAGTTCCAGTGGATGATATGGGGACAGTGCCCCCTGGGACGTTATCACCGACGACCGGGACGTGGCTAACCCTGGCACCCCAGGGGACAACGCGGGCAACCCCGAGTAGGAACGCCAATTTCATGAACTCAACATCCTAGATCCAGAGCAGCAGGACGTCGACGAAGAAGACGATGAACTATAGGAATACGACCCCCGATATCCACGAAGGCCGCCTACACTCCGGAAGACAATCCACATAGACGAACAGGGCTTCCCCACCATCAACATTGAGCCACCCACCAAGAAGCCAGCACCACCAACCGAGTACTCCGCCACGGGTATCGAAGCAGCTTTACCCATTCCATACTGCGACACACCATTGGGGCGTTATGCTACTACTATTCTGGGAGACGGCGTGTCTCTTCCACGACCTCAGCACGCACCGGCAGTGTAACGGAAAACCCGCCAGTCACCTCTTATTGACATGGTTGTTCAGGACCTATTACAAACTTGTGTGATCTGTGAATTTAAGCTCTTCTTTGCCTTCCCACTGATTTTGGACCCCAAGGCCAATGGGAAGGCAAGGGTCATCTACGACCTATCAGCCTGAACAGAATTTGTTATTAAACCCAGATTCAGCCTCAAGAGTGCAGCGCAGGCCTTATCGGAGATCCCTCAACACCATGTCGCCATCAAAATCGACCTGCAAAACGGCTTCTACCACTTGCCACTACGTCAAAGAGACACATTCACCTACGGGATACGCTACGGGAAGAAGGACTATTGCTGGCAGCGGCTTCCCATGGGCCACGCCTTGGCGCCCAGCATTATGCAGAGGTGGGCGCAGGCGGTGGCCGAACTCATTGCTGAACAGTTCCCCGGCGTCACGATGATCTCGTACCTAGACGACTGGTTACTCCACGCCGATGTCCTTCCTGTCGACGAGATTCTGCTAATCCTACAGGTCGCCGTCGGGGTAACCATCAACCGCGAGAAGAGTCTCCTCACACTATCGATGATGATGATAATTGTTGTTTTAAGGGGCCTAACATCTAGGTTATCGGCCCCTGATGGTTTGGGTTATCGGGAAGATGAAAATGAAAAGCGAATTTAAAACTAAAACTAACTACTAACCTACATACTAGAAGAAGAAATGGTAAAACTAAAGGAGAATAAGGCAAATAAAGGACAGGCGGAAAAGAAATGCCCTCAACCCTCGAAGAAGGCGGATTGAGGGACTTGGAAGGAAGGAGAGCCATGAAAGGCAGATAGGAAAGTGAAAGAGGAGAGGGTCCACCCCAAAGGTAAGGGACAAAAAGGGAAAACGGACCCAGCTCAGGAATCCCTCGGGGTCGCCAACTCCCGAACTCACCAGCCATGAGCCCCTGAGGGTGTAGCATTATCTAGGGTGCACCAAAAGTGGTGGGGCTACATACACCCGGCCTCCTTGAGGGCCTTAAGCAGAAGGCAGGAGATAACATGAAAATAAAAAGAAGGCTGACCCCTCGCAGAAGGAGGGAATCAGAAAAGATGAGACAAGGGCCAAGTAAGGCGGGAAAGGAAGAGACTCCCTAGGCCTCGGATACCCTAATACCGTCGGGGTCGGAAGAGAACAAGAGTTGACCAAGTGAGGTCGACAGGAAAGAAGACGGAGAGGAGCCCGGCACAAGTAAGTGGAAGCAATGCCGGACTCAGCTGGGGCCCCGTGGTCGCCAACCCACGCCTCACACTATCGGTCATCATCCAACATTTAGGGGTGGTCATCAATATTCCCGCCCAGAGTCTCCTACTCCAAAGAGGCACCAGACAGCGAGTGCGAGAGATACTGCGAGAGATCCCCTTCTATCAGGAGAATGATGATGATGATAATTGTTGTTTTAAGGGGCCTAACATCTAGGTTATCGGCCCCTGATGGTTTGGGTGATCGTGAAGATGAAAATGAAAAGCGAACTTAAAACTAAAACTAACTAATAACCTACATACTAGAAGAAGAAATGGAAAACTAAAGGAGAATAAGGCAAATAAAAGGACAGAAGGAAAAGAATTGCCCTCAACCCTCGGAGGCGGATTGAGGGACGTGGAAGGAAGGAGAGCCATGAAAGGCATATAGGAAAGTGAAAGAGGAGAGGGTCCGCCCCAAAGGTAAGGGACAAAAAGGGAAAACGGACCCAGCTCAGGAATCCCTCGGGGTCGCCAACTCCCGAACACACCAGCCGTGAGCCCCTGCGGGTGTAGCTTTATCTAGGGAGCACCAGAAGTGGTGGGGCTACATACACCCTGCCTCCTTAAGGGCCTAGAGCACAAGGCAGGAGGTAAAAGGAAGAGAAAAAAGAAGGCTGACCCCTCGCAGAAGGAGGGTATCAGAAAAGATGAGACAAGGGCCAATTAAGGCGGGAAAGGAAGAGACTCCCTAGGCCTCGGATACCCTAATACCGTCGGGGTCAGAAGAAAACAAGAGTTGACCAGGTGAGGTCGACAGGAAAGAAGACGGAGAGGAGCCCGGCACAAGTAAGTGGAAGCAATGCCGGACTCAGCTGGGGCCCCGTGGTCGCCAACCCACGGCCAAAAGATGTGAGCCCCTGGGGGTTATCAGGAGAAGCAGAGCCACAGGCGGCGGGGTTCCTGAGTTGGGTGTGCTGGGTCATGAACTGGCCCATGTTCATCCCTAAGCACACCCTCTCTAGGGAAGCCTACTGGCCCCGCCGTCTGCTCACCGACGAGTTTATGGACACTCCTCGCTCCATGAACAGGACGGGCATCACCACACAGGTTTACGTGGACGCCACCCCTCTCAGCATAACCGGCATCGTTCCCAGTCTCAACATGGCCTGGGCCCAGGCGTTCGAGAATTCCGCTACAGTGAATGAAAGTGAGTTGGCCGCAGCACTCATGACGGCCATATGGACTATTCCTGATGAAGAGATCCCAGAGCGCCGAGTGATTCAAGTGTTTACTGACTCTGCCGTTCCACGGTACACATTGATTTCAGGGCGTGGCCATCTTTTTTTTTTTATCGCAATTTGTACATTTTACTTATGTATGTGTCTTTAATAAAGATGTTAGCAGAACGAGCCATTAGCCTCGTGTGGCGAACGTTCCGGTCATTGGAGAATCCAGCTGACGGGCCCTCCCGGGCAGTACTCAACGAGGAACGCGCGGCCCTGCCTAGGTAATATAAGCAGGTCGCGCACGGGAGGATCCGTCAGTTGGGTTCTACCGATGTACGGACGGTGACACCACAGCAGCACATTAGTTTAAATGTGCCGTCCGACACACCGACGCAGGAGGCAGCCGAGATAGGAGATCGGCTGGAGCCGAGGGCCAGAGCGGTCACACACGCCGCCCTCAAGCTACGTCCACCTTCCTGTGAAGGCGAATCTACAATCGGCCTTGGCGGACTTCTGGTCCAGCTATGTACCCGAAGACGAAGAACCCATCGAGAATCAACCTTATCTTCCACCTAACATCACTTTCCGATTCTCTCAAGAGCTCCAGTGGATGATATGGGACAGTGCCCCCTGGGACGTTATCACCGACGACCGGGACGTGGACGTGGCTAACCCTGGCACCCCAGGGGACAACGCGGGCAACCCCGCGCAGGAACGCCAATTTCCTGAACTCAACATCCTGGATCCAGAGCAGCAGTACGTCGACGAAGAGGACGATGAACTATGGGAATACGACCCCCGATATCCAGGAAGGCCGCCTACACTCCAGAAGACAATCAACATAGACGAACAGTGTTTCCCCACCATCAACATTGAGCCACCCACCAAAAAGCCAGCACCACCAATAGAGTACTCCGCCACGGGTATCGAGGCAGCATTACCCATTCCATACTGCGACACACCGTTGGGGCGTTATGCTACTACTATTCTGCGAGACGGAGTGTCTCTTCCACGACGTCAGCACGCGCCGGCAGTGTACCGGAAAACCCGCCAGTCACCTCTTATGGACATGGTTATTCAGGACCTATTACAAACTCATGTGATCTGTGAATTTAAGCCCTTTTTTTGCCTTCCCACTGTTTTTGGACCCCAAGGCCAATGGGAAGGCAAGGGTCATCTACGACCTATCAGCATGGACAGAATTTGTGATTAAACCCAGATTCAGCCTCAAGAATGCAGCGCAGGCCTTATCGGAGATCCCTCAACACCACGTCGCCATCAAAATCGACCTGAAAAGCGGCTTCTACCACCTGCCACTACGTCAAAGAGAGACATTCACCTACGGGATACGCTACGGGAAGAAGGACTATTGCTGGCAGCGGCTTCCCATGGGCCACGCCTAGGCGGCCAGCATTATGCACAGGTGGGCGCAGGCGGTGGCCGAACTCATTGCTGAACAGTACCCCGGCGTCACAATGATCTCGTATCTAGACGACTGGTTACTCCACGCCGAGGTCCTTCCTGTCGACGAGATTCTGCTATTCCTAGAGGTCGTGGTCGGGGTTACCATCAACCGCGAGAAGAGTCTCCTCACACCATCGGTCAGCATACAATATTTAGGGGTGGTCATCAATATTCCCGCCCAGTGTCTCCTACTCCAAAGAGGCACCAGACAGCGAGTGCGACAAACACTGCGAGATATCCCCTTCTATCAGGAGAAGCAGAGCCAGCAGGCGGCGGGGTTCCTGAGTTGGGTGTGCTGGGTCATGAACTGGCCCATGTTCATCCCTAAGCACACCCTCTCTAGGGAAGCATACTGGCCCCGCCGTCTGCTCACCGACGAGTTTAGGGACACTCCTCGCTCCATGAACAGAACGGGCATCACCATACAGGTTTACGCGGACGCCACCCCTCTCAGCATAGCCGGCATCGTTCCCAGTCTCAACATGGCCTGGGCCCAGGCGTTCGAGAATCCCGCTACAGTGAATGAAAGTGAGTTGGCCGCAGCTCACATGACGGCCATATGGACTATTCGTGATGAGATCCCAGAGTGCCGAGTGATTCAAGTGTTTACTGACTCTGCCGTTGCACGGTACACATTGATTTCAGGGCGAGGCCCTCTTTTGTATCGCAATTTGTACATTTTACCTATGTATGTGTGTTTAATAAAGATGTCAGCAGAACGAGGCATTAGCCTCGTGAAGCGAACCATCCGGTCATTGGAGAATCCGGCTGACGGGCCCTCCCGGGCAGTACTCAACGGGGTACGCGCGGCCCTGCCTAGGTTATATAAGCAGGTCGCGCCCGGGAGGATCCGTCAGTTGGGTTCTACCGATGTACGGACGGGGACACCACAGCAGCACATTATTAGTTTAATTGTGCCGTCCGACACACCGACGCAGGAAGCAGCCGAGATCGAAGATCGGCTGAAGCCGAGGGCCAGAGCGGGCACACACGCCGCCCGCAAGCTACGTCCACCTTCCTGTGAAGGCGAATCTACAATCGGCCTTGGCGGACTTCTGGTCCAGCTATGGGCCCGAAGACGAAGAACCCATCGAGAATCAACCTTATCTTCCACCTAACATCACGGTCCGATTCTCTCAAGAGTTCCAGTGGATGATATGGGGACAGTGCCCCCTGGGACGTTATCACCGACG
Source organism: Meconema thalassinum (assembly GCA_946902985.2). Classification (NCBI taxonomy): domain Eukaryota; kingdom Metazoa; phylum Arthropoda; class Insecta; order Orthoptera; family Tettigoniidae; genus Meconema; species Meconema thalassinum. The sequence continues at coordinate 512,539,341 of OX336392.1, read as the reverse complement.
ATCGGGACGTGGCTAACCCTGGCACCCCAGGGGACAACGCGGGCAACCCCGAGCAGGAACGCCAATTTCGTGAACTCAACATCCTAGATCCAGAGCAGCAGGACGTCGACGAAGAAGACGATGAACTATGGGAATACGACCCCCGATATCCACGAAGGCCGCCTACACTCCGGAAGACAATCCACATAGACGAACAGGGTTTCCCCACCATCAACATTGAGCCACCTACCAAGAAGCCAGCACCACCAACCGAGTACTCCGCCACGGGTATCGAAGCAGCTTTACCCATCCAATACTGCGACACACCATTGGGGCGTTATGCTACTACTATTCTGGGAGACGGAGTGTCTCTTCCACGACCTCAGCACGCACCGGCAGTGTAACGGAAAACCCGCCAGTCACCTCTTATTGACATGGTTGTTCAGGACCTATTACAAACTTGTGTGATCTGTGAATTTAAGCTCTTTTTTTCCTTCCCACTGTTTTGGTCCCCAAGGCCAATGGGAAGGCAAGGGTCATCTACGACCTATCAGCCTGGACAGAATTTGTTATTAAACCCAGATTCAGCCTCAAGAGTGCAGCGCAGGCCTTATCGGAGATCCCTCAACACCATGTCGCCATCAAAATCGATCTGCAAAACGGCTTCTACCACCTGCCACTACGTCAAAGAGACACATTCACCTACGGGATACGCTACGGGAAGAAGGACTATTGCTGGCAGCGGCTTCCCATGGGCCACGCCTTGGCGCCCAGCATTATGCAGAGGTGGGCGCAGGCGGTGGCCGAACTCATTGCTGAACAGTTCCCCGGCGTCACGATGATCTCGTACCTAGACGACTGGTTACTCCACGCCGATGTCCTTCCTGTCGACGAGATTCTGCTAATCCTACAGGTCGCCGTCGGGGTAACCATCAAGCGCGAGAAGAGTCTCCTCACACTATCGGTCATCATCCAACATTTAGGGGTGGTCATCAATATTCCCGCCCAGAGTCTCCTACTCCAAAGAGGCACCAGAGAGCGAGTGCGAGAGATACTGCGAGAGATCCCCTTCTATCAGGAGAATGATGATGATGATAATTGTTGTTTTAAGGGGCCTAACATCTAGGTTATCGACCCCTGATGGTTTGGGTGATCGTGAAGATGAAAATGAAAAGCGAACTTAAAACTAAAACTAACTAATAACCTACATACTAGAAGAAGAAATGGAAAACTAAAGGAGAATAAGGCAAATAAAAGGACAGAAGGAAAAGAATTGCCCTCAACCCTCGGAGGCGGATTGAGGGACGTGGAAGGAAGGAGAGCCATGAAAGGCATATAGGAAAGTGAAAGAGGAGAGGGCCCGCCCCAAAGGTAAGGGACAAAAAGGGAAAACGGACCCAGCTCAGGAATCCCTCGGGGTCGCCAACTCCCGAACACACCAGCCGTGAGCCCCTGCGGGTGTAGCATTATCTAGGGAGCACCAGAAGTGGTGGGGCTACATACACCTTGCCTCCTTAAGGGCCTAGAGCACAAGGCAGGAGGTAAAAGGAAGAGAAAAAAGAAGGCTGACCCCTCGCAGAAGGAGGGTATCAGAAAAGATGAGACAAGGGCCAATTAAGGCGGGAAAGGAAGAGACTCCCTAGGCCTCGGATACCCTAATACCGTCGGGGTCAGAAGAAAACAAGAGTTGACCAGGTGAGGTCGACAGGAAAGAAGACGGAGAGGAGCCCGGCACAAGTAAGTGGAAGCAATGCCGGACTCAGCTGGGGCCCCGTGGTCGCCAACCCACGGCCACAAGATGTGAGCACCTGGGGATTATCAGGAGAAGCAGAGCCAACAGGCGGCGGGGTTCCTGAGTTGGGTGTGCTGGGTCATGAACTGGCCCATGTTCATCCCTAAGCACACCCTCTCTAGGGAAGCCTACTGGCCCCGCCGTCTGCTCACCGACGAGTTTATGGACACTCCTCGCTCCATGAACAGGACGGGCATCACCACACAGGTTTACGTGGACGCCACCCCTCTCAGCATAACCGGCATCGTTCCCAGTCTCAACATGGCCTGGGCCCAGGCGTTCGAGAATTCCGCTACAGTGAATGAAAGTGAGTTGGCCGCAGCACTCATGACGGCCATATGGACTATTCCTGATGAGATCCCAGAGCGCCGAGTGATTCAAGTGTTTACTGACTCTGCCGTTCCACGGTACACATTGATTTCAGGGCGTGGCCACCTTTTTTTTTATCGCAATTTGTACATTTTACCTATGTATGTGTCTTTAATAAAGATGTTAGCAGAACGAGCCATTAGCCTCGTGTGGCGAACGTTCCGGTCATTGGAGAATCCAGCTGACGGGCCCTCCCGGGCAGTACTCAACGAGGAACGCGCGGCCCTGCCTAGGTAATATAAGCAGGTCGCGCACGGGAGGATCCGTCAGTTGGGTTCTACCGATGTACGGACGGTGACACCACAGCAGCACATTATTAGTTTAAATGTGCCGTCCGACACACCGACGCAGGAGGCAGCCGAGATAGGAGATCGGCTGGAGCCGAGGGCCAGAGCGGTCACACACGCCGCCCTCAAGCTACGTCCACCTTCCTGTGAAGGCGAATCTACAATCGGCCTTGGCGGACTTCTGGTCCAGCTATGTACCCGAAGACGAAGAACCCATCGAGAATCAACCTTATCTTCCACCTAACATCACTTTCCGATTCTCTCAAGAGCTCCAGTGGATGATATGGGACAGTGCCCCCTGGGACGTTATCACCGACGACCGGGACGTGGACGTGGCTATCCCTGGCACCCCAGGGGACAACGCGGGCAACCCCGCGCAGGAACGCCAATTTCCTGAACTCAACATCCTGGATCCAGAGCAGCAGTACGTCGACGAAGAGGACGATGAACTATGGGAATACGACCCCCGATATCCAGGAAGGCCGCCTACACTCCAGAAGACAATCAACATAGACGAACAGTGTTTCCCCACCATCAACATTGAGCCACCCACCAAGAAGCCAGCACCACCAATAGAGTACTCCGCCACGGGTATCGAGGCAGCATTACCCATTCCATACTGCGACACACCGTTGGGGCGTTATGCTACTACTATTCTGCGAGACGGAGTGTCTCTTCCACGTCAGCACGCGCCGGCAGTGTACCGGAAAACCCGCCAGTCACCTCTTATGGACATGGTTATTCAGGACCTATTACAAACTCGTGTGATCTGTGAATTTAAGCCCTTTTTTGCCTTCCCACTGTTTTTGGACCCCAAGGCCAATGGGAAGGCAAGGGTCATCTACGACCTATCAGCATGGACAGAATTTGTGATTAAACCCAGATTCAGCCTCAAGAATGCAGCGCAGGCCTTATCGGAGATTCCTCAACACCACGTCGCCATCAAAATCGACCTGAAAAGCGGCTTCTACCACCTGCCACTACGTCAAAGAGAGACATTCACCTACGGGATACGCTACGGGAAGAAGGACTATTGCTGGCAGCGGCTTCCCATGGGCCACGCCTAGGCGCCCAGCATTATGCACAGGTGGGCGCAGGCGGTGGCCGAACTCATTGCTGAACAGTACCCCGGCGTCACAATGATCTCGTACCTAGACGACTGGTTACTCCACGCCGAGGTCCTTCCTGTCGACGAGATTCTGCTATTCCTAGAGGTCGTGGTCGGGGTTACCATCAACCGCGAGAAGAGTCTCCTCACACCATCGGTCAGCATACAATATTTAGGGGTGGTCATCAATATTCCCGCCCAGTGTCTCCTACTCCAAAGAGGCACCAGACAGCGAGTGCGACAAACACTGCGAGATATCCCCTTCTATCAGGAGAAGCAGAGCCAGCAGGCGGCGGGGTTCCTGAGTTGGGTGTGCTGGGTCATGAACTGGCCCATGTTCATCCCTAAGCACACCCTCTAGGGAAGCATACTGGCCCCGCCGTCTGCTCACCGACGAGTTTAGGGACACTCCTCGCTCCATGAACAGAACGGGCATCACCATACAGGTTTACGCGGACGCCACCCCTCTCAGCATAGCCGGCATCGTTCCCAGTCTCAACATGGCCCGGGCCCAGGCGTTCGAGAATCCCGCTACAGTGAATGAAAGTGAGTTGGCCGCAGCTCTAATGACGGCCATATGGACTATTCGTGATGAAGAGATCCCAGAGTGCCGAGTGATTCAAGTGTTTACTGACTCTGCCGTTGCACGGTACACATTAATTTCAGGGCGAGGCCCTCTTTTGTATCGCAATTTGTAGATTTTACCTATGTATGTGTGTTTAATAAAGATGTCAGCAGAACGAGGCATTAGCCTCGTGAAGCGAACCATCCGGTCATTGGAGAATCCGGCTGACGGGCCCTCCCGGGCAGTACTCAACGAGGTACGCGCGGCCCTGCCTAGGTTATATAAGCAGGTCGCGCCCGGGAGGATCCGTCAGTTGGGTTCTACCGATGTACGGACGGGGACACCACAGCAGCACATTATTAGTTTAAATGTGCAGTCCGACACACCGACGCAGCCAAGATCGGAGATCGACTGGAGCCGAGGGCCAGAGCGGTCACACTCGCCGCCCTCAAGCTACGTCCACCTTCCTGTGAAGGCGAATCTACAATCGGCCTTGACGGACTCTTGTCCAGCTATGTGCCCCAAAACAAATAACCCATCGAGAATTAACCTTATCTTCCACCTAACATCACTTTCCGATTCTCTCAAGAGCTCCAGTGGATGATATGGGACAGTGCCCCCTGGGACGTTATCACCGATGACCGGGACGTGGACGTGGCTGACCCTGGCACCCCAGGGGACAACGCGGGCAACCCCGCGAAGGAAGGCCAATTTCCTGAACTCAACATCCTGGATCCAGAGCATGATGATGATGATGATAATTGTTGTTTTAAGGGGACTAACATCGAGGTTATCGGCCCCTGATGAAATGAAATGACGTGAAATGAAAGGATGAAGATAAAAAACAGCTCACTGCTAGGGATGAAACGAAAATGGTTTAGATAAAATAGACAGTGAGCCCCAACAACTATGACTTATGTAGCAGGGAAAATACTTACAAAAAGGAACTCAGATTGAAACTACGCACCAAATGGAGAGCGGTAATACGTACATAAGGGAAATTCGAACGAAAATACTCACAAAAGGAACAGATTGAATAATACGCACAAAATGTAGGTTAAGTCCAAAATACGTACAAAATGCAACGTACAGTCGAAATACCTACAAAATGCAAGTGAAAGCAAAATACTTACAAAATGCCAATGGGATTGAAAATACGCACAAAATGTAATGGAGATTCAAAATACGCCCAAAATTGCAATTGAGACTTAACTACTTGAACAAAGCGGGGTATGTTGAAAATACAGAATGCAATTGAAATTGCTAACAAAATGTATGGTAGATTCAAACTTCTCATTAGGATGGACAATACTTACAAAATGCAATTTAGATTGAAAATAATTACAAAATGCAATTTAGAATAAAAAATACCCACAAAATTGCAATTGAGACTTAACTACTTGAACAAAGCGGGGTAGGTTGAAAATACAAAATGCAATTGAAATTCAAAAAACTCACAAAAGCCCCGGCCCGGATATTGAAAGACTTAATAAAAAGCAATTTAGTTTTTCTATCCTTACAAAATGCAATTGAGATTGAAAAACACTCACAAAATGCAATCTAGATCGAATGGACTTACGAAATGCAACGTAGATTAAAAATACCTACAAAAAACAAAAACAAATCGCTAAAAGGGAATTCAGATACACGGGGAACCAAGTAACAAAAACAGTGCGGGAAGGAAATTTAGATACACAGAGAACCAAGTAACAAAAACAGTGCGGGAATATGAAAGAGAAAAGGAAATATAAGGAAAAGAGGAGAGGATTGGAGAGGAGAGGGGAGGGGAGAGAGGAGAGGGTCCGCCCCAAAGGGAAGGGACAAAAGGGGAAAACGGACCAAGCTCAGGAATCCCTCGGGGTCGCCAACTCCCGAACTCACCGGCCGTGAGTCCCTGAGGGTGTAGCATTATCTAGGGTGCACCTGAAGTGGTGGGGTTACATACACCCTGCCTCCTAAAGGGCCTTGAGCACAAGGAAGGAGGTAAAAGGAAAAGAAAAAGAAGGCTGACCCCTCACAGAAGGAGGGTGTCAGGAAAGATGAGACAAGGGCCAATTAAGGCGGGAAAGGCAGAGACTCCCTAGGCCTCGCAAACCCTAATACCGTCGGGGTCGGAAGAGAACAAGAGTTGACCAAGTGAGGTCGGATCCAGAGCAGCAGGACGTCGACGAAGAAGACGATGAACTATGGGAATACGACCCCCGTTATCCAGGAAGGCCGCCTACACTCCGGAAGACAATCCACATAGACGAACAGGGTTTCCCCACCATCAACATTGAGCCACCCACCAAGAAACCAGCACCACCAACAGAGTACTCCGCCACGGGTATCAAGGCAGAATTACCCATTCCATACTGCGACACACCATTGGGGCGTTATGCTATTACTATTCTGCGAGACGGAGTGTCCCTTCCACGACCTCAGCACGCGCCAGCAGTGTACCGGAAAACCCGCCAGTCACGTCTTATGGACATGGTTATTCAGGACCTATTACAAACTCGTGTGATCTGTGAATTTAAGCCCTTTTTTGCATTCCCACTGTTTTTGGTCCCCAAGCCCAATGGGAAGGCAAGGGTCATCTACGACCTATCAGCATGGACAGAATTTGTGATTAAACCCAGATTCAGCCTCAAGAGTGCAGCGCAGGCCTTATCGGAGATCCCTCAACACCATGTCGCCATCAAAATCGACCTGAAAAGCGGCTTCTACCACCTGCCACTACGTCAAAGGGACACATTCACCTACGGGATTCGCTACGGGAAGAAGGACTATTGCTGGCAGCGACTTCCCATGGGCCACGCCTTGGCGCCCAGCATTATGCAGAGGTGGGCGCAGGCGGAGGCCGAACTCATTGCTGAACAATTCCCCGGCGTCACGATGGTCTCGTACCTAGACGACTGGTTACTCCACGCCGAGGTCCTTCCTGTCGACGAGATTCTGCTATCCCTGGAGGTCGTCGTCGGGGTTACCATCAACCGCGAGAAGAGTCTCCTCACACCATCGGTCAGCATACAATATTTAGGGGTGGTCATCAATATTCCCGCCCAGTGTCTCCTACTCCAAAGAGGCACCAGAGAGCGAGTGCGACAGATACTGCGAGATATCCCCTTCTATCAGGAGAAGCAGAGCCAGCATGCGGCGGGGTTCCTGAGTTGGGTGTGCTGGGTCATGAACTGGCCCATGTCCATCCCTAAGCACACCCTCTCTAGGGAAGCCTACGGGCCCCGCCGTCTGCTCACCGACGAGTTTAGGGACACTCCTCGCTCCATGAACAGAACGGGCATCACCATACAGGTTTACGCGGACGCCACCCCTCTCAGCATAGCCGGCATCGTTCCCAGTCTCAACATGGCCCGGGCCCAGGCGTTCGAGAATCCCGCTACAGTGAATGAAAGTGAGTTGGCCGCAGCTCTCATGACGGCCATATGGACTATTCGTGATGAAGAGATCCCACAGTGCCGAGTGATTCAAATGTTTACTGACTCTGCCGTTGCACGGTACACATTGATTTCTGGGCGAGGCCCTCTTTAGTATCGCAATCTGTACATTTTACCTATGTATGTGTGTTTAATAAAGATGTTAGCAGAACGAGGTATTACCCTCGTGTGGCGAACCGTCCGGTCATTGGAGAATCCGACTGACGGGCCCTCCCGGGCAGTACTCAACGAGGTACGCGCGGCCCTGCCTAGGTAATATAAGCAGGTCACGCCCGGGAGGATCCGTCAGTTGGGTTCTACCGAAGTACGGACCGGGACACCACAGCAGCCGGCAGCCCGACCCCGCTCCTTATAAACAAAGCCCAACCGGGCGCGTATAAAGAAGGCGAAGCCGAACGGCATGGGTGCAGCCGCCTGGCGAGGATCGGTCGGGCTGAGGGCCCACTGCTTTATTAAATAAAATTACAATCCAACCGGACTAAAAAGGCATACATGGTTTCTCCGTCCCCAATCGGGGAACAGAAAGCATGACAAACATATCAAATACATGAGAAAACAAAAGATGATGATGAAAATGAAAAACGAACTTAAAACTAAAACTAACTAATAACCTATATACTAGAAGAAGAAATGGAAAACTAAAGGAGAATAAGGCAAATAAAAGGACAGAAGGAAACGAAAGAATGGCATATAGGAAAGTGAAAGAGGAGAGGGTCCGCCCCAAAGGTAAGGGACAAAAGGGGAAAACGGACCCAGCTCAGGAATCCCTCGGGGTCGCCAACTCCCGAACTCACCAGCCGGGAGCCCCTGAGGGTGTAGCATTATCTAGGGTGCACCAGAAGTGGTTGGGCTACATACACCCTGCCTCCTTAAGGATGATGATGATGATGATAATTGTTGTTTTAAGGGGCCTACCATCTAGGCTATCGGCCCCTGATGGTTTGGGTGATTGTGAAGATGAAACATGAAATGTAAACTTAAAACTAAAACTAACTACCAACCTACAAACTAGAAGAAGAAATGGAAAACTAAAGGAGAATAAGGCAAATAAAGGACAGGAGGAAAAGAAATGCCCTCAACCCTCGAAGAATGCGGATTGAGGGACTTGGAAGGAAGGAGAGCCATGAAAGGCAGATAGGAGAGTGAAAGAGGAGAGGGTCCGCCCCGAAGGTAAGGGACAAAAGGGGAAAACGGAACCAGCACAGGAATCCCTCGGGGTCGCCAACTCCCGAACTCACCAGCCGAGAGCCCCTGAGGGTGTAGCATTATCTAGGGTGCACCAGAAGTGGTGGGGCTACATACACCCGGCCTCCTTGAGGGCCTTGAACAGAAGGCAGGAGACAACAGGAAAAGAAAAAGAAGGCTGACCCCTCGCAGAAGGAGGGAATCAGAAAAGATGAGACAAGGGCCAATTAAGGCGGGAAAGGAAGAGACTCCCTAGGCCTCGGATACCCTAATACCGTCGGGGTCGGAAGAGAACAAGAGTTGACCAAGTGAGGTCGACAGGAAAGAAGACGGAGAGGAGCCCGGCACAAGTAAGTGGAAGCAATGCCGGACTCAGCTGGGGCCCCGTGGTCGCCAACCCACGCCCACAAGATGTGAGCCCCTGGGGGAAGAAAACAAAAGACTCAGGTCCCAACTTGCATATAGTCACACAAAAAACACAATTCGGTCCAACTCCTCCAGGATCCCCTTATTCCTCTTCTTCCACTGGATGACGATCACAGAGCTCGGTTGCCAGATGAGAGTTTTGGTGAAGAGCCAGGGCTGTCTCGTACTCTAGCAGCGAACGCCATGACCGCGTTCTGGGTAACGTGCAGGGGAAGAAGCAGGATGGCAGGTCCTCCTGTCGCCCTACGATTACGACCCGCCGGGAGGGTCGCACCGCAGGGATCACTTGGCTGGCGCCCCTCGTCAGCCACCACGTGGTCCGCGTCCTCGGCCGGTCCCCTTGGGTGCCCTCCGCGGGTGACCGCGGGCTGACGGACTGGCTGTTGATTTTGGAAGTTTGGAGGGAGCTCGAGGATCTCGTCTCCCCCGGCGCTGTCCATTTGTATGGCAAAGGACCATCCCTTGGTTAGAGCCGCATATAGAAGATTGGCCCGGTTGAAGGCGTATTTGCGCTGACAACGACCTAGATGACGCCAGTTGGACAGCAGGAACAGGATGGTCTGGGCGTCGTGGTGATCTCTGCCGGTGGGCGCGTATTATAGTTGTTGCTTGAGTGCTGATGCGAGGTTCCAAACCCGTTGCTCGGTGGGTGTAGGTAACCCTTTGGGATAGTCGGCTGGAGCCAAAGTCCTTCACGGGAATGTAGGGTGTCGAGGTTGCTCCACAAAGTCGTCTCCTTCCTCTTCGTTGTCGTCCGGTGGTTCGGCTTGTTGTTGGCAAAGCTCTAAAAAATCCAGGCGTTGACTGATCCCGCGCACCAATTCCATGAGCTCTTGGTTCTGTTGTGCTGCCATGTCGACAGCGGAGGTTACAGACTGGGTGTCTGAGGAGGCCGATCTACCCTGGCCTTCCTGTGTAGCCTGAGTCGGTCGCTTAGCGGGCGACGGCGTCCTGGAACGAGGTGCGTTCTTCGTGTTGGATTTGGGAGTCACCTTGTTTGAATGTGTAGTCGGTCTTATTTCCCGAAAATGTTGCGTGACACTAGGTTGTGAATCACGAGCCTGTCGTTGAGTCTTGCCGCTGTCTCGTAGAGGTGTCTTGATAGGTGTCTTCTTGCTCGAGACTTTAGGAGGCATGCTCCGACACACTCCGGTGGGCCACTACGGGTGGCTAGAGGAAGGACACACACTGGCGCTGCTGACTACTCCTCCACCAAACGACTGCTCCCCGGCAGCCCGACCCCGCTCCTTATATACAAAACCCAGCCCCGCCAAGTTCCTTCCCCGCAAAGAAAAGTGCTCCTTCCCGGCAAAGCTAAACGATGACCAGAACACTCGAGAACAAGTATTCCCGCCGAGCGAAGAGCCAATTACTTCGCTCAGTTTCAACCAAGCAAGGTGAATAGACGTGCAGTGAAGTGTAAGGAAGAATGGGAATCGCTATTCAGCAGTACCAGGCGGTCATCGGCCGCCGGCAGGCTAGAGTGAAGTGCGATTTCGGTGTCGGGAAGGTGATAGTGGGCAACGTCACTGAACAGATGGGGGTTTTGGCGATGGGGATGGTAGCGCTGGTTGTGGCGACGCTACTATTAATTGGAGGGGTGGAGTCAAACCCAGGGCCTGGTCAGCTGGGATGGCAAGAAATGGAAAAAATAAGGGAAATTGTAAAGGAAGTGTCACAAAATGATCAGACCCGGGACATTCTTCGTGAGCAATGTAAGGAATTCAAGGAGATGAAGACATGTATAAGAGAAGAGATGGGAATAGTGACAGAAAGGCTGACCGAGAATAGTAGAGAGATAAAAGACCTAAGAGAAAAGGTGAAGATATTAGAGGTGGAGGTAAATGAATTAAGGAAGACCAAGCTGGATGAGAGAAAGAAAAACGTCTTTATTTACGGAATAAAAGATGCCAAGGAAAGCACAGAGGATCTAACATCCAAGGTGCTCCGAGTGATTAGTGAAGGCATGCGGATAAACATTGGAGTTTCAGAGATTGACAATGTGACCAGGATAGGGCGGGGAAAGGGCACGAGGCCCGAGAAAGTGTCATTAGTGTCTTCGCTGACGGCTCACAGAATTCTGGCGAACACAAAGAACCTGAAAGGGGAGAGGATATGGGTAACGAGAAAAATGAGTAAAGAAGAGGCAAGCGAGCAACGGACCTTGCAGTTTCATTTAAAGAAGGCAAGAAACTCGGGTCCGAAGGCTTATGTAAAGGGCAATAGACTGGCGGTTAGCGGCAACAACTGGGTTCGGGTTTGGACAGTGGCACAACTCCAGGATATGGAGAAGCAACAGCAACAGGAGACAGACCTAGCAACCAGGTGGAAGCAGCTGTCGGTTCAGAGGGAAGTGCGCAGATGATTCAACAGAGAGCATCGACCTCCAAGTCCAACACGAAAGTGGCGCGAGCAGGAACGACTAACGTCAGCGCCAGGAACACCGGACAAGTGCGTGGTTTGCAGAAAGGTGAGACTGGCAAACAACGAGTTACTAGTCTAAAAGAACTTTGGGGCAAGAAAACCTTGACAGAGCAGATTAATGTGGAGAAGGAGGTCATTTTTTCTCCAGGTGGCAGTATACTAGAGCTAGAGAAAGCTAGAATTACTAGAAGTAAAGCTACCGCCAGCGAAGAGGGTAGGGGTAAAAATAACTAAACTGGAATATTGCTAGCGTAAATATAAGGGTTTTTTAAATAAGAGAGGGAACGATGTAGGTTTGACACTAATAGAAGATATGCAGATTGTAGGATTTGTTGAGAGTTGGCTCCCTGTAGGTTGCGAGGTTAAAATAGATGGCTTCAATATATATACAAAACCTAAGATTAGGAAAGCTCGTACCGGTAGGTTCCCGGGGGAATTATTGTTTTAATTAAAGAAGAGGTGAAGGAATTATCAGAATTTATTAGTTCAGAACTGGAAGAAGTAGTGTGGGTGAAAGCAGATATTAGGGGGATGGGGGAAGGAACGGTATGTTTCGGCTTTGTCTACAACCCTCCGGAGAATTCCCCGTATGCAAGATGATGATGATGATGATGATGATGAGAATTGTTGTTTTAAGGGGCCTAACATCTAGGCTATCGGCCCCTGATGGTTTGGGTGATCGTGAAGATGAAAATGAAATGTAAACTTAAAACTAAAACTAACTACCAACCTACATACTAGAAGAAGAAATTGAAAACTAAAGGAGAATAAGGCAAATAAAGGACAGGAGGAAAAGAAATGCCCTCAACCCTCGAAGAATGCGGATTGAGGGACTTGGAAGGAAGGAAAGCCATGAAAGGCAGATAGGATAGTGAAAGAGGAGAGGGTCCGCCCCGAAGGTAAGGGACAAAAGGGGAAAACGGACCCAGCTCAGGAATCCCTCGGGGTCGCCACTCCCGAACTCACCAGCCGTGAGCCCCTGAGGGTGTAGCATTATCTAGGGTGCACCAGAAGTGGTGGGGCTACATACACCCTGCCTCCTTAAGGGCCTTGAGCACAAGGCAGGAGATAACAGGAAAAGAAAAAGAAGGCTGACCCCTCGCAGAAGGAGGGAATCAGAAAAGATGAGACAAGGGCCAATTAAGGCGGGAAAGGAAGAGACTCCCTAGGCCTCGGATACCCTAATACCGTCGGGGTCGGAAGAGAACAAGAGTTGACCAAGTGAGGTCGACAGGAAAGAAGACAGAGAGGAGCCCGGCACAAGTAAGTGGAAGCAATGCCGGACTCAGCTGGGGCCCCGTGGTCGCCAACCCACGCCCACAAGATGTGAGCCCCTGGGGGGCCGTATGCAAGAGAAAGCTTTTTCGATGAGTTAGCTATTGAAATAAACAGAATTCAAAATATATATGAAGAGGCAGAGATTGTGCTTTTAGGGGACTTCAATGCGAGGGTTGCAGACAGAAAGCTCCTTTACAGCAAGGGGGTTGCCGAGGCCGTATGTGGGGATAGGCACAGCAAAGACAAGGAATGTAACAAGAACGGAGAAAAGATTTTGGAACTATGCGGTGCTATATATATATATATTAAATGGTGTCTGTTTTGGGGATGAAGGAGGTAACCTGACGTATATAACAGAGATTGGAGGAAGTGTAATAGATTTAGTAATATGTTCTAGAGGAGCACTAGCCCTAATTAAGAGGTTCACTGTTGAAGAATGGGGGGAATCACACCACCTACCAATTGTCGTCAACATGCAGGGAGCGGTGACAAAATCAAAGGGAACCCACAAGTTCAAGCTATAGAGAGAAAAGTAAATAGATTCAGATGGAGGGAGGAAAACTGCAGAGAGTTCCAGAACTACTTCCAGGGAGAAAATTTTGAGCTGATAAAGGTAGGGATAAGTTTAATGATCAGTAATGATGACATTGAAGGGGTAATACGTATGATTGAGAATGCAATTATGATGGTCGGGCGGAAAATGCGCGTGAAGGCTAGGGGAAAAGTAGGGAGAATTAAAGGATGGTACGATGAATCTTGTAGAAGGAAGAAAACCGAAGTTATTAGGGCACTGAAGTTATACAAGAGAGAAGAGGAAGATACGATGAGAGTAGAATTTTGTCGTCTAAGGAAAGAATATAGGGAACTGCTCAGCAAAATGAAAGATGAATGGCAGGGTAAGGAAGCAACAGCACTAAATAAGGATTCTAAAGCTAACGACTGTAGCAAAGTGTGGAGCAGGATAAATTCTTACTGTAGGGGGCGCAGAAGTGGTGGGGGGGGGGGGGGTCGATGATGATGAAGTATGGATTGCATATTATGAGAATCTGTCAAATGCTGAAGATAATTGGAGGAAGAGGGATGAGTTTGGCGTCCCGAGGGGGCTGGAGGCCGCTCTGCCTATGCTGGACCAAGTCATATCGATAGAGGAAATTAAGGAAGTAATAGCAAAAAGTAAAGGAGGGAAGTCAGGTGTTATTTCGGGGATAACAAATGAATTTTGGCAAGAGTTGAGTAACAATAGGTTCATGATGGACAACTTGGTAAAAATCTTTAACAAAATCTTTGAAGGAGGTAGATTTCCGAGGGCGTGGCAGGAGGGGATAATTTGTCCAATATATAAGAAGCGTGGGGACAAACTAGATCCAGGCAACTACAGAGGCATAACTTTGCTTGATAATTTGAGCAAAATGTACACCGGGGTCTTATCCAAGCGTTTAATAGCATGGGCAGAGGGCTGTTCGGTGTTCTCGAGACTCCAGACAGGGTTCTGAAAAGGGTTGAGGACCAGTGACAATATAATGGTGGTCAAAACGGTGATGGACAAGTACATAAGAAGGAAAAGAGGTAAGCTGTATATCACAGCTATTGATTTGGAGAAGGCGTTTGATTCAGTGAGCAGGGGAGCTGCCATAGCTAAACTGGGAAAAATCGGGGTGTCACATAAAATGATAAGAGCAATTGAAAATGTGTATTCCGAAGTGAAATGTGCAATTAAAACTAAAGATGATGTAATTGTAGGAGAGATAACGTCTAATATAGGATTAAAACAGGGATGCAAATTATCCCCGGTGCTTTTTTTTTTTTTTTTTGCTATTTATCAACGATATTTTCGATTCAAAGGGCTTTGAGCAACGGTCCAACCCTTGCTTGGACAATTATGATATCCCGGGCCTAGCTTTTACTGATGACATCCTTCTGCTTGCTCTAACACCCTATAATATGCAATATAGTATTGACGAGATTGAGAGATACTGTGAGGACTGGAACTTAAAAATTAACCCGAGTAAGACCAAAGTTATGGTCTGCAAAAAGGGAGTTAAACTGGCTAAGAATGAAAAGTGGGTCATGTATGGGTCACAGTTAGAGACAGTGAAAAAAATTGAGTATCTAGGGACGATAATGGCGAGTAATGGTAAATGGACCGAACAAATTGAAAGGGCAAAATCGAAAGGGCTAGCGGCATTGGCGAATGTTAAAGAGTTAGAGCGTAGGTTACCGAATCTTGACTACAAAGTGTATAAGAATGTGTTTAACGCACTCATCGTTTCAAGAGCACTCTAAGGAGTGGAAGTATGGGGTTTAGAGGAAGGAACGAAACCCCTGGACAGTATTGTAAGTAGGTTTGCCAAGATAATTTTTGGGCTACCTAGTTGCACGGCGAATTGTGGAGCGAGAATGTTGTGTGAGGATGTAAGCATTAGACAACATATCATTAAAAAAAAGGTCATACAGTCTTGGATTCGTTGAAAAGCAGGTGGAGGGGGGGAGGGGGTGCTTAAGGTAGCCTACCTGCACCAAATGAAGCAACAGCAAGAGGGCTACTGGGTGGACGGGGTAAGAAGTGTACTGGAAAGATTAGGAATGGGTTATCTATGGGATAGGGACTTACAAAGAGAGGAAGGTAGGGTGTGTAAAAAAGTGTGTAGAAGGGTTAATGACGTAGAGTTGCAGGTGCTAAGAGAAGAGTGCACCAGTAGGAGAACCTTAACGGAGTTCTGCGAAATAAGGAACTTTATGAGCATAAAGCCTCAATGTCTAATGAAAAGACAAATGAGAGGGATAATTTGGTAGTTAATGGGGGTGTATAAGAACAAAGCTTTGAGAGAAGTATGAAAAGAGGACATTTGCCTGTTTTGTGGGAAGGTTATGGGTGCAGCGCACCTGATCAGGGAATGCAAGGAAATTAAAATGATAAGAGCAAAGTTTGTAGACAAAGCAGATCTAAACAGAATAGAAAACGAGTATCACACTTTAATTAAATTACTAAAAAGGGAATGGAGGAAAGCAGGTCAATTAGCAAAATAGTTTAATACCATCAGGGCAATGTGGAATAAGAAAGCGTCGGATGAGATTCAGAACTAAGATGCATGTAAATTAAGCATTCAAATACAGGAGATGGCTTCCTAAGCTATAAATCTTGTTAAAGCCTAGGAGAGCCTATCTGTATTAACTAGGTAGCCTATACGATTACTACAGTACAGCCACATATTGCTGTCTGTAGATTTTTTCCTGTGAGTTTGATGTGTGTTTTTTTTTTCCTTACTACAAAGCTTATCAGACTCTTATAGTCAGTATGGGCTCGATAGGGAAATAAAAGTAATTCTTTCTGTGATGTGTCTCCCATGGAGAACTGTCAAAAAATGAAGAACACTGTGTCCACATTATGATTAAGAAAGAACTTTGTGCAGTCTCCATCAGAAAAGTTGTCCAGTGATATTGTGCATGGAGATAACTACTGCAAAGCATTATTAAGTTTCGAAATAACTAGGAAGCTATGAAATGCCGAATGAACATTTGGTTTAATTATCTAACGCCATACTGTAAATTTATGTTATCTATGTGTTTATTGTCTGTATGTCACGATATGACTCTCTGAGTTAAAGTGACAATTAACAAGTAGATTTGGTTTAAATAAATAAATAAATAATCGCAATTACTTCGCTGCAACCGGTATGTATTGTGGGTAAACTGTGTCAAGCCTACCATACTAACTCGCGCGCTGGCGAGGTCTATTTATGGCAGCAAGGAACTTCTAAGGCGTGCCAAGGTTGACAACGTCCGCTTCGGAAAACTTCGTGAGGCGTGCTCGGCTCTGCTCGCCAACCGCCTAACTGTACAAGAGAGACCTTGCTCTCTCCCCACTTGAGTTACAACGATGTGACCGAAAGGTCGCCCCTGCGGGCAAGCTCTCGGAAGCTTGTCCATGCTTGCATATAAGCGTTCACCAAAACTGAAGGTATGGTCTCTGATCTGATTTGTGTCTACGATAGATATGACTTATTTAATTAAAACATTGAAGTGATTATTACTCACAGTGCCGCCGTGGGAAAGACATTTTTTAAGAACAGAGTTATTAAATTAATATTGTTAAATGCACACGATTTTTGGAAATGTAATTATCTGGAGGGAAATAGCCGGGGCTGCCCACCCTCGTATACACCTCGTGTTGCAATCTCAATTCATCTTGTTTGATATCTAACTTTATTTCGTTTAAGCTGTATATTTTGATTTTATATATTTAGGTAATTTCGCTTAGCATAGTATTTTTGGAGGGTTATCTTGGTTAGACGACAACGTCATTCATTATCTGGTAGCGTGGTCTACAATGGCTAACGGCTCAAGTCCTTTGTTGGGCAGTCGTTAATGAGTTCCTTGGCGCCTTCTGTTGTGTGCGGACGTCTGTGTTAAGATGATGATGATGATGATTGTTGTTTTAAGGGGCCTAACATCTAGGTTATCGGCCGCTAATGATCTGGGTGATAGCGAAAATGAGAATGAAATGGAAACCAGAACGAAACTTATGTGAGACGGAAAATACGTACAAAGAGAAACTCAGATGGAAACAACTCACAATATGGTCTTACTAAAGGGAATTTAGAACGAAAAGATTCACAAAAAGAATAGATTGAAAAAGACCCACAAAACGTAGGCTAGATTCAAAATACGTACAAAATGCAGCGTAGCGTCGAAATACTTACAAAATGCAACTGATATTCAAAATACTTAATAAATGCAAATGAGATCGAAAATACATACGAAATGCAATTGATGTTCAAAATACTTACAAAATGCAATTCAAATTGAAAATACACAATGCAATTCAGATTGAAATATCTCAGTTCCAATCCTAAGTATTCACAAAATGCAATTGAAATTCAAAATACTTACAAAATGCAATTGATATTGAAAATGATTACAAAATGTACGGTCGATTCAAACGACTCATGTGGATTATCATTGGGTGAAAATATGACTTTTTCTGATCTTCACAAATTTTGACTCCTTATAGTCTGCTCTATCATAAACTGATAGTATGTTTTGGTAAATCGTCCGGAACATCATGTAATGTCGTTTGCATGTCATAGTGACAGCTGAGGTCACACCCCCTTTTCCTGTCATTTCAATATCGTAGCTTTTAGTTTGTAGTTTCGCCCCATCAACTTTCTTAAGAAAATTTGTGTTGGCTAACCTGTCCAGTGACGTGTCGCTCTTCGCTTTGCTGCATTCATTTGTTCATTAGTGTGTTTACTTCAAAAAGGCGCACGTGTATTTGTGAAGTGAAAACTAATTTCCTTGAAGATGGGTTCACACAGAGTGTACAATAAATGTCGTGGAGGTCCGGGGAGAAAACGAAAAACACTAACAGATAGTAGGCCTAATAATAGTAATGCTCCAGTAGTAAATGTTGCGTCAGGTGTTAGAGATAATACCCGTAATTTGAAGTTAGATACGACGCCCGAAAGTTCTTCCGAAGGTGAACCTCAAGTTACTAGTTCTTCAAGAAGAAAACTCTTTTCTGATCATAGTGATAACAATTCTCAGCTAAACACAGAGTGTGAAACTGGTCAGGGGAGCTATGGAAATCATATAATTAATATTGATCTACTTTCCAGTGCTCTGAGTGACTGTGTGAAGTGAAAAACTGTAGTGAAGGTAAGGTAAGCTTACATGAGGATGATAAAAAATGATGATGATAATTGTTGGTTTAAGGGGCCTAACGTCGAGGTTATCGGCCCCTGATGAAATGAAATGGCGTGAAATGAAAGGATGAAGATAAAAAAAAACAGCTCACTGCTATGGATGAAACGAAAATGGTTTAGATAAAATAGACAGTGAGCCCCAAACAACTATGCCTTATGTAGCAGGGAAAATACTTACAAAAAGGAACTCAGATTTAAACTACTCACCAAATGGAGAGCGGTAATACGTACATAAGGGAATTTCGAACGAAAATACTCACAAAAGGAATAGATTGAAAAATACGCACAAAATGTAGGTTAAGTTCAAAAAACGTACAAAATGCAGCGTACAGTCGAAATACCTACAAAATGCAAGTGAAATCAAAATACTTACAAATGCAAATGAGATTAAAAATACGCACAAAATGTAATGGAGATTCAAAATACCCACAAAATTGCAATTGAGACTTAACTACTTGAACAAAGCGGGGTAGGTTGAAAATACAAAATGCAATTGAAATTCAAAAAACTCACAAAAGCCCCGGCCCGGATATTGAAAGACTTACTAAAAAGCAATTTAGATTGTCAATCCTTACAAAATGCAATTGAGATTGAAAAACACTCACAAAATGCAATCTAGATCGAAAAAACTTACAAAATGCAACGCAGATTAAAAATACCTACAAAGAAGAAAAAAATCGCTAAAAGGGAATGTAGATACACAGGGAACCAAGTAACAAAAACAGTGCGGGAATCTGAAAGAGAAAAGGAAATATAAGGAAAGGAGGAGAGGGGAGGGGAGGGAGGAGAGGATCCGCCCCAAAGGGAAGGGACAAAAAGGGGAAAATGGACCCAGCTCAGGAATCCCTCGGGGTCGCCAACTCCCGAACTCACCAGCCGTGAGCCCCTGAGGGTGTAGCATTATCTAGGGTGCACCAAAAGTGGTGGAGCTACATACACCCGGCCTCCTTGAGGGCCTTAAGCAGAAGGCAGGAGATAACATGAAAAGAAAAACAAGGCTGACCCCTCGCAGAAGGAGCGAATCAGAAAAGATGAGACGAGGGCCAATTAAGGCGGGAAAGGAAGTGACTCCCTAGGCCTCTGATACCCTAATACCGTCGGGGTCGGAAGAGAACAAGAGTTGACCAAGTGAGGTCGACAGGAAAGAAGACAGAGAGGAGCCCGGCACAAGTGGAAGCAATCACGGACTCAGCTGGGGCCCCGTGGTCGCCAACCCACGCCCGCTGATGATTAAAAAAAAGGAAAGGCTTAGCAGCTAAATTAGTGCTGAAGTGAGTGAATTGTGACATGGAACGTGATTTCTATACTTCTGTACAGACTCCAGATGGATTTGAGGTGAATATTAGGTTTGTGTATGGTATGAGGTCAATTGGGAAAGGATACGAAGCAGGAAAAAAATTATGTGCAATGATGAACCTGCCCAGACCCCCTACCAAATTCATGAAATTCAGTGCTGTATTGAACAAATGCATAAAAGAATGTGCAGAAATGTCTATGAATGATGCAGTAAAGGAGGCTGTGTTAGAAAATGGAGGATCAACAGATTTGACTGTTGCTATAGACGGGTCATGGCAGAAACGTGGACATACATCTGCAAATGGTATAGTTTCTGCAACTAGTTTAGATACGGGGAAGATCATAGATGTAGAACCTTTGACTAAATACTGCCAAAAATGTGAAATTATGAAGAAATGCAATGATAAAATGAAACAGCATAAGGACAGTGGTGAATGCAAAGCAAATTATGTAGGTGTTAGTGGAGGGATGGAGGCCGCAGGAGCGCTGTGCCACCCTAAAGACTGGAAGACTGGCACACGTTTTCGCACCTGCCGCCTGCCCCCCCCCCCTCCTCCGGCAACCTTTTCTACGAGACTGTATCTATTTTCTGTGCGGCACATTTGAATGTACCGCCTGTGGCTGCCGCCATTTTCCTTCCCGGCGAGTCGACTGTTCCGGCCAGGCAAAGTTTGTGATCATTTACCAGGCAAGACTAAACCTTGCTGATCATCTTGGACACTATTGGTCCTGCCATTTGAAAAGAGCCAATGGTGTGCTCTCCTACTACTAACATGCATTATGGGTAGGCTTTGGTCAGGCTTGCCAATCCAAATCTGATGATGATGATAATTGTTGTTTTAAGGGGCCTAACATCTAGGTTATCGGCCCCTAATGATCTGGGTGATAGCGAAGATGATAATGAAACGGAAACCAGAACGAAAATTAAGTGAGACGGAAAATACTTACAAAAAGGAACTCGGATTGAAACGACTCACAAAATGTTCTTACAAAAGGGAATTTAGAACGAAAAGATTCACAAGAGGAATAGATTGAAAAATACCCACAAAATGAAGGCTAGGTTCAAAATACGTACAAAATGCAATGTAGCGTCGAAATACTTACAAAATGCAACTGAAATTCAAAATACTTACAAAATGCAAATGAGATCGAAAATACGTACAAAATGCAATTGAGGTTCAAAATACTTACAAAATGCAATTGAAATTGAAAATACACTATGCAATTCAGATTGAAATAGGCCTTATCCCAGTTCCAATCCAAATTATTCACAAAGTGCAATCGAAATTCAAAATACTTACAAAATGCAATTGAAATTGAAAATGCTTACAAAATGTACGGTGATTCCAACGACTCATGTGGATTGACAATACTTACAAAAAGCAATTTAGATTGAAAATACTTGACAAAATGTAATTTAGATTCAAAATACCCACAAAATGCAATTGAGAATCAAAATATGTGCAAAATGCCCCCAAACAAAATGCAATTTAGATTCAAAATTCGTGCGAAATGCGGTTTTGGTTGAAAATACTTACAAAATGCAATTGAAATTCAAAATACTCACTAAAAGGCCCCGCAACCTGCATTGAAAGACTTACTAAAAAGCAATTTAGATTGTCAATCTTTACAAAATGCAATTGAGGTTGAAAACAATCGCGAGATGTAATTTAGATCGAAAAAACTTACAAAATGCAACATAGATCAAAAATGCCTTAAAAATCGATAAAAGGGAATTTAGATACACGGTGATTCGAGTAACAAAAACAGGGCGGGAATCTTAAAGAGAAAAGGAAATAGAAGGAAATGAGGAGAGGGGAGGGGAGAGAGGAGAAGGTCCGCCCCAAAGGGAAGGGACAAAAGGGGAAAACGGACCCAGCTCAGGATCCCTCGGGGTCGCCAACGCCCGAACTCACCAGCCGTGAGCCCCTGAGGGTGTAGCATTATCGACGGTGCACCAGAAGTGGTGGGGCTACATACACCCTGCCTCCTTAAGGGCCTTGAGCACAAGGCAGGAGGTAAAAGGAAAAGAACAAGAAGGCTGACCCCTCACAGAAGGAGGGTATCAGGAAAGATGAGACAAGGGCCAATTAAGGCGGGAAAGGAAGAGACTCCCTAGGCCTCGGATACCCTAATACCGTCGGGGTCGGAAGAGAACAAGAGTTGACCAAGTGAGGTCGACAGGAAAGAAGACAGAGAGGAGCCCGGCACAAGTAAGTGGAAGCAATGCCGGACTCAGCTGGGGCCCCGTGGTCGCCAACCCACTTCTCACTAGATGTGAGCCCCTGGGGGGCAATCCAAATCTCCTTCTGGCAAGGCCAGCTTATGGCACACTGTGACTGTGGAGACCTGCCAAGGTTGCCAGCGTCCGCTTCTCTATATCTCCGCGAGGCGCACCCGACACCACTTGTTGGCCGCCGATCTGTGTTTTGTGTGAGCATAACTCTACCACTACTAATTCAGCAATGTAACGAACTGGTTGAACTGCGGCCGGGCTCCTCGGAGCTTGGCCATTCCAGGCCTCATAGCCTGCATTACGGACAAGGTTTGGTGTTACTTCTGTGCTGCTTTTGGAATGACACAGAGTCAACAGGTGTGAGGTAAAAATTGTAGGTCAGTCGTGTACAATCGGAAGTGATTGTACAATATCTTGACAAGTATTTCATGGACAAGTATTTCATGGGTCAGTTCTTCGATCCCCATTCATCTAAGGATAGGCACAAAGGTTCCTTGGTGCCGTATTATATCATCTGAGAGACATAATGATTCGTCCTTATCTCTGCTGGCAATGGCGCTAGTCTCTATCCTGCTTCATTATTTCAGGTGTGTCAAGGCTGTTCGTGGACACCTTTCGTCTAGCGAGAAACATTTTCTTTTCGACTTTTCATTCTTGCCAGTGGAACCTGCTCGAGGTCTTTCTACGCCTCTTATGGCCTATTTCTTCCCTTCTGTGTGAGATGTTGTGGTGAATACGTTCCGAGCGTTGTACTCTTGTGTTGGAGTGTGTGGATAGCAGGGATCCCTGCATTTGCTCGCAGCCCTGGTGTCGGAACTTTCACTGTTGAATTGTGATAGCTTGTTATCTGTCGTAGAGTTGTCATGGACGTTGATCCATTCTGTGTGTGTGAAGAAGCATTTGAAGTGTTATCTGTGTCTGTCTCCCAGGTTGAGGAGAAGGTTGCCCTGCATTTGCTCGCAGGCGCCTTGGTGTCGCGGCGAAGGAGTCCGTCGGATGGAAAATCGTGGATATGAATTCTGCGGTGCTGTGAAGTGATGTTGATACTGCAACTTTGAAGTTCCAGACGAGGTTGAGTTCCGTCTGTGGAGTGAAGCTGTGCCGTTGAGAGCTACATGGTTAGTGTTCGAGGATTTTGATGATGATGATGATGATAATTGTTGTTTTAAGGGGCCTAACATCTAGGTTATCGGCCCCTGATGGTTTGGGTGATCATGAAGATGAAAATGAAAAGCTACCTTAAAACTAAAACGAACTACTAACCTACATACTAGAAGAAGAAATGGAAAACTAAAGGAGAATAAGGCAAATAAAAGATGATGATGATGATAATTGTTGTTTTAAGGGGCCTAACATCTAGGCTATCGGCCCCTGATGGTTTGGGTGATCGTGAAGATGAAAATGAAATGCAAACATAAAAACTAAAACTATGATGATGATGATAATTGTTGTTTTAAGGGGCCTAACATCTAGGTTATCGGCCCCTGATGGTTTGGGTGATCGTGAAGATGAAAAAAAAAAGCGAACTTAAAACTAAAACTAACTACTAACCTACATACTAGAAGAAGAAATGGAAAACTAAAGGAGAATAAGGCAAATAAAGGACAGGAGGAAAAGAAATGCCCTCAACCCTAGAAGAAGGCGGATTGAGGGACTTTGAAGGAAGGAGAGCCATGAAAGGCAGATAGGAAAGTGAAAGAGGAGAGGGTCCGCCCTAAAGGGAAGGGACAAAAAGGGAAAACGGACCCAGCTCAGGAATCCCTCGGGGTCGCCAACTCCCGAACTCATCAGCCGTGAGCCCCTGAGGGTGTAGCATTATCTAGGGTGCACCAGAAGTGGTGGGGCTACATACACCCTGCCTCCTTAAGGGCCTAGAGCACAAGGCAGGAGGTAAAAGGAAGAGAAAAAGAAGGCTGACCCCTCGCAGAAGGAGGGTATCAGAAAAGATGAGACAAGGGCCAATTAAGGCGGGAAAGGAAGAGACTCCCTAGGCCTCGGATACCCTAATACCGTCGGGGTCAGAAGAGAACAAGAGTTGACCAAGTGAGGTCGACAGGAAAGAAGACAGAGAGGAGCCCGGCACAAGTAAGTGGAAGCAAAACTAAAACTACTACTACTAACCTACATACTAGAAGAAGAAATGGAAAACGAAAGGAGAATAAGGCAAATAAAGGACACGAGGAAAAGAAATGCCCTCAACCCACGATAAGGGCGGATTGAGGGACTTGGAAGGAAGGAGAGCCAGAAAAGGCAGATAGGAAAGTGAAAGACGAGAGGGTCATCCCCACAGGTAAGGGAAAAAGGGTGAAACCGGGCCCAGCTCAGGAATCCCTCGGGGTCGCCAACTCACGAACTCACCAGCCGTGAGCCCCTGAGGGAGTAGCAATATCCAGGATACACCAGAAAGGGTGTGGCTACATACACCCTGCCTCCTTGAGGGCTTTGAGCAGAAGGCAGGAGCTAACAGGAAAAGAAAAAGAAGGCTGACCCCTCGCAGAAAGAGGGTATCAGAAAAGATTGAGACAAGGGCCAATGAAGGCGGGAAATGAAGAGACTCCCTAGGCCTCGGATACCCTAATACCGTCGGGTTCGGTAGAGATCAAGAGTTGACAAAGTGGGGTCGACAGGAAGAAGAAGATGATGATGATGATGATGATAATTGTTGTTTTAAGGGGCCTAACATATAAGGTTATCTGCCCCTAATGGTTTGGATGATCTTGAAGATGAAAATGAAATTCAAACTAAAAATAAAAACTAACTACTAACCTACATACTAGAAGAAGAAACGGAAAACAACAGGAGCATAAGACAATTAAAGGACAGGAGGAAAAGAAATGCCCTCAACCCTTGAAGAATGCGGATTGAGGGACTTTAAGGAAGGAGAGCCATTAAAGGAGATAGGAAAGTGAAAGAGGAGAGGGTGCGCCCCATAGGTAAGGGACCAAAGGGGGAAACCGAACCCAGCTCAGGAATCCCTCGGGGTCGCCACCAGCCGTGAGCCCCTGAGGGTGTAGCATTATCTAGGGTACACCAGAAGTGGTGGGGCTACATACACCCTGCCTCCTTGAGGGCCTTGAGCACAAGGCAGGAGATAACATGAAAAGAAAAGAAGGCTTTTTACAAAAGGAACACAGAAGTTGAAGTTCGCGACAAATGTATGAAACCACGTGAATGAAAGAATGATGATGATAATTGTTGTTTTAAGGGGCCTAACATCGAGGTTATCAGCCCCTGATGAAATGAAATGGCGTGAAATGAAAGGATGAAGATAAAAAAAACAGCTCACTGCTATGGATGAAACGAAAATGGTTTAGATAAAATAGACAGTGAGCCCCAACAACTATGCCTTATGTAGCAGGGAAAATAATTACAAAAAGGTACTCAGATTGAAACTACTCACCAAATGGAGAGCGGTAATACGTACATAAGGGAATTTCGAACGAAAATACAAAAGGAATAGATTGAAAAATACGCACAAAATGTAGGTTAAGTCCAAAATACGTACAAAATGCAACGTACAGTCGAAATACCTACAAAATGCAAGTGAAATCAAAATACTTACAAAATGCAAATGAGATTGAAAATACGCACAAAATGTAATGAAGATTCAAAATACCCACAAAATGCAATTGAGACTTATCTACTTGAACAAAGCGGGGTAGGTTGAAAATACAAAATCCAATTGAAATTGCTTACAAAATGTATGGTAGATTCAAACTTCTCATTAGGATGGACAATACTTACAAAATGCAATTTAGTTTGAAAATAATTACAAATTTGGAATGAATGAAAGAATGATTGCGGCTTACTTGAAGAAATCTCAAGAGTCAGCACCAGAGGCACGTCGCGTTCACCGCCCATTTCATTCCAAACTCACTGTTAGTTGTGTGGAGAACTTGTGCCACTAGACCATGCTCAAAAGCAAGTGAAGGAGGCTCCCCCAAAACGCAATCCAGTGTACCCTGCGAGAACGTTGGGAGTGAGGGAATCAGTGCGAAAAATCGCGACAAATCGTAAGGATGAATTTGGAAATGCTATTGTACGTCGTGTTGAACGAGTGAATGAAATTGATGATGATGATGCTGCTCAGTACCATTTGCGATGCATGCAAATGTTACACAAGCCCGAAACGAAACAACACGCACCAGGCAGACCTCTCGATGATAACGTTGATGCAGCCATGAACTCAATATCACTTGCCTTGAAAAGAGCGACGAGGAATGTCAATTTACCATTGAAGAATTACTTGAGGCAGTATCAGATGACTTTCGCCCACAGCCAGCTACAGTAAGAAGTCGTCTCCTTGCTTAGTATGGTGATGACATACTAATCACAACTACCAAACCTTATAACGTGTGTTTCAAGGCCACTGGCCACCGAGCAATTAACGAGGTATGGTTTCGAGAAGTGATGATGATGAAAATTGTTGTTTTAAGGGGCCTAACATCGAGGTTATCGGCCCCTAATGATCTGGGTGATAGCGAAAATGATAATGAAATGGAAACCAGAACAAAATTATCTGAGACGGAAAATACGTACAAAAAGGATCTCACAATATGGTCTTACAAAAGGGAATTTAGAACGAAAAGAGTCACAAAAAGAATACATGGAAAAATACCCACAAAACGTAGGCTAGATTCAAAATACGTACAAAATGCAATGTAGCGTCGAAATACTTACAAAATGCAACTGAAATTCAAAATACTTACAAAATGCAAATGAGATCGAAAACACGTACAAAATGCAATTGAGGTTCAAAATACTTACAAAATGCAATTGAAATTGAAAATACACAATGCAATTCAGACTGAAATAGGCCCTATCCCAGTTCCAATCCAAATTATTCACAAAGTGCAATTGAAATTCAAAATACTTACAAAATGCAATTGAAATTGAAAATGCTTACAAAATGTACGGTGATTCTAACGACTCGTGTGGATTGACAATACTTACAAAATGCAATTTAGATTGAAAATACTTGACAAAATGTAATTTAGATTCAAAATACCCACAAAATGCAATTGAGAATCAAAATATGTGCAAAATGCCCACCAAACAAAATGCAATTTAGATTCAAAATTCGTGCGAAATGCGGCGTTGGTTGAAAATTCTTACAAAATGCAATTGAAATTCAAAATACTCACTAAAAGGCCCAGGCACATGCATTGAAAGACTTACTAAAAAGCAATTTAGATTGTCAATCTTTACAAAATGCAATTGAGGTTGAAAACAATCGCGAGATGTAATTTAGATCGAAAAAACATACAAAAAGCAACGTAGATTAAAAATGCCTTAAAAATCGCTGGAAGGGAATTTAGACACACGGTGAACCAAGTAACAAAAACAGTGCGGGAATCTTAAAGAGAAAAGTAAATTTAAGGAAAAGAGGAGAGGAGAGGAGAGGAGAGGGGAGAGAGGAAAAGGTCCGCCCCAAAGGGAAGGGACCAAAGGGGAAAACGGACCCAGCTCAGGAATCCCACGGGGTCGCCAACTCACGAACTCACCAGCCGTGAGCCCCTGAGGGTGTAGCATTATCGACGGTGCACCAGAAGTGGTGGGGCTACATACACCCTGCCTCCTTAAGGGCCTGGAGCACAAGGCAGGAGGTAAAAGGAAAAGAAAATGAAGGCTGACCCCTCACAGAAGGAGGGTATCAGGAAAGATGAGACAAGGGCCAATTAAGGCGGGAAAGTGAAAGACTCCCTAGGCCTCGGATAACATAATACCTTCGGGGTCGGAGGAGAACAAGAGTTGACCAAGGGAGGTCGACAGGAAAGAAGAAAGAGAGGAGCCCGGTACAAGTAAGTGGAAGCAATGCCGGACTCAGCTGGGGCCCCGTGGTCGCCAATCCACAACCCACTAGATGTGAGCCCCTGGGGGGGGGGGGGGGTTCGAGTAGTGTAGAAATTACCGGAAAGAGAAGAAAGGCGTCGTTTTGTTCAAGCAGCAGCAACCATAATTGTTGACGATATACGATCACAAGTAAACGATATAAGTCATTATCGGCAAGTTTCCTGGACGGCCATGAGAATCTCATTCCGGATACTCTCCGTCTTTTAACTGACACAGTGGTCTTGAGCAAGAAGAGAGGAGATCTAGACAAATGGCAAAAAAAAAGTCCTTTGCGATTGCTCATGATATAATGCTCGCGGTACGTCCAAACTAATTCCTGTCTCCATTGCACATTTGTTTGGCCGTCTTTGTATATAAGATGATGATGATAATTGTTGTTTTAAGGGGCCTAACATCCAGGTTATCGACCACTAATGTTCTGTGTGAAAGCGAAAATGTCAATGAAGTGGATCTCGCTAAGCGGAGCTTGACCTCCACTTGACGTCGCAGGGCTGTTATCGTCTGACTTCGGGTCAAATGTACCAACACGCCAATTTCTCTGTTGTTTTTCCATACCGTGTGACAGAAGATTATTTTAATCCACCAAAGACAGGTTGCCAAATGCCAAATTTTATAACAAGAATTTGATAAAAGATGTAGCCATTGCCGTCCAACCCATCTTCAGCCACTCCAATAGAAATGTTAAAACAGTACAAGATATGCTGCAAGTTCGTACAGTACGCCAGTTATAGACATCAAAATATGTGCCCGGCGTTTTACAGTGTCAAATGACATTTTATATAGATATAGAACAAGTGCAAAAACCTGTACCTGAAGCCCGTAAACTATGCATGCTATTTTTAGACTCTCAGATATTGTTACAGTGTTTTTAACTTTTTACTATGTATGTGCATTTTGTCATCGATGTTTTTTGTGCTCTGATGGGCTCCATATATAAGTTTGTGGGCTGAAGAAGGGTCCAAAAGAAATAGGACTTGAAACATGTACCCCTGAAATGTTCTAACAAATTATAGTATTGAATAGGCGGAAAATTGAAAGTTTTATTCTTCATAATGAAGTGGAAACCAGAACGAAAATTAAGTGAGCAGGAAAATACTTACAAAAAGGAACTCAGATTGAAACTACTCACAAAATGGAGAGCGGTAACACTTACAAAAGGGAATTTTGAACGAAAACTCACAAAAGGAATAGATAAAAAATACGCACAAAATGTAGGTTAAGTTCAAAATACGTACAAAATGCAACGTATAGTCGAAATACTCACAAAATGCAAGTGAAATCAAAATACTTACAAAATGCAAATAAGTTTGAAGATACATACAAAATGTAATTAAGATTCAAAATACCCACAAAATCCAATTGAGAATTCACTTCCAAAAAAAGCGGTTTAGGTTGAAATTACATGATGATGATGATGATTGTTGTTTTAAGGGGCCTAACATCTAGGTTATCGGCCCCTGATGGTTTGGGTGAGCGTGAAGATGAAAATGAAAAAGCGAACTTAAAACTAAAACTGATGATGATGATGATAATTGTTGTTTTAAGGGGCCTAACATCTAGGCTATCGGCCCCTGATGGTGTGGGTGATCGTGAAGATGAAAATGAAATGTAAACTTAAAACTAACTAATAAGGAAAAGAGGAGAGGATTGGAGAGGAGAGGGGAGGGGAGAGAGGAGAGGGTCCGCCCCAAAGGGAAGGGACAAAAGGGGAAAACGGACCCAGCTCAGGAATCCCTCGGGGTCGCCAACTCCCGAAACTAACCTACATACTAGAAGAAGAAATGGAAAACTAAAGGAGAATAAGGCAAATAAAAGGACAGAAGGAAAAGAAATGCCCTCAACCCTCGGAGAAGGCGGATTGAGGGACTTGGAAGGAAGGAGAGCCATGAAAGGCAGATAGGAAAGTGAAAGAGGAGAGGGTCCGCCCCAAAGGTAAGGGACAAAAGGGGAAAACGGACCCAGCTCAGGAATCCCTCGGGGTCGCCAACTCCCGAACTCACCAGCCGTGAGCCCCTGAGGGTGTAGCATTATCTAGGGTGCACCAGAAGTGGTGGGGCTACATACACCCTGCCTCCTTAAGGGCCTAGAGCACAAGGCAGGAGGTAAAAGGAAGAGAAAAAAGAAGGCTGACCCCTCGCAGAAGGAGGGTATCAGAAAAGATGAGACAAGGGCCAATTAAGGCGGGAAAGGAAGAGACTCCCTAGGCCTCGGATACCCTAATACCGTCGGGGTCAGAAGAGAACAAGAGTTGACCAAGTGAGGTCGACAGGAACGAAGACAGAGAGGAGCCCGGCACAAGTAAGTGGAAGCAATGCCGGACTCGGCTGGGGCCCCGTGAGGTTGAAATTACAAAATGCAATTGAAATTGCTAACAAAATGCATGGTAGATTCAAACTTCTCATTTGGATGGACAATACTTACAAAATGTAATTTAGATTCAAAATAGCCACAAGAATGCAATTGAGAATTAACTACTTGCAAAAAAAAGGTTTATATTGAAAATACAAAATGCAATTGAAATTCAAAATAGGGGAGACACGGGCAAAGTGGCCAGGCCATGTTTTTGGGTCCGTAAGGTGCTGCTCCCTAGCGTCAGTCATGATAACTACCTGAGTAGGACGCCATTAGTTGTGTGAGGAAGTTTGGGTGCGATGCGTTTGCGTTTGTCAAGTTTTATGAAGAAAACTTTGGTTTTTACTACTGCTGATCTAAGGTACGTGCTAAATACTATTCGCTTTAACTTTTACTGTGATTTTCTTAAGTTAATCAACCACATTGCTAAGAATAGTATGTATTTACGCTCAGTTTAATATCTCAATCAACTGTGTAGGTTTCAGTAGATGCTGGGTTAGAGGGATTTTAATTAATGGCGTCTCTTTGTGGATTTGTCCTTTTGTGGATTATAATTGTAATACTATTATTAAGTATTAAACAGGTTTTAGCCTCCGTGGCTTAGGCGGCATCACGCCGGCCTCTCACCACTGGGTCCATGGTTCAAATCCCGGTCACTCCACGTGAGATCTGTGCTGGACAAAACGGAGGCAGACAGGTTTTTCTCCGGGTACTCCGATTTTCCCTGTCAAAATTTCATTCCAGCAACACTCTCCACTATCATTTCATTTCATCTGTCATTCATTTAATCATTGCCCCAGAGGAGTGCGTCAGGCCTCGACAGCCGGCACAGTTCATATCCTCGCCGCTAGATGGGGGCTTCATTCATTCCATTCCTGACCCGGTCGGAGACTGGAAGCAGGCTGTGGATTTTCATTTTTCATTAAACAGGTTTTAGTATAATTTGAATCATATTTTTGGCTCATATAATAGGTAATAGCTTATTATAATAGCCTATAGGTAGGCCTACATAGATATTTTTGATTTTAGGTTTTGAAATGGTCTACAAATACAAGAGGAAAAGCGAGCAGCAATCATGGGATGCGGGTGCGATGCAGAAGCAGAAGCGGTCACAAATGATGGAATGCCCTGTTCAACTGCGGCCAAAACGATCTCCGTTCCAAGAAACACTGTGAAGAGGAGGGTCCTTGGTAAGAATATTGATGCCAAGGGCAACATAAAGGTGCCCGTCTCGGACGAGTTGCAAGTTATGGCACTACTCTTTTTCATTGAGTAATATGGGCAGACAGGCAGTTAGTAGCCATGCTGAGGGCTCCAATCATAAACGTACTGCCAAAAATTCTGGTGCTATTACAATTTTTTTACAAACAAGTCTGTCGGTCCAGTTGTGGATGCTAAGCTGCACATTAGTAAGCCTGAGCCTAGCACATCTCAGTCGATTGCAACGGAGAAAGAAAATGATTCTTCATTGCACATGCCAAGATATGCAAGAGTGAATGATTTTTTGATTAAGGAAGATTCTACTAGGGCTGAAATTTTGTGGTGTATTCAGGCAGTCATGAATCACAGAACAATGAGGTCTGCTGCCAGAGACATTGCTGTTTTAAAACAGATGTTTTTCGACAGTGAAATTGCAATTAAAATACCACTCCAAAAAGACAAAATGGGGTATGTAATTGTACATGGAATTGCCCCATACTTCAAACACAAATTACTTAAGGAGGTTGAGCTAGCAAATGTAATAACTGTTGGTTTTGATGAATCGTTAAATAAAGTATCTCAGATGCAACAGATGGACATAGACATCCGCTTTTGGGATAATTCCAGGAATGAAGTAGTAGTACGTTACTGGTCCTCTGCTTTTCTTGGTCACACTACAGCAAGTAATTTACTTGCAGCATTCAATCAGGAGATTCCACCCCATTTTATGAAGAAGATCATCAATTTTTCAATGGATGGCCCTAATGTAAATTTTAAGTTTTTACGTGATTTTAAAGCATCAATCACAGTGGCGGCTGGTATATATTATTTCTGGGCGTTGCACTATTTTGGCGGGTGGAAAGGGGCGATGGTGTAAAAGACGACTTGAGAAACATGTGTTACACACGTCTGATTTAACAGTCGTAGCTCATTCGTTACGAATGTCGCAGTCCTCGTATTCCAGGTAATAATGTTCTCCCGTTCTTTCCTTTCACTTAAACACGTATCCAGAATTCCTATTCCTGTGGGAGCTCACTCAACACATAGACCCTACTGTATTATGACCCAGCATGCAATTACAGAATATATCAGACTACGTTTTTTAAACTAAAGTTAAATCCATATTACCATCAAAATAATAGACTAAGGAACGACCGGATGCGTGGCGCAACGGTAATGTTCTCACGTGCTGTGCCCAAGGTTGCAGGATCGAATCCTGGCGCAGTCAGTTGGCATTTGAGGGTGAGCAAATGCGAGTGTGCCATGTCAGTATATCTACTGGCATGTTAAAGATCCCCTTCGGTGCAAAATTCCGGCACTCCGGCGTCTCTAAAAGCCGCAGTAGTTAAAAGGGACGCACAATCAATAGCATTATTGTTATAACAAAGGAGCAAATAGATCTGTCTAGAGAATCCTTAATAATTATCAGCATTTTTTTTTTACTAAGCCTGAGTACAAAATTACTTCAGTAAAATAATTCAAAATGAAGTATAATATCGAAATAATGATTCACTACAACGTATTTAAAATGTTAATGATTTTTTAAATGTTGGTTAATACGGGTACACATTTCCGCACGTAAATTCAAGCTCAGGACTTATTATTATTTCTTGAGTAGTAGACTGTTAGCTCATTCACTAAAAAACCGTGGCACTAGAGCCATTAAAGCCTTGGCCTACCAAGCGACCGCTACTACCCTCACGAGGCTGTCATTGACGGAGCCGGTAATCGAGCCCGGGGCCTCCGGGCGAGAGGCAGGTACGCTACCCTTACACCCTTATCTCATTCACTGCTCATAGGTTTATCAATCACCATATCCTTTGTGATCGTATGTAAGTGTAAATCATATACAAGCTGCGGTTCAAACGTAGCTTATTATCGGCTGCTAGTTACCCTAATTATGATATTCACTAAACTTTATAAGTAACTTATTTTGCTTCAGATTGATCAGCCTGTAAGAAAATACTAGTTCAGTAGGGGCAAATTCCATTGTTTGCAAGGTTTGCTATTATTCTCGGAACTCTTCCTCAATGCAGCCTGCGTCTCATGACCAGAGCAGCCACTGATGACGCGGGAGGTGACGACAAATCAACTTCTCACCACACGTCAGCAAGAGGCAGATAGCAGCTGTGTTCAAACGAGACCTTGGATATCATTCACGGACAAAACAAATGTGTCCAGCCAGGAGTGCTGTAGAGGTGATTGCCTATCTTCAGAATTGAACAGCTAATCCATAGTATAAATATTTCTCCGCAAAAACTATAGAAGAATATACTCAGACACTATAATGCAATATGCTTGCTCGTTCTCTCTCTCTCTCTCTCTCTGGAGCGATTCAGACACGGGCATTCTCATTTAAACAGCAATTAATACCTGATGGCGCAAACCTCTGCGAACTCGCGGGTGAGGAGAAGGAAGGTAGTGGAGGGGGTCATTGCTGCTGTGCTCTTGGGAGGCACTGACTTCACACAATAAGCAATCAAATGAAATAAAACATATTGTACAAATAGAATTCAAACGTGGCAGTTACAGTAGGAGCCGATAGTAACATTCCCTTAGCAATGAGCGAAGTGAACGTCTCTCTCCTCTCTCCCCCGCTGCAGCACGTGGACTCGCCCGCATACGAAACTCTTTCCGTACGTATGTGCCATCAGGTAATAATTGCGGTATACATCCATTTCCCTGATTGGAGGTCATGGAGCTGTAAGCCTTTATCAGGACGTCGGTAATATGAGCCGTACGGGGGCTATCGGAGAGTTCTGTGGGCTGTATAGAAAGCGAGAAAAGGCCTGAATTGGATAGAACCGGTGGACAACATTTCTTGGAAACAAGTCTATTTTCGATTGTGAAGGCAGAAGCACAATAGCATAGAGGATCCGCTAACAGTCACAAAATAAGCAATCAAATTTTTAAAAAACGTACGGTATTATATAAATATAATTCAAAGACAATGTTAAGAATTGGTAACAATTAGTAATAATCTCTTACTCACGTTATTTAAACAGGAAGTCCATTCTCCTGTCTTTTGTTGCAGCGAACTTGTCTATTACGCGCTGATTGAAGTCTGGAATTTCCATGATAAGGTCCTTTCAATGGAGAGCATCGCCAATGCTGTCAATCTCTCTTGAGACATGGAGTTTCTTAGGAATGTTTTAATCCTCTTCAATGTAGAGAAACATCTTTCAGCTTCCACTGACGTCATAGGCACAGTTAGAATCAATTTCAGTAGTCTCGATGATTCACTGAATGTATTTTCCAAATTATTTCGCAGAATAAAATCTAATAAACTCACAGCCCCTGACACACATCTGAATTCTTCTGCCGAGTAGATAGAAGCCAGTTCATGAGAAAGTTTAATCCTGTCAAAAAAGTTATAAATCGTGCACACTGTTTTCACAGTTTCTTCTGGAAATTTTGATGCGTACTTTGGAAACATATCTTGGCGCAAACAAATTTGATGCAACAAGATGTCCTGAGAAAGAGAAGCGGGCTTTGGCTTCGCACACGATCACGTCACACACTTCTTTAGCCTCCCTCTTCCATTCATTGTTGTCAGTCATCCTCCTTTTCGAAGAAGTCGCGGTAGGTTCTGCGCTTGAATCAACATCAATTTGTTCCCGAATGAGTTTTATGTTATCTTCGAACTGAGAAATTGCCCTCTGGGCAGAACAAGGATCAATTTCTCTTCTCTGGAGTTGACCAAATAACATTTCAACAAGTGGCATTATTTTGCTGAAAAAGGAGAGCCAAAAACTGAAATCATGACTGATTAGAATTTTCTTATGACCAGCAGCCTGATTTATTGTGCTGGAGTTCTTGATCTCGTCACTGTCCAGAATCTCGTTCATACACTTAATAATATCGTTCTTATGGTCAAAAACGGTATTTACACTTCTAGATAAAAAGTTCCAACGAGTATTGTTAGCTCGAGGTAACCGTCTCTTCACCACTGAATCAAGTACCGCAGTACGTTGGGGACTAACAGAAAAAAATGCACAAATACCCTGTAAATTTGAAGAGAAAATTCTCACGTTTCTATTGACAGAAGCAGCCTTACCCATTACCAGATTTACTTGGTGAGCATAACAATGCACGTATTCTGCATTTGGAAATGTGGTTTTCATTATAGCCTGTACACCTCCAGAAGAACCAGACATAACCGAACACCCATCGTAAGTCTGTGCAATTAATTTCCACGAATTTTCTGGAGAATCTAATTTATGTTTTCGCAATTCTTCAAGCAAACAAGAAGCTAATGTTTTGGCGTCATGGTGTTGAGGTGAAATAAAACCCCAAAATCTTTCCACCGGCTTACCCTTCACCACATAGCGATAAACAATGGCCATTTGATAAATGTTAGACACATCACTGGTTTCATCAGCTATTACAGCCAAGAAATTTGCGTCTTTCATTTGCTTTGCAATTTCTTCGTGGCACACATCTAGCATCACTTGAAGCAGCTCATTCTGAATGGTTTTAGATGTCCCCTTAAAGACCGTGGCCTTCTTTAAATGAGACTTCAAAGCAACATCTAGTTCTGCACTAAAATTAATTAATCCCCTATAAATTCCTGGATTTGATGATGTTTGAGTTTCGTTGTGACCTCTCAAAGCTAGCTCAAATACGCCACAAAATCTAACGCAATTTATTAGTATATTCAGGACGTACCTATTGTACTTCACGTTCTCATTTTCTGCTGCTATTTTCCTCCTGTATGCACTGTCCAGCTGCGAAGCTACATTTACCTTGCCGAAGAGCGCTAGCTTCAGCACATTTCTTAAATGAATACCTGAGGACTCGTGTTTTTTAATGCTTGAACTCAAATGATTCAAATCAGTAACTCCCGATTTCGTCCACGCTTGTTCGCCGCCAAATAGTAAACACGGAAAACAAAACAATGCGTTCCTATCTTCACACCCACACAGCCAGTCATGATTGCTATATACATCGTTCTTAAAAATTCTCCTAAACTGCCTCTTCCCGGTTTGAACATTTTGGACAATTTTTAACTCTGGCAATGGTCTACCACGTTGTTTAATTTCAAGTTTCTCTTCATCAGTGCACTGAGAAAAAGTCTTAATTTGCAAACTACTTACGGAATTCATCCTAGATTGAATACAAAACATTAATAACACAAAACACTAATTAAATTCACACGAGAACATCACATTCACCTCGGGATAAAATGGATGAAAAGCGATATAAAACTTCACGAGAACAAATCAGCGTACCTTAACACACGAGAGTAATAAAGAACATGATGATGATGATGATAATTGTTGTTTTAAGGGGCCTAACATCTGGGCTATCGGCCCCTGATGGTTTGGGTGATCGTGAAGATGAAAATGAAATGTATACTTAAAACTAAAACTAACTAGTAACCTACAAACTAGAAGAAGAAATGGAGAACTAAAGGAGAATAAGTCAAATAAAGGACAGGAGGAAAAGAAATGCCCTCAACCCACGAAGAATGCGGATTGAGGGACTTGGAAGGAAGGAGAGCCATGAAAGGCAGATAGGAAAGTGAAAGAGGAGAGGGTCCGCCCCGAAGGAAAGGGACAAAAGGGGAAAACGGACCCAGCTCAGGAATCCCTCGGGGTCGCCAACTCCCGACCTCACCAGCCGTGAGCCCCTGAGGGGGTAGCATTATCTAGGGTGCACCAAAAGTGGTGGGGCTACATACGCCCTGCCTCCTTAAGGGCCTAGAGCACAAGGCAGGAGGTAAAAGGAAGAGAAAAAGAAGGATGACCCCTCGCAGAAGGAGGGTATCAGAAAAGATGAGACAAGGGCCAATTAAGGCGGGAAAGGAAGAGACTCCCTAGGCCTCGGATACCCTAATACCGTCGGGGTCAGAAGAGAACAAGAGTTGACCAAGTGAGGTCGACAGGAAAGAAGACAGAGAGGAGCCCGGCACAAGTAAGTGGAAGCAATGCCGGACTCAGCTGGGGCCCCGTGGTCGCCAACCCACGCCCACAAGATGTGAGCCCCTGGGGCGTAATAAAGAACAGGAAGTATCTGACTCATCCGCCAATTACATTGCAAGACGGTCGTATCGGCAGTTCACGGAGCCACTCGGGTATCATCGCCCGCCCCACTCCTTTCTGGTTGCAATGAGCGGGCAACAACCAGCCGAGTTAACTGTTGGGATAGGGCTTACGCGGCCTAGCATCTCTGCCATAACTTTTACTATTGAGATCTGGTCGGTGCTGGCGCGATGCAACGACCACACGTCTAGCGCTCCTACACTGTTCCCGCGCTCTGCTTTTTCAATGCAGTTCACAGGATTATGAGATTTCCTGAACTATTAAAGAACAAATCTATCAATTCCTAACCATGTAAGAGGGAAAAATATAAAATGCATAATATTTTCCCTCCAAAAATTCTATATTTTGTCTCTATGAAAAATCTGGTCGTTGTGCAAAGCTGCAACCTTATTACCGGCCGCCACTGATCAATCAAGGAAATTGAAGGTCCTATTTTACTCGAGCAGGGAAGTTGTGGCTTGCATACAATGCATTGTGCTTACAAGGCTGGATTTCAAGAAACAGGATGGTTGTTGGTGAAATTTTTGAGGGCTTTGTATAATTTTTCAAAAATGTTCCAGCTAGACGTGCAGACTACACGCGCTTAACCAACAGTATATCTTTCCGTTGAAGTTTTCTGCGGTTCGGTGGCTTGAGTGAGCGAGTGTAGCTCAACGAACAAGAGATTCTTCCAAATTTGAAGATGTATGTGAGAGGAATTGAACAAGAGAATTCTGCACCCTCTTGTACGAGCTTTCGTGAAGTAAAGGAGGCAGTATTGGATTCATTGCTTGCACCAAAACTTGCGTTCTTCAGAACAGTGGCATCAGATCTAGAACCCTTCATGACAGAATTCCAATGCAATCGGCCTATGATACCATTTATGTATTCTTCACTTTATGGATCTTTTGGAATAATCATGGACAGATTTGTTAAGAAGGAAGTTTTGGAGGAAGCCAGCAACCCGTCTTGCATTGACCTTAAAAAAATGAAAATCTGTTGCCAGTGAAGCATGTGAAGGTGGGATTCGCCACTATGGTAGAGCTGAAGAAAATAAAGAATGTGAAGGAATTGGATATGCTGACATTAAAGAAAGATTGTAGAGTGTGTCTCATAAAAATCTGCCAGAAACTGAAAGCTCGCTCGCCTCTTTCATATAAACTTACGAAAGCTGCCTCCAGCTTTGATCCTCAATTAGTTGCCTCATCCAGGTCATTTGCAAAGAAAAGGTTGCAACACTTGCTCTCCATTTTGGTTGAAAACAACTGGATTGATGGTCCAACTACTGATCAAGCTGCGAGAGAATTCTCGAACTCTTGAGTCCCATCCCATTGCCAGTGATGAGTTGAAATCATTTGACAGATCGTCAAATCGTATTGACCACTTTTGGAAAGACTTTTTTTGGAAGGTACAGTCCTGAATCGAGAACTCTGACAGTTGTAAAAATGGTTCTTATCGTCTCCCATGGTAATTCCAGTTTAGAACGAGGTTTCTCCGTCAGTAAGGAAGATCTAATAGACAACATGGCCAACAAGATTCTCGTAGCAAGGAGATTAGTGTATGACTCGGTCATAACACTAGTGGGTCCCAATGTACAATGATGATGATGATAATTCTTCTTTTAAGGGGCCTAACATCGAGGTTATCGGCCCCTGATGAAATGAAATGGCGTGAAATGAAAGGATGAAGATAAAAAACAGCTCACTGCTATGGATGAAACGAAAATGGTTTAGATAAAATAGACAGTGAGCCCCAACAACTATGCCCTATGTAGCAGGGAAAATACAAAAAGGAACTCAGATTGAAACTACTCACCAAATGGAGAGCGGTAATAAGTACATAAGGGAATTTCGAACGAAAATACTCACAAAAGGAATAGATTGAAAAATACGCACAAAATGTAGGTTAAGCCCAAAATACGTACAAAATGCACCGCACAGTCGAAATACCTACAAAATGCAAGTGAAATCAAAATACTTACAAAATGCAAATGAGATTGAAAATACGCACAAAATGTAATGGAGATTCAAAATACCCACAACATTGCAATTGAGACTTAACTACTTGAACATGATGATGATGATGATGATAAATGTTGTTTTAAGGGGCCTAACATCTAGGCTATCGGCCCCTGATGGTTTGGGGGATCGTGAAGATGAAATGCAAACTTAAAACTAAAACTAACTACCAACCTACATACTAGAAGAAGAAATGGAAAACTAAAGGAGAATAAGGAATGCCCTCAACCCTCGAAGAATGCGGATTGAGGGACTTGGAAGGAAGGAGAGCCATGAAAGGCAGATAGGAAAGTGAAAGAGGAGAGGGTCCGCCCCGAAGAGAAGGGACAAAAGGGGAAAACGGACCCAGCTCAGGAATCCCTCGGGGTCGCCAACGCCCGAACTCACCAGCCGTGAGCCCCTGAGGGTGTAGCATTATTTAGGGTGCACCAAAAGAGGTGGGGCTACATACACCCTGCCTCCTTGAGGGCCTTGAGCACAAGGCAGGAGGGAAAAGGAAAAGAAGGCTGACCCCTCGCAGAAGGAGGGTATCAGGAAAGATGAGACAAGGGCCAATTAAGGAGGGTATCAGGAAAGATGAGACAAGGGCCAATTAAGGCGGGAAAGGAAGAGACTCCCTAGGCCTCGGATACCCTAATACCGTCGGGGTCGGAAGAGAACAAGAGTTGACCAAGTGAGGTCGACAGGAAAGAAGACGGAGAGGAGTCCGACACAAGTAAGTGGAAGCAATGCCGGACTCAGCTGGGGCCCCGTGGTCGCCAACCCACGCCCACTAGAAGTGAGCCCCTGGGGGTACTACTTGAACAAAGCGGGGTACGTTGAAAATACAAAATGCAATTGAAATTGCTTACAAAATGTATGGTAGATTCAAATTTCTCATTAGGATGGACAATACTTACAAAATCCAATTTAGATTGAAAATAATTACAAAATGTAATTTAGATTCAAAATACCCACAAAATTGCAATTGAGACTTAACTATTGATGATGATGATAATTGTTGTTTTAAGGGGCCTAACATCTAGGTTATCGGCCCCTGATGGTTTGGGTGATCGTGAAGGTGAAAAATGAAAAGCGAACTTAAAAAAAAATTAACTACTAACCTACATACTAGAAGAAGAAATGGAAAACTAAAGGAGAATAAGGCAAATAAAAGGACAGAAGGAAAAGAAATGCCCTCAACCCTCGAAGAAGGCGGATTGAGGGACTTGGAAGGAAGGAGAGCCATGAAAGGCATATAGGAAAGTAAAAGAGGAGAGGGTCCGCCCCAAAGGTAAGGGACAAAAGGGGAAAACGGACCCAGCTCAGGAATCCCTCGGGGTCGCCAACTCCCGAACTCACCAGCCGTGAGCCCCTGAGGGTGTAGCATTATCTAGGGTGCACCAGAAGTGGTGGGGCTACATACACTCTGCCTCCTTAAGGGCCTAGAGCACAAGGCAGGAGGTAAAAGGAAGAGAGAAAAAGAAGGCTGACCCCTCCTAGAAGGAGGGAATCCGAAAAGATGAGACAAGGGCCAATTAAGGCGGGAAAGGAAAAGACTCCCTAGGCCTCGGATACCCTAATACCGTCGGGGTCAGAAGAGAACAAGAGTTGACCAAGTGAGGTCGACAGGAAAGGAGACGGAGAGGAGCCCGGCACAAGTAAGTGGAAGCAATGCCGGACTCAGCTGGGGCCCCGTGGTCGCCAACCCACGCCCACTAGAAGTGAGCCCCTGGGGGAACTTAACTATTGAACAAAGCGGGGTAGTTTGAAAATACAAAATGCAATTGAAATTCAAAAAACTCACAAAAGCCCCGGCCCGGATATTGTAAGACTTACTAAAAAGCAATTTAGATTGTCAATCCTTACAAAATACAATTGAGATTGAAAAACACTCACAAAATGCAATCTAGATCGAAAAGACTTACAAAATACAACGTAGATTAAAAATACCTACAAAAAACCCTAAAAGGGAATTTAGATACACGGGGAACCAAGTAACAAAAACAGTGCGGGAATCTGAAAGAGAAAAGGAAATATAAGGAAAAGAGGAGAGGAGAGGGGAGAGAGGAGAGGGTCCGCCCCAAAGGGAAGGGACAAAAGGGGAAAACGGACCCAGCTCAGGAATCCCTCGGGATCGCCAACTCCCGAACTCACCAGCCGTGAGCCCCTGAGGGTGTAGCATTATCTAGGGTGCACCAGACGTGGTGGGGCTACATACACCCTGCCTCCTTAAGGGCCTTAAGCACAAGGCAGGAGGTAAAAGGAAAAGAAAAGAAGGCTGACCCCTCACAGAAGGAGGGTATCAGAAAAGATGAGACAAGGGCCAATTAAGGCGGGAAAGAGAAAGACTCCCTAGGCCTCGGATAGCCTAATACCGTCGGGGTCGGAAGAGAACAAGAGGTGACCAAGGGAGGTCGACAGGAAAGAAGACGGAGAGGAGCCCAGCACAAGTAAGTGGAAGCAATGCCGGACTCAGCAGGGGTCCCGTGGTCGCCAACCCACGCCCCACTAGATGTGAGCCCCTTGGGGGCCCAATGTACAAGACCTTGTAATTGACAAGAGTATGATACATTCCGCAAGAAATGCAAGAAGTCGGTATGTGGAAGAACTTTCCAGAAAGAGAGCAGAAGATGAAGAAAGACGGCTGAAATTGAATCGGAAGAGGCAAGTTGAGCTACAAATTATGGAACTGGAAGTCAAAAGAGTAAAAGGGAAGAAAAGGATAAAGAACTGGAATTGCTTGAGGAAAGCATCAGGAAGTTGGCTGGGTCACAGTAGCTATCTGAATGGAAGTACACTGTTCTGTAGTGATCTCTGTACAAAAGCTGTAAATAATTGCTTAGTGTTTAATTTGAACAAAGTTTTCTTAATTGTAATTCCTCTTTTGAGATGCGGTCGTAATGGTGCGTGGGATGTGAAATTTAGACACTTTATTTTAACTTCTTGTGTAATATGTTGTACAAAGCATCAACTTTGAAAGTACTGTAATCGTGCTATGCTGTTATTGTGTCCACTGAAATATGGAGAATATGTGAGTATTTTATTTTCATTTTTACTTACGTTGTTGCTATTCGATCTCTGTCTACTATTGTGCATCGAGGCAAATAACCCCTCCCTCTGTTTGTGAATATTTCATTTGGGATACCTTGTACTGTATACTGTAGTGATCAAAAGGCTTAACGGAAGCTCAAGAACTTGTGCTGTTGTCTAGCTCACGATCACTGTGAGGTTGTTAATGTGATCATCTAAAGTCCACCTGGGATCTTTACCTTGTAGATGCTGCCACTTGTATTAGATGATGATAATTGTTGTTTTAAGGGGCCTAACATCGAGGTTATCGGCCCCTAATGAAATGGAATGACGTGAAATGAAAGGATGTAGATAAAAAAAACAACTCACTGCCATGGATGAAGCGAAAATGGTGTTTATAAAACAGACAGTGAGCCCCAAAAATTATGCCTTATTTGAATAAAAAGAATAAAAGGCGGATGGTAAAAAAAAAAGGATAAAACAAATAAGGCATAGGGAACAATACAATACATAACACAATAAAAAAGATTTAACCACAATTAAAAGTCGTAACTACACCTTAAAACTTAAAAAAGTAACCACTCTCCCTCATGAACCGGATGACGAGGTCAGCTGACGGCTCGTCATCACGGAGAATAAGGGAGAGGGTATTAGGCAGTTTAAGAGTCCTGCGCAGATCGGCCAGAACCACACACTCCAAGAGAAGGTGTGCCACGGTTAGGTGGGCGCCGCAAGTACACACAGGAGGATCTTCTCTCTTTAGCAAGTGGGAGTGCGTAGCAATCCCATGGCCGATCCGGAGTCGACAGAGTACCACAGCTTCCTTCCGGAGAGATCGGAAGGAAGATTTCCACACCTTCGTTGTCTCCTTGATGCCTCTCAGTTTGTTGGGTGGAGGCGTGGCACGCCATGCCTCCTCCCAATGCGACAGGATCGTATGCCGCAACTGAGAGCGCACATCACTAGCAGGCACCTTATACGGTAGCGAGGGCAGTGCGACTGCCTCTCTCGCCGCCTGATCAGCAAGCTCGTTTCCCGCAATACCCATGTGGCTAGGAAGCCACACAAAGGTCACCCCGGTTCCAGCGTTACGCGAACTGACGAGCAGGTCGTGCACACGCTGGACCAACGGGTGCTTCGGGAAACACACATCGATCGCCTGCAGCGCACTCAGAGAGTCAGTACACAAAAGAAAGTGCTGGTGATCGTCTGATAACGTGTACCGCAGAGCCTCTAAGATGGCATAGAGCTCCGCAGTGTACACGCTACACGCCTCGGGAAGTGAAAAGAGAAACCGACGATCCTCAACCACAAATGCACAGCCTACTTTCTCGTTTACCCTCGAACCGTCCGTGAATACAAGCCCTGATCCCGGATACCGTGTCACCAGGGACTGGAACAACCTCCGATGGACGGAGGAGTCCGTGTCCGACTTGGGGCCGGTGTGCAGATCCAGGATGATATCAGGGCGAGAGACCATCCACGGAGGGGCCTTGCTAGGTACTCGGACGATACAGGAGACAGAAGGAAATCGGAACTGACGGTATAAGTCATCCAAGCGAATCCCCGCCGGCCGAGTGGCTCGGGCGAGCACATCATACAGCCGGCGATTCGGATTGGAAAACAAACATGGATAGCTTGGATGAAGTGGCATCTGTCGAATATTTGCAGCATAGGTCAGCAGTACTTGTTGGCGCCTCAGGTGTAAAGGAGGTACGCCAGCCTCGGCGAGCAAGCTGACGACTGGGCTTGTCCGAAAGGCACCCGTCGCCAGCCTCACACCGCCGTGGTGGACACTGTCCAGTTTAACAAGCACTGACTTACGGGCCGAACCATATGCTACACTGCCATAATCTAACCTAGATAAAATCAGTGACTTATAAAAGCGCAGGAGCACCACGCGGTCCGCCCCCCATGATGTGCCGCTAAGAAACCGCAACATGTTGAGTTTCTTAGCGCAGGCAGTTTTCAAACACCGCACGTGTGGTTCCCACGTCAATTTCTGATCGAAAAGGAGCCCAAGGAACCGGTACGCAGCAACAACAGGCAAAGCTACATTGCCCAGATAAAGCTCAGGATCTGGATGGAGGGTGCGCTTTCGGCAGAAATGGACAACCGAGGACTTAGCGGTTGAGAATCGAAAGCCATGCTCCAGTGTCCAGCGTTCCACTCTCCGAATAGCTTGTTGTAGCTGTCGTTCAGCGACCGCCATATTTTGCGCACTATAATGTAGAGCAAAGTCGTCTACATATAGCGACGGTACCACTGCTGGACCAGCAGCAGCGACTATACCGTTTATGGCAATCGCAAATAATGATGATGATGATGATGATTGTTGTTTTAAGGGGCCTAACATCTAGGTTATCGGCCCCTGATGGTTTGGGTGATCGTGAAGATGAAAAAGAAAAGCGAACTTAAAACTAAAACTAACTACTAAC
The DNA here is from genome assembly GCA_946902985.2 of Meconema thalassinum. NCBI lineage: Eukaryota > Metazoa > Arthropoda > Insecta > Orthoptera > Tettigoniidae > Meconema > Meconema thalassinum. Next base: position 512,494,361 of record OX336392.1, on the reverse strand, counting down.
CTACATACTAGAAGAAGAAATGGAAAACTAAAGGAGAGTAAAGCAAATAAAAGGACAGAAGGAAAAGAAATGCCCTCAACCCTCGGAGAAGGCGGATTGAGGGACTTGGAAGGAAGGAGAGCCATGAAAGGCATATAGGAAAGTGAAAGAGGAGAGGGTCCGCCCCAAAGGTAAGGGACAAAAGGGGAAAACGGACCCAGCTCAGGAATCCCTCGGGGTCGCCAACTCCCGAACTCACCAGCCGTGAGCCCCTGAGGGTGTAGCATTATCTAGGGTGCACCAGAAGTGGTGGGGCTACATACACCCTGCCTCCTTAAGGGCCTAGAGCACAAGGCAGGAGGTAAAAGGAAGAGAAAAAGAAGGCTGACCCCTCGCAGAAGGAGGGTATCAGAAAAGATGAGACAAGGGCCAATTAAGGCGGGAAAGGAAGAGACTCCCTAGGCCTCGGATACCCCAATACCGTTGGGGTCAGAAGAGAACAAGAGTTGACCAAGTGAGGTCGACAGGAAAGAAGACAGAGAGGAGCCCGGCACAAGTAAGTGGAAGCAATGCCGGACTCAGCTGGGGCCCCGTGGTCGCCAACCCACGCCCACAAGATGTGAGCCCCTGGGGGAAATCGCAAATAATGTTACGCTAAGCACCGATCCCTGTGGGACTCCGTTTTCCTGTATATGATATTGCGAATATGTCCCCCCTATTCGGACACGGAACAGGCGAAGGGACAGAAAATTCGCAATAAAAACCGGCAAGTTACCTCGGAATTTCCATTGATGCAGGGTAGAGAGGATGCCGTAACGCCAAGTGGTGTCATAGGCCTTCTCGAGGTCAAAGAAAACAGCGACTAGGTGCTGTCGCCGGAGAAAAGCGTCCTGTATGGCAGTCTCCAGGCGTACCAGATGGTCGTTGGTACACCGTGACGCCCTGAAACCACACTGGTATTCAGACAGGAGTCCCCGTTTCTCCAGGACCCACACCAGGCGCCGATTGACCATCCTCTCAAAGAGCTTGCACAAACCGTTTGTGAGACAAATAGGTCTGTAACTCCCTGACAATTTGGGATCCTTATCGGGCTTCAAGATAGGTATAATGATACCTTCCTGCCATTGCGCTGGAAACACACCTTCCAACCAGATACGATTAAACACCCTGAGCAAATAGCGAATGCTCTCATCGTTAAGGTGTTTAAGCATCTGGTTGTGAATATTATCCGGGCCAGGAGACGTGTCCTTGCAGAGCGCCAGCGCTCCGCGGAGTTCCCACTCCGTAAAGGGCACGTTGTACTCCTCCGAAGCGCGGGAAGCAAAACTAAGATGGAAACGTTCCGCTTCGCGCTTCAGGGCCACGAAGGCAGGGTCATAGTTATCGGAACCGGATATATCCGCAAAATACGAGGCGAGATGGTTTGCAACGCGATAAGGATCTGTAACCAGTTCATTAGCAATGGAAATTCCCGGTACAGTAGAAGATGTCTGAATTCCCGAAATGCGTCGCAGTTTAGTCCACACTTGAGAGGAGGGGGTATGTGCCGTAATAGAAGACACATACCGTTCCCAGGATTGTTTCTTACTCTGGCGAATAAGAATCCGTGCCTTGGCACGGAATTTCTTAAACGCCACCAAATTGGCCATGGTTGGACGCCGACGGTAGTGCTTATGAGCTCGACGACGGTCTCTTATTGCCGCTGCAATATCCTCTGTCCACCAAGGGACGAGTTTGCGACGAGGAGTCCCAGAAAAGGATGGAATGGACTCCTCGGCGGCAGCAAGAAGCACATCGGTGATGTGCTGTACCTCGTCATCGACGCTCCGGCAACCAAGATCAACGAATACAGCTCGTTCTTGAAACGAGGGCCAATTTGCCCGCTTAAGAACCCAACGACTGGGGAACTCAACGGGCGTCTGGTTCAGAAGGGTAAGAACGATCGGGAAATGGTCACTGTCACAGAGGTCATCGTGTACATACCAGCTAAATAAGGGGACCAGCGCACGGCTACACACACTCAAGTCAATGTGTGGGTACGTGCCGTGCGCTAAGCTAAAATGTGTAGCTTCCCCTGTATTTAATAGACATAAATCCAACCCTTGAATTAAGCCTTCCACGTCCCTTCCTCTGGGGCAGGAAGCTGGTGATCCCCATTGGGGGTGATGAGAGTTGAAATCACCCACGAGTAGGAAAGGGACTGGAAGTTGATCAACAAGATCTAAGACGTCATTAATATCAAGGGGTTGGTTCGGTGGAAGGTACACGTTACAAACAGTTGTCATAGCAGGCAAGGACACGCGAACTGCAATAGCTTCCAGAGGAGTGGCGAGTGGAAACTCCTCACTATAGCAGTCAGAGCGAACGAAGGTACAAACGCCCCCGGAAGCCCGGGCGGCGTCTTGTCGCTCTTTAGAGCATAGTCGGAAACCTCTCAGAACAGTCTCGTGATCAGGTCTGAGGTTTGTTTCCTGTAGGCAGACTATACTCGCCGCGTATTGGGCAATAAGCTGACGGAGCTCTGTCAAATGCCTGTCATAACTGTTACAATTCCACTGTAACAGTGCCATTGTGTGAACTTAGGGAATAAGTTGGAGCAGCAACTACTCCAACTTTGACTCTGGAGAATCTACAGTCACTACGTCGACTATAATCTCCATGTCCTCAGGCGAGTTCATGGAGTGAATCGACTCGGTAGATGATTTCCTGGACGCAGTTCGGCGGCGGGGGGATCTCCGTGGGGAGCGCGAAGATCTGGGGGCCGAGACGTCCCCAGGCGCAGAAGCATCCGCAGGTGTTGGCGCGGATGGCTTCCCCTTTTTTGGAGAAAGGGAATGCGTAGTGCGGGGTCCCTTCTTACCCGCCCCCGGCTCTTTAAGGTATATAGACGGGTCAGGAGCCGAAGTCCTGACCCTGGTCGACGATGCCGCCTCCGCCGGCTTCGGCGCGGCTTTCGCCGACCGTTTGGATGGGGAGGAAGACTTCGACTTCTTCCCGAGTGGGGAGGAAGTCTTCAACTTCCTCCCCTGCTGTGCGGGCGGAGCAGCCTTCGCTCGCACAGCCTTCGTGTTGGCCGAAGGTGGAGTTGAAGTCACCTTCGGGCGTTCCGGTATAATGTTAGGAGCTGGTATTGGAACAGGAAACTCAGTTGCAGGTTTCACAGCTGGAACAAAAGATGAGGTAGCCGGGACCAAATTTGGTATTATAGCTCTATAATCAATCGTTGGAGAAGGCGAAGTCGTGGTACGGTACTTCTTGCGGGCCTCCTGGTAGGTCAGACCATCCAGGTTTTTGATCTCCTGGATTTTCTTCTCACTCAGGAAGACAGGGCAGTTCCTGTCCCGAGGAGAATGAAATCCAGGGCAATTAGTGCACTGATAAGGTGTTGTGCACTCTTCCGCTTCGTGTGGTACCTTACCGCATGTTCCGCAGATGGCGGGGCTCGAGCATCGGGATAACATGTGCCCGAACTTCTGGCATTTATAACACCTCATTGGGGGAGGGATATAAGGGCGTACGTCACAACGGTAACTTGTAACCTTGACTTTCTCCGGGAGCACCGAAAGCTCAAAGGAAATAATGAAAGCACCAGTATCCACGATTTGACCATTGACCTTGCGCGTAATGCGCCGGACATCAGTCACGTGACGGTGCCGCATATCCTCCTTGAGCTCCTCGTCAGTATTCAGAATCAGGTCCCGGTGGAAAATAACTCCTCGGACCAGATTCAGGGACGTGTGCTTTTCCACTTTGACGGGAATGTCGCCAAAGTGGTCACATTGCAAAAGTTGTTCAACTTGCTCTCCAGTCCTAGTCTTGAGCAACAAGCTACCGTTCCTCATCTTTTGTACTTTCTCAAGCTCACCATAGACACCTTCTATGTGGCGAGAAAACAAAATACTCTTTACCAGCTTGAAATCACCCCCATCTGTTCTGGTAGCTACCAGAAACTTGGGGGTGTTAGTACCCAGATTTTCACGCAGAGATTGTTCCCAGGGGGTTGATCCCCGTAGGGAATCAAATGTAGACTTGGGTGTAGGACCACCCTGTTTGGGTGTACGTCCACCCTGGTTGGGGATTTTTCTTTTAGAACCCATGGCCAGATCATCCTCCCCGAATGCCACCGACATCCGATCACGGGCCGTCACAGTAGGCGCTACCCAGCCAGGGCAAGGCCCGCCTAGCTTGGAAGGCATTGCCCGGGGGTCCGATGTTTTACAATGCCGTATCGGCATGTACCCCTTGGCATATACTGGATTTTACAGCTCAGACATTCGGCTGTGCGGGGACCTGCGTAGTCAGGCGGATACTACTGAACGGGTACATGGCACACCCACCTGTCGGCGCGGCCAAGACCGGAACAGGCTTTTGAGCGTAGTCGCTAGCGTAAGTGGCCCATCCCCTAACAGCACGCACATATAGAAATTTTGGTTGCCAGACCCTGAAAGCAGTGACGGAAAGAAGTGCGATATAACCTAATGAGAGTTATACCGCACGGGTGTATGTCTTTTAGAGCTGACTGTCAAACCCTCGAAAGGGGACCGTTCCGAGAAGCCCTTTTAGTCGCCTTTTACGACTGGTAGGGAGTACCGTGGATGTATTCGCTTCCTCCCACCCACTGGGGGTCCAATTCACAAAACAACGCGGAGTCCTTAAAGTATAGCCAAGGTCGCCCCTTTTAGTCGCCTCTTACGACAGGCAGAGGATACCGTGGGTGTATTCTAAACCCCCCACCCACAGGGGGGGCCACTTGTATTAAGGCTGGTTCACGATTGGCCCGGTAATGAGAACGGGAAGCTTGCTGGGGCTCTGGTTAACGACTGGAACGGGAAATGGAAAAAGTGTGATGTTTATGTAATATGATGGATATGCCTAGTGCCCTTAAATGCATATTTATTGCTCCTATGCTCCTTGGCTAGGCTAGAACTTATGTCCAATTTTGTTTTTAATTGCGCCCAGGAAATGTTTTGTAACACCTTTCAATCTCTGCCTTGTATTATCATGCAGACTTGGTTAAATTATTTTAGACTGATAATAGTGCATTCTGGCCTGTTGAAACATCATTCATAATGATTTCCTTCATTTAAATGTATTTATAAATTACTAAATTGATACTTATGTCATGACGAGGTGGACCTAATTGAGAGTGAGAACTTGGAATTTGCCTCCCTTCGTCCCTTGGATATGTGTAAATTACTGTGTAGGCCTATATGCTATATTCTTATGCTACCGAATATCATCATTCCTGCGACGTAGGATTAGAGATTTCAATGGTAATGAAAGGTTTTACAAATTAAATATGGGTCTAAGATGATCCCACTCATATGGTGACACATTGATGTGTGTATTCAACCTCCCTTTGTCCCTTTTATTGGAGACATTTGCCGTAGTGAAAGCAGCATGACTTAATAAACCTTGCTTATTTTACTCGACTTATATTATTCTAGTCAAATACATTTAATTTCACAACTGTTTGGGGCAGATAACCTAGATGTTAGGTGCCTTCAAACAGCAATTTTCATCATCATCACAACTATTTCCCTTGTGCCGCCATTGCTCACATCTCTTTGGCTCGTGGAATATCCGAGAACAGGAAACATAAATCTTAATCCTATTTTCCATTTGCCTTCCTGGATTACATATTGCTTCTTGTTCATGGAGAGCACTTAAAACCAACCCAAAAATAGCGTGCAGTTCATCACACTTCCTGTTCCCGGGCGAATGTGTAGCAGTTAGTTAGTTAGTTATTGTTGTTTTAAGGGGCGGAACTACGAGGTCATCTGCCCCTCTTAACACAGATTAAAGAATACAAATTTTGAATTGAATTTAAAACTTTGAGGTGGACACCTAAATTTAAAAAGACCAAAAATTAATAAAACAAAAACAAACAATTAAATAAAAAATAAAAATTATAAAAATATACAAAAATTACGGAAAAAACAAAACATTATCATTCAAAAACGAACAAGTCGTTGAGTCAATGTTCACTGGAAAATTTAGATTGCTGGCCCTAACCCACTCTCACTTATAAAGCGGATAACGCGATCAGCAGCCACCGAGTCATCGGCTAATATAAGTTTGAGTGTCGTCTGCAAACCAAGGTTTCTTCGTAAGTCAGCAAGATCCACACACTCGGTGAAAATGTGGGCCACGGTGAATACGGCTCCACAGGTACAAAGTGGGGGGTCTTCCCTTCTCATTAGGTACGAGTGGGTGGATCTTGTATGACCTATCCTTAGCCTACACAAAATGACGGACTCTCTCCGGGCCCGGAAGGAGCTCCGCCACACGCGAGTAGTTCCCTTGATCGCTCTCAGTTTACTGGGCAGTGGGTCAGCTAGCCACTGACTCCCAAAAAGCCAGAACTTGTAGACGTAACTGAGAGCGAATATCTCTAGCGGGTACCTCCATTGGTCGAGGTGGTAGTGATACCGCCTCTTTTGCAGCTTGATCTGCTAACTCGCAATTCCCATGTGGCTTGGAAGCCACAGAAAGGTGATTCGAGTGTCAGCGTGGCACAGCCCGGCTAGTAGGTCGTGGATTCGCTGCACTTGGGGGTGACGCGGGAAACATGTAGCTATTGACTGCAACGAACTCAAAGAGTCGGTACACACGAGAAAGTGGATTCGAGCATCCTGTAGTGCAAACTGCAGAGCTTCATAGATGGCAACGAGCTCCGCAGTAAACACACTACAGGCCTCAAGCAAAGAGATCTTGGTATTTGCACCATCAATAACGTAAGCACAACCCACTTTCTCGTCCACCTTCGAACCATCCGTGTATAGAATGCCAGCGTCCGGAAATTGGTGAGCTATGCTGTGGAACTGCCTCCGGTAAACGGAGGCATCCCTGTTCACCTTAGGACCTCGGTGCAGATCTAACCGAATTTCCGGACGTGGGACTTGCCACGGAGGCACCTCGCTAGATGTCCGGATCATACAGGGACCTACAGCCACTCCTATTTCAGTACAAGAGCTATCAAGTCTAATACCAACCGGCCGAGTGGCACGAGGCCGGTTGGCGTAACCCTGGTGGTTTTGGGTACCGAAGAGAGCTTGATAGGTCGGGTGTTGCGGCATTTGACGCACATTGGCAGCATATGCTAAAAGCATATGTTGGCGTCTATAATTTAAAGGTGGAACACCCGATTCGGCGAGTAGGCTGGGTATCGGGCTGGTCCGGAAGGCACCGGTAGCCAGCCTAACGCCACTATGGTGGATACTGTCCAGCATTTTCAAGGTTGCCGGCCTTGCTGAACCGTATGCCGCAGAACCATAGTCTAGCCGGGACAGGACGAGGGCTTGGTAGAACCGTAGCAGCACCGCACGGTCAGCCCCCCACGTAGTGCCACTAAGAAACCTGAGCATGTTCAGTTTCCTGAGACATGTCATTTTCAATTGCCGTATATGGTGCTGCCACGTTAACTTGCTGTCAAAATGGAGCCCCAGGAAGCGATAAGTGTCAACCAACGGGAACGCAGCATCCCTGAGATGTAGTTCAGGGTGAAAATGTAGCCTCCGGAGCCGACAAAAATGGACGACGGAGGTTTTCGCTGCTGAAAAACGAAAACCCTGGTCGTGAGCCCACCTGTCGACCCGGTTGATAGCTAGCTGCAATTGCCGTTCCACGGCTGCCATACTTCCAGAGCTGTAATGCAGAGCTAAATCGTCTACATACAGCGATGGAACTACCGCGGACCCGGCGGCGGCAACAATGCCATTAATGGCAATCGCGAACAAGGTGACACTCAGCACTGAACCCTGAGGAACTCCATTTTCTTGGGTATAGTATTGCGATAATGTCCTACCGACCCTTACACGGAAGAGTCGGACGGACATGAAATTCGCAATGAAAGTCTGTAAGTTACCACGGAGTCCCCACTTGTGAAGGGTGGAAAGGATCCCGTAGCGCCATGTGGTGTCGTAGGCTTTCTCGAGGTCAAAGAAAACCGTGATTAGGTGCTGCTTTCGGAAAAAAAAAAGCCTCCTGTATGGCGCTCTCAAGTCGCACCAGATGGTCAGTGGTGGACCTATGAGAGCGAAATCCACATTGGTACTCAGACAGGAGACCTTTATCCTCCAAGAACCACACCAGTCGACGGTTAACCATCTTTTCGAGCAGCTTACATAGGCCATTTGTCAAACAAATGGGCCTATAGCTGCTTACAAACTTGGGATCCTTTCCAGCCTTAGGAATCGGTATCACGATCCCCTCTCGCCATTGAGATGGAAACTCCCCTTCAATCCATATACGATTAAAGAGGATCAACAGTTGTTTTATACTGGATTCGCACAGATGCTTTAACATTTGATTATGTATGTTATCCGGTCCAGGAGCCGTATCCCTGCACAGTGCAAGCGCACTGCGCAGTTCCCATTCAGAGAATGGTACATTATAGGACTCCGAAGCAGCAGTGGCAAAGGACAAGGGGTGAGTCTCTGCCTCCCGCTTCAGAGTCAGAAATGTAGGATCGTAACTCCCGGAGCAGGATACATCGGAGAAGTGCGAGCCAATGCTGTTGGCAATGGCGAGATGGTCCGTGATGATGTCTCCATTGATGGACACTCCGGGTATCGACAGTGATGTCGGGAGTCCGGAGATCCGACGAAGCTTAGTCCACACTTGAGATGAAGGAGTATGCGCCGTCATGGACGACACATACTTTTCCCACGTCGTTTTCTTACTCTCCCGAATCAGATATCGGGCTCTGGCACGCATCCTACTGAAGGTGATAAGGTTGGCCATGGTGTTTTGCCTCCGATAGCATTTGAAAGCACGTCGACGATCTTTAATGGCTGCTGCAATCTCGGCTGTCCACCAAGGGACAGGCTTCCGGCGTGAGTTGCCGGATGAGGAAGGTATTGTTTCCTCAGCAGCAGCCAAAATACCATTCGTTATGTGAATGGTATGATCGTCGACACTCTCAAAGGTATCTTCGGCAAACACCGCACGTGCCGTGAAAGTTGGCCAATCAGCCCGACGGAGAAGCCATCGACTTGGTAACTCGATGGCTCTTTGGTTCGGAAGAGTAACGATAATTGGAAAATGGTCACTATTACAAAGGTCATCGTGTACACCCCACTGTAGCAGGGGAACCAGCGCACGACTGCACAGGGTAATATCGATACTTGAATAAGTACCGTGTGCAATAGAGAAGTGCGTAGGTTCCCCTGTGTTCAACAGACACAGGTCCAGCCGCCTGATCAGCCTCTCAAAATCTCTCCCTTTACCGCTAGTGGTAGCGGAGCCCCAGATGGTGTTGTGGGCATTAACATCTCCCAGAAGGAGAAAAGGAGGGGGGAGCTGAGAGACTAGATCCACCAGCTGGTCGTAATCCGGCTGAGAATCAGGCGGGATGTACACGTTACATACTGTTGCCATTACTGGTAACGAAGTACGAACTGCAACTGCCTCTAGCTGAGTACGCAACGGCACCTCTTCACTAAAGAGGCTAGAGTGGACGAGAGTGCAGACGCCACCAGCGGCCACAGCTCCGTCCACCCGGTCTCTAGAGAAGAGTTTGAAGTGACGCATTGTTGTCTCATGTCCAGGACGAAACCTGGATTCCTGAAGACAGACAATGGTTGCCGAAAACGAAGATATTAATTGTCGTAACTCAGCGAGATGAACAGAATAGCTATTACAGTTCCATTGTAATAGTGCCATGCTGTGGACTTAAGTAGAAGTGGGTCTTCTACTTATGCTTGACCGTTTGCCACCCTTCCCCATCTCTAGTTGGAGATGATGGGGCAGGAGAGCACACCTCAATCTCCACATCTCCTTCCGAAGACGAAGAAAATGGAGCGGGCGCTCTCTTGGGTTGCGCGCGGTCGTCGGACCTCACGAGTCTCGCTCTTGGAGAAGAGCGAGAGCGGTGTCTAGGGACTTTCTCCCTGTCCGAAGACTGGGTACTTGTCCCCGACACGCCCCGAGCATGCTTCTTTCTAGACCGACGCAGACGTCTATTCGGGGAAGTAGGTGGTCCCTTCCCCACAGACGTCAGGTCCTTTCAAAACGAGGCCGCTCCAGCTGGCACCGCTCCTTTGGTGATGGTAGGAGCGGAATGGCCAGCAGATGGCTGAGCTGCCTTGTATGCAGGAGAGGAAGAGAAACGGCGCTGAACCGCCCCTCTCTTCTCCGCCGGTGATTTATTTTTCCTATAGGGGAGTTCCTCCACTCTAATGGGTTTGGCTTCTGCGGGCATCACTCCCTTGATGGTCGAGGGAGCTGAAGGCCCAGCAGATGAAGGAGCCATCCCATCAGCCGGAGGTCGAGAGAGACGGCGCCGCTCCGTCCCCCTCCTCTCCACTATCTTTGTCTTATCAGGTGGGCTGGATGACAATCCAGCCCCGGTCGCAAAAGTCTTCTTTGCCTCGTTGGCAGGGGAAGACTTCTTCTCCGACCGTTTCGGAGAGGAAGATGACTTCTTCTCCGATTGCGCCGGTTTAGATGGTATAACCGGCGCCTTTTTCACAATGGCCGAAGAAGGTTGTGTAACCTTCTTCGGGCTGACAGGTCTCGCTTGGACAGCGAGGGGAGACTTTACGATCTCAGAGTAGTTCGTCGTCGAGGGTACAGCACGGGGAACGAAAGTGGCAGGGGTGATAGGTGGCCTCACCTTAGCCGCGAAAGATACCGGAAATTCGGGTGCAGTCATATCACGGTATCTCTTTCGAGCGTCGTGATATGAAAGCCGATCCAATGTTCTGATTTCTTGGATCTTTGCTTCCTTGCAGAACTCAGGGCACTGCTTCGACCGCGGAGAGTGACTTCCTTGGCAGTTAGGACACGTCGGGGGAGGCGTACACCCCACACCGTCATGTGTCCCCTTGCCACACTCTCTACACACCGTCTTGGCAGTGCACCTGGCAGAAACATGACCGAATTTCTGGCAATTGTAGCAGCGCATAGGTGGAGGGATGTACGGTCTAACGTCGCAATGATACGACGTGACCTTCACCTGCTTAGGCATAACATCACTCTCAAAATGGAGAATGAAAGCGCCAGTATCGACGCTATCATTTCCAATTTTCCGGGTGATGCGCCTAATCCTGGTGACGCCTCGCTTCCCCAGATCCCGCATCAATTCCGCGTCGCTGTTTAAAATGAGGTCGCGATGGAATATAACTCCACGGACCTCATTCAGCGTATCGTGCTTCTCAACCTAACGGGAATTTCGCCGAAATGCGTGCATTCCAGCAACGCTTCGGTTTGCTGCCGGTCAACGGTATGCAGCAGGAGCTGCCCGTTCCGGAGCTTGGAAATCCCGTTAAGGTCGCGATATTTCCCCGCGATTTCCTCTGAAAATAGGATCGATTTTACCTGTTTAAAATCTCCCCCGTCTGTCCTGGTAGCTACCAGGTAGCGAGGAGACCTGTCAACAGGGAACTTCTTATTAAATGCCTCATCCCAAGGCGTATACACCTTGGGATTCGGTCTACACTCCAGAGACGGCTTTTTAAGGGTGCCACCCTGTACAGGTGTCCGTGATCGCTTACTAGGCATCCCGGACGAAATCCTCCCCGAATACTGCCCACTCCGAACGGGGGTTATCACTGTGGGCGCCACCCAGCCAAGGCAATACCTACCTGGCATAGCAGATATTGCCCGGGGTCCCAGTGCCTCGAACATGCACTTCCCCCTCGGCATGCACAGGATTTATGCAGCTCCAGTATTCGGCCATGCAGGGACCTTCGTTGTAAGGCGGATACTACTGTAGGGTACATGGCGCACCCACCTGACGGGATGGGGCATACCGTCTAGGTTTTCTGGCCAGATGGCCAAGCTGGTGGCCCTTCCCCTAACAGCACGCATGTTTATTTCTATTGGTCAAACCAGAGCTGGGACCAGAAAACCAAAATTGACCTTTATAAGGCCCCCTCTAAGTCGCCTTTTACGACAGGCAGGGGATACCGTGGATGAATTCTGCCCTCCCCATCCACAGAGGTCTGAACAAATCGAAACTGGCCAAGTTATTCGGCCATGTCGGCCCTATTAGTCGCCTCCTACGACAGGCAGGGCATACCGTGGGTGTATTCTAACCCGCACCCACACGGGGCAATGTGTAGCAGTCTTTACTCAGGGAACTATCTCATTAATCCTGGAAAAATCAGGGAATATTCAGGGAATTATTTTAAGATGAGTTGGTAGACACCCTGCAAACGACATGCTTCCTGGTGTGATTGAAGACTGTGGGGCACCCATTGGGCACACACTTTGCGCAAGTGCAGTCGTTCCTTCATGATGGTGTGCACACTTCCGACGCTCAATCCGACCACGGCGGCTATGGCGTTCCCTGTCACTCGGCGGTCCTGGGTAATGAGTGCATCAACCAGCTAGACGTTGTCATCGGTAATGCAGGGGGGTGCCCCAGACCGGGCATCATTGGCTAACAACACCCGTCCTTCCCTGAAGCGCTTGTGCCACGCCTTGACCCTTGCATGGGACATGCAGTGTTCGCCGTACACTTGTGACATTCGGCGATGAATGTCCGTTCCTCCTACTCCTTTCGCTGTCAGAAACCAAACAACACTTCTTTGCTCTTCGTTTGATGCCTCCATGTCACTGTTTGCAATGCGACTGGCAGCGTTAGACGATTGGTGCATGCTGCTGCTCGCTTTGTATCGTCACGTGACGTGCACGCCTGCTCTCTAGCGACGGGCTGTGACCTTCCACGCTCTGGTCGGAACCACACCTCGTTACACACGCCACGATTAGCCGACGTCGTCACCGGTTTGCGCATTACGCCCATTACAGCCTCCGGCTAGTTACTTTTTGAACGCATCTTATTTATCCCCTGGCTAAATAAAGTGTAATATACCGGAATTAACTGTGTTGTATCTGTCAGTCGCTCTTCTCCCATAGCATTTGGATATAAAAGAAATGTAACCTGATGGAGTAATGGCAACATGAAATTTGACTAAATGAATTCTTATAATGAGAAAACATTAAAATTCTTTGACGAACACGGTTAGGTCTTTCACAGGGCACTTCACTGCAATCTATAATGCACGTTAAATTTTCGTCGTGTTTTTAAAAAGCTTTAGGCTTTGTGCTTTTGATAGAGGATCGTTGTGGCCAGAAAATCCACTCCTTTGTTTTCTCAAAAATATGATGGAGCTAATTTAAAAGTAGCAGATGCTGTAGTCCTATGGCAGTTAAAAATTACGCCTAGGGCGGCGATACTAATACCGAGTTTACATTTCATTAGCAGTAGAAGCAGCATGTTTTCTTTAGTAAATGTACAGTTATGATGAACGGAGGGTAACAAGGATAACAGGATATGAAACACTGCAAATTTAACACCTGCTATTTCAAGAAGATGCTGTTCCTTGTCTTTCATTGACCAGTATCCATTAAATGTATGTTTGGTGTCCACGAAGTCCACGTGAACACCACAATCTCTCTTAAAACAAGTGTCGGTCGTCGTCTGTTGATTCACTCGAGGCAATGGCAAATTTGTTTGAACTTCCGCTTCACAATTATTTTTCAGAGCAGAAAATAACACGTCCACACTGGTGGTGTTACCATCGGTGGTCATTACTTCAGTCTGCGTGCTTGCATCACTGTATGATTTCGAAAAATCTTCCATGGTACTAGTTTCAACGTTTTTATTTTCATGTCTCCGTTATCGCCTCTTGTATCTAGTCGTCACTCGGTGCTCCTCTTCTTGCTGACGTTCGATCGAAACAAGCGGTTATGTAAACAATCTCGGTACATAACTAGGACTGTCAGGATCTCTCGAAGGCATTCCATTCACAAAATGCCGACTACAAACACGCGAGTTATTCGTGGGTTCCCATGGTTTACCATCACTAGTTCCTCGTTTCAGTGCCGCAATCCAGGCATTTCTCCTAATTTCATGCTGCTTTTTATTCGGAAATACAAAAAAATTAGTTCCAGGAGGACAGTTAATATACGTGAAGTTATAACCAACCACAGAACAATTTTTTCTACTATTTCGAGAACCTTTTAGCATGTCGAAGTTGAATCAAGCATAATTAAAAGATCATTCAACACAGGCACAGACACTCGACTGCGACTCCCCCTGACAGTTTAAGTGACTTGCCGCCAGAGCGTAGCACCCATCAGGCGCACGAGGTCTATTGCTGAAGGAGAACGTGGTTGGGCTGCTCGAAGTTTCCTAGCTTGAGGCTTGGCCTCTTCATGTGTGCGTCGATCCCTTTCAAACGTTTGTACAGTAGCCTAGATGGTACGGCGCCAAGATGAGTGGTCTTCAGCCAGCATGTCCCAAGTTTGTGGATCAAGACCTGTCAATTTCAGGGTCTGTTTAAATTGGTCCTTGTAGCGCCTCTTAGGACCACCATGAGGTCTGGTGCCATGGCATAGCTCACCATATAGCATTTGACGAGGTAATCTCACATCATCCATCCGATGGACATACCAATCCATCTAAATTGGTGACCTATTATGGATGATTCTATGCTGTTGATTTGAGCCTTTTCAAGAACAGCAATATTGGTGATACGGTCTTCCCATTTAATCCTCAGGATTGATCGGAGTTTTTGTTGGTGGAAGCACTCAAGCTTTCTAAGATCACGTCGGTGAAGGGTCTACGTTCCACAGCCATACAACAATGTAGAAATGACTACTGCTTTGTACACTATAAGCTCTGTACACATGGACAGATCTTTATTCATGAAGACTCGGTGCGATAATCGTGCATATGCTGCACCAATTCTCTTATCCACCTCACAGAAATGTTACTGCCCAGGTACGAGAAGTGGTCTACCTGTTCTAATGGTAAATTTGAGATGGAGATATTGAACTGAGGAAGAGGTGTGCCTGGTGAAGGTTGTGCCAAAACTTTAGTCTTATTGACATTTATGGTAAGACCAAAGCGATCACATGCACTTTTGTAACAACTGACTCTTGCAGCTCTTCTGATATGAGAGTTGGCATCTGCATACAACATATTAGTAACATTAGTAACCTGAGTTTTTATCAAGGAGCGGAGACGAGTTACGTTGAAAAGCCCTCGATCAAAACGATACATGACCTCCAAACCTGGGATGTTTGTAGATGAATCATAAAGCATTGCAGCCAACTACACCGCAAAAAGCGCTGGAGCCAGTACATATCCTTGTTTCAGTCCTTGGGTATTAGGAAATTCATCGGACATCTTATTCTGATGGCAAACCTGATCTGACATGCCATCATGGAGAGCCTTGATTAGATCTACAAAACGCTGAGGGCAACCAAACCGCTTCAGCACCGTCCACATGGCTGTTCTTGGAACCGAATCAAATGCCTTTACCAAGTCATAGAAGACTAAGAAGAGTGGATTCTGTTACGCTCTACATTTTTCTTGTAGCTGTATCACACAGAAAGTCAAGTCAATTGTGCTTCTGGAAGCTCTAAATCCGCATTGTGACTCTGGGAGGATTTTCTCGGAGAGAACCTTGAGGCGGTTAAGTAGAATTCTTGCAAGAATCTTCCCCACAATGATAGCAGTGATATACAACGGTAGTCGCCACGAACACTGCGATCACCCTTTTTAAAGATAGTGATGATAGTGGCATTCCTTAGGTCTCCAGGTACCTTTCTTGATTCCAATATTCCGAGGATAAGGGCGAAAATCCTTACGGGAATGACCTCCGGCTGGAATCAATTCCAGAGGGATGTTATCTGGGCCAGGTGCCTTTCTGGGTTTCAACTGGGTGAGAGCTGCACTGTATTCATGATAAGTAGGAGGTACTGCCAACGACAGTTGTTTAGGTTGTTCCGGCACGTCACAAAGGAAGTCTTCAGCGGTTGCTGATGGATGATTTAGGAGATTGGAGAAGAGCTCCTTCCAGCGTTCCAAGATTTCTTGACTATCAGTAAAGGTAGTAGAATTATCAGCGCTTTTCCGTGTACCTGATGATGAGCGAGATGGTCCATATATTTCCTCGAGTACTGCCAAGCAGTTCAAGTCTCGAGCATCCGATAATCTCTGCAGTTCCTGAGCCTTCTGTTGCCACCTAGTATTTTTAATCTGCCTTATCTGCGTCTGACATTTACCCTCGAGTTCTAGTAGTTTATCTCTCTTTGTATTGGTAGTTGGGTCTTGAAGATGGGCAAGATATGCATTCCTTATGGCATTGATGAGACAGAATTCCTTCATTGTTGTCATCAAACCAATCTTGTATTTTCCGCACTATAAAACCAATGGTTTCCTCAGCTGACTGAGTGATAATCTCCTGTAGTGTGGCCCATTCTTGCTGAATGTCATTCGTTACTGGGTTTTCTGATAACTGGATGACGATGCTGTTTCGAAAATTTTTATAGATGGATTCATTCTGGAGTTTGGATGTATTAACACTTCCTTCTTAGCAATTTTTTTATATTCCTAGGTGGTTTAGGTCTGATGGATTTCCTGAGCTTAAGTATAAGAAGTTTATGATCTGTCCAACAATCGTCTATATTCCCTGCTCTTCTGGTAATAAGAGTGTCCTTATCACATTGCCGGGTAATGATATGATCAAGAATGTGCCAATGTTTGGAACGAGGATGCATCCAGGTGGTTTTGATGGTGGTTCTACACGAAGACCAAAAAGCAAGGGTCCATTGGGATTACATTTTCCAAGTCCCTGTTTGCCCATCACATGATTCCATAGTCTGCGATCTTTCCCAACTCTGGCATTGAAATCACCGAGGAGTACGAGTTTTGTCTGCAAATGGTACCTTGGAGATGATTTCACTTAGCTGATCATAGAATTGAGACTTAACTGAATCATCGGAATCTTAAGGTAGGAGCATAGGCAGAGATGAGCATCATAAAGGAACCTCCTGAGACTGGTATGCGGTGAGTCATAAGCCTTTCGCTGATTGCAATAGGCGTAAGTTGGTGATAATTTAAGTTAGGTCTTCACAACGAAGCCCACGCCATGAATACGACGTTCGCCCTTCTCCTTTCCTTTCCAGAAGATGGTATATCCTGCTCCAGATTCAGTAATCTTGCCTTCAGAAGATGGCCTAGTTTCACCGAGAGCAGCAATGTCAACGTTGAGTCTTGATAACGCATGGGTAACAAGAGCTGACCTTCTCTCAGGTCTGACTTAATTGTCCATATCAAGCGAAGTTCTGACATTCCATGATCCAATAACCAATTTGTGAGTCTTTACTGTTTTTTAGTTTCGACCGCATGAGGGGGTGACCTGCTGAGTGCGGTTGCCCAGCCGGACCAAGATTGTGACTTCCGATGTTTAGCCCATCTTTTCTAGGACCTTCCCCATGTGGGGTGGGCAGCGGAGATCCTAAACACAGATTCAGGACCAAATTCCTGAGTAGTCACAGAGTCTTCGGAAGACGACCATCACACATCTGCTGCCAACGTGCAGGTTCGAACTAGGGGCTTCCAGTTACACCATAACCTGCCCCCACAGCTTGCCAGGCCGAGACCCACACACTATGATCTCAGAGCCTTATCCTGCGGCTCACACAGAATGAGACATGCAGGACCGAACACAAGACACTGCAACGAACTGCCGCAGACTCAAGTACTACTGAGGTGCACCTTTACAGCCAGTCCGTCTGGCCTGACCTCTTCCGCCTCCATGACCGTTGGGAGCCATGAGAGTGATTGGCTCCTCCTCCGGTCATTTTGCCGTTGGGCCAAAATCTGCCCATCATAAGTATGGACAATAGTTTGCCCTAGTAAACCTGAGCAATAGGCTGCCCCTTCCGCCAACCACACAGTGCCAGAGTTCACCTCTTCCACTGCAGGTACCGTTGAGGACTTCACCGTAACCCTGGCAAGGGACCCTTACAAGGTACTACCAGCCGGGCCAGCTGGACCAAGGTTTTTTTAATGAGGTGTTACTCCTCTATCACTCCCTACTTTGTTCTGGCTTGTGACAGACAGAGCCTGGCTACCCAAAAATGGGTCCAGGTTGGCGAGGTTAATACTAACTACACACTTACATACTAGAAGAAGAAATGGTTAACAAATAAAGGACAGGAAGAAAAGAAATGCCCTCAACCCTCAAAGAATGATAATGATAAGAATGAGAAGGCAGATAGGAAAGAGGAGATGGCCCGCCCCAAGGACAGGGTAAAAAACGGACCGAGCTCAGGAATCCCTCGGGGTCGCCAACTCCCAAACACACCAGCCGTGAGCCCTTGAGGGTGTAGCACTATCCAGGATGCACCAGAAGTGGTGGGGCTACATATACTCTGACTCCTTGAGGGCCTTAAGATAAGGCAGGAGATAACATGAAAAGAAAAAGAACGCTGACCCCTCGAGGAATGAGGACATCAGGAAAGATGAGACAAGGGCCAATTAAGGCGGGAAAGTGAAAGACTCCCTAGGCCTCGTGTACCCTAATACCGTCGGGGTCGGAAAATGATGATGATGATAATTGTTGTTTTAAGGGGCCTAACATCTAGGTTATCGGCCCCTAATGGCTTGGGTGTTTGTGAAGATGAATATGAAATGCAAACTTAAAACTAAAACTAACTACTAACCTACATACTAGAAGAAGAAATGGAAAACTAAAGGAGAATAAGGCAAATAAAGGACAGGAGGATAAGAAATGCCCTCAACCCTCCAAGAATGCGGATTGAGGGACTTGGAAGGAAGGAGAGCCATGAAAGGCAGATAGGAAAGTGAAAGAGGAGAGGGTCCGCCCCAAAGGTAAGGGACAAAAGGGAAAAACGGACCCAGCTCAGGAATCCCTAAGGGGTAGTCAACTCCCGAACTCACCAGCCGTGAGCCCCTGAGGGTGTAGCATTATCTAGGGTGCACCGTGCACCAGAAGTGGTGGGGCTACATACACCCTGCCTCTTTAAGGGCCTTGGGCACAAGGCAGGAGGTAAAAGGAAAAGAAAAAGAAGGCTGACCCCTCACAGAAGGAGGGTATCAGGAAAGATGAGACAAGGGCCAATTAAGGCGGGAAAGTGAAAGACTCCCTAGGCCTCGGATAACCTAATACCGTCGGGGTCGGAAGAGAACAAGAGTTGACCAAGGGAGGTCGACAGGAAAGAAGACAGAGAGGAGCCCGGCACAAGTAAGTGGAAGCAATGCCGGACTCAGCTGGGGCCCCGTGGTCGCCAACCCACGCCCACTAGATGTGAGCCCCTGGGGGGGGGGGGGGGGGGTCGGAAAAGAACCAAGAGTTGACTAAGGAAGGTCGACAGGAAAGAAGAATGAGAAGAGCCCGGCACAAGTAAGTGGAAGCAATGCCGGACTCAGCTGGGGTCCCGTGGTCGCCAACCCACGTCCCACTAGACGTGAGCCCCTGGAGGGACCATGTCATATATTTATGGCATGAAACTACACTTGTGTGAAACCAAAATTTGTAGGTTAGAATTGATAACGCTCCATTAGTTCCAACGTTCGCCACCAGGTGCTGACTGCGATGCCATCTAGTAGCGAAGTCCGCAAGCTGGGTGTCATGGACGGTAGCATATGGTAGCAAAAATAGGAGCTACTTAAAATTAATGTCTGCAGTCCTTACTTGAAGAAAAAAAAACAGATAACACACACTAATACAGCCATCACAATTAATACCGGTTATCAGACAGATTCTACACACACCCTAAGTACACGGGGCTCCATGACCGCGTTGTTGAAGCCCCTAAACTAAGGAACCAACCAACCAAGTTAGTTATTGTTGTTTTAAGGGGCACGGGAGAGTAGACAAGGAAGGATGTTTGTATCCAGCTGCCTAGGGGAAATTTAGTGAAGTCCGGGAATAAACGTAGGTGCCAGCAAAAGAGGTTTAAATTCGATTCATTTCAGGTAGGTGATCAGGCATAATATCCATCTTCAGCTATGGATAAGGAGATGCACAAGTTCTTCAAGTTATTTCAGGACCCTTTTATGGTGCTAAGTCACCTATTTTGTTGATAGATCCGTTCATCACCATCATCATTAGGTTATAGGTTTTAATTAACTTCCAGTGTACTGTAAATAGTGCCTCAACGTGGAGCAAAGATATGTGAAGACATAGTTAGAGCCCTGCGCGAATAAACAAAACGTTATCCACATCCGCACGACTGTTATCCGCATCCGCCCCGCATCCGCATGACTGTTGTCCGCATCCGCCCCGCATCTGCATGACTTTTATCCAAATCGGCTGATATTTCAATATTATTTTTAATTTATTAGATAAAGCATAAAGTGTTAAACCAACACATTTAGACATTTGAGGAGTGAGTCGTTCCTGGCAATTTGCTTCATTGCAAGGAACTTCCAAGTTGGATGACACTTCATGTTTCTTGACCTCCGCTTTAGACAAAAAACTGGCTATACTTTTTTGGCTACTTTTGCACTTGTGCCTCAGTAAGTTTGATGGGCCTGATTTGTGTCCTGAGTATGAATACACTTTCCTACAGGTAAACATCCTACTATATCGTTCACCTTTTCGTTTCCATTGAAAACGTAACCAAATGTCTGCCATATCGTTGACTTAAGCTTAGTTTCACGCACTATTGAATATTCACCTTGTTTTATTTTAATGGATAGTTTATCCATGTTGGTGAAATGTTCATACTCACGGTCGCGGTAACATTCACTAATAATAAGTGACCTCTCTTTACGCTTGGAGAAAGGGATTGATATTTGGCCGGAAATTTCAAGTCAGTCATCATCCATCTGCTTCTTGACCCATCCTTGTCCGCATAGTTAATGTCATAACTCTATCCGTTGCAATATCACAGTCAGCGTGTTTCATTGCCCAGTTGGAAATAAATCTACAGATAGACTACACATGAAACCAGATTGCTTAGCCCGCGAAGTAGCTGACTTGAGGAATGTTAATGATGTCACCACGATGAACTAACAGGCTTATTGACAGCATTATATCTCGTAGGTATAGTAATATTGGCAGTGAGAATTGATGAGAAGTCAAGACCATCTACTACAAACATAGGGTACTTAATAAAATATAGTTGAAAGCATATGAGTAAAATAATCTTTTCGTGTAGTACATAGAGACGTGCCTGAATATTTCATACGCAATAGGCTATAAGAATATTCCTCTTTTAAGCATGAAGCTGTAAATTGGCATATCAAATATGTAATATTATCGTTCCACATTTTATTCTAAAAACTATCCGCAAATTTACTTGAAACATTATCCGCAGCGTATCCGCTATCCGCACAGCCATACAAACCCTATCCGCGTGGCGAAAAATGTTGCGGATCCGCATCCGCGCAGGGCTTTAGACATAGTAAAAGCAATCGGAGCATATACTGCATGTACAACACCGTAAAATAAATAGGGTTTGGATAGCTTTGTGTGAATGAAAGTGGTATGTATACAGAAGAGATTTTGAAATTAGTACATTCATTAATATAGAAAACAAATCAGAACAGGGGGAGAATAGTAGTGGGGAAGGGGTGGAAAAGACAAAGGCATTTTCGGAGACCATTGTCACTACTGAGTCGCAGTTGATTGCTGAAAGTAGTAATTTGAAATGTAATGCGGGGGAAAAAACCCTGGTTTGTTCCAAATGCTCATGGATAAGATGACAGAGATGAGTGAGCAGGTAACCAGGAAAGTTAATGAAGAAGGTTGAATCTGGTGTTGAGTCTGGTAAAAAGAAGATGGATTCTGTGAATGAGAAGGTTGAATCTGGTATTGAGTCTGTTAATAAGAAGGCTGATTCTGTGAATGAGAAGGTTGAATCTGGTATTGAGTCTGTTAATAAGAAGGTCGATTCCGTTTATTAGAAGGTTGAGTCGATCAGAGAGAGAGTAGAACAGAAGATAGCTGCTATTATTATCAAAATTCAGGAGAGTAACAAAGCCACGAACACTAGGATAGATAACTCTTATAACTCAGCGAGCCGATCTATCGGCTCTGTGTTGGAATGGCCGTATTAGTGACTTATTGGACTCCCAGATGGCAGGAGAAGATTGGGATAGTAGCATTTGAGTTTGGTTTACACTTTTCTCGACATATGAAGACACTACACTGTCGATTTGTATGAAACAAATGAAATTATGAAGCCGCATTTGTATGTTTACCGCATGGAGAGCACTGTGTGCGAGTCTAGTCTCTTTTGAGATTTAAATTTCATGTTTGCCCTTGTTATTTCGTTTCCATTTTAATATTAGTTTAATATTTGTTATATTTTGTTTATATTTAACGTTTATCTGCGTTATCAAGTGCAGTGTAGCATTTAATATTTCGTGTTATTTCGTTTTCGTGACGAGTGTAGGCCTAATTTTTTAAAATGGCTGGGCCGAGTTCTTGGCTAAATGATTCAGAAGTCTTGGATTATTTAGATGCTATAGACGATGACAGTGACTTTATTGCCGAGAGGGATTCCGATGCTTTAGAAAGTGATGATAGTGCCCCAGAAATAACCCCAATAGCTAATCACAGATTATCTGACAGTGATGATGATGATTATGATATTATGAATTATGGGGACTACATAGAGGTTCTGTCGCCTGAAAATCATCTCCCTCTCCCATTTCAATATCATGAATTATCTGGGCCCATACACATACCACCTCCTGATTCTCTTCCAATAGGCTATTTCCTTTTGTTTTTCACAGATTTTCTTCTTTCTCTTATGGTGACAGAATGTAATCGGTATGTCCAGCAATTCATCACCAGTAAGGGAGATAATGTTTCCACCCCTCTAAAGAATTGGGTCAGGATCACAATTTCTGAAATGAAAGGATTCATTGCATATCTTCTAAATATGGGTATCAATAGAATACCAACCATTGCATGTTACTGGTGCACTATGCCTTCTCAGTTCAACCCATGGTCCCCTAAAATGTTTCCTAAACATAGGTTCTCCCACTTGCTGCGATTCTTTCACCTTGTCAACAATGAGGGATTGCGAGGGCCGCAGAAACAGGATATGATCCCTGTGCAAAGTATCAACCGCTAGTGGATCATGCCAACAGGGTATTTAGGCACCACTATACACCACAGATTAGCATTGATGAGTCTCTTGTGGGAACTAAAAATAAAACTAGCCTTCTCCAATACCTGCCGAACAAACACCACCATCGCTGGGGTATCAAATTTTGAAGTTTTCATGAACCAGGAGGAAGCTACATCACAAAGTTGTTGTGGCATAAGGTTGGTTATACTGATTTCATTCTGCCAGAGTGAACCAAACACCGAAAGAAGATGACTTCCGATGGATTTAATTTAATTTAATTTCATCCAGAAACATCGCAGAAATAGCAGTAGATATCCAGAGTGACTTCAGTTCTGGCTCCTCAGACCTCTTTGACCCTGAGGAATGGGAAGAATCTACGAGTGGAGGCAAGTATTGCAATATATTTTGATGATGATGATGATTATGATAATTGTTGTTTTAAGGGGCCTAACATCTAGGTTATCGGCCCCTAATGGTTTGGATGACCGTGAAGATGAAAATGAAATGTAAACTTAAAACTAAAACCATGACGAATAGAAGGACCTAGTGTGAGGACTCCGCCATTATAGCACGGTAGTTTGTGGTCCCGCCGCTACAAGCACTGCAAGCGATAATGTCCAACAACGTGTACCAGGGTTGTAGGCACTACAAGCACGCCATCAAGAAACAGCAGTTGAAAAACAAGCAACAACAGCAACAACTCCATAAACCCATCCCCTCACTTCTCTCCCTCTCACCAACACTTCCGCCAAGCAATCCTAGCACTCTACATCAAATCCTACAGCTTTTAATCACGCCAGCAGCACAATAAACTTAATAAATCCAGGCTACAGAACAGACCAAAAAACTACACTTTTTAGCGAAACCAAATTCACTTCTCAGCTCGACATAAACCTTAATACAACTTAAAACCTATACAAAACATACTCTCCCTACTGTTTTATAACTATTAAGCGAACTATTCGCACTCAAAAACTAAAAACCCTGAAACGGGAGCTAATTTAAAAACGCAATAGCCTAGCCCGATTACGTCTCTGGCAGTGCTACCGCATACACATTCATAACTTCACAATAATTTCCAAATTACGGCCAAGTGCAGGCGCAGATCTAGAGTTTGGCTTTGGGGGGCGTCAGAGAATCGAAATTGTTAAGAAAACTGGTATCACTAAAACACAATCACAAGGCCATTCCAAGGAAAGACATTAAATTGTCAAGTAAGTCATATGTTTGTGACAAACATTGCTCCGATAATTTCCTTATTAAAACGGACACTTTCATTATAGAAGGAAAGACAGTCGAAATGGCGAAAATGAGATGGAGTTTGAAGCCTGGTGCAGTTCCACACTATCAAGCAGGGTAGATTGTCAAGCAACTAAGGGAAGGAATCAGTTGTGTGAAGTGTGCAACAACCCTTCAAAGTGAAAGGCCGTCGGACACAACAGCTGCAACTTTCACTAATATAAAGGACTTTGCCACAATAAATGCCCTTACATACCTAACTCACCTGTTCGACAGTGTCTTCAACATTCTTTTGCAGGTCGAAGTAGTCGTTGAAAAGAAACTATCTTCCCTTTCAAATTTGTGGGGTGATATATTTTATGAGTGTTTGGACAGCATTGATGAGATTGTTTTACGACCGTGTGATTTAGGATGTTGTATGGAATATACACTGGACCTTATTATTGGAAAACTCGTTTTTCATTTCATAAAGTGCCACTTTTTCTTTCGCACGAAAGAAATTAGGAGAAGTCATCTTCTAAGTCTGGAAAATCGTTGTATAAGTTTTGGACAACTGAAGGAAGGAAGCTTGTAGTTTAACGTGACCTTTAATCGCGAGATCATGAGCCACGGGACCTCCTTTTTACGTGGAATCCGAACCACAGGACATGGCATTTGGACAACTGAGAGCTATAAGTTATATAGGTGAGTTTATATTATATTTACTTATTTGTGCAGTAGTGATGATGATGATAATTGTTGTTTTAAGGGGCCTAACATCTAGGTTATCGGCCCCTGATGGTTTGGGTGATCGTGAAGGTGAAAAATGAAAAGCGAACTTAAAAATAAAACTAACTAATAACCTACATACTAGAAGAAGAAATGGAAAACCAAAGGAGAATAAGGCAAATAAAAGGACAGAAGGAAAAGAAACGCCCTCAACCCTCGGAGAAGGCGGATTGAGGGACCTGGAAGGGAGGAGAGCCATGAAAGGCATATAGGAAAGTGAAAGAGGAGAGGGTCCGCCCCAAAGGTAAGGGACAAAAGGGGAAAACGGACCCAGCTCAGGAATCCCTCGGGGTCGCCAACTCCCGAACTCACCAGCCGTGAGCCCCTGAGGGTGTAGCATTATCTAGGGTGCACCAGAAGTGGTGGGGCTACATACACCCAGCCTCCTTGAGGGCCTTAAGCAGAAGGCAGGAGATAACATGAAAAGAAAAAGAAGGCTGACCCCTCGCAGAAGGAGGGTATCAGGAAAGATGAGACAAGGGCCAATTAAGGCGGGAAAGGAAGAGACTCCCTAGGCCTCGGATACCCTAATACCGTCGGGGTCGGAAGAGAACAAGAGTTGACCAAGTGAGGTCGACAGGAAAGAAGACGGAGAGGAGCCCGGCACAAGTAAGTGGAAGCAATGCCGGACTCAGCTGGGGCCCCGTGGTCGCCAACCCACGCCCACAAGATGTGAGCCCCTGGGGGTTTGTGCAGTAGTGAATGGTCTGTAGCTTTACGATTTTTACACATCCAGTTACATTTTGACCCCCATCGAAATGTTTTATTTCCTTACTATATGAACCTATGATGCAATCTCATCATCATCATCATCATCTTGAGCAGTTTCCAACCGCTGGTCGGGTCTGCTTGGAACATAAGCCTCTCCATCGTTTCCTGTCCATCCACCATCTCTCGTCATTTACTGTGTCCCAGCATACTCCTCTTTCCTCCACACTCTTCTTAACTCCTTTTGCCCATCTGTCCCTTGGTCTTCCCCTTGGCCTCCTTCCCGTCATTTCCATTCCAAACATCTTCTTCGGTATCCTCTCCTCTTGCATCCTCCTCACATGTCCATACCATTGTAGCCTAGATCGCTCTATTCTATTTTGCAATGGTTCCTCTCTTACCATCTCCCTGACTCTCTCATTCCTTACTCTGTCCATTCTTGTCACTCCTACCCTACTCCTCTGGAACTTCATCTCCACTGCTCGTATTTTATTCTTGTCCCTTTCCTTCATCACCCATGTTTCTGAACCATATGTCAAAATTGGCACAAAGTAGGTCTTGTAGATGATTCCTTTACATTTTTGTGGTACATCTTTATTCCATATCATCCCCCTAACACTCTTGAAAAATCCATCTGCGCACCTTCCCCTCTCATTTATTTCCATCCTATTGCCTCCCTTTTCTTCAATTATGCTTCCCAAGTACTTGAAGCATTCTACTTTCTGCAACTGCTGTCCTCCAAGTGTTATGCCCATATCCAGTCTGTTCTTCTTCCTCGTTGTGATGACCACTTCACTCTTTTGTGCTGAGAACTTCATCCCATATGATAACACTACCTTCTCCCACTCATCTAATTGCTCTTGTACTTCTTGCTCATCCTCTCCCCATACCAGAAGGTCATCAGCAAACAACATTGCCTTCATTTTCCTTTCCCCAATGCTATTTACCACTTTTCGTATGATTTCATCCATCACCACTATAAATAACAGGGGTGAGAGGGCACTTCCCTGTTTCAGACCACTCTCCAGTTGAAACCATTCCGTTCTCTCTCTTCCCACCTTTACACAGCTTTTGCTTCCCTCGTACATTGCTTTCACTCTTGCCACTGTCTCCTTGTTCACTGCTTTTGCTCTCATTGCTTCCCATACCTTGTTTCTATTAATACTATCATATGCTTTCTCAATATCCAAGAAGGTCATCACCAGATCTTTCCCATATTCATAATGGTGTTCTTGTAGCTGTCTTACTGCAAAGATGAGGTCAAGTGTTGATCTTCCTGGCCTGAATCCATACTGTTCTTCCCTCAGCCCATCTTCAACTTCTGTCCGAATTCTTCTCTCCAGTACCTTCTCAAATATTTTGGCACAGTGGCACATGAGTGTAATTCCCCTGTAGTTCTTGCATTCCTTCCTACTTCCCTTTTTAAATATGGGTATTATTAACCCTCTTTTCCAGTCCTCTGGTATTTTCTTCTCCCTCCATATCACTTTCATTACTCAAAAGAGCCACTGGGTTCCTATCACCCCTGCTGCTCTCACCATCTCCACACTCACTTCGTCTATTCCCGGTGCCTTTCCCCCTTTCATCTTCCTTAATGCTTCCTCCACTTCTTTCCATGTCAATTCCTTCTCTGAAATGTCTTGGTCACTGTCTGTTTCTTCCTCCACAATGTCCACTACGCTGGTTTTAGTTGGATTTAGGAGTTCCTTGAAGTATTCTCTCCAGATAACCTTTACTTCTTCCATATTTTCGACCTCCTTTCCATTCCTGTCCACCATTCTGACATTTTCCCCTGTATCTCTTCTCTTTGCCTTTATCATTCCATACAACACTTTCTTACTGCCATCACAGTCCTCCTCCATCATTTCTGTCCATTTCTCCAGCCATTTCTTTTTCTCTTCCTTCACTACTTCTCCTGCTTCTTTCTTCCGCTCTTGGTATTCTTCTCTTGTTCTGTCTGTCCTCTGTTGGAACCATTTCCTGAATGCTTCATTTTTCTTTTTCACTGCTTCCTTAGTTCTGGGGTTCCACCATGGTGTTTCCTTCCACCTTTTCTTTCCACTAGTTCTGCCACACACGACTTCCGCTGCTTCTACCAACACGTCCTTGAACCTATTCCATTCTTCTTCACCTGTTTTCGGATCATCCTTCGGTAATTTATTCCTCACTAGTATCTGGAACTTCTCCTTATTTCCATCCTCCTTCAGCTTCCATGTCCTTATTCTTCTTTCTTGGTCCTCAGTTCTCCTCTTTTCCTTCAGTCCTCTCACCTTGGCGACCAGCAGACGGTGGTCACTGTCCAGGGCTTCTGAAGGTATTACCCTTATATCCGTGATACTCTTCTTTGTCTCCTTCCCGCATAAAATATAGTCCACCACTGATTTCCTAGTCAAATCCCTGCTGTACCAAGTAATTTTATGGCTCTCTCTCTTCTTGTACCATGTGTTTCCAACCATTAGCCCATTTATCTTGCACAGTTCCAACAATCTCTCTCCTTCCTTATTCCTGTTTCCCCATCCTTCACCACCTATCACTTCCTCAAAACCTCTTAATTAACACAATGGACGTCAGCGTTTTATATACTCAGTGCGGAGAATGTTATATTTGGATCATCTTGTCTAATACAACGTAGTGTAAGCTGATAACATTCAGTTACTGAAAAGTAACATTCAACTGCTTGTATTGATACCGTCCTAACTCAGCGCTAGCCGACGCTAGTGTTGCCTAGCAGCTGGACCATACAAACTCCACAAGTCATGTCACTTTCTCTCCTATAAGCTATGGTATCACTGATAATTATAATAACCTCATTGGTCCAGTTGTTCTAGAACACAGTCTTACCGGAGCACTGTATCTTCAATTTCTGCAGAATCAGAAATGTCCTTTTGGCTACAAAGGATGGAATATACTTCCAGCAGGATGGAGCTCCTGCACAGTCTGTACGGCCAGTGGTACAGTATCTCAATCAAATTCTTCCTGGACGTTGTATCGGTCCCGGATGTGATGCTGCATGGCCACCAAGGTTACCCGACCTTACGCCGCCGGATTATTGTTTGTGGGGTTGGTTCGAGAATAAAGTCTAAAGGGAAAAAGTGCAAACAATGGAGGACTTGTTTACTAGCATTTTAAATGCTTGTGCTCTCATTAAAGAAGAGCGACATCAGCTCCGATTAGCAACACAGCATCTGTCTGCAAGAGCTGCAAAATGCTTTGTACTTTGTGGGGAATAAGTTTTAGAAGGAACTGGACAATCTTATTATATAATACGCTAAGGTGTATGTATCACAAAACTCAAGTTCCTAAACCAGAGGGAGTTAGGTGTGGTTTGTACCAAAATCTTCCAAATCGATTCAATAGGCCTAGTACAGGAAAAATCTTGCATTTCTTGAAAAGTCAATGGAAATGTATTCATTTGTTTATAACGCACTTTTAAACAAATGAACAGGACGATAGCCCCTGCGAGAAATGTATCGCGTACAGCCCGCATAGCACTAGAGCAGTACGGGTAGTCTGCACACATGGGGTGCATACAACTCATTATGCAATGGGAAATTGAGAATTACACAATAAGGTCTGTATCTCGAAAACCATTGCAAATAAACCACATGTTCAATATGATGTTTTCGCTTTAGAATGACCAATACTATCACTCCTTAACCTATGGCCGTTTCCTCCCGGGACAGCCTGTATACAGAATGTATAAAAACAAGTGTCAGAAACTTAAGGGAGTTATTCCTGACATCAAAACATTAAAAAAAGTTCATATGAACATGGGTCCGAAAAGCCTTCGTTAGGAGTTATGACAGGACTTTCCTGTACTGACTCCTTGTCGGATAATGAACCTCACCCGTAGACCCGTTGAAGGTGATGCAGGTACAGAAGATTTTCATCCAGATCAAGTGAATAACACCTTCCCTTCTCGCAATTCTCTGTAACTAATTGATGCAGTTTCATCCACAGTACGAAGAACTCTTTCTTGAAGCTAAGGCCTTTGTACATCGCTTGGTCTCCCACCAATTGCAATGCGCCCGTCTCTCGCAAGCGTTGGTGGATTCGTACAAACACTCTTGCACAAGGTAACTGCCTCCCAGGGTAACGTTCACATAAAGCTGACGTGCTGCTTCCGCATTTCCATCTGCTCGGCCGTATGCAGTGCATATACGTCACTTCAACCTCTGTATACATCGTCTTCTAGTGTAATGTGTTGTGATGAACGTTCTCTAAAACAGAACAAACGACAATCAGACAAAACAAATGCCACGACCAACTGAACACAAGGATGTGAGTACAAATTATGACAATACTGTTTATGAGTTTCATACCCTATTTCATATTGTGAGGAGACATTATGACTGTTATTGCTATAGTAGAGCCATCCTTGCTTCCGACTTGAAGTTTCAGTGCTACGTCACAACTACACTCTAACCAGCCAATCACAGGCAGCCATTCAAATTGATATATCGAGATAAATCGAGTTTCGCTGACGATGTTGCCAGCTAACATCTTGCGTTTACATGTTGTTGTCAGCTGTTTGCATTGGGCTTGGTTAGTTTCATTGGCGGTCTTTGTGTATTCTCGTAGATTTTTCTTTTTTTATATTAATCTAGTCTGTTGTTATTTAATAGCTTAGTATTTGTTTGTCGTTTGACATAGTGGAGTATAATTACGTGTAATTGTAGGTTAGCTTTAGGTTAGTGAGTGTGTTATTTCTGCCATGCGTGAGCGTAATAGTATCATGCCGGGGTCTAGCACGAGGAAGCCACGCGCCAAGAGAGGAACGACCTTAGGAGGACGAGGGACTCCACAAAGCAGTCAAACCCGGGAAATGATTAGTAATGTGCGAGCACAATTGTTATGGACAATGCCGCGTATCATAGTGTCATTCACGACAAAGCTCCAACAATGGCAGCAAGAAAGAATGTGCTCATTGAGTGGGGTCAGACGGCAATAGTGACTCCGAAATGAGTGGTGTGTTCCCTTTATAGGTTATATAATACATTTTCTCGAACTCTGAACATCTTCGACTCTGGACGCGAGACGGTAATGGTGAGTAAATTATTTGTTACAATTTTTTTCTGCTTCATTATCAGATATATTCTGTTAACAGTATACATGTAATTTCTGCTACTATGCACTTATTCACGAGTATGATGCGTGTCAACATGTCTGTTCACATTACGAGTGTTTTGTGAACTTTACGGCTAAATAATCATGTACGTCAGCTGATTCGCGTTAGTGGACTGGCAACACTGTATCGCCAGCCGGTGAACTGTCTAGTCGGAAGTAACGATGGCGGTAGTATAACCTTGTAACTAACTAATCATTTTGATATGTGTTTTTATTTATTGCTCAATTTAACAATGGCAGCCATGTTCGACAGCGTATTTAGTATGTTCAACTGCCGCCAACGCATTCACAACGAGGCGCACACATTGACGTCGCTAGTTACCAACATGGCCGATACAAAATACACCACACGACACATGTAACGTGCTAGTGGGGCACGGTTGACAAAAAAAACATGGATCTGGACATGTTAGGCTGTAACCATTGCCAAAATCCATTGATTGGACGAAACGAAGGTTAGAATGGTTGGGTTGAGGTCCGGCTTTGGCCGCGCGAAGCTTGCACGGCACAGTTGACACAAAAAAAAAGCATTTAGTACAGTAAGCACAGGGTTGGCGATACTGGATTTTACATGGAATTTATGCGGGTAATTGCGGACACAGCTGGAATTTCATCTACAAATTACGTATTCTATGCTCGGCAACAGCGTTGATGGCCCCTGGGTCTCGGACGCACAATAGCGCGGTCACGTCTCAGCGGCAGTCGCACTCAGTCGTTCAAAGCTGTAAGAAAGAACCCTCAAGCGAGTAGCAGACGCAGGGACTCAATTGTGCGATGTTGCCACAGCGCTTGCCTGTGGTGATATTGGCAACTCAAACTAACACTTGGGGCGCTGCGGTCGCCTGGATAAGTAGGGTAAAAAATACTCAATAACACGTGTTTGATATGGAACACTTTTTTATTTTTCGGTTATAATCAGTAAATGTGGTCCCTAAAATAATGACAGTGTTGTCATTTAGACTTTCACGGCCCGTGTTATTATTCATAATGTTGAATTTTGGGCTTATGCCGTGTTTTATTATATTGCAATTCGACGCGTTTCGAAAGAAACCATGTCTTTCATCGTCAGGAATAATCTGGAATACGACAATGTCGCTAAGAGAAAGCAACGAAGAACATATAGAAGGTGCCCAAAGATGGACGCCATTATAGCCCCATGTTAGGGACAACGGAAAGCAGCAGTGAATTACTTTCTCAGGGTTCTGATAATAGGTAGCCAGGATTCACTGAGATTGTAGCCGGTGTCGCGGTTGAAATTATCTGGGTGTTTACGTATTTCAACCGCCTCCCTGATGATTCTGGGACGATATTGCTTTATACGGGCAAGAACATCCACCCCTTGAAACATGACATCATGGCCAGGTGTTAAAGCATGATCGGCAACAGCTGATTTATCAGGTTGAATGAGCCTGATACATCTATTATGTTCCTTAATGCGAGTGCATATTGTTCTCGAAGTCTAGCAATCATCTATTCCAGCGGATGCAGCGAAGACTCTCCTTCCAGGGGATGCTATTCCTCCGAGACTCTATGGTCTTCCTAAAATACATAAGGACGATGTTCCTCTTAGACCCATTGTTAGTACGACTGGTTCTCCTACATATGCCCTTTCCAAATACTTAGGTAGACTACTTCAGCCGCTTCTGGGTAACACGCCTTCGTACATTAAGGATTCCACACACTTCGTGGAAAAGTTAAAAGCTATAACACTTCAGCCGGGTGATATTCTAGTGAGTCTCGACGTGGTGTCTCTGTTTACGAGAGTACCTATTGATGGTGTTATGTCTCTCATTAATGGCCTTTTTCCTGAAGACATCACAAGACTTTTTTATCACTGCATGACCTCCTCCTACTTTCTATGGAATGGGAATTTTTATGAGCAGACTGATGGTGTGGCCATGGGTAGTCCTCTCTCTCCTGTTGTGGCTAATTTCTTCATGGAGAACTTTGAAGAGAAAGCTTTGTCGTCGGCTCCTTTCAAACCGAAGATCTGGTGGCGTTATGTGGATGACACGTTCGTTGTTTGGACGGAAGGTGAGGAAAATCTTAGCCATTTCCTGGATCACCTTAATCTCCAGCACCCTTCTATTTGTTTCACCATGGAAAAGGAATCTGACGGCAAAATACCTTTTTTAGATGTTCTCGTCACCAAGAAAGAGGATGGATCTTTAGGACACAGCGTTTTTCGTAAGCCAACACACACCAATAGATATCTCCACGCAAGTTCTCACCATCACCCTGCCCAGAAACATGGTATCCTTACAACTCTAACTACCAGGGCTAGGAGGATTTGTGAAGTGTCTTCTTTACAAGAAGAAATTAACACCCTGCGAACCACCTTTGAGAGCAACGGTTATAGCAAGGCTTTGATTTCTACGGTTCTGAAACCAACAAATAATAATAGGACGTCAGTTGAGAAAAGAGATGTAAGAGGAACTGCTTACCTTCCGTACATACATAACACAACGGATCGTATTGCTAAAATCCTACGTCGATA
The DNA here is from genome assembly GCA_946902985.2 of Meconema thalassinum. Classification (NCBI taxonomy): domain Eukaryota; kingdom Metazoa; phylum Arthropoda; class Insecta; order Orthoptera; family Tettigoniidae; genus Meconema; species Meconema thalassinum. Next base: position 512,461,189 of record OX336392.1, on the reverse strand, counting down.
CAACATACGGACTGTATTTGGAACTTCTGTTAAGATTAGGCAACTCCTGCGACCAACTAAGGACAGTTTGCCTAAATTGCAACAACCGGGTATCTACAGAGTTCCCTGTACTTGTGGCAAGGTTTACATCGGGCAGACTTCGAGAACAATATGCACTCGCATTAAGGAACATAATAGATGTATCAGGCTCATTCAACCTGATAAATCAGCTGTTGCCGATCATGCTTTAACACCTGGCCATGATGTCATGTTTCAAGGGGTGGATGTTCTTGCCCGTATAAAGCAATATCGTCCCAGAATCATCAGGGAGGCGGTTGAAATACGTAAACACCCAGATAATTTCAACCGCGACACCGGCTACAATCTCAGTGAATCCTGGCTACCTATTATCAGAACCCTGAGAAAGTAATTCACTGCTGCTTTCCGTTGTCCCTAACATGGGGCTATAATGGCGTCCATCTTTGGGCACCTTCTATATGTTCTTCGTTGCTTTCTCTTAGCGACATTGTCGTATTCCAGATTATTCCTGACGATGAAAGACATGGTTTCTTTCGAAACGCGTCGAATTGCAATATAATAAAACACGGCATAAGCCCAAAATTCAACATTATGAATAATGACAGTGTTATTTTCAATTGTATATATGTATAACTGTGCGATGCACGTGATCTAATTTGTATGTTCCATTGGATTTTATCTGTCAATTGCATATTATCAAGCATAGGTTGACTGCTGGTATTTGTTTTTGTGCAGTTCGAGTCATGGCGCTGTTACCTTTAAAAGCTATATTTGAGTTTGCTCATTGTACCATAGACTCTAGAAAATATTTGCTGCTTGGTTGGGCGAAGGGATGAGTTTAACTTGTATTAAAACTCGGGGTAGACAGGAATTGCTTGATTTGGATGGTAAGTATTTACCCTGCGAAGTCAAATTAGGCCTATATGACTCGTAGTGGAATGGCTCGGATATCGCAGAGCGAGGTGATGACGGTTGGTAGGGTTATTGGAAATGAACTTGGGAGCGGGAAAGGACCTGACTGATGAAGCTTGGCTGTCCTCGGCTGGTGTAGGCCTAGGCTTGGCTGTCTTGGTACGGCTTGGCTCGGCGAGACTGTGCTTGGCTGTCTAGGTGCGGCTTGGCACGACTTTATGATAAGACGAGAGTTCCCTACAACAAAGAAGTTCGTTCATTTAATGCATGAAGCCACTGGTTTTAACGGGAGCACTCGGCCTATACAGAGAATGTTAAAACACGACGGTTTCAAGTATGTAAAGTGTAATGACGACAGGAAATTTTTATAGTCGTGATAACTATTAGAATTTTAATAGTTGTTGGTTATTTAGGGGCTGCGACAGTTAACTGTGGCCTACATACAGGTATATATAGAAAGAGCTTTTCTCACAGACGCCATTTAAAGATAATTCTGACAGTTCTGAGCAACCAGACACGTATGGTAAGATTATTTTATTTGTATTTGTTTTGGTTTTTAGTATGTATACGGGGTTGCTCGCCAAAAAAACCTGCAGAGCTGTCTCTCAATTCACTTCCTTGTACTGAGAGATGTTGCAATAACACATCATTTCTTGAACTTTGTTGTGTGTAGGGTCGGGGGAAGTGAGGACGGTTTATCGTGCGACACCCGCTAGTGTAAATGTATATTGTATAAAAAAAAAATTTTTTTTTGAGTCGTTTCGGCCATCAATGGACCACGATGTTCTTCACTCATATGATCACTGTAATGCTTGTTTTCTCGTCTGCCAGTAGATCTTCATTCTTGACGAATGTTCAGCTCTCCTTTCTTCCGTCCACTTGCAGTGAGGGCGAGGCATCACAGATGTTAAAGGGTGTAGATTACTGGTTGATTTAACCGCCTTTCTGAACAGGTTCCTATCCCAAACCAGAGTTGATTGATTCGAGCTTCTGTTAGGTCCTTTTTAACTTGCATAGACCATTTACAATAGGAATTTTTTTTAGAGATTGACGAGTGTATTCGATATGAAAGTCGATGATGCTCCATCCGTTCCAAATGTCCAAAGAAAGACATTCTCCTTTTTCTCATCACACTCACCAAATCTTCTATATGTTCAAATAATTCATTGTTATGTCTTCTTCTGTAAGTAATATATTGTATAAAATGAAATAGCATGTGTTGTTTTCCAGTGCTTTGCTATTTTAAAGAGGTGGATTACCACAGACTTCTCGCTCCTCAGCCACAGAATTGATTCCCGACAGCTCAATGTGGGATCTGTGCTGGACAAAGCGGACGGTGCACAGAACTCCGGCTCACCTATGGCATATTATTCCATAATTGCACTTTTATCATGCTTGTCATTTCATACTTCAATAACCTCTACACAGGGGGGAGGGGGCATCCTTGAAACGGTATGTTACAGCGAAATATATGAACTTATGATTTTTGTTGTTAATATTCATATTATGTGCTTGAGACATCTTGGTCGTCAGCCCCATGTACTTCTCTGATATAACTTGAGTTTCTGTGATAGTTGTAGTAGTGTAACTGTATTGAGGACAAGGTGCCCCTGGCCTTGAACTAAGATACTATTCCAGCATTTGCCTGGAAGTAGTGTGGGGAAACGCGGGGAAACTGCAATCAGGATAGCCACGGGATTCGGACCTCCGATCTCGCTTCAGTGCCCCATCGCAGCCGTAGAGCGATTTAACACCACAGCTACGCCGCAGGGTATGTAAATAAGCATTTCACCCCAGCCAAGGGGACGGAACAAGGAGATTATTCTATCTTCTAACATCATGTTCGTTAACTGGCCATAAAACGAGAACCAGTTAGCGTAGAAATGTAATTTTTGTTTCGAAATATTCAGAATTGTTATCTCTTCATCCTAACTGCTTGAAAATCCCCCTACAATGAAAACTTTGCCCGAGCGCACATGGTATTTGATGTTGTGGCGGCTACTTCTGCCCTTATGAGGCAACGCTGTATTTCGTTTCATCGCTCTCTCTGCCAGGCCAGGGGCCATCAACGCTGTCGCATAGTATAGATGAAGTTGTCAAGGGGTGATACGTCATTCAGTGTTACCGTTAATTAGTGATGGACGAGACTTCATACTCTGTCGAACATGGTAGCCATCGTTATACAAGCAATAAATACACACTTACGTAATTTAGCACATACTGTATATCCGGTGCAGTAGTGACCAGGGTTAGTAATTTCAATTGTTAATGTCCCCCAGGAAGATCAAAATGAGTGTGGTGTTTCATTCAGAATTAATGAGAAAACATCTATTACCACAGCATTTTCACAATTAGTATTCATATACTATGGAAATAAACTAGGTTTGGCCCTCTGAAAAATGAGGATTGCAGGGAAGGTTGCAAGGGCCAATTAAGGTGGGAAATGAAAAAACAGCCTAATACCACCAGGGTCAAAAGAGAACATGAGGAACGTGAACAGCAAAAATGAAGGAGAGGAGCCCCAACACAAGCAAGTGAAAGCAGAGAGTGTGGTTATCCCTGGAATTTTCCACACTAGACATGTTTTGGGACTCAGTTTCGTACACTTTGGTTAATACAAAAGCTAACCAGACAGATTTGGCGAACTTTGCTTTAAACTCAGCGATGGTCTGGTTTTAACCAGGCTCTTGAAATTACTAACCAAGCTACTATTGCGGTTACGTAAGTTTTAACCAAAGCAGAAAATGCCAATTCAAACCTAATCAGGACACCAACTCCTATCTACCCATGATTCAGGCTGCTGCAATGTCAGCCGAAACGAAGGGAAATAACCAATCACCGATATACGACGCGGCTCCATCCTGTACGCTTAGATAATAACGAGACATCAAATCATATTTGAACTTGACCCACTAACAACACTCAACAAATGAAATCATATATCAAATTCCTAGTGGTAGTTACACTTTTATATTTGCCAATTTTGAAATCGAGCTGTTGTTTTGACATTACTGTCCTAAGAGCGTAGCGTGCTACGAAGCTCATCAGTTGTTGCTGTTGCTTATTTTAGAGAGTGCAACATCGCAGTCATATAGCCCCATGTATTTTTGGGTGAGTGTGGAATTTGAGTGATAACTTGTGTTATTGTGATGGCTGTTAGTGTGTGCTTTTGTAAATAAGGGATATGATTAAGAAGGAGGTGGCCACGGCCATCCCAGCATTTGCCTGGAATATAAAAAACTGACAAAAACGCTTCCAGGATGGCTAAGGTAGGAATCGAACCCTCCACTGCTCAGTTTAGCCTCTTGAGGATAAATGTACCCCATTCCAGCACCATTTTTTTTTTTGGCAAAGCCAGGAATCGAACCGGACCTCCAGGGCGACATCCAAGAACTCGACCCACTACACCTTTAGTTCACCATCACTCCAGTTGAACTTGTTTAAGCGAATGTCTATGGTCACCATTGAGCCTTCTTTTGCCAAATTCCAATTTTCTCTAAACCATAATTTCTCCCCCTCATGAGCATACTACTGTGACAATGGAAAGTCTTGTGTCACTGTACGATATCCAATATCCCCTGTACATTGAAGAACTAAAGTTCCTTTTTCTGCATGCATTCAGAGCCATTGCAATAATTTTAAAATTACCTTTGCCCTCTATATATTGGAGAAAACACATCTGGTCGTCATCATCATCATCATCATTTATTAACAATATCAAATCCAATACATCTTTCGTCGACATATTGCTAACTTTTCTTAACCTATTTTGGTTTGTCGAATATTACCGCTAACCGGAAGTGAACCTAACCCATGGAGCGCCAAAACACGTACTATATTGCAACCGGCAGACCAATGGTTTTCGCCTAGACCAATAGGTAATAATTTACAAGAGGTAGACTGCCAGAAAGATAAGTGAATCAAACATAAATGTACTTCAGTGAGGATGTGCCAACTAACTATTTTAACCCTTCGGGTGACGGGCTTCATTAGTGAGTTATTCCTGTGTCACCCCCTCTCCTACCCAACCACCATTGGCCATTGACCTGCTCAAGGTCAAACAGTTTCCATCGAACTTTCAAACAGTACACGTCGCGTCTGTTGTACGTTTTAGAACACGCGAGTATTCTAATAGTGTGTTTTCGTATCTATATTTTTTTGTTTACGTAATTAACTGTTGATGATAGTGGAGTGAACATGTCGGACTATCTTAGTACCAGTCACGTTGAACGTATAGGCTACTGCAAGAGAGTTCGGATGAAGATGACGATATAGATGCGTTTCAAGACAGAAATTCAGATTTTAGTAGTGATGAGGCTATTGAATACAACAATGTTTCCCAGGACAGTGAGATTGAAGGTGAAGAAGAGGATTATGAAGAGCTGCTGGTTGATCAGGATTTTGTTCTTGGTAAGGATGGAGAGACTATTTGGTGTACTACAGCGGTAACAAACATTAGTAAGACCAAAAAACCTAACATTGTGAAGAAACTTCCTGAACCGAAACAGAATGCTAGAAATGTAAGTAATGAGCTAGATGAGTTTTTTGAAATTGATATCGACTGAAATGATTGACGCAATTTTGATGTGTACCAATATGTATATAACTTCTATTGAAAACAATTTTGCAAGAACAAGAGACTGTTTACAGTCCAAGAGGACAGAAATAATTGCTTTGTTTGGAGTGCTATATCTAATCGTGACCAGAAAATGTTCACATGCTAATGTAAGAGAACTTTGGGCTAGCGATGGAACTGGTATTCCGATGATTCAAGCAGCGATGCGCTATAATCACTTTCTGTTCTTACTGAGGTGCATTCGCTTCGTTGATAAGGCCACTCGACATCAATGCAAGGAATTTGACAAGCTTGCACCGATTAGGAGTATTTTAGACTCATTTGTCAAAAACTGCATTGACTGTTACAATACAGGGGAGTATGTTACAATCGATGAGGTGTTGCATCGTTTTTAGAGGCAGGTACTCGTTTGTTTAGTACATGCCAAACAAACCGGCTAAATTAATGGATGTTCTATGTACAGATTTCAATGTGACAAAACTTGAGTTTCTAATGTGACTAAGCCCTTCTTACTGTGTGTCAAGAATCACAAGACGCTGGTCCCTAGCCCTCTTTTTTTGTATTTATGAATATAGCAGGGATCAATGCCAGGGTCATTTTGAATTTTAATATCAATGGCGAACTGCCTCCAAGAAGAACCAAGTTATTAAAAGTGCAGTTTACTCAATCCTCCCTTTTCATCACTTCTAACAACATAGTATATTGAAAATATATCATTTATGATTAAAATACCTTTCTTGTAGTCCTAGCGAGTTCATTTGTTTGAATTCCCACTGCCTACACCGGAAATATTATTGCTTTTTACGTAAAGTAAGCATATTTGGTCGTGTTCATTTGAACATCATCCACCATTTTACATCGACGGTGGACACTGTCTTATCCACGTGACACATTGCCAACATGAATAATGAAATAAAAGGCAAAACAATTGGCCTGGATAAAGATTATTGATGCGTGACTACCCCCCCCCCACTGTGCGTGACAAAAACCAGGGGTGTTATCTGTTAGCTAACGTGGCCCGCAGTGTCGCGCTACCCAACCACCATTGGTTTGGACGAAAATATTGGTCTGGATAAAACCATTGGTCAGCCGGATGTGATATAGTACCGAATGCGAGGGGTTAGCATTACTGACTAGTGAGAAAGATGGAGGTCAGAGCTTCGATTTCAACTATATAAGACGTGTTGCACGGGATAGTGGGTCTATGACAGCGAAGCAGTGAACATCTAATATTTAATCTTCACCAGATATTCTCCCGACTACTAATTCAGGTCATTTCAGTTTTTAAAACTTTTTATACAAAGGATTGAATCAACTGCACCGCCACCGAAAAGTTTTCCAGAAGAACCTTGCCATGAGTTTGATGAGACACCATTTGGGATCAAGAGCTGTAATTAAATCACTTCCTCTTGACTTGTACTCTTTCTTGGCAAGATACAGAAGGCCAGAAGGAGAGAAAGAGGTAGCTGAATAGCCTACAAAGAAGAAAGGAACCTGCTTGTTACGTGGAAGAAAGAAGAATCGTCAGCATTGATTAAGAGCGGTTCGTGTTCACGATTTGTGTGCAAACAACACACTGAGAAATAGACCCTTTGCTTATGCTATAAACAATGAAACAATGAAGGTGAAGGAAGTGAAGCTGAGTAAGCAAAGAGTAGCAACCCATTGTATTTGTACAAGGCTTTTGATATTAACCTTCCAGCGGGCGCGTGGGAGGCAATTCGGCCACCGATTGGAGAAAATCACGAGATTGTGCCTTTTATGGACGAATTACTAGGCGGGACCTCCGGGTATTTGTTAATTACTCATCTCAACGTGAGACAGCGCTTCCGTAATTATTTAGAGTCGGCGCCAATCAGCCATTGTTCAGTTGCTAAGTGGTGCGTGCCAGTGTCGTTTGAGTTAGGCGAACAGTTTGCCCCTACGCGCCCGATTGTTTTCCGTTCTCTCACACTTGAATGAGACATGTAAGTAAATATATTTATTTTGTGTGTGTGTAGAGGCGTGTGTGTGTAGAGGCGTGTCTGCGTGTGTGAGAGAAAGAGAGAAAAGTTTTCTCCTCTACAGTACATAAAATGTTCAAACATATTTATATTTTGAAGTTTGATTAGTTTTCTGTTAGATTCGTTCCTTTCTCCACTTCTTCATATTCGTCATATTGATGCAGTTGTGTCTTAGTACTCGCGTGCGTTTCAGGGCACGATATAATGATCCTGATTCTATTCTACGAATACTTGATGAATTAGAAGATGATGAAACGAATGAAGGAGAAGATATTTGGGTCGAACCCAATGATATTGATTTCGAACGCGAAGTTATCGAAATGGACCAGTCACAAGTGACTCTGAAGTTGAAGTGGACAGGACTGATGATGTAAGCGATGACGACCGTGATGACAGCACCCTACGTTACTACATTGGGAAAGACGTGCGGATAATGACAAACTGGCCGCTATTCGGGAATTTCTCATTACCTTCGTTGCAAACTGTCCGAGTTCATATTCTCTTGGTGAGTTTGTAACTATAGATGAAATTTTAGTTGCATTTCAGGGCCGCTGTACCTTAATTCAGTATATGGCCAAAAGGCCCGCAAGTATGGCCTCAAAATTTATGCCATGTGCGATTCCCGAACTTTCTATACTTACAATTTGGAGGTATACTGAGGGACGCAGAAACCGGGGCATTATGCAGTTTCAAATCAGTCCTTTGAAGTGGTAATGAAGTTGAGTGAGCCAATAAAAAACACCAACCGAAATGTGACTGCTGATAATTATTTCATTAGTTACCCTTTGGCCAAATACCTACTGGAACAAGGACTGACCTTTGTAGGCACCCTGAAGAAGAACAAACGAGAGGTTCCACCCGAGTGTGTGGCTGAAAATAGGCACTTAGTTCCTGGAACATACCACTTTGGATGCCAATATGATAAAAGCCTTGTATCAGTGGCTACTAAAAGGAAGAAAGTTGTGTTGGTACTATCCAAGATGCATGATGATAATGAAATTGATCAGGAATCTGGGAAAACATTCCACATCATGGATTACAATGCCACCAAAGGCGGGGTTGATACAGTGGACTTGATGAATTCACGGTGCTCGACTTCGAGACAAACACAAAGGTGGCCGATGGTAGGCCTACTGTCTCATCGCTTCCTCGATATTGCTGGAATAAATTCGAGCATAATATATAAAGCTAACAACGCAGACAACAAAACTACTAGGAGAGAATACACTTTCTTATTGGCGATGGTACTCGTGGAGGAAAACTTGAAACACTGTGCAACGATTTGGTCTCTTCCGAAGGATTTGCATGTTTTCTTGGAAGAGTGCAGGGATAGTGCATCGAATGGAGGCACAGCAAGTGTTTCAAGAACGCGATGTATCCGTTATCGTTGCAGGTCCAAAAAGAACAATCGTACTCGTTTACAGTGCCACAAATGTGAAAGATTTGTCTGCAAAGAACATTCACAACAAGAAGTTTCCTGTGATGCTTGCATCAAGAGTTTAGAAGAAGAGGATATGGTGTAGTTGATTTGAAGGAAAGTAACTATATAGCCTATAGGCTATATTATAATCTATTATACGTTATTCATGCCACTGTCTTTTTATGGGGATGTTATCAACTATTTTTTATTAAAGTCTATTGTGTGTTAGTTAGTTATTGTTGTTTTAAGGGACGGAACTACGAAGTCATCTGCTCCTATTGTGTGCTTTGTGGAAATGTACGGTATATGAGGTTATTCATTTCAGTTCCCGATGAGTAACTGCATGAAAATCGAGAGCTGTCTATGTGAAAACAAAGGGCGGCCATTCAGCCGCCGCGCGCCCGCCTGGGAGATCTATGTATGCGCGCCCGCTGGAAGGTTAAATTACAAATATTTATATTTTTTTAATTTTTTTATTTATTTAAAGAAACATTTTTTGTACTAGAAATATTGTGATGTTCTTGGAAAGTCATTAAAAAGCATAATTTAAAAGAATAAAAAGAAATATCAAGACGTTTAAAACGTTAAAACGTGGTACAAACGAAGTTTGTAAAAAGTACAACGCGTGAGTACTTATGTGATGCAAGAAGGTGAGAGTACCGAAAGGTTAAATAACATATCATTTGCAATTGAGGGCCATATTCAAAAGCACTACCTAAAATGAAAAATACAGTATATACACAACTCATTTAGTGATCCCGGTCTTGTTACCATCAATTAATTATATACCAGCCAATTGCAGCCAATGGCCAGATCAGGATATTTTAATTCGGCTCCCAGCATGGCAGTTCAGCATGCTACAGACTACGCCACGATTAGTTAAGACAGGGAGGGAAGTGAGGCGGTATGCGCCGGTATGCAATACCGGCACTGCTTTCAAAGGCCCAAAGGCATACTGTCACTGCTTCCAATGTCAAATAGCATACCGCCACTGAAACCCAGTGGATCTTAAACTTGTTTGCACCATAGGAATTAATATAATTACTTTTCATGATCATTCATCCACTGGTACCAAGCTACCTTCACCGATAAACATTCCCCTGTAGACATCGCCAATATAGAATCGTGCGTTCCTTTTTAAAGCCAACCCGTAAAACGCTTTAGCATCGCAGCAGCAAACTAGAGTGGAAAAAAAGAACGGCCATGGTCGTCCATGCAGAAAAACTCATAAAGCGAGATCTCTTCACCACCGCTGCAGCAGAGCGCTTAGAAAAAAAAAACATGGCTTTGACCGGTAACTTTTGATGAGTGATGACCATAGTTGCCACCTTAAGAATATACCACTACATCTGATGTTTTAGAACATATTTCTCAGTAAGATAATATCATAACTTTTACATTGTTTAAATAGATCTTTACTTTTAAAATATCTTTAAAATATCTACTGTCAATCGACAAGACATAATATTCTTGACTTTTGGGCTCCTGCTTGGCGAAAATCTATAAAGCAAGGTTGGTTATTTGTGGAGGAATTTAATTAAAAAGACGATAGTCTCCCACCTCATTGTCGGGTTAAAAACTAGTGTTGTTGTGTATGGTCAGTATGATTGTGTATCAAGTAGCATCATTGCAACTAAAGTATTCTTATCAGTATCGGCTGCAGAGCTGATATCATGGATAAATTTGCCGTAAGAGGACAGAAGAGAAATTTCAGCGAAACTGGTGATTGTGTTGAAGATAATCGGTCTGGGAAAAATTTGACGAAATCGACTTTGTCTCTCACCTCTCACAGACAACAAAGCACAAGTGAAATAGAAACCAACAATGTAGGCCTAGATAATGCAGATTTTGAATGTTTGCCAACATTTCTGAGTCCTGCTCAGTGGAAAACTAAATTCAAAGAACACGAATGGTTATCCTACAAAACCGAAACAAAAGGATTTGGTTGCAAAGTATGCATCAGAGCACGTGGAACTTTGGGTGATTTTAAATCAGAACGAACTCGCTTATCAAATGAGTGGTGTTCTTATTCTGCAAAGGCTTTTAGTGATAGTGATGTGAAAATGCGTCAGGCAATAAGAAAAAAAATCTTTGATCGCAAGAATTCCCATGCCCATGGTCAGTGTGTTAAAATTCTTGAGGAGGCCAAGAAACAAGTTCTTCAAAACACAACTGCAAAACAAGAAGGGGTTTACCACGAGAATACATGCAGAGTTTTTCACACAGTGTACAATCTTGCAAAGCTAGGAAGGCCATTTTCTGATCTACCATCCTGGATTGATGCACAAAGAGCAAATGGTTTAGATAAGGGACAGATTTTGCATTCCAAACATTCCTGTGCTGATATTACCTATCTGATTGGTGAAGAAATGAGGAAAACTGTTGTTAAACAAATTGTTGAAAACGACCTCAAGATTGGTGTGATGGTGGACGAGTCAACTTCAGAGGGTCAAAAATCTGTTCTTTGTATTTGTCATCAGGTGAATTTTAATAATTCTGAAGAAACCAGCAGCGTATTTTTCGGATAAAGTTTATATCAGTTAGACGATCCAGCAGTCCTTTGTACTGGGCCCTTTCTTTAAAGTCTCTTGTTTGATCCTCCATGGCGCTTTTAAAATGGAGGGAGAGTGCTGCAAAATCTTTCCAAATGGCCCTAACTGATCTAGCACTTGACGAAACCCATCTAACTCCTAAATTTCTTCCTATAACCTGAATTTTAGTACTCAGATTTGATGCTCAATGCTGCAATTGGTTTTTGTTCTTTGGTGATGCATGGTATAGGGAAAACAATTTATCAAAAAAATTCCTCGTGTGGTTGATAGCTGTCAGCCTGGAAACAACATCACCAACTGTTAACTCGAGACGGTGGTTAGCACAGTGCCATATAAAAAGCTGAGGGAATTCTTGCTGGAGTCTTACTGTCAATCCTGATACACTCCCTAGCATATTAGATGCACCATCACAAGCAAATGATATAAAATTGCTGGCTAGAAACTCTTGTGAAAAATGCTGAAGAAGATTAGACTTTAAGGAATCATATATACATTGAGCTGCTGAGGTGTTTGGAAGTTCAACTAGATCGGTAGCGGTTCACAATAGACCATCCTTTATATAAAAATTTTAAAAACTGAAATTACCTGATTTAATAGTCGGGAGGATATCAGGAGAGGATTGAGTATTAGATGTTCACTGCTCCGCTGTCTTAGACCCGCCATCCCGCCCAAATAGCGACACGACTTATATAGCTGAAATCGAAGTTCTCGACCCCATCTTTGTTTCTGAGTCAGCATTGCCAACCCCACGCGTTTGGTACTATTTCGCACGTGTTTAATGAAATCACTATACTTTTATAGATCGAAGTATTTATGCAGTAACTAATGTATTAAAGAAATATAATATAAATGTAGCCTACAAAACCAATAACTCAAATTTTAAAAAATTCTTCTATTCTAGTAAAGTCAACGTCACGAATAAACATACGAAATCCGGTGTTTATGAGCTCAATTGTAACCAGTGCAATGCTACATACACAGGCCAAACCGGAAGAAGCTTCCGTATTCGTTATAATGAACATATTTCTGCCATTAAACACAGAAAATTTTCAGCAATGGCGACACACATGGAGGAATCCGGTCATAAGTTCACGACCATAGACAATGACATGAACATCTTACATTACGTCAATAAGGGCAGCTTGATGAATGTCTTAGAAGCAATTCACATAAATACATCTCAGAGATCAAATTGTTCTAATAATTTGAATGACATTAATTATGAGACAAACATATTATTCGATATGATAGCAGATCATTTAAATATCAAAACGCATAAACCGCCATAGGTCAGAATGCCTATCTTTTCTTTCAATAAGCCCCCCCCCCCCATTCTCCAACCACTAACTCATCTAAACCGCTTTGCCCATTCTCGACCGCCCCACCCCTTCAAGCCGAGCAGTTTGTTTACTCCTTAATACACGTCAGGCACACGCACTCAGTATTAGTAAGTTGCTCTAGCCGAGCGGAGCTTGACCTCCACTTGTCGCCACGGGGCTGTTTTCGTCTGACTTCGGTAAGTTTTTAAGTTTTCTTAAATTCATACGACCAAATTTCTTCTTTCTTGTTCTAGTAAGCTGGGCTATAAGTAAGATGCATTGTTATTAACTCGCACAGTTTGTCTTCTTCAGGATTCAAATGTAGCTACACGCCACCAATCTTCTCTGACTTTTCCGTAAGTTTTATGCAATCCGTTTTCGAGCCGTCTTGCGTAATTGTTTTTTCCTTACATCCAGTACTAATTATGTCAATCATTTCAGATACCGTATGGCAGAAGACTATCTTAAGACAAGTTGCCAAATGCATAAAATTTTAAAACAAGAATTTGTAACATGTAGCTATTGACGTCCAACCCATCTTCAGCCACAAAAACAGTACAAGATATACAGCAAGTTCTTACAGCACGCCACTCATAGACTTCAAAATATGTGCCCAGTGTTTCACAGCATCAAATGACATTTATTTAGATGAAGAACAAGTGAAAACATGTTCCTGAAGAAGCTTGTAGTTTAACGTGACCGTTAATCGCGAGATCATAAGCCACGGGACCTCCTTTTTTACGTGGAATCCGAACCACAGGACATGGCATTTCACTTCGAAAATCTCACATGCATTGACATGTTCCTGAAGACAGTAAAACATGCATGTTATTTTTAGATTTTAGACTCTTAGTTGTTTTTACATGTGTGTGCAGTTTGTGTTTATCGATGTTTTTGTGATTTGATGGGCTCCATGTGTGATTTTACGGGCTGAAGAAGGGTCCAGAAAGATTGGGACCTGAAACATGTACCCTTGAAATATTTTATAAAAAAAAAAGTATAGTACTGACTAGGCGGAAATTGTAAGTTTTAATTTTAATCACTATACTCCGTCAAAAGTGAACTGAAATACAGGGTTTATTTATGTATTTATAAATGTACTTTCGTGCAATTATACTGTTATTATTATTATCTATATATGTAAAGGGCCACGTGATGTTAAAAGTGCGCCAAATTGAACTAGCCCTTCAGTATTAAGCCATCCATGGATTGTGTCGGTTGTGAAGTTACTGCTTTTGATTTCAATCGTCAATACAGTGACGACCCTAACAAGTTGTTGCAATTTTTACAGGAACACAATGTAATTGCTAAAACACTTACGTGTAAAAAATGTAATAGTGAACTGCCAGTTAAGTGGGCAAAATCGAAAGGTCGGTTTCTTGTCACCTGTAATAAGACAATTCCTGGGCCGCCAAAACGAAAGTGTAACTTTCAGTTAACAGCCTTGGATGGAACCTTCTTTTCCGAATCACGGTTATCTACTCTAGAAATTGTGAACTTTAGTAATATGTGGTGCTTGTTGCCCAACCCTCGACAGAAAGTACTGATTCATAATGTCAATTATTCAGGTCCGTATTGACTTAACTATAACTTTGAAAGAATAATAGATCTTAATGAAATAATATTTGAAACCAGCATTTTATACAGAATATTAATAGACGAATTATATTGTAATAGATAAAATTCCCGCTCTATTCCACTATTCATACCCATCATTTTTTATAACATACTAAAGATTGACACCTCTCATTCTACGCATTAATCAATCTCCATAACAGCGACACACGGCGCGTCAACAAACCTCACTCATTCTCATTTCCTTAGCCTCCCATCTCCCACAACCCCTTTTCCCAAGCACGTCACTAACACTCAGCCGTAAGAGCCTTCGCAAGGTGAATTCCGGTTTGTTTTCGTTCACGCCCTGCGCACTGCAGTTCTTGGCGGCGAGTGACGCGGCCACAAAAAATTTCTCTCCTTGACGTTTGCCAAGAGCAACAAGAAGACTAGAGTGGTCCCACGATGACGCAATGGGGTCAGCGGACCGCAGCACCGGTCCAATTCAGGAGTTCTGATGCGCCTAGGTCTTAGTGATCCAATAAAAGTATCTTCTTTGGAGCGTCGAGCGGGATTGTAAATAATATTATTTCTTTATTCTTTATTCTTCATGTGTTTTGTATGAACTTGTACATGGAAAGTTTTTCCATTGTGAAGTTTTGTTGGACAGGCTGAGGAAGGGGGAGTATTTACCCCCCGAAACTAGTCCCTGTAAGTAATAGAAATAAACAGTATTGAAGGCGGAAAATCTATTATTCTTTCAAAGAAAGTACTGACAAAGGAACTGCACCTCACCGCCCGTACTGTAGTGGACTGGTCATCATTTTGCCGGGAAGTGTGCGAGCATTGGTTGTTTCAAAACCGTGCCCAAATTGGAGGGCAAGGTGTAATTGCCGAGATCGACGAGGCAAAGTTTGGAAAACGGAAGCACAATCGAGGAAGGGCAGTAGATGGCCAATGGGTATTCGGTGGGGTAGAAAGAGGAAACAAAAAAAAATTCTTCATTGAAGCAGTACCCCTGAGAAATAAAGAAACCCTCCTGGAGGTGATTAGAAGGTAGATTTTGCCAGGGTCCATAATAATTTCGGACTGTTGGGCAGCTTATAACTGCTTAGCCCAAGAAGGTTTTGTCCACCTCAGGGTAAACCACAGTGTGGAGTTTGTGTGTACCCAACTGAGCGGCCAGGTGTACCAGCTAAACCAAATCGCTATGCAGGCTGCAAACATCGCTCCGGTGGTCCACACTCAGAACATCGAACGAGAATGGCGCAACGTCCGATACAGTATACCGATCTTCGGTAAGAAGAAGAAGAACTTTGCAGGATATCTGGCAGAGCACCTATTCAAGCGGAGCTACGCTTATACCGCCAGAGTGCACGAGTTCTACAAAGCCGTTTCACAGCTATACCCCCCCCCCCCCCCGCCCAAACGATAAACCTAACCTAACCTAAACCCAAACCCTAACCCTGGTATACTGTATCGGACCTGTTGGCTAAGTGTTGTCTAAACCTAACCTAAACCTGGTATACTGTATCGGAACTGTTGGCCAAGTGCTGTCGGAAACTTTCCTTTCAATTTCAATTAATTTAAAACTTTACGTGTCGCCTAAGTGTCTTTTCAATTGTGTTGTGTGGTGTATTTCTTTATTGAAGTTGGTAACGTAGTCACATGACTGTCACGTGACCGTCTTTCGGGTGTCACACGACTTCCAACATGGCGTCCGTAAGAGAAGGACAAGAGAAATTAAATGCATTATTTCCGTGAAATCACAATTATTGTGATGCAGAAGTGGCTATTGAGTATGTAGAGATAGTGAAACAACTCCCAGCAACTCCCAGAACAACTCCCCGAAAGGTATGTAGATCTTAAATGATATAATTTCAGTAAGCTAAGGAGTTAAAGTGATGAAAAGGGAGGATGGTCTAAAGTGAATAATAAATCTTTTTATATGGCACTGTGCTAACCACTGTCTCGAGTTAACAGTTGGTGATGTTGTTTCCAAGCTGACAGCTATGAACCACATGAGGAACTTTTTTGATAAATTGTATTCCCTATACCATGCATCACCAAAGAACAAAAACCAATTGCAGCATTGAGCATCAAATCTGAGTACTAAAATTCAGGTTATAGGAAGAATTTTAGGAGTTAGATGGGTTTCGTCAAGTGCTAGATCAGTAAGGGCCATTTGGAAAGATTTTGCAGCACTCTCCCTCCATTTTAAAAGCGCCATGGAGGATCAAACAAGAGACTCGAAAGAAAGGGCCCAGTACAAAGGACTGCTGGATCGTCTAACTGATATAAACTTTATCCTGAATATGGGTTTGATGATAGATGCTCTGAATGAATTAGAGGATCTGTCGCTTCAATTGCAGAAGAGGGAGATGTCTGTTATTCAGGCTCATAAGCTAGTACTCCAAAAACTTCAAGTTTTCCACTCTTTACAAACCCGACCTGGGGAGTAGGCCTATACAGAATTAGCAAGAAGTGCAGCCGAGTGTAAGGAACTAAATGGTGTGAACTTGCATGGACCTGGAAGAGTGCACAGACTAGATGGACAAGCCTTCTACAGTCTACTTGTGGAAGAAATGGAAAAACGAATGCTAAACAGCTAGTCTACTGCACAATCTCTTGCAGCAAAGTATCAAGAACTTCTAAGTAATTTAGAAGTATTTGATGAAACAAAGTGGCCAGAAGAAGTGGCCAGTGATATTTGTTTTGGAGACAGTAAAATGAAATATCTGTTTGAGAAATTTTGTATAGGTTCCATCAGGGAAAGTGTAACTGGTTTCAGGGTGTATGCATCAGACAAAACAGTATCTGATGATCTGAAACCACTTCTTAGGGCTGTGAAAACCATAATCATATCCACAGCAGAATGTGAACGACCTTTTAGTGCCATGAACGTAATAGATTCACCTGAAAGGAAGCAAGAAGAAGAAGAAGGAAGATTGTAGTTTTTACATGACCGTGAATCTTGTGATTATGAGCCATCCTTTTTACGTGGAATCCGAACCACAGGACATGGAAATTCACTTCGAAAATCTCACATGCATTGACCGGGAATCGAACCCGGACCGCCTTGGTGAGAGGCACATAGCTAGACCGCTGAGCCACCACGCCCCATGAAAGGAATCAGCTTCAGGTGAAAACTGCTGGAAACTTAGTCTTTTTGAAGTTGGTTGGGACCCCAATTCACAAGTTCAAGCCTGAGAAATATGTTAAGGCATGGCTAGGTAAGGTACGTCGCAGTGCTGATGACAACGCCATGAAGCGAAACATGTCAGATGTCTCTCCTCCAGGATTAAAAGTAGTCTGGGAGTTTCTACAGGAATAAAATGGTGGGCTACAAGTAAAATGAACCTTTCTGCAAATGCACAAATTTCGAAACACTATTTTTCGTTAAGTTAATGATAAGTGCATTTAGTTTTTGTTTTTTTTCCTATTTAAGTTAGGCCTATCAGTCTTAAATTTATGTATTTTTTACAATATAGACTTTACTGTTTATATTGCTGTACTGTATTTTCAGATGCTATCTTTGTGTGATTTTCAGACCAATCTATTGTGACTTAGGCCTATGACACATTTACTGTTAATGTTTCCTCTTATACGGATGCTAATTATATGTCAGTAACAAACAAACAAAAATTCATTTAGTTCCCCACTTCACTCATTTAATTTTATTTATCTATATAGCCTAAATAATTCACACATATTTTTAAGTGTAAAATAAAATTTTTTACAAAGCATGATGCAATTGTGAGTGAATAGAACAATTTCCTGCATATCACGTCATGTTGTAAGGGAGGGGTATGCTTTTTTGAAATTGAGGTATGACAGAGAAATATCTTCGGATAGCATACCGCCTCTGGTTTTTTCCCACTTCCTTCACTGGTTAAGACCCATATAATCGACTAATAACTTACGTACCTCACCATGGAAACGCTTTCTATTCAATAGACCACAGATTCATACAACTCGGCAACAAGCGAAAATGTACAGTGTAATCACTGCCGGCTGGATCGCAACACTCCTGGTTGCTCCTGGTTGCTTTAAACTGCCTGACCATTCGACGATTACAGCATTGATTTCAGCGTACAACCTCGTTTCCAAATAAAGGCGCTAGGAAGCAGCACCAAGGCACTGTGGCAGACCTAAGTTTTGTATTGATGTTAATGGAGCAGTTGTGTTTGGAATGTATTCTGAATGATTTTATAATGCTCTACTGCTGCGTGCCCTTCTTTAAATCAGAACAGGGCAAGTTAGAATACCGGGGAATCTAATTTCATGTGATACCATCGGAGAATTCACTGCGTGGGATGGGGTTACGTGCAATTTCCAGAGAAGGTGACGAGGGGAAGCAAATAAACAAATAAATAAATAAATACATACCGGTACATGAATGAATGATTGAGTAAATACGTGAGACAATAAATATGTAAGTAAATAAATATGTAAGTAGGTAAATATGTAAGTAAATAAATAAATAATTTAAGAAATATGTAAGTAAATAAATAAGCAATAAATAAGTAAACCAAAAAATAAGAAAATAAATAATTAAATAAATAAATGTGTAAGTAAATAAGTAAATAAATACGTGAATAAATAAGCAAATGGATAAGTAAATAAATAAGTAAACAAATAAATAATTATATAAAGAAATGTGTAAGTAAATAAGTGAATAAATATGTAAATAAATAAGTGAATAAATAAGCAAATAAATAACTAAATACATAATTAAACAAATAAATAAGAAAATAAATAATTAAATAAATAAGTAAAAAATAAGATAATAAATAAGTAAACAAATAAATAATAAAATAAATAATTAAATAAATAAATGTGTAAGTAAATAAATATGTAAATAAATAAGTGAATAAATAAGCAAATAAATAAGCAAGTAAATAATTAAACAAATAAATAAGAAAATAAATAATTAAATAAATAAGTAAAAATAAATAAGAAAGTAAATAATTAAATAAATAAATGTGTAAGTAAATAAATATGTAAGTAAATAAACAAATAAGTAAATAAATAAGTAAATAAATAAGCAAATAAATAAGTAAATAAATAAGGAAATCAATAGATAAGAAAATAAATAAGTTAATAAATAATTAAATAGATAAATACGTAAGTAAATAAAGAAGTAAATAAAAGAATAGTAAATAAATAATTAAATAAATACATATGTAAGTAAATGAGTAAATAAATATATACATAAATAAATAAGTAAACAAATAAATAAGAAAATAAATAATTAAATACATAAATATGTAAGTAAATAAACAAATAAGTAAGTAAATAAATAAATAAGCAAATAAATATGAAAATACATAATTAAATAAATAAACATGTAAGTAAATAAACAAATAAGTAAATAAATACGTAAATAAATACATAAATAAATAAGCAAATAAATAAGTAAAGAAATAAGAAAATAAATAAATAAATTTGTAAGTAAATAAATAAGTAAAAAAATAAACAATCTGTCCAAAAAATCTGTAAAAATGTATAATACAGCCATCACAATAAGACGGGTTATCAGACATATTCACCTCACACCCAAGTACATGGGGCTACATGACCACGATGTCACAAAGCCCCTAAATAAATCATCATCCCATTTTTCGGGGGCCGGAGGCATTTCTTTTCCCTGTCTTTTATTGTCCTTATTCTTTTCTTTTCATCTCGCCAAGTATGTAAGTCAGATTTAAGTCAGTTAGAAGTAGTTATATTTTTTATTACCGTCTGCATAATTATGGGAAAATGAGCTAGACATTTCGCCCCTTAAAAACAATCGCTCCACCACATGTATTTTTGCTTTCCTTTATACTGAAAATTTGCCCGTAAGTATGTGTCTGAATACTTTTAGATGTTAGAATAACAATGGAACTAAATTAGTGTAATGTTTTCACGTCCGTCAATCTCGATATTAAGCCTCCAAACATAACAATACTTCGTTTCAGGTATCTTCCCCTTTAAAAAGCCGCGGCAATCTCAGTGCCTTGGTGCTGCACCTAGCGGTGAATTAATGCATATATCTTGCACGCCTGTGAGTGTCGAATGGGCAGGCAGTTTAAAGCGACCAGGAGTGTTGCGATCCTCAAAACCTCCATAGGATCAAACAACATGACCATCACTCACTACACACAGATCCAAAGAGCTTCTTCATGGAAGAAGAATTCCTGTTCCATGTCTTCTTCGCATAAAGAGTTTGGGCGTAGCGGAGCATTTTCCCTGTAACCAACACAATTTTAAAAGCAAATACATTAGGAGTAATCGGATCGCTTAAATGTCCTGGACTGCAACACGGCCACTGTTTTACGGCATCTGGTTGGCTGATATTTAATAATAATAATACAGATAACGCACAATATGCAGATTTCATACATTAACCTCGACAGAAGTCAGTAAGGGAGTTTTTCTTTTGTCACAGTAGCCTAACGGACGAGGTATCTATCACAAGGTTTGCAACACAGATTACAAATGGACAGGTCTTCTGGTTGGTGGTAGCCATTGAACTGTAGGTATTAACTACACCCCGATTCTGTAACTTCACTCGTTAACAACCCACCAACATGGATAGGTACGACGGAATCGTAACCATAGGCATAACAACAAATGGCTAAGCGAGGCTCAAAGTGGTATTCTGTAAGGCACCTTGTTATGACGCTTATTACGAGTTCAGGATCAGGATTTCATAGCCATCTTCATAGTACGAAAGCTTTCCACTAGATAACGGGTAAATCGATTGGCGCGGTATTTCAACGTATTTCATACCATTCGATATCGCAATTAGTATGTATCATTTTTTTAAACTATTTCCATATCCATACTTTCGCCTATTATGGTGTTTTATTTATCGTATGCATTGACCATTCATACGAATTACTTCAACCTGTTAAGATACACCTAACCCCATTTGCTAAAACATTTACGCTGTCTGTTCACATGAATATCTATTTCAGTTAGGGTTTTCTTTAATAATTGCCTTAATTAATACCTTATTTTATTTCGGAGTACTGGTATCTTATTATAGTACGGTACGGTATTCAACGGATACTGCAGCTCATGCCACTGGAACTAACCATTGAATCCGTTACACCCGTCTATTTATAAGTCTAGGACTGTTGCGTACGATAGGTCTACATGTTAGGTTACAAGTTTACAAATTAGTAGAAAGAAAGTATCAGTAGGTCATTGATGTGCTTCTAACTCCTTATCCTAGAATAAAACTACATTCTACATTTTAGCAATCTATTTTATTTATTTATTTACTTATTTATCGTATGGCTTTTACTGCCGGGAGTGTCCGAGGACATGTTCGGCTCGCCTGAGTCTGTAGCTGCTTCCAGCGGACACCCTAAAGGGTGAGTAGTAGTTAATCTGTGGCTACAAGTTCCGTTCAATTTCAAGTAGTTCCAACTTTCGCCACGAGATATCAATGATACCTAGTGGTGAACGTTGAACTTTGATAGAGCGTTCTGACGAAATCTAACCTAACAAATGTTGCTTTACACAAGTTTAGTCTGTGAAAGGATCTTTTACATGCCATAAATCTATGACATGGGACCGCCGGCTTTACTTCCCCTCCGAAGGAAGGCATACTGAAGGATTTTTAACGCTCTTAAAAATCCGACGACTTCGGCCGGGTTTGAACCCGCTATCTTGGGCATAGCAGTTCAGCATGCTACCGACTAAGCCACCGAAGCATTTTAGCAATATTTACCACTTAATGGAATTTATTCCAGTTTTCTTCTGATGAAGTTATTTATTAGCCTTCTTTTAAATTCAATATATTCTACCTAGCCTAATCCCTTCGTCTCTATATGGCCCTAGGGCAGTGGCGTAGCTAGACCTGAAGGGGCCCCGGGGCAATACGTTGAAATGGGGCCCCCTCACTATCTTTTGAAAACCTGACCGAACTGCAGGCCTTTAATATTACCGTAATAATGTTTGATGATAAGAACTTATCAAAGTTACTTTATGCACTTTTCGAATTCCTCCCCCTTTGCCACTTCCCATTTTCTAGAAATATTTAATTTATACTTTGACTGTTGGCTCCATAAAATGTGCTAAATAATTATGATAAATAATAGCTATAGCTTTTCAATTTGTGAAATTGTGATATCGTAATAAGACAAGAAGTTCCGTGACGAACTAAAGAGCCTACTTTTCATGTCAATGATTAATTTACAGTGTATGAACCTATCTACAATAATCACGAAATTCAGTTGGTAATATCGAAATGTCTATTTAGTTCGAAATATACCTGGTATAATGTAGCCTAATAGAGCACTACAGTTGGCAGCCCTGGTGACTGAATAGATTCTTAGTTCCATCTCTTAAGGTACAGAATAATAAATTAGGTTGAAGTCCAATGGACGTTACATTGGATCTATCAGCACGCGTAAAAGCATGTTGGCAACAATGTCATGCGTGTGCTGGTCTGAAATAATCTGAAATACTATTATATCTTGTTGTGCCAATTTTGGATGAAATCCATTTATTAGTATAGAAGTTACATGTATTTTAAAACTGGACCTATCAGCAGGCATAGAATCATGTTGGCAGCACTGACTTATATTAATTACTCCAAATTAATCTAGAATGCCAGGTGCTATACGTGTGCAAAGTATAGAGCTGTTGGCTTGCATACTTTCTGGTATATTGGTATTAGTGTAAAATAAATATAGACAGCATTTATTAACAGTTGGTAGCCCTGATTGCTCCTAACAATACTTATGGTCATATCTGTTATGGTGCACATAGCACATACGAAATTTGGTTGAAATCCAACTGATAGTATAGAAGTTACATGTATTTAAAAATTGATGATGATGACGATAATTACGAGTATGACCTTTGTTCCTCACACTCAATGTATTATTACATGAAGGAAGGGGGAGAGAGAAAACAGAGGTTTGTATCAGCACCATGCAGATTAAAAAAATATCTGGGGAGTAGGGGTCAGGGTTGATCCAATCCCTAGCATGTCCCCACAGGCAACACCCTGTCCCTAAATACTACCACAAAGTTACTGGGAATGAGATTAAGACTAACTACATTGAAATATTATGTGGATAACATAACTCTCACCTGAATTCTTGGCATTCTTATCACATACAGTAGTATGAAAAAGTCTACTTTCTAATTGCACAATCTTCATAAGGACATAAAGGAGGTAAACACAAACCTCGTGAATTAGGAGGAATGCCTACTGGTTCTGGTGGGATCAGTTGGTGTTAGGATTGCAGCAGTTCATGAAGCAAGGCTCAAATCATACACAATGTTTTTTAACAAATTATTATTCAAATAGAACACTTAATTTATAACATAAAATTAAACATTTGAAAATACAGCAGTTTGCACAGCAATGCACCTGTGGAATGTGTCCCATTGTAGAGAAAATCAAATTCAGTTTCTTTCTTCGTCTTCTCATTCAGACCAGGTTACTGGAAGGTGTATCACAGATTTTTTTGGCAGAGAATCCTGGAAAATTAAAAATCAATCCCTTATATTGTTACCAGTACTGTGACAAAAAAATTATAAACAAATTTCTAGATTCATTTTGTATCATAACCTGGAGATGGAAGGGGGAGAGAGGAACAGTTGGACGTGTGGGAAGAAATAATACATGGGCATGGGATGAAATTTAGCATCAATAAGAGTGAGATGGTGATCACAACAAGGAAGAAGGAAAGAACCACAACAGGAATAACAATTTGTGGGGAACAGCCGAAGAAAGTGGAGAGTTTCAAGTATCTGGGAAGCCTGATACAAGAGAATGGAAGAAACGATAGAGAAATAAATAAGCGGGGGCAGGGGCGCACCCAGGGGGGGGCTTTGGGGGCTTAAGCCCCCCCCCTAAAAAACTGGGAACACTTTAAAAACATTGCATCACATAAACATAAAGAAACCTTCCAAACCGTCCGTCTGCAGGTGTCCGTCCGTCGTTTCTGTGATGCGGGAAATCCAGGTAACAGGCTCGCAGACTCCTAGGTTGGTGTCCCGGTGAACCGTAATGTCGTAGTCGTTCAGGTTGGACAGGCGGACGTACGGCCGAGACGTCGTGTTGATGAGGGTCTTGGCAACTAACAATCCTTTTGTCTGGATGTCCTCATATTTTGGCTCGATGACAGCCGCCACTCCCTCAGCAGTTCCATCGACAATTACGGCGGCGCTGATCTCCGTCCTGGTGGGAACGATGACGTCCTCTCTCAGCCTTACTCGTCGTGGGGTGACGGCCTCATGTGCTGGTTGCAAAGCAAGTTCCTCACCTCCGAAGTGCAGAGTGTTGGTACTCAGATCCAAGATGATGTTGTTCTGGTCCATGAAGTCCAGTCCGATGATCACTTCATTTGATACGTCAGCCACAAGCACTGGATGCTTTATCGCCCGTCGACCAATGACGAACTCCAGTGATGCTTCGCCATGTACCGGTGCGGTCTCTCCGGTCGCGGTTATTAGTTGGAGGTTCCTTTGTGTGGGTTGCACTCTCCACTTTGGGATCACGGTGGGACTGACGATGGTCCTCGATGCTCCCGTGTCGATTAGCATGGGCCAGCTCTCTCCGTTGACGACTCCGTCGACCATCAGACTGCTATTATCCCTCCTTAACTGAGTCGCACGAACTTGGACTGCCGGGGCTTGACGACTGTCACAAGCAAACCTTTGCCCCCCAAGGCTGGCTGATACTTGCTTTCCTGGGCCGCGCGGTTTCCCTACGACTGACTGTCCCGACGGAAACCCTTGGCGGCGCTGATCACCGCAGTCCTTGCTCAGGTGGCCTCTCTTACGGCAGGTCCAGCAGGTCGGTAGTCCTCTTCCGGGTCGCCTCTCCGGATGTCATTCGGCTACGTTTTTGTTGGTGGTACTGCAACCCTTGAAGAACCGGCCTAGCGCCTCCATCAGTTCATCGACCTGGGGCTTGGTCTTGTCGGCTTTGGATGGTTCGTCGATGTCCACCTGACGCACCCGCGCGCGCATTCTAGATGCCTGTTTTGCCGTCTCGAACTCAAGTGCGTGGCTCAGCGCATCTGCCACAGTCTTATTGCGCGCGAGTCGCAGCGCCTGTTGAGAGTCCGAGTCCCGTAGTCCGCCGGTGAAGGTCTGCGTCGCAATCTGTTCCAGAAAGTCGGCCGGCGCTGTTGGATAGGCGAGCCTTACGTGGCGTACGATGTCCATCCCGAACTCCTGCAGGGTTTCCGCGTTCTTCTGTTCCCGGGTCCGGAGCTGCATCTGGTAGGTCTGATGAAGATGGCTATCTCCATATCGGGACACCATATGGGCGATTAGTGAAGCGTAGTCCTGGGATCCAGTCGGGATGGCCTGAAGGACGTTAAGGGCGTCCCCTCTCAGCGCTACAATGAGAGCTGTAGCCTTTTCCGTGCTGTTCCAGTTGTTTATTGATCAGGCTGCCTCGAACTGACGTAAGTAGGTGCTCCACGGGACCTTTCCGTCGAAGGTAGGGGGCGTCACTCTGCTATATCCCGTTCCTGATATTCCCGGTGTAACGGTGGGCGGGCGTTGGCGCAGCTCGGCAACTTCCTCTTGTAGAGCGTTGAATTTCTCTTCCACCCCCGTCAGTGGGCGTTGGCGCAGCTCGGCAACTTCCTTTTGTAAGGCGTTGAATTTCTCTTCCACCCCCATCAGCGGGCGTTGGCGCAGCTCGGCAACTTCCACTTGTAAGGCATCGAACTTCTTTTCTACTGCCGTGACTTCCTCACGCAGACCCAGTTCTAATTTCTTCAGGTCCTGTGTCAACTTATTCTGACCGTCTTCCATCTTCTTCTGGCCGTCCTCTATCCTCCTCAGATCCTCCGCTAGCTTATTTTGACCGTCTTCCATCTTCTTCTGGCCGTTTTCTAGTTTGGCAGTTCGGTCCTCGGCTAACTTCTTCTGGCCGTCTTCCAGCTTCTTCAGGTCATCCTTCAGGTCCTTGGCAAATTTATTCTGGCCGTCCTCCATCTTCTTCTGGCCGTCCTCCATCTTCTTCTGGCCGTCTTCCATCTTGGCTTCCATGCCACTTAACTTTTCTAGCAATGCTGCAAATTTCGCTTCCATTTTAGATGTTTGTCTTGTAAAGGGCATGCACTCACAGGAAAATTAAAATAAAAAAATGACCTGCTCGGGTTTTGAAACCAGGACCGTCAGGTGTTGTGCTTGTGTTTGAGTTCGTAATACCGCTTCTGACACCAGTTGTTACGTGCCCCCCCCCCCCTCCAGTGGCTCTTTTGTTAACTGGACTACGGTGGGTTGAAGCACAACACAGATTGTTCCTTTAAATGAAATAATTAAATTTATTGCGGCCAGAAAGATGGACCACTCAACAGCAAATACAAGCAATTAGAGCCTTACTCCAGTTTCCTCAAGTCTCTTCCTTATGGAGAGCTCTTGCCCCCTTTCACTTGTCAACAAACCACAGAAGTTAATTCGTCCTAAGGAGTCAGGTGGCCTTGACAGAAACTACCTGCACCTCTTCCTCATGTACACAAACTACAGTTACTTACGATAACTTGCTACACGCTGCTTCACTGTTCACAAGCTGGGAAACAATGTCCCTGGATTTCGTAACTCGTACGGCACTTCGCCACAATACGTCTGTCGCTCAGTGAAATCACACTCGCTCAAAACACAGGCAGTCCCCCGTATGCTTCTCACTCCCTCGCTGTCAAGAGAATCGGCTTCACTAGGGGTTTCGCAAGTCACCACACTTCTGTCGCTCAGGATAAACTCTCGCACTAGCTCGAAAAACACAACCACAGCTGCTTGACAGGTTGCTCTTATATAGGAGGCCGGTGACTCAATAAATGCTTCTAGACCCATCCAGGGTTCACGGCTTCTCGAGGTTTTCTTCACTGGCTGAGTCACGAATATTCTGGACCATCCCTTTGTCCTAGTAGTCCTGTTGCATAAGGCGCACGCAATACACTGAGGCAGAGCAGCCCAGCCCTGGGGCAGTTGTGACTCATGCGGCGAGCGATGAAACAAACTCACAGCCGTAACAATATTTACATACAAGAATAATAATGGACACATTCTCTTTCCATAGCTGAAATCATGTTATTGAGGAAAGCCCCCTCCAAACCAAAAGTCTGGGTGCGCCCCTGAGCGGGGGAGACAGGCAGAAGCATTCCGGAGGTGTGTGAGAAGCATGTTATGGAAGCAAGGATGTTCCTCAGAACAGCAAAAAATCATATATCGGACGTACTATGTCCCTATCCTGACGTATGCCTCGGAGACCTGGGTTATGAAAGGAAGGGGGAAGAGCAAAATACAGGCCGTGAGATGAGGTTCTTGAGAAGCAGTATTGGGGCTACAAAGAGGGACAGAATAAGAAATGAGAGGACCAGAGAATTAATGAAGGAGGAACCATTACAGGATGGTATAGAGAAATCTAGACTTAGATGGTATGGACATGTAAAACGAATGGATGAGAAGAGGATACCCAGGAGGATACACGAGACGAAGTGGGAAAGAGACCAAGAGGGAGACCGAGAGACAGGAGGCTGAAGGGGGTGGAAGAAAGCGTGAAGAAGAGAGGAGACGACTGGA
Source organism: Meconema thalassinum (assembly GCA_946902985.2). Classification (NCBI taxonomy): domain Eukaryota; kingdom Metazoa; phylum Arthropoda; class Insecta; order Orthoptera; family Tettigoniidae; genus Meconema; species Meconema thalassinum. Next base: position 512,433,281 of record OX336392.1, on the reverse strand, counting down.
CAAGGGTAGAGGCTGAGAGATGGTGGGAAGACAGAAGACGTTGGAGAGGCTTGTGTTCCAAACAGACACGGCCAGTGGCTGGAAACTGTGCAAGATGATGATGATGACCTGGAGATGTGCTCGTGTAGCCTATATGCTACATTCTTAAACTCAAGTTAGCCATTATAGTGTATCAAAACAATTTAAACCGGCTACATCCTTATGCGAAAACAAGAATAATAGTAGAGGAGCAGGGAGGGTTCTGTTTCAAATACCGTTATTTATGCAAATGAGGGGGGCGTGGCAAGGTCAATGACCTTGAGGTAGGTCATGATCAATGACCTTGAGGTAGGTCATTGACCCCCAAGGTCGCCGGCACCCCGGAAGGTAAACAAACCTTGGAGGGTCCAGGAACCGGTTTGAGGGGGTGTGGGTGGAGGGGTGGGGGAGGGGGGAGGGGAGGGGGAGGTAAGGGTGGGGGGAGGTAAGGGTGGGGGAGGGGGAGGGAAGGGTGGGGTGTGGGACGAGGGGATGAGGGGAAGGATGGAAGAGGATCTGCACGAGACCCTCCTCGACCCAGTCTCTCTGTTGGACTGAGCGCCTTCTCTGTTATGGTCTAGTGCTATATAGCTTTGTTTTGTACTTGATGAGATCCGAGTGTAGCCGAAGGTTTCCGAATCTTTGTCGGTGAATGAATCGTCAGATTTGAACGGTCAACTAGCGTGTGTGTGTGACGTCATAGCAGATTACGGGATGTGGGGTAGGTCATGGTTGGAAGTGTTCTTAATGGGAAAACATGAATGGAGATGGATGGTGGTTGTTGAAACCTGACGTGGTAGGTTGGTTAGGTGTGAATGGGTCTGAGAGACAAACAAAATGGGGTTGAAAGCGCTCAATGGTAAACAAACATCAATGGTATCTGGAGTAGTGAATGGAATTGAGAGAGAGGGGAATGAACTGGCTGTTGAATGTGCTCAATGGTAAACAAACATCAATGAATCTGGAGTAGTATTTCCTGTAAATGGTAGGGTGGGTGAGGATACAAAACGCATGGCATGTTGGGTCGGCCAGCTCGACATGAAATAAAAACAAGAAGGCGTACAACAGATCTGATTTATTAATCCATGTGGCCCATGTGGCATTAAAACTATTTTTTTTCGGTAGCTTCTTCCGCTTCCTCTTCATTTTCGCTGTCACTTTCATTTTCCTCCTCCATCATCATCATCATGAGGACGAAAAACTCCGCCATGACGTGGTCATTTGAAAAACTATAAAAGAGAAAAAATGTCTATCAATGTCATTAGAATACCCAATCTAGCGGCGAGGATATAAACTGTCTTGATGTTTGTGTCAGGGAAAACCAAAGTACACAGAAGAAAACCTCCTAAGTTATGGAGGCATACTCCTTGCACTTCTCTGCATCAATGATTAAATGACAGGCAGAAGGTAGGAAATAATGGGAAAAGAAGACTGGCCTCTTGCAGAAGGAGAGAATCAGAAAAGATGTGGCAAGGGCCTTGGATACTCTAATACTGTTGGAGTTGGAAGAGAACAAGAGTTGGCCAAGCGAGGTTGACAGGAAAGAAGACAGAGAGGAGCTTGACACAAGTAAGTGGAAGCAATGCTGAACTCGGCTGACACCTCTGTAGTTGTAAAAACCCACGTTCTGCTATATGTAAGCTTTTGGAAGCTGAGTTTTAAAAAATGTTTTGCAAGAAGAGAATAATACTGTTAATTTTGTTATCCTTAATTCAACCTTCTTGATTACTCATGCTTCAAAGATCCTGTCTAGAATGATTTACAAGAGGATTGAAAGCCAGATAGGAACGGAGTTGGGTGAAGACCAGTTTGGTTTCAGGAGAAATGTAGGAACAAGGGAAGCTGTACTAAGTCTTAGGCTGATTTTAGAAGGTAGAATAAGGAAAGATAAGAGAACGTTCATGGCTTTTGTAGACTTAGAAAAGGCTTTTGATAAAGTTGATTGGACTAAATTGTTTGACATTTTGAAATCAATTGGAATAAAGTACAGGGATAGGAGGGTGATATACAATCTGTACAGAAACCAGACAGCAGTCATTCGAGTTGAAGGACATGAGAGAGAAGCTGGTATTCAGAAAGGATTTAAGGCGAGGCTGCAACTTATCACCCATACTTTTCAATCTTTACATTGAACAAGCAATGAAGGAAATTAGAGAAAAATTTAAATTGGGAGTGAAGATTCAAGGAGAAATAATTTCAACTCTGAGATTTGCTGATGACATTGTCATCTTGGCCGACAAGCCTGAGGATTTGAATGAGTTTTTGAATGGTATGGACTCCGTCTTACTGAAAGAATTCATGATGAAAATAAATAAATAAATGTAAAACAAAAATACTGGAATGCAGCCGAAATAAATCAGAAACCTCTATGGAGATCAAATTGGCAGGTGAAAAGCTGAAGGAAGTAGGAGACTTCTGTTACTTAGGAAGCAGAATAACCAGTGATGAACGAAGCAAAGAGGATATTAAAAGTAGGTTGGCTCAGGCAAAGAAAGCATTTCTACAAAAAAGGAATCTGCTGACATCGAATATAGATTTAGGTATTAGGAAGTCATTTTTTGAAATCCTTTGTCTGGAGCGTGGTGCTCTATGGAAGTGAAACTTGGACTATTGGTGCAGCAGAAAAGAGGAGAATTGAAGCATTTTTGAAATGTGGTGTTACAGGAGAATGATGAAGATCAGATGGGTAGATAGGGTTACAAACAAAGAGGTATTAAGACGAGTGGGAGAGGAGAGATGTTTCTGACGATTGCTAATGAAGAGAAGAGATAGGTTGGTAGGACACATACTAAGACACCCAGGAATAGCAAGCTTAGTTATGGAAGGAAGGGTCGAGGACAAAAACTGTAGGGGTAGACCAAGGTTAGAGTATGTTAAACAGATTGCCTCCGATGTAGGGTGTGGTAGCGATGTAGAGAAGAAACGATTAGCTCAGGACAGGGAGACATGGAGAGCTGCATCAAACCAGTCAAAAGACTGAAGACTCAAACAACAACAATTCAACCTTTGTGTTACCCTACACAGATCTCACATGGAGTGAGTGAGATTTAAACCGCGGACCAGCGGTAATAATAATAATAATAATAATATCGTATGGTCTCGGGTGCCTGGTGCAAGCTTTGTTAATTGACACCCAGAGGGTAGCTTGCATGTCGAATTTCGTCGTTCCTTTGAACGCTATGAAAGTCAAGGAGGTTAGATATCTAAACTCCTTGACACTACAGCGCTTTCAAGTAGAGATTGGAGGAAATTTGTGTTGGCGGAAAATCCCGAGATTAATTTTGCCATTGAACACGGCCTACTGAATTCAAATGGGTTCTTTAACATGCCAACAACGTATGACGTGGGTTCGAGCCCCACTGTCGGCCGTCCTTGAAATGGTTTTCCGTGGTTTCCCATTTTCAACACCAGGCAAATGCTGGGACGGTACCTTCTGATAGGCCACGGCCGATTCCTTCCACATCCTTGCCCAGTTTCATTCATCTTCATCCGGTGAGAAGCCGGTATACTACTGCTAATTTACATAACAGCGCAACACTATTGTAACGTATGAGTAATCATACTGTTACAACTCTAAGATATTGAAAGCCCTTTTGACAATAGACTGGTATCAAGATTGATGATGTAGGCTATTAACTTTTATTTTTGTTAAGGCAGTATGTCTTAGCAATACAAAGAAACCCATTATATTTGAACACGGCAATAAATTTAGCGTGTCTCCAACCGGTAATACAATGCGCATTAAATTACAATAAATTGGTCTTGTTTCTTAAGTCGGACAGAGAGAAAAAGAAAGTTGTTTGTTCCAGACAATGTCTGAATACCAAGTAGGTTGCGATACACTGTATTTTAAAATCGTCAACATGTGTGCTTATGTAAGATAAAATGTAAGAATTACAAGGTTAAAGCGCAGCATTAGGTCATGGGACCGGGCTCTCTGCTGACTCGGTAGACGCGTGGGTTCGAACCCCACCGTCGGCCGTCCTTGAAATGGTTTTCCGTGGTTTCCCATTTTCAACACCAGGCAAATGCTGGGACGGTACTTTCTGATAGGCCACGGCCGATTCCTTCCACATCCTTGCCCAGTTTCATTCATCTTCATCCATTCCATCCCGACGCGCAGGTCGCCCACGGGCGTCGAATAGAAAGACCTGCACTCGGCCTCTGAGGAGGCCACACGACAAAAAAACTAGCTTTGAAATTAAATTAAAAGTTTGGCAGGACGAGTTAATGAGTGATGAAACTAATGGTAGGTAATGAATAATGATTGTGCGACCTCTGGAGAGGCCAAGTGCATGTCTTTCTAGTTAACGCCCGTGGGCGACTTAAGCATTATTATGAGGATGAAGTGATGATAAAGACGGTACATACACCCAATCCCGGACCGCAGGAATTAACTCTAGGTGATTACATGATTGTGTGGTCTCTGGAGAGGTTCAGTGCAGGTCTTTCTAGTTGATGTCTGCGGGCGACCTGCGCATTATTATGAAGATGAAGTGATGATGAAGACAACACATACACCCAACCTCGGAGCCCCAGGAATTAACCTCAGGAGATTAAAATCCCTGATGGCTTGGTTGAGAATCGAACCCGGGGACATTTTGGGTCAATGCCTAGCACGCTAACCATTTAGCTACAGAGCTTGGCATGATGGGTAGTCAACCTCATAAGAGATAAAACTAATGCTGAATGGAACTGGGTAAGAATGCAACCGCGGTTTGTTAGAAGTTATCATCACAGCATTTGCCTGGAGTTGAAAATGGGGAACCGCAGAAAGACATTTCAAGGACAGTTGACGGTGGATATTCAAACCCAGACGTTTACCAAGTCGGCAGAGAGCATAGTCCCCATGACCTAACGCTGCGCTTTAGCGAGTGGAGCTGCTGTTATTATAGTTAATTAATATATATGAACAAGTGTTGAAGAAAGTACTACTTGCATACAATTTGCATTCTCGACTAGTACAAGTTATTACACAAAGGCTACACCCGGCTAAGTTTATAAAACCTTGGTTAGCGTTCTAGGCTTTGATTTAATTTTTTATCCTGGTATCAATTAAAAAAAAATGAATATTACTTACATGAAAATGTCCAGAGACGAATCCCAATTGTTGGATTCTTCATCAGCATGGGTACTCTCCTTATCAGACATAGCAGTGAATGACAATTCTTTGTAAAGTAGCAGGTTCATTTATACTAAATATGGAGGTCATCCAGTTACTGGCAAAGCAGGCAAACCGGGGCGTTGCCTCTGATTGTAAGGGTATATAAGCCGTAACATTATTGTTGTTAGCCAGAGAAGTCCACGAGTCTGTAGTATACACATCGCTTTGCTGCAAAGATCTTCTATCAGGTAATATTGAACACAGTACTTTTAGTATCTCTAACTGTCGATGGTTACACAGTTGACCTTAACAATTTATCAAGTGGATAATAATAATATCAAATGGGTATATAAAACTATTATTGCAACTAACAGTCATTACCAGGTTTGACGTCAGTTAAAAGAGGTATTACTTTATCTCGCTCTATCCAACTGATTACTGGGAACTAAGCGCTGTTAGGAGACTCCTCGTCTTAGCAAATAAGTTTTGTATACACATTTGATGGTTTAGTCTATAGATCAGGGTTTGAGTTAATGTGCTAATAAATAAAGGTGGAGGGTACCTGAACCTTTTTAATAGTTTACCTAAACACTTTATAATTAACTTTCAGAACCAATATGTCTGCTATAACAGTTGCGAATCTCATTGGCAGAGCAACCGGCCTGGAGACTAAACGTTTACAGGACCTGCCAGTTAACGAGTCCTATTTGGTGACAGCTGTTCGCAGGGTAAACACGAAATATGGGGGAAGAATAGTTTGTGAACTAGAAGATTTCGCTGTCTTCTTACCTGCGAGGTTCATGGAACTCAACGACGAAGCTGTAAATGACCTCAACAAAGGAACCATCTACCTAAAATATTTGGGACTGGAAAATAAAAGATGTTTGGTAGAATTTATTGAAGAATCAAATAAAATTTAAAATTTGTTAATGTTAAAACAGAATTTGCAGAGACAATAAACTTTGTTTTCATTCTCAGCAAACTGTTCAGTGATTTGCTGTTTTGTAGTAAATGTAATTACTGTAAGTGTCATGATGTCAGCACCAAAACCTAGTTGGCAGGACGTGGATAGTTGTTTTAATAATAAGTTATGTAGCACTAAAATTAATAATGATGCTAAATTTTTAGACCCAAATGAATTTTTAAACGCTAGCTACAACATTTTTCAAAATAAAATGCAAGACTGTTTAAGAGAACATGTAGCGTTAAAGATTAACGCTGAGTTATTATGTGATTTTGTTATTTTAAAACAAGGTGTTGAAATAACAAAACCGATTTATTTACATACGAAAATGTGTGAATTGTACCGCACTGATAATATACACAGTTGGTATAGTAAAAACATTGTTGATAAGCTCATGACGCGCTTTGCCGATTTTCAAGAATTGGAAAGTGGCAAATCGCTGGAAGCTATCAACCATTTTAAAATTAATGTATGCACCTTTGATCCCATGAACAGTGGTTCAGCTCATGTTAATTTACCTAAACAGTTGGAAAAACATCACGCAGTCATCAATGTGGATAATAATGACGTTTTTTGCTTTGTTTGGGCCTTGGCAGCTGGGTTAAGTCCTGCAACTGAAAATGTTCACAGAATGGGAAAATATCACCAGAAATTTATGGAATTAATGATCAGTCTAAATTTAGCAGACATAGAATTCCCAATGGACCTCAACGCCATTTCTCGTTTTGAATCTAAAAATCCGCTTTACTCCATTAATGTATACGGAGTTGAAGGGGACAAAGTTATTGGTCCATTGTATGTGACAAAGGGAAAAAAGAAAAGCATTTTAATTTACTGTACATTGAAGGGGAATTGTGCAACCATTATTGTTATATCAAAGATCTTTCTAGACTAGTTCGTTCACAAGTTACAAAAAAAATAGGGTATATATATATGTGATCGCTGTTTGCAATATTTTACTAGCAATCAAAAGTTGACAGCACATACTATTGATTGCATCACACAACCAGCGGTAAAATTATATTTCCAGAAAAGGATAAAGCCAGTATGAAATTTCAAAATGTGTCTCGTCAAGAACCGCTTCCATTTACAGTATATGCAGATTTTGAATGATTAACCACACCCATTGACACATGTAAACCAGATCCGACACGTCCGTACACTCAACAAGTACAGCAACATGTGCCATTCAGTTGTGCCCTAAACGTGATTTGTTCATACGACCCTTCACTTTCATACTTCAAATCTTATCGCGATGCAGATGCTGCTGCTTGGTTTTTAAATGAATTGGACGCCTTGGCAGATCAGGTGTACAATATCCTGCAAAATCCAATTCCGCTTCAAATGTCGGACGCAGACGAGGCGGTTTTTGCAACAGCAACCACTTGTCACATTTGTCAAAAACCAATAGCACCTTGTGACACGCCAGTGAGAGACCATAATCGGTACACTGGAAAATTTAGAGGAGCGGCTCATAGTGTATGTAATTTGGCGTATAAAAGAGCACGCTATATTTCTTGTTTCTTACACAACATGTCTCGGTATGACAGCCATTTAATTATTAAGGAATTTGCTAACCTTGAAAACCAAAAGTTTAATTTAATTCCACAAAATCATGATAATTTTATTTCGTTTTCGAAATGGCGAAATGGAATCAGTATACGATTTTTAGATTCGTATAGATTCCTCGCATCATCATTGGATGCGCTTGTTCAAGGGCTTCACCCAAAAAATTTGCATTTTGTACGTAAACACTTTACTGATGCCAAACAATTTGAATTATGCATTCGAAAAGGGGTGTTTCCCTATAATTATGTAAACAATTGGGCATGTTTACAGGAAACTGCACTCCCTTCAAAGGACAAATTTTACAATGACTTAACAAAAAGTCATATTTCTGAAGAAGACTATTTACACGCCCAAAAAGTATGGAACGTGTTCAAGATATCAACTTTGGGCGAGTATGCTGATTTATACCTCAAAATTGATACACTACTTTTGACAGACGTGTTTGAACACTTTCGCAAACTGTGTCTTGAAATCTACAATCTAGATCCAGCCCATTACTACACCCTTGCCGGATATAGTTGGGACTGTATGTTGAAGGTGACTGACATAGAACTGGAACTATTAACAGACATCGACATGTTACTCTTTTTTGAACGTGGAATAAGTGGTCGTCTTGTTTCGCTTGTGCAAAAGCACGCCAAAGCAAATAATCCATATATGGATTCATTCAAACCAAACCAACCTACAACATACCTCACCTACCTAGATTGTAACAATTTATACGGATATGCTATGGAAAAACCTCTTCCATATCAAAATTTTCGATGGCTGACTTCAGATGAAGTTTCAAAATTTAATTTAAAAGATGTGTTGAGCAATGACACGCGTGGCTACGTTCTAGAGGTCGACTTATTATATCCCTGTGAGATACACAATGATCATTCTGATCTACCATTTTGTGTTGAAAAATTACAACCTCCCAGTTCACGTTCCAACAATAAAAAGTTGCTGGCAACGTTAAATTCAAAAAATCGGTACGTCATACACATTGAAAATTTAATGCAATGTTTGAAACATGGTTTGAAACTGCAATCCATTCACCGCATTATTTGCTTTGACCATAAACCATGGTTACCACCGTACATGCAATTGAATACTCATCATCGGCAGCACGCCAAGACCACATTTGAATCAAATTTTTATAAATTAATGAACAATGCGTGCTACGGTAAATCAATGGAAAATAATCGAAAGCATAGAACTATTCATTTGGTAAACCACTGGGACGGTCGATATGGCGCACGAAAATATATAGCTATGCATAATTTCCATTCTGTACGAGTTATTGAAACTGATTTAGTAACCATTGAATTGTCAAAGACAGAAATCATGTATAACAAACCAATTTACTTGGGAATGGTAATACTTGACTTTTCAAAATTTGTAATGTATCAATTTCATTATGAGTTTGCCAAACAAAAGTTTGGAGATGTAAAATTACTGTATATGGATACAGACTGTCTTATTTATCAAACCAATAAGATAGATATTTACTCAGTGATGAGAGAACATCCAAATTACTTTGATACCTCAAACTATGAGGTTAACAATATGTTTGGCATAATTCCCATGAATAAAAAAAAATAGGTCTATTTAAGGATGAGTGCGCCTGTGATGTTATGACAGAATTTGTGGCTTTGGCGCCGAAAATGTACGCATTTTCAACACAAAAGAATAAAGGTCAATGCAAAGCGAAGGGTGTTCTTCGTAGCGTCACACAATTCCTCAATGTTGAGGAATATCGATGTGTACTCTACGCAAACACCTCTCGCTTATACCAGCAAACACGCATTCTTTCAAAGAACCATAATATTTTTACAGTAAATCAAAATAAAACATCGCTGACAACATATGACAATAAACGTCTGTGGGATGGTGTAAATAGCTTGCCTTTTGGACATTTCCACACCTAGTAAAAAAGAACACACTTTCATTTTCAATTCTTTTTATTAAAATTGTATGTTTTTACAAGAAGAAAACTAAACCATATTTTGTGTATACTATGAACTGGTGGACTGACTCTCAAATAAATACTTCACAATATTTGATTCATGTTTATTACTTTGTCCTTTTCCTCACTAATCCACCACCAATCATTAGCTTTGACTTCATCGCTCCTGCTACAATCAAGGCTGCAATCTTCTCACCAATAGAAGCAGTAGATGACATCACACGCTGCATGGCCTTTCTTAGAAGAATGCGGTCTGCACTCGACGTACTTCTATATTCTTGTTGTTGTAAGCAATGTCATGATCTCTACACGCTGCACCCAATATGTTGATTCCAGAATTCCCTTGTGCTAGACGTTGGCTTAGTTTAGTTCCAGGTCCACAAAATTGATAGCCAGGAATATGCAGTTCAATGGGAAGTAGATCAATGGCCTTGTTAACTAGACCATGACCAGCAAAGGTCTGGCATATCTTTTTCAAGCGTTGTTTTACTTTTTGGTGCTGGCGATACTGCCGCTGCTGTCTCTTCTTCCTCTTCTTCATCACACCCATGAAATGACGAAGCAAAGTCTTTACAGGACGGTATATTTGTATGCCCGTGGTACAATTTGATGAGCTGACACGTTCCACACTGTTTAATGGAGGGCATTTTAGTGATAGACACTTGCTGGTGATGATTAAAGTCAGTGCATGGTTGTAGTTCACGCAGACCAGGATCTCTGGTCCACTCACTAGGTACACTGTGCCAAATATTTTTCACCGCGTTTGAAGCAACATAAAAAAGGAACGCCTTGGGCAAAGCGTTCAATTCCTCGTCTGTGAAACTGTCTAGCTTCTTTTTGCAGGCGAAAAACTTGACAATAGCTCGCTCTGTGGGGTTGGCGTCCAAACCTTCAATTGCAGCCATAATTCTACACATCCGCACTGATCGCTGGTATGTCTCACACTGTAGCCGACGTTACAGCGCTTTACACTCAACATGCAAGTTTTGACATGCTTTGCGAGCTAGCCAATCAAAAAGCTTCCAAACATTTTGAAGTGTTTTATTTTGTAGAGGTTCATCAGGCACGGACAGGTTGTACAGTGCAGGACATCCCAGATCATGAAGGTCAACAAGTTGACAAGTTGAATTAACATACTGACGCTACCATTCCTTTTTTTCGCTTCCCTTTACAAAGACAAGGTCAGCACCAAACAAGTGAGCTTTCAGAACAAGTGATAGATGATGGTAAGGAATGTCACCTTCTTTCCAGACTAGTCCCAAATTGCGTTGCAACCACTCTGTTTGTCTTCTGTCCTCGTCTGACTGCAAATGCAATGGAAACGGTGGTTCAAAGATAAAACTGGTTACTCTTGGTACCCACATGGATGTGCAGTCAATAATTCCAACTTCTTTAAATACAAACTTGTTTCCGTTCACCTTGAAACCCTGCACGTCGACAATCAATGTTTTCGGCATGGCGACGGATATCAGACCTTCCACTACCCCTGCTTCTTAACAACTAACTGATTGGATAGGAGCGAGAAAATAATATACACACAAAAATCAATTACACAATTTTATTCATAAAGTTATCAGTACATCGCTTACAATTTTTTATCATAGGATTTGGACCATCCCAATCACAATGAGAATCTTCTCGATGCATAAAGTGTCTACGACAGGGACGGCACGCTGCAACATCCGCCGACATACGGAGGTGTAATGGTAGCTTATCCCAATTAAGATCAATGTCGTGTGCACCGTACGCGGTCAGAAATCCAGCTGGTAAATAGGCAATCAGATGCTGCGGCATTTCACGAAGAAATTGCGCTTTATGGTAGGCGCGTATTGCTAAACTCACCAGGGTGCGATAAATCTCAAATGCTGCATCAGCGTCTCGACTTGTTGAGCAACGATCACAATTGCAGTCCATGCAATCTACCCGCTCTCCAACATGACAAGATGAAGCTTTGGCAACGCCATCGTCCACATTATTTGTTTGATTGGTGATGGGCTTGTTGTTGTACCCCCTGTCATGAATACCAAACGTAGACATGAATCCATCCGGTAAATAGTGAACCAGATGCGGCGGCATTCTAAGCACAGTATGATTCTTGTGATAGGCAGTTATAGCTTCACTCACTAGGGCGCGATAAATGGTAAACCTTGAATCTTCATCTGAACTTGGTGAATCACTTTCACATTTGCAGACCCGCCTTGCAGAGGGGGTTGTGACTTCATCGTAGCTTTCCATGACTGTGAAGGGCAATGGAGGAAGACATGCTATTTATACTCTGGTCACCATGTTGGACAGCGGTTGATAAAACACTTGCGCCTCGTGAACAATAAGGCAATAGGCTGTTGTTTTTTCTGGAATAACTGTAGATGTTTCAAATTCTAGTCTGATATCAATAGTTGTTTCCTTCATCGACTCCTCCAAATACGAACAGTCCATCACCACCAGAGGCGCCTTGGACTTGAAGTCTTGTGGTGATAATAGCGGACATGCCTCTTTCTGATAATAGGATGACTGAAAGTTTACAAACATGTCATAAAGCTTACCATATTTGTTCTTGTTAAAGTTTAAATCCATTCCCTCATAGGGAAAGGTAACACCGTTCAAAAAGAGTCGTATATTTCGTAATTGGATGTGGTCAAATTTTGATGCATCTTTATTCTGTTGATATTTGCGATCTGTTTGAAATCCAACCAGGACATAGAGGGAACGCTCTGTATACCGTGAGGTTTTTATAGACCAAGTATGTGTATCGGAGAGTGGTAATACCGGGTATTCATGCAGCTCCCAGCTTCTAAATTGAATGGGTAAAGCTGTATCCTTCTCCACAATCTTGAGCAGACTCAATTTTTTCTGATCTGATAGAGTAACGTGCGGTACCTTCCATAGAATTCGTTGCAGTAGAATTTTTGTATCTATTGGCGCTGTATCAGCTCCCTTTAGCGCATTATAATCACTCCTGTCTCGTACAAGAATCAGATCCTGTCTTGCGTTCACAACAATGCGCTTATGATCCTCTGCAAAGCCTAGTATTAATTTTAGAGGTAAATGTCCAGTAAATGTACCATCATCGTTAATCATCCAGTCGTTGGTTGAGTTGGGACACCAACCAGCCATACAAAAAGCTTTACTCTCTTCGCTTCCATACGAGGGATAAAGTTTCATGACACTTGTTATGCCAACATCTCGAGTAGTATCCACTTCAATACCGTTGATCACGTAGCGAACCTCAGAAAACAAAAAGGCCAAAGCATTGTTGGCCAACTTTGACGTTGTTGGAATGGTACCATCCAATTTGGTGAGTTACCCTTCAATCTGGATGTAACTTTCATGTGGAAGCGTTTAGATATCTTGTTGGTTAATAGTAATGCGAATCTCATCATTATTATTTAGTCCCTGAGTATACGGTTGGTAGGAATGGTGTTCAATTCTTACAATACCCTCCTGTACTTCGACAGGGTTTGTCACGTCTAGAATCGAATTCATGACGTAAGGTGTAACCAAGTTGTTGTAGGATCTGCTTGTTGACACGTGTTAACCTGTACACGTGTTGAGCACAACTAACACCTGTTCTTGACAGCGTTGCCGCTTTATACACTTGTTTCATGCTGGCTTCAGATACAGTTTGTAGGTCACAGGTGTATGAGGGTCTAACCGAATGAGACGTTGGTTTCTATTCACCAGTCTTAAGGTAATATTCCTGATGTTGGTCACACTCACAGGATGATAGAGCACCACCGACGGGTTTTCGCGGATGATGTAACCACCAGGTGAAGTAACAATAAAATCATAAAGCGAATGCGAGGGATCTTGATTGGTGTAGACGTCTGTAATAATATTACACGTGACAGATACGTGATGATCTTCAATTATTTTCACCGGTTGGTCAGACTTGTGTATCACGTTCGGTACTAACACTTGTGGTGAATAGCCTAACAATGGCCCAATCGAATCTGGTTGAGATTTAAAATCAATCCTAAAAGAAGAAAGAATACTGCAGCGATGTGTCACGTTGTTGGCTATGAGTTCAAACTTGCGTGTCCCGTCAAGAAATGATTTTAGACTAAATCCCTTGGTGAGAGTTGTGTAGATGTGATCGTGAATATCATCTACGGTGTAGCTGCCAGATGGTAGAGTTAACACATAGTCATCGTAGTAGAACTTATCATTGACGTCTTCAATTATGTTGCAGATTCTATTATAGCCTTCAAACGAAACAAGTCCCAGCACGTAGGGTCGTCGTCCCAATTCAATAGGAGGATAAAAGTCAGCAGTTACTTCCACACCTTGTCCGTGCACTGTAAACGTTCTACTTTCTGTTGTCATAATGACCACGTCACCCGCCATGCTCGGTCTTATATAGAAAAGTCAAACATAGACGACCGCACTGTTGCGTGTTAAAATTTTGCACTCGTTTCACATTATAGTGTATTGTTGCACCGCTTCCAAAATAGCGAACAAGCTCTGTCGGAGGAGGAAGGTTTCCAAAATTGTCAAAGTACCACACGGTTCGCCCATGCTTTATGTAGGCCACATAATGCGTTCCCGGTCCATGACTGTCATCCAAATTAACAACTGCACTTTCAAGGCTCCGTGGTCGAGACGGTAGTTGGTTGCGCATAAACACACCTCGAAAGTGGGAGATCTTTAGCTGTTTTGCATATCTTATAACTTCCTCATGCGTCATGGCTCGTCGTGGCAGTGCATTGATTAACCGTTTTTTGGCGACATGTAAATGCCGAGTCCTTTCTTGTAGGGTGCTAGCTTCATGTTCACACCTTTACCGCGCAGTGCTATGGCCTCCATAGTTTTATTATGTCTTTCACTTTCCTTCAACTGTTGCTTCGCCTCCTCAACAGCTTTCACCGTTCGTGCTACTGCACTTGCTCCTCCAAGAAGTGAACCCAGGGCTGCTAGTCCAGCAAACAGTGCAGGTAAAAATCCACCACGTTTCGGCACAGGAATAACTCGGGCACGTTTTCTAAAACGTAGTTTACTTTTGGGATTCGCATGCAATCGTGCTGCTCGGAGTGCTTACTTAATAGCCAACTCACTATTTGTTTCTCCGCGCGAAGCTTGACGTGCCGCATGAAGAATAGCTTTAAAGCCTCCCTTTCTTGACAACTTCTTCCTTTTCTTCACCACATATCTCTGTTTCACCATCGCGACCAAAGAACAAGACAACCTCACACCGCAAAGTATAGAACACAACTAACACTAATCAGGAAGGGAACCTATAATTATTTATTCAATGGTGGCTGTATATTCAAGTTCTATATACAGAGGAAAATCGTTCATCGTTTTCCCCGCCTCTTTTTCTTCAGACGAGAGTTTCAAATGAAAGAATAATTTGTCTCCGGCTTTCACCGGTTGATCAATAAGTGGTTGAACACTACCGTTTAATCGTACCTCTAAATGTTTCAAATCTGGTGCATACTCAATTTCACGAATGGCACCATCATACATTAAACGGTAATTGTCATACCCCGAACGTAGTATGTAGGCGAGGTTATTGGGATCTTTTACCGGTTGTTGGTTTACAATGTGAAGCAGAAATATAGAGGGTATTGATTTAATAAAAAGCGATAACCGTTGTTCCAAAAATCGTTTGGTCGTCATGTCGTGAGGTTGCACAGGATCAGCAACTTCGGCTATTCGTCTTCGCTTCATCTGTAGAGCGTTCTCCTTTATTTCCCACACCTTTTCCATTTCAGAGTTTAAAAACCGTTTTGTACAAACATCTTGATCATCTTCAGGATCGGCCACATGCACAAGGCGTGCATTATTTGCTGTATAGCCCTTTGCAGTTAGGGTGGGCACAATAATGAGCACCTGTTTCACCTTGTTATCTACATAGTCCTTTCTAGCAGCGTCCGTGTTGTTTGTTGGAAGAGCCAGCTGAGTGATTCGACGTTGGTGTACGTCATAGTCCTTTGCTTCTGTTAACACCACAGCATTGGTTAACACATAGGCTTTGGTGCACATATCTTGATCGTTCACAGGATCTGCAACGCCCGTAATACGTTTATTCAGAGCCTCATAATCTCCTTTGATACGTCGTAAGCGGAAATAATCTACATACTTTTTTGAACATGCGTCTGAGGGTAATATGGGTTCTGTTATGTTGGTCAATCGCTTTCCATTAAAGTTGTAATTGCCATATGTTGTGCGTGGCAATACATTAGCATCAACATATCGTTTAGTTGCCGGATCTGTATCATGTTTTGGATCGTTTGTCAAAGCAAATCGTTCATTTGTTTTAAGAGTTCTTCCAAAGGCGTCCATGGTTACACTGGAACTGAAACACCCGCTTGCCTCATGTATATAGAGACCAGCTCTTCCCCTTTCACATTTAGTTGATATGCAGATTATTAAGCAACAACATTCACTTCCGGTGGGAGACTTGGTTTCACACCTCTTCTCAACATCGTCCGAACAATGTCATGGATCACTCTTCCCATCCTCAATTCGCTGTCTCATCGCCGGCCCGTCAGGATGTGGAAAAACCAATCTTCTGCTTACCCTCATCACCTCCTTAAACGGAGTGCGCTTTCAAAATATCTATATCTTTGCCAAATCGCTGTATCAACCGCTGTATGTGTTCTTGGAACAGGTCATGTCAGGTCTGCGCAACATGGGCTACTTCACATTCGCAGCACACGAAGATGTCATTTCTCCAGACAATGTTCGCCCCCATTCGCTTATGATTTTTGACGATGTGGCCACAGAACGACAGGGCATTATTCAGGCTTACTTTAGCATGGGACGTCATAAATATATTGATTGTTTTTATCTCGCTCAAACCTATTCGCGAATACCAAAACAGTTAATTCGTGACAATGCCAACGTGATTGTTCTCTTCCGACAGGATGAGCGCAACATGCATCACGTCTACGATGATCACGTGAACCCAGACATGACCTTTCAAGCCTTTACACAGTTGTGTGCCATGTGTTGGAACGCTCATCACCACAGTTGTCTTGTTATTGATAAGCAGAGCAACATCAACACTGGACGCTACCGCATGGGATTTGATCATTTCATTCGTATTTATGTAGCTGCATTGCTTTTCTGAACATCATTTGTTCAGATGTCATGGCGACAACAGGGAGACAATTAAAAAAGCACTTAATCCGTGCACGAAATAGCATTCGACAAAAGTTTCGCTATCTAAAACGTGCACATGCCGACAGTGAACTGTTTGTCGAAAAACATTTAAAGTCACCTCTGGAAGCTGTGTTGAAAGGAACATCAAAGCCTAGTACACGCTCAAAAGAAACACAAACAATTGAAGAGGAGGAGGAAGAAAATGATGAAGAACCTGACGATGTTTTTTCTCCATTGCTTCCGTCTTCTAGCTCCAAAGAATCACCGCTGCCCCAGTTTTTGAAAACATCAATAATTGCTGAAACACCCACTAGACCCAAAAAAAAAGCAGCCTACTCTTAAAGAAATATTAAATACGCCCGAACAATATGTGCGGTTAAAATCCATTTTACTACAAAATTATGGTGCGTTGGTTACCCCCTTCCTTGAAGATCTTTTTACTAAGAAAACTGATACTACCTATGGTGTTCGCTATGAAAACAATAGATTTCGAATTGGCGATTCACCAATCAAGATAAGTGACAATGTTTTGATTGTTAAAACAGTTCGTTACAAATTGACGCCAGGTCTTTTAGAACTTTTATTTTCACGTACACCTTCTACCGAGGACTATGATAAAGAAGATCTTGAAAAGTATAAAAACATCTTGATGGCTACAAATGGTTTTAGACGTAATTATAAACATTCTGAAGCAGTAAATGCTAATAAGAGCTTCAAATATAAAACCATCATATCAAAATTGTTTCCCACCTATGCAAGTGTTCGCCGTGCAAATTCAGCGTCCGGTATCACATTTAATACTTTGAAACCTTTCATCGATTTCGCCTATTGGAACAATCCAAATAAGTTGGTTAAACGTCTGCAACTGTTGCGTGCATCAGAACAGGCTGGTCATACCGGACACGAGGCGGAAGTTTTAGAAATAGAAGAGGAGCTTCGTCATGCTGGCATTATTGTCTAATGAGTCAACGTGTTCATACACCCTCGCCTGTTAAGGCTGCCATTGCTCGCGAGTTGCATAGACCAGCTCGTCGTCTCTACCATCGTCGTCATGTCATCACACGGGGCGTTGACGATCTTTGGCAAGCTGATCTGGTTGAAATGATTCCCTATGCCAAAGCTAACAACGGGGTCAACTATCTGCTCACCGTCATCGACGTTTATTCCAAAATGGCCTTTGTTGACCCTGTTCGGAATAAATCTGCACAACTGGTCACCGCTGCATTGAAGACCATCATTCAGCGGTCAAGACGACAACCTCGTTTGCTTCAAACAGATCAAGGCAAAGAATTTTTCAACAAGAATTTTTCCGCTTATCTCAAATCACTTGACATCCATCACTATTCCACTTTTAGCGATCTAAAGGCAAGTGTTGTAGAACGTTTCAACCGCACACTCAAGACGCGCATGTGGGAACAATTTACAGCAAGAGGATCCTATCGCTGGCTTGAACTTGTACGCGACCTGGTGACACGTTACAACAACACTAAACATAGAACTATCAGAATGAAACCACGCCTTGTAACCAAGAACATTGCGCAATTGGATCGCATTCATCACAACATCAAAACAGCAGATCCGCGACGTCATCGATTACGTATTGGTGATTATGTGCGCATCAGTAAATATAAAACAATCTTCGCCAAAGGATACACACCAAACTGGAGCACAGAAATATTTCGTATTCGCAAGGTAAAACTTTCTAATCCAGTTGTTTATTTACTTGATGACCTCAACAAGCAGCCAATCCAAGGAGGATTCTACATGGAGGAACTGCAAAGGACGCAATATCCCAAGCATTATCTTGTTGAAAAAATTGTACAAAAACGTGGCAATAAACTTTCTGTTAAGTGGCTAGGTTTTAATGCCACATATAATTCATGGATTAATAAATCAGATCTGGTGTACGCCTTCTTGTTTTTATTTCATGTCGAGCTGGCCGACCCAACATGCCATGCTTTTTGTATCCTCACCCACCCTACCATTTACAGGAAATACTACTCCAGATTCATTGATGTTTGTTTACCATTGAGCACATTCAACAGCCAGTTCATTCCCCTCTCTCTCAATTCCATTCACTACTCCAGATACCATTGATGTTTGTTTACCATTGAGCGCTTTCAACCCCATTTTGTTTGTCTCTCAGACCCATTCACACCTAACCAACCTACCACGTCAGGTTTCAACAACCACCATCCATCTCCATTCATGTTTTCCCATTAAGAACACTTCCAACCATGACCTACCCCACATCCCGTAATCTGCTATGACGTTACACACACACGCTAGTTGACCGTTCAAATCTGACGATTCATTCACCGACAAAGTTTCGGAAACCTTCGGCTACACTCGGATCTCATCAAGTACAAAACAAAGCTATATAGCACGAGACCATAACAGAGAAGGCGCTCAGTCCAACAGAGAGACTGGGTCGAGGAGGGTCTCGTGCAGATCTTCTTCCATCCTTCCCCTCATCCCCTCGTCCCCCACCCCACCCTTCCCTCCCCCTCCCCCACCCTTACCTCCCCCTCCCCTCCCCCCTCTCCCACCCCTCCACCCACACCCCCTCAAACCGGTTCCTGGACCCTCCAAGGTTTGTTTACCTTCCAGGGTCCTGGCGACCTTGGGGGTCAATGACCTACCTCAAGGTCATTGACCTTGCCACGACCCCTCATTTGCATAAATAACGGTATTTGAAGCAGAACCCTCCCTGCTTCTCTACTAATAATTATTTTAAATAATGCTTTTTTTCTTTTATTTTCTTTGAGGAGCAGTCTTGTGTAGTATTTTGCTAAATTTCCATGCTGGGAAGTGTCTGGAAATACTCTCAATAAATGCAATCACTTATCAGACTCAATCGTCACAAATGGACAACACACTAAGGAAAGCCTAACCTCATGTCAACCATCTTCAGTTTACAGATTAATAATTTCATTTATTATCCAGTCAGGCAGATGACCTTGATGTAGTCTGTCATTTCGATCACCACTAGAAATAAAATAAAGTTACCCAGCAAATAATACAAGTGTACATTAATTTGGTAGACCAGCATATAAAAGCCTCCAAATGAACCTCGTATTTCGCATGATAATGATAGACCGGAGTTTGAGAGTCAGAGTAATAAAGTCGTTGACATAAGCGAACAGCTGACGTGTCATACCTCTCGTTAAGAATGCACTACCAAGTGCTTAGTCACAGAATGATGGCGTTGCATGTGATATGAAACGGCGATTCCCAAAGACTGTGTTCAGACGTTGTGGAACAGCCACTGCGAAGTGAGCCGTCACCCTATCGTGTTGAAACCAAACACTGTTTAAGATTCCCAAATTTTGCAGCTGCGGGATGAGCCAGTCATTATAACGATCAAAAAATATGGTACAAACAGATGCGTTTGTATCATGCCGGCCCAGATCATGACGTGAGGTGGGTTCGCTTGATTTCTTCAGATGTGCAGAGACCATGGACGGACAAATATGATGTTTTAAATTCCTAAGATGTAAGTACAAATGTATATGTACTGACAATAGAAATAAATAATAATGAGTAGGGGTATACGGACTGTGTGCGCACACTGTAAGATTTGCATGCATTGTTTCGTCTTCTGGGAGACATAGCCAACTGATATTACTAACCACGGTCACTACAGCACCAGAAATATGTGTTAATATGTATTGCTCATTCAACGATGGCAGCCATGTTCGACAGTGCATGAGGTCTCTTCACCTGTTAATAAGACACACACATTGACATCACCACAGGTTGGAGTTAACATTGTTCACGATTGGTCCATATTGAGGAATGATAGTTTAAAATTTGAAATACACTTATGTTCCGTCTAGTAAAAGTAAAAATGGAAAGTTTTTAAGTGTGAGTGTTCATTAATGTAGTGCTCCAAACAAACCACGGTTGCTGTTTACAAAAAATCATGAAAATGCTAAAAAACAAGTTCAAGAAAACGATATTGCTGCTCAAGATAGTGCAGTGTTTGTTCAAAAGCACTTATAATAATCTTTATTGCAGCCTGTGGCCATGTTGTTGACGTACAGTATACATTTCGTACACTAGTCTGCGCTGTATGCTACTATCTACATGGTTCGTTTTGGGCAAGAAACGATATGGTACATTTCACATACATCCCCACATAGCTCACAAATGCAATTTCCATCTGGATTATGGAACACCTTCCTTGAGCAGATCTTGTGGTGAAACCCATGTACCGCAAGTCTGGTCACGACATGTCGCATTTCACAAAATGAATGCATCCATCTTCGGTCCAACATCGCATTTGACGTGTAGAATTCCCTGGGTATGTCCTGTTTTTTATTCTGTAGATCTTGCAGCAGTTTTCTGTAATTGTCTGAAATTGGCAGTAGTAGTAACATTCGTAGGTCTTCTATTAAAAATGTTTCTCTAGCAAGCTCGTATACAAGTCTAGACTTGGTTGTCTTTGCTACTCCAAGGACTCTTTTTAGAAATCGAGATTTTACTTTTTCTATTTCATCTAACTGTCTGTAGGTAAGAAATTCTCATATTAACTCAAGTCCGTATGTCAAAACGGGCAGTACCTTTGTTCTAAAAAGTGCCATTGCTGTCTCAAGTGATATTAGGGTAATGTATCTGATGGCATTTATAGCTTTTATTGCAGCGGCTGCACTTATCATGTCTTCAAAAAGTCATGTTAGGACAGTTGTCAACGTCTAAGAAAACCTCAACACGATCAAAGTCAACACAGACTATGAAAGAGGTCTCTGTGGAAAATGAACAAAAGGAATTCAATACCGTAGTTTTAGTGATGCTGAGGATAATGTTGATTACAATAATGGTGATTATAATAATAGTGACAAAGATGCTGAGGATAATGATGATAATGGTAATGCTCTGTTACCCCTAAAAAATAATGTGTTAAATTTGTTTACTGGAACAATCCCAGTAATCTAATCCAGCGGCTTCAGTACTTGCATGCCTGTAAACAGGCATACCGAATATGAGAAAGAACTATTGGATATAGAAAATGAGCTTCGTCGTGTCAAAATTATTGTGTAATGAATCCACGTAACCACTTAAACAATTTCTTAACAATACATATAATATGTATCACCATTTTGCTATCACTTTGCTCTCACTTTTGTTGTCACTTTAACCTGTACGTATCTACTATATAAAGCTCAAATACCACTCACTCACTGACTGACTGACTCATTCATTCATCACGAAATCTCAGAAACCACCGAACGGATTGGAATGAAATTTGGTATGCAGCTTCCGCAAGGGCCGCAAACGCCCACTAAAAAAGGATTTTTGGATATTCAGGTTCTAAAGGGGTGTTAAGGGGGTAGACCTGCATTTCATTGAATAACAATATATCCTGATTGGTTCCATTGGGGGATGTGATACTCGGCATATAAACTCATCATTAAAAATAAGAAGACACGTGTCTGAGGGTTTTTCGATGTGGTGTATATTATGAGGTGAAAGGGGTGAAAAGTGGGGGTTGAAGGAATCCTAACGGAGCGTGTATCTCATCAACGACATAGGCGAGGAGTTTGAAACTCAGCGGGAAAAAATCAGCATAAAAAATAAGTAAATAGGTGTTTGACCGTTTTTTCACAAATCCAATTTAAGGGGCCCATGGGGAGGGGTGAAATTCTTGGGGGGAAACCGGAAAGAAAGTGTCCTAACTGATTGACTGACTCACTCACTCATCAAACTCAGGGGGAAAAACTGCTTAAAAATAAGTAAAGAGCTATTCGCCAGGTTTTTTTTTTCATAAATCAAATTTAAGGGGTTCATTGGGAGGGGGGAAATTCTGAAAAAAGGAAATTGAAAGAAAATATCCTGACTCACTCACTCATCATCGCCCATCCAAAATGGAATGAAATTTGGTATGCAGCTTCCTCAAAGGCCGCAAACGCCCTCCGACCGTTTTTTTTTCATAAATTTCATTTATTCTACTATCATCATCATCATCATCATCATTTCCCCTTATCCAGCTCCTGCCGGGTCGGGGTATTTATGGCACTTCTCCACTTTCCTCTTTCCTTCCACCATTCTTCTTCCACGATCTTGTACCAGTCCAGATTCCTTTTTCTTACGCTGTTCTTCACTGAATCAATCCACCTTGTTCTAGGTCTTCCTCTTGCTCTCTTACCCTTGCACTTTGCCTCCAGCATCTGTCTTGGTATTCTATTTTCCTCCATCCTCTTTACATGTCCAAACCACCTTAGTTTATTCTTCTCAATTCTCTCATTTAGTTTTCCCATCCCAACTTCCTTCCTAACATCTTCATTCCTCACTCTGTCTTTCCTTGTCTTTCCTATCATACTTCTTAGGAATTTTATTTCACTGGCTTGGATTCTACTCTCTTGCCTGCTTGTCAGGGTCCAAGTCTCAGCTGCATAAGTTAATATGGGAACATAGTACACTTTATACATTACCTCCTTGCTTTTCCTTGGTACTTCCTTATCCCAAACAAGTTTTCTTACACTTTGATAGAATGCATTGCTCTGCTGTACCCTCCTGCCAATCTCCATGTCCAACCTACCAGTTTGCATCAATTCACTTCCTAGGTATTTGAACGTGTCCACAATTTCCAAACTCTGACTTCCAATTTTCACAGTGCCCTTTCCTTGTCTTTCCCCTCTTGTCATCACCATGGTCTTGCTTTTCTCTATACTGATTTTCAGGCCGTACTTCTGAATATTTTCGTTCAGTGCATCTAGTTGTTTTTGCACTTCTTCGGTGTTCCTTCCCCAGACCACAATATCATCTGCAAATAACAGTAACTTCAATTCTTTATGTCCATATGCTTCCTTTGTTTCCTTTACAATTTCATCCATCACCATTATGAACAAGAGAGGTGACGGCACACTCCCCTGTCTTAGTCCAGTCTTGTTCCTAAACCAATCTGTCTTTCCAACTGGGGTCAGTACCCTGCTAACACAGTTGCTGTACATTGCTTGCACCATTTCCAACATTTCTCTTCCCAGTCTCTTCTTAACCATGGTTTCCCATACCTTCTCTCTGGGGACACTATCATATGCCTTTTCTAGATCTATGAAAGTCATGATGAAATCCTCTCCATATTCCCAGTCCTTTTCCATCACCTGCCTCAAGCCAAAGATTGGGTCCACTGTGGATCTTCCACTCCTGAAGCCATACTATTCCTCTTGCAACTCTCCTTCCACCTTTCTTCTCATTCTTCTTTCTAACATCCTTTCCAGTATTATTACTATCTGTGATATGAGGGTGATCCCTCTATAGTTATCACACACCTTCTTGTCCCCCTTCTTAAACACTGGTATTATTAGCCCTTTTTCCCAGTCTTCTGGTACACATTTCCGTTTCCACACACACTTTAGCAGTCGATACAACCATTGCATACCAACAGGTCCAGCAGCCTTTATCATTTCTACACTGATTTCATCCACCCCTGTTGCTTTTCCCATCTTCATTTTCTGTACTGTTAATTCCACCTCCAGCATTGTTATATCATCTTCTGTTATAGAGTCGTCAGGTTGTGTCACTTCCATCTCACCAGTACAATTGCTCACACTCAATAGCTTATCGAAATACTCCTTCCATCGTCCCTTTATCTCTTCTGGGTGTGTTAACAACTCTCCGTCTTCCTTTTTCACTAGCTTTGTAGTAACTCTTTCTTTCCTCTTACTTCTTAGAAGTCCATACAGCATCTTTTTACTGCCACTTACATCTGTTTCCATTCTTCGTGTAAATTCTTCCCAACTTTTCTTCTTTTCTTCTCCTACCACTTTCTTACACCTCCGTTTGCTGTCGTGATACTTCCTTTTGTTTTCTTCTGTTTGATCTCAGTTCCATTCTTTCCATACAGACTTCTTTTCTTTCATTGCTTTCCTCACTTCCTCATTCCACCACGGTGTCTCCTTCTCTTTCACTCTTGTTGACGTCCTATCACAAGCACTCTCTGCTGCACCAACAAATGCCTTTTTAAAGTGGGACCATTCCTCTTCTATGTTTTCCACTTCAGTAACTGGGATTTGTTGCTTCAATCTCTCCTGAAAATCTTCCTGTACAGTTTTGTCTTTCAATTTCCATACTTTTATTTTGCTTTCTCTGATCTCCTTTAGGTTTTCCAATTTTTCCCATCTAAATTTTGCCACCACAGCTCTATGGTCCCCATCAAATGCTTCTCCTGGTAAAGCTGTCACATCTATCAGCTTTCTGCGATTAGTCCTTTCCACCAGAAAGTAGTCAATTACTGATTTTGTTCTTCTATCGCCCCAACCATATCTCGTAATTTTCCTGCTGTTTTTCTTCCGAAACCATGAATTACCCACTATCAGTCCATTCCTTTCACAAAAGTTTACAAGTTCCTCTCCTTCCCGGTTCTTTTTCCCATATCCATATGGTCCAATGTCTTCTTCCTTTCCTTGTCTCTCGTTTCCGACTTGTGCATTCATATCTCCCATGATCACCACTTCTACATCTGAAATTACTCTTTCTACATCCTCCAGGAATACTTCGATATCTTCTTCTCTGTTTCCAATCTGTGGTGCATACACTTGTATGAAGTCCATCACGTCATTTTTCATCTTCATTCTAATTTTCATTATTCTGTCACTCACACACTCGACCACTTCAACATACTCCTCCAGTTGTTTCGAGGTTATCAGTCCCACGCCATTTTTTGCCTCTTGGCCACCACTCCAGTATAATGTATATCCTTTCCTCAGTTTCTTTCTTCCTTTACCTTTCCATTTCACTTCACTCAGCCCCATCAATCCAACATTCTCCCTCTCCATGAAGTCTACCACCTCCTCCACCTTGCCTGTCAGGGTCATGACATTCATGATTTCCACTTTCATTTCGGATACTGGTCGCCCATTTCTCACAGTTCCCCCAGTACCAAAAGAACTGCGTGTCGCCTGCAGGGTACGCCCTAACCTTCTCCGAATCATTTGAAGTGCCATTTCCATTTTAGGCTATTATTACGATGGGGTCGCCACTCCCAAAGGCATTTTATGAAGCTACTGCCAGCTATTATACAGGTCGCCCCTAACATGGGAAACAGACGCCCTTGCAGCCGCCCCTAACCTGGGAAGCAGACGCTGCCGATTGATGCTGTACTCATACTATTCCCTGAGTACTGGGTTGCCTCTTCCACAATCTCCACCGTTCCGAAGTCCATCTTCTCCGCTGCAGATTCCGTTGAGGTCTTCGCACGTAACCCTGTGCACGGGGCCTATGTTATACCCCATAGGACTGGGTCCTCACCAGAATTTAGCCGGTACTGTAGTTCCATGGTATATTACAGTACCGTTGCCCACCCCCGCGACGTGGACGCGCCTGGCAAGAATTATCCATGTAGTCAATTATAATTGCCTCATGGACCGGGTTAAGGAGCTGTCTAAATCCAGCCTCCAAGGCCTTATTCTACTATATATTTGTCAAATACCACTCACTCACTGACTGACTCATTCATTCATCACGAAATCTCAGAAACCACCGAACGGATTGGAATGAAATTTGGTATGCAGCTTCCTCAAGGGTCGCAAACGCCCACTAAGAAAGGATTTTTGGATATTCAGTTTCTGAAGGGGTGTTAAGGGGGTTGACCTGCATTTCATTGAGTAGCAATATCTCCCGATTGGTTTCATTGGAGGATGTGATACTCGGCATATAAACTCATCATTAAAAAATAAGAAGACACGTGTCTGAGGGTTTTTCGATGTGGTGTATATTATGAGGCGAAAGGGGTGAAAGGTGGGGGTTGAAGGATTCCTAACGGAGCGTGTATCTCTTTAAGGACATAGGCGAGGAGTTTGAAACTCAGCGGAAAAAATCAGCTTAAAAAGTAAGTAAATAGGTGTTCCACCGGTTTTTTTTATAAATCAAATTTAAGGGGTTCATCGGGAGGGGTGAAATTTGAAAAAAAGAAAGAAAGAAAATGTCCTGACTCACTCACTCACTCATCATCGCCCAGCCGAAATTATTGAAGTTGGAAACATGGCATTTTGGAGATATGTTCGTTGTGTGTAAAAATCGTACAGTAAGGGAGGATTTTTGGATATTCAGGTTCTAAAGGGGTCTTAGGGGGTTCAACTTGCATTTCATTGAATAACAATATCTCACGAGTTGTTTCTTTGGGGATGTGATATTCGGTATATAAACTAATCATTAACAATAAGCAGACACATGTCTAAGGGTTTTTCAATGTGGTGTATATTATGAGGTGAAAGGGGTGAAAATTGGGAGTTGAAGGATTCTTAACGGAGCATGTATCTCTTATTCGACAGAGGCGATAAGTTTGAAATTCAGCGGAAAAAGGCAGCTAAAAAATAAGTAAATAGGTGTTCGACCGTTTCTTCAAAAATCCAATTTAAGGGGCCCGTGGGCAGGGGTGAAATTCTGGGGAAAATAACAGGAAAGAAAGTGTCCTAACTGATTGACTCACTTACTCACTCATCAAACTCAGGGGGAAAAACAGCTTAAAATAAGTAAATAGGTGTTCGACCGTTTTTTTTTTCATAAATCCAATTTAAGGGGTTCATGAGAGGGGTGAAATTCTCAAAAATAAATGAAAGAAAATGTCCTGACTTACTCATCATCGCCCAGTCAAAATTATTGAAGTTAGAAACATGAAATGTTGGGGTTATGTTCGTTGTATGTCGAAAACGTCCACTAAGGAAGGTTTTTTTGGATATTCAGGTTCTAAAGGGGGAGTTAAGGGGGTTAATGTGCATTTCATTGAATAACAATATCTCACGAGTGGTTTCATTTTGGGACGTGATGATGATGACGATAATTGTTGTTTTAAGGGGCCTAACATCTAGGTTATCGGCCCCTGCTGGGATGTGATACTTGGCATATATACTAATCATTAAAAATAAGCTGACACATGTCTAATAGTTTTTCGATGTGATGTATATTATGAGGTGAAAGGGATGAAAAGTGGGGGTTGAAAGATTCCTAAAGGAGCGTGTATCTCTTAAACGACATAGGGGAGGAGTTTGAAAACTCGGAGGAAATCAATCAGCTTAAAAATCTACTATATATTTGTCAAATACCACTCACTCACTCACTCACTCATTCATTCATTCATTCATTCATTCATTCATTCAAAACGAAATCTCAGAAACCACCGAACGGATTGGAATGAAATTTGGTATGCAGCTTCCTCAAGGGTCGCAAACGCCCACTAAGAAAGGATTTTTGGATATTCAGTTTCTGAAGGGGTGTTAAGGGGGTTGACCTGCATTTCATTGAGTAGCAATATCTCCCGATTGGTTTCATTGGAGGATGTGATACTCGGCATATAAACTCATCATTAAAAAATAAGAAGACACGTGTCTGAGGGTTTTTCGATGTGGTGTATATTATGAGGCGAAAGGGGTGAAAGGTGGGGGTTGAAGGATTCCTAACGGAGCGTGTATCTCTTTAAGGACATAGGCGAGGAGTTTGAAACTCAGCGGAAAAAATCAGCTTAAAAAGTAAGTAAATAGGTGTTCCACCGGGTTTTTTATAAATCAAATTTAAGGGGTTCATCGGGAGGGGTGAAATTTGAAAAAAAAAAGAAAGAAAATGTCCTGACTCACTCACTCACTCATCATCGCCCAGCCGAAATTATTGAAGTTGGAAACATGGCATTTTGGAGATATGTTCGTTGTGTGTAAAAATCGTACAGTAAGGGAGGATTTTTGGATATTCAGGTTCTAAAGGGGTCTTAGGGGGTTCAACTTGCATTTCATTGAATAACAATATCTCACGAGTTGTTTCTTTGGGGATGTGATATTCGGTATATAAACTAATCATTAACAATAAGCAGACACATGTCTAAGGGTTTTTCAATGTGGTGTATATTATGAGGTGAAAGGGGTGAAAATTGGGAGTTGAAGGATTCTTAACGGAGCATGTATCTCTTATTCGACAGAGGCGATAAGTTTGAAATTCAGCGGAAAAAGGCAGCTAAAAAATAAGTAAATAGGTGTTCGACCGTTTCTTCAAAAATCCAATTTAAGGGGCCCGTGGGCAGGGGTGAAATTCTGGGGAAAATAACAGGAAAGAAAGTGTCCTAACTGATTGACTCACTTACTCACTCATCAAACTCAGGGGGAAAAACAGCTTAAAATAAGTAAATAGGTGTTCGACCGTTTTTTTTTCATAAATCCAATTTAAGGGGTTCATGAGAGGGGTGAAATTCTCAAAAATAAATGAAAGAAAATGTCCTGACTTACTCATCATCGCCCAGTCAAAATTATTGAAGTTAGAAACATGAAATGTTGGGGTTATGTTCGTTGTATGTCGAAAACGTCCACTAAGGAAGGTTTTTTTTGGATATTCAGGTTCTAAAGGGGGAGTTAAGGGGGTTAATGTGCATTTCATTGAATAACAATATCTCACGAGTGGTTTCATTTTGGGACGTGATGATGATGACGATAATTGTTGTTTTAAGGGGCCTAACATCTAGGTTATCGGCCCCTGCTGGGATGTGATACTTGGCATATATACTAATCATTAAAAATAAGCTGACACATGTCTAATAGTTTTTCGATGTGATGTATATTATGAGGTGAAAGGGATGAAAAGTGGGGGTTGAAAGATTCCTAAAGGAGCGTGTATCTCTTAAACGACATAGGGGAGGAGTTTGAAAACTCGGAGGAAATCAATCAGCTTAAAAATCTACTATATATTTGTCAAATACCACTCACTCACTCACTCACTCATTCATTCATTCATTCATTCATTCATTCATTCATTCAAAACGAAATCTCAGAAACCACCGAACGGATTGGAATGAAATTTGGTATGCAGCTTCCTCAAGGGCCGTAGGTGCTGGCTAAGAACGGGTTTCGAAAAATTATATCGGGATCGTGGTCAAACGGCGAAAACCGCGATTCTTACTATATATTTGTCAAATACCACTCACTCATTCATCACAAAATATCAGAAACCACCGAACGGATTGGAATGAAATTTGGTATGCAGCTTCCTCACGGGCCGTAGGTGCTCGCTAAGAAAGGTTTTCAAAAAATTCACTCGGGATGATGGTCAAACCGCGAAAACCACGATTTCTACTATATTTCTGTCAAATACCACTCACTCATTCATCACGAAATCCCAGAAACCACCGAACGGATTGGAATGAAATTTGGTATGCAGCTTCCTCAGGGGCCGTAGGTGCACGCTAGGAAAGGTTTTCAAAAAATTCACTCGGGATCATGGTCAAACCGCGAAAACCACGATTTCTACTATGTTTTTGTCAATTACTACTCACTCATTCATCACGATATCCCAGAAACCACCGAACGGATTGGAATGAAATTTGGTATGCAGCTTCCTCAAGGGCCATAGGTGCTCACTAAGAAAGGTTTTCAAATTTTTCACTCAGGATCATGGTCAAACCGCGAAAACCGCGATTTCTACTATATATTTGTCAAATACCACTCACTCACTCACTCACTCACTCACTCACTCACTCATTCATTCATCATGAAATCTCAGAAACCTCCGAACGGATTGGAATGAAATTTGGTAAGCAGCTTCCTCAAGGGCCGTAGGTGCTCGCCAAAACAGGTTTTCAAAATTTTCACTCGGGATCATGGTCAAACCGCGAAAACAGAGAAAACCGCCATCAAAGTCTATTGTTGCCAGGTATTGCGGGCTGCATCACGTCGCCCCTACCAGAAAAAAGGCGCTTTGCAGGCCTTGAGCTGTGTGGCAATGCTCAGTGCGTTATTTACTGTCATAACGTGCAGGTCATTGTTGTCTTCGCTCCTGAGCTTTACCCAATCTCTCTGTTCAAACAGTACTTGTCTGTAATTTGTACTTTCTGTAATTTGTACTTTCACCATCACTTTTTAGCCTTTAGTTGAAGTAACTGTAGAGTTCCTTTGTTTGTTGGATTAGTTTCGGCGTTTTCATCATTTCTTGGTAGTACATAAGTAGTGGAGTAGTGACAGTTATGCGCCACTCCAGAACCCTCCTTGCCCCACTACTAAGCCTCAGCCATGTTAAATATCTCTCGAACGCATGGTCGGATGTTGACAAATGAGGTGTCATTGGACTCGAGCTGACGTCCTCTTTCATATAGACCATGTATTATATTTTTCAAAAAAAAATTGAAACTTTTCGTTTTCGAAAATAGGCGATAGTTTGAAACCCAAACATGATAGAACGTTGTGCCATGGCTCATACAAATTGTCTTTATGGCCTTTATTTTTTGTAATAACACTTTTTTATTTTTTTTACATTTTTTGAAATCACTCGAATTTTGAAAATCCCATATTTTGGTAACTGAATTATACAAAACAGTTTATTTGACGTAAATGAAAGGCCCCTACCCCCTCTACCCCCAAAATAAATTTCAAGTCTCTAGGATAAAAACCTGACAGTAGAGTGGTAGTGGGGAAGCTCTCTACTAACTTATTGAACCCTCCTTGTATTTACCCCGAACCTGATATCTCGCTAACCAATCATGGGATTTGAACATACTGGGTGTACTAGCACTCGTAGTGATGCCCCCTACTTTCCTATAAGCTCTTTATTTAAATAAAATACCAAAACTAATAGGTCATCCGCTTTTAATATTTTCTAAACCCATGGTTGGATTTGAGCATATGGGGTGTCCTAGGAATCGTGGTGAACCCCCCCTTCGTATGGACGTTTTATTTCCACTCTAAAATAGGTTGTAGGTTCAGCTCTACTTAGGAAGTTGTGAGCCCCTGCGACCTTGGAATGGAAGGAGTCATGCTAGGAGGGCGTGCTTGGATTCGTTTTTTTTCGTCTTGTTGTGCTCTTTACGGGAATGTACGTGTCGAAAAGGTGAAAATCTGGAATCATGTTTTTTTGGGGGGGTAAACCCGTGATTTTAGACTTTTTGCTCTATCTCGCAAACCCATAACGCTAGAGACGTGTACGCGGTGTCCTAGGACTCGGGCTAACGCTCCCTTTATGAAACTATGTTTGAAATTTTGACAAAGGGCCTAACGCCAATCATGTTGAAAAAAAAATTCTTTACCTGTTTATAATGTTCATGAAGCGTGGTGGTTGAGAGAGACGATACTGCTGGGTGTGTGTGTTTCAACGAACCTGCCGCTGATCTCGGTGGCTATGCTCAATAGAACAATCGCTATTTCGACGGGTCGGTTTATGACAGAGCGAGGGTGCGTTTTTCTGATCATTCCTATGGCAGATGGATGGAGGCTAATATTTGAAAATGTGTGAAGCGTGCTAAGATTTTTTTTACCCCGAAGGGGATCTATAACGTGTAAACGATGATGAGAACTTGGTTTTATGTTGGTTGAAGCGAGTACAGAAAACAAACTTGCCAAGGAGCAGACGAGCAGGAGGTGAATGTCATTTGAGCTTATTGGAAGGCGCTGATCTGACTTGACAACAGGTGCAATGGAAAATGACAAAGACGCTTGAAGGTGAAATAATCTGACAATCGTGGTGGCAGGGAAGAGCGAAATGCATGTGAACACATGTGAAACCGCATGTAGGCTAAACTAGTTACATCCTCTTTGCTTCGTACGTGACAAAATGCAAGTTCAGGTGAAATTTGACCCGGCACAGGTGGTCACCTCGGGCGTTGGCTGTCCACGTGCGCGATAACTGTTAACAAGTTACATCCTGTTTTGCTTCGTACGTGACAAAATGCAAGTTCAGGTGAAATTTGACCCGGCACAGGTGTTTACTTCGGGCGTTGGCTGTCCACGTGCCTGATAACAGAATGTTCAAAGCGTGGTAAAAAATGATTACACATGCAACGTAACATATATAAAGTCATGTCGTTATCATTTTCACTCTCACTTAGGTGACTACCTTTGAACACACTGCGTTGCATGAAACACACGGGCTTGTTTAACAGTTTTGGTGTTGGTGGAAAATACTTAACCTTGTTGTGGGGTAGGTATATATTTATATATTTATTGATTTATATATTTACTGTATTGATTTTTATACATTTACATGCAATTATTTATTGATTGTTAAAGTTATAATTAAATGTTTATTTATTTGTTTGTAGAAAAGATGTATAGCCTACCTGTTGTGTGTCTGTGGGAAAGAGATTGGAAAAGAGTGAAAGACGGACAGCTTGAAAAGGAATCCATTACCAGACTAGTCCACGAGACGGGAATAAAGCAAAGCATTACACGTCAAGGTGAGATTTGTTTATATATATATATATAACCTGTTTGATTTTGTTTTGTTTATGACGTGCATAAACTATATGGAATGGATATACTTATGGTGGTTTATTTTATTTCTTTTTAGAAATTTGGAAAAAATAAAGGTTTACTGCTATAGCAAATACAGCTAAAATCCAAGAGGCTCTAGTGTGCGACCATTGCCAGAGAGTCTACATTTCTAAACTCAGGTGAGAGTGTTCTTTCAAAATAATGTCTTTTACTGCTGTGGATACGTTAACTTGGGAACCCCTAAACAGTTGTTTCAAATCGCGCGTGTGCTCTGGTCGTGTGGTCAATGTTAGAAAAAGTTTGATTCCCAAAGAATTTTTAGAATCTTGTTTTGAAATTTTTAAAATTGAAATTTGTACAGCGCAACGCTTGCATACGGCTTTAAAGGTGAATACAGAACTGGTGTGCGATTTCATATATACAAAGCAGGACGTAGAGCATAAAGATACATTTTATATTTGCAGTAAAATGCAAGAGCTTTTGATAGCCGATAATCTGAACGAGTGGTATCAAAGCCATGTGGTGAATGCCTTGCTATCAAAATTTGATAAACTGCAACAAGAACCGAGTGGTTTAGCGTTAGACAAAATTCATCATTTGCAAATCAACATTTGTCATTTCAATCCGTTGAATGCTGTGTCTAGCTATATTAAAACACCACCAGCAATAGCTTTGAAAAAGGCTGTGGTGAATATATAGAATCGTGACAATGATTGCTTCCTGTGGACTGTGGCAGGGTATTTGCAGCCAGCTCAAGACCGTCATGTTAACAGACCAGCAAAGTACAAGGCCAAGTTTGTTGAATTGAAACAAACATTAAATTTAACTCGAGTATCGTTCCCTATGGACTTAACCAAGATCCGTAGGATTGAACAAGACAACCATGACTTTTCGTTCATGGTGTATGGTCTTGATGGTGATGAGATTGTGGGTCCTATTTATGCCGCAAAAGAACCGAAACGACATCACATTCATATTTTATATTTATCTGTAGGAGAGGTGAATCACTATTGCCTCATTAAAAGCTTGAATAGATTGCTAAGCAGTCAAATGTCCACACATGATGGTAAGAAGCACATTTGTGATCGATGCTTGCAATATTTTACCACTCTTACGCTTTTGGAACGTCATAGGGTAGATTTTGTTACTCAGGAAGCGGTGAGATTGATATTGCCACAAGGGGACAAGGCTGTGTTAAAGTTTAAGGACATTCACAAGCGTGACACTGTCCCCTATGTGGTGTATGCAGATTTCGAAGCTCTCACTACACCCATGGCGGGATGTGAACCAGATCCCACCTTCAGCTCAACCACACCCATCCAAAAACATGAACCCTTTGCCATAGGATTTAATGTGGTGTGTGCCTATGACCCCACACAATCCGTTTACAAATACCGTGAGGGGCCAGATTCTGCCAAATGGTTCTTGGATGAACTTGTCAAGTTGGCTCATGATGTACAGGAATTACTGGACCACCCAGTACCCACGAGCCTATCTCAAGAACAGCAGCAGCGGTATGAGCATGCCACGACATGCCATATTTGCGAAAAGCCTATTTTAAGTGGAGAGGAAAAAGTCAGAGACCACTCGCACTTTACGGGGGAGTTTCGTGGAGCTGGGCACAGCAAATGCAACTTGAACTTTCCAGCTCCTTGTTTCATCAGTGTCTTTTTCCACAATCTGGCGAATTATGACATTCAGTTTTTGATTCGTGAATTGGGTCACGTCAACAAGGGCTCGTTTACCATTATTCCCCTAAACCATGAGCGTTTTACAGCCTTGACAAGGTGGTTGGGCGACTTAAGCATTCGATTTTTGGATTCCTTTAAGTTTCTGGCATCCTCGCTAGACAGCCTTGTGAATGGCTTGAATGAGGAGGAATTAAAAAATACTAGAATGCATTTTAATGATCCTGAGCAATTTGAATTGTGCATTCGGAAAGGTATATTCCCGTATGATTTCTGCAACAGCTGGGACGTGTTAAAGCAAAGAAAACTCCCACCACAAGAGAAATTTTACTCGAAACTAACACGCAGTACCGTTTCCGATGAAGACTATGCACATGCATGTCAAGTTTGGCGAGTGTTTGGCATGAAGACGCTAAGTGAATATGCTTTGCATTACCTAAAACTGGATGTATTGCTACTCACTGATGTGTTTGAAAAATTCCGTGAGTTGTGTCAACACATTTACGGTCTTGACCCGTCTCACTATTATACGAGTCCTGGGCTCTCGTTTGATGCCGCTTTGAAATACACTCAAGTGGAATTGGATTTACTCACTGATGTAGACATGGTTCTATTTTTTGAAAAGGGCATTCGTGGCGGCTTTGTGTCGCTTAACCAACGCCATGCCGAAGCGAACAATGTCTACATGCCTGATTATTCACCAGACAAACTAGAATCGTACTTAATGTACTATGACGTGAATAATTTGTAGGTTACGCCATGAGTCAGCCTTTTCCCTATGGGAAGTTTGCTTGGCTGACACACAAACAAGTGCCAGAATTAGATGTGAACATGGCTAGCCAAGAAACAGGCCGTGGATATGTGCTAGAAGTGGATATTGAATATCCCTCATCCTTGTATGATTAACATGCCGATTTCCCATTCTGCCTTGAGCAAATGGTTCCCCCTGACAGTAAAGTGAAAATTGAAAAACTCATGGGCACACTTTACAACAAAAATCGGTATGTGCTACATATCCAAATGTTAGTGCAATGCCTCGCCCAAGGCTTGGTGTTGAAGAAAATCCACAGGGGTATTTCTTTTGCTCAAAAAGCATGGCTTGAGCCATATATGCGACTCAACACAGAGCACCGACAAATGGCAACACAGCAGTTGAAATTAATTTTTTAAAATTAATGAACAACTGCATCTATGGCAAGTCCATGGAGAAGGTCCGCAAATACCGTGACATTAAATAGGTCAATGTCTGGGAGGGGCGTTGGGGTGCCCGGCGGTAAATTGCCAGGCCAAATTTTAAATCGATCAACATTAATGATGAAGATTTAGCCACTATTGAAATGAGAAAGACCAGCGTGACCATGGATAAACCCATTTACTTGGGTCAAGTCATTTTAGACTTTTCTAAATCGGTCATGTATCGATTCCACTATGAGTTTGCCAAACGCCATTTTGAGTACGTCTCTCTTTTGTATATGGACACGGACTCATTCATTTACCACATTCGCCACTGCAACCCCTATGACGTCATGAGGCAGCATAGTGACTGGTTCGACACCTCTTGCTATAGCGCTGACAACGTGTTTCAGCTGCCCATAAAAACAAGAAGGAAATGGGTGTTTTAAAAAATGAATGCGGTGATTCCATTATGACGGAATTCGTAGGTTTGGCTTCGAAAATGTATGCTTACCGCACACTCGACTGTAAGGAAGCCAAAAGAGCAAAAGGTGTAGGTAGGGCAGTGGTAAAATCGCTACGTGTTGATGACTATCTAGCGGTTTTACGCACTGGCAAAGCTATGTCTCATACACAGTGCAGGATACAATCCAGCAACCATCATTTTTATCTTGTGGAACAGAGAAAACGCACCCTCGCCTCCATGGATAACAAACGTGTGTGGGCTGATGATCTGCTCACTAGCCTGCCCTGGGGTTATGATCGCAAGGAGGAGGAGGTGTGATTTCGCTGTTTAATCGTTTAGGGACATAGCTTTTTGTACTTGTAGATTTAGTATTTTGTAATTTTTTTGTCATTGTAAATAGTAGATTTTGTAAATAGTGGCAACCCACTCGGACCTTTTGCTCTTTAAAAAATTCTATGAAACCTTTTTTTTTTTAATTTGATTGGTAAATAGTTTGATTCTTTTAAGCTGTACAACGTTGAGTTTTTGGTAAATATTTAATGAGTAATAGTATTTTTTTAGTAACGTTAATAACTAGTATTTAATTTATTTTTGTTATGTAAATTATAAATGGTAAACTAAAAAGTTCTTTTGGGATGAGTGTGCATGTCGAGAATGTGCTTTTGGGAATAAATAAAGTGGTTGTGTTTGTTCCCAAAGACAGGTGTGAATGTATGAATAGAGAGAGAAAGCTGGTGTGTATGTATGATCAGAGCAAACACGGTGATGTAGGGGTGGGTGGGAGGGGGTAAATGGTCACTTATATACTCATTTTGTTTTCAATAGTTTCGTTTTTTCATTGAAATGTGGTAGTCAAAAACATTATTTTTGTAAAACCATTCTTACCTGCAGTAGTCGTAGACCTCGACGTTTCTGCAATCCCGTAAACACATTGCAGCATCGCCATGGTCAAGCACTTGCATCAAGATCATTGTCAAATCTCAACTTTTGACATACACCAAATGGAAAAATGCGAAAACAGAAAAATGAAAAATCCATGTTTCCATATCACCAAAAACGCAAAACTTAAAACGGACATTTAAAAAAACTGGAAATGGCCATGTGTAAAATATGAAAATTCAAAAAACTTCAAACGGTCATTGTTTAAAAAGTGTCATCAACAAACTGGAAAAATCCATATCATCAAAAACGCAAAACTTGAAACGAACTTTTTTAAAATCTGTAAATTGCTATTTGGCAAATGGCAGTGTGTGAATTCATCATGTGTGAAATGTGTAAAATGAAACATAAGCCATCAACATCATGATTTCTTAAAATTAAAAATAACAAAACATCGTGCTCTGGTAAACCTCTGTTTTTATTTCATAGTCATAGTGAATTGACAAAAGAAAAATAGAATACAAACAAATCCCAATTCCACACTCCTCAATTACTCAATGTTTATGTCCATGCATCATCAACTTTCCTTTCATAGCACTCATGACAATCAGGGCTGCCATCCTTTCACCCACTGAGGCGGCACTGGATGTGAAACGTTGTTTAGCTTTCTTCAATAACAATTTATCTGCCACATGTCTTAAACCAGAATGACTATGGCGATAAGAAAGGTCACGTTCCTTGCATGCTTGATCCAAAAGATTAATGGGTACATCACCACGTTGTGAACGTTTTTCGAGACGAGTTCCAGGGCCGCAAAAACGATAACCTGGAAGATGGATTTCAAAAGGTAGGTATTGAATCACTTTGTCAATGACGCCATTGCCAGTACAGGTCTGGCATATCCTTTTCCATTGATGGTAAAAAGGTTTGGTCCCCCTCCTCTTCTGTGGACGATGTTTGTGTTTGTTGTTGTTGTTGTTGCTTTTTCTCGCCATGACACCCGTGAAATGATTCAACAAAGTCTTTACACGGACTTTTATGACCGTGATACAGTTTCACTAGCTGGCAAGTCGCACACTGACGCATAGACGGTATTTTTGCCATGGCCACTTGCTTATGGTGATCGTAATCCGTACAGGGTTGCAATTCACTTAACCCTAGAACTGCGGACCGTCTTCCAGGAAGACGGTGTGTTGTTTAATCAAGTGCGACCGTCTCTCTGAAAGACGGTCTTGGAATTAAAATATAGTACTACTGTTAGCCATCAGATGGCACTAATTTCAAGTCATGCTGGTTCCCGATGCTTTTATCTTTCGTAGTGTAAATCTTTGGCAATCAAATGACAATATGCAGGCTATTATTTGGCTGCAGAAGTGGAAGCACTTCCATGTTGACATTGAAGCTGCATTGAGCAAAATGGCCGCCAATTATGTTGATGATTCAGAAATTTAGCTCTTGCTTTTTGACGATTTGTGTGATACTACGGACGACGACAGTGATAATTGTGTGTATTCGTATGAAAATGAACATGGTGAAAGTAGTGGCAGTGATACCGGCGAACAGGATGTCACGCAAGTTATGGATATCCCCATCAATGCAAGCGATGTTTATCATGTTCCTTCAGACCATGTAAACATGCCTAATGTTAGCCGTGAAGGGGTAAGTGTGAATTAGACTGATATTCAACCCGAAGAAAGTAACTTTCCAGGTAAAAATGTACCGTTTTATCGTTCATCATCCTGGGCCTGTGAACTTGCCTCCCCGTAATTGCGCGCCGATTATGTACTTCAAAATCGAGAAATGTCATATTGTAAAAATAATTTTCTTTTTTTAGTAAATAACAGAAATTATTTAAAACTGTTTCTTGAATTAGTAACTAAAACTGTGAACTTTTCATTTATGATGTCTCTGACAAACATTTAACTTGGCAATATGGTTTTCTAGAGCAGAAAATTCAATTATTTTTTTTATAAAATATTTTTTATGATTAATTCAAACTGATGAGTCAGAATGATTCACATCTATCAAAATAATATAGAACAGACTTTCAGCTTTCTGTTGATGTATGATAAGTCATATTCATGAATACAGTATGCTTACAGATACCAATTTCCTTCAGTGTGTAATTTATGGGAATTTACTGCAGCATTTGACAGATAAACCTGCAGCAGTTCTAGGGTTAACACAGGGTCTTGAG
This sequence comes from Meconema thalassinum, assembly GCA_946902985.2. Lineage (NCBI taxonomy): Eukaryota > Metazoa > Arthropoda > Insecta > Orthoptera > Tettigoniidae > Meconema > Meconema thalassinum. The sequence continues at coordinate 512,393,993 of OX336392.1, read as the reverse complement.
TCCATGATTTTGGTACATGTTGCCAGATTTCTTTGACCGCGTTGGAGGCCACATAATAAATGAACGACTTGGGCAGCGCCAAGAGTTCCTCTTTGGTAAAACTGTCTAGTTTCTTTATGCACACAAAGAACTTGCCGATGGCTTTGTCCGTAGCATTGCCTTTCTCCATGGTATCACGTGCTGCAGATGTTTACACGTCGCTTGTAGAATTCTCACTGACGTCATTCACAGGTAAATCTTGAGTTATAATTTTGCTTAACAACTCCCAGCAGGCATGGGTGGTTAACCAATGAAAGAGATGCCACGCATGCGATAGGGCTGTATGGGTAATGTTGCCACAGGAACAAGTATCCATGAGCGTTTTCAGGGAGGGGCAGCCCAACTCCATGAGGTCGATACATTGGCAGTAAGACGCCAAAAATGGTTGCAACCATTCACGTTTTTCATTACCTTTCACAAATACCACATTGGCCGAGGACAAGTGTGCTTTCATGACCACGTCCAAATATTTATAGGAAATGATTCCCTGATTCCAGTCTAGTTGCATATGATTTTCAATCCACTGGGGTTGTTTACGGTCTTTTTCACACAACAAATCAAACGCATGGGGTGGTTTAAATAGCAAATGCGTAGCTTGCGATATCCAAAACGTGGTACAATCGATAATGGCCACTTGTTTAAATATAAATTTGTTGTCACCAATTTTAAACCCTTGGCAATCCACATTGAGTGTGCGCAACATGTTGACGCTTGCCTGGACCGAGTTCAACTGACGACTGACTGACGATCGACCACTTAAGTGTGATCATGACATGGACTTACCTGCCTTGCTAGTTTGAAAAAAAAAGAGGTTTGGGTAGGACAGAGGGACATGAAAAAAATAAGAATTTAAGAATTACATCATTTTATTATCATAACACGTCTTACAGGCTTTTGTCATTTTGGGGTAAGGACGATACCAACTGATTCAAAAATATAGTCTCTTGTGTTTGTAACGTCCATAACACCGATTATGTCCCAATGTCTCTAAACTAGGCGTTTTTGATGGTGAGCTGCTCACCGAAGCACCATGGACACCATACGGTCCACACGTATCGTAACTTGTTTTTTCATCACTGAGACACAAGTGAGGGATAGCTTGAATGACAGGGTATATTTCCCACTTCCATTCTTCACAGGTAGGGGCAGGTGGATGACCAGCGCTGATGTTCCTTCATGGGTTCATCGCCCTCCTGCCATTGGTCTATGATGATGGGACAAAAGGCACATTTCGATTCATCTCTTGTTTTTAAATAGTAGAATCCAGCGGCCGCTAAGGCATGAGGGTTTATGAAAGGTGGGTAGATTATTAGCTTGGGAATAACCTAACCCCCAAGAGAAGATGATAAAGAGAAGGAGATGGGTTTCGGACTGGAGAAAAAGGATGGAGAAATAGGAGGAGAGTCCAACAAAAGTTATAAGTTTAACTTTAAATGTACTCAAAGGCGGTTGCCACTGCAAAACCGCTCTCCGATACCTAAAGTGGGTAGGGACTTGGGCAAAGTTAACGGGGAGCGCAGCTAGAACTTGGGCGGTTTGCAAGAGAGTGGCTTTAGAGTATTCCCTCTCAAGCATACATATGCCTACTATGGGGAAGGGTGATGGTCTGGCAAGACAAAGAGTAACAGATTTATGGTGTATCTGTTCAAAGGAGTTTGTTTTTGAACAAGTAATTTGAAGAATGCCAATAATTGAATCGGTTTCGATATTTTTTGTTTTCGAAATCGTAGAGTTCCTAAAGAGCGACCAAATGCTTCCAAGAAGGATAGGGATAAAACAATTATACCTTTGGGAATAATTTTGGTAAGTGTACCAATAGTTGCATTTGGAAATGGCTAAGCTTTTACCCAGCAAGGCGCCGACTAAAAGTTTAGACAATGAAAAACACTTATATTTTGAAAAACCAACCATAAGTGTTGGAGAGAATCTCCACAAGCAGGAAGCTGGCGTAGCGAGCTATGCTTGCCTTACTGGCCAGTTAGAATTAGCTATTAAAGCTAAGAGAGACTTTACCAAGTTGTCAACTAAGAGTTCTTGCTCAAATGCAACAAGTGGTGAAAGCCCTATCAATAGATTTATTTGCATTAAGTGGGAAGAGTCAAGGAAGACAGGATCTTGCCTAACCGTTATGCTAGAGAAATGATAAAGCGAAAAAGAACTCTTGAATTTATATAACAATGCAAAAGAGTGTAATGAGTTTAACAAATATATAATTTCAATTTTGTTAACAATTTGGGGTCGCAGACCTCCGAAAACATTTAAAGCTTGCGCCAGGCAATCAACAATTCTTTTGGTTACAAACCTTTATATGTTTTAAAATCTTCGCAAGATTTTGAAATGGCGAAGATAAAATGAAAAATTTAAAGATAATTAAAGTGATTCAAGTTAGACAATAAATCAAGTACAAGGTGTGTATTTTAAGGAATTTCTAAGTTAATATCCTAGAAAGAGTAACAACTTCGGAAATAACAATAACAATAACAAAAACAGGAAGAATAAAATAGAAGTTTCTATAACTTCTTATATTAATGCTGAATTACTTGGTTGGATTATGCAAATAGGGCAGGTCACTTATTGTGAAACCTGAAGAGAAAAATCGAAAGGAAGTTTCTAGACCTCCTATGTTTAAGTAGGAATCACGAAACAAATGGGGCAAGTTTCCCTTTCGTGAAACCTAGAAATAACTCACTTATAAGTTGAAAGAATTGTATTCCCTAATTAGAAGGGAGAAACAAGATAATTTGAGACGTGTACCAGACACGTAGTTATGCAGACATTAATTCGTTTTAAATAAATCAAGAGAGGGAGGGCAACTATTGAGAATGACACCTCATTGGAAAAGACCTAAATAACAGTTTTATTATTATGGTTTGTTAGTAAGAGGTTTGGGAAAGATCAAATGGAATTGAGGATAAGTGTTCATGGCCGTATTTATAATAGTCGGACGAACGCGACGCGGATGAAATATTGAACAAACACTGTTTTTCACTATAATCTGTTGAAATAGATGAAAAGTTCACTGTAGTAGCACAAAATGTTTATGGCAAAGAAAGTTATTGCAATTATGTAAAATAACTAGTTACACTAGATTTGCGAGAGTCTATTGCTTGAGAAAGTTGTAGATTACAGTTAAATGCGCCAGAGAAAATCCCAACGGAGTAAGAAAAATTAGCTATTGAGCAGTAATTCATAAGGAAGATTCCTTAGTTAGAAAAGGTATTCCCACATGCGAGTGGAAAATACATGACGGTATAACTGGTAGATAGAGTGCAGATTCTGGAAGGTTCCAGAGCAATCCTGCCTGAAGAATAGGGCAAAAGTTATTCCAGCGGTGGAACGAGCTAAGTATTTTATAGACAGTGGGTAATTCAATGGTATCCCACGTTGTGAGAAGATCTCTCATTTAATAAGCATAAGAAATGCTGCTTCCTATTAAGATCGGCTCAGACAAACCAAAGCCCAACATGGAAAATCCCGCGAAGGATGATTATTGCCCCAAATATAGTAATCTCACACTGCCTATAAAATGATCATTAAGAGCATGTAGCTATTTAAAATCCATTAAAATTAGTTGAATAACGTAGAAGAAGTACTTAGCTTGGCTTCATGGCGAAGGTGAAGTTCCCTTTGACGGTTGAGATTAAAGTTCCAACATGGCGTGGAATTAAAAGATTGCCTCTTGAGTTGAGGAGGCGAGCTCTAGTTGAGCTTCAACTGACTGAGTCGACTGCCGGCGTACAAGTGAGACACGCTCAGCGAAGCACAGAGGGACCAGAGGAGGGTAGGAAACAAAAGGAATACATCTCAGAATAGACAACTTAAAAATATTTTTTTTCTTGATGAAATGGTCTTCAAAGAGTTGATAGTAGGCGACACTAGAGCAGCCTGGTGGGTGAAAAAGTAGACGAAGTTCTCTTGATCACGGAGATGATAGCTGGCGATGGCGACGAGATCTGGTGGCCAGATTGATAAGGAAGTCCTCTTGAACAGGGAAGAATTGAGGAACTTCAGAGATTCGCTGCTAGATGACGCTAGGTGGGTCATGGAAGATAAATATCTAGAACAGATTCACAAGTAACATGAGAACCATAAACAGCAAGGAGAAATTGGAAGATCACTGTTGGTGTTTGAGAAGAAGGAAGGAATGAACTATAGCAAAGAGCAGTAAAAGTTTACTCTATCTTACCGTGTATTCCAAAGAATACACCAAAAGGCACTGGCCATGTGGCAAAAGTCTTGAAACGTTGTTCCTCAGAGTTTAAATTCATGGATGTGACGTCTCTTGAGGCTTTAAAGCAAGACATGACTGAGCGGCTTGACGTGGGTTGACCTGTTATTTATACACTCGTCATTTGGTTGGACAGTGGATAATAGTTGACTTGTTTGTGGTGAATAATCAAACAGTAGGCTGTCGTATTGGCTGGTACATTGTCATGCGTTTCAAAATCTAGTCGAATGTCAATATTGGATGGCTTGACAGACTCTTCCAGGTAAGAACAGCCAAAAACAATTAGTGGCGCCCTTGCCTTAAACGCTTGGGCGAGCAGCATGGGGCCATTCTCTTTTTGATAATACGACCATCGAAATGTAGAAAACTAGTCGTACAGGGGGCCAAACTTATTTTTTGTAAAATCCAAATCCATTCCTTCATAGGGAAACACAGCACCGTTGAGGAAAAGACGTGCATTTCTCAATTGCAGGTGATCAAATTGCGTGGCATCTTTGGTTTGTTGATACTTGTGATTCGTTTGAAAACCCACGATCAGGTAGAGAGGTCTCTCTGTATAGCGAGCTGTTTTTACAGACCAACTGTGTGTGTTGGTGGTGGGCAATAGCGGATACTCATGGAGTGCCCAGCTTCTAAATTCCATGGGTAGAGGCACATCTCTCTTTTCCATTTTGAGTATGTCCAGTTTTTTGCTATCGTCAAGGGTCACATGGGGCACTTTCCATAGCAAGCGTTGTAGTTGAATTTTTGAATCTATGGAGGCATTGTCGGCTCCCTTGAGTGCATTATTATCACTCCTGTCTCTCACCAAAGAAAGCACTTGCCTTTCGTTGACCACAATGCGTTGGTGGTCTTCGGCAAAGCCTAAAATCAGTTTAAGAGGTAAATATCCAATAAAGGTCCCATCGGTGTGTACCATCCAGTCATTGGCCGAGTCAGGACACCAACCTGCCATGCAAAGTGTTTTACATTCTTCCTCACTATAAGAGGGGTATAGTTTCATGACAATGGAAATGCCCACATTTCGAGTGCTATCCACCACGATATCGTTAATCACGTAACGTACTTCAGAAAACAGAAAGGCCAAACCATGGTTGGCCAACTTGGATGTGGTGGTTTAGAGCCATCGGCTTTGGTGAGCCGACCTTCAATCTGAATGACACTTTCATGCGGTAGGGTATAAATATCTTGGTTGTTGATAACAAATTGAATTTCATCATTGTTATTGAGACCAGGTGTTTGAGCTTGATAGGAATGGAGATCAATTCTTACCTCTCCTGGTTGCTCCTCGATGCGGTTCGCTATCTCTAGGATAGAATTCATTATGAGGGTTGACGTGGTAACCCAAATGCTGTAAAATCTGCTTGCCTTGAGATGTTAACGTGTATTCACGTGGCAAACAACTAACACCATTCCTAGACGGTGTTGTTGCCTTATACACAAACTTCATAGTGGCTTTAGCACCAATTCGTAAGTCACTGGTGTGGTAGAATCTAAATCAATGAGTTGTTGATCTCTATTGATCAGTCTTAATGTTATATTACTAATACTATCGACAGCCACAGAATGAAAAAGCACCACTGGAGGGTTTTCACGAATAATATACCCATTGGGCGATGTCACAATAAAGGCATAAAGCGAATGCGATGGTTCTTGATTGGTGTACACTTGGCTAATAATATTACACGTCACCGACACATGATGGTCCTCAATGAATTTCACTTCATGGTCCGAATAATGTTTTTTGTTGGGCTCCAATACACGTGGTTTAAATCCTAGTAATGGACCAATGGAATCTGGGTGTGTTTTAAAGTCGATGTTGAATGTGGAGAAAATACTGCAGCGATGAGTGTTGGTATTGCCTACACGTTCAAACTTGCGCGTTCCATCTAGAAATGACTTTAAACCATATTCATTGATCAACACCACATAAATGTGTTCATAAATGTCATCGATCGTGTATCCGCCAGAGTTCAGGGTGAGCACAGAATCGTCATAGTAAAACTTGTTGTTCACATTTTCACGTATGTTGTATATTCGATTGTACGTTTCAAGAGAAACAAGTCCTAAACCATAGGGGTTTTCACTCAATTCGATAGGCGGGTAAAAGTCTAGGCTGACTTCAGGTCCACGTCCATGCAGTGCAAACGTTTTACTTTCTGCCGACATACTGGTGGCGTTTTAGCTTATGCTGCGTCTTATATAAAAAAATAAACACAAACGACCACACTGTTGGCTGTTAAACGTTTGCTCACGTTTCACATAATAATATATCTTGATCCTGTTTCCAAAATAGGTCACTAGTTCCATGGGCGGGGGCAAATTCCCAAAACTGTCAAAGTACCATACAATGGATCCCTCTTTGACATAAGCTACATAATGCGTTCCTGGTCCTCGGTGATCATCCAAATTGACAACAGCACATTCCTGTTTCCGGGGTCGTGGGGGTAATTGGTTTCGCATAAACACTCCTCGAAAATGAGAAAGCTTTAGTTGTTTAGCATAGCTTTCCACTTGTTGATGCGTCAGGGCATGTCTTGCTATGGCTGAGGTTATTTTTTTTAATATTTCGAAATGGTGAAATCCCAAATCCTTGTTGATTAAAGGCTGGCTTTAAATTGGTATTTCTAGCCCCCATAGCAATCGCTTCCATCGTTTCATTGTGTCGCTGACTTTCTTTGAGTTGTTGCTTGCCCTGCTGCGCGGCTTTAATGGTTTTCGCCACTGCACTGGCACCGCCAAAAAGTGCACCTAGAGCAGCCAGACTGGCAAATAAAGCAGGTAAAAACCCCACTCGTATGGGGACGGGAATCACTCGCCCTTGGTTTGAACCCAGTCGCCGACGTTTTGGAATAACATGTCTCTGTGCTGCTCGAAAGGCTTTCCTTATGGTCAATACATTATTTTTTCTTTTTTTTCTTTCGCAAGGGCTTGTCCACAAATGTCGTAAGCCCAGGATTTGCCAAGGACAAAGTCCTTTTTTTAGTCTTTCTCACCACATACCTTTGTTTCACCTTGATGATAATGACCAACAACCTTTCACAAGAATGTTTAAATCACAACTAACGTCAGATTGTTATTTCATGGCTGTATATTCCAATTCAACATAAAGTGGGAAATCGTTTATGGTTTTTCCCGCTTGCTTTTCATCCCATGTCAACATGAGATGAAAGGATAATTCGTCACCTGCATTGACCATTTCATGGTTATGGACCAACATCCTATGACCATTTATCTTTATTTGTAAATGGTTCTTATCAGGTATGGCATATTTCATGTGAATGGTTCCATCATAGTGTAATCGATAGTGGCTTAAACCCGAAGCAAGCAAATAGGTCAAGTGCTGATCATGAACTAGCGGTAAATGGTTTCTGTCATTCACAGGTTTTTCATTTGTCAGATACACTAAAAATACAGATGGGATAAATTTGTAAAACCTTTTCATTTCATAGGTCATTTAACGCTTGGTACAAACATCGTCTTCGTCTTGTGGGTCTTCCACGTGAATAATACGATGGTGATTAGCGCTATAGCCATTCACCGTAAGCTGAGGCACTTTGCCATAAAACTCATACACTTTGTTATCCACATACTTTTTTGTAGTAACGTCTGTAGACACTTGAGGATGTTTTACATGGGTTAACCGCTTTACCTTAAAGTCATAATCTCCCTGTTTAGTGCGTGGCACTACTGACCTACCCACATAGTGCTTATTAGCAGGATCTGTTTCTTGTTTAGGATCATGTATGGGAACAGACCTAGCTTTGGCCATCAACGCACGTCCGAAGACATCCATCGTCAACCTGTAGTACCAGTCTACGGTTTCTATGACAAGGCTCGGTGTCCTGTATATAGACAGCCTGCTAGCTTGGCTAAGCCTTAGTTGATATGAAGATTATTAAGCAGCAAGAGTCATTCCCCGTGGGGGACATGGTTTCCCATCTCTGTCCCACATCAAGTGAACAACGCCATGGTTCACTGTTTCCATCTTCCATTCGCTGCATCATTGTGGGACCTTCCGGCTGTGGAAAGACCAATCTTTTGCTGACGCTCATTACAGCGCCCAATGGTCTGCGTTTTCAAAATATTTATATTTTTGCAAAATCTCTCTACCAACCCCTCTACGTGTTTCTGGATCAAGTCATGTCTGGATTACAAAAGGAGAATATGGGTTATTTCACATTTTCCATGGAAGAAAATGTGATTTCACCGGATGAGGTAAAGCCAGATTCACTCATGATTTTCGATTATGTATCCACTGAACGACAAGGCATCATTCAAAGCTATTTCAGCATGGGTCGTCATAAACATATCGATTGCTTCTATCTTGGACAAACGTATTCTAAAATGTTCAAACAGTTGATTCGTGACAATGCCAATGTCATTGTTTTATTTCGCCAGGACGAGAGGAACAGTCGTCACATTTATAATGAACATGTGAATCCCGATATGACTTTTCAAATGTTTACTGAATTGTGTGCCAAGTGCTGGAACACTCAACGTCATGCCTGTTTAGTGATTGACAAACAAAGTGAACTCAACCATGGACGGTATCGCTTAGAGTTTGATCATTTTATTGTTATTTAAGGCCATGTCTCATTCTCCGTCAAGTCATTTGTCAAGACACCATGGTGTTAGCAGAGAGTCAATTGAAAAAGCATATTATTAGAGCAAAAAATAATATTCGCCGAAATTTTCGTCAATTGAAACAATCACGTGCAAATCATGCTTTGTTTATTCAACAACATTTAGCACCTCCACTAAAAGCCTTGTTGAAACCCTCTTTCAAGCCATCTGAAACGCTACCCACCGTTCCACAAGCCACGCAGACGCCGCACGAGGACCCTGAGGAAGAGGAAGAGGAACAGGAAGATTTGACTAGTGCTAGCGAAGTTGAGGATGACGAGGAACATGTGTTTACGCCTCAAAAAAAAGGCCGCAACCCTTGCAGAGTTTTTGAGAAAAAAGAAATCCTTGGCCATAGTCGAAACACCTTGCCCTTCCAGAGCGTCTCCGTTTTCACAACTCTTGGCCACCCCTCAACATAAAGCTCAACTGAAAACCATTTTAATAAAATATTATGGATCAACATTGGAACCCTATTTCACCGAATCATTTATTGGAAACACAGATACCACGTATGGTGTTCGCTATGAGGATGATAGTTTTAAAATTGGCGATTCATCCATTAAATTTGCTCGTACTAAAGCTGTCATTAAAAACATCAACTATAAATTAACGCCAGGACTGTTAAAGCTGCTCTGTTCTCGGACTTCCTCTTCCCATGATTATACACCAGAGGATCTTGACAAATATAAATCAATTTTTTTGGATACCCATGCCCACAAAAGACAGTATGATCCCACGCAACAAGTAAATGCCAATATATCTCAAAAATATAAAACTATCATTGCAAAAATGTTTCCCACCAGTCAAAGTACTCGTCGTAAAGCATCCGCTTCGGGAGTGACATTTAAACCATTAAAACCCCTTGTGGATGTTACTTACTGGCACAATCCCAATAAGCTCGTCCAGCAGCTAAAGTTGTTGCATGCCTCACGTCAAGCTGGCCATACCGGTCACGATTGGGAAATTCAAGAAATTGAACAAGAACTTCGAAATGCCAAAATTATTGTTTAAGCCCTCACCCATTAAAATGGGTATTGCTCACGAGTTGCATCGCCCAGCTAGGCGTCACTATCCACGACTCAAGGTGATTTCACGAGGTGTGGATTAACTTTGGCAGGCTGACTTGGTTGAAATGATACCCTATGCTGGCGTTAACGACGGTGTACGCTATATGTTGACCGTCATTGATGTCTATTCCAAAATGGCCTTTGTTGAACCTGTGCGTCGCAAGTCTGGTCCACTAGTTACCAAGGCCTTTCAACATATTATTCAACACTCCAAACGTCTACCTCAGCTGATACAAACTGACCAGGGGAAAGAATTTTTCAACAAGGATTTCTCCAGTTTTCTCAATTCTAAGGATATTCACCATTACATCACGTACAGCAATCTCAAAGCCAGTGTGGTCGAGCGGTTCAACCGAACATTGAAAACCCATATGTGGAAAGCGTTTACCGCTCAGGGCACGTATCCCTGGTTGGACATGTTACCAGAGCTAGTATCACGTTACAATGACACCAAACATAGAACGATTGGGACCTAGCCACGCCTCGTGACTAAAAATATTCAGCGATTGGATAAAATGTTTAACCCCATAAAAACAGCCGATCCTAAACGTCACCGACTGAAAATTGGGGATTTTGTTCGTGTGAGCAAATTTAAGTCTGCCTTCAATAAGGACTACACGCCTCAGTGGGGGACTGAACTATTTCGAGTTCGTCAAGTCAACTTGGACACTCCAGTCACCTATTTACTCGAGGACCTCTACCATCAACCCATAAAAGGTAGATTTTATCTCCATGAACTTCAGAAAACAGCATTTCCTAAGCATTATCTTGTGGAAAAAGTGTTGAAACAAAAATGAAATAAACTATATGTCAAATGGTTAGGATTTAACTCTATGTTTAATTCTTGGATCAAAAAATTACATGTTGTGTGAACCTGTGCACTTTTTATTTATTCACACATGTTGTACACCTCCTATAGCTCTGTGTGTACAGCGCTCCGCGCTTCGTGCATGTTCATACATGTTTGTCTTTCTCTTTCCACCTGTGTTCTCTCTTACATTACCCTTCCGACTCTCCCCCCCCCCCACACCTCCCACCACTGCTGTTCGCAGCTCTTGCCTATCTATTGGTTGTGACATCATTCTCACAAGTTGCATCATACTTTTTACTGATTCAGCGATTCCCACGCTTTGAACATTCTGTTATCGGACACGTGGACAGATGACATCCAAGGTGTACACCTGTGTTGGATCATATTACACGTCAACTTGCATTCTGTCACGTACGAAGCAAAACAGGATGTGACTTGTTAACAGTTATCGTACACGTGGACAGCTAACACCCAAGGTGAACACCTGTGCCAGATCAAATTTCACCTGAACTTGCATTTTGTCACGTACGAAGCAAGACAGGATGTAACTGCTTTAACGTACATGTCATCTCACATGTGTTCACATGCATTTCGCACTTCCCTGCCACCACGATGGTCAGATTGTTTAACCTTCAAGCGTCATTGTCATTTTTCCATTGCACCTGCTGTCAAGTCAGATCAGCGCATTCCAATAAGCTCAAATGACGTTCACCTCCTGCTCCTCTGCAAGTTTGTTTTCTCTACTCGCTTCGACCAACATAGAACCAAGTTCTCATCACCGTTTACACGTTAAAGGTAAAATATCAGAAAAAACGCACCCCCGCTCTGTTATAAACCGACCCGTCAAAATAGCGATTGTTCTATTAAGCATGGTCCTTGTGGTTAGCGACAGGTTCGTTGAAACACACACACACCCAGCAGTATCGTCTCTCTCAACCACCACGCTTCATGAACATTATAAACCGGTAAAGAAAAAAGTTTTTTCAACATGTATGGCGTTAGGCCCTTTGTCAAAATTTCAAACATAGTTCCAAAAAGGGGGCGTTATCCCGTGTCCTAGGACACCACGTACACGTCTCTAGCGTTATGGGTTTGCGAGATAGAGCAAAAAGTCTAAAATCACGGTTTTACCCCCCAAAAAACATGTTTCCAGATTTTCACCATTTCGACACCTACATTCCCGTAAAGAGCACAACGAGACGAAAAAACGAATCCAAGCACGCCCTCCTAGCATGACTCCTTCCATTCCAAGGTCGCAGGGGCTCACAACTTCCTAAGTAGAGCTGAACCTACAACCTATTTTAGAGTGGAAATAAAACGTCCATACGAAAGGGGGGTTCACCACGATTCCTAGGACACCCCATATGCTCAAATCCAACCATGGGTTTAGAAAATATTAAAAGCGGATGACCTATTAGTTTTGGTATTTTATTTAAATAAAGAGCTTATAGGAAAGTAGGGGGCATCACTACGAGTGCTGGGACACCCAGTATGTTCAAATCCCATGATTGGTTAGCGAGATATCAGGTTCGGGGTAAATACGAGGAGGGTTAAATAAGTTAGTAGACAGCTTCCCCACTACCACACTACTGTCAGGTTTTTATCCTAGAGACGTGAAATTTATTTTGGAGGTAGAGGGGGTAGGGGCCTTTCATTTACGTCAAATAAACTTTTTTGTATAATTCACAGTTTCCAAAATATGGGATTTTCAAAATTCGAGTGATATCAAAAAATGTAAAACAATAAAAAAGTGTTATTACAAAAATAAAAGCCATAAAGAAAATTTGTTTGAGCCATGGCACAACGTTCTATCATGTTTGGGTTTCAAATTATCGCCTATTTTCGAAAACGAGAAATTTCATTTTTTTTTAAATAATACATGGTCCATAGGAATAAGGTCGTCAGCTCGAGTCCAATGACACCTAATTTGTCAACATCCGACCATGCGTTCGAGAGATATTTAACATGGCTGAGGCTTAGTAGTGGGGCAAGGAGGGTTCTGGAGTGGCGCAGAACTGTCACTACTCCACTACTTATGTACTACCAAGAAATGATGAAAACGCCGAAACTAATCCAACAAACAAAGGAACTCTACAGTTACTTCAACTAAAGGCTAAAAAGTGATGGTGAAAGTACAAATTACAGAAAGTACAAATTACAGACAAGTACTGTTTGAACAGAGAGATTGGGTAAAGCTCAGGAGCGAAGACAACAATGACCTGCACGTTATGACAGTAAATGAAAAGTAGATTTTGTTAAAAGTAAATTACCTCTACCAACGTTAATTTTGTTAAGTTAAGCTAGGTCAATTCCATTTATCAGTTTTTAAGTATAGATTTGTTTTTACGTTTTAAGTTAGGCTAGGTCTATTCCATTTACCAGTATTTCTAAGTAGAGATTTGTTTTTACGTTTTAAGTTAGGCTAGGTCTATTCCATTTATCAGTTTTTAGGTAGATTTCATTAGAAAGCTAACTATTGCAATGGGTCCCATGTTTCGACTTCCGGAAAATTTCGACATATTTTCGCGTTTCACATCCCCCAGACCCCAAAACCACCGTCAGTTCAAAAGTTTATATATAATTTATGTATGTATGTATGTATGTATATATATATATATATATATATATATATATATATGTCAGTTTCTTGTGGACAATATAACTGCCGTAATTTTGCACCAATCACTTTGAATTTTTTACCGAATATGTATACCTATAAAATCTCGGTCAAGTTCGTTACTGGGCTAAATCGGTCGAAGGGGGTGAAAATGGGGGCCTTTTTTTCGAAAAAGTGAAATATTGCTATAATTCTGTTAATATGTGAAATATCGAATCCGATCAAAGTTTATACTATGTGTCGGATAAAGCCCAAAAATTTATGTTTGAAGAGTTCTTTTTACAGCACCAACCATTGACCAAAGGGGTGGGAATAAGTGGTTTTTTTCGGGAAACATTAATCATATCTCTCTAAATAGGCACAATATCAAAACCGTACAAAATGGACAATATTACCCTAATAATTACCTAAAACTTTTGTCTGAAATAATTTTTATATGACCCACCATTACGCCAAGGGATGAGAAAAATGATTTCGGAATTATAAGAAAATGCCAAGAGCTATCAGAGGTTGCCATGGCAACACTACTAAATTGATGAGGGGCGAGCCATCAGACGTTGCCATGACAACGCACTTGCACGAGATCAGATTCAGATTTCCATCTGACTAAGTGTGAAGCGGCTTCGGTGACGTAACTGGTAGCATGCTGAACTTCTATGCCCAAGGTCGCGGGTTCAAAGCCGGCCGAAGTCGTCGGATTTTCTAAGAGCGCTAAAAATCCCTCAGTATGCTTTCCTTTGGAGGGGAAGTTCCAACGTTAGTTGCGAGTTGCTGGTTGCGGTAGCATCCAGTTGCCAAGTTCACAGCTAGGTGTCGTTGACGGTAGTATCTGGTAGCAACATTAGGAACTACTGCTTGAAATTGACCGTCTGCAGTCCTTACCTGAATTACAGACTAATACAGCCATCACAATTCACACCGTTTATCGGACAGATTCTACACTCACCCAAAGTACACGGGGTTATATGACCGCGTTGTCGCAGCCCCTAAATTGAGGAACCAACCAAAATCTCTGCGGGAGATATAATTTTGCGTGTAGAACTAACAGACCGTTACATGGTTAAACATCAGTGTCGAAACCTTGCATAAGGACAGTGTGACCACAAGTATAAAAATGGACCCCAAATGACAAGAAGGTGACCGTCCCCATAAGACAATAAAATGTTTAAAATATGCATAAAATGACTAAAAACAAAGTTAATTAAGCTCCAATTATAAAATACTTTCTCGCAATAAATGAGGTCTGATCCTTCTACGAAAACCTGCATATTCTGCCTATTTTCTCCTATCCCCAAGTTTGTCCGGTGAAATCTACCTCCGCCTTCTGGCGTGCCGAGAGGACGTTTTTAAGTAGAGATTTGTTTTTACGTTATGTGTATACCATTTTTTATTACTCAAGGGAGGTTCTTCTTATTTTATTTTTTTGTACTTGCTGTTCATTGATTGTTTTCACGATTGCTGCAGTAGAAATGTTAGAGGTGGATGGCACCCAAGTTCCCCACCAAGTCTAAGAAATTCCCGGAGATGGTGCATGTCTCTTCTCTGCTCTATCTTTCGCAATGTATTGCAACATATCACAGGCACGTACAGTGCGTGCTGATATCGTCAGACACACCTCTAACAACGGGGAAAGACTACAGGTGTATTCTATGACACGAGATTGCCAGCCTTACATAAACAAGGCTGAATATGTATCTGTTACACATATGGTACATCATTCGAATTGCAAGTAGCGGCAGAGATTTATCCTTTCCAATTCCAGGTCTTCTGTAATCGTGTACTCCGAACTGGAAATACGTATGGTTCTGCAGCTTCTGTTAAAAGGTTAAGGTTTACGGGTGAGTTCACGCAGGGACATTTTGATGTTTACGAGCCATTCACGCCTACAATTTTACAATGTGAACACCCGCTTCTCATTCAGCATTCTTCATTAACATCTTCTCCTTCTACCGCGAAAATCCTCATCGAGTCAGTGCCTCAAAGTAAATCAAATAGAGGTTCAAAACGTAGAAAACGATTTACTAACAACATCCGTAAAAAAACAAATTAAATACAGCTGTAAACAAATACGCAAAAGAACATCCTGAAGTAAACCTTAGGGCAGTTAAGAAGTATGTTGAAAGCAATAATAAAGTCAATAGGGATGCAGTGGCCAAATATACAAAGAGCCACCCAGAAGTACATAGGGATGCAGTGGACAAATATACAAAGAGCCACCCTGAAGTACATAGGGATGCAGTGGACAAATATACAAAGAGCCACCCAGAAGTAAATAGGGATGCAGTGGCCAAATATACAAAGAGCCACCCAGAAGTAAATAGGGATGCAGTGGACAAATATACAAAGAGCCACCCAGAAGTAAATAGAAAGGCTGTTGTTACACATAATTTTAAAAGAGCTCAAGTCAAGATTCTTCCATGGACAGAACTAAAAATGTCCGGTTTTCAATATAATCCACAAACTGATTATTCTGCGAACAAAACATTGAATATTGGCTCTCAGGTGGTTTGTACATTTTGCAAAGCCAAGAAATGGAAGGATGAATCTCCTGGAATGTGTTGCAGTAATGGAAAAATACATCTTCCCCCAATCCAACAATATCCTGAACCCTTGCACAGCCTCCTTAACCATCGGCACCCAGAATCAGAACACTTCCTGTCTAACACACGTAAATATAATAGTTGTTTTCAAATGACATCTTTTGGTGCAAAGTAAGTAAAAGAAGGCAATTTCTTGCCAACGTTTAAAGTGCAAGGGCAGGTATACCATCGAATCGGGAGCTTATTACCATTATGTGAACAACAGCCTCAATTTCTACAAATTTACTTTGTTGGAGATGAAGACATAGAAAAAAACATCCGATGTGGCATCTTCCCTGACGTTAAACCTCAGATAGTTCTCAAATTGCAGGATCTGTTACACAACCATAATAGATACATTCAGGATTTTATAACAGCAATGGAATCAGTCCCTGATGGCAATCAAGACTTCCGGGTGGTTATCAAAGCTGACAAAAGACCTCTTGACGAGCATAAAGGCCACTATAACGCCCCTATCACTAAGGAAGTGGCGGTTTTAATTGTTGGTCAGGAGTTTGAGAAAAGGGATATTTTACTCCACGGCAGAGATAGCAGGTTGCTTCGTATTAGTGAAACACATTGCGCGCATGATGCTCTGCAATATCCGCTTATGTTCTGCCGTGGAGAAGATGGCTACTGTATTAATATCCCTCAACGTCACAACAGCACTCAAGCACCTTTGAAGAAGACCGGTCTGCCGCTAACTTTTACAGCTTCAGAATATTTGAGCGCGAGGGTGATAATTCTTATATTTTGTTATTTCGCAATCTTCTCAATCAGTTTTTGGTTGATATGTATGCAAAGATTGAGACAGAGAGACTACTTTGGATTCGCATCAATCAGAAAAGGTTGAGAAGTGAGGAATACGTGCACCTGAAGGATGCATTGAGTAAAGCTGACAGCCGTTTGTCAGATATCGGTAAAATGGTCGTGTTGCCATCGACATTCACTGGAGGCCCGCGCTATATGCATGAACGCACTCAGGATGCCATGACTTACGTGCGCCATTTGGCATGTCCTGATCTTTTTATAACATTCACCTGCAATCCAAAATGGTCCGAAGTAGTCGAGCAACTGAAACAAGGTCAACAACCTCAAGATAGGCATGATTTGGTAGTGCGGGTATTCCATTTGAAAGTTAACCACATGATAAGACTTCTTACTAAGGGTTGTATATTTGGTCCTTCAAGGTGTCACATGTATTCCATTGAATGGCAAAAGTGAGGATTACCTCACGTTCACGTACTTCTGTGGCTGGAAGAAAAGCTAAGGCCTGAAGACATCGACAAGGTGATCAGTACTGAGATTCCTGACCCAAATATTGACCCTGCTCTCCATGAAATTGTCAAGGCAACCATGATCCACGGTCCATGTGGAGTTCTCAACAGGAGTTCGTCTTGCATGGTGGAAGGAGTATGCACCAAGAAGTACCCCAGCCACTCATCAAGGAAACCCAAACCGGGGAAGATGGGTATCCCAAATATCGCAGGCTGCCCACTTCGGAGGGTGGAGTTTCCATTATTAAAAAGGGAGTGGAAATTGACAATAGCTGGGTGGTACCCTATAACCCCGTCCTATCTCGCACCTTCTCAGCTCATATCATTGTTGAGTACTGCAACTCTGTAAAGTCAATAAAATACATTTGCAAGTATGTTAACAAAGTTTCCGACCAAGCTACTTTTAGCATCGGAGAGTTTGACGAAGTTGCGAGATATGAATCAGGACGCTACATCAGCCGCTCAGAGGCGGCTTGGCGCATATTCTGCTTCCTCATACATGAACGCTATCCTTCGGTCATGCAACTTGCCGTCCACCTCGAGAACGGCCAGCTGGTTTACTTTAATGAAGACGACGTTCCTGATCACTTTAACAGCCCTCCAAACACAACTCTTCTTGCTTTCTTCGAACTATGCCGATCCGATAAATTTGCTTCAGCACTTTTATATTGTGAAGTTGCATCCTATTTCGTTTGGGAAGGTAATACGTTTTGTAGAAGGAAACAAGGAAAGCCAGTCCCAGGCCATCCTGGTGTGAAAAAAGATCAGACCCTTGGCAGAGTTTACACCGTTCACCCTGGTAATGCCGAGTGCTATTACCTACGCCTCCTTTTACATAAAATCCCTGACCCTCAGTCTTTTACTGGCCTCAAAACCGTGGCAGGGGTGGTTCAACCAACATTTCAAGCGGCATGTAAAGCACTTGGCTTGCTACAGGATGATGCGCACTGGGAACGCACACTAGAGGAAGCGTCCTCCACCGACTCTCCCCACAAGATTCGGGAGCTGTTTGCCATCTTACTGGTGTTTTGTCAAGTGAGTGATCCCATCATGCTCTGGAAAAAACACAAAGACAGCCTCGCGGAAGATGTGGTGAGTGAGGTTCAGAGGCAGTGTGCTGATGTCAATCTGATCATAGGCGTTATCTACAACAGGTGTCTGGTGCTTCTTGAGGATTTAGTACTAAAAATGTCTGGTCAACAACTGGAACGCTTTGGACTTCCGTCGCCTTCTAGAGAACAAGACTCCGTCGTTGTTCACCGAGAATATGTCAGTGAACTATCTTACGACGCAATTAAGTTGTCCAAAGTGGTTGCTGATAATGTTCCAAAATTGAACAACGAGCAGAGATTGGCCTATGACGAAATAGTTCAAAGTGTTGTTTCAGAATGTGGTCAGCTCTTTTTTCTTGATGCACCAGGCGGGACTGGCAAAACCTTCCTCATTAATCTCCTGCTCAGTACATTTAGAAGTCGACAGAACATTGCCATCGCAGTCGCCTCCTCTGGTATTGCAGCAACCTTACTGGATAGTGGAAGAAGAGGTCATTCTGCTTTCAAGCTCCCTCTTAACCTCAGTCACGCTGCATCTGCCCTTTGTAACATCTCTAAGCAAAGTGGCACAGCTCGCGTGCTGAGAGAGACAAAACTCATAGTTTGGGATGAATGCACGATGGCGCACAGAGGAGGAGTCGAGGCATTGGACACAATACATAGGGACATTAGGGGTTACAACCAACTTATGGGTGGAGTCACAGTACTTCTTAACGGTGACTTTAGACAGACCTTCCGTATTTTACCCCGTGGAACACGGGCTGACGAAGTAAATGCCTTTCTAAAATCGTCTTACATATGGCCCAAAGTCAGATCAATTCACTTGACTGTCAACATGCGCGTACACCTCCATGGTGATTTTATGGCTGAGGAGTTTTCCCGTCTCCTTCTAAGCATTGGCAATGGAAAGTTGGAGGAAAATGACGGAAAAATAACTATTCCAGCTCAACTGTGCGAAGTTGTTGACAGTTTAGAGAATTTGATCGAAAAGATCTATTCCCAAGTGTTTGTAAATTGCAATCTTGATAATTTATGGATGGAAGAAAGAGCTATTCTTACCCCAACAAGTGACTCTGCTGATAGTATAAATATCGCCATCCTTAAGAAGTTATCAACAACAAAAATGGTATACGAATCAGTAGACTCAGTTGTAGAGGTTGAAGATGCAGTTCATTATCCTGTGAAGTTTTTGAACACTCTTAACCCGTCCGGAATACCGCCTCATGTCCTCATCCTCAAGGTTGGTGCTCCTGTCATGTTATTGCGCAATCTAAACCCTCCTAAACTCTGCAATGGAACCAGGCTGCAGGTGAAAACTCTGCATAAATTTGTGATTGAAGCCACCATATTTACAGGTGTTGGCCAAGGCGAAACTGTCTTCATACCCCGCATTCCTCTAATCCCATCAGACTAACCTTTTCAATTCAAACATCTGCAGTTTCCTTTGAATGTCTGCTACGCCATGACAATTAACAAGGCTCAGGGGCCGAGTTTAAAAGTAGCTGGTGTGGATCTGAGAAGTGACTGTTTCGCACATGGTCAACTGAACGTGGCATGCTCCAGAGTCAGTTCTTCTGGTGGCTTAGTCATTCTGCAGCCTGAGAGAAAGACCAGAAATGTAGTTTACCGAGAAGTGCTTAGGCGTTAAAAAACACTCTCGATAGACATGGCAGAGGGCTAGCGGACCAGCCTTAAATCAAAGCTCCCCGTCATATATTGCACCCGATTTTTAATTTCAACGCTCCATGTTGCCGTCATTACAGGAAAAATCCATATAACTAATGTTATAACGGGATTCCAAATGTTATTGCAGGCGAAGCCGCGGGTAACAGCTAGTTATATATAAAAGCCAACGCTAAATGATTTTATTACCAGAACAGTAATAACCTTTGTAGTGTACAAATAAAACTAACAGGTTAGTTGTTACTATGGAACTTACTACAGCTAACCGAGGTAAACAACGTGTACTCTATAAAGGCTACTCTTATAACTATAAACGACAAAATGTAAAAGGAATAATATTCTGGCAATGCTCAAAACTGAAGTCAAAGAAATATCGAGCCAATCTAAAAAGTAGAAATGGTGAGGTTTTATGTGTGAGTGATCATCAATGTAGTGCTTCAATTAAAACACTGTTAGCGTCAACAAAAAATTATGCTAAAGAGCTAGTACAAGAAAAGAATGTTGCTACTCAAAATAGTGCAGTGTTTATTCGGCAACGTTTAACCCCTATTGTAAAAGTTATGTTTAATCCATCTTCCAGGTCTCAAGAGTCATCAACATCACAGACTATGCAAAAGGTAATGTTGTTGTTGTTTTAATTGGCTCAACTGCAAGGTTATCGCCATTCATATGCAAGAGGTAATATTGCAATAAGATCAAAATTAATTAAATAGTAATAGAGAAAAGAAAAATGAATTTTGTACGTAACTATTGTACAAGTACTTACATTAAATAAATAAAAAGCTGAGTCTGGCATTGCTTCCACTTACTTGTGCCGGTCGCCTCTCTGTCATCTTTCCTGTCGATATCACTTGGTCAACTCTTGTTCTTTTCCGACCCCGACGGTATAACGGTATTCGAGGCCTAGGGAGTCTCTGCCTTGTCCGCCTTAATTGGCCCTTGTCTCATCTTTTCTGATACCCTCCTTCTGCGAGGGTTCAGCCTTCTTTTTCTTTTCATGTTCTCTCCTGCCTTCTGCTCAAAGCCCTCAAGGAGGCAGGGTGTATGTAGTCCCACCACTTCTGGTGCACCCTGGATAATGCTACGCCCTCAGGGGCTCACGGCTGGTTAGTTCGGGAGTTGGCGACCCCGAGGGATTCCTGATCTGCGTCCTGTTCCCCCCTTATGTCCATAACCTGTGGGGCTGACCCTCTTCTCTTTCACTTTCCTATCTGCCTTTCATGGCTCTCCTTCCTTCCAAGTCCCTCAATCCGCATTCTTCGAAGGTTGAGGGCATTTTATTTCCTCCTGTCCTTTATTTGCCTTATTCTCCTTTTGTTTTCCATTTCTTCTTCTAGTATATAAGTTTGTAGTTAGTATTAGTTATAGTTTACATTTCATTATCATCTTCACGATCACCCAAACCTATAGGGGCCGATAACCTAGATGTTAGGCCCCTTAAAACAACAATTATCAACATCATCATAAATAAATAAAATAATTTATGGGTATTGTCTGTTTTTCTTAGTTGCTGTCACCAACGTCCTACTATTAATGCAATTATCAACCATCAACAGTTTCTAGCTATGTCTAGCTATGGTTTGTGTACCGAGTATCATAATAATACAGTGTAGCCAAGCTATGTTCAGGCAATAGTTATCACGTGACATGCTCTACAAGTTTAGACATGTTTAAGGCTGGCTACGACGTCACACTTATCTCACCTAACCTAATGTAACATATCACAACCTAACCTAACCCCATATAACCTAACTTCATCTAGCCTATCCTATCTGAATCCAACCTAAATCATCACAGCTTTGAATACATAAGAGGAGGAAAGAATTAGCGTCAGCCCACCTAACATAATCTAACTTAACCTAACTTAACCTTGTAATGTGACATGTTCTACAAGTTTAGACTTTCTTTAAGACTGGCTATGACTTCACACTTTGCTCATCTAACCTAATGTAACGTATCATAACCTAACCTAACCCCATGTGTTGGCTTTTGCGTTGGCTTTTGTGTTGACTTTTGTGTTGGCTTTTGTATTGGCTTTTGTGTTGGCGTTTGTATTGACTTTTGTATTGGCTTTTGTTTTTGCTCATGTACTGAATTTTGTGATGGCTTATTTGACAAGTTATTTTTGTCAATGTGTTTAGTGATTTTTTTCTTGGTCTTGGAAAGTATCTCAAAGAGAGGGAATATTTAAAGACTTAACTTCAGCTCACCTAACATAACCTAACTTTACCTAACTTAAACTTGTCATGTGACATGTTCTACAAGTTTAGACCTGCTTTAAGACTACCTATGACGTCACACTTAGCTCACCTAACCTAATGTAACATATCTTAACCTAACCTAACCCCATCTAACCTAACTTCATCTAACCTAACACTATCCAACCTAAATCTTATTTATTATGTTGAATGTAACTACTTACATAAATCCTAAGACAGCATTATAATCATGCAACCTCTGCAATATTAAATATTGTAACATTGTATAAAATAAAACAGCACTGTAACATCATTTCCATTTATTTACAAACTTTATATACATTTCCTTTTTTTTTGTTTATTCATAGTAAAATTTTTTAAAGACAATACTAAAAACTAAAACATTATTGTTTTATACACACACATTTTCCTTTTTTAATCCATTGTCATGAAATATATTGTCATTATTATTTGACACATGCTGTACCCGGCATGCGTTGCAATGCCAATCAAAGAAAGTGTTGGCGTTGAAATTCTGTTTTTTGAAGTGCTTTTGGATACACAACATGTTTTTCAATTTCCGTTAACTGCCCCTATGCTATCGTAAAATGGATTTTCTAATTTAGAATCAATCGTGGGAGCGTGCACAACAACTTTCAAAAGTTTCATCGCAATCGGATGAATGGTATATGAACGTATACGGGATTTTGTTTGAACGATACGTGCGCTGTCACTTATTTGTTGATTCTACTCGTACACTACCTATTGAGAAATGAATTTGCTAAGTCGAAACCCTACCCTGGCGTGTACACAATAACTCATCAAGGTTTCATCACAATCGAAGAAGGTTACATGAACGCATAGGGGATTTTGTTGAAACGCTTCGACCGTCGTCACCCATTTGTTGCATATACTCGTGCGCTACCAATTGTGAAATGGATTTATTAAGTCGAAACCCTTCCCTGGCGTGTACACAGTAACTCATCAATGTTTCATCGCAATCGGATGAATGGTATATGCACGTATACGGGGTTTTGTTTAAACGATTCGTGCGCTGTCACTCATCTGTTGAATCTACTCGTGCGCTACCTATTGAGAAATGTATTACTAAGTCGAAGCCCATCCCTGGCGTGTACACAATAACTCATCAAGGTTTCATCGCAATCGAAGAAGGTTATATGAACCCAATAGGGGATTTTGTTGAAACGCTTCGCGCGTCGGCACCCATTTGTTGCATCTACTCTTGCGCTACTTATTGTGAAATGGATTTACTAAGTCGAAACCCTTCCCTGGCGTGTACACAATAACTGATCAATGTTTCATAGAAATCGGATGAATAGTATATGAACGCATACCGGATTTTGTTTAAACAATTCGTGCCCCGTCACTCATTTGTTGAATCTACTCGTGCGCTACCTACTGTAAAATGTATTTACTAAGTTAGAAACTGTCACGTAAGTGTCCACAACATCTCACCCAAGTTTCATCGCTATGGGACTAATGGGATATGAAGACATAGGGAAGTGTATTGAAACGCTCCGCGTGTCGTCGTTCATTTGTCGAATCTACTCGTGTGCTACCTACTGTGAAATGTATTTACTAAGCCAGAAACCTTCCTTGGAGTGTCCACCATATTTCACCCAAGTTTCACCGCTAACGGCAGAATGGTATATGACCTTATAGGGACTTTGTTGAAACGCTTCGCGCGTCGTCCCTCATTTGTTGAATCTACTTGTGCGCTGCCTGTTGTATAGTGGATTTACTAAGCCAGAAACCTTCCATGAAGTGTACACAACATCTCACCCAAGTTTCATAGCTATCGGACGAATGGTATATGAATGCATACGGGACATGGTTGAAACGCTTCGCGTGTCGTCGCTCATTTGTTGATTCTACTCTTGCGCTACTTATTGTAATATGGATGTACTCAGCCAGAAACCTTCCCTGGAGTGTACACAACATCTCACCCAAGTTTCATCGCAATCGGATGAATGGTATGTGAACGTATACGGGACGTTGTCGAAACGCTTCGCGCGTAGTCACTCATTTGTTGAATCTAAACGTGCGCTTCGTATTGTAAAATGGATTAACTAAGCCAGAAACCTTTCCTGGAGTGTACACAACAATTCACCAAACATTTATCACTGTCAGACGAATAGTATATGACCTTATACGGGACTTTGTTGAAACGCTTCGCGTGTCATCGCTCATTTGTTGAATCTACTGCTGCGCTACCTATTGTAAAATGGATGTACTAAGCCAGAAACCTTCCCTGGAGTGTACACAACATCTCACCCAAGTTTCATCGCTATCGGATGAATGGTATATGAAATTATATGGCACTTTGTTGAAACGCTTCGCGCGCCGTTGCTCATTTGTTGAGTCTACTCGTGCTCTACCTATTTTTAAAGGGATTTACTAAGCTATAAACCTTCCCTGGAGTGCACACAAAATCTCAGCCTAGTTTCATCGCTATCGGACGAATGGTATATGAACGCAAACGTGACTTTGTTGAAATGCTTCGCGCGTCGTAGCTCATTTGTTGAATCTACTCGTGCGCTGCCTATTGTAAAGTGGATGTACTAAGCCAGAAAATTTCCCTGCAATGTACACAACATGTTACGCAAGTTTCATAGCTATCGGACGAATGGTATATGAATCCATACGGGACTTTGATGAAACGCATTGCGTGTCGTCGCTCATTTGTTGAATCTACTTGTGCGCTATCTACTGTGAAATGTATTCACTAATTTTGAAACCTTCACGTAAGTGTACACAACATCTCACCCAAGATTCATCGCTATCGGACGAATGGTATATGAACACATACGGGACTTCGTTGAAATGCTTCGCGCATCGTCGCTCATTTGTTGAATCTACGCGTGCGCTACCTATTGTAAAATGGATTTACTAAGTCAGAAACCTTCCTTGGAGTGTACTCAACATCTCACCCAAGTTTCATCGCAATCGGACGAATGGTATATGAACGCATAGGAGACATACATATCCACAGACAAACTATCACGTTACATTGATTTTTATATATATAGATTTGTCTTGTTTTTTATTTATTTAATTAAAAAGTACCATACACCTATTGTTTTTAAAACTTTCATAAATTAGATGTACAGGATGTATAGCATTATTCACCTCTTCAAACACACTCTCTGACATATCATTAAACCGTGTAGGAAGAAATGTCTCAAAATATTCACATACACAAAGTACACGAACACCATATGCTGTTTTTCAATTTCCGAATCTTTATAATGCGGAATAGAATATGCGTTGGCAATTCGATGAGCTTTTTTTGTCTCTACGCCACATGCTTGTCCTGTGGCATTCAGGACATTCATTGTAGTAGTCTTTAAACAAAAGAAAAGCATATCTATTAGACTGTAGAACAGCTTGTAATAATAATGTTGATATAGGTATTCGTCATTGCATCATTCTTTGTTAATAAATTATACTATTTACGCAATAAATGCCCTAACTGTAGCAGACACTACTTTTCTACATATAGCACAAGTGTTAAGTGCTAATGCACACTTGGCACATGCTATCAAGTGCCCACAAGGTAGAAATACAACACCTAGTTCTTCTTGATAACAAATTTTACATAATTGTTGGTTGCACTTTTTATCTGTTGGTGAGAAAAGTCTTTTTTTTTCATCCTCGTGTATTTGTACCGCGTGTTCAACCTCTGAAGGCACTTTAATGTCTTGGGCTGCAATCACGTTTTCTTTACGCATAGTGTTCACAAATTCTTGACCTTTAAGCAACACAATGTATCTATAGTTAGGTAACCAACGAGCGTGTTCCACAAAAGATCTGTTATTTGCCAATCCTTTAAACCAAATCCACAATGAAAACATATTTTGTCCCCTTCACAGGAATTTAAAAAATCCAGCTTCACTTAACACTTTTACAAGGTGTTTTAATATTAATGGCCAAACATTTTTATAGGATTCTAAACGTTTTTCAACAGACCTGTACTGTGAATGTGCTAGCGCTTTAGTATTGCGAACTCCCAATTTTTCAAAAGCAAATGCCAATTCAACACTGTCTATTGCATATCGACCACAAATGTCAACACTTTTGTTATACATAATTATTATTTATTTGTGATTGAGCAAAGTAATTAGTAGCGAATGGACTTGTGGTTCGGTAAAGTGGATACAGTGGTATGTTACCCACATTTTTTTAAGCATGAAAGGACAACAAGGAGACCATCGCAAATGGTCTTGAAAGGGATCGTCCCCTTATTCCCAGTGCGAAAGTTCAACACGTGAGTTGAATTTAATTTTTTTTTAATCCAACATGGCCTTGTACTTTTCCGGTCAACAACCATTATGATCTTGTGCCGTTTGCCAATACACAGCTATTGTCATTAACCAAGAAAGCAGTCATTGTCACAGTCATGTACAGGTAATGCATTTTGTCTAGGGGTCTGAATAGTAGTAAAAATGGGATAGTATTTTAAGTTAGTCTTACCTGAATTTTCAATAGTTCACTGCCTAGCAGTGGTTCCACTCTCGAACGTCTCAGGTTTTCAGCGACTGTAGAGGAAGAGCTTTTCTCTCCAACTTTCTAAAAATTAATCAAATAAACCGTCATA
This sequence comes from Meconema thalassinum, assembly GCA_946902985.2. Taxonomy (NCBI): domain Eukaryota; kingdom Metazoa; phylum Arthropoda; class Insecta; order Orthoptera; family Tettigoniidae; genus Meconema; species Meconema thalassinum. Next base: position 512,367,195 of record OX336392.1, on the reverse strand, counting down.
AATACCTAAATTCAAGTTAATACATGCATTTCGTAAAAAAATATAATATCAAACAAATATCAAATATAATATTAAAAACAAAACCTCACCTTGACTTGTAACGTCTTGCTGTTTCCTTCTTGTGGGCTCAAGGGTGTAATGGTCTCTCTATCAGACACGATAAGTATATAGGTTATCTGCAAACAGCTCACAACTATTTCAAGTATTTTATACCAACACCAAAACTGTTAAACAAGACCAAGTGTTTCACACAACGCTGTAGCGTGTTCAAAGGTTGTCACATAAGTGTGTGCGAAAATGATAACAATGTGTCTTCTTTATTTTGGTAATAGGTTCAAGTTTTTGAGAATGAGGGAAACAGAATTTTTGGGGGTAAAACATGATTTTAGACCTTTTGTTATATCTCGCAAACCAATAACGCTCGAGACGTGTGCGAGGGGTCATAGGACCCGGGGTGACGCGCCCATTTCGAATATATTTTTGAATTTTTTACCAAGGGTCTAACGACACTTTTTATTGAATTTTTTTAACCTGTTTCAAAAGTTCATAAAGAGTGGTTGTAGATAGAGAGAGAGACGATACCGCTGGGCATGTGTTTTAACAAGGCTATCACTGACCACATTGGCCGTGCTTAATAGAACAATCGATATTTCGACGGGTCGGTTTATGACAGGCCGAGGGTTCTTTTTTCCGATATTTTACCCCCTAAAGGGGATCTTTAACGTGTAAACGATGATGGATTATATGACAAATTATAATTCTATGATCAGATGAAGAGCAAACAGTTTTGAACAAGCCATTTTACACGTCACACGTCTAAATCCGAGCATGCGTTCGCGAGATATCGGAAAAAGTCTAAAATCATGGTTTTTATCCCCAAAAAGCCTGTTTCCCTCATTCTCAAAAACATGAACCTATAATAACATATAGAGGGCTTCGAGACAAGTTATTTGGCATGTCACACATCAAAATCCGACCAGGCGTTCGAGAGATATCAGCAAGCTTCGTAGTAAAGTTGGCTGTGGGTCAGGACTCTTACTACCCCATACTGTACAGTTTGTATCCTAGAGACTTGAAATTTGGTATACCGGTAGACGGGGTAAAGACCATCAATTTATTTCAAACAAACTTGTTTGTAAAATGGTTAGTTTCCAAACTATAAGAATCTCAAAATTGAAATTTAAAAAATGGAAAAATATAAACTTTTGTTCTAACGATAAAGGACATAGAGGCCGTTCGTTTGAATCATTGCACAACGCTCTATCATGTTTGGTTTTCGAAAAACGCCTACTTTCAAAAACGAAAATTTTCAAATGTTTTTAAAAAATATATCGAGTTGTTCATAGGAAAGAGTGTGTTAACCAGAGTCCTATGAAACCTCATTCGTAAAAATCCGACCATGACTGCGCGAGATATCCCCTTATTTTACATGAACGCCGCCCGATCAGCGCCGGGCGGCTTAGAACACCCACTACCCCTCTACTGAAGGGCTCATTAAACACGGTGTACTTGGGTATGGGTTCAATTTGCCTGATAACCTATGTTATTGTGGTGTGTATTTGTAATTCAGGTGAGTACTGGGAATGGGGGGCTATGGCCATCCCGACATTCGCCTGGAGTAGAAGTGGGAAAACCACTTCCAGGATGGCTGAAGTGGGAATCGAACCCACCTCTTCTCAGTTTCGCCGCACGAGGCTGTGTACTCCATTCCAGTATTCAGACTATAGTTAAAGTTCTTGGCTAAGTTGGGAATCGAACTCGGACCTCCAGAGTGGCAGCCAAGAATGATAGCCGCTACACCACGAGTTGGTCATATTTTTATTATTATTATCATCTAACTTATTTCAGTCACTAAAACAGCTGCACTAGGCGAAGTATAATTTTATGTCGTCACTGTACTTTACAACGAGTGCCCGGCAGCGGTGTGCGAGGATATATGGCAAACGCGGAGTGCGGCTAGCCCATAAGGCCTGCAGTCTTTTCTTAACCCTGGACGCTCTATAGCATGCTGAGCTTCTATGCCCAAGGTCACGGGTTCAAACCCTGCCGAGGTTAAGAGCGTTAAAATCCCTCAGTATGCCTTCTTTCGTAGGGGAATTAAAGCCGGCGGTCTCATGTCATAGATTTATGGCATGAAAAATGACCTTCCACTAACTACACTTGGGTGAAGCCACAATTTGTAAGTTAGAATTGATAACGCTCTATTAGTTCCAACATTCGCCGCCAGGTGCAGAATGCGATGCCATCTAGTATTCAAAGTTCACAAGCTGGGTGTCGTGGGCGGTAGCATTTGGTAGCAAAAGTAGGAACTACCTTACTTCAAATTATTGTCTGCAATTCTTACATGAATTTAAAAAAAACAGATAACACACACTAATACAGCCATCACAATTAACACCTGTTATCAGACAGATTCTACACACAGCCAAAGTAGACGGGGCTACATGACCGCGTAGTCGCAGCCCCTAAACTAAGGAACCAACCAACCGAATCTGGGGAAGAGAGGCATCACTAAGATTAGGCATATCACCCGAAAGATTGGAGAGGACAGCATAGATGCTCGCGCTTTCATTTTCATTTTCATTTTGAGGGTGATGTTGTACTAAGCAGGTGAAGGTCACATCGTACCACTGCAATGTTCGACTGTACATCCCTGTACCTATGCGCTGCTACAAATGCCAGAAATTCGGACATGTTTCTGCCAGGTTCACTGCGAAGGCCGTGTGTATTGAATTGAATTTTGAATTGAATTTATTCATAGATAACTGCCACTGGGGCTAAAGAGCCCCTTTATGTAGCGTATACAATGTTCTGCCACTGGGGCTAAACAGCCCCTTTATGTAGCGTATACAATGTTCTGGCACTGAGGCTAAAGAGCCCCTTTATTTAGCGTATACAATGTTCTGCCACTGGGGCTAAACAGCCCCTTTATGTAGCGTATACAATGTTCTGCCACTGGGGCTAAACAGCCCCTTTATGTAGCGTATACAATGTTCTGCCACTGAGGCTAAAGAGCCCCTTTATGTAGCGTATACAATGTTCTGCCACTGGGGCTAAACAGCCCCTTTATGTAGCGTATACAATGTTCTGGCACTGAGGCTAAAGAGCCCCTTTATGTAGCGTATACAATGTTCTGGCACTGAGGCTAAAGAGCCCCTTTATGTAGCGTATACAATGTTCTGCCACTGGGGCTAAAGAGCCCCTTTATGTAGCGTATACAATGTTCTGCCACTGGGGCTAAAGAGCCCCTTTATGTAGCGTATACAATGTTCTGCCACTGAGGCTAAAGAGCCCCTTTATGTAGCGTATACAATGTTCTGCCACTGGGGCTAAAGAGCCCCTTTATGTAGCGTATACAATGTTCTGCCACTGGGGCTAAAGAGCCCCTTTATGTAGCGTATACAATGTTCTGCCACTGAGGCTAAAGAGCCCCTTTATGTAGCGTATACAATGTTCTGCCACTGGGGCTAAAGAGCCCCTTTATGTAGCGTATACAATGTTCTGGCACTGAGGCTAAAGAGCCCCTTTATGTAGCGTATACAATGTTCTGCCACTGGGGCTAAAGAGCCCCTTTATGTAGCGTATACAATGTTCTGCCACTGAGGCTAAAGAGCCCCTTTATGTAGCGTATACAATGTTCTGGCACTGGGGCTAAACAGCCCCTTTATGTAGCGTATACAATGTTCTGGCACTGGGGCTAAAGAGCCCCTTTATGTAGCGTATACAATGTTCTGCCACTGGGGCTAAAGAGCCCCTTTATGTAGCGTATACAATGTTCTGCCACTGGGGCTAAAGAGCCCCTTTATGTAGCGTATACAATGTTCTGCCACTGGGGCTAAACAGCCCCTTTATGTAGCGTATACAATGTTCTGGCACTGGGGCTAAAGAGCCCCTTTATGTAGCGTATACAATGTTCTGCCACTGGGGCTAAAGAGCCCCTTTATGTAGCGTATACAATGTTCTGCCACTGGGGCTAAAGAGCCCCTTTATGTAGCGTATACAATGTTCTGGCACTGAGGCTAAAGAGCCCCTTTATGTAGCGTATACAATGTTCTGCCACTGGGGCTAAAGAGCCCCTTTATGTAGCGTATACAATGTTCTGCCACTGAGGCTAAAGAGCCCCTTTATGTAGCGTATACAATGTTCTGGCACTGAGGCTAAAGAGCCCCTTTATGTAGCGTATACAATGCTCTGCCACTGGGGCTAAGGAGCCCCTTTATGTAGCGTATACAATGTTCTGGCACTGAGGCTAAAGAGCCCCTTTATGTAGCGTATACAATGTTCTGCCACTGGGGCTAAAGAGCCCCTTTATGTAGCGTATACAATGTTCTGGCACTGAGGCTAAAGAGCCCCTTTATGTAGCGTATACAATGTTCTGGCACTGAGGCTAAAGAGCCCCTTTATGTAGCGTATACAATGTTCTGGCACTGAGGCTAAAGAGCCCCTTTATGTAGCGTATACAATGTTCTGCCACTGGGGCTAAAGAGCCCCTTTATGTAGCGTATACAATGTTCTGGCACTGAGGCTAAAGAGCCCCTTTATGTAGCGTATACAATGTTCTGCCACTGGGGCTAAAGAGCCCCTTTATGTAGCGTATACAATGCTCTGCCACTGGGGCTAAGGAGCCCCTTTATGTAGCGTATACAATGTTCTGCCACTGGGGCTAAAGAGCCCCTTTATGTAGCGTATACAATGTTCTGCCACTGAGGCTAAAGAGCCCCTTTATGTAGCGTATACAATGTTCTGCCACTGGGGCTAAGGAGCCCCTTTATGTAGCGTATACAATGTTCTGCCACTGAGGCTAAAGAGCCCCTTTATGTAGCGTATACAATGTTCTGGCTTGAAGATATGTAATAAAATAAATAAAAATAAAAAATAAACCTAGCTTAACAACTAAGAAAAACTAAATATAAAATATACTTATAACTAAACGAGCCAATTACCAGCCACTTCATACAAAATGAATTATACAAATTAGAATATAGAATAATTAAATAAAGAACCTTCCTAATAATGTATTATATCTATTGAAAGAAAACAAATTATAGTACAGTAATAAAGGGTACAATTTTTATGTAAGTATAATATGCTCTATTATTAAAACAATTACATGAGTGACATGATTACTAGAACTACTATCAACTCCACGGAAGTTGTATCTTGGATACTAAAAATATTATAGAAAGCTGTATGGCACGGATGTATTTCAAAAATTTTGTATGGAATCTTTATATTTTTGATTCGTATTCCTTCAGGAATCTTGATATTAGGTATTTCTTGAGTTGTGTAGTGTTAACAGAGTTTGTAAATGAGTGAAGGTGGAATGTATTAAAGAGCCGTGAAGCTGTGCAAAGGAATGATTTATTGTATTTAGTTGTACGGTGGACAGGAAGCTGTAGAGTGGAATCAGTAAATCTATTTTCTCTGTGGTGGACGGAGTTCATTGGTTTAATCACATTATAGACATAACCAGGAGTTTTTGTACACAATATTTTCTGGGTTAGGATCGAAATTGGCAGCTGCCTACATTCACGAAGTTTCAACCACTGCATTTGCACATAATAAGGTGTAATGTGTACATCACGCCTGACGTCTAAAATGTAACGAACGCATGCATTTTGAACTCTCTGTAATTTTAAGTTAAGATTTTCTGATAAGTCGTTATACACTACTGATCCATATTTGATTATAGGAAGTATCAAAGTTAGGATTAGAAGCTTGCGCATTTTTGACGGCGTATAAGGGATATTCCGCTTCAAGATATGCATTGATGATATAGCTTTCTTTATTACAGCAGCGGTATGCTCTCCCCAAGATAAGGTTCTATCAAAAATAACTCCTAGGTTGTTCACAGAGTTGCTGTAGGGGATATCATTGTCTAGTAATTTTATTGGTGGTAGCGAGTTAAGATCAACAGAGTTAAGAAGTTTAGTATAGCCAATGCATATAAGTTGAGTCTTAGAAATGTTTAACTGTAGGTTATGGTTTAGGGTCCACTGATGGAGGTGAGCCATGTCTTCGTTGAAAAGTTCTATATGGTGAGGCACATCAGAGGGACTGAAATGGGAGTAGGCCAGTACGTCATCAGCGTACATATGACAGAGACTGTTTCTGAATACACTGGACATATCATTTATATAAAGCGAGAAACACAGTAACCCAAGAACTGACCCTTGGGGTACACCACTTTTTACTGATTGCCAATTCGATGAGGAGCCATCAAAGAAGACTTGCTTCCGACCTGCTAGGTGCGATTCAAACCAAGACAATGCATTCCGCGATAAGCCAATGGAGTGTAGCTTCGCAAGGAGCAACTCATGGCTTACGCAATCGAAGGCCTTACTGAGATCAAAGAGGCATAGAATTGCAAGCTGTCTTTGGTCAATTGCTTAGCGTATGTCGTCCGTTATTTTTAAGAGCGTGGTAGTTGTGCTATGACCTTTCTTAAATCCGGATTGATGAGGATGTAGGATGTGGAACTCGGTCAAATATTCACACATTTGTTCATGAACTATTCTTTCTAGAACTTTGCTTAGAGCACAAAGTTTGCTGATGGGCCTGAAATCACTGCAAGACGCAGGTATTCTCTTCTTAGACACTGGGCGTATATTCGCACACTTCCAGAGCGTCGGGTATACTCCGTTTTGTAAACAGAAGTTGAACAAGTGTAAATTGGCCGGCAAGAATATATCGAGACAATTTGAGAGAAGGGAGATTGGAATGTTATGCGGACCTTTGGCTTTAGTACGAATAGACCTAATCGCTTTCACTATTTGTTCTGGGTATACGTATTTGAAGTAGAATTTTTCATGGTTTGGCGGCGGAAGAAGTCTATAATGCTCTGCGGTCTGGGATATTCATGTTGTGTTACTGTTGGGAACTACGTTTAAGTAATGATCGCTCAGCTCGGAGGGGGAACTGGCATTTGGATATCAGGTGGGGGTCTGGCACCTATTCCAAGGGATTTTGCAGCTCTTCAGGATGCTGCAGAATTCTCACAGTGTCTGAAGAGGTTATATGTGTACTTAACTTTAGCATTTCTTATCGCTTGTTTTGTGTTATTCCGTAGAATTCTGAATTTTTCAAGTCATCCGGAAGTTTTGTCTTTAAAAATTTCTTGCGGGCTCTGTCGCGAATCTTTATCAAGTCTTTATTGTTCTGTTAAACCATGGAGTTGAATGGTGTTTAACGTTTACTATCTTTTGAGGGGCATGTTTGTCATACAGAAAGTAGATGTTTTGGTTAAAGAGACTGAGCTTTTCGCCTACGTTGTTTGTTTTATAATACTGATCCCAAGGGGGTAAAAGTTGTTAGATGTTTTACGAACAGGTTTTTATTCATACTAGGGTTGCCAAGCGCAACAAGTTAAGATGTCACTGTAGAACAGCTTAGTTCTATATTTTTGAGTTTTTTTGAGATTCCTATTCAGGTTCTCCGGTCACGGACTAGATTGGGAGCGCAAGTCGGTGGAAAATATTTTATGTCCTTTATTTCAGGTTTCTGTCAAAACCATACGTGTGATTCTGGTGTGAGTATCGTGTCAAGGTGTGTGTATTTGATTCTTCGTGATGAGGGGTAGAATGCCTACCGCCCTTAAATATTGTGGTTGTATTTTTATGGAAAGGCAACAGTACCTTGTCCGGTGCTGATTCTTGGATTTCCCTGGGAAATGCTAAGATATATTTTATTTTGACACACACGTATATTATGAGCTTTTGGGAGCACGCTTCTTCGAGACTCGAGCCAGGGCTACGACAGGTCGAGGTAATTGACACGTGGGTTGACAGATGTGCAGATTCCACTTTGCGCCCGTCTATGTCTGGTGATTCATCGTTTAGGCAGTCCAGCTGACCGACTGACCCCTGTAAGCTATCTGTAGCAAACCTGTTCTTCTAATGGTCATTGGATCATAATATTAAATTGGGAGTTCGCCATGTCCGTTACGAATTACCGCATATCGTATGAAATGAAATATTTATTTGATGATGTAAATGTTGGCTTTGAGCCTAGTGATTTCTGTGACTCATTTCATTTGTTTGTAATGATAGATTTTGTCTGTTGTGACACCGTGGGGTGTATTTTGTTTTCTCTTGTAAAAATGGCAAGCGGCCATATATGTATTTTTCTTGATTGGTCACGTGTTGATTTACTTGTGTTGATTTGAAAGTCCTAATTTTAGGCGTTAATGTTGTTTGCTACGGCAGTTCTTTGATTCCAATTTCATGCGGAAATTATTTTTGTTTTATTTAGTGTAGGAAGTGTCGGATTAGTTTAATTAGTGTTTAGTTGGTTCCTCGTGTCTGTCTAGCTCTAAGACAATGCAGATTCGTCCCCTGAAGGTTTACTGGATGGTAACGAATCTCGCATTAATTTGTACACATCGTAACGCATGTAGAAAAGCCGCACACGCACATGTCATTGCAGTATTTTGGGACATTTGGTCCAGATGTTTACGATCTCTCCTGAGATCAGGCCTAGTTTGGCAATTTTATTTAATTCTAGTGGGTGTCATTTGGGAGACCTTGTTTTTGTTGTTGTTGTAAATAGTGTAAATTTGTAGATCTGTTATTAAATTCATATGTTTTAATCAAGGTATTCACTTTTTCCTGCATGTTATTTTGCTATATGTTACCCTGCATGTTATAAGAAGCGCTTAGCAACAACTTTACGAAAAGGACTGTTACACCTCCCGAAATTGAGTCTCATACGCTTCTTTGCAAGGGTTCAATATATTGGTATGTGCCATGTCGTGTCACGTTGCCTCAAAACGAAAATATGTTATTTTAATGTGGCCAACTTATGACTTTAACGTGCACCGCCCTATTGAAATAAACATATTCTTGGCGTGCCTCCTAGCTGCATCACTGGAACCAACTAGAAAAGAAAGGAGTACGCAGTGGAAATGGATGTTAATTTCTGACCTGTGCTGGGCCCGTACTTGCAGGCCAGATGTGCCGAGCGACTCCAGACTCCGTGAAGGTGGTCCCACGACGAGTGGTAGGAATACCCTCCTGGTGCTAGACAGCTAGAATAAGTTAGGCCTAGGTTTGAAGAGAGAGAGAGAGAGAGCGAGCAGCCCGATCGCCAAACACTACTAAATAAGACACATGGATAAAGAAATGGAAATTTAATGAATTGAAACCGAACACACAAAGAAACCCGGCCAGAAAAACACACACAAAAAGAATACCCTTCACCTAGGGGTCAAATAAAGTCACTTTCAAACGGGGAAGATAAATATAAATAACAATAAATAACTTACGATAGTAAATAACGTTAACAAATTAAATTCATACCTGTGCTCACTTCGGTGAAAACGATGTAAAAAGGGAGGAAGTAAAAGATCAAGAGGCAATCGAGCCGGTCGCTGGTCAACAACAATCACTTCTCAGCCTAGAGATGGATGGTTGTCATGACGACCACAAATTACAAGCATAGCAAAGATAAAACAAGAGGCTGTGTGCGTGTCGCAGAGGCTGTGGCGAGCAATGGGGATGCGATCGAGCTGGCAGTCCCCAGAGAAAAGAAATGCAAAAACCAAAGATACTAAAAGGAGAAACAAATGACGTCAGGTGTCCGTGAAATATATCAAGATACATACACGCAATCAAACACACAAAATGCCGGCCGACGATGCAGAAATAAAACACAAAGCAACTCGTGCTTGTAGGTAGTCTAGCAAAATATGCTAAACCTATATGGTCCCCAACTTACGTTCCGAGTTCGAGCTGAATACGGTAAGGCCTACTTAAAGTTACCGCCGTGATTCAGTTGCACGAAGCATGGAATGAAGGGAATACATAAGGGCTAAAATATATGGTGCCATGCCTCGTGTTGGGAGAATGGTCGAAACGCCAACGTCCACAAACAACGGGAGACCCATTCGAAGATATGCCCAAATCAAAACAACTTCAATGCGCCTGGCAGCAAGAAAAACATACAATCACAAAATCACTCCCAGATATATTTCACGGCACAAATAAAAGGTTAAACGAAGACTCAAACAAAATAAAACAGGAGACCGCCATTTCGATTGGTTCCACAGCAAATCCAAGCACACGACGAAGATCAAAAAGAAAGGTTAAATTTAGGAAATGAGCATAGTGGACACAAGGTTAGATGTATTACTTACATGAGTAAATGGAAGGCTTCGGCATTATAACAATGTTAAATTAAAAGGAAAAACATTACATTTTAAATAATAAGGCGGAGAGCCTCAAGGCACGTCCGGACAGAAAGCATCTCACATGGCGTCTGAGTCTACCGGGACGGCCGCCAAAGAAAATAAAGAAATGAGAGATGTTAAACATGGCTCAAACGCTAAGTGTGTACTGTGTAGATGTGAGTTAAAGGGGATCTATATAAGGATTTGTGGTCCCATTGGAGCCTTGTAACACTTATGAAATTATTTCGTGAATTGATTATCGAAGATCATGTCGCCATATAGAAGATCATTATGAACAGTTTGTACTTAGCGTAAGGATGATAAATGGTTTCGTACGTCGACTGTTAGAGGTATAGCCCCAATCCCCTAGATATGTCTAGGAGTCCAATCGGTCGTCGGCTTGGATGAGATGATTATAATTACAATTGTAATGTAAATGAATATCCTACTCCGTCGGCTATTATGAAATTCGCCTCGTGGGAAAACGGGTGGTCAATGCCACTGTGAACTAGAAATGAAAGTTACAGATCCCCTGAGAAGGAGAAAAAATAAATGAAAAGGAGTATGTGATAACGCCATGCGTGCTGTATATGACTTGTGTGTCTTGGAGTTCCGGCGTCTCGTATGTCGAGAAGCTGTGTGGGCAGTTCTCGCATCCGGCATTGTATGCGGAGCGCGCCTCACTGTCTATGAGCAATTTGCAGTACTGAGTGTGTTAAGTGATTGATATGTATTAAAGAATGTCTCTTGGATTATAGTGTATGGGATTTTTTAATTTATGTAAGTATAAATTAACCTTATTCCCAGTGTTTCCTAACTGTTTGTTCTGCTGACCTATATGGTCTGATGCTGTGACGGTATGATAACCTGTGTGATTGTACCAAATCCTACCGGCTGTAGTGGTAGTTATCCACCTGTGTAATAGTGCGATTGTGTGCGGAATTATATTGAGTGTCGCTATACCATGTGATTAGTGTTAATCCGCTTTGGCCTGTAGGGAAATCCGCTAACCTGTGTTATTGTATGCATGCATTTATGCATTTGCGGAATGCCGTTAACCTGTGTTACTGTGTTGTCTGCACGAGCCTATGTCGGTGCTGAAATATGGTAAGATATAAAGGTCTATCATCTGGGAATGTTCGGCGATAGTGATTGTACTAGGCTGCTATCAGTGGCCTAGCATGTAGTGTGAATCGTTTATGGATGATGAGAGTAATAGTAGAAGATCGTATCCGTGTTAGGCAGTTTAAAGGACGTGCTTAGGTCCCAAGATCTATGAGATTATTAACAGAAGAGTGTATTCGTGTTAGGCAGCTTATAGGACATGCTTAGGTCCAAAGACCTATGAGAGTAATGACAGAAGAGTGAATTCGTGTTAGGCAGTTTAAAGGACGTGCTGAGGTCCAAAGACCTATGTTATTGTGGTGTCCGTGACCCTGTATTTTCTTCCGCTACTGCTGGAGTAATGGCGGTCGCTAGATAAATTGTATTGTATGACCGTCGGCTAATATGAAAGTCGCCTCGGGTGAAAACTGTTCATTCTGTCTGTCTTTATGACGGTACTGGGTGGTCAATACCACTGTTAACTAGAAATAAAAGTTAAAGATCCCCTGCAAGGAGAAAAAATATATGAAAAGGAGTATGTGATAACGTCATGAGTGCTGTATATAATGTGTGAGTCTTGGAGTTCCGGCGTCTCGTATGTCGAGAAGCTGTGTGGGCAGTTCTCGCATCCGGCATTGTATGCGGAGCGTGACTCACTGTCTATGAGCAGTTTGCAGTACTGCGTGTTAGAAGTGATTGATATATATTAAAGAATGTCTCTTGGATTATAGTGTATGGGATTTGTAATTTACGTAAGTATAAATTATCCTTATTCCCCGTGTCTTCTAATTGTTTGTTCAGCTGACCTATATAGTCTGATGGTGTGACGGTATGATAACCTGTGTGATTGTATCAAATCCTGCTGGCTGTAGTGGTAGTAATCCACCTATATAATAGTGCGATAGTGTGCGGAATTATATTGAGTGTCGCTATACCCTGTCATGAGTGTTAATCCGCTTTGGTCTGTAGGGAAAGCCGCTAATCTGTGTTATTGTACGCATGCATTTATGCACTTGCGGAATGCTGTTAACCTGTGTTACTGAGTTGTCTGCACGAGCGTATGTCGGTGCTGAAATATGGTAAGATATAAAGATCTATCATCTTGGACTGTTCGGCGATAGTGATTGTACTAGGCTGCTATCAGTGGCCTAGAATATAGTGTAAATCGTTTATGGACAATGAGAAGACCGTATTCGTGTTAGGCAGTTTAAAGGACATTCTTAGGTCCCAAGAGCTATGAGAGTAATAACAGAAGAGTGAATTCGTGTTAGGCAGTTTAAAGGACGTGCTGAGGTCCAAAGACCTATTAGGGTAATAACAGAAGGGTGTATTCATGGTACGCAGTTTAAAGGAAGTGCTTAGGTCCAAAGATCTGTGAGAGTAATAATATATGAGTGTATTTGTGTTAGGCAGTTTAAAGGACGTGCTTAGGTCCAAAGACCTATGAGAGTATATAACATATGAGTGAATTTGTGTTAGGCAGTTTAAAGGACATGCTTAGGTCCAAAGACCTGTGTTATTGTGGTGTCTGTGACCCTGTACTTGCTTCCGCTACTGCTGAAGTAATGGTGTTCGCTAGATAAATTGTATTCTATGTTCAGTAATGTATTATGCTTGGCCATATGTATAAACTTAGTGGTCTACTCGGTGATAATGTATCGTATCGGCCTGTCATCCCGCTTTAATATGGGGTGACTGTTGGAATCCGTGCACTGTCTAAAGTTGTGCAAGTAAAAATTTTGTGTACTAATTTCCTAAATGTGGGCATTAACCATGGGACTGTTAATCCCTCTAGTATTGTGTGAGATGTATTTGTTCGCCTATCACTTAATATATCTGGTTATTGTGTTCGAATTTGTCATTGGTCGCCACCGAAGGTATATATGTAAATAATTAAGTTATGTATCGGTGCTTATCACTTGTGTGTTGTGACTACCGTTGTATGGGAAGGGTGCGTTAATGTATCGTCCCTTGTGAAAGGTGATTTGATCTTTAGTCGGTCGCCTAATGCTCGTGACCGTGTATGGAAATCTATGTGCGATTAAGTTGGTTAAAATGTGCGTTCTGTATAAGATTCTATGAATATGAAATGTTTAGATAGCTTCCTAAGGTAAAGGAATCTTTCCGTGGTTTGCTATGTGCACTCCAGTTGTGTAAATGACCCGTCTTACGCATGGCTATGTAGGCGCGTGGTGATCTACGTGACTTGTCGCAAATAGTTGTTACCATGTAGGGATCGTGTATTGCTGACTGAGCGTGACGGCTCTCGTTACTTCCATGTGTTGCAGGAGAGAATTGGCCTCGCTTGCTGAATGTGTGTAACTTATGTAAGGCGTTGTCTACAATATATTACCTGTAAAGACATTTATGCATTGTACATATTATAGTGTGGAACTACTATTAATAATGTTAATTTGGCATTTCCTAATTGGTATCCTGTAACTGAAGACTATTTATAGTGTGGGGCCAAACCGGGATTGGTGTTGACCTCTGTTTCAGACTGTGGTTACTAGATGCCATAGTGCAATTGGCGCTATTGCCAATGCTTATTTGGCGTATCGTGTTCATGTGGACTTAAGGGGAATATGAGGCATATGTGACTATTAAATATATATATCTAGCCTTGACCTTTCTTAAACTAGTGTGTGCGAACAGAATTCATGATCCCAGAAAGATATGAGACATAAAAAATATCTCCTGGTATACATTATTATATCATTTATAACTAAACATGCAAACTTATAATTAAGCTTCGTATTTATGCACCGTGGGGAACTGTCGGTGACTGCTTGTTGTGAGCATGGCTACTATAAGCCATAGCGCATAGGGCGCTTGTTTGACTCGTATGGTCCTGGGTTTGATGTATGTGTGGTAGAAATATATTTTAATGCTGGATACTGGTGATCTAACGCTTTCGTTTCTTAGCCACGGAGGGTCGAGGTGTGGGGGTGGTTTTCCGGGAATGGTAGGGTTTCATTCGCCGTACATGAACCGTATCCTTAATAATTTTGTGGTTCTACCGAATGTTGACGAGGTAGTTTAGGTCCGAAATTTTCCTCTGGATTTTGAACGGACCTGTCCATTTCGGGATAAGGAATTCTGACACGTTTTTAATGCGAGTGGGTGACCATATCATAATGAGCTGTCCGGGTTTGTATTCCTGGTGTTTGTGGGTTTTATCATATGTGAGTTTCTGCCTGTTTTGTGAAGTGCGGATATTATGTCGCGCGGTGTCATGGGCTGTGCACAAATATTGCAACCTTTCAACGTTGCTATGGAGTGTATCCTGTGGGATGTAAATGTTGTCGATCGGACTGCGCGGATGGTATCCGTGTAAAAGAAAGTGCGGGGTGTGTTTGGTCACCTGCGACACGGATGTGTTGTAACTAAATGTTACTGCTGGGAGGTAATTATCCCAGTCAGTGCCCTTGTCGTTAGTAAAACGAGCTATCGCGCCGACAAGGATTTTGTTCATAGCTTCAGTTAACCCATTCGTCTGAGGGCTGAAACTAGTGGTTGTATATGCTTTTATGTGAAGCAATTTAATGAGCTGAGCAATGACATTAGATGTGAAAACTGTTCCTCTGTCTGATAATAATGTGTGGAAAATACCATACTTGGTAATGATATCCATGAGGAATTCTGCGATTTGGTGTGCGCTAGCTTTTGGGACCGCTTTGGTGATAATGTATCGGGTAAGGTACTCGGTTGCTACCAGTACGTATCTGTTACCTTTGTCTGAGGTTGTAATTGGACCCTTTACGTCAATGCCTATTCGGTGGAAAAGTTCACCTACGGGGATGGGGTGGAGTAAGCCATGGGGTTTACCAGGTCGGTGTTTGTATCTCTGGCATGTGTGGCAATTTTAATGAACTCTGTGATGTAATTTTTCATGTTTTCCCAATAGTACTTATTGCGAATGCGCAAATATGTTTTATGGACTCCAAAGTATGCGCCATTAAGGGGTGGGCAGTGATATTCCGTCATTACGTGGTTTCGGAGTGTAGTGGGAAGGGCAACGGGTGTGACGTCATGCGTGGCCGTGGATTTGTACCTAAGGAGATCGTCCTTATCAATAAAAAATCTGCGTGATAAGCGGGCAGTTTTACTATCTACCTGGTCGCGATTATGTAAGGCAATCCTAATTTGTCCCAAC
Source organism: Meconema thalassinum (assembly GCA_946902985.2). Taxonomy (NCBI): domain Eukaryota; kingdom Metazoa; phylum Arthropoda; class Insecta; order Orthoptera; family Tettigoniidae; genus Meconema; species Meconema thalassinum. Next base: position 512,351,770 of record OX336392.1, on the reverse strand, counting down.
TGGGGATGGTTTAATTGCTCTTGTTTTAGATCAATGTGAGTGACGGCAAATGTGGGTAAGGAGTCCCAGGCATGATTGACATCCTCGTCAGGTGGGTCGAGTACAGGTAGTCTCGAGAGACCGTCTGCATCAAGGTGTGCCTTACCTTTCTTGTGCTTAACTTCAAATGTGTAGTCATATAATTTAATATGAACCTGTTAAGCCGGGAATTGGGATTTTTGAATTTATCCCAGTAAAGAAGGCTGGCGTGATCCGTAACTACCGTAAAGTGGATACCATATAGATATGTCCGGAAGTAATTTACGGCCCAGGAGAATGCGAGCATCTCTCTTTCGGTCGCGGAATATCTGGTTTCTACCGGTGTAAGTTTACGGCTAGCATAAGTAATTGGGTGTTGTTTGCCATCATCGGCCTCTTGTAGCAGGGCTGCCCTGATGCCAAATTGGCTTGCATCCACATGCACGAAAGTGGGCCTACCTTCCTGAAAATGCTGGAGCAGGGGCGGTGTAGTGAGTAAGTGTTTAAGTTTATCGAAAGCCTCTCTATGTATTTCTGTGACTATAAAGGGCGTTTTCTCGTGTGTAAGCTCGGTTAGGGGGTTAGCTACCTGTGCAAATCCGTGAATGAAACGACGGTAATAACTTGCGAGGCCCAAAAAAGAACGTAGCTGTTTAATGTTTTTCGGCATTGGAATGTCGGTGATGGCGGCGACTTTGGCAGGGTCGAGTGTGATGCCGTCGCGGCTTACAATGTGACCTAGAATGTGGACCTTCGTTTTTGCAAACTGACATTTGGATGGCTTTAGCTTCAATTTAGCATGCCTAATCCTGTCAAAAGCTTCGTTCAAGTGTATGATGTGTTCTTCGAATGTTTGTGAGAAGACTGTTATGTCGTCTATATAAGTTAATACCGAGCGGTATTTGAGGCCCGCGAATGCCTTATCTATCAATTTTTGGAATGTCTGACTGGCATTCTTTAATCCCATTGGAAGTACGACATAACCGAAGAGGCCGTTTTCGGTGACAAATGCCAACTTATGCCTATCGGGTTCATAGACAGGGATCGAATAAAATCCGGAATAACAGTCCATTATCGAGAAATATTTAGCTCCGCTTAAGGTCTCTAGATAAGTGTCTGTGCGCAGTAGCGGGTAATTGTCACTCTTAATTAGTCTATTAAGGCGTCGATAATCTGTGCAAAACCTATGCGAACCATCGGGTTTACGGGTAAGGATCACCGGGGCACTATAGTTGGACACAATGGGGTGGATGATGTCGGCTTCCAACATCTCCTGAATTTGTGTTTCTATGGCTTGTCTCTCCTTGGCGCTAACCTTGTAAGGTGCCTGGTGAACCGGAGCATCACTGGTCAATTCGACACGGTGGTGAATTAAGTCAGCCACTTCTAAGTCGGCAAGGGAATGGGCAAAAATATCCTTATATTCTTCTAAGCTTTCTGCTCTGCTCTGCTCTGGGGTTAGCGACTGTGTTTCCCCAGTGGCGGGCGTGGCTGTGTTAGCACTTGTGTTTGTTGGCGGAGATATGGTAACCAACGGAGAGACCTGGTGCGCGCGCGGGACTCGCTGCGCTCGTGGATTGTATGTATTCCGGGCGTATGATATTGGGTGTGTAATGATAAGGTCTCCGTTCACTAATCGTATTTCATTAGTGACAAAGCTAATGTTCACTTCGAACTTGGCAAGGAAGTTCGTGCCAATGATGCCCGGAACGGAAAGGTCCTTAATTACAAACATGGGATATCTAGTTTCAAAAGAACTTATCTGGAGATGTATGTCAGTAGTGCCTAAGCATGAAATGGTTTGGGAATTAGCAGCCACAAGGCGAGTGTTGAGAGGCATCCTGTGTATGCGCTCGCTGTTAATGTACTTACTGCTGACACAGCAAATAGCTGATCCCGTGTCTAGTAAGATCTGAATTTTATACCCGTTAATTTTGGCCGGGCTAGAGAGGGCTGTAATATTGTGTCCGTCCTGTGCAGTATACATGTTGTTAAGAGTATATGTAATGATCGGTGCTGTGGGATCTTGGGACGGTGAATTATGTTTATCGTTATTCATCGCAGCCTGCGAGACTGTGTGTTCTGCTGGTCTGTTACTTGTGTTGAGCAAACGCGGAGTTGCGGTCTGATCACTGAACCTGACACGCTTTGCTGAGTCCCGTGAAACTGGGAGTCTCACTTCAGCTGTGTCATGCCCGTTTGCCATGTGTAGTGTCCTGAGCTTTCTCTTGAGCTGTCAGTGAGTGGATAAATATTTAGAATGATGTTTGCTGTCCCGGGATGTGAATTCTGGCCTCGCCAGGGGTGTTATAAAAAGCCGGTGTGTGTGATTGGTTGTGGGTTAACAGCCGGCTTTCTGTGGAGGTAACTTATTCGCGCCAGTAGCGATACAAGTCACCGGCTTTGCCGCGCCTGGTTTAGTGGTCGGGCCGCTTGGGTCCGCGGGTGGAATCAATGTGGGTGGGCGTATCACGGATATTCTAACTACGCTGGTTGTGGAAACGTCCTTAGGGGTTGTAATCTTATTGCCGGTTGTTAATGTGCCTTTAGTGTCCTCTTTTCCAACCTGAGGGGCGGAGGGTGGAGGTGTGTGAGGCGATTTGATAGTAAGAGGGCTTTAATGACACGCATTCGGATTGCCCGTGAACAAAAGGTACAGGTGTTGGTCATAACCTACTGTAGAAAAAGTGGGTTCCATCTTGTCCAGGGTATAGACATGGATATTTGTCTTAAGAACATGGCCTAGAGCGGTAACCTCCGTCGCTCCAGCGTATGTGCAATTTCGATGCATGTAATCCCCTTATGCATATTTATTGGAAAATAAGGCATCATTACCGTCGGCGAGGAAATATTTATAATCGTCCCAGTGTGCCATTATATACATGACCAGTTGTGTTCTGAGTTCTTTATGCTGGTCCTCATTTCTATGGAGCAGGATACTGAGTGCCCGAAAGAGGCAATTACCATCCCCTTTGACCGTATGTGCCTGGAGCTGCGATCTGGGAGGTATTTCCTGTGCTGTATTCTGGCGGGCGGAAGTTGGGGGGATTTTCGGCTTACTGGATCGGACAGGGCAGTTGTCCTGTGGGGGTTGAGTGGAGCGCTTAGTGGTTACCGGGGAAGGGTTATCCGATTGAGGGGGTGCTGGCCCTTCCCTAGCTAATAGTTTTTTGGCTGGGCATATCCTCTGTTGTCTGTATAGCGAGGCTGTCCAGCTCCTCGTCTCGCCAATTGTTTGGCCGAGGCTGATATTGGGGGTTGGGGTGTAATACCCGTCTATCTCGTGGGGGTGAATGCCTTCGTGAATCCCGTGGAGGGTGGTCGGGCAGTGGTTAGTCCTCCGGTCCTCTTTCTCGTTGGACAGGGGCGTATTGAGGGTATGCTGGGGGAGGCCTTTCGTATTGAGGCTCATATCGTTCCTGCTGCGGGGGAGTGTTTGGCCGACGGTATTGAGGGGTATTGAGTGGGCGTGTGTATCTGGTGTTTTGGTTACGATGCCAAGTTCGGTCGTCCCTATATTGGGGATGACGGTTTGGTGTATGATCTGGGGATGGATTGCCGCGTGGGCGAGTATTTGCCAGATACTGTGTCTGCGGGAAGGGATGGGATTCGTTGCGGCATGGCACTTCCTCCTGGTATTGCGAATAATAATTCGCCTCTCTTACCGGGGGTGAATTGCGCCAATGGGGGTGGTTAGGTCTACCATGATCCTGTTGATCGCCCCTTGGTGATCGCCATGTATCCCGAGGATCATCCCTACGAGGGCGGGTTTTAGGGCTAGCGTGGATGGCCGTAATTTGCATCTCCTGCATCTGTTTGGTCAGATCGCGGATTTGCTGATGTAAATCACCGTTATCCGTGCGGATGTGCTGATCCACGGCCTTTTGAGTCATTTTATTGCCCTCTTCGATAAATTTAATATTGGCCTGTAACTCTAGTACGGTGTTGCTTTGCAAGGTGCAGAGCTTGTCCACCAAGGTAGGGCGCATTCCCTGTATAAGGAGACGTACGTTCTGCCTGTCTGGCATCTCCCTATTACACCTCTCACACATTAATAATTTGGCATTAATGTATGCCTGTGTGTCTTCCGTGTGACCTTGTGTGCGAGCGCGGATTTTGTCATACAAGTCATCCTCATCAGGGGTGAGTTGAAATGTATTGACGAGGGCGGCTGAAAATTGTTCCCACGTGGCATCGGCCAAGGTGGCTTCATGGAGTTCGTACCACGTATTAGTGAGGGCCGATTTAGTGAGGTAGGCTGGTCAGAGGCGTTTCTTATCCTCAGCTGTCCAGCCGTTAATTTTAGCCGTTCGATTGAAGGCTCTCAAATATTCCTCGGGGTCCTGCTTGTCACCTGGGTATTTAGCAGGTTGTATCATTGGATACTTTGTAGGCATGGCCATGTCCGCGTGGTAGGAAGTGCTTAGGGGTTGCTGGTGAACCTGGACTGGTGTTATATAGGTGTTTCCGCTTTGGGAGGTGCCTGGGTGGTTAGGGGTAGAGTGTGGAGCGCCCTGAGGGTTGAATTGCTCAGTACCCTGGATATTATCCAGCGCCAAGTTATGCTCAATGTTAACCGCCTGTAGTGTGGAAAGCGCCTTGTTAATATTGTCGCCTAGAGTTAAGGCGATGGCGTGTATATCTGCGATTAGTCCCCCGTTTGAAGAATTGTGTGGAATTTCGTCTAACTGTTGTAAAAGGGCCTGCAACCCGTTGTAGGTTTGCTGCGTTTCACTGACGTGTTGTAATATAGCGTATGGTAATGTGGGGGTTAATTCCTCACTATCAACGCTATCTGAGGACGACTGTTGAGCGTTCTGTGTCTGTGCTCGTGTGATGGGGCGTTTGGCCTGCGTTATGTTCTGTTATTAAGTCAGGGTTTTTAACTAGGATTTTAGGGCGTAGTGGTTTGGTGGTAACGGCGAGTTTGTGTGCTGTATCTCTAAGTACACGCTTGACCTTACTAATATGTCGGTATTTGAACATGGATCTCTACTGTACGTCCTTCTGTAAGGGCGTATCTATGGGGATGTAAATTGTGTATGGCTAGGTAAGGGTGGCGTTTAAAAATGTACTATCTATCGGGACGGGCTTGGGTTGGGTACAAAAATATTATCGGACCATTACTTCAAAAAAATTCCCAATTTTGGGTGGCGTTTGCTTGGCTAGAAAGAGGGTTTAGGTTCTAGGGATCTTTTCCGCGGAATACGTTGTATGTACTCCTTTAGGCGTTGTCTTATGACAACGTCGCGGTACCTAGCGGCTCCACCATTTGTAAGGTACCTAAGAGGGTAGCCTGTACAAAGAATTAACCTAAGGGATGAAATAAGTAGGTTTAGGGGGAAAGCTTGGCAATTACTTGTAAGAGGTATTGATTATCTAGTGGTTTGAGATCGTCAGTACGATCTGCAAGGAGAACTCCCCAATGTGCTGTTTGGCGGGGTAGTTCCGGGTGTGAGTGCGTAAGGGAGGGTAATTTAATTATTACTCTTTGCGCGATAACGGTACCAAGCGGTCTGCTGTAAGTCGTGAACAGGCGAACTAGGAGAGAGCCTGCTACTGTCAGCGCTGTGCTGTGACGCTCTGCTGGCGTCACGAAACAATTAAATAATAGTGCTAATTCTAGATCCTACCTATCGGGGAAGCTAAGAGGGTAGGATCGTATCAGCTAATTAAATAAAGGACAAGACCAGTGACTTATATTATGTTTGAATTTAATGAGTACTTCGCTTTGGGAGTACTCTGGCAAATAGCAGTTCAGTTAATAAAAATAGATAATTATTACAATCCAAGCACAGGGGGATGGGAGTGTATTATGACTGTATGTGTAGTGATCACTTGAGACACTTACCCTTCGGCTTCCGGCAGCGATTCGGCACGTAGGTAGCACTGAGACAGACTGATCCGGGGGCATGACCTCCTGGAGTTCTTATAGACGCCTCATGCTACGTCTGCGGAATCCGCACATTTCTCCTAAGTCATAGCCCTCCCTGGGGTCGTTGGCTTGGACACGAGGCTACCTGAGTTCATAGAGGTGATAATTTATTGGGTTTATAATTCTGTAAATGTATTTGTAGATTTCTGAAGTAAGTGTTTGGCATTTGGATTTGTCGGGGGTATTAGTATTAGGGGATGATGGTGGCGTACCCTAGGGGTACAACATTATCTACATCCTTTCATTTCACGCAATTTCATTTCATTAGGGGCCGATAACCTCGATGTTTGGCCCCTTAAAACAACAATTATCATCATCATCATCATCGATCTGCACACCGGCCCCAAGTCGGACACGGACTCCTCCGTCCATCGGAGGCTGTTCCAGTCCGTGGTGAGCCGGTATTCGGAATCAGGGCTTCTATTAACGGACGGTTCGAGGGTAAACGAGAAAGTAGGCTGTGCATTTGTGGTTGAGGATCGTCGGTTCTCTTTTCACTTCACGAGGCCTGTGGCGTGTACACAGCGGAGCTCTATGCCATCTTAGAGGCTCTGCGGTACACGTTATCAGACGATCACCAGCACTTTCTTGTGTGTACTGACCCTCTTAGTACGCTGCAATCGATCGACGTGTGTTTCCCGAAGTACCCGTTGGTCCAGCGTGTGCACGACCTGCCCGTCGGTGCGTGTAACGCTGTAACCGGGATGAACTTTGTGTTTCCACTTACTTGTGCCAGGCTCCTCTCCGTCTTCTTTCCTGTCGACCTCCTTTGGTCAACTCTTGTTCTCTTCCGACCCCGACGGTATTAGGTTATCCGAGGCCTAGGGAGTCTTTCACTTTCCCGCCTTACTTGGGCCTAGTCTCATCTTTCCTGATACCCTCCTTCTGTGAGGGGTCAGCCCTCTTTTTCTTTTCCTTTTACCTCCTGCCTTGTGCTCAAGGCCCTGAAGGAGGCAAGGTGTATGTAGCCCCACCACTTCTGGTGCACCGTAGATAATGCTACACCCTCAGGGGCTCACGGCTGGTGAGTTGGGGAGTTGGCAACCCCGAGGGATTCCTGAGCTAGGTCCGTTTTTCCCTTTTGTCCCTTACCATTGGGGCAGAGGTCTCTCTCCTCTCTCCTCTCCTCATTATATTTACTTCTCCTCTTTAAGATTCCCGCACTGTTTTTGTTCCTTGGTTCACCGTGTATCTAAATTCCCTTCTAGCGATTTTTAAAGGCATTTTTAATCTACGTTGCTTTTTGTATGTTTTTTCGATCTAAAATACATCTCGCGATTGTTTTCAACCTCAATTGCATTTTGTAAAGATTGACAATCTAAATTGCTCTTTCGTAAGTCTTTCAATGTGGCGGAGGGACCTTTATGAGTATTTTGAATTTCAATTGCATTTTGTAGGTATTTTCATCCAAAACCGCATATCCCACGAATTTTGAATCTAAATTGCATTTTTGGCGGGCATTTTTCACTATTTGATTCTCAATTGCATTTTGTGGGTATTTTGAATCTAAATTACATTTTGTCAAGTATTTTCAATCTAAATTGATTTTTGTAAGTATTGTCAATCCACATGAGTCCTTTGAATCTACCGTACTTTTGTAAGCATTTTCAATTTCAATTGCATTTTGTAAGTATTTTGAATTTCAATTGCACTTTGTGAATAATTTGGATTGGAACTGGGATAGGGCCTATTTCAATCTGAATTGCATTGTGTATTTTCAATTTCAATTGCATTTTGTAAGTATTTTGAACCTCAATTGCAAGGTAAGCTAACATTATTTTTGAAAGGAAGTTTTGACTTCCGTAGTACATTGGCACTGCTCGTGGCAACATTTGTCCCTTGCAGCGGCCTTCACAGTATGTACTAGCCACGCGTCTTGGTGTGGTGTACCATAACCAACTGAAGAGCCCAGTACACTGGGGCGGAACGCTGGCAACAGTTTTGAGCTAGCCGGACCATTGTATCAAATTTCTTTGTGAATTTGTTAATCTTGGTTCATACCGTCTATCTCTAAAGTAATTTTTCCTATCAGGACCTGGTCTATTTTGAACTTGGTTCGTTACTTCTTCTGTTTGTTGGGTCTGATCTATGACTATCGTTTTGATAACTCTTTCTTTGAGTAATAAAACCTCATCTTGAGCCTTTCTAACATTTTCCTGTATCTTGTCGACTGTGTTTGTGACTAGCTTGCAATTTGTTAACATCGCTGCTAACGGAAGTAGCACTACTTTGTAATTTCTCCAAAGACTCTTGTGCTTCACCTAACTCTTGTTTAATACTGTCTTAAACGCTTTCTTTTACAGTGTCAACAATGTTTTCTACTACATTGTCCCTAACACTTTCCTTAACTGCATCTTCTTCTGCTTTAACGCTTTCAATTACAGATTCTTTAATAGTGTCCCAACTTTTCTCTACTTCTTCTATAACAGACTTAAATTTCTTTTCAGCGTCCTCTTTAGCATTTTTTAAACCTTTCTGGGTGTACGTGCGAACATCTTCCACATCTTTTGTCAGATTGTTCATCTTATCTTGAACATCTGAAAACATCTTATACACCTCTTCGATCTTCATTGCCATTGCAACAATTACAAATATTTCAACTGCTACGGGAACATGATATACACTGCAGAACTAGAATACCATAGAGCAACCATTTTCAACTTAATGTTTGGGAATTTTATTGTTTACCAAACTTATACTAATCCCTATAGTGATTCTTTTTATGATTCATTTAACTTATGAAGCCCTAATTCTATTACAATGAATTTATTTTTATCCTTAACGTTAAATGACTGTGACTGATATGTCAGCAACCGGATTATCAAACCAACAGATTTAGATTATAAGTCAGCTTTCTGTTTCTCGACTTATTCCTCCTTACTCAGGATTTCTTTCAATCTAATCTTCCAAAATTAAAACAATTGCACCCAATCACACTTAATTAAGCCTCAACAAGCCTAATCGCGTCTGACATCCTCCCAGCATAGAAAACAGAGGTGATTACGATCTTCTGGCGCTACCTCAATCATCTGAAACGCCTTCCTTATATCACACGTTACACCAATCTTCTTCTCTCTAAATCTTAGCAGTATTTCGGGGATCATTTGCACATAGTTAGGTCCTTTCTCCAGACAGTCATTGAGAGACACGCCTGCCTCTGTGATGCATGAAGCATCAAACACCGGTCGCACTGGGGTCGTCAAACTGTTTGGCTTTATCACCGGTAGATGTGGTAGAAAATGGCATCCCTCCTTCGTTATCTTCTCAACGAACCCTTCTTCCTCCCAGCTTCCGAACAGTCTACTGCAGTCTTCAAATAAGTTGGCCTTATTCAGCTTGTCGGTGGTTGATCTTAGTCTTTTCTCTGCCGTGTGTCAGTTCGAAGGAAGAATTGGGTGACCTTCAATCCAAGGGAGATCATCAGTTTTCTTCAGTGTTTGGAGAAGGTTTTGTTTTATTTCATGATTTCGCTGTTCAGTTGATTTCACTTCAACTGGATCTTGAATTCCAATTACTTCCAGATCCCACAACTTCCCAATGGAATTTGTTTCTCCACATGCCATTGAAATTGTGATATTCGCAAAATTTCCTTCAACAAGGTTGTCACATCTCTCTCCTGCTAAAGTCCATCCCAACTTCGTTTCTATCGCTGTGAGTCCATTCGCCAAAGGTACAACATTTCTTGTGATAATTTTACTATACACATCTATGCCTAACAGCAATTCTATTTATGGACAGTCATCTCCAATATCGTTAATCCATATCCCATTCTTTTTAAGTTCCTTCATCAGTACCTCAGATTTGGAAATTCTTGGGATTAACTGGCAGATTCTAGGTTGATCTCTTTTTACGTCTACTTGATATTCGAATTTTCCTCCAGGTCTTGTTAGTTGTATTCTGTATTCCTTGTGGTTCACTGACGAAGTGTTATTTCTCCCGAAGAGTATATGAGTGATGGTTTCTTCATCACAAGGCTCCAATCCTAGTTCCTTTGCTGTTTTTGTAACAAATATGATCGCTGTGAACCACTGTCTAGGAAAGCTCTCACTGTCTTTTGTTTATATTTCCCGCAAATGTTAACCATTAAAGTCTGCAGTGCAACTTGTTTTACGCAAGTAAAATTAGCAAGATCGGACGTCGTCAACTGATCAGTCAGTATCTTCCTTTCTCTTTGACTGTTCATTACAGTGAATAGTCATCTTAGGGCACATAACCGTTACGTGTCTATTACCACAAATCAAACACTGTATATTCATCTTGCAATTCTTTGATAGATGATTCGCCCGTAAACATGTGTAACAGAGTTTTTTCTCTTTTACTTTCGCAGTTCTTTGATCAAGTGTCATAGTCTTTGTTTTGAAACAATTCTCACTGTCGTGGAATTTTTCACAGAATATACAAGCTTTGGAACTATTATTGAAAAGCGCCGCCACCGTTGGTGAGTTTGTTTTATCTCTGCGTAACATCTTCTCCGGTCTGGACGTATCTAACCCACTGATCTCTATACATGGATCGCTGATGGCCGCTCTCCGCTGCACGAGAAAGTACGCCAGGATGAGCGCGCGGACCGCCATGTTGGCGTACCCATTCTCGAGCTCTCTTTATGGGGAAGCAATGATAATCTAGTCAATTTTAAATCGTAATTAATGGTGCTTTGGAACAAATAAAAATATAGAGATATGTTCACTTATAGCATAAGGGCATTGGGATCACTGACACGTCATTCCGATGTCCGTAAATCTCCGGAATAGCAATAAAAATGAATGTATAATTACGGCTGAATAATATCAACTTAGGTGCTGAGTACACGCAATTTGCGATCAGTAACAGAGTAACGAGTGAAAAACAATTTCTGGAAAAAGTATTGTAAATTGTATATATATATATATGCCACGAAATTAAGCATTCTTCAAATGATGTACCTATAAACGTAGCTCACTCTACAGGCCTAGATTCGACATATCGTAATCGGTGCTTGGTAAAGCTTGGCAACAACAGCAACAACTCCATAAACCCATCCCCTCACTTCTCTCCCTCTCACCAACACTTCCCGCAAGTAATCTCAGCACTCTACATCAAATACTACAGCTTTTAATCACGCTAGCAGCACAATAAACTTATTAATAACGGGAAGTAGATCAAAGCCAAAAATGCACTTTAAGCCAAACCAATTTCACTCCTCAGCTCCACATAAAACTTAACACAACTAAAAACCTACTCAAAATATACTCTCCCCACCGTTTTAAAACTATTAAGCGAACTATTCGCACCCAGAACCGAAATACCCTGAAATGGGATCAAATTTTAAAAACGCAATGGCCTAGCCCGATCACGTCTGCTTCAGCACCACTGCATATGTATACTTAACTTCACAATAACTTCCAAATTACGGCTAAGTGACCTATCAGCCTGAGAAGTAAAGGTATTACCGGCTTGACTGTGATGATGGGTTATCAAACCGGTACTTAAAACTAAGATTTTACGCTTTAAATAACCAAATTCAGCCCATTTTACAACTACAAGAAACACAAAATATTTTCTGCCAGTATAAATACATGTATAACATCAAACTACCAGTAACCAATCACAGAGCCGGATTCGCAATATAGCACCATGCTCTCGCTGCCATCTTGCTATACCTGCCATCGTCTATTCGGCTTACTGCTGCCTTACCTACCAGCCATCCATGTATAGAGATCAGTGATCTAACCTCTTGTCATGTTTTTCTTGCATTTCTAGGCTACCAAATCCTGCCTGGGCCAGGAGAATTTGTTGTTCGTTTTGTACTTCAGATTTGAGAAAATCCATTAAACAATCTAGTCGCGATGTGGGTCGGTCTACCTGGGTTTCATCCATTTCCCGCTCATTGACATTTCTTGAGAGCTGACTTCTTTGCCATGCTCTTAGTGTTTCCTCCGGTAAGCTGGATTATACTAATGGAAACAACCAAGTACTGGGATCGCACATGTTTAATTTAGAATATTAAGGCTGCTAGAATGTCTTATTATCATGAAGATAATCAATTGTTCTGTACAACTTTAGTTTTTAATTTTAGTTCATAAGTATGTTGGTAATGCTTGTTTTGCACTATGTTTTATTTACAATGACTTTATGATGAGAAGGCTGTGACTTCCTGTATGTATTCTTTGGTCAACATGTATGATGTATGTACTCAATCATGTCGAAATGTGCCAAAATACATCTAGTATTCAAGTATCAATCCGTGTGCCTTTTAATTAACCAACGGGTTATGAGCCCAGACCGGACTAATAGTGCGTGTTTGAAACTAATATTCAACGTCGCTCAGTGAATACTTAGAAACGGTGTAGCCTATTTACACATTATGGCAACAGCGAGTGAGTCAAATGCCTAAACCACGTTTTCTGCATCGACTTCTGTTATCTCTGGGATTACTGTTTCATCATCAGTGCCTAATATAGAGAAACTAGAAGGACAGCCAAAATATGGAAGCTGGAACTTCGCAATGAGAAGTGTCTTATGTTGGAGGGATTGTTTGGTTATGTTGATGGAACAATTCCCGTTGCTTCACATGTGGACACAATTCGTGACCAGAGTGCGCTGGCAAAAATATGCCTGGCTGTTAAACCTTCTTGCTATATTCATGTGCATAACGCTACGAACTCGATGGATGCTCGGCATAACCTCAAAAACGCCTTCGAGGGATGTAGTATGGCCACAAATTTCGAGCTGACCCGGTAATTTTTCAACATGAGCCAAGAAAGCAGCACAATGGAAGAGTTCGCCAACAACATCATGATGACCGTGCAGAAACTCACCGATATAGGTGAAACTATTGAAGATAAGTGGGTCTCATTCGTTATGAGGAATGGTGTCTCAAACGAATATGAAAATTTCGTGGCGGCGCTGAACCAGCAGCTGAAGGAAGATTTCACTTCAGAAGATGTAAAGGTTGCTCTTCTGGGTGAAAGCGAAAGGAGAAGAGTGAAGGGAGAATGTGAATCATCATCTGGCACTGCTTTGTTCTCCAATCAATGCAAGAAGAAAAATTATAACAAGAGAAAGCCGGGCGATCCAAGATTTAAATGTTACGAGTGTGGCAGCCCTGAACATGGTCGACACAATTGTCCGAAGTTGAAGCAAAGCAAGAAATTTCAAGCGAACCGTGCATCAACTGCTGACCGAACATCAGGCGGGCAGAAGACTCTCCTCACCAAGGCGTTGACTACCAAGGTGGTTCCTCAGCATGGGTCATCGACTCAGGTGCAACGTCCCACATGACCAAGGAAAGGGTATCACTGCAAGATTTTGACTCAAGTGTTCGTACGTCAATCAGCGTTGCAGACGATTCTGAGATATTGTCTGAAGGTGTCGGTAAGGTTGTGCTAAATCTTGGTACCGGTAATGATAATATTAAAACAGTGACTGATGTACTTTATGTTCCAAATTTATCAACAAACTTGCTTTCAGTACATAAAATGACAGAAAAAGGGTACAATTTTGTCTTTGACAACGAGTCCTGTAAAGTCTTTAATGGATCAAATTTTTCTGTTGATGGAAATTTAGAGTTAAGTGTGTAAAACAAATGGTTTATACCCAATAGCTGAGTGTTCACAGGAACCAGTGAGGGCATTGTCCGCTGAAGGTATCTCTAATGGGGAACTGTGGCACAAAAGGCTGGGTCATTTAAATTGTAAAGGTATGGAAGAACTACTACATATGGTCATAGGCATGAAGTTTAATCAAATCAATCAAAATGCTTGTGTTACCTGCCTGGAAGGTAAGCAAACAGTGAAGTCATTTCCTAAAAAGGGGAGCAAAGCTAAATCTGTTCTAGATGTTATTCATAGTGATGTGCAAGGTCCCATGGAGGCGCAATCGTGGGGCGGAGCCAGATACTGTTTGATTTTTGTAGATGACTTTACTAGGAAAGTCTTTGGATATATGATTGCTTCTAAATCTGAAGTTTTTTCTTAATTCCGCCTCTTCAAGGAGATGGTAGAGAACCAGCTCAATAAAACGCATTAAGTGCCTAAGAACGGACAATGGTGGAGAATATACTAGTAAGGAATTTGAGTTGTATTTACAGGAGAACGGAATTATTCATCAAACCCGTATTCCATATAGGCCTCAGCAAAATGGTATTGCTGAAAGGACTAACAGGACCTTGGCAGAGAAAGCTCGTTGCATGCTGTTTGAGTCGGGTCTAGAAAAGAGATTCTGGGCAGAGGCTATGCACACTGCCATCTATCTCAAGAACCGATCACCCACAGCTGCAGTGAGGGGTCTCGTACCAGAAGAGGCATGATCTGGAGTAAAAGTTGATATTTTCCACCTTAAGATTTTTGGCTGTAAAGCACAGGTTCATGTACCTGATGTTAAAAGGCAGAAGTCTGACAAGAAATCTGATGAGATGATACTTGAAGGTTATTGTGAAACACAAAAAGGATACCACCTTGTAAGAAAAAAGTGACCCAAAGCGTATTGTTGTAGCTAGGAGTGTTGTTTTTCTTGAGGGTCCATCATTCCAAGTGAATGCAAATAATCCAGTAATTAATGCTGTAAATGGCATGTCAATATTGTCGGTGCCTGTAATTAATACTTTTGTTGATCACCACAATATTGATGTAGATGTTGATGTTATGAGTGAAGAAACTGAAAGGGTTGTGAGTGTGTCTAATGACACTACACCAGCTGAATCATCTGATAATGATAGCAGTTTTGACATTTCTAACCTCTATATTGGTAGTGATGATAGCTCAATTGAGGATATTGTTAGTCTTGAGCCTGGTCCCCAGCATGACCGTCCTGATACAATGGGGGGCAGATATCCCAAGCGTACCAGAACGGCCAAGAGGGATGAGGATTATGAATACTCTTTTCTGGCTGTTGGGCCACAAGATTCTAAAAATTATTCAGAAGTGAGTTCGAGGTCAGATCAGAAGCTGTGGAGAAATGCCATGCGAGAGGAAATGTTGTCGTTAACTAACAATCAAACTTGGAGATTGGTCGATTGACCATCAAATCACAATGTTATTCAGTGTAAGTGGGTCTACAAACTTAAGAAAGGTGTGGAGAAAGTGAACTAAAGCTCTTTCGAGCAATCTACTTCCTGTAGAAAATAGACAGTGTTTTGATTTAGAAAATAGACAGTGTTTTGATTTTGTTCTCTTTGAGTGTAGTGTCTTTGGAATGTCCTTTGGATGCGATGTTGAGTTGTGTTAATAAAATATTGATTACTGTATATTAAAATGATTTGGTATGGCATATAACTGGCGACCGTGACAGGACTACTGGCAATCTCAATATCAAATAAAACAGAACAACGATGACTGAACGTCGAGTATTACGCGGCGTTTTTACACGTGAGGTAAATAAGCTTGAAGAACTGTTGGCGCTTGCTGATGGTGACCACGTGGAGATTCGTAGCAGATATACTTCACTTGTGGAACGATACGAAAAGTTAAAACGTCTGGATGATGAAGTATACAATGAGCTGCTGCATAAGGAAGACATCGTGCTTGAAACAGAGATCAACAATTGCAGTGAGTACGACTTGAAATATTTTAAGGTTAGGGAAAAAGTGCAGGCCTTACAAGTTGGAGATCAAGCCGTTTCTGAAGTTAATACGAGTAACTGTTCACGTACTTCTAATCAGAGACTACTAAGACTACCAAAACTAGAACTGAAAAAAATTGATGGAAACGTGAAGTGCTGGATTGGGTTTTGGGCGCAATTTACTAAAATACATGAAGATAGCAGCCTTAAAGATGAAGACAAATTTGTTTATTTTATTCAGTGTATGGAACCTGGTTCGTGTGCTCAGAAGTTGGTAGAAAATTTCCTCCTTCAAAGGAAAACTACAAAAAAGGCTATAGAATTGTTGAAGTCTAGGTATGGGAAGGATGAGTTACTCATTGAGTACTATGTTAGGGAACTTTTATACTTGGTGTTAAAGAAGGATAGTTTAAGATCCATAGCCCAACAGTATGACAGTCTGAATGGACAGTTGAGAACACTTGATTCCTTGGGAGTAAAAAAACGCTGCAATGTTATTTCCACTAATAGAGAGTGCCTTGCCAGAGGTTATGTTTAGAACTTGGGACAGGTATCGTGTATCAAAAGAAACGTCTACAAAGGAACCTGACTGTTGCTTGAGTGAATTGTTAGCCTTCTTAAAGACTGAGGTAGAAGGTGAAGAACGGCTTAAGCTAAGACATAGTTCTTTTGAAGTTAACGAGAGGACGGATCGAGTTAAGCAAGACGATAGGACCAAGACTAAGAATAGGGACGTACTTCAGCGGCATCTTTAATTTCAATAGAGGATGCTTCAGTTAGTAAGGGAAACAGAAATAACAAAGATACGGCTTGTATATTCTGTGGCAGAACCTCACATCTTTCTCAAGACTGTGCTGTAGCTATTGATTATTCTCAAGAAGAACGCCAAGTAACGTTAAAGAAACAGGGAGCCTGTTTTAGGTGTCTACGACCGGGACATGTCAGTGTAAAGTGTAATATGTTTGTAAAGTGCCCATTTTGCAAGGGGAAACATTACGCTTTGATGTGTGCGAAAACTGCATGAGATGAACCAAAAGGTAATTCGGTCCCAAAAACAGTTAGCATGATGGCAGGTAGTAATAAAGGATATGTGACCTATCTGCAGACTTTAGTTGCTATAGCAGTTGTTGGTGAATCCACACACAGAGTAAGAGTTCTGTGTGATAGTGGATCGCAGAGAAGCTACATAAAGAAGTCTTGTGCTAAGAAATTAGAGTTGGAACAAACTGGAAAGGTAACACTAAGTCAAGAAATATTTGGAGGTAGGAAAACAGCACCTGTTTGTTTCGAGTCATATCAAATAACTTTGCTGGGTATGAACGAGGAAAACAGATGTGAGGTTGCAGTGTTAGGCTCTGATAGTATCTGTGGAGGTGCTCCCCTAGTTGATGCCGACTTGTTTAATTTACTGTGGGACAAGGGAGTTGAACTTAGTGATGTTGGCCAAGATAATGGTGGCAACAGTACTGACATACAGGTATTGTTAGGAGCTGACGTGTGGGCTCAGATAATCACGCCAGACTTTCTACATGTAAACAAGGGTCTAGTAGCTGTGAGAACTTGTTTAGGGTGGACACTTATGGGCTCTTCTGAGATCACCTCAACTACCGCCTCGTCTTACACTCTACTTACTTTAACTCAATCAACAAGAGTGGCGGATTTGTGGGAAATTGAGACTTTGGGTTTTAAAGATCCTGGCGAACAGATAAAAAAGGAAGAAAGGGAACAACAAGTTCAGAGGTTCTTCGATAGGACTGTGAAGAGAGAAAAAGAATCTGGGCGCTACATTGTCAAACTACCCGGGATTGATGGTTGTACTTCTCTGGAAACGAATCGTGAAATTTCTCAGAAACGATTATTGAACACTTCAAGAAAGTTACGAGGGATGCAGAAATTTCAGGATTATGATGAGGTGTTACAGGAATGGGTAAACAAAGGGATTATCGATGGTGTTGAAAACGAGGTTTTGGATGGACCTACACATTATTTGCCTCATAGAGCTGTGCTGAAAGATGGTGGCACTACAAAGATAAGGCCGGTGTTCGATGCTTCCAACAAAGACAGAAATGGTCATTCCTTGAATGATTGCCTCGAGCCCGGACCCAACCTCATCGACCTTGTTCCATCAGTGCTGACCAATTTTCGAACCTATCCTATAGGTCTAATAGCTGATATTCATTCATTCATTCATTCATTTATTTGCAATGGGGGGGGGGGGGTCTCCCTGTGGCAAATTGGATATACATAACAAATAAATACCGTAATTATACATAACAATTCAATAACAATTATACAACAATTAAACTGGAGTATTTACACAAATAGTCAGTCTTTTCTTAAACACACCTATATGTTCGGGAAAAGGCTCTAAGACTGCGGCAGGTAGAGAGTTCCAGTTATCAATGGCACGGTTTACAAAAGATTATTTACCATAATTTGTTCGCTGTGGTCGGCCCTTAACTTTGAAAGGATGATCGCTCCTACCCATGTAAGTGGGCTTTCCCAATCGTTTGCTAAGCTCACCCCATGCTGGTTGATTTGTATACGTGTTGTACATAGCGCAGAGTCTAGATTTCATCCTCCTAGCCTCCAGTGATTCCCACCCAAGTTTCTTTAACATACGGCTCACACTGCTCCTGGGATTAAAGTCACTGAGCACAAATCTAGCGGCCTTTCTTTGTACCATTTCCAACTCATTGATGAGCCCTACTTGATATGGATCCCAAACCGCCGAGGAATATTCCAGAATAGGTCTTACAAGTGACAAATAGTCTAATTCTTTAGCAGAGGTACTACTTCCTTTTAATACCCTCATTACAAAGTGCAGGGATTTGTAAGCTTTTGAAACTACACATCCTACATGACTACTCCATTTCATATCATTCCTTACGTGAACGCCCAAATATTTGCAAGAATCTTCTTCTACAAGTATTTCCGAGCCAATGTTATATTGAAAATCCTGCCTTCGCACTTTCCCTATTTTTAAGAGACTACATTTTCTTGTGTTTATTTTCATTTTATTTACAATCGCCCACTTATAGACCAGGTTCAGGTCCTCTTGAAGCACTGCATTGACTTGTGAGTCATGTATCTTTCGATATATTACACAATCATCCGCAAACAATCGACAGTCACTGCGAATCCCATTTGGTAAGTCATTTATAAACGCCAAAAATAACAAAGTTCCGATTATTCATAATGTTGAATTTTGGGCTTATGCCGTGTTTTATTATATTGAAATTCGACGCGTTTCGAAAGAAACCATGTCTTTCATCGTCAGGAATAATCTGGAATACGACAATGTTGCTAAGAGAAAGCAACGAAGAACATATAGAAGGTGCCCAAAGATGGACGCCATTACAGCCCCATGTTAGGGACAACGGAAAGCAGCAGTGAATTACTTTCTCAGGGTTCTGATAATAGGTAGCCAGGATTCACTGAGATTGTAGCCGGTGTCGCGGTTGAAATTATCTGGGTGTTTACGTATTTCAACCGCCTCCCTGATGATTCTGGGACGATATTGCTTTATACGGGCAAGAACATCCACCCCTTGAAACATGACATCATGGCCAGGTGTTAAAGCATGATCGGCAACAGCTGATTTATCAGGTTGAATGAGCCTGATACATCTATTATGTTCCTTAATGCGAGTGCATATTGTTCTCGAAGTCTGCCCGATGTAAACCTTGCCACAAGTACAGGGAACTCTGTAGATACCCGGTTGTTGCAATTTAGGCAAACTGTCCTTAGTTGGTCGCAGGAGTTGCCTAATCTTAACAGAAGTTCCAAATACAGTCCGTATGTTGTATCGACGTAGGATTTTAGCAATACGATCCGTTGTGTTATGTATGTACGGAAGGTAAGCAGTTCCTCTTACATCTCTTTTCTCAACTGACGTCCTATTATTATTTGTTGGTTTCAGAACCGTAGAAATCAAAGCCTTGCTATAACCGTTGCTCTCAAAGGTGGTTCGCAGGGTGTTAATTTCTTCTTGTAAAGAAGACACTTCACAAATCCTCCTAGCCCTGGTAGTTAGAGTTGTAAGGATACCATGTTTCTGGGCAGGGTGATGGTGAGAACTTGCGTGGAGATATCTATTGGTGTGTGTTGGCTTACGAAAAACGCTGTGTCCTAATGATCCATCCTCTTTCTTGGTGACGAGAACATCTAAAAAAGGTATTTTGCCGTCAGATTCCTTTTCCATGGTGAAACAAATAGAAGGGTGCTGGAGATTAAGGTGATCCAGGAAATGGCTTAGATTTTCCTCACCTTCCGTTCAAACAACGAACGTGTCATCCACATAACGCCACCAGATCTTCGGTTTGAAAGGAGCCGACGACAAAGCTTTCTCTTCAAAGTTCTCCATGAAGAAATTAGCCACAACAGGAGAGAGAGGACTACCCATGGCCACACCATCAGTCTGCTCATAAAAATTCCCATTCCATAGAAAGTAGGAGGAGGTCATGCAGTGATAAAAAAGTCTTGTGATGTCTTCAGGAAAAAAGCCATTAATGAGAGACATAACACCATCAATAGGTACTCTCGTAAACAGAGACACCACGTCGAGACTCACTAGAATATCACCCGGCTGAAGTGTTATAGCTTTTAACTTTTCCACGAAGTGTGTGGAATCCTTAATGTACGAAGGCGTGTTACCCAGAAGCGGCTGAAGTAGTCTACCTAAGTATTTGGAAAGGGCATATGTAGGAGAACCAATCGTACTAACAATAGGTCTAAGAGGAACATCTTCCTTATGTATTTTAGGAAGACCATAGAGTCTCGGAGGAATAGCATCCCCTGGAAGGAGAGTCTTCGCTGCATCCGCTGGAATAGATGATTGCTTGACCTCCTCCTACTTTCTATGGAATGGGAATTTTTATGAGCAGACTGATGGTGTGGCCATGGGTAGTCCTCTCTCTCCTGTTGTGGCTAATTTCTTCATGGAGAACTTTGAAGAGAAAGCTTTGTCGTCGGCTCCTTTCAAACCGAAGATCTGGTGGGGTTATGTGGATGACACGTTCGTTGTTTGGACGGAAGGTGAGGAAAATCTTAGCCATTTCCTGGATCACCTTAATCTCCAGCACCCTTCTATTTGTTTCACCATGGAAAAGGAATCTGACGGCAAAATACCTTTTTTAGATGTTCTCGTCACCAAGAAAGAGGATGGATCTTTAGGACACAGCGTTTTTCGTAAGCCAACACACACCAATAGATATCTCCACGCAAGTTCTCACCATCACCCTGCCCAGAAACATGGTATCCTTACAACTCTAACTACCAGGGCTAGGAGGATTTGTGAAGTGTCTTCTTTACAAGAAGAAATTAACACCCTGCGAACCACCTTTGAGAGCAACGGTTATAGCAAGGCTTTGATTTCTACGGTTCTGAAACCAACAAATAATAATAGGACGTCAGTTGAGAAAAGAGATGTAAGAGGAACTGCTTACCTTCCGTACATACATAACACAACGGATCGTATTGCTAAAATCCTACGTCGATACAACATACGGACTGTATTTGGAACTTCTGTTAAGATTAGGCAACTCCTGCGACCAACTTAGGACAGTTTGCCTAAATTGCAACAACCGGGTATCTACAGAGTTCCCTGTACTTGTGGCAAGGTTTACATCGGGCAGACTTCGAGAACAATATGCACTCGCATTAAGGAACATAATAGATGTATCAGGCTCATTCAACCTGATAAATCAGCTGTTGCCGATCATGCTTTAACACCTGGCCATGATGTCATGTTCCAAGGAGTGGATGTTCTTGCCCGTATAAAGCAATATCGTCCCAGAATCATCAGGGAGGCGGTTGAAATACGTAAACACCCAGATAATTTCAACCGCGACACCGGCTACAATCTCAGTGAATCCTGGCTACCTATTATCAGAACCCTGAGAAAGTAATTCACTGCTGCTTTCCGTTGTCCCTAACATGGGGCTATAATGGCGTCCTTCTTTGGGCACCTTCTATATGTTCTTCGTTGCTTTCTCTTAGCAACATTGTCGTATTCCAGATTATTCCTGACGATGAAAGACATGGTTTCTTTCGAAACGCGTCGAATTTCAATATGATAAAACACGGCATAAGCCCAAAATTCAACATTATGAATAATAACACGGGCCGTGAAAGTCTAAATGACAACAAAGTTCCGATTACGCTGCCCTGAGGGATACCCGACGTTACGGTGATTTCATCCGAGAATATGCCTTCGACCTTCACTTTCTGGGAACGACCCGTCAAAAATTCTTGGATCCATAAAATTACTCTTCTATCAATCTTCGTCGAAGCTAATTTATGGAGTAGCATGTCATGCGGCACGACATCAAATGCCTTCGCAAAATCTATAACCACGGCGTCGACTGAAATTCCATGGTCTAACGATTCGCTAATGTCTTGAAAAAGTGATAGCATCTGACTCTCGCATGAGTAACCTTTCCAAAATCCATGTTGCCTATCATTAAACCATGATAATTTTTCCCACTGTTCCCTCAAGTAGTCGCAAATTAGATGCTCCATCTGTTTACAAACGATGGACGTAAGGCTAACCGGCCTGTAGTTGCCCAATTCAAGTCTGCTCCCTCCCTTAAATATTGGTACTACCGTAGCTCTCTTCCAGTCATCTAGGATTTGCGCATTGTTTATGGACACATTAAACATCACCTCCAAGTATCGTGCCACGGCCCTACCTCCTAGTTTAAGTACTTCACTAACAATATTATCAGGACCCTTTGATATAGAGAAGGCATTCCTGCAGATTATAAATGATCCTGAAGACAGGGATATACTCCGTTTTCTCTGGTGGGATAATGATAAGATTACCACTTTTGACATTGCCGGGTGGTTTTTGGTGTTTGTTCCAGTCCCTTCCTATTGGTTTCTGTACTGAACAACCTTCTGGAAGAGCCCCCAACTCATTTGAAGGAAGTAGCTACAAAAATGATACCTGCATTTTATGTGGACAACTGTCTTACTGGAGTCGCTTCAAAGGAAGAAATTGGACCCTTTATTTTAAAGGCACAAGAATTGATGTTATCCGCAGGTTTCAATTTGAGGGGATGGGTGAATTCCTTTGATTGTGGTGTTGGTAAAACTGAGAATGTCTTAGGACTTCGTTGGTATTGCGACGTAGATGAACTTGGATGTAACTTCAACCCGACTACAGGTTTAGTAACCCGAAGAATGGTACTATCCAGCGTGCAAAAAATATTTGATCTGATTGGATTTTCGGCCCCAGTAACTCTGATTCCCAAGCTCATTCTGTAGAAGATATGGCAGAAAAATATAGGATGGGATGAGGTTTCACCAAGACACATTTGTGAGGAATTCTGTCGATGGACTCAGCAGTTGCAATACCTACATGACTGTCGGATACCTAGAAGGATTTTCCTGAATGACAACAGCACTTTCCATGTATTTGTGGACGCTAGCAAAAGAGCGTTTGGTTGTTGCATATTTCTGAGAACGGAAGAAGAAGGTAAGATCAAACTGAGTCTTCTGATGGCTAAATCTAGAGTGGCGCCTCTCAGAGAACTGACACTACCCAGCCTTGAACTGATGGGAGCGCTCCTTGGAGTTAGAATGTCTCGGTTGAGCCTTCGATGCCTACACCGGAATGACATACACACAGTGTTTTGGTCCGATTCAACAGTAGTCTTGGCTTGTATTGCTAATAAAGGGCTTTGGTCGGTGTTCGTAGAGAATCGGGTAAAGGAAATTCATGAGTACAGTAAGGCTAGTTCATGGATGACACATACCGGGCAGCCTCAATCCAGCAGATCTCCTGTCTAGAGGGTGTTCACCAACACAACCTTGGAGATCCAGATGGTGGGAGGGTCCGTCTTGGCTTAAATGTAAAGAAGAAGAATGGGTATTTAATCGTCCTGAACCATTGTTGGAAGAAGTCAACAGGGAAAGGAGGAAAACAATTGTAGCTGCTAAGAACACTGTTGTGGAAACGATTTTACTGCAATTTAGTTCACGATTCTCTGGATACATCAAAATCGTTAGGACCATTGCTTGGATTTTCAGATTGAAACAAAGGAATCGTAGAGACCACGTATCTACGAAAATTGATAGCGAAGAGTTTCTCAATGCTGCGAAGAAACTATACTTCCTTTTCCAGAATGAAACGCTTTATGAAGAAGAGAGAAAAGAACAATTGAAGAATCTGGAGGTGTTCACAGACGATGAAGGAATTATACGCATGAAGTCAAGAGTCATTGATTCTGACGACACTCCTGAGTATACCTATCCAGCAGTGGCGTAGCGTGAACTTTTGAGTTGGGGACGCCAAAGTTTATAACGACAAACTAAGGAAAAAATCAAAAAGCTAATATGAAAGATACTGTCACATACCTCACACAGTCTTGTACATCAGCTCCATTCGTCTTTTCTTCTTTTCTGCGAAAATGTCAATGATGTGTTCAAGAAATGCCGGCTCTGATGAAAGCTCACCTAATAACTGTTTTTCAATGGCCAGTGAATTTAAACACGACAAGCGACTATTGCTCATAGAATTTCTAAGGTATGTTTTAATTCTTTTCAGCATGCTCATGCTGCGTTCACTACTAGCTGTAGTAGTTGGAATAGTCAGTACTAAGCGCAGTAGTTTAGTTACTTCCTGATAGATGGAGTCGAGACCGTTGGCAACAAAATATTTTAAAAGCTCTTTTGGAGCTAAATGCTTTGTCTGATCTCCATAAACAATGTGAAGTTCATTTAGTAATTGGTTAACATTAAAGAATGGATACTGTTTTACCAAAATATCTAATTTGCCCTGGGGGAATGTTTCAGTGTATTCTTTAAACTTCTTTTCTTGTACTAACTCAATGAAATTTAGATGATTAAGATCTTCAAATCTACTTTTCATTTGAGCTGTTAGTGAATCTACTATTTCAAAAGTTAGCACTCTCAAAGTGTTCTTTTTATTGCCATCATACATTACGTTTACATTCAACTGGATGCTTTTTTGAACGCATCTGTCAGTGAAATCTTCATTTCTTAAGTTTTCTATTCTTTTGACGACAGCCTCTATCTCATTATGGCAAGTTACAATACTCACTGTCGATGATTGTAACAATTTGAAAAGATGATCAGTGTAAATGAAACAAGCTTCGAATACACATAGCAAATATACAAAGGTAGGGTCATCCATATGTCTTTTGAGACCAATGGCACAGTTCACAGAGTCGTCGTCCCATTCACTATTTTCATCATCAATAATTTCATCAAAAGTACTATACAATCCTTGGAAATGTTTCATAATGGTGAAAACTGCCCTCGAATGAAAATTCCATCTCGTATTGCTAGCTTGTGGAAGCTTGAATCCTCTTTCGGTCAACAAAACCGTCCTTTTAGAAGACTTGCTGAAAAAACTATGAAAAGCAGTCAAGGCACAGACAAACAAACGAACCTGTTTTATTGTTTTTGAGCCATACAGAAGTACCAAATTTAATTGGTGGGCGTAACAATGGACGAAAAGAGCATATGGGCAAAACTGTTTCACTAGCTTTTGAACTCCTCCTTGTCTGCCTGCCATTACAGCTGCGCCATCGTATGTCTGGCTTACAACTTTTTCTCCATTTACTTCCCAGTCAAGTAAAACTTTGTGCACGATTTCTGATAATCCCGCAGCTGTTTTATTCTTGGAAACGTCATAAAAGCCGACGAATCTCTCCTCTATCCTATCATCCACACAATATCTAAATATTATGCTCATCTGGCTCTTACACGATACGTCTAATGTCACATCCGCTTGTATGGAGAGAAAGGGGGCTTTATTTATTTCTGATTTGATTTTTTCATTTAATGCAATTGTTGTAACTTCTATCAAGTCATTTTGAATGTCTGGAGATGTTCCTTTTAATAATGATGATGACTGTAAATGGTCTCTAACTATAGATTCATTTTGAGCGAGCAGGTTCAACAATTGCAAATAATTCCCCTTGTTAATAGAACTTTCATCTTCTCTATGGCCACGGAAGGCTAGTTCTTGTGTACAGAGAAATACTACTGATTGAATGAGTCGTCGCACATACTGCCTGTTCGAAGACACGATCTCATTATGTTTTACTGCTTGTAGTCGAGCAGCTTCAGATAATGCATGCTCAATACGAGTTTTACCTAGCAGATGAAATGCTTCACAATGTAACAAGTGGTGTTTTGAAGACTGGTGTTTTACAGCCTTTTTAATTAAATTACTCAGGTCCGAAATTCCTTCCGTGCACCATTCAGTATCTTTCGCTCCAAACATAAGGCAAACGTAACAAAACATTTTGTTTTTTTCAACACACCCAGTTAGCCAGGAAAACCTGTCATACCAAGAAAGCTGAAAACTCCGTGTGCGATTTTTACCGACTTCTTTAATTGATAAATTTGGCTTTGGTCTTTTTGTTTTTAATTCACATCGCTGTTCATATGATAAAGTGCTCAAAGGAGTTGCCTTTAAAAAATTAATAACATTAGAGTCAGGTGAACTTACTTCAGACATATTGGTAGCATTAAACACACACACGCACAATTAAAAGAAACTACACTTCTACAGTTCGAACTATAGCACTAGCGCAGCGATTGGGCTATTGAGTTAACAGAACAGTGATCAAACAATTGGCAACTCAAACTAACACTTGGGGCGCTGCGGTCGGTCTGGATAAGTAGGGTTTAAAATACTCAATAACACGCGTTTGATATGGAACACTTTTTATTTTTCGGTTATAATCAGTAAATGTGGTCTCTAAAGTAATGGCAGTGTTATTTTTAATTGTATATATGTATAACTGTGCGATACACGTGATCTAATTTGTGTGTTCCACTGGATTTTTTTGGTGTCATTTGCATATTATCAAGCATCAGTTTTTATGGTTGATGTAGATCAGCTGATTCAAATTTACACAGGGCTACACTTCGGACATTATTTCGGTGCTATTATGCGATCCTGAGTCAACGCTGAGGACATTCAAATAGAGAAATACGGTACATAAACAAATAAATAACACACCGAAGCTGTGCTACTTTTATCATTCCGAGACTAGAATCCACGCAAACCAGACGCCACTGTTCCAAGCTCCGACTTATATCGTGAATTGATGTCAAACTGATGATCCGCCAGCCTTTCCGCCAAGCCTACACCTCGTAATCGCTAAGTTCTTCGATATTCGAGCTATTCCACTACGAGTCATATAGGTCTAATTTGCCTCCCCGTGGGCACTGTAGAATGAGTGATTCCGCTACCATTCAAATATTCAACACCAAACCCACCTTTTAACCATCCAAATCAAGCAATTCCTGTCGCCCCACGAGTTTTAATACAAGTTAAACTCATCCCTTCTCCCTACCAAGCAGCCAATAATTAATTATTTAATTAATTATTCAAGTAACTTCAATCTTACCAGCGCGCCCATCGTAACAGCTGTTTTTAAACTGAATAACCTTCGCTGGCTTTACGTCGCAGGTCTTCTGTCTGTCTACCTCGACAAGTGTTAGATCCTTCCCGGGGTGGAAAGGTATTATTATTAGGTATTAGGTATTATTAGGTATCATCACATTTCGGCTATTGCTATTTGCATCTTTTGGAAAGTGATGAAAACGTATATCCGCAGCCCTCTTATACATCGACTTACAGCCGTAACCTGAGCAATACTCTTTGCTTTTACTCATTTTTCACTCTATCAACGAGTAAAACTTATTACTTATGTATAAAGACACGAACAATTTACCACGATCTGTTTACCAATACAAGAAACCATATACAAACAGTCACCACGTGACAAATGTACCCTACTTGGTAAGTTTCTCATTTTTACCGCTAGATGTCATATCAGATAGCTGGAGTTGCCAATTCAAACGCCAGCAAACGCCAGCGTACGGTAGCGCTTCCCTTCCGAGAAACAAGTATGAACTGGCGCATGCGCTGCAACATGGCCTGACCACGGTGGTACATAGCTCTTGACGCCAAGAAGGTCTGGCGTACAGACAAGAAGGGCAACGCACAGCAGTAGACCGCGGCCGGGCTAAGACTGGTTATATGGGGGGTACGGATATAAAATAACTAAGCGCCATGTAATATGCTAACGCCGCATTTATATCAAATAAAAACAATGTTATATTTTACTCTCTGATGAATACACATTTTAAATCAGGGAACGCCCGGCGTATCGGCGTATTATAGCGCTACGCCTCTGCTATCCAGTTGTACTTCCATCAAAACATGTGATGGTTGAAAGAATTATTGAACAATTTCATCGATTCCATAACCATGCTGGGACGCACACACTGCTTGTTTTGTTGCGCCAAAGGGTTTGGATAATTAGAGGAAGAAGGACGGTGGCAGCAGTTGTTCGGAAATGCGTCATCTCTCGTCGTAACTCTGCTAAGGGTTTTGAGATACCTTTTTCTCCATTGCCACAGGATCGAATCAAGGCATCGAGTGTTTTCCAGATCACGGGCACAGACTTGGCCGACCCTGTGTTTCTACGAGGAGGAGAAAAGGGATGGATTGTGATATTCACTTGTGCAGTTTATCGGGGTGTACATCTGGAATTGATCACTTCACTTAGTACGGTAGCATATATCCAAGCACTACGCCGATTCGTGGCAAGAAGAGGAAGAGTGAATACCATGTATTCGGACAATGGGACGAATTTCACCGGAATTCGCAGAACCATGGAGCAATTGGATTGGACTGAAATAGAGAGGACGTGCAGCCTTCTTTTTTATTATTGGAATTAAACACATTGTGTACAGAATTATTACATAACAGATATCATTGAAACTCGTCCTTTGCATAGTGCGAGATTGGCATTGTTCTTTTTGTACATTCAAATAGGTGATACTGTGTGCAGCATTGGTTGCAGAGTTCACAGCTGCATTGACTGTTGGCGTTGTGGTAAACTTTCCTGTTGCAGATTTTATGGTGGAAGCCGTGTATTGCTCCTCGGGTGTAGAGGTGTCGTAGTTCATAGCCGGCTGATCTCCATTCCTTCTCCTTCATGGCTGGGGTGCGGTAGAATTCGGGGTCTATTTCTGTTGATTTCTGGGCTCTTTCTTCCAGGAACTTGATGCATGCTTGTGTTTGAATCAGGTTGTGTTTTAATATTAGGTCTTCTATAAATGTGTTTGTTCCCACCAGTTGATAAACTAATCTGGTTAGGGCGTACTTCGATACGCACAGTGTTTTCTTGAGGTATCTGGCTTTAACTTTATCCAGGTCTTTTATGTTTTTGTAGTTCAAGTGTGGCCAAATTATTTCAATTGCGTATGATGCTATTGGGGCTATTTTCAGGTTGAACAGTGAAATTGATGTTTCTAGTGAGAGGCTATGAAGTCTTTTGATTTCCATGGTGGCTTTTATTGCGGAGATTGATCTTTCCTCAACATGTCTTGTGAAGGTGAATCCGGTGACCTGCAGAGTTACCCCTAAATATTTGTGCGCCTTCGCTATGCCTAAAATGTGATCCCCACATGTGAAGACATCCTTCGAGGATATTCGTCCGCCTTTGCGAAACTTCATTACTTTTGTCTTGTTCTGGTTTATTTTAAGTTCGTTTTCTTTCGTCCATTCCTCTAACCTATTGATAGCTTGCTGCATCGCTTCCCTGTTTTTGCTTAGGATCACCATGTCATCTGCATAGAGCAGTATTTTTACCCCTTCCGTTGTGATCTTTTGAACTACGTCGTTTGTGAGCATGTTGAAAAGTATCGGGCTTAGGGGGTCACCTTGTAGAACTCCGTTTGTCTGTTTTATGTTCCTTGATTCTAGCTGACCGTCACATATGCTTATTACGTTGCTGTGCAGTATGCTTGTTATGAGGCTAAGGAAAGGGTCTTCTGGTCCTAGAACTGTCTTCAGTTTTTGGATGAGAATGTTCCTGTTTACTCCATCAAAAGCTTTTTGATAATCTACGAAGGTCGTGTATGCGCTGCCTTTGGGTTGACTTAGTGCTTCACCTATGTATCCTAGTACTTTCTCTATTGCTTGGATTGTCGATCTTCCTGGTATGAATCCGTGTTGTTCCTCTGGTGTCTCTTCCATTAATCGCTCGAAGATTCTTTTGTCGCATGACGTTGGATAACATCTTGAAGGCTGCACATTCAAGCGCAATCCCCCTGTATGAGTCGGGTGCATCATGTGGTCCCCTGCCTTTGTATATTGTATTGATTGTTGATTTCCTCCAGGAGTTCGGTATATTTCGGAGTTCTATACATTTGTTGTATAGGGCTGTCCATATTCGTATTGTGTATAGGAGTGATGCCTTGATGATTTCATTTGAAATGTTGTCCGGTCCTGCTGCTTTTCCAGGCTTGCTTCTCTGTATTACTGACCAGACTTCTGCTTCTGTTATGGTTGGTGGCATTTCCCCTTCCGTACGCTCTCTTGGTCCATCTTGTTGCTCGAAGACAGTCAGTTGTAGGAGTTCTGTAAAGTGAGCTTCCCATGTCTCCAACGGGATGTTTGGTACCAAGGTGCTTCTTCTTGTATCTAGGATTCTATACGGTTTATTTTCCGCTTCTCTCAGTAGCTGCTGCTCTTTTAGGAGTGCGTATTCTTTCTTCTTTGCTCGAAGTAGGTTAACATAAGTCCTTCTTTCCTGATTATACTTTTCTCGATTTTCCTGACTCTGTTGACACTTTAGGTTGTGAAGTCTTCCTAGGACGTTATTTCTTATTTCATAGCATTCTGTGTCGAACCACGGCTTGCTTCTCCTTATTGGAGGTGGGCCTGGAGTTGCTTCCAATAGACAGTCCTGAAGTATTCGCATGGCGGTGTCCAGTTCTCCTTCTTCTATGAGTTTCATGACCTGGCCATGGTCAAGGGTCTGGCTGAGGGATTCTGTGTCTAAGAGTCTGGGTGTCCATCTTCGCGTTTCCTTGGGCTCTCGTCCTGGGTTCATTTGGAGTTGGAAGGTTGCTCTTACTGGTAAGTGTTTCCTGGTAGTATCCCAGGAATCCTTTCCCAGCACTGCGTGTCCCTTTAGCTTTATCTTTCTTCCGCGATAGAAAACTAAGTCGATGGTGCTGGTTCCCTTGTGTGCAATGTATGTGGGACTTTCTTCCTTGTTGATTAGTTGGAAGCCTTCTTCTTGCATAAGTTCCGTTAGGGCTCTTCCTTTTCTGTTTGGTATATCCAGACGGCAGTTGAAGTCACCTGCCATTATGGTTGATTTTTCTGGTCGATATGTTCTAAAATTCTGGTGATGCTTTCGACCGTTTCCTCAGATGATATCTGGGGGCGAAGGTATACTCCTATTATTGTGATGTCCTTGAGGTGAACTGTAACTGAATCTTCGGTAACTTGGGTTTGTATAGGCTGTCCTAGTGATGCCTTATGGAAGCAGGTGATCCCACCTGAGGAGCGCCCGTTTCCGGGATGCTTTGCTAATGCGTGAGTCGCATAGTATCCCGTGATGTTCAAGGGTTCAGTTAAGAAAGTTTCACAAAATATTATTACGTCTTGCATAAATAGTGAGTTGTTTGGCAGTATGCTCAGGGCTGATTTAATTCCTTCTACATTCCATATTGTTAGTTCTATTGTTTGGATTTGTACTTCACTTGGTTTATTGAAAGAGATAGGGGCGAAAAGTGACCTCCTCTGGCCAGAAATCTTCCGAGTCTAGCTTGTTTGCCTCATCCTCTGTTACTCCTATTCTAAACGCCTTTGATCGGCTTCTGGTTCTTATCTCTTCACAGGCACTTACTGACTGTATACCCTTGTCTTTCATATACCCTGTGATATCTTCTACCGTAGTGGATTCATCCAATCTTCCAATGGACATCCATTTGAGTTTCTTGGTTGGTTTCAGTCTGTCTGTTTTGGCTCCTGTGCCTGTTTTCGGAGGCGGGAATCCTTTTCTCGAAGCTGTTCGCAGACCACTACCTTTGTTTGTATGGTGGAAAGCTCTGTTGGGTAAATTTCCTTCCTCCCTCGTATAGTTCATCCTACTTCCTTTACTTGGCCTCAATACCACTTCCCTCCATTCCTCCCTTGGAATATGGTTTTCATTTCCTGTATCTACTTCTGGAAGATATTCTCCACTCCTATTTGGGGTTTCTTGTGCGTCCGTTGTTTCTGTTTCCTTCGGTATTTTGTTTAGTTTCTGGTTGATTTTGTTTTCGATTACCGTGTCTAGCTCATTTCTTAGAAAATCCATTATGTTTTCTATGTGTGCTCTTATGTTTTCAAGATTTACCTCTTCGTTAGCTGCTATATCGTTACCTTCACACTGACGTTCGTTTCCCTTTGGGCTCTCGTGTTGGTGGACCGGTTTTGGAATTTGCTCCCGCGTTTGACCACCACAGTTCGTTAGTAGTTGGATCTCTCTACGTGGTGTTTCTTGTCTAGGACCGTTTGGTGCTGGAATGTTTGCGTCGGCATCGACAGGAGTCGGCACCATCCCTGTATGGGTGATGTCTTCTTCTTTACGCATTGGTGAATTTTGGTTTCCTTTAATGTGATTGTGTGTTCTTTTCGGAATAATATTTCATTAATGCGTTTTTGACTGTTCTGAAACATTCTCTAATGTCATTTACCGCCTGTTTCAGATCCTCTTTAGATTCTTTTTTCAGGTAACCACCGGTTTCCGTGATATTCTCTATTGCTTTCAGAGCGAATTCAATCCGTGTTTCCGCTTCGTCCGCCATAATTATTATTTTTTCTATGAATATTATTTGGTAGCAGAAATGATGTACGTACCGCAGATACAGGTATTTCATTCCCTGTGATTTTAGGTTGAAGAACTCCTTCTACCAGTGAGCGCAGGCGATGTTTAAGGTTGTAATATGACACTACTTCATGCGGGGAAAAACTCCTTCCAGTGAGCGCAGGCGTCGTTTAAGGTTGTAATATGGCACTACTTCATACCGGTCACGGTACCATCGTGTGCGTTCTCTGCGATATGTCGTTTAAATTGAGAATTGCTCGTCAACGCGAGTTTCTTGTTTAAGTGATCGATATTCAAAAACCAAACTTAACCTCACTAATTACACTGTTGATGGCACAGATTTTAAAGTAGGAATATAGCTATTAATTACCTATATTACTGTTGTTCCTAATTGATCTTCAGGATCAGCCTCCTTTTGACCTTTCTCTCTGCTTACACGGGGGTGCCTTGCGTCGTTTAAACCTTGTAAAAATCCCGAATAGACACCCGGTTGGCGGTTAACCGTTGAACGCTCGAAGCACCATCCTGGATTTTTTATCTGAAGATTAAATGGAAGCTGAACCCTCCCACTGCAGCCTGGTGGGGAGGATTCTGGGAAAGGTTGATTAAAATTCTAAAGGATTTGCTTCGCCGTAATTTGGGTAAAGCTTGCCTAAATTATGAGGAAATGTGTACTCTGCTGTGCGATTGTGAGAACCTGATGAACAACCGACCTTATCTTTCTGAAGGAGATGAACTCAAGCCACTCAGACCCTCCATGTTCCTACAGAGCCTAGAGGGTAATGATGTAACCGGCTTAGACCAAATTCAAACCAGCAGTTTAAACGACAGATGGCGTTATCTACAAACTGTTCGGGAGAGCCTGAGAAATCGCTTCAAAAAAAGAATACCTGGGATTTCTCCGATCACGGAGCAAAAAGCAACAGGGATCCATACAAGTAGGAGACATAGTACTGGTGGAGAGCGACAACAAGAAACTGATCAACTGGCCCTTAGGATGAGTGGTGGAGCTGTTACCTGGAAGAGACAGTGTGACTCGTCTGGTTAAAATTAAGACAGCAACTGGCATTCTACTTCGTCCAGTACGGCGACTTTATTCGTTAGAGATAGACTGTCTTAACAAAGGTGATTCTATCAACACTTCACAACACCGACTAAGTGAGCTGGTCCTTAATGAAGATATTCCCTGCAGTAACTCAGGAACTGAAAAGGAGAGTGAATTCAAGACTCGTTGTGGTAGAACTGTTAGGCAACTCAAGAAACTAGACTTATATTGGTTCACATTCCTGAGCTCAATGTTCACCTATAATTTTGGAATGTATACTTCAGTTTATGAGTGTGTGTTGCAAAACTACCTTTTGCCAGGTGGGAGAATGTGGAGAAAGTGAACTAAAGCTCTTTCGAGCAATCTACGTCCTGTAGAAAATAGACAGTGTTTTGATTTACATCGTTTTGGTTTTGTTATCTTTGAGTGTAGTGTCTTTGGAATCTCCTTTGGATGCAATGTTGAGTTGTGTTAATAAAATATTGATTACTGTATATTAAAATGATTTGGTATGGTATAAAAGGACTGGATGGGTCCAAGCGCTACAAAGCAAGACTTGTGGCGAAAGGATTTACTCAGGTTCCAGGTAGAGACTTTGATCAGACTTTTGCACCTGTTGTCAGGCTCTCATCGCTAAGAGTCCTATTTGCTCTCGCTGCCGAGTCAGACCATGTGGACGTAACAACTGCTTTTTTAAATGGTGATTTGTCTGAAACAATTTACATGGAGCAGACGGAAGGTTTTCTGGAAAAGGGCAATGAAGGTAAAGTGTGCAGATTGCAAAGAGCTTTATATGGTCTCAAGCAAGCTGCCAAATCCTGGAATGATAACCTTCATAATTTTCTTATTCAACATAATATCCAGAATTCAGAGTATGATGCATGTGTCTAAACTAAGAACGAAGGTAAAACATGTGTAGCGATTGGCTTGCATGTTAATGACTTCTATATTTTCTCAAACTGTAAGCAGGAAACGAAGAAACTTAAGGAAACTATGTCTAAATGTTTTAAAATAAGGGACTTGGGTCCTGTAAGAGAATGTCTATGTATGAGAGTGACAAGAGACCGGAAATCCCATTCAGTTAAGTTGGATCAAGAGAGCTATGCTCTCGACATTGTCAAAAACTATGGTATGGAGGAGTGTAAACCAGTGAACACGCCCCTAGCACTTGGTGTAAAACTTGTCAGGCCAATGAATTCTACAAATCATCCACTGTATCAAAAATTGATAGGTGCCCTTATGTATCTGGCGGTAGGCACCAGACCTGACATAGGTTTTGCTGTTAGTTATTTAAGCCAGTTCAACAGTTGCAATGGTGATGAACATTTCAATGCTGCCCTGAGAGTGGTTAGATACCTGAAGGGTACAATGGGCTTAGGGCTAAAATATTGTAAAGGAGGTTGTAGTTTAACTGGTTATGCAGATGCTGATTTTGCTGCTTGTGCTGTTGATAGAAAATCTGTTACTGGCTATGTGTTCAAGCTTGCAGGTGGAGCCATTAGTTGGCAGGCAGGAAAACAAAGATCTGTAACTATTGCAGATAGCACAACTTTCGCAGAGTATGTTTTTACTAATGAATGTGGTAAGGATGGTGTGTATTTAAGAGGTCTTCTTGGGGAATTATCAGTCCCAATCAAATGTATTAAAATATTTAATGATAACCAAGGAGCTATTAATATGTGTCTAAACCAGTCATCTGGCAGCAAAAGGAAACACATTGATGTCAGGTTCCATCAAATAAAGCATGGGTGAAATGTGGTGTTGTCAGTGTACAATACTTGTCAACTGAACAGATGATTGCTGATGTGCTAACCAAAGCACTTTCAAGAGCAAAACATGATTTTTGCATTGCATCTATGGGCATGGCATATTAATTCATGTGTTGTGTGTACAAACAATCGATTAAGTGAGGGCATTAGAATGTCTTATTATCATGAAGATAATCAATTGTTCTGTACAACTTTAGTTTTTAATTTTAGTTCATAAGTATGTTGGTAATGCTTGCTTTGCACTATGTTTTATTTACAGTGACTTTATGATGAGAAGGCTGACACTTCCTCTATGTATTCTCTGGTAACATGTATGATGTATGTACTCAATCATGTCGAAATGTGCCAAAATACATCTAGTATTCAAGTATAAATCCGTGTGCCTTTTAATTAACTAACAAAGGCAGCGTAGGTGTGATTCTAACTTGATAAATAAAGTCGGCAGAGGGAGCTTGTCCTTATGCGTGGCATTGGAAATAACTAATTTCAACAATTCCCTGATGTATACTTGTAGTAGTAAATCATCCCTACCGAACCGTTCATTCAGAGCTTGCACAGCTTTAGGGTAGGTTTCGGTCGTTTGGGGGTAACTAAGAATGAGTTCTCGTGGTTCTGTCCCTGGTTCCATCGCTTGAACTAAATTCTGAAACTAATCACTTGCGTGTACGCTATCGTCGTCGTGAATCTTTTGGAACTGCGCCCAAAAACCTAACCATTCTTTCAGCTCGCCGTTGAATCTTTGTAGTTCTAGTTTTAGTTCGTTTCCCCTCTTGACTCCCGATGGTACTTCCATTTCCATTAACCTCACCTAAAACTAACTCATATGCTCCAATCTGTGACAATATATCCTCAGCTTTTGTTTTCACAACTTCAAATTCGTCATTCTACTTGTCGATAATCTCTCGCTCCGCGAGTACAATTTCATCTTTCTCGTTATTATCTAACAAAGCACCCATTATATTAGTATCTGCTACCTGCAGTTCGTGCATTAAAGCTTCCAAACGATTTAAATACGATCTTTACAAAACCACATCAATAGGAGCTTCTGCGACTATATCTGCCTTTATATCATTCATTTTTTAGTAACAGACTGCCTGATAGGCATCCTACCTATTTTAGATTTTCCATTTCTAAGTAGGCCTACCGGTATTCGTATTCCTCTTCGTAATATCACGTCAGGGTCACCACTTTGTTGTTAATTACTGAAAATATTCATTAGAAGCCTCGTGATATTTCTGACTCCATCTTTTTATTATATCATACACGTTGCCTAAAACCAAAGAACATAGAATACACTCCCAATTCCCTACATACAGTATCGAATGGTTTCATTGATTCAACGAGTCTACTCATTCACACAGTTTGAGCATATCAAGCAAGAGCAGTGTCTTGGTGGCATGAAGTCACAGAATATAGGAATGTCTTTGGGTGCTGTGCTTTTTAACCTTTTATTTATTTATTTACCTTTTCTGATTACTTGAACTAAGTAAGGACAATATTTTTAACTCATTGCCATTATTTGTAGTATGCTAGGTGGGTAGATTATTAGCTTGGGAATAATCATACCCCCAAGGGAAGATGATGAAAAAAAGAAGTGGGTTTCGGACTGGAGAAAAAGGTTGGATAGATAGGACGAGAGTCCAACAAACTTATAAAAATAAAGTTGAGGGAGTATTTCGTAACAAGTAGCAAAACTTTCGCTATTTGAGTATGTACTTTCTTTGAAGAAGGCATAAGACTTTGGGAAGAGTCGGGGAAAATAGGATCTTGCCTAATCGTTATTCTGGTGTTAAGTAGAAATCGAAAAATATAAATTTATTTTATTTAACAATGAGTGGAGATATAATTTTTGGTAACATAAAATGTACAATTTGAATTTTTAACTTTTGAAGTCTCAGACCTCCAGAATGTGGAAGTTTGCACTTGGCAATTAACAATTTTTTGGTTTGGAACCTTTTATAAGCTCTAAAATCTGCATAAGATTTTAAAATGGTGCTAAGATTAACAAATTGAAAATTTAGAGACAATTAACGCAATTAAAGTTTAACAAATAGGGCAGGTACTGTCCCCGATAATCCGGATAGTAGGCTGTCAGATATCCGCCCCCTCAATCGGATTGCCAATAATCAAACGCACCGGCACAGCTACATCTATGAAAATGGCACTGACAGATACTACCGAGATTAGAGCACAGTAGTTAACAAGAAAGTTATTGTGGAACACACCAAAATATACGGGGGTTCATACTTACCTTTACTTACCTCTTCAAATTAATCTCGGGTCTGGGTTGTCAACTGGATCACTTAAAGTATGCCCTCACAATAACCTCCACCATGATATTTAAAATGAACCAAGACGGAAACAAGAAACTTGAAACTGTACAATAATTTATTTCACATAAAGGGAATGATTCTAACAAAATTCAACAAAATATACGTGGCAATCAGAAGCCATTGTCAATATAATCATGTCCTCCTGTAGGACTTGTAGACGTTACATACAAAATTTTATCTTTCACTAGCTTCAAAATAACGAAATAATCATAATACACTTGGAATGGATAAGGGAGTTGGGACGAGATATATAGCAATTGTTTTCCTTTTAATAAACATCACACTTTTATTTATAACTGCAAGGCTGCTATGTAGTCGACCTTGGCCTATAACAACCAGTTGTCTGGCCAGCTGCGATCCACCCTACATCATGTCGCATGCCTACATCGTCAAATGGACTCACCTGTCCAGCCAACGTTAGCATCTGCTAGTTACATCAGAGCCTAGCTGCTTCTTAAAACACTTTAAATGTCCGCAACTCAACTCAAATATTATCACGCAAATCTTTTAAATGCTCCATCCAAATATCACTGGATTACTCTAAGAATCCCAAAACTTGTTTAAATATATAATCCAAATGTTTAACTAGCGTTGTTTAGAGTACAATGACAAAATTCTTAATGTTTATAACAAACGCTCATTAATAGTTTATAACAATTTAAATTGTTTATAATATTGTCAAACGACAATTGAAAATTATATACACGCCTCTATTAATCCCTTTCGTTTCACATTATTATCAAAGATATTTACAGAATTATTTACAATGTTTATATTATTAATTTTAGAAATACATTAAACCACACGTCTATCCGGTTGATAATTACTCAAATCGTGGTTATATAATCGACCAATGAAGGTTAGTTATATTTAAGTTTATATTCAGGTTTAATAAAGTTTAATAATTATTATTATTATTTGTGACGGTAACCTCCATTCAAAATCGTTATCTCAAATTATTTAAACACTCTTGTTAATTATAACAGTAACTTCACATGATTAATTTTCAAAGGATCTGGACAATAAACTCAGCGGAAAAATACTTCGCTCAAAACGCACAAAACTGCATAAAAATAGGCCCAGAATTCATCATATATCTCAATATATATGGCATCAAAATCTTCCACAATACATACAAAAAACCTCCACTTACAACTTCTTCAACATCATTAATATTACTGTGGGAACCTCCTTCGCTTATTCAAGGGCATTATTCATCAGCGACTTTAACACGTCCACTGAACTAACGATTATACATCCATAGTTCCACTTCTAAATTCTTATATTCATTAATTGTTTCAAAACTGTTATTATATTAACCTTCGTGTGTTTCATTCATGAATCGATATGAAGTAAAAATTTGCCAATCACAAATAAATGTAATAGCAAATACGATCATACACGCCTCCCTGGTCTATCAAAATTGAGATTAATATCTCCAAAGTAACGTAGTATAAAAATACTATCTTCAATCAAAGTTCATCTAAACTGCATAAATAGTCGAATAGAATACAATTAGACTGTGGAATGCAAACATTATTGTTCCAATCTAGAATTGAGAAAAATTCCTATCAAATGTTCATTACTATAGTGTATTCAATAAATCGTAATCAAAGTTCATATTTCATAAAATTGTCTATAATGCAATGGTATTTCAGAACTGACGATAAATGTCTATGTTGCAATCATGTTCATAAAACGACTAGTATTTCCAAGATCGTCGATACAGTAATAGATTTTAACGCTCTAAAATCTTTTAATTATTCTTCTTTCTTGATGATGACAGAAAATTGGTCAAAGTAATTTACTGAATAGGAATTACTTTAATAAAGTGACACGCTGTCTGAATTCAAATCTGCCATAGAAAATCGTTAACTTTACAGTCAAATCGTGACTACTAAAATATGCAAATTACTGAAAAGAATCTAATATATCAGTCTCAACTGATCCAAAATTAATTTAAATATGCCGATGACATAACAATGTCTAATAAATCGTCGAAAAAGGCATAACTCATCAAAGTGGAGTGAGTACAGAAATATCAAGCAAGAATATGGGGCAAAATATATGGGACAGAAAATATGAGAAAAATGGTTGCTCAGATATCGCTAAATGGCTCAAATAAAACAAGAAACGTTCACGACTACCTTATCTGTTGATTGAAGTTCTAGAGGAAAATTTCCAAAGAAGACTGCTGATGGTTCCATTTTACCAGCGTAAAGATGTGCTCCGACCTCGAACCTAGAACCAGCGCCCTCGGAGAATAGAACTGCTTCCTCCTCCGGAAATTGCACTGCTCCGTGTAGACGATAGACATCCTTCTGGCAAAACTCTTCTTTGTGAGCCGGGTCCACCCTGGCCTCTCTTGATAGTTCCCTGAAGTTCTGGCAAAACTCTTCTTTGTGAGCCGGGTCCACCCTGGCCTCTCTTGATAGTTCCCTGAAGTTCTGGTAGAAATTCGCCATGAAGTTTATTGCAGTTATTTCCGCAGAAATATTCATAATTGTGGAGTATGAAAATATTTCCACTGCCATTTGATATAATTCAGCGTTGGACCACGATGCATGAGTGTAGTTGGATGTTCACTACATGCTCGTTTGTGTGGAATGGCGATTAACGAAGTTCCATGCTGCTATTTCACTCCATTGATATATGTCCCAATTGCATTAAAGTCCTTAGCCTTCCATCTCCATTTCCGTTATAATAGTTGAAAGAACTGCCATATTATATTGTTGCATTGTAGACTGTAGCGTTGTATGACCAAATGCAATATGTAGTATCACGGTTGCAATACACGTGTCAGCCGTAGCGTAGAATGTGGTGTTATAAAAGTGCTTCTCAGGTGGCGAGAAAATCACTTTTGTCTGCCGTCTTAATATGCCAATATCTTCCAAATTATAATCGTGAAAATGTTCAACTTTACTACACACTTTAATACTGTTATGCACAATAGAATTAGCTTATAGGCATTAGCTAACTCTTGATGTATATTCTTGTAGACTCGTTAATGTGTGCGTTTCAACTTCGCCTAGTTTCAATCACCGTAAAATGGTACTGCTGCACTTCTCCGTGCTCGTTCGATGCGGTGGGCTTTACCACGCACGCTAAAGACGACTTGCTTCGCTGTAATCACTCGAAGTCTGACCAACTCAGAAAAACGACTATATGACATCAGAAATATGAGACACATGAGATATCTATGAGATATGAGAGCTCCTCACTGCTGTACAAGACCTTTTATCAACTTCTTAAGGGGCGTATCCATCCCTTCCATAGCTTGTTCCTCCGTCATCGCTAGAAGTTCTAACTTTGGCAATACTTGACGGATTTTCAAATTTCAAAAACTCAAAATTAATTTCTTCAAAATTCCAAATCAATGCCATGACTGAAAATAGATTTCCACAATTCTGCATTCCAAAAGTAATTAAATATGGTAGTTTCAGTAATCTACGTCTCCCTCCAAACTAGCATTCATTGGTTCGAGCCTTTCCTCCAATAGCGTAACTTCTTCCTCAGCACAATTCCTCGTTTCCTGCGACTGCGTCGTAAATCTCAGATCTTTCTCGAACAAAATCATGACGTCACCAAGAATCTCAGCTCAAGCAGCCTACTTGCATGAAGTCTGCGTCATCCGTGCTTACGTCATGAATATCCACGTCACAACTATGACAGCCATAATTTTATTCATATTTGCCAATATAGCCACCGTGGTCTCAATATAATTCAATTTACGGGGGCAGTACATTATGTGTACTTTAAGAATTCCTATATGGGAATCTTAAGAGCATGAACAAATATCAACTTCGAAATTATAACAAAAAAGAGAGAGAAATTAAATAGAAGTTTCTATAACTTCTTATATTTATACAGTAATTACGATTATGGTTTATACAAATAGGGCAGGTCATTTTTTGTGAAATCTGAAGAGAAAAATTAAGAAGAAGTTTCTAGGACTTCTATGTTTAAACAGGATCACGAGGAAAAATAGGGCAAGTTACCCATTCGTGAAACTTAGAGAGAAAAGTTAAGCCACTCACGTGTGAGTAGAAATAATTGAATTCCCCAGTTAAAAAGGGAGAAACAATATACTTTAAAATGTGCACTAGACACAAAATTTTACAGAGTTAAGTTATGATAAACGGAACAAAGTTGGGAGGGCACTTGCTATCAAATGACACCTCATTGCAACAAGCCTAAATTTAAGAATTAACCTAATTTGTTAGTAAAGGGAGGTTGTGGAAGAGGAAATCGGAACTTTTAGGTGAAAGTTCTTGGCCGTATTTATTTTTCTCCGACGAATGCGACGCGGATGAAAAGTTGAACGAGCACTGTTTTCACTATAGTCTATTGACGTGGTTGAAAAGTTCACTATTGTAGCACAGAAAGTTTATAGAAAGGATAGTTGTTACAGTTATGTAAATAACTAGTTGAATTTTGATTTGAGAGTGTTTATTGCGTTGAAAAATTTGTTGGTTATAGTTGAATGCAGCGGACAATTTCCCACGAAGGAAGACAAATTAGGTGTTAATCAGCGGTTCATAAAGAAAATTCCTTAGTTCGAAAAAGGATTTCCATATGTGAGTGGAAAATACTCGAAGGTTTAGCTTATAGATCAATTGTTTGGCGTGGAAAATTCCAGAACAATCATAACGGTTGAATTGGGCTAATAAAGTCCACCGGTGGAAAAAGCTAAGTTTTCTATAGACAGTGGGTAATTTAATGATGTCCCACGTTGTGAGAAAATATCTCAGTTAATATGCATAAGAAATGCTGCT
Source organism: Meconema thalassinum (assembly GCA_946902985.2). Classification (NCBI taxonomy): domain Eukaryota; kingdom Metazoa; phylum Arthropoda; class Insecta; order Orthoptera; family Tettigoniidae; genus Meconema; species Meconema thalassinum. The sequence continues at coordinate 512,309,697 of OX336392.1, read as the reverse complement.
TCATTTTATAAGATTAGCTTAGATAGACAAAGCCCAACATCGGAAATCCCGCGAAGATGGTTATTGCCCCACATTTCGCAATTTCACACTGTCTATAAAATGGTGGTTAAAAGCATATAGCTATTTAAAAGCAATTAAAATGTGTTGAAGAACGTTGAAGTAGTACTTAGCTCATTTCTGTTGAACGGCAATTCTCCTGGTGACCGTTGGTCTGGAATTCACAACATGGCGACTAATTTAAAATATGTCTCTCTAGGAGAGGAGACGAGCCTTAGTTAGGCTCCAACTGTAAGCTTTGACGTCCGAAGCACTAGTGAGAGAAGTGAGGACGAGACCTCCTGAAGCCTAGACGGCTTTGCAATCACAAGTAGAATGCCGAGAGGGCGGGACATCCCTCAAGCCTAGACGGCTTTAGAATCACACGTAGAATGAGAGCGAGCAGGAACTCGCGCGGGGCGAAGCAAGCATTATCGCACACGTCATAGATAGGCGGGTGAGGGGAAGGGAGGAGAGGGGGTAGAGGAGAGAAACAAAAGAAGTTATACAAGCATGAGAAACATAACAAAAACAAAATATCTGGTGAACGTAAAGCTTCTTCGCAGAGCAGTCGGCTGACGAAGAATGCGGCGCCTGGCGGATTGATAACGAAGTCTTCATGACTTGAGGCAATGGAAGTTCGGAGGGCGGCGATGAGACGCTGCGAGGCTGGTTCAGCGGAATATGTGCTTCTGAAACAAACTTACAAGAAAATGAACAAATGCACGGGGTAAACAGAAGGTAATAGTTCGATGTTGGTGTATGCGGGAAGGAAATGTAAATAAATGAGTTAATATGAAGTAATGGAGAGCAGCAAAAAATTAATTCTGTCTTTCCGTGTATTTCCAAAAATACACCACTAGGCCTAATGTATGTATTTTGTTAAAATTACTGTAGTGTGTAGTTAATAAAAACATTTAATTAATGACTGTAATTATTATTAGACTACTAATCAGCATATTTCACTTATGAGACTTGAGGCCACCCAAACTGACCAAGCATTGGTTTTATTACAGATGTTGCCTACACGTGTTCTTTATAAATTCCTTTTCATGCAGTACATACTTTGCTTTTTGTTACATTAGGCCTATAGGCCCTAGAGTACTGGTATTTTGTTGTAGCCTGAATTTGTTTACACAAGTAAACTCTTCAATAACTACCCACCTAACTGTCACATGCCAAGATAAATTGGTACGGTATAACAATTTGGATCATGAAACCTTAGTTTATTATTATGCCATGTAAAACTCTAAAAGTTAGGTTAGGTTGGAGAATATTTTAATAATCTCAATTAACTTATTTTGTCCATTACTTTCATATTTCAAAATGTAATTCAAGTAACATAGATTGAAATTCAAGATCACCTGAAAAGCAGACGTGGTTAAATGATTAAGAGCTCAAACTAATTCAACTTACATTAAAATGATCTTCACAGCAATAAACTGTAGACTTCTCTGATATATCACTGACATTTCTCCGGCACGCCAAAATCCATTTCTTCCTAGTTTTTAGGTCATTTGGAATATCGATAAATAATTTATCTGGAGTAGTATGCGATATATTAGTGCCCATTGGAACTATAGGCCTACACCATCTATAACTTTTCTACCTCCCTAACTGCGCTGAATTCATGCTAAGTCCAAAACTTCACACTTAGATATTACTCAACGCAATACAGATTGAACTGAAGTTAACTGGTCACTAAAATATAAGAGAAATACGAGTACAGTGTCACAAAGCACAACATATGTTTATTTCGCCTCAAACAACATCAACATTGATGATGACGTCAGACCAATAAGATCGTGTACTTGCGTCACGGGACATTTGCGTATCTTAATTCGGATTTTTATCATGTTTGGAGTTATTATTCGTACATTCTGACCACATTTTTGAATTCTGCATAAAAGTTTGAATCAGATTATGACATTTTAAATAAAACCCCCGGATCATGCATGTTCCCTATTGTGAAAAGAGGTTTTCCAGTACATCCTGATTTAGCCTATGTATGAGAATGTACTTTATATTATGCCTACGGGCCATATCATGGTACATATGTAGAAGGATTTTATTGAAATGATGACTGCTTTCTGGAATATTTGCAAAGAATTTTTACCAATGCAAAGAGAATTACTCATGAAATTTTCGATCTTTTTCAAAATTATATTTTGCTGTTTAATTAGTAAACCATGGGTTATTTTTGTTGGTAATGGCGGGTTAGGACAGTATGAATTCATAACATCATACTGTGCCCAACTCTAGGAATGGGTATTCCAAGATTCAGACACCTAGATATCAAGGGAAAGGCTACAGCCGCTTTTGAAAGTTGAGATATTTGAATATCGCGCTACATTGCTTCTCGAAGCAATTGGAAAGAATTTACCGATACTTGCATGTCAAGTGACGTAGCGAGTAATAGCAGAGGTCGAGGCTATTAATTGATTAAATAGTTAACCATGGAGTAGAGACTTGAGACTGGGATCAGATCACTGGCACGGCCAAATGAAAGAGAATGCAATTAGTATCAAGTAAATCGGACCAGGGATACCAGAGATATGATGATTCCCAGATATCAGCTGATGACGCGTGACCCTGGCAGTTTTGAATAAAAGCCGGCCGGCCGAGGCATCGATAGCTCATTCCAACACAAGCACCTGCCTAGCAAGTTGCTACTACGCTGAGCCAAGGCACATGGTTGCCGGATCTACGCAGAAGTTATTTTCAAAGTTGTGATAGTCACAAAAGTGCTGCGCTACGAGTGGAACTTAGTAAGTTTCCGGCGAAGGAGAATCACTAGGTGATTGAAATTTTTCTACAGACACTGGAGAAATATTTTTATTTCTACATGGACATATGCTAGACTTTGTCTAGAATTAGTACTTTGTCACAGTCCAGTAATAACCTAATACTTGGATATTTTAATCCATTTTAGTCAGTTTTCATATTTGTAACTTAATAACCACTTCGATCTATCAGTACATTGAAGACCAGTCTATCACGGTGTTGTTCATTAGTCTACGCAAGGGAAACTACAGGTTGCTTAGCGCATGGTAGATGGTGTTAAACCATGCCCAGGGAACGATCTTCAGAACAGCCGTTGATTGGTTAGACTGTCAGTGTCTTCTTGTATTGATAAGATTACCGTGAGTTATGTTACAACTGACATATCTAAGAATAGATCACTTAGATCTGACCCCATTTAAACAAACTGTTATGGCTTTGATAGAAGCCCATATTAAAATGGAACAACAGTTAATTCAAACGTCAAGAGATACTACCACTATGTCTTACTAGACGGATTGTGGGTATATAATGGCGGCCGATACAAGGATTATACATGCTTGTCCGATAGGGCATGTCTACGGATAAATCTGGTACAGACCAGGTTCGCTACGCTTAAAGACCATCAAGAAATGTAAGCCACATTTGAATTATATTATGCCTAGCTAATTGGAACAAACTATTTTTCGGCAGATGACCAACACATTTATTTTTCTTCGTATTTAAATCTTGCAATGATTTACGCAAGACATATTAGAGTTATTCTGAGTATTTTCAGCACTCAGAACAGTTTAGGATCGATGACCGAGCATTTCGAGCATTTATTTGAATATTTCATATTTTTGAGAAATCACGGTAATCAGCCGATGTAACTGTAAAAGTTGATAATTATTTTTGTTGAGGAATGGATATTTTTTCCATATTCGAAGGTTCGAACATGTGGATTCTCACATAATGAGATGATAACTAAACACATTTAAAATAATATAACTAATAATAATAATAATAATAATCCACTAATAATAATAATAATAATAATAATTTTCATAATTTTTCTAAATAATTCTTGGATATTATATTTTCTAATACTCACATTTATTGAGAGAGAGCTTATGAAGTAGTTTAATCATTTCTAGTTTGGAACAGGTGATTTTCCGAAGGAGAGTGGTTAGCGCAAGCCCGCATTCAACCAACATTACAGTTCTGGTTGAATAGTTAATATTTGCAATGAGCAAAGTATATTTTTCAGATAACACGGAGAGGCATGAAACGGGAAGCAAATGATATTTGTATCAATTAGGATATTTTTGTATTTATTTAAAATCATGACGTAGATACACATTCGAAAGTGAAATAGAGAGTATCATAAGTATGGTAAATTCACGGGTTGAACTGAATGGTAAAATAAAATAAACTTGTAAGTTTATTAATCTTCCAGTGTTGATAACAAGCAGAGGCTTGATTTATTGTATAAATTTTGGGAAGAAAATTTATGTGTGTGGAGTAGTTGAAATGCCATTCCCAGGTGCGCATGTTTAAGTCGCAGGAATGAAGAGGTTTTTTCGAGCATCAATCAAATAGCAGGTTCGATGGCTCAGGTTTATAGTAGGAGTATTGGAACTACACATTTCGTCGTATGAATGACCCGAAGGTTATTTCTTAAAACCATCAGTTCTTATTTCAACCTTGTTTACGGATTCCATTTAGACTTTGATTTTGCTAGAACCCGGATTTGTCATGATAGTAGTTTATTCTTCTTCAGAGGAAGACCTTTGCCGTTGTTGTTGGAATATTGTATTCTTATGAAAATAATAGAATGGGCCACTGCCAATTAAAAATAATTCTTTAACCACGAATAATTTGAAGGATATTTTCAATCCTAGTGCCATGAACTAAATGAATTTATTTTGAAGCTATAATTCTTATTTCCGCATTCTGTCGAAGAATTGCAAGTTGTGAAAGTTACTATAATGGCCATAAATATAAATATTTTTCATAATAATGATTCCAAGTGGAAAATCAAATAGTTGAATGGTTCAACCATTTATTGATCAAGTTGATGATTCAGAAATCATATATTTTGTTAGGAACTTGAAGTTCATAATCGAGTCACTTCTCGAAATGTTTAATGTCAGAAGAACAATTAATTTTTGTTGTGCTTCGCACAGTTCTTCGATGCTATGCTCAAGGTCAAATACTTTTCAGATGTTATTAATATGTGTAAATAATTTGTGTTGATTCAATGATAACAATATTTTTTGACAATATTTTTTGAAACTGGAAAAATAAGTGAAAGTTAAAATTCTATGAACATTTATTCTACGAGTGTTAATATTATGTAAAAATTCAAACAGTGATCTACGATATTTCCAGTAGAGACAATTAAATTTGAACTGGAATTAATCATAAATAATTTTGGAACACAGTCTACAGGACTAACAATCAGACTTGTGTTTCCAAAAAAATAATGGTCAAATGTGTTTGGAAAATTTCTGTATATTGTGTAAATAGGAGTGTGGATCGCCACACGTGAGTGATGCTGCTTTGAGCATTTTTGCAGTCAATTTTAAATTTAAAAATAAAATGAGATAATTTTACAGGATGTGTTATACCCAATTGAATCTCCTTCTATCCTTATTGTTGCATTGAGCCAAAAATCAGTAAAGCATTTTTTTTCATTTGATGTCGTTTTTGCGATTTGCTTTAACCCATCTGGCGCCCCGGGATATTTTGACTCTCGTGCTGACTGATTATTGGTAAAATGCATATGTGGTCGTGTGGACTCCGGTCTAAACGGGCACAATACCACTGGTATACAAGTTCTATGAAAGCCCCTGTTGCCTCTGCTATTAATTTATCTGGACCTGGTTTGTAGTGCTTTAAAGCTGTGGCTGTAGTGTGCGATAGAAGCTGTGCTGCTAGTCGAGCATTTTGTCGTTTGTATTTTTTCACACTGTATTTGATTCGGTGTCAGTTTATGGCACGAGTTTATCTCAGAACTGGTTTGTTTCACTAATTCTACCACAGGAGCACTGGTAACATTCTGTCCGTTTTCAAGAATATAGCCATAATCCAAGAACCAGTTCCTGATAAGTTTTAGCAAATTGTGTGCATCTGCGAAAACGTATATAGGCTGTTGAGTTACTGGGTGGTTGTAAGAAGAGCAGTTCACTGAGATAAACAATTCCCTCCACAAACCCACCACAGTCACTCACACAGGCTACCACTTCGTACCCAACGTTGTCAAGCTCGATAGTCACTCAGTCAAGCATATCCTTAGTCATTTTAGAGTCAAAATCGAGGTATTCAGGCTGTTTCCAGTTGGAAAAAGTCCTCTAGCCATAATGACTTGCATGTCTGAATGAGGACCTACTATTTCATCCTCTTTTTGATCATAATCATATGTAGCTGCCACTTTCATTTCATCATAAGAGAGAACTGTTTTTTTTTTTAAACTATTCATAGTGTGGCCTGTAACTTCCTTTACACGAATTACATCAGCCAGAACCCTTGTCTAAAATTTAAACTTGAAGGCCATCCCTGCAATGAAGAAATTCCTGGTAGAGTAATGTAGCTTTTGCCTGAGGTAAATGTAACATCGGTTGCTGAAATATCTGATGGTAAATGCAGTCGAAATGTCATCTGAAGTCAATTTAACGTGCTTCTTTTTATTGATGATGATATCTAATTGGCTTTTACTCAGCACCCCTGAGAATGTACCAATGACTTGTTGGTTCAGTACTATCTGAGAGGTCTTTCCCAATTTAGCGGACAATTCTTCAACTGTTTTTTCTAATTTCTCAATTTGCTTCTGGTAATCAATAATTTGTGCTCTATTTTGTAAACATTGCTTTCTTAACTGCTCACTTTCTTCTAAAACCTTGTAGTAATTCTCAAGAAGAATTGCTTACCTGTTGTCATCTGCCTGGGTTTGGAGTGGTGCTTCTGGTTCATTCTCTGAATTTTGTTCACTCTCTTCTGTGAGTAGATCTTGAAACAATGTCCTCTGGTTCCTTTTTATTAATCTTTGCTTCGTTGTTGATGACGGTGACTCTCCTATACTGGTGTGATCTGGAGTTAAATTTAGCGTTGGCACAGCTGGAAGTAATATCAGAATAACAAAGTTCATGTGGGATGTATGTATATGTAATGTAGTAAGTGTTTTTTTTTTAAATAAATATTAAGCTGATCCTCCCATTTACATTTATGGCTTGATAATACAGCCTTTGTATTTTGAAAGCTAGTGCTCCAACCACTAAAACACCATTGTGGGGTTTGAAGCCATTTTTTCAGTTTTGCCTTAGTAAACAAGAGTTTAGTTTCTTTTCAATCGGTCAACACGAATACACCCAAAAGAGCTGGGTTTTGCCCTAATCCTGAAATAAATTACATGAGATTAATAAATACACTAGGATAACCAGTTTCGATGATCAAGCGATCATCATCAGATCCATTACACCTAGGCTATAAAATCTATGTTTGAAAATACAGGTGAAAATATTTACTTCGTCTCGTGTATCCTCCTGGGTATCCTCTTCTCCTCCATTCGTTTTACATGTCCATACCATCTAAGTCTAGATTTCTCTATACCATCCTCTAATGATTCCTTCATTAATTCTCTGGTCCTCTCATTTCTTATTCTGTCCCTCTTTGTAGCTCCAATACTGCTTCTCAAGAACCTCATCTCACTGGCCTGTATTTTGCTCTTCTCCCTTCCTTTCATAACCCAGGTCTCCGAGGCATACGTCAGGATAGGGACATAGTACGTCCGATATATGATCTTTTTGCTGTTCTGAGGGACATCCTTGCTCCATAACATGCTTCTCACACTCCTCCGGAATGCTTTGGCCCGTCTCCCCCGCTCATTTATTTCTCTATCGTTTCTTCCATTATGTTGTATAAGGCATCCCAGATACTTGAAACTCTCCACTTTCTTCAGCTGTTCCCCGCCAATTGTTATTCCTGTCGTAGTGAAAATATTTACAATATGTACAATTATTTAGTTGCAGTATTGGTACTGAAACTGTCGGTGTATGCTAAATGCAGTACGGTAGGGCTATATATGATGTTACGTGAAATGCTGAATGGTGATAGATATCCGGAGTTTGTAATTTGGAGTGATTATATGGTTGTAAAAATCAACTATGGTTAAACTGTAATATTACAGGCTACTACTTATCTGGTTGTCTTCCTTGCTGGAGCTACGCGCAGTTTTCGTGTTCCCGGTTACTCCAGGTGTGGTTGACTGAGATTGGCTGTTATCTCAACGACACTGGTTTTTCCCTTTTTCTCCCCCCTCCTGTTCATATGTGCTGTGCGGAGTACGTGCGATGTGTTTTTGTGGGGTGTTGCCAACCTAGATAAGATGTATGTTATTGAATGAAGTGGGTCTACGACTATCAAAGACCGTGGAACATTCTTCACCACGCGTGGACCATAAGCCAATCAATCTAAGTGCTGCCCGGTCTTATGAGGACATCCCGACACCTTTAATACTGCCGCGAATACGGGCCTTGGTTTATTACAGAAGAAAAGTACATCGTACACCTGATCCAGATAACATTTACCTATTAAAACCCCCTAATTTTTCCCCCCTTTTTTATCTAGCTTGGCTGTGTTGTGTCTTGTTTCCGGCATGGTGTGTTTTTAGCCTGTTTTCAATTTTCAAAAAATAGGCTTATGAGATCACCTTTTGTCCGTGTGTGTGTGTGTCCCCCTAATAACTTCTAAACGGCTGGAGCTATTTCGATGAAACTCGGTAAGTTCATAGCACTATTCCAGAGGACCCCGACCGTGCCCTTCAAATTTTGTTACGTCTCACTAATCCAACATGGCGGCTGTGAGAAATATTTCACCAGCATTCAATATCTCCGTAACTATTCCCGATATCACCCTGGAATTTTTTACGGTGATAAAGGGAACTACTAGAAGTTCACCTATGTGACTTTTGAAAGACAGGTAACATGGCGGCCACGCGAATTTGCGACTTTAAATAGACGTTTCTCGCGATTTAACCAACCAAACGCAATAAAACTTGGGACAGTATATGTTTATACACATTGTAATGCACCGACATCTAACTTCGTTCAATTGTTTACATAACCACAAGATGGCGGATGTGCGAAATATTTCACCGGCATTCTATATCTCTGAAACTATTAGCGGTATCAACCTGCAATTTTGTACGGAGATAAAGGGCACTACTGGAAGTTCATCTATAAGACTTTCAAAAACCGGTTAACTACAAAACGAACATGGCGGCCAAGTGAATTTGAAAATTTTAAATAGACCTTTCTCGCGATTTAATGTTCCAAACGCAATGAAATCTGGTACAGGAAATGTTTATACACATTGTAAAGCACTGGTATCTAATTTAGTTCAATTGTTTACATAACCTCAAGATGGCGGCTCTGCGAAGTTGAATATTAAGTTTTTATTTCTTTTGTCGTAATCATGCGATCGAAGTGAAAGTTTACATGGACCTACGCAATAATTTTCCTTTAATGGTACATGACTCTATGGCCTATACATTTAACAATCCAACATGGTGACCATCCGAAATATTTAGACGGCTCTGAATATCTACGAATCTATTATAGCAATCAAACTGATTTTTTTTACGTTCATAGGGGCTATGAACTTAAGTTCACCTATAGGAATTTAAATAACCTCCTCAGAAAACGAATTCTGCGAGCAACTTTTCATTTCTACCACTATTCGCACATACGAAGGCGGTGATGCGAAATATAAATATTCACATGGACGTTTCTCGCAATTTAATCATCCGAGTGCAGTGAAACTTGGTACAGTATATCCTTATACGAATTTTAATCCACTAGCTTCTAATTTATTTCAATTGTTTCCATAACCATAAGATGCAGCTGTGCGAAATTTTAAAATCTCCTTGTTACTTCTTGTGTCTTAATCATGCGACTGAAGTTTGAATGCTACACGTACACAATAAGCTTCATGTAACAGTACATAACTCAAGGACCTACATATATAAAATCCAACATGGCGACCATCCGAAATATTTAGTCGGTTCTCAATATCTACGAATCTATTACAGCATTCAAACTGAAATTTAGTTTGTTGATAGTGGCAATTAACACGAATAGTATATATGAAAATAGGCTGTATAGTTCTTCACGGATCTACTTGTTTAGTAGCGTGAAGAGGGGTGAGCTCTCCATGAACGTGTGTTCATTTAGATTATTGGGATTGTTTCGTTTGGCTAGGTGTATCTCGATTGCTAGCCGATCCTTTGTTCAATGTTAAAGGCCCCATTGACATACATTTTAGTGCTAATGTTTTCTGGAATTGCCTTCGCAAGCAAATTCGTCAATTATTTTCCAAGGTGTTTGCCAGAGACACTAATTTTGGTGGATTGTTACCGGTCAACGTCCCCATTACTCCCCCCAACCTGTGTCGCAATGTCAATTTGTAAATACCGATTTGGAGCAGTGCTGTAAAATATTGATTCTCCTAGTTCTACCTCCTCAGAAAACCAATTCTGCGAGCAACTTTTCATTTCTACCACTACTCGCACACCCGAAGGCCGATTCACAGTCCAAATCCCAAGACTACTCAATCCTCCAAAACAAAGTAATTATCAGCCCAAAGCTCGAAAAGCTCTCCTTGCTATCGAAAGTAAATTCAAGAAGGGACCCCTCGTTAAACAACAATATACCAACTTCATGGAAGAGTATGAAGGGCTGGATAATATGGAAGTTGTCAATAGATCTGAGGACGAATTACATCACCCAGTCGAAACTGTCTTCGTAAATCATCATCCCGTGTGGAAAAACCCTCTTGTTAAAGACAAAATTCGAGTTGTGTTTAACCTGACGCAAATGGTAACAGTCTTAATGATACTCTTCACTCTGGTCCTGCTATTCAGTCCGATTTGTCTACTATACTCTTAAATTTTCGCTTGTTCCCTATAGCCGTCATTGCGGGTATAAAGCAAATGTATCGTCAAGTTTTAATCCAATCTGAGCAGCAAGATCTTCAGAGAATCTTATGTCGTGACGAAACTAGTAAACCCATTAAAATATTTCGCTTAAAACAGTTACGTATGGTCTTAAACCTTCCGCTTTCCTAGCTATCCGGTCCCTACACATGTTAGCCTCTCAGGATGGTCATTTATTTCACGCCAAAGCTTCAGAAGCATTAACCACATCCTTTTATGTCGATGATTATCTACAATCCTTTCAGACTCTTGAAGAAGCTTCTCTCATTTCTCTTGAACTAAAAGCATTGTTAAAAAATGGAGGATTCCCACTTCATAAGTGGAATTCAAATTCACCAGAGTTCCTTGCTCAATTTCCCGTCGAAGATGTAGATCCCTCTTCTGTCGAATTCGGCGGAGATTCCGAATCCATAAAAACGTTAGGAGTACATTGGTGCACTCGCACTGATACTCTCATCCACAAAGTCTCACTTGCCGATGAACTCCCTAACACAAAAAGGCAAATGTTGTCTTAAATAGCTAAGATTTTCGACCCGCTTCAATTTCTTGCTCCAGTTATTGTCATTGACAAGCTTTTTATGCAAGAGCTATAATCTCTTAAATGTGAATGGGACGAAGTTGTTCCCTCTGCTTTCCTCAATAGATGGCTTTCATTTCGATGTAGTTTACTTAACCTTTCGCTTATTGAAATTCCTAGAAACTTAATTAACGCTTCTTCTAATACACATTTTGTTCTTCATGTCTTTGCCGACAGCTCCAAAAAAGCTTACGGTTGCTGTGCATACCTTGTTTATTGTAATCCTCTAAACGAATCTTCACGCACAAGTCTTATTTGTGCTAAATCCAAAGTAGCCCCTCTTAAAACTATCACCTTGCTCAGACATGAATTATGTGCTGCACTCAGGCCGCAGAACTTGCTGAAAAACGGCAGAAAGTTTTAAAAATTCAATTTTCGCAAATCTATTTATGGAGCGATTCCATGATCAATCTTTCTTGGATCGTCAAATCCCCTACTCACTGGCAAATTTTTCGTTACCAATAGAGTTTCTAAAATTCAAACCTCTTCTTCGGGATGCCAATGGAGACACGTGCCTAGCGCTGATAACCCCGCTGACACCATCTCACGTGGTTGCATACCCTCTCAATTGGCAGCATCTCAATTGTAATGGTATGGGCCCTCATGGTTATTAGAAGACTCTTCTTGCTGGCCTACTTAACCTCCAGTTACAATTTCCAACTTGCCTGACGCTAAAGTATCTAAATCCACCGCTTTATGTCTTATTTCCAGCGTTTCATTTCCCTTATTATCTCACTATTCTTCCTTTCATAAACTAATTCGGATATTTGCTTATCTTCTCAGATGGAAATATATAGTTGTTGACCACCCGTTCTTCCTAAACCGCATCCAACTAATCATGAACTAACTCTTGCTACCATCAAAGTTTTGCAACTCACACAACAAGAAGCCTTCCATATCGAATTGTCTTTGCATTCACCTAAGAAAGATCTTTCAAAATCTAGTCGGCTTTGTGCCCTAGCCCCTTTCCGTGATGAAAATGGGTTACTCAGAGTGGGTGGTAGGCTTTCTTGTTCTTCACTTTCTGAAGACAAAAAGCATCCTGTTATTTTGCCTTCCAAACATCACGTAATTCTTTAATCATACGTCACTTCCATTATCAAAACTTGCACGTTGGCACTCGCACCCTGCTTTGTTTATTAAGGGAAAAATACTGGATAATAAATGGAGTTCATGAAGTTTCCTCAGAAATACAAAAATGCATCCCCTGCTTTAAGGTGAAACCTAAGGTTAGCACTCAGATTATGGGCAATCTACCTTCTTTCCGCTCTTCCCCTAGTCGCCTTTTTGCTTTAACTGGCGTAGATTACATGGGTCCATTTTAATATCAACGTAACTCCCCTGAAGCTAAACGCAAATTGTTTGGAAAACTTTATGATTCTCTCTTCGTTTGCGATCCATCTGGAACTAGTAACAAATGCCTCTATGTCTTACTTTCTGTCAGCTGTTTCTCTTTTCAATGCCACACGTGGGGTCCCTTCTGAAATGTTCTCCGATAACGCCTCCATTTTTCAAGGCGCAGCCTTCTTGTGGAAGAATGCTCTTACATCTTCTCCTGCCATGGAACAAATTTCTAACTTCTCCTATGCTAAAGGTTTCAAATTGTGGTTCATACCACCTTACACTCCCCATCACGGCGACAGGTGGGAATCTTGTGTCAAGCTTACCAAACGCCATCTAAAAAAGGGTTTTAGGTTATCGTATTCTAACCTATGAAGAATTTAACTCACTGTCTATCTTAATCGAAGGTGTTGTTAATCCTCGCCCCTTGACCCCGCTTTCCAATGATCCTGATGATTTACTTCCACTAACCCCTGGTCATTTCCTTATTGGCAGTTCTCTTTCTTCCCCTCCCCCCCCCCCCTTCCCACCCTTCCTAACTCACAGAGATTCTCGCTTGCCTATTGTTTGGCGTAAAATTGAAGCTCTTCGCAATTCCTTCTGGAAAAGGTGGAAATTGGAGTACTTAACTTCTTTGCAACGGAGACAGAAGTGGCTTCTTTCCAATCCAGATATCAAAGTGGGAGATCTGGTCCTTGTGAAATAGTAGGTGGTAGGCTTTCTTATTCTTCACTTTCTGAAGACAAAAAGCATCCCGCCTGGTTTGGATCTCTGGCAGGGTGGCGGAGTGTTACCCGGGAAGGGATGGAAGGATCAGGGTAGTGAAAGTCCTAACCACAAACGGTCACATTATAAGACCCATTTCACTTATAGCTCCTCTCCCTCTCAATCCTTAAAATAGTTTTCTCGGTTCTCTGCTGGTGTCTGCCCCTCAGCATGGTGTATTCTTTGGAATACACGACTAGCCAGAGTTAGCTCTTGCTGCTCTTTGCTTTCCTTTTCATTAGTTTCATTTATTTAATTTCCCTTCTTGCAGACACCAACAGTGATCCCTTTGTATTTCTTCTTTCTTTCAAGCAGGAATTTATTGTGGTGTTGAGTTTGTTTCAGTTGCTTATTCTGTGAAAACTTCACTGGCTCACCACGCGGAAACCCGCCGAAGTTCTTCGGATTCATCGAGTCAAGAGGATTTACATACCAATCCAACATGTTTCGCCTCTGTCCTCAGCTATCATCTCCTTGAAGACACTACTCCATGAAGAAAATTACATTTTGTAAAGGGTGTTTATTTTTTAATGTTTCCCATTCTGCTTTAAGTTCCTTTGTTTCATTCCTCCTCCCCCTCTCCAACCTAGCTACCTCGTGCGCCCTTCTGCTCGTTCTCACTTCTTATCGAGTCGTGAACGTGTGAGTTCGGCCTTTTTCAGAGGCTACCTTCTCCCAACCGAGGTAAAAATTCAAATCGCCGCCATGTTGTGGTATTGGATGTAAGCTAACGGCTACCAGGAGCCATCAACCTTCAGCGGCTATGAAAAAGTTAAGTACAAATCTTCAATGATTTTAAACACCTTTTAATATTTTTAATCTATGCTGAACGCTTTTAATGGAAAGTTATAGACAGTGTTGAAAATTACGCAATATTGTGTAATAACCGTCTTCCTGGGATTTCCTTTGTCATGCTTTAGCTAACCAAGCTTGCTTTAAAACATGAAATTTAGTACTTCTTGTACGAAATAAAGGGGATACCTTCCCTACACCGTGGGATTTCTGCTAATACACTTAGCTGTCTATAAACTTAACTTTTTCCACCGTGGGATTTCTAAAGCCCTATTCAAGTGTCACTACAGTTCTGGAATTTTCCATTCAAAATATACTTCAAACCGAAAAGAACTATGCTCAATACCGTCAAATTGCTGGAACCTCAAGTTAAGTAGAACTATTAACTGCAACCCATAAACTTTCCAACGAAATAAACTTATTCAAATCAAATTCTCCATAAACTGCAATAACTTTTCACTTGTTCCATGAACTTTCAGTGCTGCACTAGTGAAATCTTCCAATCTATCAAAAAACGTTAGTGAAATACAGTGTCCGTTCAACTATCTACCACGCCGCGTACGATTGAGAACAATAAAATTGGCCAGAACTATAAATCCCTATCTCCTTTTCCTCAAATACCTTTTACTAACAAACTTAAGCAGGAGTTTACAAAGTGCCTTGCTCCTGTGGACAAGTTTACATAGGGCAAACAAAATGACGCGTTTCCATTAGGATATCAGAGCACATTCGAGACACGCAACAGATAAACTACAGATCTGCAATAGCTGAACATGCTGACGCCACGAGACATGCCATCGAATTTGATAAGGCCGAAACTGTTGCAAAAATTCCCAGATGTCAAAACAGGTTAATTAGAGATGCAATAGAGGTCGTGAATCATCCCAATAATTTCAATCGCGAAGATAGTTTCAAACTTAGCAATATCTGGAAAGTTCTCCTAGCGCGCGACTGCCAGGGGCGGAGACCAATCAGCGAGCAGCGTGACGACAATGCAGGGCAAGTAAGCACATCTGACTGGCAATAACCGTTAGTTTGAGTACGGTACGGACACCAACTCGTACCTACCCATGATTAAGGCTACTGCAATGTCAGCCGAAACGGTGGGAAATAATAACCGATATGCGACGCGGCTCAATCCTGTAAGCCAAGATGATAATATTAAGC
Organism: Meconema thalassinum; assembly: GCA_946902985.2. Lineage (NCBI taxonomy): Eukaryota > Metazoa > Arthropoda > Insecta > Orthoptera > Tettigoniidae > Meconema > Meconema thalassinum. Next base: position 512,294,266 of record OX336392.1, on the reverse strand, counting down.
TAATCAAAATATCTAGTTACTATTCTACGAGGCCTCTGGGTAGATTATTAGCTTGGGAATAACCTAACCCCCAAGGGAAGATGATGAAGAAAAAGAAGTGGGTTTCGGACTGGAGAAAAAGGATGGAGAAATAGGACGAGAGTCCAACAGAAGTTATAATTTTAACTTTAAGTATACTTAAAGGCAGCTGCCACTGCAAATCCGCTTTCCGATACCTAAAGTGGGTAGGGACCTGGGCGAAGCTAACAGGAAACGCAGCTGGAACTTGGGCTATTCGCAAGAAAGCTGCTATAGCGTATTCCCTCTCAAGCAAAAATATACCTACTATGGGGAAGGGTGGTGGTCTGGCAAGACAAAGAGTAACAGATTTATTGTGTATCTGTTCAAAGGAGTTTGTTTCTAAACAAGTATTTTGAAGAATACAAATAATTTGAATCAGCCGTGATATTTTAGTTCTTGAAATTGTAGAATTTCTAAAGAGGGACCATATGCTTCCAAAAAGGATAGGGATAAAGCAATTATACCCTTGGGAATAATTTTGGTAAGAGCACCAATAGTTGCATTTAGAAATGACTAAGCTTTTAGCCAGCAAGACGCCGACTAAAAGTTTAGACAATGAGAAACACTTAAATTTTGAAAAAACAACCATAAGTGGTAGAGAGAATCTCCACAGGCAGGAAGCTGGCGTAGCGAGCTATGCTTGCCTTACTGGCCAGTTAGAATTAGCTATCAAAGCTAAGAGAGACTTTAATAAGTTAATAACTAAGAGTTCTTGCCCAAATGCAACAAGTAGTGAAAACCTTATCAATGGATTTATGTTTATTAAAGAGGGCATAAACCTAGGAAGAGTCAGGGAAGACAGGATCTTGCCTAACCGTCATTTCCGAGAAATGATAGAGCAAAAGAAAAAATTCAAATTTATATAACAATGCAAAAAGGTGTAATGAATTTAAGACATATATAATTTGAGTTTACAAACAATTGGGGTCGCAGACCTCCGAAATTATTTAAATCTTGCGCCAGGCAATTGATATTTTTTTGGCTTCAAACCTTTCAAATCTTCGTAAGATTTTGAAATAGCTAAGATTAATAAATAGAAAATTTTAAGATAATTAAAGTAATTAAGGTTAAACAATAAATCAAGTACAAGGTGTGTACTTTAAGGATTTCTAGATAGTTATCTTAGAAATTGAACAAATAACAACTTCGAAAGTAACAACAACAAAAAACAGGAAGAAATGAAATAGAAGTTTCTATAACTTCTTGTATTAATACAGAACTACGTTTACAGATTATACAAATAGGGCAGGTCACTTATTGTGAAACCTGAAGAGAAAAATTGAAAGGAAGTTTCTAGAACTCCTATGTTTGAGTAGGGATCACGAGAAAAATGGGGCAAATTTCCCTTTCTTGAAACCTAGAGATAACTCACTTTTCAGTAGAAAGAATTGGATTCCCTCATTAGAAGGGAGAAAAAATATACTTTAAGGCGTGTACTAGACACGAAGTTTTACAGACATTAATTCGTTGTACGTGGAACAAGTAAGGGAGGGCACTTATTGAGAGTGACACCTCATTGAAAAAAGACCTAAAGTAACAATTTTATTATTTTAGTTTGTTAGTAAAGGGTTTGGGAAAGATCAAATGGGATTGTGGAAGAGTGTTCATGGCCGTATTTATTGTACTCGGACGAGCGCGACGTGGATGAGAAAGTTGAACAGGCACTGTTATCACTATAGTCTGCTGATATAGTTGAAAGTTCACTGTACCAGCACAAAAAGTTTATAGAAACAAAAGTTATTGCAGTTATGTAAAAGTTGAGTTTTGGCTTGAGAGAATTATGAGTTGTAGTTTCTATGGGTGGCAGTTAAATACGGCAGAAAATTTCCCACATAGGAAGACAGTTTATGTGGATTAGAAGTTTATTAACAAATTCACATCCTGTTTCCTTCGGGAACAGATATTTCCAATATTAGAAGTTTATCCCACATAAGTTTCTCAGCGAAGAAAGTATTCCCATATCAAGTGGAAAATACATGACAGTATAACTGGTAGATAAAGTGTAGGTTCTGGAAGGTTCCAGAGCAATGATGACTTGTTTAAATTGGGTAGAGAATCCCTCGGCGGAAAACTAGATTGTATAGACCGTGGGTATTTTAGAAATATCCCTCGATGTGAGATAGCATCTCAGAAAATCTTTCATTTTGAAAGTTAGACTTGATAGTTCGAGTTTGATCAAGAAGATCTCTTGAAAGCAGTTATTTGATCACATATAGCAATTTTCACTGTCTATAAAATCCAAATAAAAGCATTGAGCCTTTTAAAAGCGACGAGAATTTGGTTAAAACATGACGTCGGTACTTATAATTGCTTCATGAAGAAGGCGATGTTGCTGTTGACCGTTGATTCTAAAACTCGAACATGGCGTCGAATTTAAAAGTTTGCCTCTAGAGTAGAGGAGGCGATCTTTAGTTAAGCTCCAATTGACTGGTTTGACTTCAGACGCACAAGTGAGGCCAGCTCAACGGAGCGCGGAGTGACCAGGGAAGGGAAAAAGGTGGGGGTAGGAGACAAAAGGAAAACATATAAGAATAGCCAACTTTGAAATAATAATTTCTCTCGATGAAATGGTCTTCAAAGAGTTGATAGCAGGCGTCACTAGCGCAGCCTGGTGGGTGAAAAAGTAGACGAAGTTCTCTCGATCACGGAGATGATAGCTGGCGATAGCGACGAGATCTGGTGGCTAGATTGGTAAGGAAGTCCTCTTGAGCAGGGAAAAAAATGAGGAACTTCAGAGATTCGCTGCTAGATGACGCTAGGTGGGTCATGGACGATATATATCTAGAACAGACTTACAGGTAGTGTAAGAAACATATACCAACAAAGAGAAATCAAGAGATCACTGTTGGTGTTTGCGAAAAAAGGAAGGGATGAACTAAAGCAAAGAGAAGCAAAAGCTTACTCTGTCTCACCGTGTACTCCAAAGAATACACCAAGCTGGGAGGGGAAAAACACCAACAGAGAACGAAAGACATGAAATTAAGAACTTAAAGGTAAAGGAGCAATTAAAGAAAGTGGTCTTATAATATACCCATTAGTGGTCAAGACCTTGGCCACCCTAATTCTCCCATCCCTTCCAGGGTAACACTCGGTCACTCTACCAGAAATCCAGACCAAGGGAGGAGAAACATCCCTAACCAGGATCAAGTCCCCACTTTAATGTCGGGATTGGAAAGAAACCACTTCTGTCTCCGTAGCAAGGAAGTTAAGCATTCCAAATTCCACCTCTTCCAGAAAGAATTACGGAGGGCTTCAAGTTTACGCCAAACAATAGGTAAATTAGAATCTCTGTAAGAGTTGGGAAGGGGAGGAGGGGCAGAAAGAGAAGTGCCTATAAGGAAGTGACCAGGTGTGAGTGGAAGCAGGTCATCAGGGTCATTGGAAAGCGGACTTAAAGGGCGAGAATTGACAACACCTTCAATCAGAACAGACAGCGAATTAAATTCTTCATAAGTCAGAATGCGATTACACCTAAAACCTTTCTTAAGTGACGTTTGGTGAGCTTTACGCAGGATTCCCACCTACCACCGTGATGAGGGGCGTAGGGAGGTATAAAAAGCCATTTGAAACCCTTTGAGTAGGAAAAAGTAGAAATCTGTTCCATGGCAGGAGAAGATGTGAGAGCTTTCTTCCACAAGGAAGTTGCGCCTTGAAAAGCGGAAGCGCTATCAGAGAACATCTCCGAAGGAACACCACGCCTAGCAGCGAAGCGAGAGACAGCTGATAAAAAGTAAGAAGTAGAGGCATTCGTTACTAGTTCCAAATGGATCGCGCCAGTAACCATGAAAACAAAGAGAGAAACATAGAGCTTACCAAACAATTTGCGTTTAGCTTCAGGGGAAGTGCGTTGATATTGGAACGGACCCATATAGTCCACACCAGTTAGAGCAAATGGACGTATAGGAGAAGAGCGAACAGAGGGCAGATCGCTCATTAATTGAGTATTGATTTTAGGTTTAGCTTTGAAGCAAGGAATGCATTTGTGAATTACAGAGGAAACTTCATGAATTCCATTAATAATCCAGTACTTTTCCCTTAAGAGGCAAAGCAGTGTGCGTGTACCAACATGCAGATTACGATAATGAAAGTCACGTATAATTAAAGAAGTTGCGTGATGTTTAGAAGGCAAAATAACAGGATGCTTTTTGTCCTCAGAAAGCAAAGATTGCCAGAGACTACCACCTACCCTGAGTAACCTATTGTCATCAAGGAACGGGGCTAAGGCACGAAGAAGACTGGATTTGGGAAGATTTTTTAGAAGAAAGTAAAGACAATTCAGAAGAAAAGGCTTCTTGCTGTGTTAGTTGCAAAACCTTAATGGTAGCGAGATTCAATTCATGATTGGTAAGGTGGGGTTTGGGGAGAAGAGGTTGGTCAACCACAAGATATTTCCATCTGAGAAGATAGGCAACAATTCGAATTAATTTGTGAAAGGAAGAATAGAGGGACAACAAGGGATGAGAAACGTTGGAAACAAGACACGAAGCAGTATTTATTTATTTATTTATAGGGTACAGAAAGTCCCAGTGAGCTGGTAGCTCAAGGGGGGACTGCCCTTTACAAATATGGCTTAGCAATTTATACTAGAATATATTAAGGTGGTAGGATCATTTATTCAGTCTTTATGGGTTCATCTATATTCTTCAACATATAGTTTCAGGAAGTACCTGCGTGCTTCCTTTTTGAATTTGTTTAAGTTTACAATTTGTCTCAGTTTAGGAGGTAAGTTGTTATAAGATGTGCTGGCGGAATAGGAAATACTTTTAATACCATATCTAGTTGTGTTTGTTGACTCCATGTATAACTGGTTTGCTGATCTTGTGTTATGGGTATGAATGTATTTCCTGCATTGAAGTTCAGTATTAAGATTAATAAGACCTTGTTTATATTTAAACATAAATAAAGCTTCAGAGTATTTGAGCTGGCTTCGTAATGGCAATATGTTTGTCTCCTGAAATACTTGTACAGTTGGTTTCCTAAAATGGTAACCATACATGATTTTAATTGCTCTTTTTTGGAGAACTTCGAGCTCATTTATTGATTCCTGTGCACATTTACCCCATATTATGTTCATGTACATAAGGTGAGAATGAATAAGAGAGGCATATATGCTCCTTAAATGTTGATTGCTTATTCCATACTCCCTTAATCTTCTTAGAACACCAATTACACTAACAATTTTCTTTTTCACATTTGTGACATGTTCATTCCAACTTAAGTTATTGTCCAAAGTTAGGCCTAAATATGTGTATTGTTTCACCCTTTCGATGGTTACATTACCAATTTTAACTATGTTGCAAGTGCTTGGACTGTAAGCTGGTTTGTGAAATAGCATGTATTTAGTTTTTGAGCTACTTATGATTAATTTACTTTGTGAAAGCCATGTTGTTAATATATTTAGGTCCTTTTGCATATTCTGCATAATCGTTTGTTCACAGGCGCTCTCGTAAAGTAGAAATATATCATCTGCAAATAGAAATATTTTACCAGTAAACTCTAAATAACCTATATCATTAATAAAAATCAGGAACAGCAATGGTCCGAGCACTGTCCCTTGTGGGACACCGCATTTAACATCAGAGATGGACCCTTTAGTTTTATTAATATTAACATACTGCTTCCTGTTAGACAGGTAGTTTTTAAACCACTCAAAGGCTATTCCTCTAATTCCTGCATTTGATAGTTTACTTAGCAACAAGGTATGGTTAACAGTGTCGAACGCCTTAGCAAGATCTATAAATAGTCCTGCTGCTATTTTATTGTTATCTAATGCTTTATGTATAAGTGACACTACGTCAAATGCTACTGAATCAGTGCTATGTTTGGGAAGGAAGCCGTATTGATATTTGAAGAAAAAATTGTTTTTTGTTAGGAAATTCAGGACTTGTTTTTTGATTACTATTTCCAGTACTTTTACGAGTGAGGATAATATACACAACGGTCTGTAATTACTGGGGTTAGATACATCACCTTTTTTAAATATTGGTACCACTCTTGCTAGTTTACATTTATCTGGTATTACTCCTGTTTGCAGTGACAAGTTAATTATATCAGCAAGCAATGGAGCCAGATGATTGGCACATTTCTTAAGGAGTATGTTATTTATTCCATCATCTGTGTAATTCTTTTTATTCGCAAGGTTTTGAATGATTTGTTTAACTTCTGTCACATTTGTTGGTTTTATGAATAGTGAGTTACAGATCGTCTGGTTCGATTGCAAATTTGGGATCATTGGAGTACCGGTATCTTTAACCAAGTTTTCTACAACATTTATGAAATACATGTTAAATGCTTTACATATATCCTGGCTAGAGGTGTATTGTATGTTTTCATATTCGATTTCAACAATGTTTCGCGTATTATGAGGTTTGCCAAGTATTTGATTTACTGCCTTCCACATTCCTTTTATCGTATTCCCTTCTCTAATTACATTATTGTAGTATAACTTTTTCAGCTCTCTTTTCATTCTAGTCACATCCCTACTACATTGTGTGTACTCTTTAATGGTTTCAGTTGAAGGGTTTTTAGTTTTAGTTTTTGCATACAAATTATTTTTTCTTTTTACCGCTTCCAGAAACTCCTGTGTTACCCATGGGTTGTGTGTACCTTTTACCTGTGGTTTTTGCTTAATATTTATACTAGCTATCTTAAGCCCATCACTAATGAAATCACAAAGCTGATTATATGCTTCGTTGATGTCAGTAGATAGATTTGTAAATTTATTTTTTGAAAAGAAATTGTTCAGTTTGGCATAACTTATTTTCGTAAATGTTTCTATATTGGAACGATTATTGGATTGCGTACTCACTTCTGGTTGTGATGAAATGTCTAGAATTAAAATATTATGATCACTAAGGTCACACATAACATTATACAAATAGAAATTATCATTATTGGCAAAGTTAGAATGTATATGGTCAATTAAAGTTGAAGAAGTAGGTGTTATTCTTGTTGGCAGTTTTGTATTGCATGGATAAAAATTAAAGCAATTCAGTAAAGACGAATAGGCCCTGTAAATAATGCTGTCTTTTAGAAAATCTACATTATCGTCTCCGATAAGTAGTGTGTTTGATTTGTTAGTATTGCAAAGTATGTGTTCAAGGTCAAGCATAAATTCGTTTGCATTACTCTCCCTTGGATTATAGTAAGCAATAACATTATATCTTCTGTGTTTCTGAAATATTTCGATTTGTAGTATACTGTGATAACTGTTAATGGTGTTAATAACTTTGGTCGCCCATTTTCTAGATATATAAATTGACAGACCTCCTCCAGTACCGATTCGTGTTACATGGTGTGAGTCAAAGCTGGGAATGTTATAATAGTGTGTTTCTTGGTCTGACAACCAATTTTCTGTTATGACTATTAAATCTATTTCTAAAATCTCGTCAATAAGGAGCATAATATCCTCGAACTTATTCCGAATACTTCGTGCATTGATGTAGATACATTTAAATTTTGAATTCAAGATCTGATTTTTAGTCTGTAAATTATAGTTTTCTATAGAATCACAATGAATTTCGACAGAGCTTAATGTTTCGTTGTGTTTATAGTCGTCTCCGTCCATTTAATATATATGCAACTTTTGGTGTGTGATACCTGCAGCACCTATTGTCCGTATTTTTTCTCGAGCTGGGCGATCTTCGCTTCACCGCCGATGAGTGTGCTTGGACCATCTCGAGCTTCCCGAACATAAATCTTGCAGTCTCTTGTCCAGGTTCCAAATATCTTCCCATTCTGCTTCAGGATCCGGCATCTTCTTGCAATATAGTCGTTCCTGGGTGATAGGTGGTCATTTATAAAAATATTGCGTGATGGGCAATTCAGTCCAATGTCCTGGGTTGTTAGAACTCTCTTCTGAATTCTCGCATTCACTATTTCATCCTTCTTCCACCTGTTGGTGAATTTCACCACGATTCGCCCCACGTCTCCGCCTCTCGCCGGCAAACGATGGGCGACATCGATGTCACGGAGTCCCAACTCAACCCCCAATGCCTTGGAAGCTTGGATCACTAGGTCGTACACATTTTCCCTCGGCATTTCTGGCATTCCACTAAATAGTAAATTATTCCTACGTGTGTACTGTTTAAGGTCTTCTGACCCATCTAACGCTTGCTTTGTATCACTGCTGATACTTGCCACCGACTTTTCCAATTCTAGTGTTCTTTTTTTTATCTCATTTGTGAGATTTTTGAAATCTTCAAATTGTTCGTTAATGAATTCCGTGGCTTGCTTAATTATTTTCAAATCCTTCATGAAAGTGTTCCTTAGTTCATTTACTGACAACTGAATCTTTTCTGTCACCTCCTTCACCAAGTCACATTCACTGAACTTGAGTGGAGGGTGACAATCCTCGCGATTGCATTTCCACACCTTTTGCGGATCACTTTTTACAGACTCGTAGGCTTTCTTCGAAAGTCTTGTGCATTCCTTGTGGAAATTACGCCCACAATCCCCTTCACAACTGACGAATTCTTCGCAATTTTTCACTTTTTTCCCGCACGGAGAACAAACATTACTAGCCATAGCCGCCATCTTTAGCGTCAGGCAAGTTGGAGTTTGAAGCTGGAGGTTTAGAAGGCCAACAAGAAGAGTCTTCGATTAACCACGAGGGCCCATGCCAGTACAACTGAGAAGCTGCCAATTGAGAGGGTAAACATCCACGAGAAATGATTCGGCGGGGTTGACAGCGCTGGGCACATGCCTCCATTGACATCCCGAAGATAGAGTTTGAATTTTGGAAACCATGTTTGCAACAAACGTTTGCCAATGAACGGGGTTTTTGGCGATCCAAGAAAGAGTGATCATGGAATCGCTCCACAGATATGTTTGCGAAAATTCGGCCCTTAAGACTTCCCGTAATTTCTTAACAAGTTCTGCAGCCATGAGTGCAGCACACAATTCAAGCCTAGGCAAAGTGATAGTTTTCAGAGGAGCCACCTTCGATTTGGCACAAACAAGGTTCGAAACTGAAGATCCATTTAACGAACCGCGATAAACCAAATATGCACAGCAACCGTAAGCTTTTTCGTAAATGTCCGCAAACATATGAAGGAAAAAAGATGCATTAAGATGAGCGTTAATTAAATTCCTGGGAATTTCAATAAGGGAAAGATCAAGCAAATTGCTGCGAAAAGAGAGCCATCTGTTATGAAAAGAAAGGGGAACAGAGTCGTCCCATTCACATTTGAGCGACCATAGCTCTTGCTATAAAAATAACTGGGCAAGGAATTGAAGCGGATCAAAAATTTTTGCAATTTCAGAGAGAATTTGTGTTAGGGAGCTCTTCTGCAAGCGAAACATTATAGATGAGAGTGTCAATGTTAGTGCACCAATGAACTCCAAGAGTTTTTATGGATTCGGAGTCTCCACAAATTTCGACGGAGGAGGGGTCTACATCTTCAATAGGAAACTGGGCGAGAAACCTATGGGTGTTGGAATTCCTCTTATGAAGTGGGAATCCTCCATTCTTTAACAATGCTTGAAGTTCTAGTGACACGAAAGAAGCTTCCTCTAGAGTGGGGAAGGACTGCAAGTAATCGTCAACAAAGAATGATGTAGTTAGTGCTTCGGAAGCTTTAGAATTATATAAATGACCATCTTGAGAGGCTAACGAATGTAGGGATCGGATAGCAAGGAAAGCGGAAGGTTTTAAGCCATAAGTAACCGTCTTTAAGCGAAATACCTAAATGGGCTTGCTGATTTCGTCGCGCCACAAGATTCTTTGGAGATCTCGTTGTTCACGCTGAATTAAAACCTGACGGTACATCTGTTTGATGTCCGCTATAACAGCTATGGGAAATAATCGAAAGTTTAAGAGTATAGCAGATAAATCTGACTGAATAGCAGGACCAGAGTAAAGAGTATCGTTAAGACTGTTGCCATTAATATCAGGTGATGAACCATTGAAAACGACTCGGATTTTATCCTTTACAAGAGGGTTTTTCCACACGGGATGATGATTTAAGAAAACCGTTTCAATTGGGGGGTGCAATTCATCATCAGATTTGCTAACAACTTCCATATGATCTAAGCTTTCATACTCATCCATGAAATCAGTATACTGCTGTTTAACGAGAGGTTCTTTCTTGAATTTGCTCTCGATAGCAAAGAGAGCTTTTCGAGCTCTGGGTTGAGAATTAATAAGTTTAGGGGGATTATGTAATCTTGGCATCTGAACAATGAACCGGCCTTCAGGAGAACGAGTGGTGGTGTTCAGAAAAAGTTGCTCACAGAATTCGTTTTCTGAAGAGGTCACGTTAGGAGAATCAACGATTTCAAGCCTCCAGAACTGTTCCAAGTCAGTATTAGCGAAATAACATTGCGATGCGGGTTGGGGAGAATAATGAGGAAGTTGACAGGTGACGATCCATCCAAAATTAGTGTCTCTGGCAACCACGTTTGAGGATAACTTGCGAACCTGTTTACGAAGGCAATTCCAGAAAACATTGGCATTAAAGAGTATGTCAATGGGGTTCTGTACATTGAACAGAGGATCGGCTAGCCTTAAATGCGAGGGAATGCTTAAACCTGAAATATCAGCATAGTGACTTGGAGTATCTTCTCCTATGCTATTGAGATTGAGACAATTCAGTTTGAGAAATTATTTCAGTGACAAATGTCTCTTATGGTTAGCTTTGAAAACTGTAAAGCTTTCGATTTTGAGCTGTTAATGCCCGATACGTTAATAGAAGTGGGGTTTACAGGTAGGCCTAGTTTTTTGATTAATGAATTAGAAACGAAATCGTGGGTTGCCGCCGAATGAAGAAGACCGCGTGCACGGACCCAGTTGCCAAAGTTATCCTGTACTTCGATTTGTACAGTGGACAATAGTACTTGGGCACTACGTATGGACTTGGCATTTTGAATGTAAGATGAAGCATTGGAACTGTTGGCATTGTCACTTCTCTGAGAAGTAGATGCGGTCGATGAACTTGCTTGATCATGACGATGTAGTAAAGTGTGATGAGCTTTTTCACAATGGAAGCAAAGTCTGGTGGACTTGCAATTTGAAGCAGAATGCGTGGGTGCTAGGCAGTTGAAGCAATGTTTATTCTGGGAAACTAATTTTCTTCTGTCGTCTACTGACAGTTCTTTCAAAGATTTACATAGATATAAGGCGTGGGAAGCTTTACAAAGTATGCACTTTAATGGTTCATTTAAACTCTTACGGGGTTCGCTTTGAGTGTTTAAAACGAGAGAACTAGCAATACGGCGTTCATTAGACCTAGTTGGGTAACCAGTGGCGTTTGACTTGAGTTTAGATGAGCTGGACCCAGGTTTTTGGGTACAAGACGCTAAGCGTTCGCTTTTAGGTTTAAGATACATTGATTCAAATTTAGAACTAGCGGATGAGGGTTCACTTTGATTAGCTAAAGCAGTTAAGAGTTGGCATCTAGCATTTATGAAAGTGACTAAATGCTCGTAAGAGTGATCGTCTTCTCTGGAAAGTTCAATCTCCCAAGCTTTGAGGGTAGCAACATCAACTTTAGAAACCACTAAGTGTATTAAGAAAGTGTCCCAGTGTTCAGTGGGTTGTGGGATAGAGCTTTAACGTGAAGTTGTGTTGTATCAATGAGAGTACGCAAACTAGTGACGTCATTGTGCTGTGACGCAGGTAAGTTAAATAGAGCCTTCATATGGCGTTGAATACGTAACCGTGAATTACCGTATCTTTCTTTCAACAAGTTAAAGGCAATGGGGTAGTTTTCGGCACTTAATGGGAGTGCTTCAACTAACTGCAACTAACCTCGGAGGATAGATCTCAAATAATGAAACTTGTAGATGACTTGAATTGTTTCATTGTCATGAACAAGAGAACAAAATAGTTCATAGAAAGAATCCCAAGTAGGTTCGTCTCCAGAGAAGTGGGGTAAATCAATATTAGGTAGGATTGGTTTGGGCTTGTGAGTGCCCTCACGAAAAGAGGTTTGTTGTTCGTGAAGGGAACCAAGAACTGAACCGTCTTTTTTCTGTTCTTCTTCGAGTTGACGTATTATTTTAAAAGCAGAACCTACACCTTCGTAATATTGATTTTCTACTTCGACTCGATCATTAGTTTGATTGAGCATACAAGTTTCGATTTCAGTTTAGATGTTACAATAATTTTCATATGAAATTTCAAAATCCTTTACACGATGTTTCAACAAATCTAATTGAGCTTCTGAAGGATCTATCTCTCTGATGTATTTTCTAAATCGGGTAATTTGCCCTTTATAGGATGCTCGTTTAGAAGTAAGTTTTTCATCCTTATCCTTTTCTGTAGGAGCCATGACAAAATGGGTATATTAAAGTATAACTTACGAAACTGTGGAACCTTGGAAATGCTGTCAGACTGGCAGCAGCAAACAAGTTGAAAGAAAGGGACACACCAAAGGAGACAGGAGCGGCCTCTTTCTCCTTCGCAGGCTTTGCACGGTGAAGCTATAGCTGAAAAATTCAAAGATATTAATGATTTGCAAAATATTGTCAAATAACCCTTGACAAATAAAGCCTGATAAGTAAAATGTCATAAATGGACTCTCCCGGGTTTCTGGGACCAAATTTTGGGTAGATTATTAGCTTGGGAATAACCTAACCCCCAAGGGAAGATGATGAAGAAAAAGAAGTGGGTTTCGGACTGGAGAAAAAGGATGGAGAAATAGGACGAGATTCCAACAGAAGTTATAATTTTAACTTTAAGTATACTCAAAGGCAGCTGTCACTGCAAATCCGCTTTCCGATACCAAAATGGGTAGGGACCTGAGCGAAGCTAACAGGAAACGCAGCTGGAACTTGGGCTATTCGCAAGAAAGCTGCTATAGCGTATTCCCTCTCAAGCAAAAATATACCTACTATGGGGAAGGGTGGTGGTCTGGCAAGACAAAGAGTAACAGATTTATTGTGTATCTGTTCAAAGGAGTTTGTTTCTAAACAGGTATTTTGAAGAATACAAATAATTTGAATCAGCCGTGACATTTTAGTTCTTGAAATTGTAGAATTTCTAAAGAGCGACCGAATGCTTCCAATAAGGATAGGAATAAAGCAATTATACCCTTGGGAATAAATCTGGTAAGAGCACCAATAGTTGCATTTAGAAATGACTAAGCTTTTAGCCAGCAAGGCGCCGACTAAAAGTTTAGACAATGAGAAACACTTAAATTTTGAAAAAACAACCATAAGTGGTAGAGAGAATCTCCACAGGCAGGAAGCTGGCGTAGCGAGCTATGCTTGCCTTACTGGCCAGTTAGAATTAGCTATCAAAGCTAAGAGAGACTTTAATAAGTTAATAACTAAGAGTTCTTGCTCAAATGCAACAAGTAGTGAAAACCTTATCAATGGATTTATTTTTATTAAAGAGGGCATAATCCTAGGAAGAATCAGGGAAGACAGGATCTTGCCTAACCGTTATTTCAGAGAAATGATAGAGCAAAAGAAAAAATTCAAATTTATTTAACAATGCAAAAAGGTGTAATGAATTTAAGACATATATAATTTGAGTTTACAAACAATTGGGGTCGCAGACCTCCGAAATCATTTAAATCTTGCACCAGGCAATTGATAATTTTTTGGATTCAAACCTTACAAATCTTCGTAAGATTTTGAAATAGCTAAGATTAATAAATAGAAAATTTTAAGATAATTAAACTAATTAAGGTTAAACAATAATTCAAGTACAAGGTGTGTACTTTTAGGATTTCTAGATAGGTATCTTAGAAATATGAACAAATAACAACTTCGAAAGTAACAACAAAAAACAGGAAGAAATGAAACAGAAGTTTCTATAACTTCTTGTATTAATACAGAACTACGTTTAGAGATTATACAAATAGGGCAGGTCACTTATTGTTAAACCTGCAGAGAAAAATTGAAAGGAAGTTTCTAGAACTCCTATGTTTAAGTAGGGATCACGAGAAAAATGGGGAAAATTTCCCTTTCGTGAAACCTAGAGATAACTCACTTTTGAGTAGAATGAATTGGATTCCCTCTTTAGAAGGGAAGCAGGCTGTGGATTTTCATTTTCATTAGAAGGGAGACCAGTGGCGGCTCGTGAATTTTACCGAGGGGGGACTCAACCTTTTAAGATGTAACCCGCTTTTTGTGATGCTTTTCCAGTAACTGACAGAGATGATTTCAGACATGAATTGTGTTTTTTCTTCTCACATCTTTTTGAAGCTTGATTTCCTTATTTCGTTTGGACTAGGCACTTTTGTTTTTAAGAAGTAACAAAGGTATTAAAAATATTTGCTCCCAGTCATTGGAAAAAGAACAATACCGTAACAAGCCCAGGACTCCAGCAGGGTCGCAAATACCCAAATTCCTTGAGGGTGTATCCCCACCACAAGGGTCCACAACTAGGCCTAGTGGAACTTGGGTTGGAGACAATTGGACCCCAGCAGAGGCGGTTATTATTTCCACTTGTGCTGGGATCTTCTATGTCATCTACCTGTCGACCTCCATTAGTCGACTCTTGTTCTCTTCCAACCCGGAGAGCATTAGAGCATCCAAAGTCTAGGGAGTAATTCATTTTCCTTCCGTAATTGACCCTAATATCATCTATCCTCATACCCTCATTCTTCGAGGTGTCAGCCCTCTTCTTTTAGTTTCGTAACATCTAATGCCTTCTACACAAGGCCTTAAAGGAGGCAGGGTGTGTGAAGCTCCACCACACGAGGTGCACCCTGGATAGGGCTACACCTTCAAGAGCTCAGCTTTTGAGCTCGGGAGTTGACGACCGTGATGTGTTCCAGAGCGAGATCTATTTTCCCCTTTTTGCATTGACTTTGGGGTGGACCCTCTCCCCTTTCCCTTTTCTACCTGCCTTTAATGGCTCTAGTAGTTTCCAGTACCTCAATACTCATTCTTCGAAAATTGATTCTTGTTATAAGGGGATGAACAGCAAGGTTATCTGCCCTTCGATGATGGAGGGCATTTCTTTTCCGTCATTTATTTCCCTTATTCGTTTCTTTCTTTTATTATTGTCGTTTTCTTCATCCAGTACATAAGTTAGTTGTTAGTCAGTAATTTGTTAAGCCTAGCTGTAGATTTCATTTTATTATAATTTCTCACCATCACCTAAACCACTAATAATAATAATAATAATAATAATAATAATAATAATAATAATAATAATAATAATAATAATAATAATAATAATAATAATAATATCGTATGGCCTCGGGTGCCGGGTGCAAGCTTTGTAATTTGACACCCAGAGGGTAGCTTGCATGTCGAATTTCGATGTTCCTTGAATCACTGTGAAAGTCAAGCAGATTAGATATACAACCTCCTAGAACACTATAGCGCTTTCTAGTAGAGAAATTAGGAACTTTGTGATGGCGGAAACTCCCGAGATTAATTTTGCCATTATGAACACGGCCTACTGAATTCAAATGGGTTCTTTGACATGCCAACATCGTATGACATGCGTGTCGTATTTTTGCCACCTTTCAAAAAATCACTTACCACGGCCAGGAGCGAACCTGAAATATTGGAGTTAGTAGACCGACACGCTATCCACTCACCCACCTAAACCACTAAGGGTAGATGACCTAGATATTTCACCCCTTTAAACAACAATTATCTCCATCATTGAGGGTGTATAGATATCTAAGGTCCACCATCATTGAGGGTGCCTGGTGGGACAACACACACCCTACCTTCTGTAGGGCCTCTTAGAGAAGGCAGAAAAAAGGGCAAAATGAGGTCTGATCCTACAAAAATTAGGGCATCAGGAAAGAAAAAGACAAGAGCCAATTAAGGCCTCCGATACCCTAATAACGTTGGGGTAAGAGTTGACATGAAAGATATGAGAGGAGTTCAGCTCAAGGAATCTCAGCTGGGGTCCCATAGCCGCCAACCCACATCCCACTAGTTGTAACCAATTTGATAATAATTTATGTGATCGGAAACTCTCAGGGAAAAAATGAAGACTACAAGGAACAGAGCGATCAGAAGGTAACCATTTGCTTCCTCACTTGTCACCTTCTCTGGAAATGCCACGTAGGCCTAACCACTTCTCACGCAATGAATTGTTCGATTGTATCTCATGAAATTCCCCGGTATTCTAACTTGGCCAGTTGTGATTTACAAAAGGGCACGCAGCACTACTACAAAGTAAAATCATTCAGAATACATTCCAACTTCGCCATTAACATCAATACAAAACGTATGTCTGCCACAGTGACTTGGTGCTGCTTCTTAGCGCCAATATTTGGAAACGAGGTTGTACTCAGACGGCCGTGGTACGCATAAACCAATGCCGTAATCGTTGAATGGGCAGGCAGTGGCTGCATCAGACTCAAGATGACTGAGTCCACACGCTTCGTGACGTAGCGCGTAAGAGGATGGACAGGGGATAACTGAAGGTATTCGTTGCCATGGCAACGTAAATAACAAAGCGGGCGATTTTTGATGAGTCCTCACGAGCATCCAGTGCGCTCTACCGACAAGGAGAGGAACTACACACATTTTGTCACGATGGCAAAACATTAGTTGCGAGGAGAGAGAACATCATGGTTGATGAGTAGGGAGGAGGGTGGGAGGGCGACGTCCTTGAGTCCAATATCACCGGCCGCCCCTGGGAGAAACAATATACTTTAAGGTGTGTACTAGACACGAAGTTTTACAGACATTAATTCGTTGTACGTGGAACAAGTAAGGGAGGGCACTTATTGAGAGTGACACCTCATTGAAAAAGGACCTAAAGTAACAATTTTATTATTTTAGTTTGTTAGTAACGGGTTTGGGAAAGATCAAATGGGATTGTGGAAGAGTGTTCATGGCCGTATTTATTGTACTCAGACGAGCGCGACGCGGTTGATAAAGTTGAACAGGCACTGTTATCACTATAGTCTATTGATATAGTTGAAAGTTCACTGTACCAGCACAAAAAGTTTATAGAAAGGAAAGTTATTGCAGTTATGTAAAAGTTGAGTTTTGGCTTGAGAGAATTATGAGTTGTAGTTTCTATGGGCGGCAGTTAAATACGGCAGAAAATTTCCCACGTAGGAAGACAGTTTGTGTGGATTAGAAGTTTATCCCACATAAGTTTCTCAGCGAATAAAGTATTCCCATATCAAGTGGAAAATACATGACAGTATAACTGGTAGATAAAGTGTAGGTTCTGGAAGATTCCAGAGCAATGATGACTTGTTTAAATTGGGTAGAGAATCCCTCGGCGGAAAACTAGATTATATAGACAGTGGGTATTTTAGAAATATCCCTCGATGTGAGATAGCATCTCAGAAAATCTTTCATTTTGAAAGTTAGACTTGATAGTTCGAGTTTGATCAAGAAGATCTCTTGAAAGCAGTTATTTGATCACATATAGCAATTTTCACTGTCTATAAAATCCAAATAAAAGCATTGAGCCTTTTAAAAGCGATGAGAATGTGGTTAAAACATGAAGTCGGTACTTATCTTTGCTTCATGAAGAAGGCGATGTTGCTGTTGACCGTTGATTCTAAAACTCGAACATGGCGTCGAATTTAAAAGTTTGCCTCTAGAGTAGAGGAGGCGATCTTTAGTTAAGCTCCAATTGACTGGTTTGACTTCAGACGCACAAGTGAGGCCAGCTCAACGGAGCGCGGAGTGACCAGGGAAGGGAAAAAGGTGGGGGTAGGAGACAAAAGGAAAACATATAAGAATAGCCAACTTTGAAATAATAATTTCTCTCGATGAAATGGTCTTCAAAGAGTTGATAGCAGGCGTCACTAGCGCAGCCTGGTGGGTGAAAAAGTAGACGAAGTTCTCTCGATCACGGAGATGATAGCTGGCGATAGCGACGAGATCTGGTGGCTAGATTGGTAAGGAAGTCCTCTTGTGCAGGGAAAAATTGAGGAACTTCAGAGATTCGCTGCTAGATGACGCTAGGTGGGTTATGGAAGATATATATCTAGAACAGACTTACAGGTAGTGTAAGAAACATATACCAACAAAGAGAAATCAGGAGATCACTGTTGGTGTTTGGGAAAAAAGGAAGGGATGAACTAAAGCAAAGAGAAGCAAAAGCTTACTCTGTCTTACCGTGTATTCCAAAGAATACACCAGCCTCGCCCAAATTTTGGCGCCCTCCCTTTTTTTCTCCATGTACCACTTATTTATTCTGTATAAATATTTGTAGTTATAGAAACTACTTATTAATCTTCCTTTTCTTATCCTGCTGGCTCACGAATTGGCAATTTTCTAATTGTTAAACTTTTGTACCTGATTTTTTTTATACAGGCTTCGTTAACACGACCTGACCATTTTGAATATAACATTTATTAACCTCTGTTTAGATAATAGCGGTAACCTCCACTTGTAATTCTCATTTTTCCTCCTGCTACGATCAAGAATTTAATCTGATTGTTTATAGCCCTTTCGCTTACCATAAGGGCATTCTAATAGTGCTTGTATCCGACATAGCTAATTTATCAAAGTTATAATTACTTTACAATTGTCATTACAAACTTTAAATTTCTTAATTTTAAGCACACTTTTTAATATCCTTGTGAGATTTTAGTGCTTGTAACAGGTTCGAAACTTGTACATTATTTAATATTGTTTGCGAATTGTAAACCTCTTATTATTAGGTCTAAGACCTTGAAATCTTATAAACAACTAAATTGTTACTCTTAACTCAAAATAAGATAGTAAATCTAACAAATTATTAAATGTTTGAAATTCTGTCTTGTTAAATAAATCATTTATTATTCTGGTTCTATCTCTCTTACTAGAATCACGGTTAGGCAGGACCTTCTCTTCCCTGATTCTTCTCCCGAAATTATTTCCCATTTCAAAATAAAAAAGGAAATCACTGAATCAATAAAAACGTTACCACTTGTTGCGTTTAAAACGAAACTTCAAATAACAACATTTGCGAAGTTTCTCTTAGCTGTCACAGCTAATTCTAGTAAATCATTAAGGCAAGTATAACTCGCTCCGCCAGCTTCCTATTTGTAGAGACTTTCTCTCTAACTTGTGTTTGACTCTCCAAAATTTCAGTTTTGTTTACGTTAGGTCTGAGGGTTTCCTCCGTTCTAAGCTTTTAGTAGGCACCCTGCTGGGTAAAAGCTTAGCCTGCTTTAAGTGCAACTCTTGGTATTCGTAAAGGATTCTCACTAATAACAGTAAAAGATATTGCTAAAGGCACTAGAGTTGCTTCATCTCTTCCCCACTCTGGGGGCATTCGGCTGTTCTGCCGGAGATCCAACAGTGTCCAGTAATAAAAATATTACGGCAAATTCAAATCCTTCCAGCATTTCAGAATGCTTAGTAAAATCCAACCCATTTGAAGGGAAACCACACAAATTCACTTCCTTACATATATCCTTGCTTTCTAGCGTACTACCTATCGCCGTAGTACCCAAATCCCAGCTTGGGAGGGAAAGAACACATAGCAATATCTCGCAGGTAACCGTAGCTCCCGCCGCTCTCTCCGCTGACGGTGACCGAGCTCCCTCTTATTTTAGTTACTTCACGGCCTCTGGCCAGTATAACTTGTCGTTAGATCACTATTTTCGTACTCTTTTTTTTATTGGATTCTCGTCCTCTTTTCCAAAAATTGTTCCTACTCCTACTTCCCTCAGGTAGTGTTGACACTCAGTATTAACCTACCACAAGGCCGAACCTACATCCAGAGGCGGCTCTAGAAAATGCGGGGCCCCGGGCGATATACATATCGCCGCAAATCCCTCCCCAAGCCTCCTACAGTATAATCTGAAATAGGGTTTGTAAAAATTATAACAAAAGGAAAAACAACAAAAACGACACCACGAAAATCCAACTAATTTTATACTTTTTAGCTTACTATATGCCTACAAAATTAATTTTTACAATTTCTGTTTGATTTAAAAAATGAAAAGTCGAAAGGGCTGCAAAGTCAAATACATAAGACGGTGGAAAAAAGAAATATTTAGCCTACATGAATTTAACTGATTCACAAAATACTAGACAAACAAACTGACAATAAAGTTTTATAATTTTCTACTCTATAATTTATTCTAAAAACAACCTTCCTTTCTTCTTTTTACAGCCCCGAATAATTAAAAATTATATTATACACAAAGTCTGCTCTACGTTTTCTTTTAAGTTCATCAAAAAGCTACTTTTCTACTTTTTGCTGCACTAAACTGGTCAATTAAATCACTGAAATTAACATTTGAGGCAACATCTCGCTCAATAGATAAAATGGACAAAGAAGAGAGTCTTTCTTGAGATATAGTTGATCGAAGATAATTTTTATTAGCTTTAGCTTGGAGAATGATCGTTCTGCAGAAGCGACAGATACTGGTGTTGTCAAAAGAACTCGTAAAGCCACACATATGTTAGGGTAGACATCCACTAAGTTGTCTTCAATCATATTTTTAATACATTAGTCATTGTCACGTCTTCTTGGATAGTCATGATAAACATTTTCAGCTCTTGATACAAGCCCTCGCTATCTATATCAGAGCAACTTGTACTTCCTGACTTCAATGTAAGTGTCTCTTCAAGGCGGTTACAACTTTCCAAAAGGTCTTCATCTGGTGTATTCTTTAAAGAATGCAATCTGTAAAGGAACCCAAAACTTGATTCATACTTTTTTAGCTCAACAAATCGTTTTTCAGTACTCTCAGCAATTTTGCCAATTACCATTAGGAAAAAGTCAGTTCGAAACAAATCTTCTGCACTTGAGCTTATTTCGTCTTTATTTTCATAAGAAAAGTGGGTTTTCTTTTTTCTAAGGCGTGTCTTCTTGAACTCCTTTGGAATTTCAAGCTCATTCGCTATTTCATTTCCAGTAATAATTGCAGAAACTAGGCCACTGACCCTGTACTCAACCAACCAAGATAAAAACTTTTCAAGATGGTTAACGGCGGACGCAAGGTCCATGTCTGCTCTCTGCCACAACTTGCTAATAAACTGAATTTTTACCGGCACATCATACCATACTACTAATGATATTATGAAATCATATGAAAGTATTTCATTTCTCAAAGAGTTGCACTCACTACCTGTTGTAGAATCGTTTGTTGAATCTGACAGCTCGTCCAGACACTCAGCAATTTCTTTCAGTTGGTAACGAACTGCCTTAACACTTTCCACTCGGCATTCCCATCTAGTTTCCGATAGTGGCTTTAGAGTAATGTTAATGTTTGTTTTGTTTTTCAGAATGCTCCATCTATTAGAAGAGGCAGAAAATAACACATAAAGCCTTTGCAGGGTCCCAAAGAAACATTTTGCTTTTATGCATGATGACGCTGCATCACACAACAACAAATTCCAACTATGATATCCGCACGGTGTAAAAAACGCTAAGGAGTTCTCTGATAATATTCTTGTTTTTACTCCGCTGTAGTCACCCCGCATATTAGACCCATTATCGTAGCCTTGGCCTCGACAGTCGTTGATATCAAGGCCAAGGGTTTTTAGCTCAGCCATTACACATTTGGCTAAGTTTTCTCCAGTAGTGCTTTCAACGGGTAAAAACCCTAAAAAACTTTCTTCAATATGGCAAACATTCACATATCTTAAAATCAGTGACATCTGTTCAGTACGACCAACATCTGTTGTACAATCAAGAATATTGGAATAATATTTTGCTTCTCTGATGTGGCTCAAAATTGTTGCTTTTACTTGATTTGCCATAAGTTCTATCAATTCATTTTGAGTATATTTTCCAAGATAGTGAGCGTGAAGCTTGTTCTCTTCAACTTGATCAACATGAACTTTCAAAACGGGGTCAAATTTTGCTAACAATTTAATAAGGCCAAGGAAATTACCACTATGGTTTGTACTCAAGTTCTCTCTGTGACTTCTAAAAGCAAGGTTATGTGCTACCAAATAATCTAAAACAGCCAACACTCTCTCCAAAATGTCTCTCCACCGTTTTTTCTCAACTTCAATATGTTTTTCCAACTTATCTTCTACTGTTACTCCTTTTTTAAGTCCTTTTTCTAACTGTACCCACTTCAACACGGAAGCCAAATGGTCTGGAGCAGTGTCGTGCAATTTAAGATAAGCTCCCAAATTTTTCCAGTTATTCATTCCACTGTCACATAGTGAAGACGTGTTTGATGTTGAAAATAGGTGACAGGCAAAACAATAAACTTTATCTTGTTTTTGGGAGTAGACTAAATAGCGCCTATCCTGTTTTTCTTTATTGGGAAGAATTCTGGTGTAATAAAAATTAGAAAAATGCCTATTATTTTTGTCTACCGGGTAAGTTGTATTTTCAATCCTTATTGGGCC
Organism: Meconema thalassinum; assembly: GCA_946902985.2. Lineage (NCBI taxonomy): Eukaryota > Metazoa > Arthropoda > Insecta > Orthoptera > Tettigoniidae > Meconema > Meconema thalassinum. Next base: position 512,272,012 of record OX336392.1, on the reverse strand, counting down.
TTGTAAAACCAAACTACACCTATCCATGTCATTGAGAGGATAATCCCAAACACCAGGATCGTTGCTTATGCAAACTGACGTTGGTGTGGGTTCTTCTACTTCTACAGTATCTGTACCTGCAGCTGTAAGTGCATCAGGCTCTCCAAAAACTACGTTTCCAATGTCGGACATTGGTAGGCCTATAATAGGCTCAATTTCTTCAACCTCCGGCTCCGATGTGTCATTTGGTACAAAGTAAAGTTTAGAGGCAGAGCTAGAGACAGAAGTATTGGTATAAGATTTAATTCCACTACCATCTTCAACTTTTTCCTCAATACTAACACTTAAGTTACGACTACTACTCACAAATTTATCCAAGGAACCACTAATCTTTGTTTGATAATTTTCCCAGGAAGCCTTCTTTTTTCTTTTCACATTTCCAGACTCATATTTTCGACCTACGTCTCTATCACGTTCACAATTTCCCGACATGTTCACCCAATAACATAACAATATTCCAATATATTTCTGTTATTTCACAATCACAAAGGTTTTTTGAGGTTAACTGGTTAAGTTTACACAAATGCACTGCTAAAACAGCGTCACAGCCAGCCACAACTACTGAAGTCTGCAAACAGCACAAAGCACAGTGAGTCATCAACTACGTAGATTGTAGTGGCTGTGGCATTGCCGCGCGGGTGAGTTAGCGTGCTGTGAGAGGGGTGGGAGGGGTAGCGTCTCTCTTTCTCTTGTTTCGCCCGCGATCACTCTAGTCAGCTGTACTGGGAACACCAGAAAGGAAGAGAGAGAGGTAGATTTATATGTAGTCACAACGGTTACGTTACGGTAGCCCTTCTGAGACGTAAGCAATCAACTGCCGTGCTGCTGCTGCGTTCAAAGCGACATTATGATTCATGCACGCTTAATTTATAATTTAATAACTGATTCATAATGATACTGTATATTTTTATTATTACGAGCACCCCGCGGGGCCCTCAAGTGCGCGGGGCCCCAGGTGGCGCCTGGTTCGCCTGTTCCTAGAGCCGCCTCTGCCTACACCGGGCCATTACGACCTTCGTTTGATCCAATCGAATGTTTTTTGACAATGGTTACAGCATAACGTGTCTCGATGTTTTTTTGTTCTCTTTATCAACTGATTTTGTATCCCACATGTTGGCAACGATGTGTGCACATCGGTGTGTGCCGCTAGAGTGCGCCTCGTTGACAGTTGAACAAGATGCAAGCGGTCAGAACATGGCAGCCGTTTTTAAAAGAGCAATAAATAAAAACACATATTTACGTACTTTAGCGCATATAGGTGGTGCAGTAGTGACCAGGGTTCCTAATTTCAATACGTAATATCGCCCAGAATATGAAACAAGGACACAAGTTACCAGTATGTAAAAGTCACATTCATGTCTGATGCAAGCGACATGTAGTAGCGCCAAATGCTGAAAAGATAAAGTAAAGCCGTCTCCGCTGGTATGGCCATGTCTTACGGGCTGCTGAAATAACAGTTGCACATACTGAATTGGCATTGCGGATAGATGGGAAGAGACCAATAGGACGACCGAGACAGCGCAGCGTTGGCTTGACACTCTACATGACTATTTAAAAATTGCCCGACTTCATCCTGACATGGCACATAATCGTGTAATATGGCGACAGAGAACCAAAAAAGCAGACCCTGCTAATTTGTGGGACGAATGCTAAAGAAAAAGAAGATGTCTGTTGCAGGTGTATAAGCCGTGTTCTACTTTCATTCAGAATTTATCATTGAACTTGGCACCACTATTTTTTACAGTACCGGTACCACCTATATACACAGTAGCCTAGTACTGTATTCGTGGTGTTGGGAATACAGTATTTGACAATAATTCTCGCGTGTGATGGTAGACACAGCTGGAATTTTACTATATAAGTCAATATCTAAAAAGGGGAAGGCAGGAGGGTTATGGACAGCAGAAGAATCAACATTTATTACCACATCATTTCCATCATTAGAAAAGGTATTTTAGCTAATTTCAATAATTTAGAAATGTATTATCGTACGATGAGCTCTCATTCAGCGTTACTACTGAGTGTACCCCGTTATAACCCTCAGTCCTGAATTAAATTTCTTGGCACAGGATTTAGGACCCTGAGTCCCAATACATACACAAGACATATCACCTATCCTAAGAAACTAGGGCTCAATTCAGTATTGCAACGGCCATCCATCATCTGATAACATGTGCCGTCATTTATAATCCTTTAATTAATTGTGGAGTTTACTAGAACCGGAACCAAATGAGAACGTGGTAGATTATTGCCCATAATTATATAATTCACGTACCTTCCTGGGAGTCATTAAGAATCGAAAATACTGTCAAATATCACTGCTGCATAGGGGCGGATGATCTCGTAGTTACGCCCCTTAAAACAACACTAACTATCACTGCTGCACAATGAAAAATATTGTCAAATATCACTAATATACTGTCAAATTTCACGAATATTGCTTAAGTGAAGGTATTTATTTGTAGCTTGTTCAACGACGGCAGATGTTTGTGGGCGACAAATTGACGTCATGTTGCGTTGCCAACATGCCCGATACAAAATACACCACATGACACACATACCTTTGTAATTATCTGAAAAAATAAATAATTGGCAAAACCATTGGCCTGGATAAAGGTAATTGATGCGTGACTACCCCCATTGCGCGTGACAAAAACCAGGGGTGTTTATATTAGCTAACGCCACCTAACAATTATTGGTCTAGGCGAAAACCATGGGTCTGCCGGATGCGATATAGTACCGAATGCGTGGGGTTGTCAATACTGTATATGATGCTAAAAATGGCAGAGTCAGTTGGAATTTCAACTACTGTATATAATTCGTGATTCTATTTGGGATGGCTGGGTGGGTTTCAGACAGCGGAGGAGTAAATATATTATATTACTATATCGTCTCCAGATACCATTACTACGGGTGTTTTGACTAATTTCAGTAGTTTAAAAATTTATTATTTCGTTTCAGGTAAACTCCACTCTTAGAAAGCTTTACACGTTCCATGTAAGTTAGTCATCAAATGATAACACAATGAAAAGAAGAAAATTAACGTACCTTGATGTTCGACATAAACTCCCAAAGCACCATGTTGTGATTTTTCTTTCTCATCTGATCCATTTAGATGACCGATTTGTATCATACCAGGTTATTAAAACTGTGAGAACTCTTCGGAACATTTGTCAATCAAAGCACAGTGATGATTATTCCCCGTAAGAACATCTATTAGGATTTAAATTTGGAATAAATAACCATGACTCAACCAAGTGGTTAGAATCGCCTATAACAGCAATATGATTAATCACATTTTAATTGCCTACTGGTATTACACCATATGTGTGTCTACAGAAACAAGTCAAATGAGTAATTTAGAGACACTAACATAGTCCTTGTATTGCAATTCTCAGCAGATGCTGCTTCAGGCCAAATGGAATACAGATCCTAGCATCACATACTGGGCTCGGGTGACACATTTAGAGCAACTACGTGTAGCCAGTGCTAAGGTTTTAGTTTCCAGTGGATGCATGCAATGTAATCTTTTACATGAAAGTCCTCCCTTCGCAATGACAACTTGCCAAGCAGACTGACCACAAAATTTAGTTCATTTGGGCTCTGATATTATTTCTTTGTTCTGCAAGACATTGTCTTTGGTATATATCTAACTGCTGGCAAATTTCATTACGATAATATATTGATATAGGCTACTGTATTCCAGGTCTACTCTGTTAATCAACTGCATGCATTACATTTAACATTAACTTCCCTCATTAGTTCAATATGAAAGCATAGTACAATACCGGTACTCTTTATGTTCCAGTCTGCCTATTACTAAGGCTACTTGCCAAGCTTTTAAATGATAGCCTATTGTTTAAATACTTACTGCATCAAGATTGAATGCTTTGACACTACCAGTTCTGACAATGGGGATAACATTTCCTCTTATTCTCTCATTTTCTTAGATAAATGAGTTAATTTCAGTTTGTGAAAGTGCATTATGATAATCATGTTGTCATGTCTCTTCACCACAATTAATTATAATTTACCAATGGCATAGGCCAAGGCCGTGAAGAATGTGAACATTTGCAGACTTAATTTCAATAATTAAAAGCACAATTGCCGCACATTAGGTAGGTATTCGTCTTCAAATTTCTGATAGCAATTATTTCCATAACCAAGAAACAAGATTGGAGGACTACTGTCTACAAGCTTCCACAAATATGATTCGAATTCTACAATTAAAATGAAAGCTAATTCTTTCCAAAGCAGTAAAATAGCACTTAAGTTTCTTCTCCATCAAATAATCGTTTTAGATCGCTTACGTACGGCATCTGAAAAAAGGTGTAATAACATTACACGGGACGACATTATTCATATTTAGTATGCTATTTACCATAATCGTCAAAGAAAGATATTTGCACAACTTGAAGACTCAAAAATATATTGTTTTGTAGTTACCTTAGCCCAACGAAAATAAATAACTTAATATTCAAGCCATTAAGGTAACCGTGTAGTCTGAAACTGGCAAATAACGCACAACGTTACAAATATTTCTATATTTCACAACAATTTCAAGTTAGAATTTTGAAATTTGTGTCATTTGTATAAATAGACATATGAGCATACACAGTAATTTTCATTGAGCACAGTAGTACGGTATTGTCATAAGGGCACTAATAATGCACTGAAAAATGTAAATAAAAGTGCAAAAAATGCCTACATTGATGTACCTTTTTCTCAGAAACTAATAGTTATGTGGGGATATAATTTTACACAGATAAATTTATTACTCTGTATGATGTCTAGAATATTAACTCTATGTTAAGCAAGTTCTTAATAATTAATTTTTGAAATTTGTAAAAAAATATATTTTTTTCATGAAAATTTCGTGGTATTAATTACTGTTTCTCAGAAACTACTGGATCAATTTGAATAATCCTAGTCATCAATACTCAAAGGCAGGGTTATGTTGTGTATACAAAATATTATCTTGATAGTCCTACCCAGTTCTGAGAAAAAGGTACATACGTTTCAAAAAATATAGTTTTTGAGAAAATCTCAGAAAACATTATGACAGAGTCTGGTGTCTAATCTCAGTACATCGCAGGAAAATAATCATCCTGGGATTCATCCCCTCCCTTTGTAAACTTCCTTTTGAACCTCAGCTTTGTTCTTAATTCCTTTTGCATGGCCTCATGAGCTCTATTAGCTTAATATAAACGATTCTGGTCGATGGACTTCAATGACTATAGATATTTTTCCCAACTCTCACACACATTTCCTTTAATACATGATTCCTTGAAATCACGCCATCATTAAATGAAAGTACTGCCTCTATTACCCCTATTTTTAAGGTCTGAAAATTAACTTGGAGGACACACCTTTCCTTACACAAACATCCTTCACAACTGATAAACTATCACTCATTTTACAAACTTTACACAATGTGTTTGTATAAAATCTGACAGAACTTTTATGACTTTAATTACATTGCCAGCATTAGAATGTGATATAAACTTAATACTATCCATATCATGAAATTGATCATTAGAATGTTTTCTTTTGGATGCACTTGATGGCTATGAACTATTTTCAGGAATACCTCATGGAGAAGTTGGGTTAGAATCAACACTAACAAGTGACTGCAACAATGAATCACTGTTCACTGTCTATATTATATTTACAGCATGTCTATTGCGAACGAAATTACGTTTCATATACACTTTCTGACTTCCACCCATGTAAAAAGAAAAAGACACTGCCGGGAAAGTAAATAAACAAACAACAATATCAAAAAACTAAACATACAACGTACTGTATGAAGCTAAACTTCACCAAGCATAAATTAGATTCACCTAAATGAAAAAATGAGAATTTAATGAGTAAGAAAGTATTGAAGTGAAAGTGGATGTGGCACTTTCAGAGCAATAGCTGTGCAGTACATAGTCGAAAATTATTTTTCAACGCTTAAATGTAAACGATTTACAATAAATTATACATAAAATTATTCGTAAAAGAACGAAGAATTTTATTACGTTGAAAACTAGAAATGCATTTTTTCATAAAATTACTCTACGCGGTTACAGGCCGGACGTTTGTTTTAGACGAGGGAAAAATCTCAATGGAAGCCTGGAGGCGAGTTACTGCAGTACCTGTGTTGTTATCAGCTGCCCCAAGCGGTCCGATGATTGACAAAGCTGTCTCACACTGCTCCTGAAGTACAGTCATTGGCAAATATAATGACGTTCTGTTCGTAACTACTTAACGTGTACTTCCACGTCACACAATACTTCGACGTTGACTGTACTGTCTGCAAGTCGGTGTCGCCACGTGCTCAAGTCTGGAATTCCATTATATTAGACCGGTGGTGACAAGTGTGAAGCGATAGTGTGAGATAGTGACTGTGTACAGGCTCACCCGCTGGCTTCAAGGTCAAGGACAATCGTCTAAAACAAACGTCCGGCCTGTACCTTAAGTGATAATATACATATCAGCTGTTCGCTTCCATCTTTGATTTATCGTTACAAATGGGCTAACCATGGTCTACAACACGGCTAACAAGCCCTCGGAACATGCCTTTACGGTGGATGGTTCAGCGGTAAGAACTGCGTCACAACATGGATGCGATTTGGCGTTACACAATACCAATTCGACTGCTAACCAGTCTTTACGGGACCTAAAAACTTGTTGTAGCTTAACCATTTCTTACAGAAACGGGGTGTAAGAGTAAATGAGAGTGTGGAGTGAGGAGTGAGGAGTGAGGAGTGAGGAGTGAGGAGTGCGAGTGCAGAGTGTTCATCATTTGACAAACGGCCTTTGTTCGTTTATGACACTTCATGACGTGATAGCATTATCGTGTTTGAAGCCATTTTCAGTGTTTTTTAACGTCTAAAAGAGAGTTTGAAAGCATGACGTGATATCTTTCACATTTTTCTTTGCACCTTTCACACACTCCGTCCCCGGCAGGGTAGTGGTAATTCTTCTTTCGACATTGGCAGCTACAGCGCCCAAGAAACCAAGATGTTATTCTTTCAAACATATGCCATGGAAGAAGAATTCTTCTTCCATGCATATATTCTTTGATGCATTCGTATCCCAACCTCCATACGGTGTGCATCTGTGCAGTGAGTGGTATCGGGTGTAGGGAACGTGCTATTTGTGTGTTGTGCGGACGTAGGGTTTGTGATCTGTTATTTGTATAGTGTGTTAGTGTCTCGTTAGTGCTTCATCAGGTTAGTACCCCTCTTTATAGGGGACAGCTATTCAACATGTCGGGAGACAGTGATGGTCGTCAGATGGAGCGACCTCCGGAGGACCTAGAACATGTGGAATATGAGGGTGTAGCGTCCGTTGAAAGCATTCTTGTAGTGTCGGAGGCTGAGCTAGTATCAACTCCAACACCTGCCACTGCAGAAACATCTCCAGTCATTGCCCAACGACAGCCATTGTCAAATAACAATCGGTATTATGACCATCACATAGGGCCGTACACGGTGTTTATGCAAGGGGAGGGAGATCAACATATTGTCAATTTACATCCTATGGCATTAGGCAAGTTATTTTTTGAAAATAAGATCGCGGGTATTAAGAATATTCAACGCAAAGGACGCAATCGTGTTCAGGTACAATTTCACAAGGCGCTAGAAGCTAATTCTTTCTTACTAAATCCTTTACTACCAGCAAAACATTTGGTCGCCTTTATCCCGTCCGCTAACGTCCAACGTGTTGGTCTAATTAGGGGCGTAGACACATCATTATCACATGAGGACATTTTACAATATATTGATTCGCCTGTTCCAATCGTTAGAGTACAACGTTTTTTAGGGAAAAGATGATCAATGACGAGTTGGAATGCCTTCCTACAGGAACAGTGAAAATTTTCTTTGAAACACAGCGGTTACCGGAGTATGTATCTATTTTTAACGTGCTACTAGAAGTAACATTATTCATATTTTCCCCATTAGATGTCAGCACTGCCAAAGATACGAGCATGTTAAACTGCACTGTAGGGCGCGCGCCCCAGTGTGCGGTAAATGTGCGCAAGGACATTTGACGGATACATGTCAGGAGACTCTTTTCAAATGTGCTAATTGTGGGGACAACCATCCGGCAGGCGCCGTCCGCGGCGCTGAACTGGAAAAACAGAAGTCTATAAAACGCCAAATGTATATAGATAATAAATCGTACCATGAAGTCATTCAGGCTAACTACAGTGTCCCGTTCAATCCTCTTACCCTCCCGCAGCAATTCTCGACCTTAGAGCAGTCAAATATTACGCGTCAGAATGATCCGCCGAGAAAACGGAAGTACACAGAACTAGTGACCCCAAAGCCGAAAGTGGTGAATCCCTTAGGTTACGACCGACGGGCCTATTTAGATATCTTACAGCAACCGTCTGGCAGTGGAGAAGGGGCGGCTTTGCACCCCGCCACCAAGGGTGAGGAAGTTTCGAAGAAACGGCCTTCTCAAATACCTGTAACTTCGCGGGATCTGTCGCATGACATCATGGAAGATTTTCAGAAATTACAAGAATTATTAGGGCAAAACGCTCAATGGAGCTTCTACGTGAAAAAAAAAACTATTGGCAAAGATTGTACCATTACTTCCCACTCCTCCTTCCACAAAATGTACTACCCTAGTCAGTAATAGTCCTATATTGGACTAATTTTTCTTTGTGCTAGATGTTACTCCTCCAGTGGAATTGCCGAAGTATTTTAAATAAAAAGCCTGAATTACTGCATTTAATCCAGGAGTATGATCCGGATATCATATTCCTCCAGGAAACATGGCTTCGTTCCTCGTATAATTTTTCGATTCCTAACTATCAGGTTGAACGTCAGGATGGTCCAGGATATCGAGGCATTTACGATACACTCCTCTCTCTAATCACTTCTATATTCCTCACACTTATCATCACACGTTCCTTGTGCAAGATATCCATGTAAGTCATATTTACTGTTCCCCGGGTATACAAGGTTCCCGTCGGCAATGGCATGTATATTTTCAGTTCATACAACAATTTTCTAAACATCTCACCGTGGGGGATTTTAATGCACATCACGCCTTGTGGGGCAGTGGAAGAATTAATCCGAAAGGACGTCACATCGCTGCAGCTATACAGCACCTACACCTACATCTATTAAATGATGGATCACCCACGCGCATTACTCCACCAAATAGTCCCCAAAGCGCGCTAGCCACTGTAGACCTATCTCATAAATTGTCATGGACGACCGTGAAGGACACGCATCAAAGCGATCATTATCCAATTATAATAGACTATGTTGTCTCGAGTACCCGACATATCCCACAAAACGTATATACGGTTAAGAGAAATCTACGACATTTTGATTACGAGTTGTTTTCTCGCTTTTTAGCGGATAGACTTTATCAGCAATCACAGGTGCCGAGTACTAGTTATACTTGTTTATTAGAGAATATCCGCCCCTATTTTAATATATATCACCCTTTAATTACAAGGACAGGCCCTCCGAATAATCGTGGAGCCTTACCCTCATGGTGGGATCAAGAATGCGGACAGATGGTACGACGGCGCAAGGCGAGTTTAAAAGCTTTCCGACATTATGGTTCTTCAGCATCTTATTTGAGATACAGAAGTCTCACTGCGCAAATCCAACGTGTATCCAATCATAAACGACGCGAGGCGTGGAAATTATACATTACCCAATTAAGCAGTACTACGTCCCTAAATAGTATTTGGACAGCGATTAAACATTTCTCTAATACTCGTACCATTCCATCCCCCTCTCAACTTTCGGCGCAGGGCTACCATGAGCTGTATCATACTTGGACACCGGATATAGTTATTCGCTTGCCTACATCTTGTACCTCTGGTTCGCCGGACCGTTTTTCCAGTTTAATGCAGCCTATTACAAGTAGCGAATTACGTCACACATTTCGCTACAAAAAATCATCCAGCCCAGGGATGGACGGAGTGACTTATAAAATGATCGCTCGATTTCCAGTAAACGCTCAGGGTATCATTCTTCAACTATATAATTCTATCTTACGCACAGGGACCTTCCCGGTGGATTGGAATGTTTTTCAAACTGTACCGATTCTAAAACCTATGAAAGATGCACGATTACCGAGTAGTTATCGCGGTATCCAACTTGGATCTTGCTTCCGATTTTTTTTTTTTTTTTTCAAAATATTCATCTCCGACGGCTTCAATGGTGCCTAGAATATTATAACCTGTTTCCAAAAACTCAATTTGCATTTAGGAAAAATCTTGGTACAACTGACCCCTTAAATATATTCCTTACTGACCTACTCCTAGCAAAAGGAAAGAAAATGCACACAGTAGCTGTGTTCCTTGATCTAAAAATGCATATGATTCTGTTGATCCATATCTTCTTATTCAACTTCTTAGGGAGCTACAATTTCCCCCTGCCCTTCCGATGCTTAATACATAATATGCTATGTCACCGTCACATAGCTTTAAACTCCCCAGCCGGTGTCTTTGATTTCCGACATACTTCTTATGGTGTTCCGCAGGGAGACGTTCTAAGCGGTCTTTTATACTTAATTTATACTCGTACTCTAGAAACAGTCATATTACCGCACGCTCGCATTCTTCAATATGCGGATGACATTCTAATAAATTGCACAAGAGAAGATTTTCCGCATGTCGTAGGGATATATACCACGCCTTATCTCATGCTCATGACTGGTTACATCAATACGGATTTGAAACTTCTGCAGGAAAAAACGCTGCTATGATTTTTACTCATAAACGAATTTATGACAGTTCTCCTATATTATATCGTCAAGGTCAAATTCCGGTGGTGACGAGTGTTAAATACTTAGGGATTTACATTGACAGGAAAATGCAATGGGAGAGACATACGCAATACCTTCAGAGTCACCTCGCCAGCAAAATTAATGTTCTAAAGTCACACACTCGACGTAATTGGGCGGGGGGGGGGCAAAATCATTATTAACGGTTTATCGTAACATCATTCGTTCTGTGTTGGATCACAATTCCTTTTTTGATTCAATGTCCAGCATTAGGCTCCTCCGTTTAGATAGAATCCAGTTTTCTGCCTTACGTATAATTATAGGTGCGCTTAAATCAACCCCCACTGGAGCCCTTTTAGTTGAAACTGGCGAAATGTCACTACAACATTGGCGTAGATATCTTGCATGTATGTACCTGTTACGAAAAATGATGATAACAACATCACCTATCGTCCCTAAATTACAACTATTAGAGGAATATTATACGCGTCGATTATTGGCCCCAGATTCTCGTCCAGCTTTACTAACCGCATATTCCATTCTTCAACCTTACCGCCATAATATATTAAAAGTCATGCGGTTGCCGATATATAATATACCGTATGCTGCAACGCATATTCAACCTCATATTCTACAGAATTCCTTACCCCAAGTATATCAGTCATTTCAACATCATCCCGTAATCATTCCTCATATTTTTAGCGAGATCACGAATCCTTTGATATCCTGTATCATTTTTTATACAGACGGTTCTAAAATGGTTAACCCGTCTCGTGTGGGAGCAGTCTTCTTTGCTCCGGATTTACGTATTTCATTTCAGTATACTTTACCACCGGACGTCACGATATTTACAGCCGCAATTTTTTGCCATCCGTCAGACGTGTTTTTATATTAAAAAACATGCTATTCGCCATTATTTAATTTGTACTGACTCAATGAGTGTAGTGGAAGCACTTCAAAATGTTCTAAAGGTCGATAATTGGTTTTATACCAGTTAGTGCAACAATTGTACACTTTACAAACGGAGGGTTTTGAAGTCAGTATCACGTGGGTACCAGGCCATTCTCATATTGAGGGCAACGCAATAGCGGATCACCTCGCCAAAGATGCTGCTAATGGTAAAGGAAAAGCTTACAACATCGCCGTACCAATATCTGATTTGCGTTATCTAATTCGTTCGACGATACAGGAAGACTGGCAAGTCACGTGGACTAACTATGCAAAAATTAAGGCCAAACACTATTTTGGGATACAACCGACTATTTTAAACAAACCATGGTTTCAGGGAGGTAAATACACACGACAACATATAATTATAATCATTCGGCTGCGTTTTAACCATGCATTAACGCCGGTGTATTTATTCCGCATAAAACGACGTGACGATCCCCTGTGTTCGTGTTTACAAATGGAGGGTTCCTTACATCATATTCTCTTTCAATGTCCACAATATGACTATCAACGTGCCTTAATGCTGCGAGCTTTACATGAATTAGGTTAAGCACTTCCTTTAAATGTTGCCATATTAGTACATATGCCTACAATTCCACTGGTTAGTAACATAGTAGCATTTTTCGACAATATTAATTTAAAGATTTTAATGGGTAATCATTTCCCACAATCCATATTTGTGACCCGGTCATGTGTGTCTATGTGTAGTGAGTCGCCAAGGTGGGTCACTTCGGTGTGAAGTCTAATACCATTGTGTCCCCCTTCGAGCATAAATACAATAGAGTGCGCATTGCCACACTGCGCCTGTACTGTGACGTGAAACCAACATCTCGATCAGCTGACTAAAGGGAAAACAGAGGAACTCGTAATGGAAGGTGATAGGAGAAGGTGGGGAAATGGTTTTTAATAAGGGTTTAAACACACATTTTCGTAATTTATACCACATTGGGAAAAGCATCGCATGTTTCTTTACGTACCGGAAGGTAGCAAAGGTTAAGAATGTATCATATTTGGTGTTAAAAGTGGCTGTCGTGTTCCGTAATATTCATACATCCAGGATCCCCTCTTGTAAATAATTAATAACAATCCAATTCTGAATTAGGCCTACTGATTTTTGAACAGAATTGTGTTTGTGTAAAAAGTGGCTGTCGTGTTCCGAAATATGCATACATCCAGGATCCCCTCTTGTAAATAATTAATAACAAATCCAATTGTGAATTAGGCCTACTGATTTTTGAACAGAATTGTGTTTGTGTAAAAAGTGGCTGTCGTGTTCCGTAATATTCATACATCCAGGATCCCCTCTTGAAAATAATTAATAACAAATCCAATTCTGAATTAGGCCAACTGATTTTTGAACAGAATTGTGTTTGTGTAAAGAGTGGCTTTCGTGTTCCGTAATATTCATACATCCAGGATCCCCTCTTGTAAATAATTAATGACAAATCCAATTCTGAATTAGGCCTACTGATTTTTGAACAGATTTGTGTTTGTGTAAAAATTGGCTGTCGTGTTCCATAATATTCATACATCCAGGATCCCCTCTTGTAAATAATTAATAACAAATCCAACTCTGAATTAGGCCTACTGATTTTTGAACAGAATTGTGTTTGTGTAAAGAGTGGCTGTCGTGTTCCATAATATTCATACATCCAGGATCCCCTCTTGTAAATAATTAATAACAAATCCAACTCTGAATTAGGCCTACTGATTTTTGAACAGAATTGTGTTTGTGTAAAGAGTGGCTGTCGTGTTCCATAATATTCATACATCCAGGATCCCCTCTTGTAAATAATTAATAACAAATCCAACTCTGAATTAGGCCTACTGATTTTTGAACAGAATTGTGTTTGTGAGCTGGTCATTTTTTATTGTACGCCCGAGAGCTCCAAACAAGTTCAATCTATTACTACGTCATTTCCTAATTTATTTTTCATAATTAGAAAATGTATTTTGGCTAATTTCAGTGCAATACTTAACAAAATTTTATCGTACGATTAGCTCTTATTCAGCGTTAGCTTCCACGTCAGTATTTTATGAAAGTGAACAAAACATGGGCAAATGGAAATAAGGAAGTTTATTGAATTAGTAAGCGTTGCTTTTTCAACAACTATGGAACATTTGCTACAAAGGAAAACATTACAAGCAATGAACTGTTTCTTTTTAAATTCCATTCTCCATGAACCATAGAAACCTTCGCAAAAATAACCCAGAACTTTGAAATTCTACAAAGAATTGACTAATTTAGGGCTGCATACATTTTCAGAAGAATCTGAAAATTTCCTCAACCAAACGCACTGTGCATACGATTAATAAGATGACAGATATTACCTCAGCGTATTTATTATCGAAGACTACATCGTCATATCAGTAGCATAACCTGCAATTTTACTCTGAACATGATTGAATAGAAAGGTTCTTTGATGTTGTGATGGTCCTAATTTTGCTTCATAGGCCTGTTCAGTGGAGTAAAGGATAGGGTAAATTTTAATAATTTGTAATAAATGCCAGCATTTACATGTTAAATTACTTTTCTTTCGTGTTTCGGAGTTGAGGAAACGTAAAGAAATGCAAGTAGTGAAGTCAAGAATTTTAGGGTAATTTTACAATGAATTAACTTTGGCTTATCTATGGAAAGAAATGCCCGATCCTTTTCTAAATGTCTCCTTACATCCATACGCTGCACAGTAATACACCATTCTGGCTTAGTATGGTAATGAATAGAATAGAATAGAATAGCCCAATTCTATCATCACGTGTAGTATTTCAGTGCTCCAAACTATCCGCAGTTCCCGGCAGTTCCCTCTAGTCAGCTGATCGAGATGTTTGTTTCACCAATGTGACGTCATCAGCCATCTATTCTATTTATGATCTAAGGTGTCCCCGTATAATAATGCATTTTATTAATCCCTTAACGAGTCAAGGACTCATATACAAAGGAATTGTACAGTTTTATCTTGTTGGCGACAAATTACAATACAATGTTTAGTTTACAAAGTTTTCAGTATGAAAATATATACAACATTTTGTAGCTTTCATAAATTTTTGTACACAATGTGTTCTTCTTTTGTCTTCTCAGATTATGAAATTTCTTCAAACTGACATTTTATAATCATTCCACATAAACTGTTTTATCCTCCTTTTAAAGATTGGTAGGCTAGGTGCAATTTTTATATTTTCTGGTAGTCCATTGAATTTTACAAAGGCACTATACTTAATGCTATTACTGCCATATTGTTTGGAATTGATATGGAAAAGTGTTATGTCATCTGCATGTCTAGTTTTGTAAGCGTGTAAATCAGATTGTTTAGTGAAGTTTAAATTTGTGTGGATTCTGTTGTGTAGGATTTGGTATATTAGGACATTTGATTTGATTATTGCCTTTAGGGCTATTGGCTGAATTTTACTCGTAATATAAAGGTGTTTGGTTGGTGTTAAAAAAGGGTAGTTATAAATATTTCTTATGGCTCTATTTTGAATTACCTCAATTTCCTTTTTTAGGTAATTTGAGCATTTTATCCAAATTGTATTCAAATATTGTAAGTGGCTATGGATTAAGGAAAATACACTTTCCTGAGTAGATATTTTGGGATATAGTAGCTCAATTTTTTATTATCCCAGCGGCAGGTGATTTTTTTTTTTTTTACTAATGCATCAATGTGCTTTTGCCAGGAGAGATTTTCATCTATTATTAAGCCTAGGTATTTGACAGATGATACCCTTTTAACTGCTTTTCTATTCAGCATTATATTCTGAGTGATGTCTAACTTTGTTCTACGCTTAGATATTATTAAATTATTTGTTTTATCTTCATTTATTGTTAATTTATTTGACTGGGTCCAGCCAAGTATGGTATTCATGTCCTCCAGCATGTGTGTAATCAGCGTGTTGGTGGTGTACGCATTGTAAAAGATACTTAAGTCATCTGCAAACAACGTTATATTACCATGAAAACTGAGAGTTGCTATGTCATTAATATATACTAAGAAGAGGGAAGGACCCAGTATTGATCCTTGGGGCACACCGTGGGTAATATTAACTTCCTCACTTCTGTAGCCATTTATTTCAATATACTGCTTATGATTAGATAGGTAATTTTTAAACCATGTCCAAGCTACTCCTTGGATACCTGCTTTATCAAGTTTCCCTAAAAGAATTTCATGGTCAACAGTATCAAACGCCTTTCTCAGGTCTATGAAAAGGCCACTCGCTGTCATCTTATTGTCTAAGACATCCTGCAAGTTAGAGATAATATCAATTGTGGCTATTTCTGTGCTTGAGTTTTCTCGGAATCCATATTGCCCTTTGTAGAAGTAATCATTTTTATTTAAGAAATAAACAATTCTGTTTTTTACTACTGTTTCGAGTATCTTGGATATGGGTGGGAGGATGGAAATGGGCCTGTAATTGTCCGGATTGCTTTTGTCACCTCCTTTATAGACTGGTATGACTCGTGCTATTTTTAGATCATCAGGCACCAGACCAGTCTCTAACGATCCATTTATTAAAGTAGTTAGTGGGCTACTTAGCATGTCAATGGAGTTTTTTAACAATTTCACTGACATACCATCTTTGTCTTGGCTACTTTTCATTTTAAGGCTTAATATAATATTGCGAATTTCCATCTCATTAGTCGGGGTCATAAATATGGAATCTGTGTTGACATTAATTTCATTAACTTTCTTCCCTGGGGGGATGTTTATGGCTAATTTGTGTGCTATGTTTATAAAGTGAGTGTTTAGAGCATTGCAAATATTTTCTTTTCCTGTGAAAGATTTGCCGTCAATTATTATCTCACTGGGACCATCTTTGTTTTCAGTTGTGCGGTTGTAGATCATTTCATTGATTACTTTCCAAGTATATTTTATGCTATTTGCATTCAATGTTAATTTATGTTCATAGTATGAGGATTTCAGTTTCCGTTTTAAAGCTGTCACTTTGTTCCTAAATATTATGTGCTCTTCCTTTAAGGGGTTATTGTTTCTGTGAATGCTAGTTTTAAGTTTAGCATGTAGTAGGAACCTTTGTTTTATTAGTTGAATTAATTCTGTTGTTATCCATGGGTTTTTGTGGTTCTGGTGTATTTCCTTCAAAGGTGAGTCAGTGTTTTCTTTGTTGGGTGTCTGTGTCAAGATTTTGTGTTTCATGGCGATGTAAGTTTCGTTTAGATCATCTAAGCAGTCTATTTGATTGAGATCATTAGATAATTTGTTTTTGTACATGTACCGGTAATTTTTATTCACGTTTTTTGAACTAGACCTTTGCTTGTTGGGGGCGTATTTAAATGTCATGTTCGAGATTGGGCTTTTGCCTGGATAGTAGTTTGACCAGAAAATCTCAGTTACAAGAATATTATGATCACTAATATCACTATTTATATTGCTTATTCTATAGGCATATTTACAGTTATTAGTGGCCACCTGATCAAGGAGTGTACTTGTTGATTCACTTATTCTTGTTGGATAGCGAGTATTGCCTTGTGTGAAACCATAGCTTGATAGTAGATTGAGGTATGATTTGGTTACATTATTTTTGTTTAATAAGTTAATATTTGTATCACCAATGCATAAGGAAAGATTGTGCTCTGAAAGAAGATCATTCTCCGTATCGACAGATTCACTATATAACCAAGGAGAAACTGTTCCGCCTAGTCAATACATTTATTTACAACAAGTTATAAACTTGCTATTATATGGTACATGTTTCGGGGCCTCTAGTACTGGTCCCTTCTTCAGCCATAAATTAAGTTGCAAAATCCAGCATAATTAAAGATATCATAATAAAAAAAATATGTACATAAAATGATGAGTGAATGGATGAAATGAGGCGAAAAAGAACATATTACTCCTGAGAAGTAATGTGAGTGCACATCAGTAAAATTAACACCATTGGTATTGCTAGGTTCTTGAGAATACACTTATATAGCACTGTTCTAATGTTTGTGTATGTGGAAATCACTTCACTTGGGATTTATAGCCTGTTTACAATGCTGTTGACTGAAACTTGCTGCTCAAGCTGGGGCTTCTGAGCTTATAGTCTTGCATTAGAAGGAAAACATCGAATGTCATGTAATGAAATACATCATCATGATGAGGAGACATCCAAGTATGGAAAAACATATTTTACTTAGACCAACTAAAACAATTTCCTTTGTTGATCTAATTCACAGAATCTCAATTTACTTCATGGCCCCATTATTGCTTCATCCAGTTGCTTAGATACCTTGGATCCAAGGCTTCTAGATTATATGCATTGCCTAGGTCATGAAGTATCTAAATTTGTAACCATTGCACTCTCATTATTAATATATTATTAAATTTAAAAAATAATAATGACAATAAAAAAAACATAAAATACAATATGAGATTTAAATTAAAATAAGGTGAGGTAATATAATATTATATCATTGTGACCTGGAATTGTTATAAATGGAATATAGAAAGGTAGATGGGGTTATAAGGGTGAGAGGAAATGGAAAAAGGGGGGGGGGGGAATATTGGGGGAGTTTGTGTTGGGGAATTCACGGTGGTTTGTTGTTATCAACAATTTTATTCTTTATATATTCCGTTAGGGTGTTGTATAGGATATTCGTTTCAAAATTTATTTCATTAAGATTATGAAGAGGAGATAGTTTCTGTGCGGTGTTAATTTCTATCGCTTCTAGTACATTCATAGTGGTCCCCTTTCCTGTAAAATGGAGGATTTCTAGATCTTTCTCGATGTTGGTGAATTTATGATGTGACTCCTCCATGTGTGTTGCCATTGCTGAGAATCTTCTGTATTTTGTGGCATTAAAATGTTCGTAGTATCTGATTGTGAATGCTCTACCCGTTTGTCCCAAATAATTTGCATCGCACTCGGAACAATTAAGTCTATAAATGCCTGATCTATGGAATTTGTCTATAGAATTTACTTTGTTCGAATTAAAGAAGAAATTGGCATTGGTGTTGGATGTTTTATAGGCCATTTTTAAACCGTGTTTTTTGAATATGTTAGAGATGCTGTATGTACGTGCATTAAAATAAATGAAAACCGCATATACAGGTTTTTCTTTATGATCTGGTGTTAAATGGGTGGGAGGTCTATTTCTTATTTTGTTTATAATGTTGGAGATGAATTGATAGTTAAAACCATTAACTTTAGCTATTTGGCGTATGGTCCTTATTTCACTGGTGAGGTCATTTTTTGAAAGGGGAAGGTTGAAAGCTCTGTGAATCATACTGAAGAAGGCTGCCTTTTTGTGGTTGCCAGGATGATTAGAACTATTGCTTATGGTAGTATGAGTTTGTGTAGGCTTTCTGAAAATTTTATAGGAAAGTCTATTTTTCTTTATGGAAACTGTGGTATCCAAAAAATTAATCGAGTTATTGACTGCAGATTCTGGGACGAACTGTATATTGCTGTCAATGCTGTTAAGTTTCTCTACAAGTTGGTCAATTTTCTGTATTGTGTTATCAATGATGATGAAAATGTCATCAACATATCGACCCCAGTATGTCAAACCTGCAATTTTTCCATGTATTTTAGTGTATTCCATATGATCCATATAAATATTTGCTATAATGCCAGATAAAGGGGAGCCCATGGGAAGGCCTTCCTTCTGCCTGTATATTTTATTATTGAAGGTGAAATAATTGCTATTAAGGGTGAATTCCAACAATGATATGAATTCGTTGATTTCAACATTTGATAGTTTGCTGCTGGCTGAAAAATTTTGTTTAATAATTTTGATGGTAGGGTTAATTGGGATATTGGTATACATATCCTTCACGTCAATGCTATGCAAAGAATGTTCATCATGTAGTTTTAAATTCATAGTACTTTCGCAAAAATGAAGGGTGTTTCTAAGAAATTTGTTAGCTTTAAAGGTATAATGTTTAACTAGAAACTTTTGAATGAATTGAGACATTTTATAAAGTGGGCTGTTTATGAAATTAATAATAGGTCTAATTGGGATCCCTTTCTTGTGTATTTTTGGTAAGGACTTCATAGTGGGAAGTCCCGGGTTCATATTGATGAGTATATTAGTTTGCTTTTCATCTAAAATAAAAATGGAATTTTTAATGATGCCTTTTAATTTTCTTTGAATGGTCTGTGTAGGGTCCTTCTTTATTTCTTCAAAATTAGGGTTGTTTAAGAAGTTATTTGTTTTACTAATATAGTCCTCTTTTTCTAGGAGTACGATTGTGTTGCTTTTATCAGCTTTGGTAATGATTATGTTGTTATCATTTATTTTCTTTTTTAGATTAATCAAGTTTGAAAATGATTTAGTTTTAACCTTTTTGTTGATATTAATTATTTTCTGAATTTCCTTATTGGTTTCGTATCTTGCTTCCCCCTGTTTATCAATTGGGAGTTTACGAATTGCTACTTCCGTTTCAGTAATGATGATTGTGAGTGTTCGATTACTGAGATCTTGTTCCCAATTATATTTGGGACCTTTGTTTAGAATTTCCAAGTCTTGATTATTGAGAGATAATTTAGATAAATTTTTGACTGGAGATTGGAATTTATGTAAAACTTGTTTGTCTAGGATTTTTGGCCTGTTATGGCCTTTTTCTAGTAGGTTTTTAAACTTGTTGTCCAAAATCTGTATTTTATTACTAATTTTGGTATGT
This sequence comes from Meconema thalassinum, assembly GCA_946902985.2. Classification (NCBI taxonomy): domain Eukaryota; kingdom Metazoa; phylum Arthropoda; class Insecta; order Orthoptera; family Tettigoniidae; genus Meconema; species Meconema thalassinum. Next base: position 512,251,655 of record OX336392.1, on the reverse strand, counting down.
ACAATTTGATTGACAGTGAAGTAATATCTGTCCCAATCATTTCTTTTTGAAATATTTGCCGCTACCAAATGTAATTGGTATAATTTATTATTAATGTCGTTCTTCTTAATGAATAAGAATTTGATTTCCCTTTGGAATACCCTGTTATTAATAATTCTTTGGGTTCTTTCCTCATACTTGTTTAATGGGCCCCTTTTCTGATATGATTTGAAATGATTGGGGATGATGTTATGATGTTTACATTTCTTAAGGAACTCTATGTCTTTAATTATGCTGGCCAATTTAACCTTGAGATCTTTAAACTTATAACGCGCTTTCTTTGCGCTATTAGCTTGGCTTGCTTCATTGTAAATTGTGCTCTGAAAGAAGATCATTTTCCGTATCGACAGATTCACTAGATAACCAAGGAGAAACTGTTCCGCCTAGTCAATACATTTATTTACAACAAGTTATAAACTTGCTATTATATGGTACATGTTTCGGGGCCTCTAGTACTGGTCCCTTCTTCAGCCATAAATTAAGTTGCAAAATCCAGCATAATTAAAGATATCATAATAAAAAATATGTACATAAAATGATGAGTGAATGGATGAAATGAGGCGAAAAAGAACATATTACTCCTGAGAAGTAATGTGAGTGCACATCAGTAAAAATTAACACCATTGGTATTGCTAGGTTCTTGAGAATACACTTATATAGCACTGTTCTAATGTTTGTGTATGTGGAAATCACTTCACTTGGGATTTATAATAATGAGAGTGCAATGGTTACAAATTTAGATACTTCATGACCTAGGCAATGCATATAATCTAGAAGCCTTGGATCCAAGGTATCTAAGCATCTGGATGAAGCAATAATGGGGCCATGAAGTAAATTGAGATTCTGTGAATTAGATCAACAAAGGAAATTGTTTTAGTTGGTCTAAGTAAAATATGTTTTTCCATACTTGGATGTCTCCTCATCATGATGATGTATTTCATTACATGACATTCGATGTTTTCCTTCTAATGCAAGACTATAAGCTCAGAAGCCCCAGCTTGAACAGCAAGTTTCAGTCAACAGCATTGTAAACAGGCTATAAATCCCAAGTGAAGTGATTTCCACATACACAAACATTAGAACAGTGCTATATAAGTGTATTCTCAAGAACCTAGCAATACCAATGGTGTTAATTTTTACTGATGTGCACTCACATTACTTCTCAGGAGTAATATGTTCTTTTTCGCCTCATTTCATCCATTCACTCATCATTTTATGTACATATTTTTTTATTATGATATCTTTAATTATGCTGGATTTTGCAACTTAATTTATGGCTGAAGAAGGGACCAGTACTAGAGGCCCCGAAACATGTACCATATAATAGCAAGTTTATAACTTGTTGTAAATAAATGTATTGACTAGGCGGAACAGTTTCTCCTTGGTTATATAGTGAATCTGTCGATACGGAAAATGATCTTCTTTCAGAGCACAATTTACAATGAAGCAAGCCAAGCTAATAGCGCAAAGAAAGCGCGTTATAAGTTTAAAGATCTCAAGGTTAAATTGGCCAGCATAATTAAAGACATAGAGTTCCTTAAGAAATGTAAACATCATAACATCATCCCCAATCATTTCAAATCATATCAGAAAAGGGGCCCATTAAACAAGTATGAGGAAAGAACCCAAAGAATTATTAATAACAGGGTATTCCAAAGGGAAATCAAATTCTTATTCATTAAGAAGAACGACATTAATAATAAATTATACCAATTACATTTGGAAGCGGCAAATATTTCAAAAAGAAATGATTGGGACAGATATTACTTCACTGTCAATCAAATTGTACATACCAAAATTAATAATAAAATACAGATTTTGGACAACAAGTTTAAAAACCTACTAGAAAAAGGCCATAACAGGCCAAAATCCTAGACAAACAAGTTTTACATAAATTCCAATCTCCAGTCAAAAATTTATCTAAATTATCTCTCAATAATCAAGACTTGGAAATTCTAAACAAAGGTCCCAAATATAATTGGGAACAAGATCTCAGTAATCGAACACTCACAACCATCATTACTGAAACGGAAGTAGCAATTCGTAAACTCCCAATTGATAAACAGGGGGAAGCAAGATACGAAACCAATAAGGAAATTCAGAAAATAATTAATATCAACAAAAAGGTTAAAACTAAATCATTTTCAAACTTGATTAATCTAAAAAAGAAAATAAATGATAACAACATAATCATTACCAAAGCTGATAAAAGCAACACAATCGTACTCCTAGAAAAAGAGGACTATATTAGTAAAACAAATAACTTCTTAAACAACCCTAATTTTGAAGAAATAAAGAAGGACCCTACACAGACCATTCAAAGAAAATTAAAAGGCATCATTAAAAATTCCATTTTTATTTTAGATGAAAAGCAAACTAATATACTCATCAATATGAACCCGGGACTTCCCACTATGAAGTCCTTACCAAAAATACACAAGAAAGGGATCCCAATTAGACCTATTATTAATTTCATAAACAGCCCAATTTATAAAATGTCTCAATTCATTCAAAAGTTTCTAGTTAAACATTATACCTTTAAAGCTAACAAATTTCTTAGAAACACCCTTCATTTTTGCGAAAGTACTATGAATTTAAAACTACATGATGAACATTCTTTGCATAGCATTGACGTGAAGGATATGTATACCAATATCCCAATTAACCCTACCATCAAAATTATTAAACAAAATTTTTCAGCCAGCAGCAAACTATCAAATGTTGAAATCAACGAATTCATATCATTGTTGGAATTCACCCTTAATAGCAATTATTTCACCTTCAATAATAAAATATACAGGCAGAAGGAAGGCCTTCCCATGGGCTCCCCTTTATCTGGCATTATAGCAAATATTTATATGGATCATATGGAATACACTAAAATACATGGAAAAATTGCAGGTTTGACATACTGGGGTCGATATGTTGATGACATTTTCATCATCATTGATAACACAATACAGAAAATTGACCAACTTGTAGAGAAACTTAACAGCATTGACAGCAATATACAGTTCGTCCCAGAATCTGCAGTCAATAACTCGATTAATTTTTTGGATACCACAGTTTCCATAAAGAAAAATAGACTTTCCTATAAAATTTTCAGAAAGCCTACACAAACTCATACTACCATAAGCAATAGTTCTAATCATCCTGGCAACCACAAAAAGGCAGCCTTCTTCAGTATGATTCACAGAGCTTTCAACCTTCCCCTTTCAAAAAATGACCTCACCAGTGAAATAAGGACCATACGCCAAATAGCTAAAGTTAATGGTTTTAACTATCAATTCATCTCCAACATTATAAACAAAATAAGAAATAGACCTCCCACCCATTTAACACCAGATCATAAAGAAAAACCTGTATATGCGGTTTTCACTTATTTTAATGCACGTACATACAGCATCTCTAACATATTCAAAAAACACAGTTTAAAAATGGCCTATAAAACATCCAACACCAATGCCAATTTCTTCTTTAATTCGAACAAAGTAAATTCTATAGACAAATTCCATAGATCAGGCATTTATAGACTTAATTGTTCCGAGTGCGATGCAAATTATTTGGGACAAACGGGTAGAGCATTCACAATCAGATACTACGAACATTTTAATGCCACAAAATACAGAAGATTCTCAGCAATGGCAACACACATGGAGGAGTCACATCATAAATTCACCAACATCGAGAAAGATCTAGAAATCCTCCATTTTACAGGAAAGGGGACCACTATGAATGTACTAGAAGCGATAGAAATTAACACCGCACAGAAACTATCTCCTCTTCATAATCTTAATGAAATAAATTTTGAAACGAATATCCTATACAACACCCTAACGGAATATATAAAGAATAAAATTGTTGATAACAACAAACCACCGTGAATTCCCCAACACAAACTCCCCCAATATTCCCCCCCCCCCCTTTCCATTTCCTCTCACCCTTATAACCCCATCTACCTTTCTATATTCCATTTATAACAATTCCAGGTCACAATGATATAATATTATATTACCTCACCTTATTTTAATTTAAATCTCATATTGTATTTTATGTTTTTTTTATTGTCATTATTATTTTTTAAATTTAATAATATATTAATAATGAGAGTGCAATGGTTACAAATTTAGATACTTCATGACCTAGGCAATGCATATAATCTAGAAGCCTTGGATCCAAGGTATCTAAGCAACTGGATGAAGCAATAATGGGGCCATGAAGTAAATTGAGATTCTGTGAATTAGATCAACAAAGGAAATTGTTTTAGTTGGTCTAAGTAAAATATGTTTTTCCATACTTGGATGTCTCCTCATCATGATGATGTATTTCATTACATGACATTCGATGTTTTCCTTCTAATGCAAGACTATAAGCTCAGAAGCCCCAGCTTGAACAGCAAGTTTCAGTCAACAGCATTGTAAACAGGCTATAAATCCCAAGTGAAGTGATTTCCACATACACAAACATTAGAACAGTGCTATATAAGTGTATTCTCAAGAACCTAGCAATACCAATGGTGTTAATTTTTACTGATGTGCACTCACATTACTTCTCAGGAGTAATATGTTCTTTTTCGCCTCATTTCATCCATTCACTCATCATTTTATGTACATATTTTTTTATTATGATATCTTTAATTATGCTGGATTTTGCAACTTAATTTATGGCTGAAGAAGAGACCAGTACTAGAGGCCCCGAAACATGTACCATATAATAGCAAGTTTATAACTGGTTGTAAATAAATGTATTGACTAGGCGGAACAGTTTCTCCTTGGTTAAGGAAAGATTGGCATTGTTTTTCGAGAGAATGTGCTCTAGAGATTGCATGAATTTTGTTGCGTTATTTATGTTAGGATTATATACTGCAATTATATTAATAGTATGCAGGTTATTGAAACGAACAGTATCATTTCTTATAAGCTCTAACTGGATCAAGCTATGTTTACTCTCAACTAGGTTAAGAACTTTTGTATTCCATTTATTGTGGACATAAACTCCCACACCTCCACCATCCTGATTGTCTCTGTGTACAAATGCAACAGAATAGTTGTTTAGGTTGAAGTATTTAGCTTCATTACTTTTTACCCAAGTCTCGGTTACCACTATGACATCTAGATTTTCCACATTATGTATTAGTATCTCGATATCTTCTAGTTTATTTTAAGGCTTCTGCTATTCAGGTAAAGACACTTGATTTGGCTAAACTCATTTTTAGTGTCTGCTATGTAGTCGTGGATACAGTCATATTTACGCTCATCAATTGATGTGTGTAAGTCAACATCAACTAGTAGGTCCATGTCTTGATTAATTGTTATTACTGTGAATGGGATGGCTGAGCCTTGTTGATGGAAGAGTCTCTTACTAGCCTATCAATGTCTGCTGGTGAACTGATCCTGACAGCCTTGTCACTATCTGATTTACGGACGAATATTTTGCAGTCACGGGTCCAGACGTATTTAAAACCTAAATTACGGAGGTCTCTTGCCTGGTTGTGAAGTACTTTATTTGCTGGCGTCAAATGCTCGTTAATGTAGATAGGCCTAGCCCTTCCATTGATTCCTGCATCACTTGAGTTCAGGTTGGGTTTGGATCTTTTGCCTTTTAGAATTGCGTCTTTTTTTTAGCCGGCTGCAGAATTTTACTAGTAAAGGAGGTGGAAGACCTTCTCTGCTGTGTGGTAGCCGATGGCAGGCGTCAATATCGGACTCAACAACTATGACACCCAATTGGTCAGCGATAGTCTTGACAATTTGAACGGGGTTTTCGTTTGAAGTGTGCGACACGCCATGAAGCTCTAAGTCGTTTCGCCGAACGTACTGTTGAAGCTCAAGATTCTCTTGCTTTAACAATTTGACCTCACTGCAGACGATATTCTTATCCTTCTCTAACTCACAAACTCTTTGGCTGAGCTTTGTTAATTCTGACAAGGCTTGCTTCAGAGTTTGTGCGGCAGTTGAAATGTCACTTTTCATACCATCAAAACAATCAGAAAAGTATGTCACGGACTTAAGCATGTCATTCTGAGTCTTTTCAATGTTTTCGAGTTTTGTCAGTCGGAGGTTGATTTCACAAACAAGATCGTGTAAATCTGGTTTACTTACATTCTCGTCTGGCGAGGCGATTTTAGAGACCTCATCCGTAGTTGACGTATTATGTTCCTATGTTTTCCTGCTAGGTATCTCTCTGCGTTGCGTCATACTCTTGTTTGAGATAACCCGCTACTCACTGGTCTTACGCCTCTTCTCGGTAGTCGACGGCCCAATGGTTGCGTTCACGGTAGCAAACAGTTGATCAACAGCTCCAAAGCTGATGCATCGGGAGCGGGATCAGGTTTTACGTGTACCTGTGAACGGTTTGCTCCATCTGATCTGTAGCAGCGCGCGTTGTTCGGAAGTGGACAAGGGCGATGTACTATCCTCGAGCCTGCGATGTTGAAATGATCAGATAATCTTGTGAGAGTGAATGCTGATATTAGATCAGTATCTAATTTACCTTTAGTTTTGCAACTCGGAACGAAATTGCTCTGAAACTATGTACCGAAGACTGTGAACATGTATCAAACCATACCTTGCTCCCGATAATTTTAGGCCTACGTACGTAAATTTCTTGCCTTTCTGATACGGCATTTATTGTGTTATGCTAGTTTGGCTATGGTAAAGAATACTTAACAGTTTAACGTATGGTACGGTATATTAAGTTGGTATATCCCAAGACTTATGATAATTGAAGTCATTTTAATCTCTTCAAATTGAACAAGGTAGGTTAGGCCTACGTCTCAATAGACGAATATTTATTCAAGAATATCAATATAGCTTTGATTTTATTAATGTAGGGTTATATCCTATGAGAAGGGTCAAGAGCCTGTAAGTCTAGCAGTAAACCTCTTACCAGTCATCCACACATGATGACTTCATTATTTGTTAGCACTGCTTCATCTATCTAATTTGTCCCTAGGTATCCTTCATGCTGATACTTTCCTGCTTCTTATATCTTTTCTTTTTCACTCTAGTTTTCTTCTCAAGGATTTGAAGCTTTTGGATTTATTCGTCAGCTTAACTGTGTTGTACAGTTTTTAGTTACTGTACTATACAAATTAATTGTATTTACAAAAAATCAGGTTAGATTGCAAAATTAATTTGAAACACTACAAGAATGTACATCACATTGTCCCTACCTGTCAACTAGAGGTATTTATCTGGATCATTACCCTTCCCCTATCTAATAAGGCCAGATGACCTCAAGGTTCCACCCTTTAAAATTATAACCAGCATCTAGAAATAACATTTCTGGGTCCCTCATTTAAAGCAAACGAAATCATGGCACGAGCCTGTATTATCCTTGTTATACCGGTACCTTACTTGTTTACACCCCAATATTAGTACTTAAAGAGAAAGGCACAACATGAACTGTTGATGGATTAACTTAGTCTCTTACTTGGCCGTCCATTCTCCTCCTATCAATACACAACTGGTTTCCATACCAGATTCCCTATAGGCTACTGTTCATCTAATGAAAATGAAAAATGTTAGGCTACAGATTTTTGGTTGAAAACAGTTGTCTAAAAGATGCTTTCACAATTGATTTTTCAATAGATCATGTCATCAAATGGTCCAGTAACATAAAAATAATTCAGGAAAATAGGGCATTTTAAAATTATTGCTACCCAAGTCTGGACAGTACAGAATGAGGTAGAGGAAACTAGACTGAAAAAAAAGTACAAAGCAGGAAAGTAACAGGATGAATGTCTCCTAGGAGCAAAGATAAATGAAGCAGTGCTGAAGAATACATCTTTTCTGTGATAATTTGAAGCCATTCATTTTTTTTTAAGTCGTGCCTATTCAAATTGTCTTTGCTGCTTCTCAGTCGGTCAACATGGGGTACAAAATTATAAATATGTAAACACACTCCTGGAAACAATTACATGTATTAGTTGCCCATTGCCCATTTAAGTGTGATAACTAACTAATAAAGTGTAACTTTTTCCAGGAGTGTGTTTATATATTTATAATTTGTACCCGAAAAGCAGCAATGACTACATTTTATCTTGAATTTCAGTACATAATCATTACCAGCTGCTTGATGTACAATACTGGTACTTGAATGGGGCTTGGCTAGTGGGCTCGCACAATTACATACCATTACCGAAGGTAACATTCATGACTCGCCACTCGGTTACTAACAATTCCCTTTGTTGCTCAATATGTGCCTGGTAGAGAGATGGTTGGTACGACTCAGCAAACTAAATGTTAAAAGAAGTAATATCTTCCACCTAGGCTCATTACCAGATTGAATACAAATGAAACTACAGTACAGGAGAACTATACCGTAGGTGAAGTTTTGTAACAAACCTAGTTCATTCAGTCACTGTACAAGAACATCAGGTCTTCTGTGGTCTGCAGCAAATACTGCTGTGTGATAGAATATGCAGATTATAAAGTGAAGCATCACTGTAATGAGGTGTTAAAACTCAGGCAGGTTGAGATAAGGTAAGGAAATATTGCACAAACTGGGTAGTGCTGTGTTGAACAGTGCTCAGTTTTCTCTGCCAGTGTAAGAAGAAAAATATATTATATATCTTGAATTTAAGTACATAACCATTACCAGCTTCTTGATGTACTGGTCGCCTACTGCAGTGAACCTAGGTTAGCAAGCTTGACCAATTGTAGCCTATAGCCTACTGTACAGTACCAGTAGGTAATATTCATGACTACTCACTCCCTTCAAGTTTTCATTTTACTAACAATTTCCTATACAGGTTATTAAGCTTGTAACTTAAAGCCTCCTTCCCAATTCTAGCCTCAGTTAAAAATAATGCACATGTCACTGACACCACAGCATTTTGAAATGTATCCTGTAGCCTAGGCTACTGTTAAAATATAGATCAATATGTAGCATACACACAAGAGAGTGAGTAAAATAAATTAGCCTTATGTCACAATTTCTAAATCCATTCTCATAATGCATTTTACTTAATAGTCAGTTCCTATTTGAGTAGGCTACAGAGACCTAACCTGTCCCCTGAGAGAAAATCATCACTCGTTTGACAAAAGGAAGTCAAGGATGGAAATTTTGGTGTTGGATTAGTTGAAGCATGGACAAAATACAGTATGTGCATACAATAATTGTCACAAAATGTTAATACTCAGGCATGTTGAGATACCGTAAGTGAAGGAAATAAAGGACAAACTGGATAAGTGCTATGTTGGAGAGTGCTTAATTTTCTCTCCTTGTGTAAGAAAAGAAATTTATATACAGTATATATATATATATATATATATATATATATATATATATATTGAACGCTTTATCCTCTGTTGGATAAATGATTCTATGTTTTATTTCTCCAATTAATAAATATTTCCACCAGCATCATGAAAGTAGCCAGACGGAGATGAGGAAATTTCAAGCATTGGTTGGAGACAGCGGGGACATACCTGAAGCAGATTGACAATAGGCTAAATACTTTAGCTGTGAAAGGAAATAGCATAGCGATGTGTCAGAAGGACAGGTGTGGGCCGCCTCAAATAGAAGCGACGCGCAGTGAGACATGCTGCTGGTATGTTCATTGTAATATTCGCGCCTAGAAGAAATATGATGCAGTAACGTGAGTGGCTGATGAGCAGGCTAGACACTCCTACGACGCCAAGATCTGCTATAAACCGCCAAATTACAGAAAATGTGAGAACCAATGAGAGAAGAATGCCTATATAACGCGGCAGGTCTAGCGTGGGCACGCTCGGCTAGCATTCACGCGGGAAATCGCCTAGACAAAATCTCTACGATCGATTCTAGGATTAATGGGCATATTCTTGACCTGTGCAATGTTACGAGTTCAGTGATATTTATTTCATTCCTGTACCACAATTATTTCGAGAAATTTTTACATAAATTCCCCCCCCCCCCATCGAGACCTAGGGCCAGTTCATTTATAAGTGGCATGAAGAGCCAAGACATGGACTTCTATTCTGTTCGTCTGAGGACGTAAGCTTTTTATTACTCTGTGCGTCTACGGACGTAGACTTCTATTTGTGTGTCGTGGACACAGGTTGATTATTACTTCTGTGCGTCTACGGACGTAGTCAGTTATTACTTTGCGTGTCATAAGGACACAGAAATTATTGTAAAGTGTTAAATTCAGTGATAGATAGTCACAGTACTATATTTGTAGGGGCAGTATCGTCGATAATTCGCCAGCGAACTGTTACAGGGAAAGTAGTACCTGAACGGCGAATTTAGTAGTCAGATATCAAGTGTATAATAATATAATTTTTGAATCAGCGCCAGAGATGACATCGACTACTTCAGAAGAAGTTTGGAATTCTCAACACTCCGTCCAGATGGCTGAGATGAGATAAGAACCATTCAGTTGGGAGATGGCAGCGGACGTTCTTTGACGGTGACTACAAGAGAGATGAGTACAAAATAATATTCTTTATTATTTGATAAATTAACTTATGGTTTATGGGACATATTTTTTGTAAATACTTTGCTTGTGTGATTAACGTAATATATTTAGTTTTGGTCTGACACACTTTTGTATGGAAGCAGCTCGCACGAATGTTGTTAGTGGAAGGTTCTTGTTTTTGTGTTGTGTTAACTAACGTAGCTATGTGAACGGCCGTGTTTGCATATGTTACGCAATGCGGTTAAAAAAACGTCTCTCGGAGATCTGTTGTGTTTCAGAAGTAGGACTGAATTAATGTAATTATACAGTAGATTGGAGGGTAATTAAAATTGTTTAAGATTTATTATTGATCAGATTCAGTGTGACTATTGCCGTTGGAGCAATGTAACTTGTGACGAAGAGTAATCAGCTCTGTCGTAGGTTTTAAATATTGTGTTTAATGTTTGCGAGCACCTATTCAGCAGACCTGTGTGAAAAGCGTCATGTCAGTCCCAGATGTGTGTATGTGTGTATTTTTGTGGTATTACAAGCGGGAATTTCAGCATAGACTGATTTCTGTCAGCTTGGTACCAGGTCCATATTGTATCCTTGCGAGGGCAATTGTGGATATGTGATTATGTCTGACCATATGTTGAGTTGGATGAGAGTTTTGTTGCTGTTGATTCCTTGAGATAATGGCACAGCTGGTCAGCTATTTATATTCACTGGAGTGGGACACGACAAGTATTTGAGGAAAGGGGGAGATGTTTCACAAGGCTGTCTGAACGTGCAAGCATGGTCATTAGCGAGGAGTGCTCGTTGGCTCCCTAATTACTTGAATTACAGATAAGAACTGATCAATGGTAAAATTGTTGAAATAAATGGGAGTTGCCTACGAATCACGATAATCTCCGAAGCGTTTCCTTAACATGCAGTTTTGTTCATATAAAGTAATCTTAGCCGGTCAGGCTTTTGTTGTTGTTGGTTTATTCCATGTTTATTTTCCATTTTCTGTGACCCGTGAGTCATGTGCAATGCTGTCTTTCCTTGTGTGTATTGAGCGATTGGCCAGTTGGTAGCTCATGTTGTTAAGTGCGTCATCGCGCTAATGAGGGTCTCAGAGAGATTCCTGTAAATAATAGATTTGTAGTGTGTGTGTTATTTTAGTTGTAACTACACATTATCTGGAACACTTTATTGAGATTCTAACATTTTCATAACCAACTTTTATTCACAAACAAATATGTTAACACCAATTCACAGAATAGTAAAAACCAAAGAGTTTTGTACATAGGAACGAAACGTTACCAACCTTAACATTTACAATTTTCTCAACATACTCCCACCTAATTTACAATTTTCTCAAAATTGGAAATTATCAAAGTGTCAAACAGGTGTACAATGTATGTCAACTGAATTCCTTCTCTTCTGTAACATGAAATCAAAGATCTAGTCTTTTAGGAGGGGCCACTTTTCTTCCTGCTCTTGTCCTCAATTCTTCAGGGGATTTGGACACATCCTTGTCATCATCGTCCATGAAGTGGGTTTTTTCTTGGTAACTCTCGGTGCAGGACTGGACCTCCAAGGGGTAGACTCTCTGTATAGGACGTACAACAGTACCACTGCTAGTCTTTAGTTGAACCACCCGGACTCTTCCATCTCGCCCTGGAATGAGCTGCTCAATTCTTGCCAAAGGCCAATCTATTCTCTTCCGATTGTCCGATCCTATTATAACCACCTCTCCAATTATAGGCTTTCTAGTTTCGCGCCGCTTGGTCCAGGTTAACTGCCCCAGATATTCTGATCGGAAGCGTCTTCTTAGCTCTTCTCTCAGTCTTTGCAGATACCGAATTTTTCGAGTGATGCTTGCTGACTCAATGCAGTCCAGGTCAGGAACTCCTGTCTCTCGTACTTCTTGCAGTAGCATGGATGGGGTCAATGGAATAGGATCTCTATTATCTTCTGCCGTATAAGTCAATGGTCTTGCATTAATCACTGCTTCACAGTCAATAAGTATGGTCTGAAGCTCATCCCAAGACATTGAAGCCTTCCCCAATGTCTTCCGTAAAATTTGCTTCACCAGGCTTACCAATCGTTCCCAGAAGCCTCCCCACCACGACGCCGTAGGCGGATTGAACCTCCAAATTATGCGTTCTCCAGTGCTGTAGGTAACGATTTTCTCCCAGTCTAACCTTTCAAGAGCATTACACGTTCCTCGAAAATTTGTTCCATTATCACAGATGATCACTTTAGGTCGACCACGCCGTGCGATAAAACGCCTCAGTGCTCTTATGAATGCTTCAGTTGACAGAGACGGAACTAGTTTCAGATGTACAGCTCGGTAGCAAGCACAAGTGAATAGAGCAACCCATGTCTTCGATGAATCACGAATATACAAGGGTCCTGCAAAATCTATTCCAATGACTTCGAATATGGCCACATCGTTAACTCGAAGATCTGGCAAAGGAGGAGACTGAGTGTCTAAGTTTTTTGCTTGAAAACGTCGGCAAACAACACATCTCTTGACTGTTCCCTTCGCCAACTGGCGTCCTTTAAGGATCCAGAATCTCTCGCGTAACAAACCTAGGAGAGTTGCTGGACCGGGGTGATTGTTTTTACAATGCACTTCTTCTGCATACCTCTTGACCAACGGATGTTCGGAAGGTAGCACGGCTGGTAGTTTGAACGGACCCTTATCCACACGTTCGACTATCCGTGTCTTGAGTCTAATTATGCCCTTTTGATCTTGGAATACTTCAAAGCTCTTAAGTCTCTGATCGTCTGGGAATTCGAAGGACTCTTCTTGAATGAACAAAACAATTTTGTCTTCGGCTGTAGCCACCTCATTTGTCGATAACGGACCACTTCTTTTAACTTCATTGCGTCGACAGTTGTTGAGAAATCTGTAGATCCATCCCACCATCCGCACAATTTGTTCATATTTACTGAACCGGTGATACAGCCATGTCGTATTATGAGTGATGGCAATAAGGTTATGTTCGTTTACTACTTCATAGCGTATAGAAGATTCAGGCCAGTTTTCTTCTCCTTCAACAAGCCACTTAGGCCCTTCCCACCATTTGGATTCGATTAGTTGTGCGACAGTACATCCTCTTGAGGGTAGGTCTGCGGGGTTCAAATCCCCTGGTATGTGTCTCCAGCTTCGTGCATCAGTGAGCTCCCTTATCTCCTTCACTCGGTTCCTAACAAATACTGTCTTGTCTCCGTTGCCAAGAATCCAGGCTAGTACAGTACTTGAGTCGGTCCAACAATAAACAGCTACTTCTTTCCAACCTAGACTTTCTTGAACTGATTTCAGCAGACGCGCTCCAGTAAGTGTTACTCTTGCTTTAGCTACTGCTAACCGAAGATGTGCCTCTCCCTGATAACTGCTCCTGATAAAGACAACAGCTGCATATGCGTTTTGACTTCCATCACAAAATACGTGTAGTGAGATGTCCTCCTCATTGCCAAGGTGACGTATCGCCTCAATTTCTCTTAAGTGAGGCAAGTCCTTTAGCCACTTCTCCAACCGCCGTCGAGTATCTTTGTCGATAGGCTCGTCCCATCCCAACTTTCTGGTCCATAACTCTTGAATTAACAGTTTCAGCCTAATTGTTACTGGAATGGTTAGTCCAATCGGATTGAAAATGCGGTGGATTATTGAAAGAATAGTCCTCTTCGTCAAATCTCCTATTTCACACGATCTCTCCCACCAATCCATATTGATCTTCAGAGTATCGTCTTGGCGATTCCACCTAATGCCAAGCAGTGAAGACTCCTGAGAAGATCCGTCTCCGGTTGACTCCCATCCCCGAAGGTCGAACCCGGCCCTCGCCATGATAGTCCTTGAAAGGTAAACGAATTCCTCAACTTCTTCTGCTCGATCGAGGCTTGTCACCAGATTGTCAACATAAAAATTGTTCTTCAATGATGATGCAATTTTAGCCTCCTTTGGATCAGTTGATTCCATATATTTTTCCAGGTGGTAGCCAATTACTGCTCCAAGAAGAAACGGGCTACTGGTAACACCGAACACCACTCTGGCATGACGAAGGACTTGTAGGTCTTTATCACTATTATTACCATACCACAGGAACTTCAGGTAGTCTCTCTCCTCTGGGTGTACACTTATCTGTAAAAATGCCTTCTTGATATCAGCTGTGATGCCTATCTTTCGTTGCCGAAACCTCAAGAGTAGTTCGGGTATGATTTCAATAAGGTTAGGTCCTTCTTCAAGGCAGTCGTTCAGTGACGGCAAACCTCTCTCCTTCGCCGATGCGTCAAACACGGGACGCACTTTCGTAGTTGTACTATTTTCCTTCAGCACTGGACGGTGAGGAAGATAGTGTCCAGTAGATAGATCCCTCGCCATTTCCACAATGCCTTCTTTCACCCAATCTCTTAAAATAGTGTCATATTCTTCATAGAGACCAGGCTTTGCCTTTAATTTTCGGGTAATTCGAATCAATCTGCCTTCTGCAATCCCTCGATTGGTTGGAAGGTCTGGAGCATCTCTCCCCCATGGAAGACGTACCTCGTATCTGCCATCTACAAAAGCAACCGTATTTTTGAAATACCTCAGTGCTGACATCCTCTTCTCCTCCTTTGTGGTGTTCTCTACAGGATCGGTTATCCCAATGGTCTCCATTTTCCACAGATCAGATACGGGTAGCTGAGTAATACTGAGTGCAGTGACTGCATTCGCAATACTTGCATGCTTCGCTAGCTCCTTTTTTCCCACGGTGTCTACTACCTTCTTCTTCCCCGTTACCGTCCATCCTAAACAGGTTTCAATGGCTACCAGTCCAGAAGGTAGAGTCTTAATTTTACCTGTCCACAACTTTCCCGCAATGTCAGAACCTATCAAGATGTCAATAGGAGCTACAGAATCTCTACACATCGGAATGTGTTCTCTTAGTAATTCTTCCCTCACTTCTTTCCTGACTTCTACTGATGGAATCGTAGCTGTAATTGTCCTTTGGTCTAACGCTACGAAATTGCATGCAAAGTCGTTATTTAAGCTGAGTAAGTGCACCTTGTAACATCGGTGCTTAACTACCCCTGTTGGCTTACCACCAAAAAGAGAGTGGATAATGCTCTCTTCCCCAATCGGAGAGTAGTTCATTTCTTCAGCCAAACTACTAGAAATATACGAACGTTGGGATCCACTGTCTATCAGTAACCTGGCCTTCCTGATTTTGTCACCATTCTTAACGTAAACTAACAGAGTCTGGAGATAGACCTCCGTTTGCGAGCTAACTGACAAATTGCTGTCGATAGATGAAGTATTAAACAAGGAAACCTCTTCTCTTTTGATCTCAGAATTCTTCCCCTCAACACAACCTTTCTCTTCTGCTTGATACTTCTGAACAGCTGGGCATAATAATGGTACATGTCGTCCACGACAAATAACACATCGTGCTCGACACTGCTGTGCAGAATGACCTGCTTTGGTACAAGAAAAACAGCGCTTATCTTTATACAGAACATCCTTTCGGTTTTCAAGGGACATTTTTTGTGCATGGAGACATTCTGTGGAACAATGATTCACCCCTTTACAAAATACACACTTCTGAGTGTCAGATTCAATGCTCAGACTGGCAAGATCGATCGCAGAAGCAAAATTAACTTTGTCCATATCATGCGATTTTCCTGGACTCTTAGCCTGGTTGTAGGAAAGGGACTGATTATTTGCCATTGCAACTCTCTCCTCCCCTTCTACTTCTCTCTTCAAAAACAACATTAAATTATCCATCTGTTCCTTCAGTGTCCTATTGGGTTCATTGGAACGTTGCCACACCTTCAGTATGTCTGCGGGCAGACACGATTCTATTAGCGGAAACAATAATGCGGCATAATTATTCGAGAACACATTTAATGACTCTAGTGCCCGTAATTGAGTTTCTAGTTTGTCATACAAAATACTGATCTTGACCGTCTTCCTTTCCATAACTAAACTCAGTAGTTCCCGTACATAATACTTGATAAGGAGATCATTACGTCCAAATCTGTCCTTAAGTGTTTGAATGGCCTTTCCGTAATTTTCGCCTGAGGGAGGGAAACTCACAACAACCGCGCGTGCTCGAGAGTTCTCTTTCGTGGCTTGAATCAAGTACTGAAATTTTTCCTCCTTACTTAACGACTGACACTCGTCAATTTGTGAGAACTGTGACCAGAATGATATCCAACCGGCTATTTCCCCGTCATACTTATTCAATTCTAATTTCGGTAGGCGAAGAGATATTTCGTTTCCCGAACGATGGCCAACACAACTAGATGAAGTATGAGCAGCGCTATTCCTTGTTATCAGATCAGAGGCCTTACCTTTAATGCTGTGGTAACGTAAGGTATACTCCTCTGCTTTCACCATTTCCGCCATCAGTACTTCTTCGATCTCCTCTTCCTTTGTTTCAGCACAGATGTTTTCACAAATCTGACTGTCCAGCTCCGATAACTCGTGTCTTCTTTCTTCGAGCACTAATAAACGCGCACTTATTAATTGTAAATCTGCATCTCTCTGCGTCAGTAGTTCGTCTAAAGCACTGCAAGCTTTCGTGAACAATGTGCGGATAACCGCTCTCCTCTTAGTTATTTGTGTACCCGCCATAATTACGGACTACGGATGTAAACAACAGGATACGGTATACTGGATTATACAGGCACAGTTATACTCGCTACTATCAAATTGTAATTCAACAAAGTTTATACACGCTTGTTAAAGTCCTGTCACGGTCGCCATATGTTATTTTAGTTGTAACTACACATTATCTGGAACACTTTATTGAGATTCTAACATTTTCATAACCAACTTTTATTCACAAACAAATATGTTAACACCAATTCACAGAATAGTAAAAACCAAAGAGTTTTGTACATAGGAACGAAACGTTACCAACCTTAACATTTACAATTTTCTCAACAGTGTGTGTCAGCATTAGAGTTTTTAAGGGTTTTTATTAATGTCATGCCCATATCCATAAACGTTGATTTACGTGATGATTGTTCGTGAGCACCGTGGCTGTTATCCTGTTGTAAACGAACGATCATCCAGGTACTCATTTTCTCGTAGTTAGTCATCACGCGCACATAAAACTCAAATGCAAGGTAGTGGAACTAGGATCCACAATTTTATTATAAAGGGGGAGATCCGTCTGACTCCTCAAAGTGTTAGATATTCCTGTCAGGGAATGATTCAGGGAGGATATATTTTTATTATTGTTTGTTTATTTTCTTTTATGCACAATTAGTTATTAAATCATGTTATTATCTTACGTCTTGTCTCCTTACTTTCTTAATTATAGTTTTAATCCTATGACCCTTGCCTCAGTAAAGCATGTTGTTTGGCGGACGTAAACATCACACTATGAACTGAGCGCGACCCCTTGATCAAGATTCTTGCATAAAGCACTGCTATTCTGAAGGGTTCAATATATATATTATATCTTGAGTTTCAGTGCATAATCATTCCCAGCTTCTTGGTGTACGGTACTGGTAGCCTACTGCAGTGAACATTGGCTATTGAGCTTGCCCAATTATAGCCAATGGTACCAGTACGGTTGGTAATATTCATTACATTGAAAGGAATGTGGCTGTTTAATCTAGACCTGAACAGCAACCGAGAAGCAAGATAACTGTTAAGATAAGACTGCTAATGCCATGAAAAGAAAAGTAATGGTTACCGGTACTTGAAATGCTTACCAAGGGAAGCTGGTTTCTTTCAAACATAGAAACATATTTATAGGCTAGGGCCTATACAAGACCAAATTAACTTCATTCAGTCCAAGCTGAAAGCCAGGGGGGGGGGGGGGGGGTCTTACGGTCTAATAATGAGCTATGTGAATTTAAAATACCGTACAATTTCGTGAAACAATTACGATTGTTTCAAGAAAAAATATTGGAATGTGGATGTGTAGGCTAATCTAGACCTAAACAGCATCCAAGAAGCAAGAGAACTGTCCTACCATGAAAAGAATATTCTGATCAGCCAAACACTCAGTTTTCTTTTGGAAGAATCACCTAATAATGCAGGCACAGACAGACCTACGGTAATTCTTATATCCTATTGCATACAAATCCTTAACCCAACAAGTACAGGTACCGGTAGCCTACGGTATTGAAATAATTTATTTTTGAGTCAAGACTCTTGACAATAGGTCTTAGCCTATCAGAATTTGGGGTAGGCCAAGTAGGCCTAACAATGCAGGTATTTTTTATGCAGTACCGGCAGCCTATGCTTGCTCCAAATGAAAGGTATTTTTTAGACAGTACCGGTAGCCTAGAAGTTTGATTCTCTCTATACTGCCTACACAACATTATATTCGTCGAGGTACAGTATTTAGCCCAAAGCATAAGTTAAAATCGTATTTTCAGACCAAATTACCGAATTACAAGTGAAGAAAAAACGCTGAAACATCGATTTAAAAACTTAAAAAATGCACATTGCCACTAAAAAGGAAACCACACACCTGAATACATATAATTTTTAATACTTGGAACAAAATAAAGGATGTAACATCCGATATGTCAGGTTATGTTGTTTCACACATAGGTTAACATTTGTCGCAACTGCGGTCTGTCAATCGGAATAAAGATATATCACGAATTTAACACAATGCAGGTCATTTTATATGCTATAGAGGGACCATGATGTTGTGTTCTTCATTATTATTTCAGTATTCATCAGTTTAGGAACTATTTTGAGCGATTTCCACAATGTTTACATTTGTTTTTAAATCTACTTTATGCTACGCCATGTTGGATTTAAACTTGTTCCGTGGATGGAGCGAAGTTTTTCTACGCTCCATAAAATGGCGTCCGCTCCACGGAACATGTTTTTGATCAACTGTTTGCTACCGTGAACGCAACCAATGATCCACACCACTGCACAGTAGCAATTGAGTCAATATTTTACTGTGCCCACTACCGTACCAAGAGGAAAGAAAGAAGAAGATTCTTTGATGCATATGTGGTGTAGTGCTCACTTGTGCTTGTAATATTCTTTGACATGTTGTTATGTTATATGCGTAGCCATAGTGCTTATACTTACATGATCCTTGGTTAATAATTAGTTCGACAATACGGGAGGAATGGCAAGGCACGTGGACTAGCTACGCCAAAATTAAGGCCAAACACTATTTTGGGTTACAACCGACTATTGTAAACAAACCATGGTTTCATGGAGGGAAATACACACGACGACATATCATTACAATCATTCGTCTACGTTTCAACCACGCATTAACACCGGTGTATTTATTCCGCATAAAACGACGTGATGATCCTCTATGTTCGTGTTTACAAATGGACGGTTCCTTAAATCATATACTATTTCAATGTCCACTATACGACCATCAACGAGCTTTAATGTTGAGAGTTTTATACGATTTAGGGTATGCACTTCCTTTAAATGTGGCCACATTGGTACATAAGCCTACAATTCCACTGGTCAGTAGCATAGTGGCATTTTTCGACAATATTAATTTCAAGATTTGAAAGGGTAATCCTTTCCCATATCCATATTTGTGGCCCGGTCATGTGTGTGTATGTGTAGCGAGTCACCAAGGTGGGTCGCTTCGGTGTGAAGAGTTAATACCATTTGTGTCCTCGTCTTTAATTCCTATGTTTTTCCTCATACGTATCCCTCCGCGTTGCGTCATTTTCTTGTTTACGATTCCCCGCTACTCACTGGTCTTACGCTTTCAATCGGTAGTCGACGGTTACCCAAAGATACATACCACTGCACAGTAGCAATTGGGTAAAGAGTTTACTATGCCCACTACCGTACCAAGAAGAAGAAGAAGATCCTTGGTTATGCTGAAGTTTGGGCGTGCTAGGTTAGGGTAATTCGTGTTCATTTATTTTAATAAATTTTTATTGCAGCCAAGTGGCCATAATGGACAGTTATAAGGTGTTCTTACAAATAATTATTACAGGTAGATTAATCTTTACTGTATTCAACTATGCTCTTTGTCCGTTTGCTGCATGATGATAGATAGATAGATAGATTTTTATTAATTCCATTTGATCAAATACATGCATTCAATACATTTTTGATATAGGACACGTCAGAATTTACATGCATAAAATAAAAGAACTAACAGGTATATATTACTAAGATTATAACTATTTATAACTTATTATAATAGCAAATCTTAATAGATACAATCTTATTGCACAACTATTTACACCTCACTCTATTATCATAATATGAAAACTTAATTCTATAAATACAACAACATACAGCTAGGTATTAAATTTAAATTAAAAAAGTAAAATATAGTTATAGATTCCATCACTCCTATACGCTAAAATATTCAACTACTGAGTAAAAACAATGGCACTGCAGATAAGCTTTCAACATTCTATCAAAGGTTTTTATTTTTGGGGCCAGTTTTATATACTGGGGTAGTTTATTGTATAATTTAACTCCAGTGTGAAAAGTTCCTTTTTGATATATGCTTGTGTGTGTGTGTGAAATATGAATGTTTTGATTTTGTCTTGTGTTATGCCTATGAATATCATTGTTTGTTTTAAGAAAAACATCTTTATTCATTAAATTCTTTTTAAAAAACATAATACTTTCAAAGATATATATGCAGGGCAGTGGGAGAATGTTTAAATCTTTAAACAGAGGTCTACATGATTCTCTAGAGTTTACATTTGCCATAATTCTAATCGCTCTCTTTTGTATCCGAAACGTGCTTAGTACATCTGGCGACATACCCCAAAATATGATCCCATATCTTAAGTATGAATGGAAATAAGCAAAATAAGTATTTCTTAATGTGTGCATGCTAGTGCAGGTTTTCAAAATACGTAACGCAAAGCACATCGAGTTCAGTTTAGTATTCAGATATTGTATATGTTTATTCCATTTCAAGTCTTGTTGTATCC
Source organism: Meconema thalassinum (assembly GCA_946902985.2). Classification (NCBI taxonomy): domain Eukaryota; kingdom Metazoa; phylum Arthropoda; class Insecta; order Orthoptera; family Tettigoniidae; genus Meconema; species Meconema thalassinum. Next base: position 512,230,336 of record OX336392.1, on the reverse strand, counting down.
ATAGTCCTAAAAACTTTATTTCTGATTTATTTTCTATTTGATGACCATTTAATGTTATATTGGGCATCGCAGGATTCCTATTCTGTATAGTGTGGAAATTTAGACATACTGTCTTTTTATAGTTTATTATGAGGCGATTATCTTGTGACCATTTGGTTAACTCTCCTGTAACGGAGTCAGCAGACTGCTGTATGACCTGTTTAGTTTCACCTTTTATTACGAGTGTTGTATCGTCCGCAAACAAAATTTCCTTATGTGAATGAACGTTCTGTGTTATATCATTTATATATAGAAGAAAGAGTAGTGGGCCCAAAACCGATCCCTGGGGTACTCCAAATTCAATAATTCCCTCATTGGACAATGTTTCATTAAGTAATTTGGTTCCATCATCCTTGTGTCTCAAGCTTACTATTTGTTTACGCCTTGTTAAGTAAGACTCTATCCATTTATTAGCTAGACCTCTAACACCGTATTGATTTAGTTTGGTAAGGAGGATTTTATGGTCAACTACATCAAATGCTTTCGATAAATCCAAGAATAGGCCAGTTACATGTTCCTTATTGTCAATTAATTTCAGTATACTATTACTACATTCGTAAATTGCTGTCTGTGTAGATTTTTCCGTTCTAAATCCATGTTGTGAGTTTGATAATATTTTATTTTTTTCTATGAAACTTATCAGTCTCTTATACATAATTTTTTCCACAATTTTTGCAATACCAGTTGGTAAGGTAATAGGACGATAGTTATCTAATTCATCTTTTGAACCGTTTTTGTGCACTGGAATTACTTTTGATAACTTCAAAATATCCGGGTAAGTTCCTGAGAGAATTGAACTGTTTATTAAGTGCGTAAGTGGATTTATTATATTTTCTGCACATTTCTTTAAAATTGCATCAGGGATTCCATCAATGCCAGCACAGAATTTATTTTTTAGCTCTTTTATAACTATTCTTACCTCTTCACTTGTGACATGATTTATAAATAAAGAATCACTGCATATATTTATTTTATTATTAGAATTTAGTGTATTTACCTGTGATTTATTTAATAATTTTTGCGGAATTTCCAGAAAATAGTCATTAAAAGTGTTTGCTATTTCCTCTGGATTATTAATCACTTTATTATTTCTGGTCAGTGTAATGTTCCTTTGTATTTTAGCAGATTTTCCAGTTTCTTTCTTTATTACGGACCACATCGCCCTGTTTTTATTAGATGATTGGGAAATAAAATTATCATTATGCATTTTCTTTGCTAGTCTTATTACCTTATTTAATATGCTAGTGTATTTTTTGTAGTATAAATTGAATTCAGGTGTTGTGTGGTATTGTTTATATAATTTGTGTAGAAATTTCTTTCTTTGACATGAATTTATAATCCCTGTTGTTATCCAATTGCTAGTTTTGTTATTTTGAACAGTTCTTCGTTTAAAGGGGAATGCTATTTCAAAATAGTGTTTTAGGGTACTGTTAAATGCATTAAATTTATCATTTACATTTTCTAGTTCATAAATTTCTGACCATGTTTCCTTATTTAATAAGTCATTGAAATATGTAACATTTGATTCAGTGAATGACCTGCACTTTGATTTTACTCCATTATCATTATTATTGATTACTTCGGATACTTCAAAACTCAGTATTTGTCCATGGTGGTCACTAAAACCCGGACAATAGACTTCTATTGAATGGTGATATTTATCTGTATTTATAAAAATTTGATCAGGAGTGGTTTTACTAAATTTTGTTATTCTTGTTGGTGTATTTACTGTAGGTTTCAGTCCATAGGAAATTAGTAACTGGTTTAATAATTCACAATTTCTATCAAGTTTTAAGAAATCCACATTTACATCCCCACAAATTATTATATCGAAATTTACTTTGCTCATGTTATTGAGTAACAATTCTAGTTTATCTATAAATAGAGGAAACTTTCCTGACGGAGAACGGTATACGCATACAATTATTAACTTAAACTGCTGAATTTTTACGGCAGAGAATTCAAAATCCTGTTCCATAATTAGATAATCATAAGCTGTTATCTGTTCATGATCTAAATTATTTCTTAAGAAGATGCAAGTACCACCATGGCTAATATTAGATCTAGAGTATTTACTAGCTTGTATAAACCCTGGGAATTGAATTAATTCGAGTTGTTCCTCTTTCAGCCAATGTTCTGAAATACATAGTGCTGAGATGTCTTTAAGTTCATTTTTAAGCATTAGATTTATGTAATCAATTTTATTATAAAGAGACTGGACATTCTGGTGGTAAATTTTAAATTTGTTACTTTTGCAAGCTTGTGTTGGTGATTTATTTACATTATTATTATCATAATTGTTATTATTATTGTTGCTAGACAAATCCGAAATACCATTGTTGCACTCCGTTAAATTTGACTTTAAAAGATGTGAATGCCAAACCTCACGTTTGGCTTCTTCTACCAGTTTCCCTGCTTCCACTCTAATGATATTACTGTTGAATTATTCTTACCATTTGAATTTACAATTTTGCAGATTTCATCACTAAGATACTCTTTTCCTAATCTATTTAAGTGTAGGCCATGCCGAGTGTGGAACTTCCTGTCTAATTTACTTACATCTACAATTTGGACATTTGGAAAACTCTTACAAATTTTATGAATTTTTCCATTTGTAGCCTCTATTTCTACATTTACACATGACTTGGGAATTAAATCGTGTCTCTGCGGAATGTTTACAATAATGACATTTGTTTTTTGCATGGATGGCAATGTACCCTTTAAATCTTTGATTACCTTTTTACTCTCATTTCTATAGATGTCGTTTGCTCCAGCGATGATCACTGCGTAGTCCTTTGCAGTAAGGGACGCACACTCTCCTATCATCCCGTTCGTGACTTCTGCAATCTGAGCTCCCGGCTTCACTGTCGAAGTGACCTCCATTTCTCGGTTTCTCTCCAAAACGCTTGCTGCTACATCTCGCCCGTGGCTATCCGCAAATATCCGCATCTTCCTGGATTTTCTCTTTATCACTCTCTTCTTTTCTTCTTGAGGAAAGTCATCATTTTCTTCGACAAGCACTCCAAATGAATTTGAGACGGGAATTTCAGTTACATGTACTCCATTTATAGGCCTAGGCTTATTCAATCTTACCTTACCAGCAATCACTGTCGACCAAGTTTCCTTGCTTTCCTCTCTGTTTCCTTTTAATGTATTCAACTCTTCCATTAACTTAGCAATATCTTCCTTTAGCAGCTTTATAATTTCGTCTTTTGAGGACAGTTCGTTTCTCAGGTTATGACATTCGCATGACGGTAGCGGTAGGCCTACATTACGACAATCGGTTTCACTTTTCTCCTCATTCAATTTTACCTGAGATCTTGTGATGATTTTATTTGCATTTTTTACTTTTATTTTGCACGACGAGCATAAATCCGTTACTGTTACACAACCTGACGAGATACTAACACTGTTTACTGTCGTCATACTAGAGATCTAAGTGAGCCTAGATGTTTACACCAAATTACACTAAATTTAATTTAATTATTACTACCTAATAGAATTAATCTAATAACCTACCAATAAAGAAGAATGTGAAATACGTATATCTTCCAATCGAGTGAAGTCTCGTAAAAGCACCACTGCTCTACTTGGTTCAAACAGTGATTGAAGAAGTCACCGAATCTTTGGATACACGTTCCCACAACTTAGTTTAAGTTTATTAAATTATCAACAAGAATTTCTAAATACTATCAATATTCCGTATTACACTTGATCTAAGGAAAGTAACTTTATAGATTTTAAGCCTCTGTTATAATATTTTACCACTTTTATCAAATATTTACACTAGCTGCTATTTCACTACACTTTCACTGTGACGCCATCTTGCCGCAGGCTGATGTGATGTGGTATTTGTCGCAGCGGTTATTGCACAGAGAACATATGCATTCTTCATTCGTTTCATGGTATTTAACATTTTTACAGATCTTGTGGTGGAAACCGTGGATGGCGAGTCTTGTTACCACATGTCTCATGTCCTGGTTCTCGTTTGTCCATCTTCTGTTGCGTAGAATTCAAGCGGGATTTCGTTCTGCTTCTGATGTCTTATCTAGAGGAGTTTCTTCATATGCTTAGTAGATTGCAGTTGTAGTCTTAATCTGAGATCTTTAATGTAGTATGTTTCTTTTGTTAGGACATATGCCAGCCTAGACTGGGACGTTCTTGCAATTCCTAGCACCCTTTTCAGGAAAGAAGCCTTTACTTTTTCAATTGTGATTAGGTCTGTCAAGGATAGCCTTTCCCATATTAGTTCTAGACCATATGTAATGACGGGGGTTATTTTCGCGTGGAAGAGAATCATTGCTGTTTGTAGAGATAGTTTGGTAATATTGTTCAAATCGTACATTCCTCTAATGGCTGCTGCTGCTCATTCCTTTATATGTAGTCTAAAGGATTGGCACATCGTCTGTAGGGTGAGGCCGAGATATTTGTAGGAATTGACTGTCTCAAGTTCAGTCTCTCCCAGGAACATTTTGTTTTCGGCGGCTAGTTTTCCTCCTTTTCGGAAGGCCATATGCACTGTCTTCTTTTCATTTATACTGAGCTCATTTTCCTCCGCCCAGTCTTGCAAGTTGTTGAGCACTTCCTGTAGCTCCTGTCTGTTTGTAGACCCCAGAACCATGTCATCTGCGTACAGGTAAAGGGATACTGATTTTGTGTTTTCAATAGTCCGTATAACATTCGCTGTTGCGACGTTGGACTCAGTGGGTCGCCTTGTAGTACTCCGTTGGTTTGGGTGATCTCTCTTGAGGTTGATATCCCATCATTTATCTCTACTTTGTTGAAAGCCAGGATGTTTTTTATCATATACATGATTTTGGATATTTCATCCATCATTTGTTCCAGTTTTATAATGAGCTTCGATCTGTTTAGTAAATCGAAGGCCTTCGAGAAGTCGACAAATATTGCATGGAAAATTCCTTTAGGGTGTCGTAAGCGCTTGTTCTATGTCATTCAGTAGATTGTTGATAGCTTGAAGGGTGGACCTTCCTTTCCTGAACCCGAATTGTTGATCGGGAATCAGTTGATCGACTGTCGGGGTGAGCCTTTTGAGCAGAATGTTTGAAAATACTTCGAATATATTGTTCTCTAGAGCGATTCCTCGGTATGAGTTTGGGTCGTTGTCTTCTCCTTTGCCTTTGTGTAGAACCTTAATTATGGATTTTCTCCATTCGTTGGGTATTTCCCCTGTTGCTAGGCATCTGTTAAACAGATCTGACCATAGTTCACTTAGAATTTCAGCCGAGTCTTTCAGGATCTCATTGGAGATGCCGTCTGGGCCTGTCTCTTTCTTGTTTTTTGTCTTGCTGATTGTCGCAATTACTTCTTCCGATGTGATGGGTGTGCCCAATTCTACGCTTGTGTGATATGTTGCGTTATACGCCGCTTGTGACAGAGTTAGGTTCAGTACTTGTGAGAAGTGGTTTTCCCATATGTCCATATGAATTTGGCCAGATTTCCTTGTAGTCTTTTTTCTGATGGCTATGAAGGGGTCTTTTAGTGCTTCTTCTGCCTCCATTAAGGCTTGTTTTTCTATGTATTGAGCCTTTTTCTTTTTCAGGAGAGTTTTATATTCCTTTCTTTGTGCTGCATATTCTTCTAGAAGACCTTTTGTGTTGTGGAGTTTGGCCATGTGTAGTTTTAGGAGGACTTCATTTCTAAGTGTGTAGCATTCCGTATCAAACCATGGTTTAGCTCTTCTTTGGTTGATTGGGATTGTTGATGCTTGTATGGCCTCCTGAATTGTTGTCAGGGCTTGGTTGAGAATCAATTAGGAGGCGGTAGGCCTTCAACCTTCTCGTTTTAAATCGCCAACCTGATGAGTTACAGCAACATAACATGGAATATTGATATGGTAGCTCAATGAAGCTCTGAAGGAGAAGTAAATTTCTTACTTCAGGTTGAGTAACTTCATGCAGAGGATAGCGTAAAATAACTTGCAGCCTATTTTTTTTTAAATTGGGAGGGATGTGTACATTGTGACAGCTATCCATATGATCTTAATCCTCATCTGGTAGGCCTATTATTATTGTTAACTTTACTGGCCACATTGGAACACTTGAGTCTCCCATGTAGGCCCTACACTTTTTCTTTGTAGGTTGTATTGTTTGATACTTCTTATCTGCCCAGTACTTCTTCATTCGTTCTGATCGCAGTGTTCTTAATTCGTCTGAAATCTCTACAGGCCGTCTGTGCATCATTTCTGCTGAAAATTTATGATGCTTAAAAAGGGTGGTAATTTCATTCTTTTTCTCTGCATCTGTAATTTCGAGTCCAACAGTTTTGAGATCCCCTTGAATTTCTTTGATCCAATGCCCTCCAGTCTTCTTTCCTAGATTTCTCATCATTAGTTGTCGTAAAATCTTTTTTTCTGGTAATCGTAGGATGTGAAAGAAAAGAGATCCTTTTATTCTTCATCGTGCTGGTAACTGGGTGAATCTATCGATAGACTGTTTCATTGGAGAGGATTCTCAAGACTCCTTCATTCTGATACTTTTTATTTATGCAGGTGATAATTCTTCTTTCAGTTTTGAGGAGCTGATCAGTTCTTCTTTCATTTTTAATGTGGAACAAGGTTTCGCAAGCATAAGTGGCTTCGGGCAAAGTTGCAGTTTTGTATTGTTGGATCTTGGTGCCTATTGACAAGCATTTTTTGTTATAAGTTGACCAGGTTAGAAATTGTGCTTTTTTCATTTTTTTGGTTTTATTTATTCATGTTGTTTTTTTTGCTTAAGTTATGCATAATGATTTCCTTTATGTCAAGAGGTTTTATTGGCATGATCTAGTTTCTTTCAGAGGATGTTCGCAATCCTATTTTTAATGCAATTTTCTGGAGACTGGTGATCTGATCACTAACTTCTTCCATTTTAAGGGCTAGGAGAGCTAAATCTGCAATCACCAGGCAGTTTGTTCTTATTGAGGGTTTTGCTCCAATTTTGATTTTAGGCCTACAATGTACAATTGTAGCCTAACTATTGACAGCCTCGTTGCTAGCCCATTTGATTAACATGGGAGTGCTTTTTTTTGTGGCTTATTTCTCGATTATCAATGGGACATAGATGACTTCTGAAATCATCAGAAAAGTATCCAGCAAATGCTGTAGGCCTACTTGGCGAGGATAATCCACTTGCTGTTGGAGCATAACTTGTTCATGTTGTTTGAGTCTTCAGTCTTTCGACTAGTTGGATGCAGCTATACATGCTTCCCTGTGCTGAGCTAATCGTTCCATCTCTACATAGCTACCACACCCTGCATCCGAAGCAATGTGTTGAACGTATTCCAACCTTGGTCTACCCCTACAGTTCTTATCATTGATCGTTCCTTCTATAACTATGTTTGCTATTCCTGGGTGTCTTAGTTGGTGTCCTACCAACCTATCTCTTCTTTTCATTAGCAGTCTCCAGAAACATCTCTCTTCTCCCACTCTTCTTAATACCTCTTCATTAGTAACCCTATCTACCCATCTGATCTTCATCATTCTCCTGTAACACATCATTCAAACACTTCAATTCTCCTCTTTTCTGCTGCTCCAACAGTCCAAGTTTCACTTCCTTAGAGTGCCATGCTCCAGACAAAGCCCCCCAGGGGCTCAAATCTAGTGGGTTGTGGGTTGGCGACCACGGGGCCCCAGCTGTGTCCGGCATTGCTTCCACTTACTTGTGCCGGGCTCCTCTCTTTCTTCTTTCCTGTCGACCTTCCTTGGTCAACTCATGTTCTCTTCCAACCCCGACGGTATTAGGTTATCCGAGGCCTAGGGAGTCTTTCACTTTCCCGCCTTAATTGGCCCTTGTCTCATCTTTCCTGATACCCTCCTTCTGTGAGGGGTCAGCCTTCTTGTTCTTTTCCTTTTACCTCCTGCCTTGTGCTCAAGGCCCTTGGCCGGGTGTTATAGCCCCACCACTTCTGGTGCACCGTCGATAATGCTACACCCTCAGGGGCTCACGGCTGGTGAGTTCGGGCGTTGGCGACCCCGAGGGATTCCTGAGCTGGGTCCGTTTTCCCCTTTTTGTCCCTTCCCTTTGGGGCGGACCTTCTCCTCTCTCCCCTCTCCTCACCTCTTTTCCTTCTATTTCCTTTTCTCTTTAAGATTCCCGCACTGTTTTTGTTACTCGAATCACCGTGTATCTAAATTCCCTTTTAGCGATTTTTTAAGGCATTTTTGATCTATGTTGCATTTTGTAAGTTTTTTCGATATAAATTACATCTCGCGATTGTTTTCAACCTCAATTGCATTTTGTAAAGATTGACAATCTAAATTACATCTCACGATTGTTTTCAACCTCAATTGCATTTTGTAAAGATTGACAATCTAAATTGCTTTTTAGTAAGTCTTTCAATGCAGGGCCTTTTAGTGAGTATTTTGAATTTCAATTGCAGTTTGTAAGTATTTTCAACCAAAACCGCATTTCGCACGAATTTTGAATCTAAATTGCATTTTGTTTGGTGGGCATTTTGCACATATTTTGATTCTCAATTGCTTTTTGTGGGTATTTTGAATCTAAATTACATTTGTCAAGTATTTTCAATCTAAATTGCTTTTTGTAAGTATTGTCAATCCACATGAGTCGTTTGAATCTACCGTCCATTTTGTAAGCATTTTCAATTTCATTTGCATTTTGTAAGGATTTTGAATTTCAATTGCACTTTGTGAATAATTTGGATTGGAACTGGGATATTTCAATCTGAATTGCATTGTGTATTTTCAATTTCAATTGCATTTTGTAAGTATTTTGAACCTCAATTGCATTTTGTACGTAATTTCGATCTCATTTGCATTTTGTAAGTATTTTGAATTTTAGTTGCATTTTGTAAGTATTTCGGCGCTACTGTGCATTTTGTACGTATTTTGAATCTAGCCTACGTTTTGTGGGTCTTTTTCAATCTCATCTTTTTGTGCAACTTTTCGTTCTAAATTCCCTTTTGTAAGACCATATTGTGAGTTGTTTCCATGTGAGTTCCTTTTTGTACGTATTTTCAGTCTTCGATAATTTTGTTCTGGTTTCCATTTCAGTAACATTTTCACTATCACCCAGATCATTAGGGGCCGATAACCTCGATGTTAGGCCCCTTAAAACAACAATTATCATCATCATCCAGACAAAGGCCTTCATAAATGACACTCTTAATACCTAAATCTATATTCGATGTCAACAGATTCCTTTTCTGTAGAAATGCTATCCTTGCCTGTGCTTTCCCCAGGGGCTCACATCTAGAGGGACGTGGGTTGGCGACCACGGGGCCCCAGCTGAGTCCGGCATTGCTTCCACTTACTTGTGCCGGGCTCCTCTCTTTCTTCTTTCCTGTCGACCTTCCTTGGTCAACTCTTGTTCTCTTCCGACCCCGACGGTATTAGGTTATCCGAGGCCTAGGGAGTCTTTCACTTTCCCGCCTTAATTGGCCCTTGTCTCATCTTTCCTGTTACCCTCCTTCTGTGAGGGGTCAGCCTTCTTGTTATTTTCCTTTTACCTTCTGCCTTGTGCTCAAGGCCCTTAAGGAGGCAGGGTGTATGTAGCCCCACCACTTCTGGTGCACCGTCGATAATGCTACACCCTCAGGGGCTCACGGATGGTGAGTTCGGGCGTTGGCGACCCCGAGGGATTCCTGAGCTGGGTCCGTTTTCCCCTTTTGTTCCTTCCCTTTGGGGCGGACCTTCTCCTCTCTCCCCTCTCCTCTTTTCCTTCTATTTCCTTTTCTCTTTAAGATTCCCGCACTGTTTTTGTTACTCGAATCACCGTGTATCTAAATTCCCTTTTAGCGACTTTTTAAGGCATTTTTGATCTATGTTGCATTTTGTAAGTTTTTTCGATCTAAATTACATCTCGCGATTGTTGTCAACCTCAATTGCATTTTGTAAAGATTGACAATCTAAATTGCTTTTTAGTAAGTCTTTCAATGCAGGTTGCCGGGCCTTTTAGTGAGTATTTTGAATTTCAATTGCATTTTGTAAGTATTTTCAACCAAAATTGCATTTTGTTTGGTGGGCATTTTGCACATATTTTGATTCTCAATTGCATTTTGTGGGTATTTTGAATCTAAATTACATTTGTCAAGTATTTTCAATCTAAATTGCTTTTTGTAAGTATTGTCAATCCACATGAGTCGTTTGAATCTACCGTACATTTTGTAAGCATTTTCAATTTCAATTGCATTTTGTAAGGATTTTGAATTTCAATTGCACTTTGTGAATAATTTTGATTGGAACTGGGATATTTCAATCTGAATTGCATTGTGTATTTTCACTTTCAATTGCATTTTGTAAGTATTTTGAACCTCAATTGCATTTTGTACGTAATTTCGATCTCATTTGCATTTTGTAAGTATTTTGAATTTCAGCTGCATTTTGTAAGTATTCCGACGCTACTTTGCATTTTGTACGTATTTTGAATCTAGCCTACGTTTTGTAGGTCTTTATCAATCTATTCTTTTTGTGCAACTTTTCGTTCTAAATTCCCTTTTGTGAGACCATATTGTGAGTTGTTTCCATGCGAGTTCCTTTTTGTACGTATTTTCCGTCTTCGATAATTTTGTTCTGGTTTCCATTTCATTATCATTTTCGCTATCACCCAGATCATTAGGGGCCGATAACCTCGATGTTAGGCCCCTTAAAACAACAATTATCATCATCATCATGAGTCTCTTCCTTTCCTGCCTTCATTGGACCTTGGCTCATCTTTTCTGATACCCTCCTTCTGCGAGGGGTCAGCCTTCTTTTTCATTTCATGTTATCTCCTTTCTTCTGCTCAAGGCCCTCAAGGAGGCAGGGTGTATGTAGCCCCACTACTTCTGGTGCACCCTGGATATTGCTACACCCTCAGGGGCTCATGGCTGGTGAGTTCGGGTGTTGGCGACCCCAAGGGATTCCTGAGCTGGGTCCGGTTTTCCCCTTTTGGCCATTACCTGTGGAGCGGACCCTCTCCTATTTCACTTTCCTATCTGCCTTTCATGGATCTCCTTCCTTCCAAGTCCCATAATCCATATTCTTCGAGGGTTGAGGGCATTTCTTTCCCTCCTGTTTATTTGCCTTATTCTCCTTTTGTTTTCCATTTCTTCTTCTAGTATATAAGTTAGTCCCCCAGGGGCTCACATTTTGTGGGCGTGGGTTGGCGACCACGGGGCCCCAGCTGAGTCCGGCATTGCTTCCACTTACTTGTGCCGGGCTCCTCTCTGTCTTCTTTCCTGTCGACCTTACTTGGTCAACTCTTGCTCTCTTCTGACCCCGACGGTATTAGGGTATCCGAGGCCTAGGGAGTCTCTTCCTTTACTGCCTTAATTGGCCCTTGTCTCATCTTTTCTGATACCCTCCTTCTGCGAGGGGTCAGCCTTCTTTTTCTCTTCCTTTTACCTCCTGCCTTGTGCTCTAGGCCCTTAAGGAGGCAGGGTGTATGTAGCCCCACCACTTCTGGTGCACCCTAGATAATGCTACACCCTCAGGGGCTCACGGCTGGTGAGTTCGGGAGTTGGCGACCCCGAGGGATTCCTGAGCTGGGTCCGTTTTCCCCTTTTGTCCCTTACCTTTGGGGCGGACCCTCTCCTCTTTCACTTTCCTATCTGCCTTTCATGGCTCTTCTTCCTTCCAAGTCCCTCAATCCGCCTTCTCCGAGGGTTGAGGGCATTTCTTTTCCTTCTGTCCTTTTATTTGCCTTATTCTCCTTTAGTTTTCCATTTCTTCTTCTAGTATGTAGGTTAGTATTTAGTTTTAGTTTTAAGTTCGCTTTTCATTTTCATCTTCACGATCACCCATACCATTAGGGGCCGATAACCTTAAAACAACAATTATCATAATCATCTTGTCTGTGCTAACCACTCTTTATATCCTCTTTGCTTCGTCTGTCACTGGTTATCCTCCATTAATTCTGAATGTAAGTGGAACGCGGTTTATACACTTGCAGCAGACATGAATGTGACTTTTACATACCTTGTGTCCTTGTTTCATCTTCTGGGCAATATTCATCATCTGTCTTCTACTTCAGTTGCCCGGGTGTAGTTTACGAGCGCCCTCCACTTGCGTCTGTCCATGTACCGTTCTTCTTTCAGGATTCTATCCCAGCTAACTCCCCTTGTTCCTATGTCCTCCTTCACCTGGTCTAGCCATCTCTTCCTACTGGCCTTCTACCAACCACATCTGTGTGTAGTCTTCGTTTTGCTATGCTTCCCTCGTCCATTCACTTGACATGGCCAAACCATCTCAAACGGGCCCTTGTCACTTTTTCTTTCAAAGTTGGGTACACTCCAGCTTCTTCCCTAATTTTTTCATTTCTTACCCTATCCCTCCTAGTTTTTTGGACCATTGTTCGTAGAAACTTCATTTCTGCAGCTTGTAGTTTGCTGTCTATCTGTCTGGTTGTTTCCCCCAGGGGCTCACATCTTGTGGGCGTGGGTTGGCGACCACGGGGCCCCAGCTGAGTCCGGCATTGCTTCCACTTACTTGTGCCGGGCTCCTATCTGTCTTCTTTTCTGTCGACCTCACTTGGTCAACTCTTGTTCTCTTCCGACCCCGACGGTATTAGGGTATCCGAGGCCTAGGGAGTCACTTCCTTTCCCGCCTTAATTGGCCCTTGTCTCATCTTTTCTGATTCCCTCCTTCTGCGAGGGGTCAGCCTTCTTTTTCTTTTCATGTTATCTCCTGCCTTCTGCTTAAGGCCCTCAAGGAAGCCGGGTGTATGTAGCCCCACGACTTTTGGTGCACCCTAGATAATGCTACACCCTCAGGGGCTCACGGCTGGTGAGTTCGGGAGTTGGCGACCCCGAGGGATTCCTGAGCTGGGTCCGTTTTCCCTTTTTGTCCCTTACCTTTGGGGCGGACCCTCTCCTCTTTCACTTTCCTATCTGCCTTTCATGGCTCTCCTTCCTTCCAAGTCCCTCAATCCGCCTTCTTCGAGGGTTGAGGGCATTTATTTTCCTCCTGTCCTTTATTTGCCTTATTCTCCTTTAGTTTTCCATTTCATCTTCTAGTATGTAGGTTAGTAGTTAGTTTTAGTTTTAAGTTCGCTTTTCATTTTCATCTTCACGATCACCCAAACCATCAGGGGCCGATAACCTAGATGTTAGGCCCCTTAAAACAACAATTATCATCATCATCATGTCTGGTTGTTGTGCAGGCTATATGTTATTATGGGGGTAAAGTATGATTGAAAGAGCGTCTGTTTTGATCTCAAGGGGACTTGTTCGTTCCAGAGTAGGTTCCGAACTTGATGGTAGAACTGGGTTGCTTTTTGGGTTCGGCTATTGATCTCATGCTGTATCCTGTTATTGCTTGAAATAATGCACCCAAGATAGTTAAACTGGTGTACTGTTTCAAGCTGTGTACCTTCAAGCCTCATTTCTCTTTTTCCCCCAGGGGCTCACATCCAGTGGGACGTGGGATAGCGACCATGGGACCCCAGCTGAGTCTGGCATTGCTTTCACTTACTTGTGCCGGCCTCCTCTCTGTCTTCTTTCCTTTCGACCACACTTGGTCAACTCTTGTTCTCTTCCGACCCCGACGGTATTAGGTTATCCGAGGCCTAGGGAGTCTTTCCCTTTCCCGCCTTAATTGGCCCTTGTCTCATCTTTCCTGATACCCTCCTTCTGTGAGGGGTCAGCCTTCTTTTTCTTTTCCTTTTACCTCCTGCCTTGTGCTCAAGGCCCTTGAGGAGGCAGGGTGTATGTAGCCCCACCAATTCTGGTGCACAGTAGATAATGCTACACCCTCAGGGGCTCACGGCTGGTGAGTTCGGGAGTTTGCGACCCTGAGGGATTCCTGAGCTGGGTCCATTTTCCCCTTTTGTCCCTCACCTTTGGGGCGGACCTTCTCCTCTCTCCCCTCTCTCCTCTTTTCATTATATTTACTTTTCTCTTTAAGATTCCCGCACTGTTTTTTGTTACTTGGTTCACCGTGTATCTAAATCCCCTTCTGGCGATTTTTTTTAAAGGCATTTTTAATCTACGTTGCTTTTGGTATGTTTTTTCGATCTAAATTACATCTCGCGATTGTTTTCAACCTCAATTGCATTTTGTAACGATTGACAATCTAAATTGCTTTTTAGTAAGTCTTTCAATGCACGTGACCGGGCCTTAAAGTGAGTATTTTGAATTTCAATTGCATTTTGTAAGAATTTTCAACCGACGCCGCATTTTGCACGAATTTTGAATCTAAATTGCATTTTGTTTGGTGGGCATTTTGCACATGTTTTGTTTCTCAATTGCATTTTGTGGGTATTTTGAACCTAAATTACATTTTGTCAAGTATTTTCAATCTAAATTGCATTTTGTAAGTATTGTCAATCCACATGAGTCGTTAGAATCACCGCACATTTTGTAAGCATTTTCAATTTCAATTGCATTTTGTAAGTATTTTGAATTTCAATTGCACTTTGTGAATAATTTGGATTGGAACTGGGATAGGGCCTATTTCAATCTGAATTGCATTGTGTATTTTGAATTTCAATTGCATTTTGTAAGTATTTTGAACCTCAATTGCATTTTGTACGTATTTTCGATCTCATTTGCATTTTGTAAGTATTTTGAATTTTAGTTGCATTTTGTAAGTATTTCGACGCTACATTGCATTTTGTACGTATTTTGAATCTAGCCTACGTTTTGTGGGTATTTTTCCATGTATTCTTTTTGTGACTCTTTTCGTTCTAAATTCCCTTTTGTAAGACCATATTGTGGGTTCCTTTTTGTACGTATTTTCCGTCAGATAATTTTGTTCTGGTTTCCATTTCATTGTCATTTTCGCTATCACCCAGATCATTAGGGGCCGATAACCTCGATGTTAGGCCCCTTAAAACAACAATTATCATCATCATCATCATCATTTCTCTTTTCTTGTTTTGTCTGTTGACTGACATCGCTACCGTTTTTGATTTGTTTATTGTTAATCCGTTTGCTTTTAGACAGTTATTCCAGGTGGCCAACGTCTCCTGTGCTGATTTCTGTATTGTTGTTATGCTTTATTCCTTTCAATACTTCATCCATTACAGCAGAGGTTCCCAAACTTTTTTAACCCACGGCTCCCTTTCAGTACAAACATGGCTTGGCTGCGCACCTAGTATAAATTACCCATTTTGCATTACATTACATTTTAAATTTCTCTTTTGAATAGTTAATTGTTAATATATTTTTACATAAAATTGTAAATAAAATTGTTACTATTTTTATAACACACAATTCAGGATTTTAAACATTTCTCACAGATTGGTCAGTTGCTGACAAAGTTGACCACGTTTACCTTGTTGTTACAGAGGTCAAGAAATAACATTTTACATACAAGAGTTGTAATAATACATGATTTATTGCAAAAAATCAACTTGAAACGAACATTAGAAAAACACAACTCTAAAAAACACAAACTAAAAAATTCTAAAACATAAATGAACATAAATTAAGTGCCAACTTGAAAAAAATTATACATAAAATTAACAAAGTCCATAATTTTCTGTTCCAATGGGAGAGATGCGCTTGTTTGTCTTTTATAAGTTCATTGTACCTGGGAGTAAATTTTGATAGAGCAACCCGAATTTCTTTTTCAATTTTAAGCTTTGCTCTATACTTGGATTTCATCACTGCAACAGCAGAAAAACCACACTCGCAAAGGTAAGAACTGGCAAACTGAATAACAGCACGCAAAGCCTTCTTGCTTAACACTGGAAATTCGTTTTCAATACCACTCCAAAACTCAAACAGGGATTGGGACTGAAATTGTGATTTCAATGACAAGTCTGTTGAAATGTCAATCAGCTGTTCTGATTCTTCATTACTGAAGTGTTGAGGTATTTCAGTTTGAAAAGGGTCGTTTAACCACTGCTGTGCTTTGATTTCATCTTTTGGCAGGTAGTCTTCAAAATAACTCTGTAATTGAGACAAGTGCTGAGTCAACATTTTTTCATTTCTTCTTTCAGAGTAAAATAGTTTTCTTGAAGAAACTGGTTCAAAGATGAAAACATCGAACGATCTCCATTCTTCAAACTTTTTTCCCAAAGCATAAGTTTCTTCTTGAATGCTTCAACTTTACTAGTCATTTGAACAATATCTGTAGGCCTATTGTTCCCCTGCAAAGACTTGTTAAGAATGTTCAAACGTTCAAAAATGATTGTCAGGAACGCCAGTTTAAGGAGAAAACTTTCATCAATAAAAATATCAGCAAGAACATTATTTTCTTCACTCAGAAACATGTGGATTTCTTGTCTCAATTCAAACACTCTTAGCAGAGAATTGCCCAGTGATAGCCATCGCGCACTGCTATAGTACAAAAGCGATGAGTGTTGAGCGCCTGTGTCATCACATAGTTCAGAAAAAAAAAACGGGCCTTCATTGGTCTTGTTTTGATTAAGTTTATTACTTGTATCACGGTTTTTAAAGCTGCACTTAACTCTGAACTGAACTTTTCTGCTGCCAGTGCTTCTTGGTGTATAATACAGTGTGTCCAAACGGCATTTGGGGCTTTCTCGAATGCGAGATTGCAGAGTCCTTTGTAGTGGCCTGACATTGACCGGCCTTCATCAGTACACACCCCAACACAGTTTTCCCAGTTAATATCATTCTCTGCCATAGAACCGTCAACAATATCAAACAATTCTTTACCAGAGGTGCCTCCTTCAATTTCTTTACAAAGCAACAAGTCTTCTATCAACTGTTTTTCATTCACATACCTAACGAAACAAATTAAATGAGCGTCCTTGTGACTGTCAGTAGCCTCATCTAATTGAATTCCGAACTCTTTACCTCGCAAACTATTTATAAGTTGGTTGCTAATATCCTCAGATATGTCATCAATCCTCCTGCTTATTGTATTGTTTGACAGAGGAATTTTAAGAAGCTGTTTCCCTGCTTCCTCACCGATCATTATCTTAGCCATGTCAACAGCAGCAGGTAAAAGCAGCTCTTCCGCAATTGTGTGAGGTTTTTTGCATTTTGCAATGCGATATGCCACTTTGTATGAAGGTAAAAGAGCATCACTGTTGGCTTTGGAATGTTTAGAAAAAGAAGCCTTTTGTTTTACTGCATCAGTTTGCTTTCTTTGAAAAAACTCTCTTGGTTTCCCAACCATGTTTGGGTGGACAGTTTCTAAATGTCATTTTAGTTTGCTACGCAGCATAGATTCAACAGATAAAACCTTCATGCAAACAACACATAGTGGGCGCTCTTCATTATTAATTTCAATACAAGAAAAACCAAAATCTAAATACTTATCGTCATATTTTCTGTATTTTGGTTTATGGCTTCCCTCAGCTGCCTCAGCAGTATCGGCATCGCTCTTCGCAGAAGTTGATGCGGACGCACTACTTTGCTTACTTCGTTGTTCAGTTTTATTTGACGATAAGAATCTTTTCATTTTAACGAAAAATTTAATAACTAACTATTGAAAAAACAGAACAAAACAACAGCTTAACTACTTTGATTATTTACTTCACTTGTGCGTGACGCGCAGAACACCTGAACACTGCCAATAAAAACTGACAACTGAAAACAAAACAATAGCAGAAACTGGAATGCAAGCAGAGGACTGTCTGCCGAGGACGTACGACGATTTACAAAAATACACGAAGGTAGTTCCGTTGCCTAGCAACGAGTTCCAAGAATAGAATGACATGCTGGCCGCGATTGCAGGCTGCGCTGAATGTAGAGTAGAGTGCTAGACTAGATAACTTACACGGACGCGTACACATAGAGGCCGCCGGGCAACGTTCACGGCGCTTTCCCCAAATGCAAAAGCTTACGACAAAAACGTACAGAGACGCAAAGTTTTGTAGTAGGCCTTTTTGGTAGACAACGGCGGCGCACCTGGCACTAGAAAGGGGCGCACATTTTGGGAACCGCTGCATTACAGTGATAAAAAGTAATGGCGAGAGGGCACTGCCCTGTTGAACTCCTTTAGTTGTTTGGAACCAGTCAGAATTACCATTTCCTATCTGAACACAACTGTGGCAACCTTCGTAAAGCATTTTAGCTTTCTGGATTAGCCCCGCGGGTATGTTTTTCTTTCTTAGGCATTCCCATATAGTCTTTCTTGGGACGTTATCAAATGCTTTTTCAAGATCTAAAAATACAAGTGTTAGGGATCTACCCTTCTCCCAGTGCTTTTCTAGCAGCATTCTGAGGGAAAATATGAGATCTATAGTTGCACGGTGTTCTCTGAATCCATACTGCTCTTCCTGCAGTTGAGGTTCTATTATTTTCCTTAGCCTTTTCTCAAGTATTTTTTCAAATATTTTCAGGCCATGAGACAATAAAGTGATCCCTCTATAATTGCCACATTTCTTTCGGCTTCCTTTTTTGAAGAGAGGTAGGCTACTATTATTCCTTTTTTCTAATCATCTGGAACTTTTCCATCCTTCCATATTGCACCTATTACTCCATGAAGCCACTGTATTCCTAGTGGACCAGCTGCTTTGATCATGTCCGCACTGACTTCATCAAATCCTGTCGATTTTTCTTTGGGCATACTATTAAGGGCTATTTCTACTTTCTTCCATGTTGGTGGATTCTCTTGATCTAGTTCATCATTACAGCATAAACTGACCTTTGTGGTTCCATCGTTGGGGTCTACTCCTGTACTGCTGTATAATTTTTCGAAATAAGATTTCATGACCTTCCTTATTTCTGTCTCTTCCCTGACTATGTTGCCATCTGGTTTCTCTATTGTTGTTATGTATTCAAAGTCTCTTCTTATATTTCTTATTGTTCGGTACAGTAGTTTAGAGTTGGCTTTGCTGTCCTGTTCCAGTTTATCTGTGAAATCAGTCCAAGTTTTATGTTTTTCTTCAGCCACAATTCTTTTAACTTGTAGCTTCAGATCTCTGTATTTCTGCTGTAATTCATTCACACTGGATGCATTTCTTCCACTTCCTTTTTGCATTTCTTTATCTCTGGCTTTCCTGGTTTCATTCTTCTCTTTTACGGCTTTCTTCACCCTATCGTTCCACCAAGGGGTTTCTTTTGCCTTTATTTTGTTGCTAGTCTTGCCACATACTTCTACATCAGCTCCGACAATACTTTCTTTAAATCTAAACCATTCAACATTTCCTTCCTGTAACGAGTCTGATGGTAACTTATTGCCCACATGCCTCATGTATTCTATTTGTTTCTCTGTCTTCTTTAATTCCCATGTTCTAATTTTTGGATTCCTGCATTTCTGAGGTTTATGAACTACAATGTTTTTAATTGTTGCAAGGAGCAATCTTACGTATTGAAATTTATGAACCCTGGTCACTACTGCACCTCATGTGTGCTAAGGTAAGTAAATGTGTGTTTTTATTTATTGTTATTTAAAAAAATGGCTGCCATGTTTCGCTTGCATCTCGTTCAACTGTTATCAAGGCTCACTGTAGCGGCACGCACCAAGGCGCACACATTGTTCCCAACATGTGAAATACTAAGTCACTGTTGATGAAAAGAAGTGGGATACAAAATCACTGTTGATAAACATAAAAAAGTAATCGGGATGAATTAGGCTGTAACCATTGGATTGGACAAAATGAAGGTTAGAATGGTCGTGTGCATGTGCGGCTTTGGCTGTGCGCAGCTAGCAGGTCACGGTTGATTCAAAACCATTGGTCTGGGCGCTCTAGGCTGTAACCATTGTCAGAACTATTGGTTTGGGCAAAACGAAGGTTAGAAGGTCGAGTGTAGGTGTGGCCTTGGCTGCGCACAGCTTGCGGGGCACAGTTGACACAAAACCATTTATCTGGGCACGTTAGGCTGTAACCATTGTCAAAACTACAGTTTTGCGAAAAAAATACACATATTTATTACAGGGGAGCGATATACTGCATAGTAATTACAGAGCAGATAACAAAAAACACTCATTTCAGCTGTGGAAAAAAATCATGACAGAGAAGAGAAATATTGCAAATACCATACTATCCTAATTAGAGTGGTGAACTCAGTGTTGTGCATGAATGATGCGCACTAGAGACTGAACTGGACGCTTCTTTGTTTTACATAGTACCGTAAGGGCGAGGTTGTCAGTACAGTTTTGAAGATGATTGATTTGAACAATGGCGCCCACAGCTGTAATTTTCGCTATATAAGTCTTGATCCTATTTGGGATGGCTGGGGGGGTCACAGATGGCGGAGGAGGAAACATCTGTTAAAACATCATTCCCTGATTTATTTCTCATCGTTTCATAGGGTATTTTGGTTAGTTCATGTAATATAGAGAATGTTATCGCTCGTTCTACGTTCATTCAGTGATATCATTTCGACTAAGTTAGTTATTCTTGTTTTAAGGGGTGGACCTACTAGGTCATCTGCCCCCATTTAGGCTACGTCCGTACCTTTGACAATGCTCATGCGCTAGGAAGTTACACCCTAGCAGAACTTTGACAATGCTCATGCGCTAGGAAGTTAACCCTAGCAGATGGGATGAGAAGATAACACAAAACAATTTTCTGTGGAGAGCCGAGATATTTATGTTGTGAGAATAGAATATATGAAAGGGAATATGGTGTCAGCCGCCACCAAACCCCGGAAAATATTCTATAGGAATAGGTAATGTGACAGTAGATACTCCCCCAGGGGCTCACATCTTGTGGGCGTGGGTTGGCGACCACGGGGCCCCAGCTGAGTCCGGCATTGCTTCCACTTACTTGTGCCGGGCTCCTCTCCGTCTTCTTTCCTGTCGACCTCGCTTGGTCAACTCTTGTTCTCTTCCGACCCCGACGGTATTAGGGTATCCGAGGCCTAGGGAGTCTCTTCCTTTCCCGCCTTAATTGGCCCTTGTCTCATCTTTTCTGATACCCTCCTTCTGCGAGGGGTCAGCCTTCTTTTTCTCTTCCCTTTACCTCCTGCCTTGTGCTCTAGGCCCTTAAGGAGGCAGGGTGTATGTAGCCCCACCACTTCTGGTGCACCCTAGATAATGCTACACCCTCAGGGGCTCACGGCTGGTGAGTTCGGGAGTTGGCGACCCCGAGGGATTCCTGAGCTGGGTCCATTTTCCCCTTTTGTCCCTTACCTTTGGGGCGGACCCTCTCCTCTTTCACTTTCCTATATGCCTTTCATGGCTCTCCTTCCTTCCAAGTCCCTCAATCTGCCTTCTCCGAGGGTTGAGGGCATTTCTTTTCCTTCTGTCCTTTATTTGCCTTATTCTCCTTTAGTTTTCCATTTCTTCTTCTAGTATGTAGGTTAGTAGTTAGTTTTAGTTTTAAGTTCGCTTTTCATTTTCATCTTCACGATCACCCAAACCATCAGGGGCCGATAGCCTAGATGTTAGGCCCCTTAAAACAACAATTATCATCATCATCAACAGTAGATACAGGAGTTAATCATTATTCGCCCTTTTCAGCAGTGCCAACGTTATTGATTGTGGCTGGTTTGCCGCTTAGTTTGAAAGTAGTTAACCCGGAATAAAGCTTTACATACCTGGAGCTTACACCCCAGCCCCCGTGCTTGTAGTACAAGCAGTAATTTTTGTCC
This sequence comes from Meconema thalassinum, assembly GCA_946902985.2. NCBI lineage: Eukaryota > Metazoa > Arthropoda > Insecta > Orthoptera > Tettigoniidae > Meconema > Meconema thalassinum. The sequence goes on along the minus strand of OX336392.1, from coordinate 512,208,901 downwards.
AAACGTCCTCTAACCTTGTACCAGCTAATGGTTCTGTCCAGACCATGGTCTAACCAAATAGCGATCAATGGCGTTGTCTCGCCTAGTAATTTTCGTCCAACCTCGCTACAGGTGAGTGCGGTGAAGCACATTATCGCTGTCTGTCGAGAACTAAGAGAGAGCTACTGTATGTTGGTATTCTCTGAAATTTTGCATCTGAACGCATCCTGTGCGCATGCGCAGTTGAGTATTTTACGGACTTGTGATGTACCGTAGTTTGGTCGTGCGTCGCCTGTGTGAAAGTACAGCCCAGATTGTGTTTACCTCAGAACATTTTAAGTTGTTGTCAGAGTAGCTTACTCATCCGTTGTCTATAACCCATCCCTCATCCCCTTTTTACATCATGACTTAGATAGTATAATTCCAGCTGAGTTTGCCATTATACGCATGAATTACGGATAGATACAGCATTGCCAACCTCTCAATAATCTTTATCCAGACCAATCTTTTGGTATCTCGCATGTTGGCAACAGAAATGTGACGTCAATGTGTGCGCCCCGGTAACAAGTTGAAGAGACCTCGTGCGCCTGACAAACATGGCTGCTGTTGTTGAATGATGAGGAAATATAACACACATTTACTTAATTTAGCACATATTTCCAGTCAGTTGCGTAACTAGAAATCAGGAGTCCCGGGGTGGAAGTAACCCAAGAGGCCCCCCAATATAAGAAAAAAGGTCAAGACTTACCTCGATATATAATAATAAATAATAACCCCTGGCACTACAGCCCGTGGAGGGCCATGACCTACCAAGCGACCGCTGCCCAGCCATTTGGCCTGCAGATATTGGGGTGACGCGTGATCAGTGCATTGGGTCCCCTCGGCCGTTAATCTTGGTTTTCGTGATTGGGGCACTGCCTCACTGTCAGACTTACTTGTGCCGGGCTCCTCTCTGTCTTCTTTCCTGTCGACCTCACTTGGTCAACTCTTGTTCTCTTCTGACCCCGACGGTATTAGGGTATCCGAGGCCTAGGGAGTCTCTTCCTTTCCCGCCTTAAATGGCCCTTGTCTCATCTTTTCTGATACCCTCCTTCTGCGAGGGGTCAGCCTTCTTTTTCTCTTCCTTTTACCTCCTGCCTTGTGCTCTAGGCCCTTAAGGAGGCAGGGTGTATGTAGCCCCACCACTTCTGGTGCACCCTAGATAATGCTACACCCTCAGGGGCTCACGGCTGGTGAGTTCGGGAGTTGGCGACCCCGAGGGATTCCTGAGCTGGGTCCGTTTTCCCTTTTTGTCCCTTACCTTTGGGGCGGACCCTCTCCTCTTTCACTTTCCTATCTGCCTTTCATGGCTCTCCTTCCTTCCAAGTCCCTCAATCCGCCTTCTTCGAGGGTTGAGGGCATTTCTTTTCCTCCTGTCCTTTATTTGCCTTATTCTCCTTTAGTTTTCCATTTCTTCTTCTAGTATGTAGGTTAGTAGTTAGTTTTAGTTTTAAGTTCGCATTTCATTTTCATCTTCACGATCACCCAAACCATCAGGGGCCGATAACCTAGATGTTAGGCCCCTTAAAACAACAATTATCATCATCATCACTGTCAGACAGCTACTCAATTGTCCTCACGGGGCTGAGTGCACCCCGTTCCAGCCCTCACGTCAGTCTCTAAAATCCCTGACACGGCCGGGAATCGAACCCGGGGCCTCCAGGTGAGACACAGGCACGCTACCCAAACACCACGGGGCTGGTTTACCTCGATATACGAACTACCTAAATCCATGTTTAAAACGTAACGTTTAAAATATTATAATCAAAATATAGTGGTGAATTTATATTTTATACCTTTGCTATGGTACAAATTGCATTTAATCGAAATAACCCTGTTTGGTTGTATTCATCATCCAAACATTAACATTTTCTCGTCTATTCTTAAAAAAAAAAACAGGTTGAGGCAAGGTTTTAACATTGATAGCACAGGTTTATTTCTTCAATATACATACTTTCATTTAATTCATAGTTTTTACTTACAAATTTTTCTTCTTCTTTTATTTCTGATAATTGCTTGATAACATTGTCGAAGTTGATGGTGTTTGTTACTTCACGTTCAATCGAGAGCATTGCCAAACAATTTAGCCGGGTCTGGCTCGTGGTGGATGGTAGATAGATTTTTATGAGTTTCATTTTAGAAAAACAACTCTCATTAAAACAATAGGGACACATAATGTTAAAAACAGTTTTATGGCAACAAAGACATTTGGAACAGATTCCATCAGGTCCATATCAAGAATAAACTGTGCCAACTTCAATATGGTCCAATTTCTGGTCTCATAATTTATTCTAGCAGCTTTTATATGGTGGCAAAGTCTTTTGATTTCACTAACAATTTCTTGCTTATCGAATTCCCCCTAATATTCACAAAAATTATCTGCCAAAACACGAAGTTCTGTGTCACAATCATTGAGCAAATACTCGACCTGAACGATTTTGATTTTTTTTTTCGAGTATAGTTTACATTCCTTGCATTCTAGTTTGTAGTTCATGGTTTAGCTTGTCTAAACACTCAAGCATAGACCTTTTAGTTTCATCTTTGAGTGATAGTCCTGCGCCTTCGGCTTTATCTCCAGGCATTATCTTTTTTAACAGTTTCCTGCTATTTTTTTCTCAAGGTAGTCCAGATTCTTTATTCAGCTCAAAACCAGGGCCCTCATTTGTATGTGGTGAATTTCCTGATGCCAGCTGTAAAGTTTCTTCTGAAATTACATTCAAAGGGTCAATGGAGATCAGTTCAGCATTTTGAGGCATATCAAGTTGTTGACCAGCACCATCCTGAATCAGGCTGTCTATATCAAATACTGTTTCGTTTTCATTAATGATGTCTGATATGTTATTTAAAATTTCTATAGATAAACTTATATTTTCCAATTGATTGTTATAAGCTCCCTCTGCATCTGCTGGTATGACAAAAACAATGGTCTCATTGTTTTCTTCTTGAGACTGTGACTGTGTTGAAGTTGTAAGGAAGGGCAGATGACCCCGTAGTTCTGCCCCTTAAAACAACAATAACTAACTAAGGAGGTTATGATTAGATAAATAATTACCCTTTTATTATGGATCCGCCTAGTCAATACTAATTTCTCTATCATATATTCTTGTCAATACGGAACAATGTCTAATGTTAATGACTCTGATGTCAACATTTCTGATAACTAGGGACCGGAAAAATTAGCATCTATTTGTTTCAAAATTAGCATCTATTTTCTTCAAAATTAGCATCTATTTACAAAGTTAAAAATCATCACATTGTAATATTATTTTAACGACTTCAAAGTTATGAAGTGCAGTTATAGTCCTCAAACAAAAGCATTGTCAGTAGTTCAGCATTGCTTTCTTTCAAATTGCACCGTCTGTCTGTAACCACTCTGTTGTAATGGGACAACACACGCTCGCTATCTACATTGTTCGTTGGGGTCCACAAAACAGTATTTAGCAAATATGCTGAACTCTGTCTGAACTGCAGTTAATGCAAGTATGATATCATATTTTTCACTTTCTTTCGTCTGGGTTTGAATTGCATTTAGCCAACCGTGGCCGAAGACGCGGCGAACGATGTACAGCGTGCTAACACTCGCGCTGCGCCGTATGCTAGCACGCGGCCGAGTTCTGATGCGACGCAATGCGTAAAGACGAAATCATTGAGATTCGAGAAGACTGAACTGCGTTTCCCTGCGATGTAACAGTAGGCCTACTTGCGCAACTGTTGTGGCGCGCTAATCGCTAATTCGAACGTGTCTCAAGGCGGCGAATTTAGCCAATCTTGGCCGGAGACGCGGCGAACGATGTACAGCGTGCTAACACTCACGCTGTGCCGTATGCTTGCACGCGGCGCCTCGATCCCTAATCGGCTCGTATCGAAGTTCGAACCAACTCGTTGTTGCTCGCTCTTCCTGTTAGTATCGCTTCGGGTAAGTTCCTGGACAATGACGACTGTTGTGGCGCGCTAAATCGAACGTGTTTCTACCTGAAGGTTATTACGGTCACTTATATGACGGTGTCAGTAATGAATGCAAGATATATGCGAGTACTTTTTCCCCCTGAAATTTCAATTAAAAACATGGGGTGCGAGATATACGCGAGCAAATACGGTATATCGATCAGAGCGGTTGAAAAATATATGCGTCATATTTGCAGTATTTCTCATGATTTCGCCGAAATATGTGGTTTTCGCCACTAAAATATCACATTTTCGCAGAATTCGCACCAAAATCGCATATTTGTACTAATTTCGCATTTTGGTCAAAATTCGCATTTTGTCGCATTTTGAATTTAGGTACCACAGTGCTTCAGAACACCTTAAAACTATTTAAAAAATGGTTTTAACACATATTACAAAAATTGGCATTTATCGCAAATGCGAATTTTTCCGGTCCCTACTGATAACTAAGAAGTTGTAAGGAATTACTTCTTCTTGACTCGGCACTGGGTACTGACATTCTCCACCTGAAAATTGTATTTAACAGAAATTAAAGTACACATTCAATCATCAGACAAATAATGGTGCGGTAGGCTATTTTGTGTTCACCACCTACAGTAAAAAAGGAATCCCGAAATTACTTTAATTCTATTAAAGGTGTTGTTGCGTTGGACGATTTTAATTTTATAATAATTATTTGATACATTAAAATATCAGTTTGGTTATCGAAAAAATACTACTAAATAAATCAATCAATCAATGTCTAAAGGCAATGCCTTGTCGATTCAACCATTGTCTTCTGTCTTCAGCTTGTCTTTTCATCTCACAATAGGAACCACATCTTACGTTTTGTATCAATGCTTGAAGGAATTGCTTCCTAGGTCGACCTCGTCCCTTCTTTCTTAAGACCTTTCCTTCTAGTAGATTGGTTAGAAAGGTATTATGACGCACGGTGTGTCCAATGAATTTAGCTGTTCTTCTATGTACTGTTACCATCAGCTGTTTCCTTCCCTGAATTTCTCGCAGTATTCTTTCATTTGTTCTTTTTTCAGTCCAACTGACCTTTAGCATTCGCCTCCAGACCCACATCTCAAACGCTTCAAGCCGTTTCCTATCCTGTTCTCGAATTGTCCAAGATTCACATCCATATAAGAATTTTTCCTAATCTCAATATCTAGATGTATATTGGTCAGAAGAGTTCTTTTGTTGCTGAATGCTTGTTTGGCAAGCGCTATTCTTCTTCTTATCTCTATGCTGCAGCGGTTATCATTTGTGATTAAACTTCCGAGGTATGGGAAACTGGTGACTTGTTCCACTACTTTGTTAGCAAGCCTGATGTTGGTGTGATTTCGCTCAGGATGTTTACTTACAACTTATATCTTTGTCTTCTTCACGTTAATGTTTAGGTATAAATCTACTAAATATGATGACAGTATATTCAGCATCTTGGATAATTCCTTTTCTGAGTCTGCAACCACTGCTATATCATCTGCAAAGCAAATACAGTGGATTTGTTGTCCATTTATTCTAATTCCATTTGTGTTCGTTTTGAACTTATTTATAGCTTTTTCGATGAATACATTGAAGAGGTATGGTGAAAGGGGGCAACCCTGTCTTACTCCCTTCCTGATGTTTATTTCCTGACTGCTTCCTTTGATGTCTACTATTGTGGTATGATTTTCATAAAATCTTAGTATCAGCCTCCTATCCTCCAGTCTAATCCTGAAGATTTAATAATTTTGAAGAGATGGTCCCAACTTACATTATCAAAGGCCTTTTCAATATCTACAAATGCTAATGTGTTTCTATTCATCTCCATTCTTCTTTCTAATATTGTTCGTAGAGCCAAGATTGCTTCTCTTGTTCCCATTCCTTTCCTGAAACCAAACTGATCTGGGTCAATTTGGAAATCAAGTTTGTTATTTATTCTGGCTTTTAGTATTGACAATAAAATTTTAGATGCATGAGAGAGCAGTGTTATGGTTCTGTGTTCAGAGCATTCTGTACTAATTCCTTTCTTTGGTATCATAACTGTTCTGCTTTTGGCGAAGTCTTAAGAAATTTTGCCGCTATCATAGCATCTGCAGATTGCATCATAAAGTAGGTCTTTCATTTTCTCACCCATGTTCTTTAGTAGTTCTCCCGGTATGTTATCTGGACCGCAAGCTTTATTGTCACTTATTCTTTCAAGCGCTGATTCAAATTCTCTTCTTGTGATAGCAGGGCCCTTATCATTTTCTTCTATATCATCTTCCGGTTCAATATGCCATGTTTTATTAGATACATTCCCATCATATAGTTCTTCAAGATATTCTTTCCACCGCATACTGACTTCATCCGCATCTAATAAGATTTTCCCTTTTTTATCCTTTATTATAGAACTTTTCACTTTCGGTTTCTGGTTTAAGGCTCTGATGTGTCTATAAGCCCTGTCAGTTTTTCCCTCAGCAATATCATTTCCAATGTTCTTAGCTATCTCAGCCATCCATTCCTCTTTGGCTCTTCTACAAAGGGTTGTAATTTGATTTTTAACAAGTCTATATTGTTCCTGACTTCTTATGGTATTTTCCCTCCTGTGCTGGTTTCTCTTTACTATCAGATCCAATATTTCTCTTGTAATCCACGGTTTCCTTGGTTCTAAAATTCTTGTTCCCAGTGTTTCACGAGCTATATTTATCAAACCTTCTTTTATATCTTCCCATTTCGATTCTTCAAGTCTTCTAGCCAGTTCATTCGTTTTGTGGGCAAAAATCACTTTATTGTTATTGTCCTTTAGTTTAGTCACATCCAGAGGTTTTGTTTTTCTATGTCGGTTCTTTTTCAGTTGGATATTGCATTTGGCCATGACTAGGCGATGATCAGTGTCAATCTCTGCTCCAGGGTAGCTATGGCTTGATTTAACTTGAGTGTGATATCTTCTCTTGACAAGTATATAATCATTCTGATAACGAGCAGTGTCACCCGGGGCTGTCCAGGTATATCTTCGCCGTAATGGTACTTCAAATAATGTGTTTGTCACGATCATATTGTACTGATCACAGAAGTCAAGTAATCTCTCTCGTCGTTTGTTCCTGATACCCAGTCCAAACTTCCCAATTCCTTCCCGATCTGGATGACTTCCAACAATAGCGTTAAAATCTCCCATAATTATTACATTATCTGATTCCTTTATCAGATTCCATATTTGGTCAATATGTTCGTACATTTCTTCAATTTCTTCATCTGAGCTGTTTGATGTGGGAAAGTACACTTGAATAACAACTATATTCCTGGGGCTTGTTTTGATTTTTACTACTATAATCCTTTCATATACGTTATATGTGTTCATCACATTTCTTGCCCATTTGCTTCTAAGCAGAAGTCCTACTCCATTACTTCCTCCTCTTGTGCTGCCTCTGTAGATCATTCTGAAATCATCACAGTAGAAATCACCATTTCCTGGCCATCTGATTTCACACAGTCCCAGAACATCCATGTTTTTTTCATTCATTACATTTTTGGCTTCTTCCAGTTTTCCTGCCTCTAGGAAGGTTCTTACATTCCACATTCCAATGTTCATCAATTCATTCTTTTGAGGATTTCGATGGATGACGACCTGAGAAGCCTCCTTTCTTCCCCTGCCGGATCTTGGGTTCCGCGCCTCATGATCAGTAGACTGTACTTCTTGCTCTTGACAATATCATGGTTGATTATGTACTAGGGAAAAATAGAGGTGGTTTCCCGTTGCCTTCCTCAATGCGCAGTAACCACATCACATCCCAACATCCAAGGATGCCATGATATGATGCAGCTGTTTGCTGATACAAGGTCGGCAGATAGCTGCTGCCACTATATCATGTCCTCAGTTCATCCACGGGTGCAAGCTCCACTCTCATCAAGAGCCCCTATCAGCCATTGGGACGCGCCGTGTCGGGGTTGAGGACTTATCCGCCCAGATCCGTCTTCCACAGAGTACAGAAAAGCCCCCTCCCCCGTGGAAGCTGCACCTGGCACTACTAAATAGAGGTGTTAAATTAAATTATTTACAATTTTAGTAATGATCTGTTTAGTACATTTCCATTATTGGTAAAATTGTTGAGCCAAAAAGCGAAACATGTTTTATTTGATAATTTTAAACATTATCAAACTGATAACATGTTTTGTACAAATTCAACACATGAACCAAGGATCTGAGTTACATTGTAATTTTGGGCTTAACTTTCAGGTTAATTGTCTGTTGCAGTTTGAAATGAGCAGTTGTTGAGTGTTTTGCAGGGAATAATACAACTAGACTATATGACACTGGCAAATTCCTGCCTCATGTCTTGTTTGTATTCCCCCAACCCCCAGGGGCTCACATCTTGTGGGCGTGGGTTGGCGACCACGCGGCCCCAGCTGAGTCCGGCATTGCTTCCACTTACTTGTGCCGGGCTCCTCTCCGTCTTCTTTCCTGTCGACCTCACTTGGTCAACTCTTGTTCTCTTCTGACCCCGACGGTATTAGGGTATCCGAGGCCTAGGGAGTCTCTTCCTTTCCCGCCTTAATTGGCCCTTGTCTCATCTTTTCTGATACCCTCCTTCTGCGAGGGGTCAGCCTTCTTTTTCTCTTCCTTTTACCTCCTGCCTTGTGCTCTAGGCCCTTAAGGAGGCAGGGTGTATGTAGCCCCACCACTTCTGGTGCACCCTAGATAATGCTACACCCTCAGGGGCTCACGGCTGGTGAGTTCGGGAGTTGGCGACCCCGAGGGATTCCTGAGCTGAGTCCGTTTTCCGCTTTTGTCCCTTACCTTTGGGGCGGACCCTCTCCTCTTTCACTTTCCTATATGCCTTTCATGGCTCTCCTTTCTTCCAAGTCCCTCAATCCGCCTTCTACGAGGGTTGAGGGCATTTCTTTTCCTTCTGTCCTTTTATTTGCCTTATTCTCCTTTAGTTTTCCATTTCTTCTTCTAGTATGTAGGTTATTAGTTAGTTTTAGTTTTAAGTTCGCTTTTCATTTTCATCTTCACGATCACCCAAACCATCAGGGGCCGATAACCTAGATGTTAGGCCCCTTAAAACAACAATTATCATCATCATCATCATCTTTTCTGATGCCCTCCTTCTGCGAGGGATCAGCCTTCTTTTTCTCTTCCTTTTACCTCCTGCCTTGTGCTCTAGGCCCTTAAGGAGGCAGGGTGTATGTAGCCCCACCACTTCTCGTGCACCCTAGATAATGCTACACCCTCAGGGGCTCACGGCTGGTGAGTTCGGGAGTTGGCGACCCCGAGGGATTCCTGAGCTGGGTCCGATTTCCCCTTTTGTCCCTTACCTTTCGGGCGGACCCTCTCCTCTTTCACTTTCCTATCTGCCTTTCATGGCTCTCCTTCCTTCCAAGTCCCTCAATCCGCCTTCTCCGAGGGTTGAGGGCTTTTCTTTTCCTTCTGTCCTTTTATTTGCCTTATTCTACTTTAGTTTTCCATTTCTTCTTCTAGTATGTAGGTTAGTAGTTAGTTTTAGTTTTAAGTTCACTTTTCATTTTCATCTTCCCGATCACCCAAACCATCAGGGGCCGATAACCTAGATGTTAGGCCCCTTAAAACAACAATTATCGTCATCATCATCTTGTTTGTATAATTATTAAATGAATGGTTTTTAAACAAAAAAGACCACTTTCTTTACACTATGCCATACAGGATGTCATAGAAATACTCTAGGAATAAACTATATGAAGGATGAACAATCTGCCTCTAAAGTCATGTTTTCAGGATTCTTAACTAAGAACCAGATAAAAAGTTGGAATGTTTTCTAACATGTTCCTGTTTCCTTTTGTTTCAGGTGCTGGAGTGAGAATGGTGTTCAAAATACTGATAATCGTTGGGTATTCAGCACAACTTGTCGCATTTCATACATAGAAATCTTGGGATTTTCAGCCAGTGCCATTTAAATAGAAGGTGTAGGGGAGAGTGTGGCAGTTCATACAAATTCTATTAACACTTACGACGATCTATTGGTTGTATTTCACAATCTAAATGGCTAAACATGTGTTTTACACAAACATTATCATATTAGAAACAAGTTGGACTTGCATAATTACTAATTTAGATAATTCCTATGAAACAATGTAAAAATATTCATTAACATGGTATCATACATTGCAGGGGCACTTTCATACAGATACTACAATATTGGCAAAACATTATTTTATATATAGAAAAACACCACTTCTTCTTCTTAGCGTCATCCCATAGCAACGGGGTCCGCTTTTTGGATCAATGCACGCCATTTCTTGCGATCTAATGCTTCCCACGATTTCAACTTTCTTGTTCGTAAATCTGCGTTAATAGTGTCCAGCCACCTCAAATTTGGTCTCCCACGCTGTCTCTGGTCGTCGATCGTTAAGATGGTAGGCCGAACCGTAAAACACCACTACTAGCCTATCCTAAATTAAAATCATTCAGATCTACAGAAAACTTAGGAAGGACATAGCTCGAGTTGTTCCTCCAACCCTGGTAGGCTGGAAAAGTTTTTTGAAAAACACGATTTTCATTATAGATGACAAACAAGCCACTAAATTTACGAGTATGAACCCAAGTCTACCCACTTTGAGATCGTTACCGAAGATTCATAAACCAAGTATACCAATCAGACCAATTGTTAACTTTAAAAATAGTCCCACTTACAAGCTTGCAAAATTTGCACAACAGTATCTCAACAGACATTATAAGTTCAAGGCAAACATGTCCTTCAGGAATACCATGCATTTCTGCGAAAAAACAGTAGGCTTAAAACTAAAGGACAGCAGCACTATGCAATCAATAGACATCAAAGACATGTACACTAATATACCAGTGAAAAAAAACCATAGACGTCATACGCAGACAATTAACCAACAATAGCGAACTTTCTAAAGTAGAAATAGAGGAATTAGTTTCAATATTAGATTTGGTGACCAATAATAATGTCTTCACGTTCAATGGTAAAATTTACAGACAGTCCGAAGGTCTCGCAAAGGGATCACCCCTCTCCGGCATATTAGCCAACATTTATCTCGACCACTTAGAATATGAAAAAGTAATTAATCACGTTGATGGAATTGAATTCTGGGGAAGATATGTCGACGACGTCTTCATCATCATTAATGAACAAAGTCAAAATATAGGCCACATCTTAGAGACCTTGAACAACATTGACAAAAACGTTAAGTTCACTGTTGAGTCCGAAGTCAACAATGAAATTATTTATTTAGATCTAACGGTAACCAGAAAAAGCAATAGACTCCATTAAAAAATATACAGGAAACCTTCCCAAACGAGCACAACCATACGTCATGACTCCAACCAACCTGGAAGTCATAAAAAGGCAACATTCACCAGCCTCATAAACAGAGCCCTAAGTCTACCTTTGTCCCATCAAATAGCAAACATCAACGGCTCTAGTTTTAACTACATGAATAACCTTATTCATAAAATAAAAAATTAACCGAAAACCAATTAGTCAAAATTGAACCCGAAAAGAAAAAATTCACAACCTTCACTTATGTGGACCGAAGCATTTACACTGTTTCTAACATCTTAAAGAAACACAATTTAAATATTGCCTTCAAAACCAACAATTCTAAGTTCAAAAAATTCTTCAATTCAGGCAAAATCAATCACACCAACAAATATTCCAAATCGGGTGTATATGAAATCAAATGTGATTCTTGTCCAGCCAATTACGTGGGCCAAACAGGTAGAAGCTTTCGCACTCGTTATGAGCATTTTTCAGCAATAAAACATAAAAAAAATTCGGCTATGGCATCCCATAAGGAAGAAAGTATACACAGTTTCACCAGCTTAGAAAATGATTTTAATATATTGCATTACGTGTCCAAAGGCAGTCTGATGAATATTTTGGAAAACATACACATCGTGTTCCAAAGGTCCAATGCACACAAATTTGAATGAAATTAATTTTGATACCAATGTATTGTTCGATACAATAGCACCCCCAGGGGCTCACATCCTGTGGGCGTGGGTTGGCGACCACGGGGCCCCAGCTGAGTCCGGCATTGCTTCCACTTACTTGTGCCGGGCTCCTCTCTGTCTTCTTTCCTGTCGACCTCACTTGGTCAACTCTTGTTCTCTTCTGACCCCGACGGTATTAGGGTATCCGAGGCCTAGGGAGTCTCTTCCTTTCCCGCCTTAATTGGCCCTTGTCTCATCTTTTCTGATACCCTCCTTCTGCGAGGGGTCAGCCTTCTTTTTCTCTTCCTTTTACCTCCTGCCTTGTGCTCTAGGCCCTTAAGGAGGCGGTGTGTATGTAGCCCCACCACTTCTGGTGCACCCTAGATAATGCTACACCCTCAGGGGCTCACGGCTGGTGAGTTCGGGAGTTGGCGACCCCGAGGGATTCCTGAGCTGGGTCCGTTTTCCCCTTTTGTCCCTTACCTTTGGGGCGGACCCTCTCCTCTTTCACTTTCCTATATGCCTTTCATGGCCCTCCTTCCTTCCAAGTCCCTCATTCCGCCTTCTCCGAGGGTTGGCGGCATTTCTTTTCCTTCTATCCTTTTATTTGCCTTATTCTCCTTTAGTTTTCCATTTCTTCTTCTAGTATGTAGGTTAGTAGTTAGTTTTAGTTTTAAGTTCGCTTTTCATTTTACATCTTCACGATCACCCAAACCATCAGGGGCCGATAGCCTAGATGTTAGGCCCCTTAAAAAAACAATTATCATCATCATCATCATCGATACAATAGCAGACTACCTCATTTCCAAAAAATTAAAACCTCCATAGACAACAGTAAGGTCATTGACATTGGTATTCCCGTCCCACCCCGAGCCGCGCCGGTTATTTCCACTCCGCGCAGTTTCACCCCTCCACTTCCCCACCGCCCACCGCTCTCCCAACCTCGCCAGGCAGCAGCTGACGCTGCTCGCAGTACAAGTAGATCAGTTGTATACACACCGGACCACAAGCAGCATGGCACTTGACCTACCTATATCGCATTGCACTAGCATTCACGTCTGTAAGTTAATCAAACATAATTTGCTCCACGCAACTCTTCACTTCTATATAAAATAATAATTTTCTTAATCTTTCTCAAAATTTCTCTTCAGGTGTATGAGCCGATCACCCAGCACCATGTCATGACATAGGCACATTGCATTTCAAATCGTTCCCACGTAAGTCCAATTTTTCAGGGCAGTACTTAAGATTAATTTTTTTGTTAAATAGGGTCCAAAATTTCAACCACCGAATGATTTCATTTCAGGTCCGTGGAGCTGTTAGTACAAGATAGCACATCCACTTAATGGGTCAATGCAAATTTCAAGTCAATTAGTTGAACGAGTTGTCCCTGATTTCACATCTATAGCCACATTCCAGCGCACTTTCAAACAAAGTGCTGGAATCAAAGTTTCCACTTCGTCATCATTTTACCCACCAATATTGCCCCCCCAGGGGCTCACATCTTGTGGGCGTGGGTTGGCGACCACGGGGCCCCAGCTGAGTCCGGCATTGCTTCCACTTACTTGTGCCGGGCTCCTCTCTGTCTTCTTTCCTGTCGACCTCACTTGGTCAACTCTTGTTCTCTTCTGACCCCGACGGTATTAGGGTATCCGAGGCCTAGGGAGTCTCTTCCTTTCCCGCCTTAATTGGCCCTTGTCTCATCTTTTCTGATACCCTCCTTCTGCGAGGGGTCAGCCTTCTTTTTCTCTTCCTTTTACCTCCTGCCTTGTGCTCTAGGCCCTTAAGGAGGCCGGGTGTATGTAGCCCCACCACTTCTGGTGCACCCTAGATAATGCTACACCCTCAGGGGCTCACGGCTGGTGAGTTCGGGAGTTGGCGACCCCGAGGGATTCCTGAGCTGGGTCCGTTTTCCCCTTTTGTCCCTTACCTTTGGGGAGGACCCTCTCCTCTTTCACTTTCCTATATGCCTTTCATGGCTCTCCTTCCTTCCAAGTCCCTCAATCCGCCTTCTCCGAGGGTTGAGGGCATTTCTTTTCCTTCTGTCCTTTTATTTGCCTTATTCTCCTTCAGTTTTCCATTTCTTCTTCTAGTATGTAGGTTATTAGTTAGTTTTAGTTTTAAGTTCGCTTTTCTTTTTCATCTTCACGATCACCCAAACCATCAGGGGCCGATAACCTAGATGTTAGGCCCCTTAAAACAACAATTATCATCATCATCATCATCTTCTTCTAGTTTAGGCCCTTTAAAACAACTATCATCCTCTTGCAACAACTGCATCTACAGTTCTTTTGAGGCCCCCCCCCCCCCCCCCAAAGCTCACATCTAGTGGGTTGTGGGTTGGCGACCACGGGGCCCCAGCTGAGTCCGGCATTGCTTCCACTTACTTGTGCCGGGCTCCTCTCTTTCTTCTTTCCTGTCGACCTCACTTGGTCAACTCTTGTTCTCTTCTGACCCCGACGGTATTAGGGTATCCGAGGCCTAGGGAGTCTCTTCCTTTCCCGCCTTAATTGGCCCTTGTCTCATCTTTTCTGATACCCTCCTTCTGCGAGGGGTCAGCCTTCTTTTTCTTTTCCTTTTACCTCCTGCCTTGTACTCTAGGCCCTTAAGGAGGCAGGGTGTATGTAGCCCCACCACTTCTGGAGCACCCTAGATAATGCTACACCCTCAGGGGCTCACGGCTGGTGAGTTCGGGAGTTGGCGACCCCGAGGGATTCCTGAGCTGGGTCCGTTTTCCCCTTTTGTCCCTTACCTTTGGGGCGGACCCTCTCCTCTTTCACTTTCCTATATGCCTTTCATGGCCCTCCTTCCTTCCAAGTCCCTCAATCCGCCTTCTCCGACGGGTTGAGGGCATTTCTTTTCCTTCTGTCCTTTTATTTGCCTTATTCCCATTTAGTTTCCCATTTCTTCTAGTATGTAGGTTAGTAGTTAGTTTTAGTTTTAAGTTCGCTTTTCATTTTCATCTTCACGATCACCCAAACCATCAGGGGCCGATAACCTAGATGTTAGGCCCCTTAAAACAACAATTATCATCATCATCATCATCATCATCATGAACAAACAGAACACAACACTTTAGCATCGCCCTGGTACTGTATCATTAATAAACTGTTAAATCAGACTGATCATCCTCAAAACATAGCATGTCTTTGAAACGACCACTGGAACTGAGAACTGGCGACGACAGTTTTCGGACAATATCGTTTCTTGAGACAAAAGAATCTTCTTCAGTCATTGTGAACTTTTTGGTTTGAGCAACTCCTTTTAAAAATGTTCCAACAAAACCATCGTCATTAAGGTAACTTAAGTTTGCAAACATAACACCTAAAAAATGTTTCTGTTTTTCCATATACTTTGACCACTTAGGCTTATGGAGATACCAGTATTTTCATCTTGATCAGAAGAATCTCAAGAGGACAAAATCAGGTCTTCATCGCTGTACTGCACTGAGTAGGCACCATCATCCTCTGATGATGAATCAACACCAGAATTGTTATGTTTCTATTCACCCCACAAACTTGAAAAACCTAACCTTAAAAATATGAAAATTCTCAGAACTGATTTTGTTGAATGTAAAACAAAAAGCAACCTTTACTGATTTGTCTTGATGTTATAGGTAGTATTTACAATGCCAGACTATCACATATAGAATACATATTTACTTACCAAAGAAGTTCAAAGTAGGTAGGAAAACATCTTGAAAACTTACATAACAGACACTAGGATAAACATCAACCTACAGTGCTGCCAAACAAACAAAACATAATTTCCTTGTTGGTCTAAAGTGTTGCCGACCCCCCAAAAAAATAATGGTAAAAAATAATTTCCAGTAATCATATATATATTCAAAGTTATATATGTATATGAAGTTTTGTTCCTATTCATCCCGTTTTACGGTATTAGTTATAGTTTTCATTCTCATCTCATCTTTCACTATCACCCAAACCATTAGTGGCCGATAACCTAGATGTTAGGCCCCTTTAAACAACAATTATCATCTCTTGAGGTAGCCATTTACACCATCAGGAGCCCCTTTGGCATGCCCACTCTCACTGTGTCAATGGCTTGGCAAGATATCTTCCTTTAAAGTAAAACATTTTCCTATTTCCGTACTAAGTTGTGAGGCCATCGCATCTCTCAAAAAGTGTACGTTCTTCAAATTGGGGATCATAAGTTTTACCTTTCTACCTTTTGGATCAAAATGTACACAACAATAGCACTTCGACTTCATAAGACAAGAGTCACCTATGGATACTTACAATAAACTACAACTTTATGTAATGAAATCTGAGGTTTGGATCTGCCAATGTGGGCTGACTGGCTTCCTTTCCCATATTTACAAACTAAATTTTCTGAAATATTTATGTGTATGAGCAAATGTTTCCTTTGTAGCATCAACTGGAACCTTTTTTGTGTTTCATATTACCCACCGGGGGCTCACGTCTAGTGGGCCGTGGGTTGGCGACCACGCTACCCCAGCTGAGTCCGGCGTTGCTTCCACTTGTGCAGGCTCCTCTCTGTTATCTTTCCTATCGACCACCCTTGGTCAACTCTTGTTCTTTTCCGACCCCGCCGGTATTAGGGTATCCGAGTCCTAAGGAGACTTTCACTCTCCCGCCTTAATTGGCCCTTGTCTCATCCTTCCCGATACCCTCATTCTTCGAGGGGTCAGCCTTCTTTTTGTTTTCATGTTATCACATGCCTTCCGTACAAGGCCCTCAAGGAGGCAGGGTATATGTAGTCCCACCACTTCTGGTGCACCCTAGATATTTATAGATCCTCAGAGACTGACGGCTGGTGAGTTCGGAAGTTGGCGATCCCGAGGGATTCCTGAGCCGGGTCCGTTTTTCCCCTTTTTCCACTGACTTTGGGGCGGGCCCTCTCCTCTTTCCCCTTTCATCTGTGCCTTTCATGGCTCTCCTTCCTTCCAAGTCTTTCAATCCTCATTCTTCGAGGGTTGAGGGTATTTCTTTTCATCCTCTCCTTTATTTGCCTTATCCTTTATTTGTTTACCATTTCTTTTTCTAGTATGTAAGTCTGTAGTTAGTATTAGTTATAGTTTTCATTATCATCTCATCTTTCACTATCACCCAAACCATTAGGGGCCGATAACTTAGATGTTAAGCCCCTTAAAACAACAATCATCATCATCATCATGTTTCATATTGCAAACTTGAGTCAAAAAATCAAGATATTCCCCCCCCCCCCCCAGGGACTCGCATCTAGTGGGTCGTTGGTTGGCGACCACGGGACCCCAGCTGAGTCCGGCACTGCTTTCTCTTACTTGTGCCGGGCTCCTCGAGGTCTTCTTTCCTGTCGACCTCACTTGGTCAACTCTTGTTCTCTTCTGACCCCGACGGTATTAGGGTATCCGAGGCCTAGGGAGTCTCTTCCTTTCCCGCCTTAATTGGCCCTTATCTCATCTTTTCTGATACCCTCCTTCTGTGAGGGGTCAGCCTTCTTGTTCTTTTCCTTTTTCCTCCTGCCTTGTGCTCAAGGCCCTTAAGGAGGCAGGGTGTATGTAGCCCCACCACTTCTGGTGCACCCTAGATATTGCTACACCCTCAGGGACTCACGGCTGGTGAGTTCGGGAGTTGGCGACCCCGAGGGATTCCTGAGCTGGGTCCGTTTTCCCCTTTTGTCCCTTACCTTTGTGGCGGACCCTCTCCTCTCTCCTCTCCGCCTTTCATTATATTTCCTTTTCTCTTTAAGTTTCCCGCACCTTTTTGTAGGTATTCTTGATCTACGTTGCATTTTGTAAGTTTTTTCGATCTAAATTGCATTTTGTGAGTGTTTTTCAACCTCACTTGCATTTTGTAAGGATTGCCAATCAAAACTGCTTTTTAGTAAGTCTTTCAATATAGGGGGTCTTCTTGTGAGTATTTTGAATGTCGATTGCATTTTGTATTTTCAACCTACCCCGCTTTGTTCAAGTAGTTGAGTCTCAATTGCAATTTTGTGGGTATTTTGAATCTAAATTACATTTTGTAATTATTTTCAATCTAAATTGCATTTTGTAAGTATTGTCCATCTAAATGAGAAGTTTGAATCTACCATACCTTTTGTAAGCAATTTCAAATGCATTTTGTATTTCAACCTAGCCCGCTTTGTTCAAGTAGTTAATTCTCAATTGCATTTTGTGGGTATTTTGAATCTACATAACGTTTTGTGCGTATTTTCAATCTCATTTGCATTTTGTAAGTATTTTGATTTCACTTGCATTTCGTTTAGTATTTCGACTGTACGTTGCATTTTGTACGTATTTTGGTCTTAACCTACATTTTGTGCGTATATTTCAATCTATTCCTTTTGTGAGAATTTTCGTTCGAAATTCCCTTATGTACGTATTACCGACCTCCATTTGGTTAGTTTCAATCTGAGTTCCTTTTTGTAAGTATTTTTGCTGCTACATAAGGCATAATTGTTGGGGCTCACTGTCGAATTTATCTAAACCCTTTTCGTTTCATCCATAGCAGTGAGCTGTTTTTTTTATCTTCATCCTTTCATTTCACGCCATTTCATTTCGTCAGGGCCCCCCAGGGGCTCACATCTTGTGGGCGTGGGTTGGCGACCACGGGGCCCCAGCTGAGTCCGGCATTGCTTCCACTTACTTGTGCCGGGCTCCTATCTTTCTTCTTTCCTGTCGACCTCACTTGGTCAACTCTTGTTCTCTTCCGACCCCGACGGTATTAGGGTATCCGAGGCCTAGGGAGTCTCTTCCTTTCCCGCCTTAATTGGCCCTTGTCTCATCTTTTCTGATACCCTCCTTCTGCGAGGGGTCAGCCTTCTTTTTCTCTTCCTTTTACCTCCTGCCTTGTGCTCTAGGCCCTTAAGGAGGCAGGGTGTATGTAGCCCCACCACTTCTGGTGCACCGTAGATAATGCTACACCCTCAGGGGCTCACGGCTGGTGAGTTCGGGAGTTGGCGACCCCGAGGGATTCCTGAGCTGGGTCCGTTTTCCCCTTTTGTCCCCTACCTTCGGGGCGGACCCTCTCCTCGTTCACTTTCCTATCTGCCTTTCATGGCTCTCCTTCCTTCCAAGTCCCTCAATCCGCATTCTTCGAGGGTTGAGGGCATTTCTTTTCCTCCTGTCCTTTATTTGCTTTATTCTCCTTTAGTTTTCCATTTCTTCTTCTAGTATGTAGGTTGGTAGTTAGTTTTAGTTTTAAGTTTGCATTTCATTTTCATCTTCACGATCACCCAAACAATCAGGGGCCGATAGCCTAGATGTTAGCCCCCTTAAAACAACAATTATCATCATCATCATTTCGTCAAGGGCCGATAACCTCGATGTTAGGCCCCTTAAAACAACAATTATCATCATCCTTTTGTCCCTTACCTTTGGGGTGGACCTTCTCCTCTCTCCCCTCTCCTCTCCTCTTTTCATTATATTTACTTTTCTCTTTACGATTCCCGCACTGTTTTTGTTACTTGGTTCACCGTGTATCTAAATTCCCTTCTAGCCATTTTTTAAAGACATTTTTAATCTACGTTGCTGTTTGTATGTTTTTTCGATCTAAATTACATCTCGCGATTGTTTTCAACCTCAATTGCATTTTGTAAAGATTCACAATCTAAATTGCTTTTTAGTAAGTCTTTCAATATGGCGGTGGGACCTTTGTGAGTATTTTGAATTTCAATTGCATTTTGTAAGTATTTTCCACCAAAACCGCATTTCGCACGAATTTTGAATCTAAATTACATTTTGTTTGGCGGGCATTTTGCACATATTTTGATTCTGAATTGCATTTTGTGGGTATTTTGAATCTAAATTACATTTTGTCATTATTTTCAATCTAAATTGCTTTTTGTAAGTATTGTCAATCCACATGAGTCCTTTGAATCTACCGTACATTTTGTAAGAATTTTCAATTTCAATTGCTTTTTGGAAGTATTTTGAATTTCAGTTGCACTTGTGAATAATTTGGATTGGAACTGGGATATTTCAATCTGAATTGCATTGTGTATTTTCAATTTAATTGCATTTTGTAAGTATTTTGAACCTCAATTGCATTTTGTACGTATTTTCGATCTCATTTGCATTTTGTAAGTATTTTGAATTTCAGTTGCATTTTGTAAGTATTTCGACGCTACAATGCATTTTGTACATATTTTGAATCTAGCCTACGTTTTGTGGGTCTTTTTCAATCTATTCTTTTTGTGCGTCTTTTCGTTCTAAATTCCCTTTTGTAAGACCATATTGTGAGTTGTTTCCATCTGAGTTCCTTTTTGTACGTATTTTCCGTCTCACATAATTTTGTTCTGGTTTCCATTTCATTATTATTTTCGCTATCACCCAGCTCAATAGGGGCCGATAACCTAGATGTTAGGCCCCTTTAAGCAACAATCATCATCGTCAGTTCTGTTTTCTGATAGAGTCGCGATTCAACGTGGAATCGGATAGTCGATGTGTTCGCATCAGGAGGGAACGAGGGACACGAAACAACAAATCTTTTGTACAAGAAAGATCCCCATATGGCGGTGGTGGGTTGCTGGTGTGGGCTGGAATTATCCTGGGTGGACGTACGGACCTCTGCATCATCCCACGTGGTACTCTGACCGCTGTAAGGTATAGAGACGAGATTCACAGACCTTTTGTCGTGCCGAATGCTGGTGCCAGAGGTGCCTCCTTTGTGTTTATGGACGATAATGCACGTCCCCATAGAACTGGGTTGGTGGACGACATGCTGGAGGAGGAGGGTATCCAGCGTATGCAGTGGCCAGCTTCCTCGCCGGACTTAATTCCGATAGAGCACGTGTGGGATGCATTAGGCAGGTGCATTGCAGGCAGACCAGCACCTCTCACAACTGTTCCACAGCTGCAGATTCCTCTTATGCTCGAGTGGCCACGTATCCCCCAACAACTCATTGATCATCTCATCAGCGGCGGCTGGTGGTCTTAGAGCTTGGGAGGGCACACAAAATAAATTATCATGCACAGTAAAAATTACGAAAAGGGTTATGTCTATACCTTTTTATCTCCTGACAGACGTTGCTGCAGTTGTACCACTGATGTCATAAACCGTACCGTAAATCAGGTGAGACTGTTCATGGAAAATGATCACTGTTGTGCTGTGTAGTTCATGATTGCATTACACTTACGCATATTCAAAATGAAGTCAATTAAAGGATAGTACGAATACGTTTGTCTGCAAGAAAACGGACTTCTGCAAATTATTATCATATATTACCGCACTAGTTATTTACAAATTTAAAAAATCTCCCTTAAGTTAATGTCGAGTAGTAACATAGTTAGTCCTAAATACGAACACGGGCTCATTTCGTGGTTCCTGTACAGGTTTTCATTATTCACAAAAATAATCTACATACATCTTGTTCAATCTAATGTTGAGCTGTTGCTTGAAAGCTTAAACTACTCGGAAAGAAAAATCCATTCTTCTGTCTTTCAGTTGAACAAACTTGTCTATAACTTTGTTGTTAAAATCAGGAATGTCCATTATGAGATTCCGTTCGATTGAAAGCATGGCTAAAGAATACGTTTTTATGCGTTTCAGAGTCGAGAAACATCTCTCTGCTTCCGATGTTGACATTGGCATGGTTACAAGTATTTTAAGAAGTTTAACTGTTTCTTCAAATAATCTAGCGAGATTCGCGTTCATTATGAACCCCAGGAATGAAATAGCTCCGGGCACAGCTCTAAATTCCTCTCTCCTATAAATGAGTTCAAGTTCAGTTTTGAGCTGCTTCTCGTTCAGAAACGGGAAGGATTCAACTGCGATTCTTAAGTCTTTTGAAGGGAAAATGGCATTGTAATCTCGGAACTTTTCTACGATGAACAAGTTAGATGCGCTAAGATGCCCAGTGAAGGAGAATCGTTCCATGGCTTGGCTGATGATGACATCGCAAACTTCCTTTGCTTCACGAACTCGATTGGGTGAACGGTCTTCATGCTTCCTCTTTCTGCTCACTCCATCGCCTTCGTTCACGTACACCTCTTCTACATTTTCTCGGACCATTTGAACCTGTCTTTCGAAACGTTTCAGATCTTCCTGTACTTGCACTGGGTCGATAGATCGCTTCTGGAGTTGACAATACAAAATGTCGACATGTGGCATGATCTTATGGAAGAATGACAGCCAGAACACAAACGTACCATCAGACAAGATGCACTTAAGCCCACTCGCCTGAGAAATAGTTGATGGTTGCCTGATCTCATTCCGATTTTCAATTTCCTCCATGCAAGCTATTAGATCAACCCGGTGTTCGAAAACTGTATTCACTGCCCTTGAATTAAAATTCCACCTGGTTGGAGCTACACTTGGAAGACGCTGGCCTACGACTTCATCTAGTATCTTTGTTCTTTGTGGTGAATGGGGAAAAAAAGTGCATATTCCTGACAGATTCGAAAAAAATATACGGACACTGCGGTTGATGGAGGCTGCGTTGGACATTACTAAGTTAAGTTTATGTGCAAGGCAATGAATATAAAATGCAAGAGGATATTGTTCTCTAACTCGGGCTTGTACACCTCGGTCGTTACCACTCATCACAGAGGCTCCATCATAGCTCAGAGATATTAGCTTATGTGGAGAGTCCTTTAAATGAATGTCAATTTCCTTCAAAATACAAGAGGTGAGCGACTCTGCATTATGTTCAGGAGGATTCAAAAAACGCCAAAATCTCTCCACGATCTTGCCACTTATCAGGTACCGATAAAGGAGCACCATTTGAAATGTGTTGGAAACGTCACTTGTCTCATCTGCTTATAATAGCTACATAATAGGCATTTCTTATCTCTCTTCTCCCCCAGGGGCTCACATCTTGTGGGCGTGGGTTGGCGACCACGGGGCCCCAGCTGAGTCTGGCATTGCTTCCACTTACTTGTGCCGGACTCCTCTCTGTCTTCTTTCCTGTCGACCGCCCTTGGTCAACTCTTGTTCTCTTCCGACCCCGACGGTATTAGGGTATCCGAGGCCTAGGGAGTCTCTTCCTTTCACGCCTTAATTGGCCCTTGTCTCCACTTTTCTGATTCCCTCCTTCTGCGAGGGGTCAGCCTTCTTTTCTTTTCATGTTATCTCCTGCCTTCTGCTCAAGGCCCTCAAGGAGGCCGGGTGTATGTAGCCCCACCACTTTTGGTGCACCCTAGATAATGCTACACCCTCAGGGGCTCACGGCTGGTGAGTTCGGGAGTTGGCGACCCCGAGGGATTCCTGAGCTGGGTCCGTTTTCCACTTTTGTCCCTTACCTTTGGGGCGGACCCTCTCCTCTTTCACTTTCCTATCTGCCTTTCATGTCTCTCTTTCCTTCATAGTCCCTCAGTCCGCAATCTTCGAGGATTGAGGGCATTTCTTTTCCTCCTGTCCTTTATTTGTCTTATTCTCCTTTTGTTTTTCCATTTCTTCTTCTAGTATGTAGGTTAGTAGTTAGTTTTAGTTTTAAGATTGCATTTCATTTTCATCTTCACGATCACCCAAACCATCAGGGGCCGATAGCCTAGATGTTAGGCCCCTTAAAACAACAATTATCATCATCATCATCACCGTTTTCCCCTTTTGTCCCTTACCTTTGGGGCGGACCCTCTCCTCTTTCACTTTCCTATCTGCCTTTCATGGCTCTCCTTCCTTCCAAGTCCCTCAATCCGCCTTCTCCGAGGGTTGAGGGCATATCTTTTCCTTCTGTCCTTTTATTTGCCTTATTCTCCTTTAATTTTCCATTTCTTCTTCTAGTATGTAGGTTAGTAGTTAGTTTTAGTTTTAAGTTCGCTTTTCATTTTCATCTTCACGATCACCCAAACCATCAGGGGCCGATAACCTAGATGTTAGGCCCCTTAAAACAACAATTATCATCATCATATCATCATCATCATTTTGTAAGTATTTTGAATTTCAGTTGCATTTTGTAAGTATTTCGACGCTACATTGCATTTTGTACGTATTTTGAACCTAGCCTTCATTTTGTGGGTATTTTTCAATCTATTCCTTTTGTGAATCTTTTCGTTCTAAATTCCCTTTTGTAAGAACATTTTGTGAGTCGTTTCAATCCGAGTTCCTTTTTGTAAGTATTTTCCGTCTCACTTAATTTTCGTTCTGGTTTCCGTTTCATTATCATCTTCGCTATCACCCAGATCATTAGGGGCCGATAACCTAGATGTTAGGCCCCTTAAAACAACAATTATCATCATCATCATCATTCCAAAGAATGTCTAGGTTACGTGGTTTACGTTTGTACACCTCATCTTTTACTGTGCCCCATAAGAAGAAATTCAGTGGTGTAAGGTCTGGAGAGCGTGCTGGAAACTCGATTGGCCCCCTGCGTCCTATCCACTGGCCCGGCAAATTTTGATCCAGGTAAGCTCGTACGTCCCTGTGCTAGTGCGGCGGAGCACCATCTTGTTGAAAATAAAAATTATCATTACCGTATAATGCACGAATGGCAGGAAATATGGAATCAGCAAGCATTGTTAGGTAAGTTATACCAGTTACAGTGCCTTCAAATCGAAAAGGTCCAATGAGTCCCCTTGAAGACAAACCGCACCACACATTTACACCAGGCAAATTTACAGCTTTTTCAATTGTAATGTGAGGATTTTCTTCACCCCAGTAAACACAATTGTGCCTATTGACAGTTCCATTAAGTTTGAATTGGGCTTCATCCGACCAAATGATGCTACCCATAAATCCCAGTTCACGTATCACCATCTCCTGAACCCATTCACAAAATTGCAACCTTCGATTTGGATCGTCGTCACTTAGCTGTTGCACCAGCCTTGGAATGTAAACACGATACTTGCCTCTCTTCAGAATGTGTAGCACGCTGCTAGCACTTACATCACTTTCACGTGCCCCTTGCCTTGAAGATTTGTTAGGAGAGCGTTAAAACAGTTCCAAGACTGCCGTTGATGACTCATCACTTGTAGCTGTTCGAGGTCGACCTGAATGACCTTTATGCACATCACACACTGTTCCATGAACTTCGAATTTGTCTCGTATGCGTGTAATTGTTAATCTTGAAGGTGGTTCTGTATCATACTCCCTTCTCCACTGTCTTTGAACTTCATTTACATTCTCAAACTTCCAGTACCACTTAATAACCTGCTTACGTTCTTCAAAACTCAAACGTACGTCCGCCATGTTGATATTACAAATTCCAACTGACAATATAACATAGAGGGACGATTATGCTGCCACCTGGCGAAGAAATATAACATTAGCCTTGTAGAGCGGGAAAACTACGAGAGTTTAAAGTGTGTATACATTTTTTTGAAGCATCCTGTATATATAATTGAACACCAAAAAACATTACATGCATTTCAAGAAGGAAATAATATTTGAAAAGAAATTAATTCTTAGTATAAACAGTTAAGAAAAATAAGCAAGGAAACCCATCGATTGAGGAGGAGAAGGGTTGAATTAATCATAATAATTGGTTTTATGAAGTCGAAACCAACACTCTTGTTCTCTTCCGACCCCGACGGTATTAGGGTATCCGAGGCCTAGGGAGTCTTTCACTTTCCCGCCTTAACTGGCCCTTGTCTCATCTTTCCTGATTCCCTCCTTCTGTGAGGGGTCAGCCTTCCTTTTCTTTTCCTTTTACCTCCTGGCTTGTGCTCAAGGCCCTTAAGGAGGCAGGGTGTATGTAGCCCCATCACTTCTGGTGCACCCTAGATACTGCTACACCCTCAGGGCCTCACGGCTGGTGAGTTCGGGAGTTGGCGACCCCGAGGGATTCCTGAGCTGGGTCTGTTTTCCCCTTTCGTCTCTTATTTTTAGGGCGGACCCTCTCCTCTTTCACTTTCCTATCTGCCTTTCATGGCTCTCCTTCCTTCCAAGACCCTCAATCCGCATTTTTCGAGGGTTGAGGGAATTTCTTTTCCTCCTGTCCTTTATAGGCCAGTCAAAAGTGACACAAAAAATGGCTAAATTCGCAAATCATGATGTATCTCTGATTTTTTTAATATGTTGTTTGGACTCATTAGGGCTAAGTATACCCAAGTTTGCAACTCTCAAAATGTTGTGGAAAACTTTTTACACACCAAAAACCGCGACATTTTTGGACTTGTTTCAGATTCTGCTCTATATCTCGTAATCCATGCATTCTTAGTCGAAAGCTATTCTATACGTTTGTTAAGAGCATTAAATGTGTGACAATGTATGCCCAAACGGAGCTCTGTAGGTCAATTGGTTACTGAATTACGGCACTTTGAAGATTGGCCAGGTTTTCCAAAAATTGAACATTTTTGTTTTAGACCTTCTTTGGACCGAAACTGCGCCGCAAACGTTGATCCTACGACTAGAACTTATAGAATATAATTTGTAGGCAATTTAATTGGCTTCAAATTAAGTGGAGAGCGGGGTCTGTATGCCTCGTAGTTCTCTCAAAATCTCAAAAAACCCATATAAGAAAATAATCAGAAATGTACCTAACCACTTTTTGTTGCATGCA
The DNA here is from genome assembly GCA_946902985.2 of Meconema thalassinum. Lineage (NCBI taxonomy): Eukaryota > Metazoa > Arthropoda > Insecta > Orthoptera > Tettigoniidae > Meconema > Meconema thalassinum. The sequence goes on along the minus strand of OX336392.1, from coordinate 512,182,653 downwards.
GTGAGATTTAAACATGCAAAACGTGTTATGAATCTAGGGGAGGACGAGGAGGGCGACCGTCCAGGGCCCCCGCTGCCCGGGGGAGGAGGGAGGCACGCAATGGATTTTTTTAAATTTAATTATTTAATTATACTTTTCAAACTAATGTATAATTTATATTCCTTTTTTCAGTGCAGCTATGACCTCCCGTGAGTCAGAGAGGCTCTTGCTTGGCACTGAAAGGTCACAAATACTGTTTGCAGAAGACATTGAAAATGTACAAAGCGTCCTTGAAAAACCCCCAGGGGCTCACATCTTGTGGGCGTGGGTTGGCGACCACGGGGCCCCAGCTGAGTCCGGCATTGCTTCCCTTACTTGTGCCGAGCTCCTCTCTGTCTTCTTTCCTGTCGACCTCACTTGGTCAACTCTTGTTCTCTTCTGAACCCCCCCCCCCTGGGGCTCACATCTAGTGGGATGTGGGTTGGCGACCACGGGGCCCCAGCTGAGTCCGGCATTGCTTCCACTTACTTGTGCCGGGCTCCTCTCTGTCTTCTTTCCTGTCGACCTCACTTGGTCAACTCTTGTTCTCTTCTGACCCCGACGGTATTAGGGTATCCGAGGCCTAGGGAGTCTTTTCCTTTCCCGCCTTAATTGGCCCTTGTCTCATCTTTTTTGATTCCCTCCTTCTGCGAGGGGTCAGCCTTCTTTTTCTTTTCATGTTATCTCCTGCCTTGTGCTCAAGGCCCTTAAGGAGGCAGGGTGTATGTAGCCCCACCACTTCTGGTGCACCCTAGATAATGCTACACCCTCAGGGGCTCACGGCTGGTGAGTTCGGGAGTTGGCGACCCCGAGGGATTCCTGAGCTGGGTCCGTTTTCCCATTATGTCCCTTACCTTTGGGGCGGACTCTCTCCCCTCTCCTCTCTCCCCTCTCCTCTCCTCTCCTTTTTTCGTTATATTTCATTTTCTCTTTAAGATTCCCGCACTGTTTTTGTTACTTGGCTCTCCGTGTATCTAAAACCCCTTCTAGCGGTTTTTTGTAGGTATTTTTAATCTACGTTGCATTTTGTACGTATTTTGTAGGTATTTGTTTTATCTACGTTGCATTTTGTACGTATTTTCGATCTAGATTGCATTTTGTGAGTGTTTTTCAATCTCAATTGCATTTTGTAAGGATTGACAATCTAAATTGCTTTTTAGTAAGTCTTTCAATATAGGGGCTGGGACTTAAGTGAGTATTTTGAATTTCAATTGCATTTTGTATTTTCAACCTACCCCGCTTTGTTCAAGTAGTTAAGTCTCAATTGCAATTTTGTGGGTATTTTGAATCTAAATTACATTTTGTAATTATTTTCAATCTAAATTGCATTTTGTAAGTATTTTCAATCTAAATTGCATTTTGTAAGTATTGTCCATCCAAATAAGAAGTTTGAATCTACCATACCTTTTGTAAGCAATTTCAATTGCATTTTGTATTTTCAACCTACCCCGCTTTGTTCAAGTAGTTAAGTCTCAATTGCATTTTGTGGGTATTTTGAATCTACATTACATTTTGTGCGTATTTTCAATCTCATTTGCATTTTGTAAGTATTTTGATTTCACTTGCATTTTGTAGGTATTTCGACTGTACGTTGCATTTTGTACGTATTTTGGACTTAACCTACATTTTGTGCGTATTTTTTCAATCTATTATTTTTGTGAGTCCTTTCGTTCCAAATTCCCTTATGTACGTATTACCGCTCTCCATTTCGTGAGTAGTTTCAATCTGAGTTCCTTTTTGTAAGTTTTTTCCCTGCTACTGTCTATTTTATCTAAACCATTTTCGTTTCATCCATAGCAGTGAGCTGTTATTTTTCTTCATCCTTTCATTTCACGCCATTTCATTTCATCAGGGGCCGATAGCCTAGATGTTAGGCCCCTTAAAACAACAATTATCATCATCATCATCATCTGACCCCGACGGTATTAGGGTATCCGAGGCCTAGGGAGTCTCTTCCTTTCCCGCCTTAATTGGCCCTTGTCTCATCTTTTCTGATACCCTCCTTCTGCGAGGGGTCAGCCTTCTTTTTCTTTTCATGTTATCTCCTGCCTTCTGCTTAAGGCCCTCGAGGAGGCCGGGTGTATGTAGCCCCACCACTTTTGGTGCACCGAAGATAATGCTACACCCTCAGGGGCTCATGGCTGGTGAGTTCGGGAGTTGGCGACCCCGAGGGATTCCTGAGCTGGGTCCGTTTTCCCTTTTTGTCCCTTACCTTTGGGGCGGACCCTCTCCTCTTTCACTTTCCTATCTGCCTTTCATGGCTCTCCTTCCTTCCAAGTCCCTCAATCCGCCTTCTTCGAGGGTTGAAAGCATTTCTTTTCCTCCTGTCCTTTATTTGCCTTATTCTCCTTTAGTTTTCCATTTCTTCTTCTAGTATGTAGGTTAGTAGTTAGTTTTAAGTTCGCATTTCATTTTCATCTTCGCGATCACCCAAACCATCAGGGGCCGATAACCTAGATGTTAGGCCCCTTAAAACAACAATTATCATCATCATAATCACCTTTTACCTCCTGCCTTGTGCTCTAGGCCCTTAAGGAGGCAGGGTGTATGTAGCCCCACCACTTCTGGTGCACCCTAGATAATGCTACACCCTCAGGGGCTCACGGCTGGTGAGTTCGGGATTTGGCGACCCCGAGGAATTCCTGAGCTGGGTCCGTTTTCCCCTTTTGTCCCTTACCTTTGGGGTGGACCCTCTCCTCTTTCACTTTCCTTCCAAGTCCCTCAATCCGCCTTCTCCGAGGGTTGAGGGCATTTCATTTCCTTCCGTCCTTTTATTTGCCTTATTCTCCTTTAGTTTTCCATTTCTTCTTCTAGTATGTAGGTTAGTAGTTACCTTACCTTACCTTACCTTACCTTACCTAGATGGCCACTCAAACCTAAGCAGGTTTTTGGCCTCGCCAACAGCACGGCGCCATCTTTCTCGATCATCCATTATGTCCTCCGTGACTCGGATTTTTCTCATATCTTTTTGAACTTGGTCCCACCAGCGAAGTCTCGGTCGTCCCAATGGTCGCCTTCCTCTGGGTACACCTTCCAAAACTGCCCTTAAATTCAATTCTCTACTTCTTCTATGTACATGACCAGCCCAGCGTAGTCTTTGGCTTTTGGCACGGGCGACGATATCCGGTTCTTTGTAGAGATCCCGCAATTCCTTATTTGTTCTAATTCTCCACTGGCCATTTTCTACTATCGGTCCGAAAATGCGTCGTAGTATTCTATTTTCAAAAGTTACTAATTTCCTTTCAGTTTGCTTGGACAATACCCAGGTTTCTGAGCCATACGTGACAACAGGAAGTATAATGCTTTTATAAATTCTCACTTTAGTTTTTCTAGATATAATTTTACTCTTTAAGAGATTTTGCAGAGACCAGTAGCTTTTGTTGCCACTGAGAATTCTTGATTTTATTTCTGTTTCTTCCATATTATTCTGGTCTATGATAATCCCCAGATATCTGAACTCAGTACATCTGTGAAAAGCGTATGAAGCAACTGTTAAGGGGTTTTGTACTTGTGCTGCATTCCTTCCTACAACTAGATATTTTGTTTTTTGTTCATTTATCATTAGACCTACCTCCTTGGCTTCTTCAATAAGGGTTTCTGTGATTATTTTTAGATCGTATTCGCTTTCTGCCATGAGTGTTATGTCATCAGCATAAGCTAATATGTTTATCTTGGTTCCCACTTCAAGGCCTGGGTGGAGCTGGTTTACTCGTTTCAATGTTTCTTCTAAAGCTAAATTGAATAATAGAGGCGCGAGTCCATCTCCCTGTCTTACTCCAATGTTGACATTAAATTCTTCGGTATATTCATTATTGATTCTAATTTTGCATTTGGACCCTTCTGTGCACAGTTTTGCCATAGTGATAAGTTTTTCTGGTATTACATTCCGCTGCATGTATTTCCACATTTGTTTCCTATTGACACTATCGTATGCCTTGTTGAAATCTACAAAAAGAAGATGGGCTGTTTTGTTAAACTCCCAATATTTGGATATTACTTGCTTTAAGACAAAAATTTGGTCTGTTGAAGATCTTTGGCTTCTAAATCCTGCTTGGTGATCTCCAAGAATTTCTTCTGCATAACATGCTAGTCTGTTGTAGATTATTCTTGAGAATACTTTATATGCGCTGCTTATTAAAGATATCCCTCGGTAATTATTGCACTCGAATTTATCTCCCTTTTTGTGAATCGGAACTACTACTGCCATCTTCCATTCTATTGGGATTTCTTCCTTCTCCCAGATTTCTACAATTAAGTTATGTAACCTTTTTAGCAAAGGACTTCCACCTGCTTTAAGAAGTTCTGCTAATACGTTATCCTCTCCAGGGGCTTTATTGTTTTTTAAACTTTTAACTACCTTTTCAACTTCTTCATAGGTAGGAGGGTTAATCTTTGGCTGGACATTTAGGTACAATTCCTCTTCAATGTTTTTTGCCACTTCTTCACAATTTAAGAGGTCTTCAAAGTATTTTTTCCAAGTTGCTAGCACTTCTGTTTGGTTGCAAACAACATTGCCATTCCTATCTTTTACTCCTACTGATCTTGCCTTGTACCCTTGTTTAAAATATCTGACAAAGCGAAAAAATTATCTTGTATTATTTTTGTTGCTATCTTCTTCTGCTTTTCTTAGCTGATCTTAGTAGTTAGTTTTAGTTTTAAGTTCGCTTTTCATTTTCAACTTCACGATCACCCAAACCATCAGGGGCCGATAACCTAGATGTTAGGCCCCTTAAAACAACAATTATCATCATCATCATCATCGTCCTTGAAAAACTTGAAGAAGAAGGCTTGACCGCAAAACTTTCGGTACTCTACTATAGAATGACCTTTCTCATGAAGCAATTCATTCAAGCCGAAAGGTTGGGAGATTGGAACCTTCACCTGCAAATAATCAGCCAAATGCTTTCATTCTTCCACTCTTCTGGACATTTCTTCTATGCGAAAAGTGCTCGTTCATATTTGCAAGATATGAGCAGTCTGCAAGACCGTATAGACCCAACGGAATATCAATTGTTCACGAAAGGATGCTTCACCATCCACAGATACGACAAATTTTGGTCAGGTCTGTGGACTTACTTGACAATTGAACAGGTATTGATGCGTTCAATGAAGAGCCAGGGTGGCCTAACCCTTGGCAGAGGTATCTCTACAAGCGTGCTCTCTCGTTGGACGAGCGGGATGGTATATATGCTGAATATATGTGAAGAGGTAGAAGGGTATTGGGATATTTCCTCCACAACAAGTGAACAGCATGTCGATATGCGACCTACGCAAATTGCACAAGATACCTCTGACGTGAAAAAACCTGAAAGCCTGGTTCAATAACCATCCACCGTTCCCTCGATAGATAAACTCGTATCCATCAGCAGTGGCACTGTAGGTTTTTTTTTGTTTTGTTTCGGCAGGGGGAAATCTTTCAAAGACACCACTCTGTGTGGGAGATTGGATTTCCACCAACTAAAACCCCTGCCCTCTTCACTTAGCCCATTCCGGGACTGCTTGACAGCATTACATCAGAATGGAGTGATTATACTATTAGTTTATTCCTTTTTCTTCTTTCTCCTTTGTCCCCATAATAATCGTAGCCATTGCCTTTACAATGTTCCAGGCTCGTGGGCTCTCCAACATAATCTGAATCAGATTCCTAGTCGTCAGTCGCCGTCCAAGTTGTTCACAGGCTTCCTTTCTCTCTTCCTCCCATCGAGCACAGTGGAAGAAAGTATGCTCTACTGTATCCCTTTCCGAGCAATACCGACAACCATCTCCCTGCGTCTTCCCCATTTTCAAGGCATATACTCCAAATCTCCCATGCCCTGTCAGGACCTGGGACAGGAAATAATTCACTTGTCGATGACTGCATTTCAGCCATTCTCCTACGTCAGGTATAAGTTCTTTAGTCCACTGGCCAACATTGTTTGTACCATCCCATCGGACCTGCCAGTCTAGTAAGAGCTGGTTCCTCAACGCTTTCTTTTCTTTAGCAGGTATTGCGGTCCCCCTTTCATGAAGAAATTTTCTCTCTATAACGAGCAGATCGATGGGAATTCCGGCAGCTACAACTTGTAAAGCTGCAGTAGACACAGTACGATAAGCACAGATAGTTCTGAGTAGCAGTTTTCTCTGAACTCTTTCCATAGCTCGTAAATGGATCTTCTTCCTGAGCGCATCGCACCAGACAGGTGCAGCATATAATAATATGGAATATACTGCTGAGCACATGATTTCTCTCTTTACTGTTTTCGGACCTCCTATGTTAGGCATAAGTCTAGCCAACGCCGCTGCTTTCTTCTCTGCCTTTTGAGTAACTGCCTTCACGTGAGCACCAAACGTGCAATTCATGTCTAGCAGAACTCCTAGATAACGTACAGCCTTCGCTGGAACAATCTCAATACCATTTAGGAGAAAACGGATATTCTTCCACTTCCTTGAACCCTTCAATATTACAGCCTCAGTCTTATGTGGTGCCAGACTCAAGCAATTATTTTCCATCCAAAGGTTGACACGTCTCAATGATTCATTAACTCTAAAGGTCAGATCCTCTGCATTCTCTGCTGTTACCACTAATGCAAGGTCATCGGCATAACCAATAGATACTGCGCCTTTCGTCAGCTGCAGACGTAGGACGCCATCGTATAGAATATTCCACAGAGTTGGTCCTAGGACCGATCCCTGCGGAACACCAGCACTAATTTCAAGGTCCTCTGATTGACTAAGTTTTATTTTACGTCCTTTGAAGTAGCTGACGATAATCTGTTGCAGGTATTGAGATATGTTCTTCCTTCGAAGTTCTCTCACAATAATGCTCCAAGAAGCCGTATTAAAAGCATTCTTCACATCGAGAGTTATAACAGCTGCACATTTCTCGCTGCTCTCTGCCGGTATTTGTAACACTCTCTCGATGGCTTGTGTTGTGCTCTTGCCCTTTCTAAACCCAAACTGGTTCAAGGAGAGCCCTCCTTGTTGTTCTAATTCTTTTTCAAGTCTTGATTTTACCAATCCTTCAAAAAGCTTACTTAAGGTATTTAGCAAACAAAGTGGTCTGTACGCTGAGGGATCTAAGGATAGTTTCCCTGCTTTCAAAAGTAACACAAGTTTGGCTACCTTCCACTCAGCGGGGAACTCACGCTGTCTCAGTAAATCGTTGAAGATAGATAAGAACCATCCCGGTGCTACCTCAAAAGCATATCTGATGGCTTCTGGTGGTATGCCATCTATTCCAGGTGCCTTACCAGTCTTCATATTACACGCTACTTCGCGTACCTCTTCCATAGTAAACAGGTCTACGTCATTAAAATCTGGGTCCAATTCCAGACAAGAATTAGAGCACGGAAACAATGCCTTCGCTATGACTTTCCTTCTTTCATTTGTGAGCTGAACCGGAACACTATTAATTAAACGCCCTGTCACTATCTTGTATCCCGCTCCCCAGGTATCATTGTCCAGATCCTCACAGAGCTTTTGCCAGATATTCTTTTTTGATTGCTGAATTAGTTTTGTTAATTCCCTCTTAGCTGCCTTGTAATCATCTTCTAGTTGTCTTAAGTTGTCCTGACTTACTCGTTTCCTACCTCTTGTAAGAATTCGTCTCTTACGATTGCAATCTTTTCGTTGCATGGCTATTTCATTAGTCCACCAATAAGGTACACGGGTTTCATGTTTTGTTTGTCCCCTCAATCGACTAGTCCTACAAGCATCTTTAAGAATAGCAGTTACTTCTTTTAAAGTTATCTGCGCTATACCCACAGATTGCAACATCCATTCAATTGTATTCTTAAAAATCTCCCAATTGTACGTCCACACCGTTTTTGTTATATCCGTGAGCTTCTTGAGACCCTTAACCTTAAAGTAAATAAAACGATGATCACTGAGAGATTCATCTTCCAGAACTTCCCAGTCCGCAATGTAGGATGCTATACCCTGCGTTGAACATGTGATGTCTATGAAAGACTCACAATTCCCTCTGGAAAACGTTGGAGTAATTCCTGTATTATGCACAACCAAGTCTAAACTAGCTATCCAATCCACCCAATATTCTCCCCTACGGTCAGCAGTTGGTGCTCCCCACTGAGGGGACTTTACGTTGAGATCTCCCAAAATAATGCATTCCTTACCTGTTGCCACACAGTCCTGAACTATTATGTCTATCTCAGCCTTGAAGCTATCAAAGGAGATATTAGGAGAGATGTAACAACAATAAATGTGGCATTGTTGAAGTTGAATACATAAATATCCTTCTTCTGCCCTTATGCTTAGTACTTCCAGCTTGTCATTCAAAAAGAATGCTGCTACGTCACATCTCTTGTCCGTGAACCAGCTATTGTTAGCTACTCGATTTTTATTTGGCTCACTAACAAGTAATAGGTCTACTTTCCTCTCCAAGGCTGTTGCGTACAAAAGGTCATGACTCTCGGGTTTCCTCATGAGATTCGCCTGTATTACGTCCATTAATGATCGTTTAAAGATTCTTCCCCCTTGCCTCCAATACTATCTTTCTGTAATTAGGGCATTTCATTTGATCTGCGCGGTGACCTTCTACTTGGCACGATGTGCAAAAAGAATTGTTTTCACACTGCTTCGCCATATGTCCTCCTTGTCCACAATTTAGACAGCTGCGAGATCGGTCTTCTGTGTCCTTGCACTGGGGCGCTTTGTGTCCAAACCCAAGACATTTAAAACACCTTGAAACCATAACTTTTTCCCTCACCATACAGGTTGCCCATCCCACATTGATAGTCTTTTTCTTCAACAATATTTTAGAAGATTCCGCTGGCAAGATTACGGTAGCATTGAGATTTCCGAACCTGCCAGGTCTCACTGATGTAATATTGACCTGTGATTCTTCAACAGCTGCTTCCAACGAGATGGCTGTTCGTAGATAATTTTCGTTTAAGTCCGGATCCATGCCATACACTAGGATGGTTGTCTCTTTTATCTTTGTTGACACCTCGACTTCCTTCACATTCTGAATTATCTCCCTTTTTAATGTATCGGCCTTTCCCTTGCCTTCTACTGTGAGTATAAGGTCATCTTTTCCTGTCTTTCTTATACGTTTGATTTTAACACCAATTTTATCAATGTTCACCCCATCCTTGACTGTCTTAAGCAATTCAGCATACGTTTTGCCAGCTGCTTTGCACATAACTGTTTCTTGTGTATTATTACTCAAGGATTTCTTTCTTCTCGGCATCTCTACAGAAACTTCCTGTTCTGTCTGTGCTTTGCCCGACACCAAGCACCCTATTTCGACATTACTTCTGCGAAATACCCATTCCAAAATCTTCCTTGTGTAGCTGAGGTTAAGGCTATCTGGTATAGCTATCAGCACTTTCTTTCTAGCATGTGTCTCTATTATCCCTTGCCAATTTTGTAAACATGCGTGCAGATTCTGTAGATCATTAACGCCTTCCTGATTGACTGAATATGGTATTACAAACACATATCGCAGCTTCTCCTGTTCTCCTCCCCGACTTGTGTAGGTTTGCGTAGCTGTGCGCAAAAATTCCGTTTCACCCTCCTTTAGATCAGCATTTAGCAAATCAGATATTTCCGGGTGCCATTTTCTCATGGTTCTTACAATTCTATCCTCTTCCAAGGGGCTTTTGGGATTAACCACCATAGAAACGTCCCAGTCTGTCAAATTTCCTATATTTCCGGAGAGTGTGCACGTTTTTTGGTAAACACACTCAGGCCATTCCTTGTCCATAAGCTTAGCAAAATCTTCGAAGCACGTAGCTTCTAAAAGTGTCTCCTCTATATCTAACTCCCTGTCACTTAAATGCGCCTGTGTCCCAATATCCCGGGTTATTTTCCTACTTGGAGCATAGTCCTGTTCCAAATTACTCGCTACCTTAGGGTAATCAGTCACAGCATATTGCTCCCACTCCCACCATCGACTGTGAATTATTTCAGCTAACTGCCCCAAACCCTTAATTCCTTTCTTTATTTGCGCTTTTGTATTAGGAGTGATTTTAACTAATTCTAAGAGGTCCTCGCTGTATTTGGATAATTTCTCAACAGCTAGACGCATCTCTTCTATTCCAGCTCTTTGGCTTGCTGTTTTTGGACTCTGCACCAACATGGTATCATCCAGCTCAATTGTCGATATAGTACTCATATCTGCCGCACCCTGCGAACCACTAATCTCGCTGGCTACACCTATTTCAACCTCTCTGGAAATGGCATCGCTCTCCCTAATGCTTCTACTCTCTATACTCCTTGAGCCCATAACCCTAAATCTTATCTTGCCAAAAGGATAATAAAAACATGTACCTTTACAGAAAAGATGGTCTTAACGGACTTCTCAAGGAGAGATTACACCTCGTATTGAGGAACAAGCACTTCCACTCCCTTATAGCAGCACTTGTACCTATATAATCACTTGAATACACTATCAAATATACGAAATACGCGGAACGCCAAAACCATCAACCATTCGATTTTGATAACAACAATGTAGTCAAAAGCAATTTAGATTGCCACACTGTCCGAGAAGAAGGACTGAAAGGGGTGAACCGAATTATTGGAAAAACGTTTGGGAATGTTAGTTTTTCTAGGATAGAAAAAGTCCTCTCTTTGCCAACGCCTACCACCTCTATCAAGATCCACAAGAAGACAGTCGATGTCGAGCCACTCACCATCTTCCAGCGCATGTGCATCATGAAACAGTCAGACCTTCAGTTGAAGGCCCACTTCGCTCCATTTGCAATAGCCCTATTTTCCGACGAAGGGATGCGTAAAGTCACTAAATCAGCTTTTTACGCTGCCTTCACTCAAGCCACAGAGAACGTCAGTGTGCAGGCAAAAACATTTGCTGTCGTCGATGGAGGATATCTCCTCCATACCCCGCCTGTGGGTGGGGGGTTTAGAATACACCCACGGTATCCCCTGCCTGTCGTAAGAGGCGACTAAAAGGGGCGACCTTGGCTATACTTTAAGGACTCCGCGTTGTTTTGTGAATTGGATCCCCAGTGGGTGGGAGGAAGCGAATACATCCATGGTAATCCCTGCCAGTTGTAAAAGGCGACTAAAAGGGCTTCTCGGAACAGTCCCCTTTCGAGGGTTTGACAATCAGCACTAAAAGACATACACCCGTGCGGTATAACTCTCATTAGGTTATATCGCACTTCTTTCCGTTACTGCTTTCAGGGTCTGGCACCCAAAATTTCTATATGTGCGTGCTGTTAGGGGATGGGCCACTTACGCTTGCGACTACGCTCGAAAGCCTGTTCCGGTCTTGCCGCGCCGACAGGTGGGTGTGCCATGTACCCGTGCAGTAGTATCCGCCTGACTACGCAGGTGCCCGCACAGCCGAATGTCAGAGCTGTAAAATCCAGTATATGCCAAGGGGTACATGCCGATACGGCATTGTAAAACATCGGACCCCCGGGCAATGCCTTCCAAGCAAGGACCCCCCCAGGGGCTCACATCTAGTGGGTTGGCGACCACGGGGCCCCACCTGAGTCCGCCATTGCTTCCACTTTCTTGTGCCGGCTCCTCTATTTGCTCAAGGCCCTTAAGGAGGCAGGGTGTATGTAGCCCCACCACTTTTGGTGCTCCCTAGATAATGCTACACCCTCAGGGGCTCACGGCTGGTGAGTTCGGGAGTTGGCGACCCCGAGGGATTCCTGAGCCCCCCAGGGGCTCACATCTAGTGGGAAGTGGGTTGGCGACCACGGGGTCCCAGCTGAGTCCGGCATTGCTTCCACTTACTTGTGCCGGGCTCCTCTCTGTCTTCTTTCCTGTCGACCTCCCTTGGTCAACTCTTGTTCTCTTCCGACCCCGACGGTATTAGGGTATCCGAGGCCTAGGGAGTCTTTTCCTTTCCCGCCTTAATTGGCCCTTGTCTCATCTTTTCTGATTCCCTCCTTCTGCGAGGGGTCAGCCTTCTTTTTCTTTTCATGTTATCTCCTGCCTTCTGCTTAAGGCCCTCAAGGAGGCTGGGTGTATGTAGCCCCACCACTTCTGGTGCACCCTAGATAATGCTACACCCTCAGGGGCTCACGGCTGGTGAGTTCGGGAGTTGGCGACCCCGAGGGATTCCTGAGCTGGGTCCGTTTTCCCCTTTTGTCCCTTTCCTTTGGGGCGGACCCTCTCCTCTTTCACTTTCCTATCTGCCTTTCATGGCTCTCCTTCCTTCCAAGTCCCTCAATCCGCCTTCTTCGAGGGTTGAGGGCATTTCTTTTCCTTCTGTCCTTTATTTGCCTTATTCTCCTTTAGTTTTCCATTTCTTCTTCTAGTATGTAGGTTAGTAGTTAGTTTTAGTTTTAAGTTCGCTTTTTTCATTTTCATCTTCACGATCACCCAAACCATCAGGGGCCGATAACCTAGATGTTAGGCCCCTTAAAACAACAATTATCATCATCATCATCGGATTCCTGAGCTGGGTCCGTTTTCCCCTTTTGTCCCTTACCTTCGGGGCGGACCCTCTCCTCTTTCACTTTCCTATCTGCCTTTCATGGCTCTCCTTCCTTCCAAGTCCCTCAATACCCATTCTTCGAGGGTTGAGGGCATTTCTTTTCCTTCTGTCCTTTATTTGCCTTATTCTCCTTTAGTTTTCCATTTCTTCTTCTAGTATGTAGGTTGGTAGTTCGTTTTAGTTTTAAGTTCGCATTTCATTTTCCATCTTCACGATCACCCCAACCATCAGGGGCCGATAACCTAGATGTTAGGCCCCTTAAAACAACAATTATCATCATCATCATCAGTTTTCCATTTCTTCTTCTAGTATGTAGGTTAGTAGTTAGTTTTAGTTTTAAGTTCGCTTTTCATTTTCATCTTCACGATCACCCAAACCATCAGGGGCCGATAACCTAGATGTTAGGCCCCTTAAAACAACAATTATCATCATCATCACCTTTCATGTTATATCCTGCCTTCTGTATAAGGCCCTCAATGAGGCCAGGTGTATGTAGCCCCACCACTTTTGGTGCACCCTAGATAATGCTACACCCTCAGGGGCTCACGGCTGGTGAGTTCGGGAGTTGGCGACCCCGAGGGATTCCTGAGCTGGGTCCGTTTTCCCTTTTTGTCCCTTACCTTTGGGGCGGACCCTCTCCTCTTTCACTTTCATATCTGCCTTTCATGGCTCTCCTTCCTTCCAAGTCCCTCAATCCGCCTTCTTCGAGGGTTGAGGGCATTTCTCTTCCTCCTGTCCTTTATTTGCCTTATTCTCCTTTAGTTTTCCATTTCTTCTTCTAGTATATAGGTTAGTAGTTAGTTTTAGTTTTAAGTACGCATTTCATTTTCATCTTCACGATCACCCAAACCATCAGGGGCCGATAACCTAGATGTTAGGCCCCTTAAAACAACAATTATCATCATCATCATCCAAGCTAGACGGGCCTTGTCCTGGCTGGGTAGCGCCTGCTGTGACGGCCCGTGATCGGATGACGGTGGCATTCGGGCCATGGGTTCAAAAAGAAAAATTCTCAAACAGGATGGTCCTACACCCAAGTCTTTAACATTTGATTCCCTACTGGGATCAACCCCCTGGGAACAATCTGTGCGTGAAAATCTGGGTGCTAACACCCCCAAGTTTCTGGTAGCTACCAGAACAGATGGGGGTGATTTCAAGCTGGTAAAGAGCATTTTGTTTTCTCGCCACATAGAAGGTGTCTATGGTGAGCTTGAGAAAGTACAAAAGATGAGGAACGGCAGCTTGTTGCTCAAGACTAGGACCGATGAGCAAGTTGAACAACTTTTGCAATGTGACCACTTTGGCGAAATTCCCGTCAAAGTGGAAAAGCACACGTCCCTGAATCTGGTCCGAGGAGTTATTTTCCACCGGGACCTGATTCTGAACACCCCCCTGTGGGTGGGGGCTTTAGAATACACCCACGGTATCCCCTGCCTGTCGTAAGAGGCGACTAAAAGGGGCGACCTTGGCTATACTTTAAGGACTCCGCGTTGTTTTGTGAATTGGACCCCCAGTGGGTGGGAGGAAGCGAATACATCCACGGTACTCCCTGCCAGTCGTAAAAGGCGACTAAAAGGGCTTCTCGGAACGGTCCCCTTTCGAGGGTTTGACAGTCAGCTCTAAAAGACATACACCCGTGCGGTATAACTCTCATTAGGTTATATCGCACTTCTTTCCGTCACTGCTTTCAGGGTCTGGCAACCAAAATTTCTATATGTGCGTGCTGTTAGGGGATGGGCCACTTACGCTAGCGACTACGCTCGAAAGCCTGTTCCGGTCTTGGCCGCGCCGACAGGTGGGTGTGCCATGTACCCGTTCAGTAGTATCCGCCTGACTACGCAGGTCCCCGCACAGCCGAATGTCTGAGCTGTAAAATCCAGTATATGCCAAGGGGTACATGCCGATACGGCATTGTAAAACATCGGACCCCCGGGCAATGCCTTCCAAGCTAGGCGGGCCTTGCCCTGGCTGGGTAGCGCCTACTGTGATGGCCCGTGATCGGATGTCGGTGGCATTCGGGGAGGATGATCTGGCCATGGGTTCTAAAAGAAAAATCCCCAACCAGGGTGGACCTACACCCAAACAGGGTGGTCCTACACCCAAGTCTTTAACATTTGATTCCCTACGGGGATCAACCCCCTGGGAACAATCTGTGCGTGAAAATCTGGGTGCTAACACCCCCAAGTTTCTGGTCGCAACCAGAACGGATGGGGGTGATTTCAAGATGGTAAAGTCTATTTTGTTTTCTCGGCACATAGAAGGGGTCTATGGCGAGCTTGAGAAGGTACAAAAGATGAGAAACGGTAGCTTGTTGCTCAAGACTAGGACTGGTGAGCAGGTCGAACACCTTCTGAAATGTGACCACTTTGGCGATATCCCTGTCAAGGTGGAAAAGCACACGTCTCTGAATCTGGTCCGGGGAGTCATTTTCCACCGGGACCTGATTCTGAACACTGACGAGGAGCTCAAGGAGGATATGCAGCACCGTCACGTGACTGATGTCCGGCGCATTACGCGCAAGGTCAATGGTCAAATCGTGGATACTGGTGCTTTCATTATTTCCTTTGAGCTTTCGGTGCTCCCGGAGAAAGTCAAGGTAACAAGTTACCGTTGCGACGTTCGGCCTTATATCCCTCCACCAATGAGGTGTTATAAGTGCCAGAAATTCGGACATATGTTATCCCGATGCCCGAGCCCTGACGTCTGTGGAACATGCGGTAAGGTACCCCACGAAGCGGAAGAGTGCACAACACCTTATCAGTGCACTAATTGCCCTGGATTTCATTCTCCTCGGGACAGGAACTGCCCTGTCTTCCTGCGTGAGAAGAAAATCCAGGAGATTAAAACCCTGGATGGTCTCACCTACCAGGAGGCCCGCAAGAAGTACCATACCACACTTTCGCCTTCTCCAACGATTGATTATAGAGCCATAATACCAACATTGGTCCCGGCTACATCATCTTTTGTCTCCACTGTGAAACCTTCTAATGTACCACTGCCATCTACATCTCTAGCTACTCCCCAGAATCAGAACGAGAGCCCGAAGGTGACTTCAACTCCACCTTCGGCCAACACGAAGGCTGTGCGAGCGAAGGCTGCTCCGCCCGTACAGCAGGGGAGGAAGTTGAAGACTTCCTCCCCACTCGGGAGGAAGTCGAAGTCTTCCTCCCCATCCAAACGGTCGGCGAAAGCCGCGCCGAAGCCGGCGGAGGCGGCATCGTCGACCAGGGTCAGGACTTCGGCTCCTGACCCGTCTATATACCTTAAAGAGCCGGGGGCGGGTAAGAAGGGACCCCGCACTACGCATTCCCTTTCTCCAAAAAAGGGGAAGCCATCCGCGCCAACACCTGCGGATGCTTCTGCGCCTGGGGACGTTTCGGCCCCCAGATCTGCGCGCTCCCCATGGAGATCCCCCCGCCGCCGAACTGCGTCCAGGAAATCTTCCACTGAGTCGATTCACTCCATGAACTCGCCTGAGGACATGGAGATTATAGTCGACGTAGTGACTGTAGATTCTCCAGAGTCAAAGTTGGAGTAGCTTGGTGCTCCAACTTATTCCCTAAGTTCACACAATGGCACTGTTACAGTGGAATTGTAACAGTTATGACAGGCATTTGACAGAGCTCCGTCAGCTTATTGCCCAATACGCGGCGAGTATTGTCTGCCTACAGGAAACAAACCTCAGACCTGATCACGAGACTGTTCTGAGAGGTTTCCGACTATACTCTAAAGAGCGACAAGACGCCGCCCGGGCTTCCGGGGGCGTTTGTACCTTCGTTCGCTCTGACTGCTATAGTGAGGAGTTTCCACTCGCCACTCCTCTGGAAGCTATTGCAGTTCGCGTGTCCTTGCCTGCTATGACAACTGTTTGTAACGTGTACCTTCCACCGAACCAACCCCTTGATATTAATGACGTCTTAGATCTTGTTGATCAACTTCCAGTCCTTTTCCTACTCGTGGGTGATTTCAACTCTCATCACCCCCAATGGGGATCACCATCTTCCTGCCCCAGAGGAAGGGACGTGGAAGGCTTAATTCAAGGGTTGGATTTATGTCTATTAAATACAGGGGAAGCTACACATTTTAGCTTAGCGCACGGCACGTACTCACACATTGACTTGAGTGTGTGTAGCCGTGCGCTGGTCCCCCTATTTGGTTGGTATGTACACGACGACCTCTGTGACAGTGACCATTTCCCGATCGTTCTTACCCTTCTGAACCAGACGCCCGTGGAGTTCCCCAGTCGTTGGGTTCTTAAGCGGGCAAATTGGCCCTCGTTTCAAGAACGAGCTGTTTTCGTTGATCTTGGTTGCCGGAGCGTCGATGACGAGGTACAGCACATCACCGATGTGCTTCTTGCTGCCGCCGAAGAGTCCATTCCATCCTTTTCTGGGACTCCTCGTCGCAAACTCGTCCCTTGGTGGACTGAGGATATTGCAGCGGCAATAAGAGACCGTCGTCGAGCTCATAAGCACTACCGTCGGCGTCCAACCATGGCCAATTTGGTGGCGTTTAAGAAATTTCGTGCCAAGGCACGGATTCTTATTCGCCAGAGTAAGAAACGATCCTGGGAACGGTATGTGTCTTCTATTACGGCACATACCCCCTCCTCTCAAGTGTGGACTAAACTACGACGCATTTCGGGCATTCAGACATCTTCTACTGTACCGGGAATTTCCATTGATAATGACTTGGTTACAGATCCTTATCGCGTTGCAAACCATCTCGCCTCGTATTTTGCGGATATATCCGGTTGCGATAACTATGACCCTGCCTTCGTGGCCCTGAAGCGCGAAGCGGAACGTTTCCAGCTTAGTTTTGCTTCCCGCGCTTCGGAGGAGTACAACGTGCCCTTTACGGAGTGGGAACTCCGCGGAGCGCTGGCGCTCTGCAGGGACACGTCTCCTGGCCCGGATAATATTCACAACCAGATGCTTAAACACCTTAACGATGAGAGCATTCGTTATTTGCTCAGGGTGTTTAATCGTATCTGGTTGGAGGGTGTGTTTCCAGCGCAATGGCAGGAAGGTATCATTATACCTATCCTGAAGCCCGATAAGGATCCCAAATTGACAGGGAGTTACAGACCTATTAGTCTCACTAACGGTCTGTGCAAGCTCTTCGAGAGGATGGTCAATCGGCGCCTAGTGTGGATCCTGGAGAAACGGGGACTCCTGTCTGAATACCAGTGTGGTTTCAGGGCGTCACGGTGTACCAACGACCATCTGGTACGCCTGGAGACCGCCATACAGGTCGCTTTTCTCCGGAGACAGCACCTGGTCGCCGTTTTCTTTGACCTCGAGAAGGCCTATGACACCACTTGGCGTTACGGCATCCTCTCTACTCTGCATCAATGGAAATTCCGAGGTAACTTGCCGGTTTTTATTGCGAATTTTCTGTCCCTTCGCCTGTTCCGTGTCCGAATAGGGGGGACATATTCGCAATATCATATACAGGAAAACGGAGTCCCACAGGGATCGGTGCTTAGCGTAACATTATTTGCGATTGCCATAAACGGTATAGTCGCTGCTGCTGGTCCAGCAGTGGTACCGTCGCTATATGTAGACGACTTCGCTCTATATTATAGTGCGCACAATATGGCGGTCGCTGAACGACAGTTACAACAAGCTATTCGGAGAGTGGAACGCTGGACACTGGAGCATGGCTTTCGATTCTCAACCGCTAAGTCCTCGGTTGTCCATTTCTGCCGAAAGCGCACCCTCCATCCAGATCCCGAGCTTTATCTGGGCAATGTAGCTTTGCCTGTTGTTGCTGCGTACCGGTTCCTTGGGCTCCTTTTCGATCAGAAATTGACGTGGGAACCACACGTGCGGTGTTTGAAGACTGCCTGTGCTAAGAAGCTCAACATGTTGCGGTTTCTTAGCGGCACATCGTGAGGGGCGGACCGCGCGGTGCTTCTACGTTTTTATAAAGCACTGATTTTATCTAGGTTAGATTATGGCAGTGTAGCATATGGTTCGGCCCGTAAGTCAGTGCTTGTTAAACTGGACAGTGTCCACCACGGCGGTGTGAGGCTGGCGACGGGTGCCTTTCGGACGAGCCCAGTCGTCAGCTTGCTCGCCGAGGCTGGCGTACCTCCTTTACACCTGAGGCGCCAACAAGTACTGCTAACCTATGCTGCAACAATTCGACAGATGCCCCTTCATCCAAGCTATCCATGTTTGTTTTCCAATCCGAATCGCCGGCTGTATGATGCGCTCGCCCGAGCCACTCGGCCGGCGGGGATTCGCTTGGATGACTTATACCGTCAGTTCCGATTTCCTTCTGTCTCCTGTATCGTCCGAGTACCTAGCAAGGCCCCTCCGTGGATGGTCTCTCGCCCTGATATCATCCTGGATCTGCACACCGGCCCCAAGTCGGACACGGACTCCTCCGTCCATCGGAGGCTGTTCCAGTCCGTGGTGACACGGTATCCGGGATCAGGGCTTGTATTCACGGACGGTTCGAGGGTAAACGAGAAAGTAGGCTGTGCATTTGTGGTTGAGGATCGTCGGTTTCTCTTTTCACTTCCCGAGGCCTGTGGCGTGTACACTGCAGAGCTCTATGCCATCTTAGAGGCTCTGCGGTACACGTTATCAGACGATCACCAGCACTTTCTTGTGTGTACTGACTCTCTGAGTGCGCTGCAAGCGATCGATGTGTGTTTCCCGAAGCACCCGTTGGTCCAGCGTGTGCACGACCAGCTCGTCAGTTCGCGTAACGCTGGAACCGGGGTGACCTTTGTGTGGCTTCCTAGCCACATGGGTATTGCGGGAAACGAGCTTGCTGATCAGGCGGCGAGAGAGGCAGTCGCACTGCCCTCGCTACCATATAAGGTGCCTGCTAGTGATGTGCGCTCTCAGTTGCGGCATTCGATGCTGTCGCATTGGGAGGAGGCATGGCGTGCCACGCCTCCACCTAACAAACTGAGAGGCATCAAGGAGACAACGAAGGTGTGGAAATCTTCCTTCCGATCTCTCCGGAAGGAAGCTGTGGTACTCTGTCGACTCCGGATCGGCCATGGGATTGCTACGCACTCCCACTTGCTAAAGAGAGAAGATCCTCCTGTGTGTACTTGCGGCGCCCACCTAACCGTGGCACACCTTCTATTGGAGTGTGTGGATCTGGCCGATCTGCGAGGGACTCTTAAACTGCCTAATACCCTCTCCCTTATTCTCCGTGATGACGGGCCGTCAGCTGACCTCGTCATCCGGTTCATGAGGGAGAGTGGTTACTTTTTTAAGTTTTAATGTGTAGTTACGACTTTTAATTGTGGTTAAATCTGTTTTACGTTTCTTATTGTGTTATGTATTGTATGGTTCACTATGCCTTATTTGTTTTATCCTTTTTTACCATCCGCCTTTTATTCTTTTTATTCAAGTAAGGCATATTTTTTGGGGGCTCACTGTCTGTTTTATAAACACCATTTTCGCTTCATCCATGGCAGTGAGTTGTTTTTATCTACATACTTTCATTTCACGTCATTTCATTTCATTAGGGGCCGATAACCTCGATGTTAGGCCCCTTAAAACAACAATTATCATCATCATCATGATTCTGAACACTGACGAGGAGCTCAAGGAGGATATGCAGCACCGTCACGCGACTGATGCCCGGCGCATTACGCGCATGGTCAATGGTCAAATCGTGGATACTGGTCCTTGCATTATTTCCTTTGAGCTTTCGGTGCTCCCGGAGAAAGTCAAGGTTACAAGTTACCGTTGTGACGTACGGCCTTATATCCCTCCACCAATGAGGTGTTATAAGTGCCAGAAGTTCGGGCACATGTTACCCCGATGCTCGAGCCCCGAATTCTGTGGAACATGCCGTAAGGTACCACACGAAGCGGAAGAGTGCACAACACCTAATCAGTGCACTAATTGCCCTGGATTTCATTCTCCTCGGGACAGGAACTGCCCTGTCTTCCTGACTGAGAAGAAAAACCGGGAGATCAAAACCCTGGATGGTCTCACCTACCAGGAAGCCCGCAAGAAGTACCATACCACGATTTCGCCTTCTCCAACGATTGATTATAGAGCCATAATACCAAATTTGGTCCCGGCGACCTCACCTTTTGTACCAGCTGTGAAACCTGCAACTGAGTTACCTGTTCCGAAACCAGCACCTATGATTATAACGGAAAGCCCGAAGGTGACTTCAACTCCACCTTCGGCCAGCACGAAGGCTGTGCGAGCGAAGGCTGCTCCGCCTTCACAGCAGGGGAGGAAGTTGAAGACTTACTGTTTGAAATCTGCCTGTGCTAAGAAACTCAACATGTTGCGGTATCTTAGCGGCACCTCATGGGGGGCGGACGGCGCGGTTCTCCTACGCTTTTATAAGGCTCTGATTTTATCTCGATTAGATTATGGCCGTGTAGCATATGGTTCGGCCCGTAAGTCAGTGCTTGTTAAACTGGACAGTGTCCACCACGGCTGTGTGAGGCTGGCGACGGGTGCCTTTCGGACGAGCCCAGTCGTCAGCTTGCTCGCCGAGGCTGGCGTACCTCCTTTACACCTGAGGCGCTAACAAGTACTGCTGACATATGCTGCAACTATTCGACAGATGCCCCTTCATCCAAGCTATCCATGTTTGTTTTCCAATCCGAATCGCCGGCTGTATGATGCGCTCGCCCGAGCCACTCGGCCGGCGGGGATTCGCTTGGATGACTTATACTGTCAGTTCCGATTTCCTTCTGTCTCCTGTATCGTCCGAGTACCTAGCAAGGCCCCTCCGTGGATGGTCTCTCGCCCTGATATCATCCTGGATCTGCACACCGGCCCCAAGTCGGACACTGACTCCTCCGTCCATCGGAGGCTGTTCCAGTCCGTGGTGAGCCGGTATCCGGGATCAGGGCTTCTATTCACGGACGGTTCGAGGGTAAACGAAAAATTAGGCTGTGCATTTGTGGTTGAGGATCGTCGGTTTCTCTTTTCACTTCCCGATGCCTGTGGCGTGTACACAGCGGAGCTCTATGCCATCTTAGAGGCTCTGCGGTACACGTTATCAGACGATCACCAGCACTTTCTTGTGTGTACTGACTCCCTGAGTGCGCTGCAAGCGATCGATGTGTGTTTCCCGAAGCACCCGTTGGTCCAGCGTGTGCACGACCTGCTCGTCAGTTCGCGTAACGCTGGGGCCGGGGTGTCCTTTGTGTGGCTTCCTAGCCTCATGTGTATTGCGGGAAACGAGCTTGCTGATCAGGCGGCGAGAGAGGCAGTCGCACTGCCCTCGCTACCGTATAAGGTGCCTGCTAGTGATGTGCGCTCTCAGTTGTGGCATTCGATCCTGTCGCATTGGGAGGAAGCATGGCGAGCCACGCCTCCTCCCAACAAACTGAGAGGCATCAAGGAGACAACGAAGGTGTGGAAATCTTCCTTCCGATCTCCCCGGAAGGAAGCTGTGGTACTCTGTCGACTCCGGATCGGCCATGGGATTGCTACGCACTCCCACTTGCTGAAGAGAGAAGATCCCCCTGTGTGTCTTTGCGGCGCCCACTTAACCGTGGCACACCTTCTCTTGGAGTGTGTGGATCTGGCCGATCTGCGAGGGACTCTTAAACTGCCTAATACCCTCTCCCTTATTCTCCGTGATGACGGGCCGTCAGCTGACCTCGTCATCCGGCTCATGAGGGAGAGTGGTTACTTTTTTTAAGTTTTAATGTGTAGTTACAACTGTTAATTCAGGTTAAATCTGTTTTATGTTTTTTATTGTGTTCATCTATTTTATTGTTCACTATGCCTTATTTGTTTTATCCTTTTTTACCATCCGACTTTTATTTATTTTTTATTCAAGTAGGGCATAATTTTTGGGGCTCACTGTCTGTTTTATAAACACCATTTTCGTTTCATCCTTGGCAGTGAGTTGTTTTTATCGACATCCTTTCATTTCACGCCATTTCATTTCATTAGGGGCCGATAACCTCGATGTTAGGCCCCTTAAAACAACAATTATCATCATCATATTCTCCTCCATAAAGCTGGGAGCACACTGCCTCCGTTCCGTTCCGTTCAGTTGACCTTGGATGACTTGCTGGCAATGCAACCTAGTGTCCAGCCGCACACTGCATCAGTTCATTACCCATCAGCCCCTTCCCCCCACCATCCGGTCAGTCAAGTTTGCCCAGACAAGCAAAGTTGACGGAAGACGGAAGGCTGGTTCCCTAGTGCTTTGTTACATATCGTTGTGCAATGAGTGCGATAAATGAGGAACTTCTTATTGAAATGGTAAAACGACATCCTGTACTTTTTTCCCCCCAGGGGCTCACATCTAGTGGGTTGTGGGTTGGCGACCACGGGGCCCCAGCTGAGTCCGGCATTGCTTCCACTTACTTGTGCCGGGCTCCTCTCTTTCTTCTTTCCTGTCGACCTTCCTTGGTCAACACTTGTTCTCTTCCGACCCCGACGGTATTAGGGTATCCGAGGCCTAGGGAGTCTCTTCCTTTCCCGCCTTAATTGGCCCTTGTCTCATCTTTCCTGATACCCTCCTTCTGTGAGGGGTCAGCCTTCTTGTTCTTTTCCTTTTACCTCCTGCCTTGTGCTCAAGGCCCTTAAGGAGGCAGGGTGTATGTAGCCCCACCACTTCTGGTGCACCGTCGATAATGCTACACCCTCAGGGGCTCACGGCTGGTGAGTTCGGGCGTTGGCGACCCCGAGGGATCCTGAGCTGGGTCCGTTTTCCCCTTTTTGTCCCTTCCCTTTGGGGCGGACCTTCTCCTCTCTCCCCTCCCCTCTCCTCTTTTCCTTCTATTTCCTTTTCTCTTTAAGATTCCCGCACTGTTTTTGTTACTCGAATCACCGTGTATCTAAATTCCCTTTTATCGATTTTTAAGGCATTTTTGATCTATGTTGCATTTTGTAAGTTTTTTCGATCTAAATTACATCTCGCGATTGTTTTCAACCTGAATTGCATTTTGTAAAGATTGACAATCTAAATTGCTTTTTAGTAAGTCTTTCAATGCAGGTTGCGGGGCCTTTTAGTGAGTATTTTGAATTTCAATTGCATTTTGTAAGTATTTTCAACCAAAACCGCATTTCGCACGAATTTTGAATCTAAATTGCATTTTGTTTGGGGGCATTTTGCACATATTTTGATTCTCAATTGCATTTTGTGGGTATTTTGAATCTAAATTACATTTTGTCAAGTATTTTCAATCTAAATTGCTTTTTGTAAGTATTGTCAATCCACATGAGTCGTTGGAATCACCGTACATTTTGTAAGCATTTTCAATTTCAATTGCATTTTGTAAGTATTTTGAATTTCGATTGCACTTTGTGAATAATTTGGATTGGAACTGGGATAAGGCCTATTTCAATCTGAATTGCATTGTGTATTTTCAATTTCAATTGCATTTTGTAAGTATTTTGAACCTCAATTGCATTTTGTACGTATTTTCGATCTCATTTGCATTTTGTAAGTATTTTGAATTTCAGTTGCATTTTGTAAGTATTTCGACGCTACATTGCATTTTGTACGTATTTTGAACCTAGCCTTCATTTTGTGGGTATTTTTCAATCTATTCCTTTTGTGAATCTTTTCGTTCTAAATTCCCTTTTGTAAGAACATTTTGTGAGTCGTTTCAATCCGAGTTCCTTTTTGTAAGTATTTTCCGTCTCACTTAATTTTCGTTCTGGTTTCCGTTTCATTATCATCTTCGCTATCACCCAGATCATTAGGGGCCGATAACCTAGATGTTAGGCCCCTTAAAACAACAATTATCATCATCATCATCCTGTACTTTATGATCTGAGTGATAAAAATTACCACGATCTGACAATGACAAGGAATACGTGGGATATGATTAGCGAGGTCGTAAACTGCCCAGGTTTGTGTATTATTTATTTACCTTTCTTTCTTTACTTTCATAAAAGGGCAAATGCGTGTTTCTAAAGTTGCATTCTATTGTGTTAAATAGTAATAATAAATACATATTACGGAAGACAACAGCTTTTATTAAATTATGGAAACAAGTTATATACACACTAGTGAACACAAAGTAA